>OY390717.1:19811115-21122176 GCA_959613365.1 Balanococcus diminutus | reverse complement strand
GGCAACTCAGCAGTACCTCTTATGCTCGAGATAAATTTTATAAGACTCCAAAAATGTAATAAGAACAGAAAACAATCTCTTATTTTGAAAATATTTTTTTTGTTTTTTTTGTCATTGTTTTTTCAGTAGAAAAAGGCTCTTGAATTTATCGAAAACACACTGATTCTTTTGAAAAAAATCTGAATTTTCTTATAATCAATTTTTTCTTCTTCTTTTTTTCAAATAGAAAAATTTATTTTAAAAATCTTCAAAAATTTTCGTAGAAAATACTCCACTTTTGAAAAAAAAAATCCTATTAAAAAAGCTCATTTTTTGGGAGAGAAAACCCTCAATTTCATTAATTCTTTTTTGGAAAAAAAGTTTATAATACCTAGGCACCTACATAAAAATTATTCTTATTCTATTTTTTTTGAAAAAATTTAAATTTCCCAATTTCATAATTTTATTGGAGTGGAAATATTTTTCAAAAATTTTTGGGAAGAAATCTTTATTCATTTACAAAAAAATTTTCTCCTGTTTCTAGAAAAAAATCAGGATTTTGTCACAATTTTTTTAGAATAAAAAATTTTATAAATTTTTTAGAATGAGTAAAATTCTTGTAGTTTTTTTCGGAAAAAATTACATGCATAGTCTTCTTTTAAAGAAAACAATTTTTCGATTTCAAAATGCCCATTTTTTGAGGAACAATACCTATCTGAATGACACCCTCCCCTCCCCCCAAAAAATAATTTGTTTATGTTTTTTTTTTTTAAAGAAGCATCACATTTTTTTAAAGTAAAAGAAATCAGTTTTGAATTCCCCAATTTTTTCGAGGAAAAACATGTAGTGACTTGAATCATTTTTTCAAAAAAGAAAGAACAGAATTTTCCGGGGAAAAACTTGATTTTTTTTTTTTTTTTTTTTTTTTTGAAGAAGAAGAAGAAGAAGAAGAAGAAGAAGTAAATTCTTAATTTTTTGTCTCAGTTTTTTAGAATTTCTCAATTTTTTGGAATAAAAATATTTCTCAAATTATTTGAGAAAAAATAGGTTCATTTAGAGGGAAAATGTCTCTTATTTTTTGTAACAATTTTTTTACAATAAAAAATTTTCTTAGATTTTTGGAATAAAAAAATTTCTTAATTTTTTGGAACAAAAAATTTTCTCAATTGTTTCGAATAATTTTTTTTTTTGATTTTCTTAATGTTTTGGTTGATATACAATTTTTTTCAATTTTTTAAGATAAGTAATTTTCTTAATTGTTTGGAATACATTTTTATTTTATTTTATGGAATGAAAAAATTCTTAATTTTTAGGAATGAAAAAAAATAATACTTATATTTTTGGGAAAAATCTCTTGATTTTATAATAGTTTTTCGTTCAATTTTAGAAGTAAAAGAATTTCTCAATTTTTCGAAAAAATCTCATTTTTTGACATTTTTGATGAAGAAGAAAATATATATTTTTTTTAAAGAGAGAAATCTCTATTTTGTGGGAAGTTTCTGATTTTCTTTTGCACTTTTACCTACATGGTTGTTTGCATTGCTGAAATTGTTGCAGAAAAATTCTCAACTTTTTGAGAAAAAATATTTTTTATAGCTTTACTTATATGTACTTACACTACTTACTTAAATATTATAATTATATATTTTGTAATTTTGAAACAATGCTCAATTTTGTAGAAAATTTTTTTTAAAGAAACGAATCTCTCAATTTTTTCAAAGTAAAGTAATTATTTAGGTAATAAATTTCTAAAATTAATTTGTGAAAATTTTTCAATAACTTTTTTGAATGGGGGTCAATTTTTTATGGCAAAAAAAATTTTTTTTCATGAGGAAATAAAATCTTTCATGTTTTTCAGGGGAAAAAATTCAATTTTTCATCTCAATTTTTTTGAAGAAAAAGAAATTATTTGATATTAATTTCTCAATATTTTTGAAAAAATCTTTGTTTTAATGAAAAATCTCTCAAATTTTTTGAGGAAAAAAATCCAACTCAGAATTAAAAGTTTCCTTTTCTGTGAAAATAGCCCCCTCATCATTTTTAAAATTGAAAAATTTCGACTGAAAATTAAGTTAGGAGAAAATGGAAAATTTGAAATCCTTTTCTCACAAAAACAAATTGATAGCTGGAGGATAATAGTTACTACACTCTTTAAGAAAAAAATGAAAATTCAGGAATTATTTTTCACAAAAAAGAACAAAAATGAAATTTGGGGTTCGATAATTTTGCTACGTAATTTTTCGATTTATTGAATTTTTTGACAAATTGAGTTGGCTTAAGCAAGGCACCTCTTGAAATTCAGAGGAATTTTTTTTTTTAATTTGTGAATTATTTTTTATGAAAAGGAACAACTTCGATGAGTTACAATAAAAAAAACAAAGGTTCGAAAATCTGTAAATTTTAGGCGAAAAATACGTAGGAAATCATTTTTTCACTAAAGGAAACAACTCTGGGGGGTGAGCTCAGAATTTTTTTTGCAACTTCAAATTATAAATAAGGACCATTCTGGTGTGTGTCCCGAGTCATGATGCTAATACGAAAATTAAAAATTTCATATACCTTTTCAATTATTCATAAATTTTCAAAACAGTCCAAACACCAATTAGTATATTTTCTGCTTGCCTGCCTTTAGATCCTTCGTTGCTTATGCCATGCCCACGTATACCCATTTCGCAAAGAGATTTGTCGGCGATGACCAGTACATGAAAAAAATTCATACAGATACGATCTTTCCGCACTCTTTCGGCGTATTCGCTACTAGAAGCCCGAGAGAATTACATTCTACACATTCGGTCGTTGCGTTTGTTCTACACGCACACGCCCAGTGGCGCCACACAACTAACCCCTCTCTGCCTGGCCGCTCTGCACGCTCCTATCGCGTCTCTGGGCCGTCGAGAGCGAGAATTCATTCTGTAAATGAACACTAAGTAACTGTTGTACTTGAAGTGTACGTTGGTTTCAACACACGTTTTCAACAATTACACAATTTAGTTATTAATACGACCAAATGACACTAATGGAAGTTAATGCGACGTCTGCTTCTCTGCAAGATGCGCGAGAGAGAGAGAGACCCGAATAAATAAAAAGAGGATCAAAAGGGAGCTGCGATCTCTTGTCAGCGCACACGTTGGTCGAATTAAGCGCATTTAAACGAGCATCGCGAAACAGGGATGTGAATTCGATGGAGCGAAAATTTCGGCTAATTCGATTAGAAAAATTCGCACCACTGAAAGTGCGCCAGGAGGAAAATTGTAACCTGGGTTTTCATCTGTAAGACAATGCAAAGGTTGCCCTGATTGAGGAAAAGAGTCGGAGCTTGTGTCGTTGTCATTGCTGTGTCAGATATGAGAATGCAAATATAATATACGACGAATTAGTAACGGGTTTTGATAGATATGTGCGTTGTATTCGCGCACGAAGAATTACGAAAAAAAAATAAAAAATAAAAGAGAGAAAAATTATCGTGAGAAAAAGTAAAACCGAATGGAACGGGGAAGTGGGCGGCTCGTTTGGTAGTTCTCTGAACTGAACCGAATTCAACTGAGTACAACGGCTATAATGACCCTGCTTCGATGGGCAAAACCGCTTTTCAGTGGTTCGCAATACCTATCGATATGCCCTTCCAATGGCAGTGGCACTGTCGTGTCGATTCATAAACCAAAAGTTTACTCGTATAGTAAATTTCATAATTAATATTAATCGTCATTCGTCGGCTTAATTACAACGAAGCGATCGTTTCGACGTAATGAATGGAAATTGTTAAACGCACGAATTTTACGGAAGAGAAATCACGCACAGTTCCTTAAAATTTGATCTGGTCTCTTGTCGTGTCTCGTATGGCTTCTTTTTCCAGTTAGGACCTCGTGATAAATGCAAATATTTATTTTTTCGCCTCTTTTTCCACCTGTTTGATGATGAAGACGTTAGATAAATGATTACATCGCTGCTCTTATCAGATTATGTCTGAAATTTAACTAGATCATAAATAATATTTAACAAAATAAATTTATAATTCATATTCTATACTAAATTTAGCCATATTATGAGGAAAAGCTATATACATATTACCTACTCATAAGAATAAAGCATAAATCACGTCCTCCTCGATATTTCGTGCACATGAGACTTGAGAGAATATAAAAATATCACCTTTTGACATTTCTATACCAAACGAATAAGATCGACATTGAAATTAATGCGCATATGTACTACTTGGGCGTATAATTCTTATACGCTATGCTATGGTTTATCCTATAATTACCAGTGCCAATATGCTTACTTTTAAATTTTAAATTTCCGATGGTCAGTATATTTTACAGTTGGTTTAACTTTGCGGTATTTTCAACCAATATGGAGTTCGTGTGATTGATAATGTCATCCTTGGATCTGCCTTGACCGGCTTTGGCGATGGTTTAAAGTTTATACACCCATAGAGCATATAAATATTGACGAGTTATGCTAGAGTTCAAAAAACAATATGCCAAAAAATTGGAAAACTCGTAGGAATAATAATACCTAAAATCGAAGTTGGATTTTGAATAAATTATTAGTTTAAGGTAATTAAATATATATCTATATTATCGTACTTTCAACTTTTAAATTAAGTATTTAAGAGGGTAGTTTTAAAATTAGTTAAAGCAAATATTGCTCTTGAGCATTTGTTTTTTTAAAAAATTGACAACTTTTTTTTGGAAGGGAGGGGGCTACAAGCAGATATCGAATAGAATGTTTTTTATTTGAAGCTCAGGCGATTAGGCATAGTTATTTGATCCTTTTTGGAATTTTGGTCGATTAAGTACTATTTAATTTTACAAAATGAAAATATAGCTTTCGTTACATTTATTTTCTTCTTACAAGGGAACCTCGCCAACTCGTCACCTTCGATTGAGCTGAAATTTGGCTCACTGAAAGAGCATGTCACCCAGACCTCACAACAAAATTTTTAGCTGCCGAAGTTGATTTTTCGATTTTTAGCGAATTTTTGAAAATGACTAAAACCTCTTCCAAAAAAACATTTTTTGAAAAAAAAATTGTGAATTTCAAGATAGAATCCTGAAAATTGGTTTGTACACTAAAGTCGACCTACAGAGTCGATTGGCACCATTTTCGGGAAAATTCCAATTTAGATTTTTTTTTGATTTTTCAACTAAAAATATACTCCTTGATTTTTTTTTATTAAAAATTTCTTTGAAAAATAAATTTTAAGGAAATATACCTGACATACTCAACATTTTTGAAAATTAAAAAAAAAACCTTTTTAAAAATGTCAAAAATATTTCGAAAAAGAAATTAATTCAAGATATCTTAACACCCAAAAAATCACCTCTGAGAGATTAATTAAAAATACATTTTGCACTTTGGCCACCTGGCACCTTCTAATTTCTATTGGTCTATTCTGTTTCCATTTTCCATCATAAATTCTAATGCAAAAATAATATCTATAAAACTTCTTGAAAATTCCACTAAACTATGAATAATAGGTAACATTTTCTAAAAAAAAATTGGAGTCAAATTTTCAAAATTCGAATAATTACAAATTACCGATATTTGTTTTCAATGATCAATTTTTTGGAAGTGTAATAATTTTTTAAAAGTTTCCCAAGTGGAATTTTCAAGATTAATTATTTTATATTTTTGCATTGGAATTTATAATGGAAAATAGAAATAGATTAGACCAATAGAAATTAGTTGGTGTCAGGTGGCCAAATTTCAAATGTATTTTTAATTATTTTCTGTCAATCTCTACACCTGCAATAATTGCACCTTGGAAAGGATTACAATATTATTTAATATTCTATGTTTGAAGAAACATCGAATTGCACCTTGGAAAGGATTACAATATTATTTAATATTCTATGTTTGAAGAAACATCGAATGAAGGCAGCGTGTGCTGAGCTTATCCTCATCAGTTATAATTGATATGTGATGTTTATTAATGTAGGCCGGTCCTGGAGGTAGTTCAATACCAGGTCGACCCATGGCAGAGGTGAAGCAAGCTTCAAGCTCTCCGCCTGGTTACAAAAATTAGTTCAACTTACTGGATTTCCAATGGAAATCGTATCAGAAGTTAAGCTGATAAGAACAGATACTACACTTTGATCTTAGCTCAATGAGCCGAGAAGCGATACTAAACATTTGGCCGCATCGAGCTTATATAGAGTTTTGCAGAAAACTTCATCTGCGAGTAGCAAATCATCACCGGTGCAACGTTATCGACGACGAGAGCACTCGCATTCAGCACCAACGCAACATGTGAGCAGCCTTCGTCGATGAATTTTGATGTTTCAAAAAACTTTTAAACGGTTCAGTTTTCATAAATAAGGTTGGTGTTTTAAACAATTTTTAAAAAACAACGTTAAACATTTTTTTTTTGTTCTAAACGTAATTTTTTTCAAGCAGAAAAAACAACAAAACAAAAACAGTAAAAAACATCGTTTTTAACGTTTTTTAATCAATTATTGTTTTCAGTTCCAAATTTTGAGTGCGAAACTTGCATGCTAAAATTAGGGGTGTCCAATTTTTATGTCATTAATTTTTCGAAAATTTGTCGAAAAAAATGAGAAAAGTTAAAAAACACAAAAAAACAAGCTGATAAGAAAAAATGTTTCAACTTTTAAACGTGTTTTTTAAAATATTTTTTTAACGTAAGCTCTTTGTTTTAGGGTGTTTAAAAATTAAAACACTGATGTTTTTTTTGTTGCTTTTTTGTGTTTTAAACGCCCCCAAAATAATCAGACGACGTTTAAAACAGACAAATTAATTAATTACTTTTTAAAAAACGTTTAAAACTAATCTTGAAAGCTTAACGAACGTTTCAAACTTTTTCTTTGGTGGATTTAGAATTAGATACTTGAACAGCCCAAAGAATAATACACTCGATCTTTTTTTGCATGTGTGTGTTTTTTAAAATTTATTTGGTACCTATTTTTTTTAAATTCTGACAGTGTTTTTATAAATTATTATCATACCTACTTAAGTATCTACAGACGAATAGTTTTAAACGTTGTTTTTTTGTTTTGTTTTAAACGTCGTTTGATGTTTTTAGTGTGTTTGAAACACTATTTTTTGCTGTTTTAAACATCGTTTTTTTAACGTCGTCGTCTGATGTTTTTAAAGGTGTTTAAAACACTGTTTTTTGCTGTTTTAAACACAAAACAGCAAAAAAAGGTGTTTCAAACACACTAAAAACATCAAAACGACGTTTAAAACAAAACAAAAAAACAACGCAACGTTTAATATTATTCGTCTGCAGTACTTAAGTACGATAATAATTTTATAAAAACACTGCAAGAATAAAAAAATACCTATACCAAATAAATTTTTAAAAAACACACACATGCAAAACATATGAGTGTAGGTATTATTCTTCGGTCGTTCCGGTATCTAAATCCATCAAAAAAAGATTGAAACGTCCGTTAAGCTTTCGGGATTTAAAATCGGTCGACTTAACCGACAAAGACGACCAAGACTGCGACGATTGTCACTGAAATGTGTACTCTCATAGGTATAAGAAATGATTTTAAAAAACGTATAAACGACAGACGTCGTCACGAAATGAAATATGTTAAATGTACGAGTAGGATAGGCAGTAAAAGGCGGAGGCTCCCTGACGTTGTTTTTTTTCCTTTTTGCACTTGTTCGTCCATTTTCAAGCCTTCCTCCTCATCCTTGTTTTTCTGTACAATTTCAAAATATCTTTCTCATTCGTTACGCACGCAACTGAAAGAAGTTTACGCAAGAATTCAGTTCTTTTCTCGTATACCTTTACGGTTCACTGTTTTCATGCACAAACGATCGAGTCGTATACGACTCGACTCGACTACGAACAACCATCGGCATGACCTCTACCTCTGTGACAAAACTATAGTCGTCTTACTTTTCTAATAATCCGTGTCAATTGACAATACTTTCCAAGTACTTTTGCCCTGTCATGGGCTGAATCCTTTTCCTGCGACTTTTTTCTGTACAAAAGAAGCCATCAGGTCGGTTTCGCTCGACGTTTTTAAAAATTCATAAATTTAAACTTGCAACAGAACTGCCACCAAACTGTTATTAAGCTGTTAATTTTTTATTTATTTTCCAACTATGTTTTCCATCCACGTGTACGAGCGGAAATTTTTGTACCGTGGATTTATTCACCTACTTCTTAGTATGTATTTTCTTCGCTATATGGAAAAATTTCCAGGTATTTTTTTATACCTCTGTCGTGCGCCAAAGAATACTTACTCGGATAATTGAATATTTAGCGCTGGTAATCAGCCATCAGTAATTTACGTTTTTATTTAGAATGTTGCCGAGAGATTGATTGCCCCGTTGATAAGTTCCTTTTTTTGATTATAAACGCGACAGCTATAGCGTCGGTGTAATTTAGCTTGCCTAGCATGTGTTCGAAGGAGTGAACGGTTTTGTCCATTTTAATTTAGCACGAATTTAAGGAAACGACCCCGATGGCGTATTTTTTTAATAATTTCACTTTTATCGGTTATATTTTTATACACGAGAGGTATATTTACGTATATTGATATTGTGATTTCGAATTGTTGTAAAGGTTGTTATTATGTTTTGATAAAAGTGTGGCTAAAAGGTGAAGGATTTGGGTTCGGGTACCCTAATTTTGTCGTCTATCAAGTCGAATCGTCGAGTGGTTTTTATTTTTCTAATTTAATTTGTTCGAGGATTTATTTTGGGTTAGATTTTTTTGGCAATTTTTAATTGAAATGGAGGGTAAAATATTTTTTTTTTCTGTAATCGATTTTTGAACTAACTATTTCGGCGAATTAAATAAAAAAATACTTGGAAGTAAACTTATGATTGGAATTTAAAGAAATGAAAATCTTTGAGAATAGATTTCAGTTTTGACTAAGATCGAATAATTTTTTAAATTATGTAGTTAAAACAAAAAATTTTGGAGATCGGTTGATGTGAGAACCGGAAAAAAATAGGCGTCTCAGGAAATTTTTTGAAAAATTCTTAATTTTTGTATATCTTACTCAATTTTTTAAATCTTGAAATACGTAGAAGCCCAAGTAAGTAATTTTTCTATTTGAATCTATCATTATCAATTTTTTTAAATCGATTAAAACGGAACCTGAAAATTTTATTCAAAGAGGGCTTCATAACTTTAGAAATTGAATGAATCAAACACAAAAAAATGATCGAAATAAATAATTTTTGAAATCGGAGATTTTTAAATTGTAGGTACCTATTTGAATCGAAAAATTGTGAGAATCAATTGAAAATTTATAGTTTTAATTTTTTTAGGTTATTCAAAATTTGATCGAAACGAAAAAAATTCTTAGGTAGCAATTTTCAAAAATATGGAAAATTTTCAGAGATTGACTGATTCAACTTTAAAAAAAAAATAACCCAAAAATTGACAAAAACATAACTTTTGGAATCGATCATAATTTTCAAATGAAAGCTTTCAAGTGTGATTCAAAATTAATTCAGTTCGAATTTGTGATTTTCCAAAAAATAAATACAAAAATTGAGTATGCGTCTTTGTACGTACGCATGAAATTAATACGTGTGATTGCGAATACGTATATTTGAGAACTAGATTACAACTGGATTACTAACGAACTACTTGAACTAAAAACTGGTTACGATGTACCTACTCGTTAGCATCGACGTTCGACGTCGCGTCGGCGCATAAGACGCCCAGGGTTGCGAACCGTTTGAGAATTAATTGGTGGTGGTGGTGGTGGTTTTGAAAATTTTCGAATAAATGGTTTTTGGTTTTGGTTTTTTTTTTTTTTTGAAATGGTTTTGGTTTTGGTTTCGGTTATTTCAACTTTTGATTATTTTGGTGGTGGTGGTGGTGGTTCTCAAAAACCAAAACCATTTCAATTGGTAAAACCAAAACCAAATGAATTGGTTTTGGTTTTCAATCGATTTTTCATGTTTTTAAATGGAGCAAAAAATATACTAACGAAGACTTGATACAACCAGATGGAACCATTTCCTATGTTTTAAATTTTAATTCTATTATTCTAATTCAATAATTAACAATTATACTGAGTTACTGATGAAGTGATGAGAAATCAAATATCAAATACAAATACAAAGAGAAGAAATGAATTAAAAAATAAAGAAGTTATTGAAAAAGAAAAAAACTTTATTTAATGGCCAATTTGGCAAAGAAACGAGTAATCAAATAATCAATTAATTAATCATAATTCACAAATCAAAGGAACGAAATATCATGGCACCTATTAGTTTCACCTTAAAATTAACTGCTTTGAAACTGACTAAATTAAAATTAGGATAAAACAAAAGGAACAAAAAACAACACAAAGTAATAAAATGAAGAAACCGATTCAATTGATTTGGTGGTTTTTCAAATCTAAATGGTTGTGGTGATGGTGGTTTTTTTTTAAAGCTCTTTTTTGTGGTTTTATCAAATGGGTTTTCCATTTTTTCTGCTTGCAAACGGTTTTGATTTGGTTATGGTTTTACAAATTTTCCAATTGGTTGTGGTGGTGGTGAAAACCATTTGAAAACCTCCACCAAAACAATTTTATTGGTGGTGGTTCGAAACAGTTTGCAACCCTGAAGACGCCACAATGAGTAAAAAAGTAGGTAACTGCAAAAGAAAAAAAATCTACTTGAGTATTTTTAAGATTGATTTGCAATAGAAAATTTTAAAAATTGATTTAAAATTTATTGAATTAATTTTTTTTAAATCCATTCAAAAGTGATCAAAACAAGAAATTTAAAATCAACAATTTTAAAAAAATTGATTTAAAATTGGCTTTTTGTTACTTTTGAAAATCAATTGAATCAATCTTTACAAAAAAAAAAAATAATAAATAAAAAAACTAAAAAAAAGTTAGGCCAAGAAATAATGTTTTGAATGATGATTTTAATTTTAAAAAGGATTCAATTTTACAAACTTATTCAAATTGATTTAAAATTTATCAATGGATTAATTGGTTTTTAAAAATCCACTCAAGAATTGATTAAAACGGATAAGTAACTTTTATCTGAATCCCGAGCAGCACACTCGATCGATAATATCGAAAGTTGAAACGTATCGATAAAAAATCGTTTAAAAATCTAAAGATGTTCTCACGATATGATACAGATTTAGCTGTACGATTTTATAGGCAAAAAATCTAAAAACTATCGAATTCGATAGTATTACGATTTTAGGACGATATTCATCAACGATACTATCGACAAAGAATATTAAATTTATCGAATCCGATTTTCCACCGATTTTGTGCAGATATTTGAAACTATATTATCGACAAATAATCTGAAATTTCTCGAATTCGATTTTTTAACGATTTTGTGAAGATATTTGAAACTATATTATCGACACGTAATCTGAAATTTCTCGAATTCGATTTTTCAACGATTTTGTGCAGATATTTGAAACTATATTATCGACACGTAATCTGAAATTTCTCGAATTCGATTTTTCAACGATTTTGTGACGATATTTAGAACTATATTATCGACAAATAATCTGAAATTTCTCGAATTCGATTTTTTAACGATTTTGTGAAGATATTTGAAACTATATTATCGACACGTAATCTGAAATTTCTCGAATTCGATTTTTCAACGATTTTGTGCAGATATTTGAAACTATATTATCGACACGTAATCTGAAATTTCTCGAATTCGATTTTTCAACGATTTTGTGACGATATTTAGAACTATATTATCGACAAATAATCTGAAATTTCTCGAATTCGATTTTTTAACGATTTTGTGAAGATATTTGAAACTATATTATCGACACGTAATCTGAAATTTCTCGAATCCGATTTTCCACCGATTTTGTGCAGATATTTACAACTATATTATCGACAAATAATCTGAAATTTCTCGAATTCGATTTGTTAACGATTTTGTGAAGATATTTGAAACTATACTATCGAAAAAGAATATTAAATTTATCGAATTCGATTTTTTAAAGATTTTGTGAAGATATTTAAAACTGTATTATCGACAGATTATATGAAATTTCTCGAATTCGATTTTTCAACGATTTTGTGACGATATTTAAAACTATATTATCGACACATTATATGAAATTTATCGACTTCGATATTTCAACGATTTTGTAACGATAGTTGTTGAAACTATATTGATTTTTTTCTAGTCAAAAAATACCTACTTTATATTCAAAATTGGATGGGAAGAAAGGGCCAAATCGAAATTTTTATAATAACCAAAATTAAATCCAGAATATTATTCTACAACTTTTGTTTGAAATGTTTTTTCAATTGGACCTCATCTCTAGCCTCTATTATTTTGCATTTACCTACTTACGTGTAACAGTAATATGCGAAATCAAAATTGAAAAAATTTTCAAACAAGTTATCTAGTTTTTTTGGTTTACTAGGTATTTTACTTGAAACCAGATCGTTGTTCTTAAATAAAATTTTACCAAGTTCAATACTACGATTACTATGTGAATACTTAGTATTTAAAATTGAACGGGAGGGAGGCGCCCAATCGAAAATTTTGTAATGACCAAAATTATTCTTAGAACTTTAAGCTACAACTTTTGTTTGAAAATTTTTTCAATTGGACCTCTCCTTCTCCTCCAATTTTGCATAATACTCCGTTGATACTTATTCAAAATTGGAGGAGCGGAGGAAAAAGGGGCCAATTTGAAAAAATTATCAAACAAAAGTTGTAAATTAAGGTCAAAGAAATAATTTTAGTTATTATAAAAATTTCAATTGGACCCCTCCCTCTTCTCCAATTTTGCATAAGATGTTTGAATATTATAATCCAATTCGTATTATGCGAACGAACTCCGATGTTCGCAACAGACGCTTGTTTTGGTAGAAACTGCTGTATTTGGAACGAAATTCGCCAGCCTTAAGCGTAACTACGACTTCAAACTCGCCAGCCGGTCTTGAAAATGTGCGCGCGCATATACCCATATATGCTAAATTATCTACAAAAAATCGATAGAATATCGAAACTAGATAATCTACAAAAAATCGTAATACAAAATCGATAGAATATCGAAATTAAATCGAAATAAAAAATCGATAGAATATCGAAACTAAATCGAAATAAAAAATCGACAGAATATCGAATTCGATAAAGTGTCGCGTTAGTTCCGCATAAATCGTGTAATTATCTTTCGATTTATAGATAGGTTATCGATGAAGTATCTAACTATAATCTTGAGATTTTTAAAAGAAAAATCGTTCGATTTTATCGAAAGTTTATCTGTTGATGGATTTTGCCAACTATAATTCATCGATAATCTGTCGATATATCGAAAGATAATTTCACGATTTATGCGGAACTAACGCGACACTTTATCGAATTCGATATTCTGTCGATTTTTTATTTCGATAATTTGTCGAGTGTGCTGCTCGGGATTCGTGATTTTCAAAAAATATATCCAAAAATTGAGTTAGAAAGTATAGTATTCAAAATAATTCAAAACGAATAAAATTTTCGTTCAAAAATTTTCGATATCGGTTATGTTTGAAAATTGACTGAATTAGGTAATTTTTTCAAAAAAAAGTATTCAGAAATTGAGCAAAAAACATTTTAAATTGAACTTGAATTGTAAAATTTTGAAAATCTATTAAAAATAGATATTTTGAAAATGGAGTGTTCTTTTCAAAAAATATATCCAAAAATTATAAGTGAAAAAATGACTAAAAATTTAGCCCAAAAAATAACCTTAATCGATGATTTTCCAGTTGATGGAAAATTTTGGAGAATCATACCTAAGTAAAAATTTATAGGTACCTAATTATTTTAAAAATTGACTTACTCGGTTTTTTCAAAAATATATCCTAAAAATTTAGTTGAAAAATAATTAAAAATTGATGAAAAAAATGACTTTTTAAATAAGTAGATTCTTTTCAAACTAAATTCAGCCATGAAATGACCAAAGAGAAAAATTTTGAGAATCAATTGATAATTGATCGAGTTTATGCTTTCAAAAATAATTGAATTCACATATGTTTTCAACTAAAAAAATATTTCCAAAATTGAGCAAAAAAAGAACTAGAAATTGAGCCAAAAAATAACGTTTTTGAATTAATGGTTTTCGAATTCGATTCAAAATTTTTCGAAACTAATTTTCGAAATCAGCAATTTTTAAATTGAACTTAAATTGAAAAATTTTGGAAAATAAATGAAAATTTATCGAATTAATTTTTTAAAAACAATTTTTAAAATTGATCAAAACGGATAAATTTATAAATTACGACTTCGTTTAAGAAAATGTTTTCAAAAATTCATTCAAAACTTGATTTTTTTAAAAAATGAATGAGTAATTTTCAAAATTGATAAAGACTGAGTAAAACTATTTTTAGTTTTTTTTAAATTATTGAATCCACAATTTCAAAAAAATATTCGAAAATTGAGCTAATTGAATAATCTTTCAATTCAATTATTTAAAAATGTTATTTAGGTAGTTAAATCGAAATTATTAGAAATCTATTAAAAATTTATTGCAAGTTAACCTGTGTTTTTTATTCCGTTCAAAAATCATTGAAAAAATTAAGGAAGGAAGTAAAGGGTTCAGTACTAGTAGGTTATTTTCAAAATCGTTGAAAATTTAATATTATTTAAAAAAAAAAGAAAAAAAGAAAAAAAAAGAGCAAATCAAATAATATTTCAAATCGATGATTCTCTAATTTGGTTTGAATCGATGAAAAATTAATCGAGTTTATTTTTATTTTTGAATCCATCCAATCAAATCGATAATATTCTCAAATTTGATTCCAATCAAATTTTTTCGAAATCCATTAAAAATTGATTAAATTGTTCTTTTCAAAAAATCTACCCAAAATTAAGCAAATGAGTAGCCATTCAATTCGATAATTCTCAATTATTTAATTTGAATCGAAAGTTTTGAAAATTGATTTAAAATGATTTGAATCGATTTTCTAAAATACTTAGGTAAGTTAAAAATTGAATAAATTTTTACATTTTTTTGTTTCTAACCTCTCAAAATTGCTGTTCCCATGAAAAATGATTCTTAATTTTTCATTTTTCCCCAAGTGAATTTCATTTTGGTAGCTGGTAGTTTCGTCCCCTATTTTTTTTTTAATTTTTTTTTTTAGTTTTCTAAGAAGTGTGAGGGGTGACTAAGTGCCACTTAAAATTAATTTACGGGGAAAACATAAATTTGGAAATTATTTCTCATCAAAAGAACAACTTTGAAAGGTTAAAACCAAAAAATGTAAAAATTTAAAAAATTGGTACTTTTTTCATAATTTTTGTGAAAAAAAGGGAGGCTTGCGGGTCCACTTAAAATTGAGTCAAGGAAAAAATTTGAAATAAGGAATTATTTCATAATGAAATGCAACGATTTAAAATGTTATGTAAAATTTTTTCTCATTTTTGTCGTTTTTGCTTTTTTTTTTTAAATTGGAGGTGCCTCGAGGCACCATTTAAAATTACATTGAGGGAAAGTAAAAAATTAGGAATTCTTTCTCATGACAAGGAACAACTTTGATGGTTTATAACCAAAAAAAGGGCGAGATTTTAAGAATCTGTGATTTTTTAATTTTTCATTTAAAAAGGGTCACTCAGCCCCACTTAAAATTCAGTTAGGGAAAAAATAAAAAATACTAAGTTATTTTCTTATAATATAAAAATTATTTTCAAAGAAAAAAATTATTCAAAAATTCAAGTTACTAATATAACTCAACCTGAATTGTTCAACTTCTTGGTAAAAATCTCTTACTATGGGTTATCTCTTCGTCCAAGGCATTTTTCAAATCATAATTTCCGAAGAAAAAAAATAATAAATAATAAAATAAATAAACAAAATCTCACAAATACGAAATTCCACCAATTCAACGACTAGAACGAAAAAATTTTCACTGACCATCGAAAACCTAAACAAATACCTAATTCGATTAATTGGTGTGAAAAGTCTATTAACATCTGACGACGTAGGTACAATAACCACAGCACAGCTACCTTTGCCTCGGTTTACATTCGTCAATCGTCGATTAAAATAACTCGATTATTTTGCGCTACATTTACGTTCGAATTTTAATATCGCTTCCGTTTTATACTTCAAAGGACATCGAATGCCCTTAAAAAATTCTTCTTCACAATACCCAGGCTAAAGGTATTCGATACATAGTCGCTTTCGCCTAATGGCTTAGTATAGGGCGCACTGGTGACTTTTATGATAAATTAAAACACGTTCCATGACATAAATATTAATTGAAGGCCAATTTCATGCTATTTTATAGGTATTCGATCGACTAGATGCGAACGATTTATTTAATTTTTGTTAGTATTAACTTTTCAGTTAGTCTTAGGTAAATCGTCAAATAATTATACGTATCGCGAAGCAGTTACGACAACGTTTGGCAGTGTGAGTGATCCAAATCCATCAACTAATTTAGATTTTGCCTTCATTACGAACTCGCTTGTTATAATCTTGGTTTATATTTTTTAACGCAGTGCGGTTTTGGTGTACGATGCGATGGTGTCTGTCGATCTCGCAGCTAAACTGATGAAATACACTTTTCGTCAGGTAATTTTTAATTGATGAATTTTGTTCGTAGTAAATTTATTCGTGTGTTGAGTGTATTTCGTGGATCGGTGGAACTGCGAGGTCTATGGCTTTCCAAGAGCTCTCTGGCGCTGGCGCTTCTTTATTATGGTAACTGTATTGTAACTCGTATAATTTGTTTACAGCGTGTTATAATCGTTGATATATGTAAGATGCTCCGGTTACTTTTTTAATGAGATCGCACGTACCTATCTATATGGCTTTTTAAACACTTCGTACGAGCACCATTAAGCTTTTCCTTAGAATTATGGATAAGAATCGCGTAGGTGCGAGTTGGTTTGATATGCAGAATAAAATAATTCCTACCGGTACACTATTGGCACCTGTAAAAGGTGTACCTACTAATGATCTCTTGTAGAGCTAGCTGCAGTAATAAGTAGCTAAACCGATTTAAATATTGAGCCGACGAGGTAAATTACAGCTTATTTTATTCCATTATACTCATATACTTATATACTTATGAGGATTTTTAACATACACACGACAGGCTGACGCTTTAATACACGCGACACTGTCACATACCTATCTACCGTTAATAACAATAAAACTGTTATTTAACCTAGAGAGTTTACTAAATCTGGTGACGGAAAAAAAATAAAAGGATAGTTTTGAAAAATGTGCACGAGTCCCAGTTCAATTGACGACAGGAAGGATAATTAATTCGGCGTTAAAAATATTTTACGCTCGATTGAGTGTACAGTGAAGCTTATTGTTCAATGAACTAATCTACTGCACATTATTGTCATTATAAGTAAATCGAACACGCTATAGTAATCTACATTTTAAATGGGAACCTTGTGCCTTATTTATTTGTATTTTCACAGCGTATAAGTAGGTAATCGTCGCGATGATTGTGCAGTTTTTCCTCTTCTTACTTTTGTCGAAGAATTTGTGCTGATGGGTGTCCCTGTTTGGCTTCCTTACACTTTTACACTTTCATCTTGGTATTTTTAGTCACGTGTGTATTGAAAGATGATTCTTATAAATTTTTGGCTTACTGGCTGAAGAAGAAGAATAATATCTTTGAATACCCCCTCACTCCCCCGCCCCTCCAATGGAGACAAAATTTCCATTAACAAAAATTTTTTTGATAGAAATTTTCTTGATAAAAGAATTTCATCGTTCGAAAAAAAAATTGAAAAAATGCCTTGAATAGGTAAGTAAAAAAAAATTTGGCAAAAAACGAAAAAAATCTTTAGACAAAAATTTTGTTTAAATTAAAATCAAAAAATCTTTGAAAAACTGTTCTGATCCAAAAAAAAAAACAAAAAAAAAAAAAAAACTTTCTTAAAAAGTCTTGATCAAAAAACCTTGAAAAATTCTTTTCGATAGAAAATCTTTTTTTTTTAGATTGTGGTCTTGAAAAAACTATTCTATCAAAAAATATATACTTAGGTAAGTATATTTAAAAAAAAAAAAACTTTTCAAAAAAAATGTAGTTACTGACAAAAAAATATTTAATTTTTTTTTTTAAAATACTACCTATTGACAGAAAATCTTGAGAAAATTTCTGGACAAAAAACGTTTCAGTAAAAAATACTCGTTGGTGAAAAAATTTGAAAAAAATTTCGTCGTTCGAAAAAATTGTAAACTTTAAAAGAATTGTCCTTAAAAATGTGCTGACAAAAAATCTTGTCCAAAAAAAATTTCTCGAATAAAAATTGTTCTGAATAAACGAAGTTCTACAAAAAATGCCTTAACAAAAATCTTCAATTTTTTGACAAATTTAAAAAAAAAACACAATCTTGAAAAAAACTGCTCTGACTAAAAAAAATATACAAGAATACAAAGAATATCTTGACAAAAAAAAATATTTTTTAAAAATCTTACGAAAAAAATCTTGAAAAAAATTTATGATCAAAAAAATGTTTTGGTTAAAAATAGTCTTGATGAAATTATTTTCCTAGATAATCTTTTTTTAAATGTAATCGTTAAAAAAATGAATGAATACGTTGAGAAAAGTATTGAAAAAAGAAATACTTTTGACAGAAAAATCTTGGAAAAATGTCTTGTTAAAAAAACTTGCGTTAAAAAAATACTATTTTGATGAAAGAAAAAATTGAAAAAAGTCTTGACAAAAATTTTATTCGGTAACAAAAATTTTCTTAGTGAAAAAATCTCGTCTTGTTCGAAAAACTTTATGGAAAATAAATTTCTAGCCAAACAATTTCTCAAATAAAAGTTGTTCTGACTTGAAAAAGTTCTTCAAATAATCCCTCAACAAAAATCTTCAAATTTTCTTTTGACAAAAAATATACTTTTTTTTAAAAATACAACATTGGAAAAAACTGCTCTGCTTTTTAAAAAAAATGTAAGAATACAAAAAATATCTTGACAAAAATTTTTTTTTATATCTTTCGAAAGAAAATTTTGAAAAAAAGTTATGGTAAAAAAAAAACGTTTTGGTAAAAATGATGAAAAAATCTTGAAGGAATCATTCTGTTAGAAAATCATTTTTTGAAAGTATAATCGTGAAAAAACTGTACTTAAAAAAAAAAAAAAAATCATACTTGAATGAAATATCTTGATAAAGAAATATTAAAAAAAAAATACTTTTGATAGAAAAACTTGGAAAAATGTCTCGTCAAAAAAAACTCGCATTGACAAATACCCTTTAAGTAAAAAAATCTTGAAAAGAATCTCATTGCTCAAAAAATTGTCTTGTCCAAAAAACCTTCTGGAAAATAAATTTCTATTGCTAAAAAAATTTCTTAATTAACAATTATTGTTCTGACTAAAAAAAAAAATCAACAAAAATGTTTTGACAAAAAATATTGATAAAAAGTCCGAACTAAAATCCTCCTGGTAAAAAATACTCTTAATTGGCAAAAAACCTTATTCTGCAATTTTTTTGACAAAATTTTTTAAAAGAAATTAGATAATCTTGAAGAAATTATTTCGCAAGAAAATTTTTCATAAAAAACTTACTTACCTACTTATGAAGAAAAAAATGTACTACAAATTTTTTCTTAAATAAGTAATAATGATCTTGTCAAAAAAATTATAAAAAATAATTCTCTCCAATAAAATCATGTTAAGAAATAAAACCTTCTGAAAAAATAACTCTTCAATAATCATTCTTCCTGAAAAAAATTATTCAAAAAAAAAAAAAAATGATCTTCGTAAAAAATCTATCGACAAAAAAATTTCTTGACGAAAAAACAGCTTAAAAATATTTCTTGGAAAATATTTTCTTTTCAAATGATCTTTTAAAAAAATACCAATTATGAGCTGTCAAAAAATCGTTGAAATTTTTTTTGGCTTGAGAACTTATAAACAAAATAGCTAAAAAATACAAAGTGATATGTTTAGGACGAGGGGTGGGGTTAGTGACGAACATAGGAAATTTTTTAAATAGCACAAAAAAATGCACAAATATTCAAATTCAAATCTGAATTTTTTATAAATTTTCCAGATTTATGAAATTATTATTATTTTTTTAATTTTGAATTGAAAAAATTCGCTAAATAACGAAAGTTGGTCTTTTACAAGAAAACTGGTTAATTTTCAAAAATTCGTCTGATTACTTTTTTATTATTACTAGGTAAGTATTATTATTGAAGTTAACAATTGCCATCAATTACCTGAACTCATTATTGGTGTTTCCAATTTGTTAATTTTTTTCAACTTAAAATTTAATTTTAATTTTATTTTCTCCAATTTTTAATTCTTTCTGAATCAATTTCAATTCTTTCGATTTGTTTAATTTTCAGGTGTTTTCAACTTTTAATCCAACTTAAATTTTCATTTAATTTAACCCAATTTAATTTTTTTTTCTCATTTTTAAAATTTTTGGTGTTATATTTTTTCACTTTTTCAACTCTTTCAATTAATTTTCAAAATATTTTCCCTAAGTAGTCATTTGAAAATTTCAATTCATTTTTCTCCAAACTTTTAGTCACATTTTCACTTCATCTATAATTCAATTCATTTTTTTTCTGACGTCTATTTGTTCCACTTCTTGGTTTTATTTGAATTTTGATTTTCTTCAACTTTCATCTTATTTTACATTTATCTTCATATTGGATTAGGTTTTTTACACTTTTTTTTTGGCTGGGTATGCAGGTGTGAGGAGATCAAACACAGTTCAAATTTGAAAATAAAAACCACCCTATGAGGTGTCCTCCTGTCCTCGTACTGGTATTTTACACTTTTTTGGCACCCGACTGACTGTCAACGCGAAACAATGTAACAAAATCGATAAAAAATAATTTATTTCGAATTTTTATACAATTCATCTGTATGATTATTGATCCTTGCAGACCTAAACCGAGACCAATGAGGATGGGCGTAGCTAAAATAGCGAATACTTTGAATAAAACCCTACACTTAACTGGAATCGGTCTAGCCGTACAAGCTTTCTACATAAACCTTACGTTAGATTCGGCTCTGGGAGGCGAATATGTCGACTTGCGACCAGCAGGACCTCCTCTGATCAATCCTGCCAGCGTATGGAACCTGAACGGTGTACCTGTTAGATTGGGATACGACCAAAGAGGATATGACCAGGGAGGATATAACAGAGGCGTACAACGTGCCGGGACAGGAGGCGGAATAGGGGGGAATAATTACGACGCGAACGCGTATCGAGATGCGAACGGCTACTATCACGATAATGCCGGTCTCAAGAACGGATACGACGTGGGCAAAACTTACGGCGGTACGTATATGCAATACTTTTAACACGTGTGTGGAAATTCTTACTATACAAAACGTAGATACTTGATATTCAAAATTGAAGGAGAGGGAGGGGTCCAAACGCAATTTTTGTAATAATCAAAATTATTTCTAAGACTTCAAGCTACAACTTTTGCCTGAAAATGTTTTCAATTGGACCCCTTCCTCCCCACCCATTTTGCATAACACTCCTAAGATACTAATCATAAATTAGAAGGGTGGGGTATGAAGGGCCCAATTGAAAAAAAATTTCAAATAAAAATTGTAGATTGAGATCTTTAAAATAATTTTGGTTATAACATAAATTTTGATTCGACCCCTCCCTCCCCTCCAATTTTTCATAATATAAGGTGGGTACTTTTTCAAAACTGGGGGAGGGGTCCAATTGAAAATTTTTTCATACATACAAAAGTTGTAGATTGAAGTCCTAGAAATAATTTTGGTTATAACAAAAATTTCGATTTGTCCCCTCCCTCTCCCCTCCCCCAATTTTACATAATACCAGGTGGATATTTTGTAAAAATTGGGGGAGGGGCACAATTGAAAAAATTTTCATACAAAAGTTGTAGAATATGGTCCTAGAAATAATCTTGGTTTCAACAAAAATTTCGATAGACCCTTCACTCCCCTCCAATTTTACATGATATCAGATGGATACTTTTCAAAATTGGGGGAGGGGCCCAATTGAAAAAATTTTCATACAAAAGTTGTAGATTGAGATCCTATAAATAATTTTGGTTATTACAAAAATTTTGATTTGACCCCTCCCTTCCCTCCAATTTTGCATAATATGAACATAGATATTGATATTACTGATATTAGGAATTAAAAACTGGTAGAGGGAGGGGTCCAATTGAAAAAATTTTCAAACAAAAGTTGTACCTTGAGGTCTTAGCAATAATTTTGATTATTACAAAAATTGTGATTGGATCCCTCCCTTCTCTTCAATTTTGAATATGAAGTACCTATCTATGTGGCGATCCACTCGTATAAATTAATGGAGAATTTGATGGATTTACTTAGGTGGTCGCGACTATGGTGTCACCAATGTCCAGGGTAACGCTTATGGCGACGTGAATGGCAGGAATAAAGGACACCAGGTGGCCGGATTCAGTACAAATTATCAAAAAAACGAAAGCGGTAATAAGTCGACGTATTACGATGATGGTCTTGGTCACGGCGGAGCTACACAATACGGTCTTCGTGATCAAAGGTAATAAAAATAATACTATGTAAAAAAATCAACTCGGCAAAGCGTGTAATGAAATTGTTTCCATCGTAATATCCACGTTAGCGGTAAAGAAATGACAATTCTAAGAATAAAATTTAGAAAAATTACCGCTTTGCTTGTAAACAAACCACTAAAGGTAAGAAATTCGCGATATTATTATCGTCGGAAATTACCCTGCAGCGAGACCGTTGTTGGTCTTGGTTGGCAGTATATAGCCGAAAATTAAAAATTGAATCCTTATATGGGGTTTTATTCCTCAGTTCGCGTTTTTAAATTCCATTTCGGTCGTAAAAATTAATGCAGCTCGCAAATTTTCCTCTCGGTTATTATATGCAACACGCATCGAAAACGTATTCTCATTTTCAGGTATCGTGACGGTGCTGGAAACGCTTACGGCGGAGGTGTTCACGATTCTTCGGTGAAACTGAACGCCTTAGGCAATCAAGGCCAGTACGGTGGAGCCGGAGGATACAGAACGACCGATAATCGAGGAGGTATCGTCGGCACAGCCGATGTCTATGGAACTGGAGTCCGAGGAGGAACCGTGGCTCAAGGTGGAGTCGTAGGTGGACCAGTTATCTCAAGACCGATATATGTCCAACAGCCTGTTCATATAGCTCAACCGATACCAGTAGGTCAACCGTATCCTGTCGGGCAGCCTATTCCTTTGGCTTCGCAAGTTATAGCACTGCCACCTGCACCCTTACCAGCAGCACCGGCACCGGTTAGAGCATCTTCGGCGCCCTATGTGATACCTACCCCTAATAAGTTGTATGTGGATAAACCTGTTGCTCCTTGGGGACGATGAAATTTCAGGTTTTTTAATATTTTTTTTTTAGAAAATTCCCAATAGTAAATTTGTTGCGTTATTTTGCTTATTTAACTGAGTCCTGTATAGTACAGTTTGTGTAAATATATCATACTAAAAAAATATATTTTTTCAAATTCAATTTGAAATTGTTTTCATATTTTGTCACTTGGCGTTAGAAACCACGTTATAGTATAAGTTTTTGTTTGTCGATGAAGTGGTTTATTTCAGTTACTTGTCGGTGGAGTTCCTCTTTATTTGGCGATGGCAAGTACGTTTTTTTCTATTTATCGATCTTATGATTTATTATAATTAGATGATAAAGTATGCGATAGGTAATAGGTACCTATTTTATATTCCTAGAAAATTGAAGGATTAAATTGGTTTTCTTTTCCTATATGAGAATGTGAGATTTTTTTTCTCCGAAAATTCAAAATAATTATATTTTTTCTTTAAAAATTTGAGATTTAGTAAAACATTTTCCTCCAAAAATTTGAGAAATATTTTTACTTTGGAAAAATTGAGAACTTTTCTTCTTCAGAAAATTTAGATTTTTTTCGAAAAATTGAGATCATTTGATTGAAAAAAATTTCCCCAAAAACTAGATAGGTATATTTTGATATTTCATTCTAAACAGAAACCCAGTTTTTTTTCTCTCCAAAATATTTGACAATAATCAAGATTATTTTCTGGAAACAATTGATAGCCTCCCCCCCCCCCCCAAAAAAAAAAAAATAATAATAGAGATTTTTTATTCAAAAATTTGAAAATTTATATACTTAGGTTTAGGTATTTCAGAAAAACTGAGAAATTTTTTCTCCAAAAATTTTTATAGAACCTCGATTATCTCACTTCCGATTATCCGAGCAAAAAACACAAAAAAGTTAATCGATCTCTTTCGATTATTCGATGTCTATTGATTTTTATTAGTTTATTAATATCTTCTATCAGATTTCCCTTTATCAGAAAAAAATCTGAAATTTTTTCTGGAAAAATTCGAGACATACCTACCTATATTTTTTTGATTTTAAAGAAATGGAGTTAGAAAATTTTATTCCCAAAAATTGAGATTTTTCTACCTATTGTAAAAAATATTTTTTTTTTTATTTCAAAAAAATCAAAAATAGGTATATTTCAAAATTATTTATTTTAAAAAAATCAAAAATTTTATTTTTAAAAGAATCGAAATTTTATTTTAAAAAATTCAAAAATTTTATATAAAAAAATCCAACGAAATTTTTCATTTCAAAAATATTTTTCAATTCCAAAAAATTAAATTCTATAAAAAAGTGTTTTTTTTTTATTCTAAAAAATATTGAATTTTTTAAAATAAAATTATACACAGTGTTATTTGAAATTTGAGGGGAGAAAGGGGTCAAATTGAAAAAATTTTCTTTGTAGATTTTGAGATCCTAGAAATAATAATTTTGGTAGGTAATTATTTTATTTTTATTATAAAAAAATGTTGCTTGGATCCTAACTCCACTTCAAAATTCAAGGAGAGGGAGGGGTTCAAGCAACCTTTCTATAATAACCAAAATTATTCTTAGAATTTCAATCTACAAATGTTATATGAAAAATTTCTCAATTTGACCTCTCCTTCCTCTCAAATTTTGGATAACACATTGACAGTATAGAACTGTAGATGCTTAATATTCAAAATTTGGAAGAGGGAGGGGCCCAAGCAACATTTTTATAATAATCTAAAATTATTTCTAGTATCTCAAACTACAACCATTGTTTGAGAAACTTGCAAAAATTCACGATTTTCCAATTTCCATCTTCTAAGTGTTAGTGTTCTACTTCTTCTAAGTTACGGTTACGTCAGGAAAATTTTACACCTCTTGCAACAATCTACCAGGTGCACAAAATAGTCTCTCATCAATAACTCCTTATCAATTCAGTTATCATTCCACCGCCCTCCCCCAATCTACTTCACTTGTTGAAATTGAAATGAAAATTAAAATAATTGAACTTGATTGAAGATCGTTGTTTGTTTTATACGGTAAATAATTAAGTGAAAGTGATCATAATGCTAGTATTTTACAGTCCAACTCTTCATTTAATCGAAAATGTATAGAATAGTTATCTGCTAAAGCCATGGATCATACCGTACTAAGAGATGCCAGTCCTCAGTTGGACTTTTATCATAAATTCGTTCATAAAATAATACTCAAATATCAGGTACATTATTACTTCCTATTAACAATTAATTTACACTTGTAAGTAATTGATTTCTATTACTTCACAGGATCCGGTCACCGGCCTGTTTCCGGCGAGTCAAGAAAACCACCATGCTTGGATTCGAGACAATGTCTACAGTGTTTTGGCAGTCTGGGGATTATCTTTAGCTTACAAAAAAGTCGCCGATATCGACGATGATCGTGCTAAAACATACGAACTCGAACAAGTAACTTTGCTCATTTATTACTCTCGAATTGTTTTAAGTGTTATGGTGTTTCAAATGTGGTTTGTTTCGTAGACTTGTGTAAAACTAATGAGAGGATTATTGATGTCGATGATGCATCAAAAAGATAAAGTTGAGAAGTTCAAAGTCACTCAGAATCCTTTGGATGCTCTTCATGCCAAATATAGTGCTCTTACTGGCCAAGCTGTGGTTGGAGATCATGACTGGGGTCATTTGCAAATCGATGCTATATCTTTATATTTGCTCATTTTGGCTCAAATGACTGCTTCGGGTGAAGATTGAAATTATAATCTTTCAATATTACCAAAATGTGTTCTTCGGTAATGTTTTTGTTTACTTTTTTCGTAGGATTGCAAATCATTTTTAGCTTGGATGAAGTAGCTTTTATACAGAATTTGGTGTTTTATATCGAATCTGCGTATTGTATCCCGGTACGTTGTTTTTGTTTAATTTCAATTTGATAATTTTTACGAGTAAAAATGATCTTATTTTTTTCTCAAGGATTATGGAATATGGGAAAGAGGCGATAAATCAAACCACGGTCTCCCCGAACTAAACGCCAGTTCAATTGGTATGGCAAAAGCTGCTCTGGAAGCGATCAACGAGCTAGATTTGTTCGGTGCAAGAGGTGGACCATCTTCTGTTATACATGTACTTTCAGACGAAGCTCAGAAATGTCAAGCTGTGCTCCAAGTACGAAATACCTTCGTTTAACTTATTCCTTGATCGATGTATTATCACTGACAGATTGTTTATTGTTGTAGTCGATGCTTCCTCGAGAATCTAGTTCCAAAGAACTCGACAGTGGTTTGCTTTCGGTGATCAGTTTTCCAGCTTTCTCTGTCGATGATCCTAATCTAATTGAAAGCACAAGGAACGCCATTTTATCAAAATTAGAGGGGAAATATGGATGCAAACGTTTCCTGAGAGATGGATACAAGACACCCAAAGAAGTATGACCACTTCTGGACACTAATCGTTAGATTTTTTCTTTACTATCATATTTTGATCTCGTTTTAGGATCCAAATCGACTACATTATGACCCATTCGAATTACGAATGTTTGAAAGAATCGAATGCGAGTGGCCATTATTCTTCTGCTATCTTATTATCGATAATTTTTTCCAAGGAAACTTCGAAGCTGTACGATACTACGCCGAAAAGCTGGAAAAAGTACGTATTACTTATTTTTATTCAATTAATTATTTTTTAAACCGTATTTTATTTTTATAGGTTACCGTTGAAGGCGAAGATGGTATCAGACTGATCCCTGAAATGTACGCTGTTCCTGCGGATAAAGTTAAAGCCGAATTTGAAAATCCTGGAAGTCAAGAGAGAGTAATTGTTGGAAGATGTCCGTTCATGTGGGCTCAATCGTTGTACATTTTAGGCAAACTATTGCAAGATGTAAGAAAAATTGGACTCAATTTAAATCTTCGAATGGTCCGAATAATCGATTTATTTTTAGGGATTCGTGGCAGCTGGAGAATTAGATCCACTGAATCGACGTCTTTGTTCGGAAAAGAAACCCGACGTAGTCGTTCAAGTGGTAATTATGGCCGAAAATGAAGAAATTCGAGAGAAATTGCAGCACTACGATATTCACATTCAGACCTTAGCTGATTCAGCACCCATTGAAGTTCAACCTGCTCGAGTATTAAGCCACCTCTATACGTATTTAGGTACATTGTTGAGTAAATTTTCGTCTCAATGAGATTGCTTGGGAAATAACGTATCTTTTTAATTCAGGACGTAACGAAAAGCTCGGTCTTTCTGGACGTAAATCGCGACACGTTGGTATCCTAAGTACGAGTAAATTATACTCGCTTCAAGATAAAATCTTCGCTTTTACTCCTCAGGTTAGTAATATCTTCGAGGATTACGATTTTATTGCTCTATCATCTTATAATATTGCTAACTGTCTAGTCGATGGATCGAAATCAATATTATATTGCATCTGATAACGACCTACTATTAGATATATTCAGAAGTGAAATTAATTTTTTGAAGTCGAGCTGGCAGCATATGCTAGGACGTCCTGTCATCGTTGTCGTTATAAGGAATTATCATTTAGGTATTCTATCGTCTACTATTTGCGCACAATTGACGTAGTACTGCTTTTTTTTCATCAACTTGTAAATGCACCCTTGTTGTGTTCTTAGTACCCCAGACTTCGTAGCATTTTTATTTTCTAGCTAATGAATGCGTGGTTGAGTTTTATTTTTGGTTTTTTGCTCTGCTCATTAATTTACTCCGTTGAAAATCTGTAGTTGTTTTAATTAGTTAGAGTAAATGGTCCGAAACCGAACTTTGGAGTAAAGCCAAAGAGTCAGGTGTCAGGTCCATGCGTAGATTTTTGTGAAATTGCGAATTTTCATTTTGTTTTTGTTTTTATTTTCTTTTGATTGCTTTCAATATGATGTATTTTTATTATTGCTTTTTTAATTTGATACTAACGTGTTTTATAATTCGTAAAATCGGCCAAAAAATGTGTTTTTGCCACAGACCTTGGATTTGGATCAATATTATTCGGGTAACGATGTTGCGTTGTTGGCGAATAACGTAATGATGGATTTGTCATTTTTAACAATGAACTGGAAGCATATGCTGGGTCGACCTACCTATACAATTATCGCATCTTCTCGAATGATAGGTATTGGCTTTGTTTGAAATTATATTATTTATACGTTCGAAGTACATTTGGGTATTTGGTAAGTGGGTATAAAATTTGTATGGTGAAGCTAAGGTTTTTTTTCTGTTAATGTGTTTTTTTTGTGGATTTGAGGTGATTAATAAATTAAAAAAAATATTAACAATAGAAATTTAAAAATAATAATCTTATTAATTTATTTTTATTTTTTCAGACCAAGGAAAAATTCCTTTATCGATGATAACGACCATAAAAAAATTGAAGAGTGGTTATATCAATGGAACGAGGTAATGAATTGCAATAGTATCTACTTTTCTTTTGTTTTTAATTGAAATTAATTTTGTTGTTTTTTTACACCTTTAGGGTGACTTTGGGTAATTTGAACGATTTCTTGAGCACATCTTGTATTACAAATTTGAGTTTCCTTGGAAGCCAAGAAGAAGGAGTGCCAGATAGTAAGCTTTCTAAATATCTAAATTTATGAACTAAAAAAAAGTGAGATGAGCTACATTCTAGAAAACTTTTAACAATGCGAAATTATTTTTTGAATTCTTTTCTTTTTTTTGTAGCAAAAATATTTCTCAATTAATTTTTGTAGAAAAAATCTGAATTTTCTTGAACCAAAGTTATTTACTTCAATTTTTTGCTTACATCATAAAAAAAAATTCCCAAATTTTTTAAGTACTAAAATTTTTCAAATTTTGAAGTTATACACAGATAAAAATATTTTATCTCAATTTCTTTGGAAGAAAAATCTCCCATTTTTCTTGGAGAGAAGTTTAAAAAATTTTTTTAAAACAAAATCAGTTTTTAGAGTGAATTTTTTTCAATTGTTAAAGAAGAAAAATTCAATTTTTTGAAGATTTTTTTTTAAATTTTCGTGAGATACCTACCTAAATAATTTTTTTTAGTCGACGTGAAAATTTTCTCTTTTTTTTCAAGTAAAAAAATAAGATAGGAAATTTTTCAATTATTTTGGAGAAAAAAATGTCTCAATTTTTTGAAGAAAATCTTTTCAATTATTTTTGAAAAAAAAAAAATGTTTTTTAGGACAAGAAATCTTTTTAAATTAAAAAAAAAATAAAATGGTGGAGGGCTTCTTAATTTTTTGGAACACAAGAAATAATTTTTGGTGAAAACATTTCTCGATTTCTCTAGAAAAGGAAATCATGAGAGAAAATAAATGTTTACTTTTAGGATTAGAAACAAAAAAAAATCTTGACTTTTTTGAAATGAAAAAATTAATTTCAAAAATTTAATAATTATGAATTTTTTGGAAGAAAAACATGTATTATTTTTTGAAGAAAAAAAAATCTAATTTGTTTTCTTCATTTGTTTTAAAGAAAAAATATTATTTCTGTTTTTTTTTTTTTAGGAAAAAATAGTTTTTAAATTTTTTGGATGACATTTTTTTTGGAGACGAATATCTTTTACGTCTATTAGGAAAAAAACCTGCCAACAATTTTTTTAAAGAAAATTTCTCAAGTTTTTGGAGGACTGGTGATATTTTTCAAATTTTTGATGAAAAAATCAGTATTTATAAAATAAATTTCTTACTTTTTTGGAGAAAAAATTATTAGTTCTTTTGAGTACCTATGAGAATATTTCTCAAAAAAAAATTGAGGAAAGAAATCTGAATTTTCTTGAAAATAAAAAGATTAAAAAGTTTTCTTGGGGAAAGAATTTGGAGATTTTTTTTAAAGTAAAAAATGTAGTAAACAAATTTTCAACTTTTTTGGAGGAAAATATTTCTATCTATTTTCTAAAAGAGAAATATACATTTTTTGGACAAAATAAAATATATCATTTTTAGAGATAAAGAAAAACTTATTTTTTTTGCAGAAGAACATTTCTCACATATTTGGAGAAAAAAAATCCTTTGCATTTTTATTCAGTGAAATTATTTTTCAAATTTTTGGATTAAAAAGATCATTCAATTTTTTGGCGTGAAAAATTTGCCTAAAATTTTGGAGAAGAAAATCTCATAATTTTTCGACGAAAAAAAAATCGAGATTTTTTGGAGTGAAAATTGAAGAAAAAAAATTAGGGGTAAAAATATTTTAAAATCTTTGGAGATGACCTTTGAGGGAAAATCTAGTTACACCCGCACCCTAGAAAATTCCAAGGTTTCTGCCAGATTTTTTCTAAAAAAAAAAAAAAAAAAAAAATTAAACAAAATCTTTTATTAATTGATTTTAACCAACAAACGTCAACTTTGAAATTAATTCAACTTTCTATTTCACCAGAATTGAACGTTCAAGTGGAGCAATACCTAGACGAATACGTTACCAAACCCCTGCATCCGCCATGCAGTCTTCTGGCTCCATCTGGTGCCAAAACACATCGACCTTTGCAAAGAAGGATGTCGGTGAAAGGAGCTATTAAAAAAACTCGATCCATTATTTCAGCTGATGGTAAAATAACAGAATAAAAATTCATTATTTTTTCATTTAAAAACATAATTATTATAACCTGGCATTTTTTAGGACCACCCGGAGCACCAGATCAAAAACCAGCTCGTAGCCCTTCTCCGGAAGATTGGCCTTTGATCAACAAAAGTCCTCCAAAAATAAAGTAAAATTTATATCAATTTTTTGAATTAATATATGTGCTTACATGTACGATACCTAATCGATATAATTTCTTCACCTAGAATCGATTCGGCTTATGCGAAAACCGAAGTCGAAGAACTTCTAACGATGTTACGAGAATCAGAACACATCGAAGAACAAGGCGACATTCTTCAGTATTTAATCGACACCAAAGGACAGAATTACGATACAGGTGACCTTTACTTTACCTGAATTTTCTTACCATTTGTTTGACCGCCAATTAATCTAATAAATTATAATCTTCTCGAAGGAATGGTCGAGCAAGGCAAATCAGTCACGGTTAAAGATTTACTCAAGGTTCTGTATGAAAAAGCCTGCCAGCAGAAATTATGGGGCTTGGTAAGGCACACCGCTGGTATCTTGGGTAAACGAGTCGAAGATCTGGCCAAAGCTGTTACCGATTTATTAGTTCGACAGAAACAAGTAAAGTGATCGATTTTATTTTTTCTAGAATGATTCGAGAGGTGAGATTTTAATTTTGTCTCGTTTCAGGTTACCGTTGGAATGCCTCCTAATAATGAGCATACCATTACTGCTCCTTTACCAGAGAATGAACTACGTCAGGTGATACACGAAGCATATGGTGATGATGAGAGTACTGCTATGTTGACTCAGGTGATTTTTAATTTTTTTTTAATTCTCACTTTAATGATACGAATTGAGGATAATTTTTTTTTTTTTTTTTTTTTTTTGAAGGAGTTATTGGTGTATCTGGCGATGTTCATCAGGACTGAACCTCACCTATTTTTAGAAATGTTACGTCTGAGGATTGGATTAATCATTCAAGTGAGTAATTTCAATCATTCACTTATCGAAATAGTCCAATCAAAAAAAAAAAACACCTTTATTTTTTCCAAAGGTAATGGCGACCGAACTATCCAGAACTTTGGTCTGTTCTCCGGACGAAGCATCCGAACATCTGCTCAACTTATCACCATTCGAGATGAAAAACCTCCTATACCATATAATGAGTGGCAAAGAATTCGCAATCAGCAGTGGTAAGTTAGGCAACAGGTTACACATATTACGATAATTGATTATTCTCTACGCTTTATATACTGCGCAGATTTTACTACGGAAAATTTCAAATAAAACACGGTGAAGGTAAACTATACCTGCGCTTTGCTTTTAAAAGCATCGAATCCAATGTAGGGTTCTCTTCGACCAAACCAGGATTGAAATTTTTTCACCAAAGAAAAAAAAACGATGCCTCAACGACGACGTTTGAATGATTCTTTTTGTTTGTATTTTTTTTTAGTTGGTCGAGGGAATTTCTCTGTGATAAGTTGCAAATCGAGTCACGTCAGTAAGGTTTGTTGTATTCAATAATGCGCTAATTGATGGTAATTGTTTTAACTGCGTACGTGTATGCGAATGTGCATTTTTTTCCATTTCTTTAACCAAACTAAAAAGCTAACTTTTTCACGGATGGATTTTTGTTTTGTCGGCGTAGTTACGAGTATTATTTTTCTTGTACGAGAGAGAACGTTCGACGAAAACCAACTGTGTCATTACGCGGTTAATTAATGCTTAGCACATTCGTTAACAGTTTTTTGTTAATTTTTCTCTCATTAGGTCGAGCGATGATTAGAAGATTTGTTTACGTAGGCGAGATGAGTTCTCACGATGGTGGCGTAGTTTACTTACTCGTGGCAAATTTTTTTTCTATTCTGAATCCTTCGACTTTACTTCTCGTTTGCTAATTGAGCGTACGATTCAGTATCGAGGTTAATTTCCATGTGTGGTATTGGTTTTGAAATTATTACGCGAATTGGTCGCTGAGTTGTTTGATACGGAAAAGATTTAGAGTACGAGGAGAGGTGGTGGTGGTTTGTGTGGAATTTCATTCGCGTGGTTGCTTCAATTTCGAATTTTTAATACGAGTACTTACTTACCAAACTAACATGTTATGTTCGTTGTTTCATGCTGGGTTGCCATAGTTGACGTGTCAAAATAATTTCTAATTTGCAATTCTGCAAATCGCAGTTATCTTGTTCCTTTTTCATTTTTTTTTTTTTTTTTTTTTTTTTTTTTTGTAAAATTTGATAAGTTTGATAATAAATTATTTTTTTTGACAATAGTCGTAATTTTGAAGAAAAAAAAAGCTCCCCTTCCCTAGGGAGTACTCCTCTGTACCAAACGTTCTTTAAACCAGTTGTTTTACTCGTATATCAATTTTATTGGAATAAAAATTAGGTTTTCAATTTCAAAATGATTTTATTTTTTTATTTTTTGTGGTAAAAATTTCCTAATTTTTCTGCAGATTTTTTTTTTTTTTCATTTTGAGAATAGTAAGGTACCGGCGGGTAATATGGGACACGTCCCATATTACCAACCCTATGTTATTTTGTTATGTTTTCATTTTTTTTGAAATCTGATTTCACTGGGTAATAAGGTTTACTTCCCTTTAAAATATCACAATATATGAAGTGTCTTACCCAAAAAGTGTCGATTCTGTGACGATTTTTTAAAAAGTGGCGAAAATATAGAATGTAGTCGTGGGAATTGTGTATTTTCATTGTATAATAAATTATATTTAACTAAATGAATTCGGGGAAATTTTATATCAAAAAGATAGGAAATTTAATGAGCTTTCAGAGAAAAAAGCCTCAATTTATTGGAGAAATAAAATCCAAGTTTTTCTGGAGAAAGAATCAGAATTATTGTCATGAAAAAATCTTCTAAATTATTTTGGACTAGGTACATAAAAATATTTTTCAGCGATATCTTTTGAATGAAAATTTTTGGAGTTACCTAGCAAAATTTTAAAAATAAAATTCAACTATTTCTGATGAAAAAATCTTCCAATCAATTCAGAAAAAAGTCTCAATTTTGTTACAAATTTTGTGAAGAAAAAAAAGATCTTCAAGTTTTTTTTGAAAAAAGAATTAAAATTATTTCCATGAAAAAATATTCAAAAATGTTTTTGGAGCAAATCGCTATAATTTTGGATACTCATCTTAAATTTTTAGATTTGGCAAAAAAAAATCTTCCATTTCTTTTAGAGAAAGAACTCCACTTTTATTTGGAGTAAACAAATTTCTTTCGAGGGAACCTTAGCAACTCGTCAACTTCGATTCAGCTGAAATTCAGATCACTGAAAGAGCATGTCACTTGGACCTCAGAACGAAATTTTGAGCTGCCGAAGTTGATTTTTTGATTTATGGCGAATTTTTGAAGATGGCAAAAATAGCCCATTGGTAATAAATCTTTTTTTCTTTTAATTGTAAATTTTTGAGATAAAATCTCTTTCAGTGAGCCAAATTTTAGTTCAAACGAAGTTGAAGAGTAGACAAGGTTCCCTTATAATAGGTACATTTTTTATTTATTTTTTGCTAATAAAAATGTTCCTAAAATTTTAGGTTGAGTGAGAGTCCTCAATTTTTTTGTTGCGGAAAAATTCTGAATTTTTCTTGGAGTACAAAATAATTATGTGTAAGAGTAAGGAAATTCTTAATTTTTAGAGTAAAATTTTTTTCATTTTTTTGGAGAGAAAAACTTTTTAATTTTTTCAGACTTGGAAAATTTCTCAATCTTTTTAAACATGAATTGAAAAATTTTAATTTTTTAATTTTTTCAATTTTTTTGAAAAAATATTTTATTGCAGAAAAAAGTTGCGCATGTTTCTGAGAAAGTAATTCTGTATTTTTAGAGGAAAAACTTCACAATTTTTTGGAGAAAAAACTTTTCCATCTATTCGTCCGAAAAACTTCCATTTTTTTCCTGGAATTTTTTGGAACAAAAATCTTCAGTTTTTCAGTAGAAAAAAACTTTTTTTTTGGGGGGGGGGGGGTCTGATTTTATTTAGTGTGAATATTTTTATTATTTTTATTAGTCCTTAAGCGTTTAATTTTTAAGTAGGTATGCAGAAAAAATTATTATTTTTTTCAGAGAAGGGATTTGTTTTTTTGAGAAATTTTTTTCATTCTTTTTGAAAAATAAATCTGGAGGAAAAAACATCCATTTTTTGGCGAAAAATATCTATACCTAAGTAAAGCAATGGTAAAAAAAAACAAAACATTTTTTTGGTTGTAAAAATCTTTTGATTTTTAATATTTTTATGCAGAAAAAATCTTTTTCATTGTGTGTGTTTTTTTAGGAAGAAATAATTGATTTTTAGAGATTTTTTTTATAGTACTTAAAATACTACAGGAAAAGTGATGTATTAAGTAATTTCACTTCATTGAGTCAGTTCTGGAGATATTTGTGATCTTGAAGTTCTCAGGAAAAATAAATTTTTATGCCACAAAACTGTTGAAGATTTTTTTTCCAATTTCAAAACCAATTAATTAAGCCTTTTTTTGGTCAATATTTTTTTTGAAATTGACCATCATCAATGGCAACTCTTATCCATCTTCAATTCATAACAATTTGAATATTTCACCCCGCTCGAATGTTCCAAAAAATACCTTAACCGTGTTTTAATTTTACAGAGAAGTCAAATCGGTTCGTTATTGAACGCCCCTCAATTGGAATCAGACAACGAATTAGACTCCGATAAACAAGGCCAGTGGTTGAGACGTCGTAGACTAGACGGAGCTCTAAATCGAGTACCCAGGGATTTCTACGCTCAAGTTTGGGGCGTACTAGAAAAAGTAAGCTCTACGATTAAGATTTCCACTCAACTGTTCGTTTTGATCACTCTAACGCTACTTTAATCATTCTAGTGTGGCGGATTAGCCATCGAAGGTCGCCTACTGTCGCATAATCTTACTCAAGAGGTAAGTTGTTGGGATTTTTATCCTCGAAAGTTTCAATTTTATTCAAGCTAACGATTGGATGTGTTTCAGATGACCTCGAACGAATTGAAGTTCGCTCTAGCTTTGGAAAGTGTATTGAATTGTTTACCTCAGCCGGAATACAGACAGTTGATCGTGGAAGCTTTAATGGTACTTACTCTGGTGACCGAACATTCGAATATATCCTATATCGGAGATGTGATCACCGTCGAGCACCTCGTACACAACGCGAATAAAATTTTTCTTCAAGATCAGGTCAGTGGAAAATTACATTTGCCTTGTGTTATGAATATGTTATGTTTGTAATGTCGTAAAATAACATTATCAATGGGTTTTAAATCCGCCATGATTCGAATCGATATACACGAACAGTTGTAAAGGAAATTTTAGTCCGACGATGTGATTTCAAACCGTTCTAAAATAATAATTAAAAAAGGTACCATTTGCTTAAATTTGAAAAAAAAAAAATTGAAAAGGCAAAACTTAGTAGGTACCTGAAAAATGTATTAGTCTTAAACAGAAAAACGTAATATTGCGTAAATTTTATTAGTAATATGTATCCATTTGAATACGACGCCACAATCGTGTTTTCCTCCTCGAAAAAATAACTCTTCTCAACGAACTTAAGCAGCAAAAATAGAAGTGATACAGAAAAATATACCCAAGTAGAAAACAGGAGGGAAACCTCCCGAAATGGCGATCAAGAAAAGTCCAAAGTTGAAAGCGAAGATTTTGGCGACAATGGTGGCTCCATAAGCAACAGCCGGAACTGCGAAGTCGGGAGGGTTTTGAGCTTTGATCAGTTCAACCGCTACGCACAGAGCGACAACGCTGATAATGAATACTTGTCTTAAAATCTTAATTTTGGCGTATCTAAATTGCAATGAAATAAAAATAAGCTATGGTTTTTTTGGGGCGAGAGGGAGAGGAGGAGAGTGGTCAAATTACTTGGGTGTACTGATGGAAAAAACTTACCTTTAAAGTAAAGTCCGAGTGAAAATCAAAAAATACACTGTACTGCTAAGTGACTCAAAAACGTAACCATCTAATGCGTATTCAACCCTCATTATATATACCATTCGATAATCAGGCTTGTTTACGTAAATGGTCTCATATCTGAGTGTAATTTTTGTTACATTTTCATAAAATAGCTTTATTTATTGGCGATAATGTTGCCAATTTATTGGTTCAGGAGAAATAACTCGTTCGCTTTTGAATGCTCGGTTACGTTGTTGCAGAGTTTTTCGAAGTTATTTATAGTGAGTGATAAGTTCTTCTTGAGGATGACTGGGTACGAGCATTTTACTTGTACAGACCTGAAAGAGTGTAACGACCTAGAAAAAGTGGAAATTTGGCTAAGAAATTGTGTTGGAAGAATTTTCCCAATTGGCTCGAATTTGTCCTCTTCGCATGGAATTTTTTCACCAGTGCAATTACCGATTTTTGAAAATTTCAAAATGAAAATAACTAAGCATCTCCAAATTAATTTTGAAAAAAATTTCTATGTGCCAAATAATTCAAACATTTTTTTAAAAGAATTTTTAATCTTTTTTTCAAATGAATTTTTCAAAGGAATTTTTTGTGAAAAAATTATTCTTGTTTCTTGATAAGATTTTAGACTAGAAAAAATATTTTCACTTTGTGTATTTCTTTTCAAAACATTTTTTTTTTACCTAAAAATTTTTCTCAGAATATTTAAACTTTTTTGAGGAAAACTTTGAAAATATTCATTTTTTTCCAATATTTACTTTCTCCGAATTTTTACGTATACTATAAGTAGAATTTCTTATACCATAAACTTAATGCATTTTTCAAATAGATTTTATTTGGAAAGAATATCACTTCTTCAAAAAAAGAATCAAAAAATATTTTTAGGTACGTATTTTTAAAACTTATTGATGAAATTGAATATTTTCAAGAACAATTTTCAAAAAAGTGCCTTTCTGAAATGTCACTCTGAAATTTTTTTCGTACACAAAAATATTTTTCAAACATTTTCAAAGGAATTTATTTTCAAGTTTTCTGTAATTAAATAGGTATTAATTTTATTTGAAGAAATTTTTTTTGATATACTGTCAAAATATTTTCTTTTTGGAATTTGTTTCTAAAAAATATTTTTCACACATTTTTTGATACAGTTTAATCAAATAAAAAAGTTTAGAAGAATTGAAAAAAAAATGTTTTAAATAGATACTTTTTTGATGTGTTTTTTAGAATGAATTTTCGAAAAATTTCATTCCTAAAATTTCGTTTCAAAAATTCATTATTTCACTAAATATTTATTAAACATTTAAACCTTTATTTGCAAAAGTTTCCTTATATGCAAATTTCGTTTACATTTTTTTTACCATACTTTTTAAACAGATTTTTTGAAACAGTTTCTTCAATTTTGTAACTCGAAGAATTTTTTGTAAAAAAAAAAAATAATTTTTTGATTGGTGTAACGTTTTTGAATTTTTCAAGTAAAATTTTCAAATATCTTCTTTTGGAATTCTCCCCCCCCCCCAAATACCTATCAAATCATTTTACAAAAAATTTATTTCAGAAATAGTTTTTCAATCAACAAGAAAAAAAAAACTTGAAAAATAAGTAGTGTAAAAAATCGTTTGAGATGCGATTATACAATTTTTGAATTTTATTAGAACATTTTCAAACTGCCTCCTTTCTACAATTTCTTTCCAAGTAATATTTTTAAACCAGACTTTTTGAAAGAATTTTTCCCTTTCGAAAAAAAATGTAAAAAAATTTTCTTTGAAAATTTTTAATTGAATTTTTGGATTTTGTCAAGGGAAATTCTCAAAATATTAGGTACCTTTTTGAAATTTTGTATCAAAAAATTTCCCGTAGGTACCCAAAAACATCATTCAAACAATTTTTAAACAAATTTTTTATGTATTTTTCTGTAACAAAATATATTTATTTAAAAAATTGTTGATACATTTTTTTTGTTTAAAAATTATCAAAATATTTCTTTTTTTAGAATATTTTTCCAAGAAATATATTTCAAGCAGTTCTTGATATAATTTTTTCAAAAAATAAAGTTCATGACAATTTTTGTAAAAAAAAAATGTTTTAAAAACTTTTTGATATTATTTTAGAATTTTTGAAGGAATTTTCAAAATATTTTAGCATGCATAGTGGATATAAGTTGTTCATTTTTTAAAATAATTTTTTAATCGAGGTAAGATTTTCAAATTTGTCAAATTTTTAAAAATGAAGAAGTCAATTTTTTTAATTTATTGTTTAAAAAAAAAGTTTTAAAATCTTGAACGTATTTCTTTGAGTAAATTTTTCATAAGATTTTTGATTTTTTTTTTTTTGTTTTTGGAAGATTCAACTCCACTTCTAGAATTTCGTTCCAAAAAATATTTCTGAACTAGACTTTTTGAAAGGATTTTTCCTTTCCAAAAATATCAATTTGTTGAAAAATATTTCTTGGGACTTTTTGATAACATTTTTGAACTTGCTGAGTAAAATTTTCGAAATAATTAATTACCTTTTGAAATTTTTTCCAAACAAATTTTTGTGCCCAAAAATATTTTCCGAACATTCGAGTATAAAAATAATTTCTGATTTTTGTCGAGACGTTTTTGTCATACATACTTTATTTTTGAATTTTCTTTTCAAAAATTGATCATTCTAAAAAAGAGTATTTTTCAAAAATGTATTAAAATTATATTTTTCAATTTTTCCAACCGCACAAAGAAATATTTTCAAACATTTATAAGAGAATTTTTGATTTTTTTAAAAATAGGTACCAAGAGAATTTTTTCAAAAGCATTTGAAAGAATTTTTTGTAAAATGAAAAAAAAAGTTTTTCGAAATTTTGGATCAAAGTTTTAAATTTGTTTCAAGGAAAATATTCAAAATAATTATTTCCTTTTTGAAATTAAAAAAAATTACTACCTACTATGTGCCAAAAATTATTTTTTCAACATTTGAAAAAATAAATAGGAGGAGACATTTTTCTTGAAAAAATTTATTGTTTGAATGTTTTTTTTTTGCGAATTTATTTTCAAGCGATTTTTTTTGTACTGAAAGCATTTTTAAACAGGGGTTTTGAAAGAATTTTTAGTTTCTTTGAAATAAAAAATTTTAATGGCAATTTTTTTGTAAAAATATTCAAAAAGACTGATAGAATTTTTATCATTTTTTTATGTGTCAAAATTTGGTATAAAAATTCTAAAAATTGGTACCACTTCTCATGAGGTTTGAAATGAAAGAATAATTTTTCAAAATGAATAAATAAATTAAAAAAGGCATTTTTTAAAAAATTTGTAAAATAACTTTGTGGACGATTTAGCCAATTTTTCTACCCTTATCACGTTGAATTGTCAATTCGTAGTGAATTTATGTTTACAGGTAACCACTGAAAAAGATTTACTCATACTTTCAAATAGACATACACATAATTATGTTTGACGTATTCACAGGTAATGCAGTTGCATAGGTACCTTAATTACGTAGTTGTCTTTTTGAGGGAAAATAATTCATCAGAAGTTGAGTTACTTGTCGATAGGTATTTTCATTGCGCTTTATCACCAGCGATAAAATTACGAGGTAAAATAATGCCTTGGACTAGGCAAATTGTCGTGGTCTAATTATGATTTGAAGTTTGATAAGAATTTTCAAAAAAAAAATAATCCTTTCGAAAAAATTTAATAAAATTGTTGAAAAAGTTGAATTCTTTTGCAAACGTACAAATTTGTAGGTACCTATTACCTACCTACGTGTTTTGTTTGTTTCCCATTTCGATTGTTTCTTTGATTCGGAATCTCTGCTTCGAAAAATTGTTGTTTTTTTCATACTCGTATTATTTTCTGATTTTCGTCGATATTCGTTTTCGAAAATTTTATTTCCGAAGTGTCATCATCTGTATCATTACCCACCACATGAAAACTTCAAAAGACATATCTCAGCCCCCATCATAAAAAAATTAACTTTCTTTCAATTTCCATCCCTCTTCATACGAATCTTTAATTTTTCAAGGGTACCAATTTTTTGCAGATGGAGATAAACGGTGACGCTACATTATGTTGTGCAAAGCCGGACCACGAGCGGGACCTTTCATCCCCCGAAGGTGGACTAATCTGTGGAGGGGCTGCATATATCTGTCAACTATTCTACGACAGCGCTCCTAGCGGCAGCTTTGGCACAATGACTTATCTGATTAAAGGAACAGCTTCGATTTTAAATTGCTTACCGGATAATGAAGAGATCACATGTAATGTTTCCTAGTGCAGCATCGATCACATATTTATAGTCCGTGTATTGGTATCAATTATTATGCACCGTAGTGTTTTCATGTTATATATTTTTAATTTACCAGTACCTCTCCTTCCCCCAATCTATATATACTCATCAATTTGCCATTATTTTAGTTCTGTATGTCTTCCATGCCATCTTGGGTGCTCTATCAAATAAGATGGCTAATTATGTGTTCGGTAAATTATTATGATAATGAGTTTTTCAGCGAGAATTGCCATAATATCGTATTCGAAGTTTTTGGTGTTGTTTGGGTTGCTTTACATACTGACGTAGGCTCTTATGAATTTATATGTACACGTACGGTTTGAGTGATATTAATTTATTGGAAATTAATAAAGACATTTATTCATTTTATTAGGCATCGATGTTTTAAAATATATTTTAAGATTTATTAAAATTCATCTAGAGGAATCTGATTCACATCTTAACACTAGTTAACCTATAAAAATACGCGTATACGAGTAGATCTTATACAGAGTACATCGTCATAATAGTATATTACATTACACACAAAGATTTAGTAATAATTAAAATAACGCAGGCTCTTTTATTATTCTCGAATATGCAAGATGAGTAATCGATTCCACGTTGTTAATGAGCTGATCTGTAAAGAGAGCAACTCCATGACAGTGTAATGATCAGTTATACTGTCGACGGATAGCTCTCTTCATAGCACCATACTCTTTTTCAATTTGAACAGCTGTATTGTTTCGTTGAACGACTGCAGGTTGCTGTGTGCTATAAACAAAAGAATGTAATTAGAGAGGCGCGAGGTTGACATTATTCTTCGTGCTGTACGATACGGAAACAGCCATACGAAGAGCATGGAAATATGTTCGATGTTCGACTACTCGTAGGTATATTGTTTCGCAGGCAGAGGATGTGTCGAGGAATTTGTTTTTGAAAAATTCTAGTGTAAAAATATGTATCTATACTCGAGAGGAGAAGACTGATTGTGAAATGGGTCTAATTTGGACGTGGTATGGACCGTAACATGTGAATATAGTGGAATTTTTGGAAATTGAGAGAGACATAAAAATGTAAAATTAGTTGATTTTTTAATTTTAATAAACTTTTCTAGTTAGGTGAATTTTTAATATCACGAATATTCGAAGTTTTTGAATTCTACTGATTTGGACAATACTTTCAAATTGAATTAATTTTTAAAATTTTTGAATTTTGGTAAAAATTTAAAATTTAGTAATTTTTCAAGAATTTTCGAAATTTTGTGAATTTTAGAATTCAACAATTTTCAAAAATGGGCCAATTTTGAAAACTGTTTTAATTTGGTAAAAATTTAAAGCCAAAAAGTTTTTTAAATTTTAATGTAATTCTCATATTGGATCAATTTTTAAAATTTTCAAAATGGAGTAGAACTTCAAAATGAAGTAATCTCTAAATTTCATAATGAATTTTTCAAGTTAACTAGATCATTTTTAAAATTTTTAAAAATTGGAAAATTTTATGAATTTCTAAGAATTTTTGAAATGTTTTGAATTTTTAGAAATCAGCAATATTTTCAAAATTTGATTGATCATCAAAATTTTTATAGTCAATTAGTTTTGCAATTTTCATATAATTTTCAAATTGGAATAATTTTTTGAATTTTTCTCTTTTTAAATTTCAACGAATTTTAGAGATTTTCTGAATTTTTATTTCAGAGTTTGATCATCCCTTAAATTCAGTCAATATTCAAAGTAAATTGGATTTTAATAACGAATTTTTGACATTTCTATAGAATTCAACGATTTTCAAAGTTTGATCAATTTTTCAAATTTCTAGGTTCAAAAGCCAATGAATTTTCAGTATACGACAATTTTTTTAAATTTTAAAAATCTGATAAAAACTCTAAGATGAGTAATTTTTTAATTTTAATGAAATTCTCAAGTTGGATTAATGTTTCAAATTTTTAAAATTTTTAAATTTTAACGAGTTTTTGAAATTTTCATATTTTTTGGAATTCAACAACTTTTTACTATTCCTGGTTTCTTAAAAATTAAAAAATTTGTTAAAAAATCACAACTAAGGTGATTTCTAAATTTAAATGAAATTTTTAAATTGGATTCATTTTTGAAAAGTCAAATTTTCAAGAATTACTTAAAGCCAATTTTTAAGGTAAATTTTTGAAATTTTAAAAATTTGGTAAAAATTCAAACTCGAGTAGTTTTTAAATTTTAATAAAATTTTCAGATTGCACCCATTTCATTTTTAAAAAATGTTGATAATTTTTTAATTCTACAATTTTCAGAATTTGATCATTTCTAAAATTTGGTAAAAATTCAAAATCAAGTGATTTTTAAAATTTTAACGAAATTTTGAAATTTTTAGAATTCAGCAATTTTCAAATGTTTGATGAATTTTCGAAATTTTGTGAATTTTTAGGATTCAGCAATTTTCAAATGTTTGATGAATTTTAGAAATTTTGTGAATTTTTAGGATTCAACAATTTTCGAAGTTTCAGCACTTTTCAAAAATTTTAAAATTTGGTGAAAATTCATAGTTGAAATTTTTTGAATAGAATAAATTTTTTATATTTTTAAAGTTTGGTCCTTTTTAAATTGTAACGAGTTTTTGAAGGTGTCTGAATTTTTAGAATTTGATAATTTCAAAAGATTTCTTAAATTTTAGAAATTTGATGAAAATTCCATCTCAAGTGTTTATAAAAATCTTTGAATTTTGGATCCATTTATGAAAAGTCAACCTTACAAGAATTATTCAATGAAAATTTTCAAAGTTTGATCGATTTTCAGGGTTATTAAAATTTTATAAAAACTTAAACTTGAGTGCTTTTTAAATTCCAATAAAACTTTTATTTTTAATCAATTTTTAAAATTTCCAAAAAATTGGAAAGAATTCAAAGTTCAGTGATTTTCAACTTCCATAATGAATTTTTGAAATTTTCTTGATTTTTAGAATTCAGTAATTTTAAAGTTTGGTCAATTTTCAAAATTTTCAAACTTTTAGTAAAAATTCAAAATTTTTAATTTTTAAATTTTGACGATTTTTTAAAAATTTTATAAGTTAAAAAATTCAACATTTTTAGAGGTTGATCATTTTTTGAAATTTTACGAAAATCTTGACTTATTAGGAGATTTTTAAATTTTGATGAGATTTTCAAAATGAATTCGTTTTTGAAAAACCAATTTTCAAGAATTAAGTAGGTATTAAAGGTCAATTTTCATAATAAATGATCAATTTTTGAATTTTTAAAAATTTTATGAGAATTCAAATCTGGGTGGTTTTTAAATTTTAATGAAATTTTTGAATTTGATCCACTTTAAAAATTTAACCGAACTTTCAGCATTATTTTTTAAAAGTTTGATCATCAATTAGAAAATTTTCAAAAAAAAAATTTAAGAGCAATTTTGACAATTTTTGAAAATTGAAAAATTATTTGAAATTCGAATAAGTGCATTGAAAATGAAAAATTCACGAGAAAAAAATTATTAGATAAAGTGTCACAGACAAAAAGAATTTGTGATTTTTTTTTTTTAAATTTTTAAGGATCTTATCTGATCCCATTTCCTTTAGGTAATGAAAAAAAAAAAAAAAAAAAAAACTTGAGTTGAATTTTAACAAGTGGGAGACGATTTCGTGTTTTTTCTTTTTTTAGAGACAAATTTTAATCGTATCTTCTCATCAATGGTCTTCTTGGATATTAATTTCCTGAAATCATACTCGCATCTTATTTAAAGTATTCATTCGATTAAAAATACACTCCCTCTTCGGTCTTCCAAAAACACAGCAATCCACTCCACAATCCATATATTAGATACCACCACATCTATCTCACTCTACAAACCGTCAAACCAACAATTAAAAATCGTCCACGTTGATTCGGAGCGAGGCATCCATATCATATCGGACCAGTAACTTCGCCCCCATATCGAACTGCATCACTACGCGAAAGGTCACCAACCGCCTCAGCCACACGATTACGACAACGAATTTGCATAAAATTTCAAACCTCCAGGTCTCATGGCACCTAAAGGGAAAAAACATAGATAAAGAATTACTGGTCGTTGTGGTTACTTTATCAAAATACCGAGTAATAATTACTAAGCGTTAAAATGTTTATCAGTTCGTTTGATCCGCCATATTTAGGTAACGAAACGCGATATAAATTACGTTCGTGTGTATGAAGTATGAACTCATGTATGCTCGTAGATGGTTTATTTACTCTTGTAACTATTTTTAATGGGTTTGGCGAATAAACGAACGCAATACATCGCGTAATGAACGTATTAACTCGCGGTAATTAATGGCAGAAGTGTATTAGAAAAGTGTTCGCCATCCCTGGCTCTGCAGGTTCGAGTACCTGGTCCTATGGAGAGTTGGAGCTTTGTTGGGTTATGTTAAATGAAAACCTTTTGTAGCACGTGTAGATAAATTGGTGAAAATTTTCCTTCTTGTCAGTTGTCACTACATGGGACGTATGCCAACTTTTTTTTATAATGATCCTGTACTATTGTAAAGTTCACTACTTCCTGGTGCTATATTTTAGTTCAGGTTTCATTTATGATGTTTTCCAAAGTGGAGGGAATTTTGAATTTTCCAGTAGTTAGTCCACATGAGGTTTAAAAATTTTTTTTTAATAAAAATAATGTCGAAAATCGATTAAAATTTTTTTACAAAATTAAAAAAAAAAATTAAGATTGCAATTGAAAAATGTTTCAAACAAAAGTTCTGTATTTAGATCTCAAGAATAATTTTGGTTATTACAAAAATTTTGATTGGATCACTTCCTCCCCTCCAAATTTAATTATACGTATAAAGCTTACGTAAGTTTGCAATAAAAAATAATATTCAACGAGTATGGAGAGGAGGGAGTGGTCTAATCAGAATTTTTGTAATAACCAAAATTATTCCTGAGATCTAAATACACAACTTTTGTTTGAAACACTTTCCAATTAGGGCCTTAGGTACAGAGATAGGATTATTTTTAGAAATGGGATGGCCTTACTTTCCAAAAAAATTTCTATCTCTTTACCTAAAGCCTTAATTGAAAAAAATTTCAAACAAAAGTTGTATATTAAGGTATTTGGAATAATTTTGCTTATCACAAAAATTTTGATTGGACCACTCCCTTCCCTACAATTTTACATTATAAATACACACGTGTAATTATTCCTAAAATCTAAACATAAAACTTTTGTTTGAAAAAACTTTTAATGAAATTTTTGTCAAAAAATTATCAAAAATTTTTAATGAATTTTCGACATAATTTTTTGGTTTAGAAAAAAGAAAAAAAACACGTGGGTAGACAATTTATTTAATTTTCTGTCCAAATAATAATCGATGAGGTTCTACTGTATTTTTGTAATTGTCATGTCAACACCTTTCCTGTTACCTCTTAGGTATAGCATTATTATACAAGTTAAACCATAAATACGAGTACTTATAGCCATTATGCTCTGGTTTTATGTTCTTTCCATATTAATTAATTTCGTATTGTATTACCTACACTTTTTTCAAATCGTACAGAGCCTAGAAATTAATTACCTATTGAGTTACGGAAGGTATGTCATATAGATGTTTATTTTTAATTAGTGACTGAAGAAGGTTTCAGGTCAGGTGCAGTTTCTAAGAGTCAACTACGAGTACAGGGAAGGATATTAGATGGGAAATGTGTTGCCTCGCCCTTGGAATTGAAGTAACAAGTACGAGTACTTCGAATAGCGTATCATCGAAATTAAAAATTAAAAAATCGATCGATAGAAAATATTTTTCACAGTATTAGAACATCAATATTTTCACAAAGATTCATTTCCTAAAAACCGACGTATTTAATTGATACTTTTACCATCCAATAAATCGATTTTTCACAATAAAATTTGATTTATCGAATTATTAGTAAAAATTGAGGTATCGACATTTTTATAAAGTAATCCATGTATGAATCAATATTTTTGAAAAAATTTATTCATCAACGTTGTTTTCTTTTTCATTAGTTGAATGTGATTAAAATTCCAGTGATCACATGAAATGATCGAATAAAAAAAGCTGATCATGAATTGGAGTTCTGCATGGTAAAACTACCTCGATTTAGAGCCTTTCAATGATCATTTATTTGCCCAAAATTGAAAAAATTGTCATTTTTACAAAAATCCAACTTATAGGAAAGTGAAAAAATATGCACTTGTGAAAATGTGATTTTTTTAAATTTTGGGAAAAATTATCGCTGAAAGGGTCTAAATCGGGGTAGTTTGACCTACAGAGTTTGAATCCGTGATTAATTTTTTTATTTGATCATTTCATGCGATCACTGAAATTTTAATCACGTTCAACTAATGAAAAAAAAATTCGCGAAAAATGAATGAACTGAGATGAAGTTCGAGCCAGAGGCGTACAAATGAGTACTTAGTGATTGTCTTACAGAAATAAATGTTTTGCCCAGAAATGAGCGTTCGATGGAGGGGAAAACCATGAATTTATCAGTTTTCTGAAGTTTGAGATATGACCTCCACTTGAGAAAAATTCGAAAAAATACTGAGGAATACCTATAGAATATTTTGGAGAACGATAAATAAAATTTCGGCTTTCTCAGCTCCTACTCGTACATTGTGCCCAGCAGGACGATTTGAAATTCAATATCGTTTTCAATGTCATTTTAGGGGTCAGAAAAATCTGAAAAAATTTCTCAACAGTGCCCATGGGTACCTGTACATGAATGCAGACCGTTCCAATAACTGTCAAAAAATATCATAAATTTAAAAAATCATTTTTGACAAAATTTATTCATATATCAAAATCTTTCTTTTTATCTTTTTTTTTTGATTTTTAATCAAGATTTTAATTTTTGTCAAAACTTTTCTCCAGTCAAAATTTATCAATATGTACAAAGAATTTTACCTACTCGTATTTTCGACTTTTATTTTAATCAAAGACATTCTTTTGTAGCAAGAATATTTAAAAGAAAATTCCTAAATTTTATTATTGTTCAATACGTCTTCTCTAAAATTTGGAGGAAAAAACACATATTTCTAAAATTGATACAGAAAAAAATCTCAATTCTTTGCAGTTGGAGTAAAAAAAGGTCTCAAATTCTCAATTTTTTTAAAGTGAAAAAGTATTAAATTTTTTAGAGAAAAAAATTTCTTACATTTTTTGAGGTAAAAATATTTATTTTTTATTTTTTTTTAAACCATTTTTCTAGGGGATTTTTTTCTGTGTAAAAAATTAATTGATTTCACTTTTTTTTTAAAAAGTCGATTACCTAATTGATATTTTTTAAATAAATGTTTGTTTATCAACTTTTAATGAACGTTGATGAATCGCACTTTAAAAAAAGGTTATTTGTGTCGATATTTTGGAAATATAGTTATCAATAATTCAATGCTTTTCTATTTGAACAAAAAAAAAAAAAGATGAATCATTAAGTAGAAATTTTATTTTAAATCCATAAATTGATATTTTTACAAAAATCCCACGATGAATCAGTATTTTTTACACACATTGATAAACTAATAAGTATTTTTTTTAAGAAGAATAATTTCTAGGCTTTTAAATAAAAATCGATAAAAAATCAATATTTTTTAATTCATTTTTTCAACGTGTATTTACATTACCAACATTCTTTTTTAAATTTGAGATATTTTCGATATTTTGCATTTTGGGGTAATAATTTTCAAATTTGATCATTCACTTTGTTCATTTTTTCTGTGTTCACATTATTATATATTTTTTAAATTTGAGGTATTTTTGATATTTTTCATTTTCGAGTACTTTTTATCGACTTTAGAATTCTCTCCTCCAAATTTTACTAATCATTTACCTTTTTTCTAGTTTTAAATTGGCTTTTCTAAATCTATTATCTTGTAAATTTTCTCTCTAGACATTATTACTGTTTTTTTTTCAAATTTGAGAGGGGTATTTTTGATCTTTTTTTTTAGAATAGGTACTTTTTATCAATAATTTTAGAATTCTCCCATCCAAATTTTATTATTAATTTACCAATATTTAAAAAAAAATCTAAATATCGATACATACTTAAGTATTTTTTTTAACTCATAAATTACCCGGTAAACACACTGTATGCGAATCGCGTACTAATAGAGCGCTAAATTCGCATTTATCGTATACGAATAGCATGCGAGAATAGCGTACTATTAGCGTATCAAAAATGTCCGCTTTTTTAGCGACTAATTTCGAACGCTAATAGTACGCGAAATTAGCAGCGAATGTAGCGTTCTATTCGCTGTTAATTCGCTTGCGATTAGCGTTCGGAATTCGCCTTTAAAAAGTAGGCAAATGATTTTTGACGATTTCCACTCAGCAGTAAATTAATTATTCGAAAATATATCATATTTGTGATCGCAGATCTGTGGAAAATGAAATTAAGCCGAATCGTAAAGTTTTTGGAGTACCTATCAGTGGCATTTGATATAGTAATTTTTAGGAAAATCAAAATTACTACCAAGATTTCAATCTACAACTTTTGTTTGAAAAATTTCTCAATTTGAGCCCCCCCCCCCCCTCCGATTATGCCCAATACTACATAGATAGATAGATAGATAGATAGCTTAGATAGGTATAAAAACGTATATTTATTACTCTGAATTGTGAGAGGGAAGAAGTTTTTTCAAACAAAAGTTGTAGATTGAAATCTTAGAAATAATTTCGATTATTACAAAAATTTCGATTTGACTCTTCCTTTCCTTATAATTTTGCGTAATACTGCGTTCAAATTGGAGAAGGAAGAGGAACAATTGAAAAATTTTATAGCACTGATAAGACGTCTAAAATTTTTACGATTTGATAAAATTTAATTTCACACAGATTCACGCGATCACAAATAAGATATAAATTCAAAATAATTAACTTACTGTGAGTGGAAATCGTCCAAGAAATTCTGCCTTCGTCTTCATTCTCATCACTTTGGAATCAAATCATTGGTGTTTTTACTTAAAAAGAAGAAAAAACATCAAACAAAACACAAAATTCCTCAACAAAATCAAAAAACCCAGAAAAACCTTTATTTTATTGTTAAAATGTCACTGCAATATTTTCAAGTACACGTTCATGTTTGAAACTGACTTCTCTCATTTGTAAAACGTATTGAAAGAAGTTGTAGTGAAAATCGCATGCGATTCGCTAGCGAATATTGCGCTAATATCGTAAGAAATATCTGCACGTTTTCCACTGCGATTTTAGCATACGATTCGTATGCGAATATTGTGCTAGTATCGTAAGAAATATTTGCACGTTTTCCACTGCGATTTTAGCATACGATTCTTATGCGAATATCTCGCTAATATCGTACGAACTTTTTGCCTGTTTTCAATGTGATTTCAGGCATGCGATACGCAAGCGAATATCGCGCTAATATCCCACAAAACATCTACAGGTTTTTAAATACGATTTTAGCATGATATTCGCTCACGAATAGTATACGAATTTATCTGAGAAAATTTTCTTCGATTTTTGCTTTGATTTCGCATTCTATTCGTATGCGAATAGACCGCGATTTTCGTCTCTGTGATTTAAGCATACGAATAGCAGGCGGTGTGTTTACCGGGTTGATTAGCCAATATTCAAAAAAAAAATTGACAAATCAATATTCCTGCACAAAATTGATACACCAATATTTTTGAAAAATAATTGATTTTTCGAGATTTTAATAAAAATCAATGTCTCGATTTTCAACTTATCAATGACCTATCGATCCATCGTCATTATAAATTAAACGAAAATCAATGCAAGAATATTTTGAGAAAATTCAAATGAAAAATTTTTTTTCGAAAAAAAGAAAATAAATTCTCTTTAAAAGTTTTTAAGAAGAAAAATTCTCTGAAATCTTTTTTTGAACAAAATGAAAAAAATTTGAATAACTTTCAGATACCTAAGTATGTTTATCGATTTTTTTTTTTTTTTTTTTTGGAAAAATCCTCTTTAAGAAAATTGACAACAATTTTTTGCGAGATAAAAAGTAAAATTTATCAATCTCTATTCTTACAAAATTCAATTAAAAACTCACCCTTCAATCTAATTTGAAAAAAAATATATATACATAATACCTATGTATCCTAATGAAAAATTACCTCACCCTGAAATAAAACTTCATATTATGAATTAAGTAACCAGAGTCATACGCAATGTAAAAACCGAACTATTATTATCATACTTATTAACAAATCCTGAAGTATAATGCTTTACTTTTTAATAAAACAAAAGAAAAATATGTTGGGTACAGATATTATCACTCAAGCATTTTTAGGGCTTCCGTTTTCGTCGCACATATAATTAAGTATACCTACCTATCTTTCAGTCAAATATAAAATGAGGGTGTCAAATTTCACGATTTTTTGAGGAGGCGGAATGAGAGCTTTTAAACAGAAATACTACAGAGATCAAATATTGAACAATTTTTTACAAAATTAATTTTAAATTACCACATGCTGTCTTCTCGATTAAAAGGGAATAGTAGAATGTTTTTAATTCTACCCCTATATCGACTTGATTGCAGTTTTAACTACAAATATTCGAACCTAAAGACACCCTTGTATAATAAGTATGCACTTTATACGAGGGTAGAGATTTGAGTACCCTGCCAATAGAAATCACTATACTACTAGTGGACCATTTTGTACGGCTGTTTTGGGTAATTCGTGGGTACATAGCTGACTTCTGGTCTCTTGGGGGTTTGGTATCAAAAATCTATTATATCGGAGGAGCTACATATACAGGGGTGTGACTGTCTAAATGAACTTTTCTTGTTAAGTATGCTAATTTGAACAACACTACATTAATCGTCAAATTTTTTTTTCGTTTTGTTGTAAATTATTTGGAAAATATCTATACTTATGTAAGTATAACTGAATGGGCAAAAAATAGAAAATATTGCGAAATTGGTCCAAATTACCTACTATAAAATAATTAATAACAAAATAAGAACATTAATAATCCGAATTAAAATTACAAAAAAATCGATTTAGAAAATTAATGCATTTCTCTTATCGCAATGCTATTTCAGATTAAAATAGTATGAAAAAAGGAGAGAGCTACAGGAAGAAAAATAACCAACTGCGTATAAAAATAGGCAGTTTTAGAAACACATTAATATAATTCTCGTATTGAAAAAAAATTAAATAACGTTTGGTATTTCGCAAATAAATTAATTTAGCGTTAAACCGTATTTCTCGATGCGAGGTATTTTTATATTAATGCGTTCGGTTCACGCGTGAATACATCGGAATAATAGAAAAAAATCTCGGCTAGATCCACTCGAAGAAATATACTTTTTTCTTTGTAAAAAAATAATCGTAAAGTTGAGAAAAAAATTCATCCTCTTTGGAAACTTTTGCCGCCCCCTTGGCTGTGTTTTTTTCCAATTCGTGGCTTATTTTTTAGATTTTTTCGTATGTGTTATTGTCGTTCTATGTTCAGTATGTTTGCAAAAATTGACGTAATTTTTACAACGAATTGCAAATACCTACTGTTGATTTATCTTTATATGTCACCACTTCGTATCAGTTTTATATAAATAATTAAATTAGACGATAAGATAAAACTGCTAGTTGAAATTTATTGGATTACATATTTCGTCATCATGATTTTAATGTAGAGGATATTGCGATGTCAACCAAATTTTAACAAAAAATTGTCTCGAGCCAAAAAAATAAGTACGTAGAAGAAGTTTTCAGTTTAGTTTTTCTAGTTTGAAAAATACATCGTAATTTGGCAACACTGATACGAAATAAAGTTACAGAATTTAATTTTTCATCAAAAACCTGTCTTTTGTTTTTTTCTATTTGAGTATGTAATTTCGTACTGTGATTTATTAATATTTCAATTAATCTGTTTGCCGTTTTTTTTTTGCTACTAAACTTGGCAACACTGTATTTATACCGTAAATTAATCAGTTTTTTAAATTTCATATTCAAATTAATAGCTAGTTTATCGCAAAAAGTTCTTCTATGATTTACAAAATGACTAACTTCCTTTTTCGTGGAAAAAAATTCTAAATGTGGGGTTTTGTGAAGATTGAAATAGAGACGGGCTAGTTACATTATGGGAACGTGTCTTCGTGTTAATTGGCTGCCTGGTACGGCGCACCCATAATTATTGTTAATAGCTTTTACTAATGGTGACTGAATTTTGACATGTGTATAGGTTTTTTATTATGTTTTTAAAAAGTTCTCTTTGATTCTATAAAGATTAAAGATAAGTATGCTTTTTGTGCGAAGGTTGTGTGATTTCAGAAAGAGAAAGACTCGAATTTTTTTGAGCTATGAATAAAATTTATCGTTTTTTGGATTCTCGTATATTAATCATAGGAGAAGATAAAAAAAACAATATTTTTAGTTTTAGTTCTGAATCCAAAGAAATGGATTTTATCCAACAATCAATCAAGGAACCTTACAAGATAAATAACTAATAAAAATTTAAAAAAAAACTTAATGAATTGGGATTCACTTTCAATGGGCATAAAGAATGTAAAATGGAACTAATCTCCCAGAATGAATAACATTTTTCTGTAGCATAATCAAAGAGGTCCCAAGATGAATAAAAAATAATAATTACCAATAAATTGGGATTTGCTCACAAAAAAGGCGAGGGTGTGAATAATTATTGTGAAATCAAGCAAACATAGATTTTCTTTGCAGCATAATAAATTGATCAATTAATCAAAGATTAAAAAGTGGATTGAATTTTTAAAATTTTAAAAATTAATTAATTTACCTACCTACTTATTGAAAATTAAAAATCAATAGAATTGTAAAAATTGAAAAATTGATTAATTTACCTATCGAAAATAGAAAATCAATAAAATTGTAAAAATTGAAAAATGGATTTATCGAGGGTGGAAAATTATTTGACATATTAATTTTTGAAAAATTAAACAGTTCATCTAATGAACAGTAGAAAATTATGATAAATTTTGAATTTACTTTCAAAAAAAAACTGAGCAAAATTTTCTGCAGTACCTAATTTTGTGACCCACTGTCCCAAAAGACAATTTCCCGAATTATTCGAGAAAAAAATTGCGGCACAAACATTCGGGGGAACGTCTTATGAACATTTCTTCATTACGAAAATTGATTGTCCTTCAGGGCTGTGGATTCGAGATAATAATGAACGAGAATCACCCATAAGGATCTTCAAAGTGAGAGTTCATTGACAGTGCATTCTGTTTTTGAAATGTGGACGTTTTAATTTTCTCAATTTCAAAATATTCGGATTTTTCAGTAGGCTAAGTGATCCCAGAATGAATTACTTGTCCATTAAAAAAAAATGATTGGAACTTTATTTCGAAGAAATGATTTATACATTTCCAATTTCCATATTTTGGGAGAATTTGGGTATATTTTTTTCGATTTATCACTCAAATTAGAAAAGATCCCAAGGTTGATAGTAGTTCACTTATATTAAGTAAATCATTTTTTTGAGATTCCCAGATTTTAAAAAAAAGGAAAAGTGATCCCAGAATCCAGAATGAATCATTTGATCTTTGCTTTAATTGGAACTTGATTTTGAAAAAATGAGTCACTCACATATTTCCATAATTCGGGAGATTTTTTTTTTCACGACTTACTTATCACTGAAGTATGAAAAAAAGATCTCAGCCAAGTATAATGCATATCATCTTTTTGATAAATCCAGATCTTTTCCTACAAGCTGATTGATTTCAAAATTAATGTTGGAAAAAAAATTTAAAAACTATTTCAAAATAAAGAAGGCACTCCCGGTAAACACACCGCCTGCTATTCGTATGCTAAAATCACAGAGACGAAAATTGCGGTCTATTCGCATACGAATAGAATGCGAAATCAAAGCAAAAATCGAAGAAAATTTTCTCAGATAAATTCGTATACTATTCGTGAGCGAATATCATGCTAAAATCGTATTTAAAAACCTGTAGATGTTTTGTGGGATATTAGCGCGATATTCGCTTGCGTATCGCATGCCTGAAATCACATTGAAAACAGGCAAAAAGTTCGTACGATATTAGCGCGATATTCGCATAAGAATCGTATGCTAAAATCGCAGTGGAAAACGTGCAAATATTTCTTACGATACTAGCGCAATATTCGCTAGCGAATAGCATGCGATTTTCACTACAACTACTTTCAATACGTTTTACAAATGAGAGAAGTCAGTTTCAAACATGAACGTGTACTTGAATGTATTGCAGTGACATTTAAACAATAAAATAAAGGTTTTTCTAGGGTTTTTGATTTTGTTGGGGAATTTTGTATTTTGTTTGATGTTTTTTCTTTTTTTTAAGTAAAAACGTCAATGATTTGATTTCAAAGTGATAAGAATGGAGACGAAGGCAGAATTTCATGGACCATTTCCACTCACAGTAAGTTAATTATTTTGAATTTATATCTTATTTGTGATCGCGTGAATCTGTGTGAAATTAAATTTTATCAAATCGTAAAAATTTTAGACGTCTTATCAGTGCTATAAAATTTTTCAATTGTTCCTCTTCCTTCTCCAATTTTAACGCAGTATTATGCAAAATTATAAGGAAAGGAAGAGTCAAATCGAAATTGTTGTAATAATCAAAATTATTTCTAAGATTTCAATCTACAACTTTTGTTTGAAAAAATTTTCATTTGGGACTGCGGGACAGCCCTTCTTCCCTCTCACAATTCAGAGTAATAAATATACGTTTTTATACCTATCTAATCTATCTATCTATCTATCTATCTACGTAGTATTGGGCATAATCGGAGGGGGGGGGGAGGGGCTCAAATTGAGAAACTTTTTAAACAAAAGTTGTAGATTGAAATCTTGGTAGTAATTTTGATTTTCCTAAAAATTACTTTATCAAATGCCACTGATAGGTACTCCAAAAACTTTACGATTCGGCATAATTTCATTTTCCACAGATCTGCGATCACAAATATGATATATTTTCGAATAATTAATTTACTGCTGAGTGGAAATCGTCAAAAATCATTTGCCTACTTTTTAGAGGCGAATTCCGAACGCTAATCGCAAGCGAATTAACAGCGAATAGAACGCTACATTCGCTGCTAATTTCGCGTACTATTAGCGTTCGAAATTAGCCGCTAAAAAAGCGGACATTTTTGATATGCTAATAGTACGCTATTTTCGCATGCTATTCGTATACGATAAATGCGAATTTAGCGGTTCTACATTTTGAAAGATTTTATGTAGTTTTCATGACTTATCACTGAAATATGAAAAAATATCCCAAAATTGACAGTTCATTGATCCTTTTTGAAATTTTGTGTAGTTTTCAACTTTCCAAATTTTGAGTATTTGAGACATAATCACTTGGTAATTTTTTTAGAACTTCATTTTTTTTTAAGAGCTACTCACGAGTATCTATATCCACATTTTAAGAGATTTTAGTTAATTTTCACGATTCATCATTGAAATATGAAAAAAAGGATCCTAATGTTGACATGTTCATTGATACTACATCATATTTTTGAAATGTTCAGATTTTTTCATCAGCTCAAGTGATCCCATAACCAATCATTGATTCTCTTTTTTTTATTGATTTCAAAAAATTGAATCCCTTTTACCATATTTTGAGTTTTTTTTTTTTTTTTAATGCATTATTGAATAATATGAAAAGAGGATCCCGAAGTTGACAGCAATGACAGATTATTGATAGTGCTTTACCTTCTTGAAATTATGTGGACATACTTTTCAATTTTCCCAATTTTAAGACGTCCAGATTTTTCATACCAAAGAAACAATTATCAAAAAACGCTGTTTCAACAGTCTGAAAATACGATTTTGCTCTATTAACGCATGGAATATAGGATAGTTTAGGTTACCTCGAACCCATTTCTATCAAAAAGTGAAAATTGATAATTGTTACTCATTTCACATTAACACTTTGACTGCAGTAAATCTTGAATATCAACAAAAAATGCTGATTCAGCGGCTTAAAAACATGATTTAGCTTTACTAACGTGTAGAATCCACAATTTTGGTTTCCTAGCACCCATTTCAATCAAATCAATTTTCACTGGATTTTTTTTTTTTGGGGGGGGGGGGGGGGGGAGGGGGGTGAGTACAAACAAAAAACGACGATTTCGCTCTACCAAAGGATGGAATGTGTAGTTAAGGTTGCCTATTAGAACCCATTTCCGTCAAAAAGTGAAAAAAATAGATCATTTTCATCTGATTTCTGTTTTTAAATATGTTAGTTCTCCTGAAATTTTTATTTTTCAATTTAAGCCTGCTAATCCCAAGACGCGTCTCATTCTGGAAAATTTTAGTCATTTTTTATGATTTATCGCTTAAATTTGAAAAGAGGATCCTAAAATTTTTGATTGTAAAAAATAACTATTAGTACGTAGGTACTTTCAACCAATGTTTTAGTTGTTCATCAAAAATAATTTTAAAATCAGAATTTTGAGGCTTTTCCTCAGATTTGTCTTTAGTCTGGATCGTACATATTATTTACGATGTCCACTCTCCACATTTACCTGTATAAAAAAATTAAAACTGATGCTTTGTAGGAAATTCAATTTCCGATCAAAAAAGGTCTATTCACCTTTTGCCTATTTTCAATACTTCAGGCGTTATACGAAAAAAATGAAAAAAATTTAGTGAGTATTTTGTCCATACTATTTTTTTAAAAATTTTCATTCATGACGCCTGAAATATTGAAGATAGGCAAAAAGTGTATAGAACCTTTTTGATCTGAAATTTAATTTCCTACAATGTACTAGTTTTAGTTTTTTATATTTCTCAAAATTTGAGCAAATTTTTCAAGTTTGTATAAATTTGCTTGAATAAAAAAGATTTCAAAGTTTTTCCTAACAGAAAAGGCAAAAAGTGTATAGAACCTTTTTGATCTGAAATTTAATTTCCTACAATGTACTAGTTTTAGTTTTTTATATTTCTCAAAATTTGAGCAAATTTTTCAAGTTTGTATAAATTTGCTTGAATAAAAAAGATTTCAAAGTTTTTCCTAACAGAAAATTTAGTGACCATATTATAGACATTGCATACTTTCGGTATCAGGAGCACCCCTACAGACCATTTCGGTGAAAAAATTCTGAAAATTCAACAATTTTTTTCTCAATTTAGTAATAGTCAAATCATTCCTAAAATTTGAGAATCACCAATTCATGACATTTGACAAATATTTTCCACAATTGAGTGAGTAATCGTCGAAATATGAAACACTGTGATCACTTACTCGATAACATCCCCAGCTCTCGTATCCACTGGACACCAAATCAGCTGCTGTGAGATCACCAGGGCTCTTGCTGGTCACGAAGGGTGATCCTTTTCGATCCGCCAAAGGTTGGAAAATTGGTCCAGGGTCGTCGCGTGCTGGAAAGCGGTTCTGCCAGTGCCGGAAGTAACTGCGCAATGCAACGTAACGCAACTTAAGGATCGGAATAGGTTTCGGATTCGGAACGCGATCAGTGGAAGAAAACGTTACGGTACCGCGAGCACGATCACGACCGAACCATCACCATCGAGTTAGGCTGTAAAATTAAAACTGACGAACGCGACGCGGGTACGCGCAGCAGTGCACACGGCGGCTGATAATTGTCACCGGTAAACTATAATGTCACGAAGAGAATCGAAATGTGAATAGGTGAGGCCTTTATAGTAAATACATCAACTCGGCTCGGAGTCAGAGTTATGAGTTAGACGATGGCAGGTGGTAAAGCGGCAAGTGGCCGCGACCCAGGGCATACCCTTAGAACGTGCACATCTCTTCGTCACCTTCTATTGTCGCTCATACCGGCCAGAGTCGTTCGCGACCGATTCATCCAACAGGTTTGTGACCCTCTCTCCGACCAAAGCCACCAAAGCTGCCATAAAGAACGAATTTTATTCTATTAATGGGCGGCCAAACGAACGACGAATCGTTGAGTAAAACCTGAGCTAAGCCCGAAGTGAACCCATCATTGTTGGTTTTTAATATTTGTAAGACTTCGTTAATTTATCAAATAACTGTCGTCTATGGCTGTGTACCGAGTGGTTGGTAAATTTTGGGAACCACTTACGGTAACGTTAATGGCAAAAATTACCTCATAACCTTGAGTAATTAACGGTAATTTTTTTCTACAATATTTTTAAATTTTTTTTCTTCAAACATCTCATTCGTTCGTAATTTTTTGGTCAAATTTCAATATCATACCCTCCTTTCGACCACTTTCCCTCTTTCAGATTGAAAGAAAACTACCTATGCACTCCTCTGTCCCATCTAGGTAGGTACGAAATTCTTTTCAACTATTTGCTAATGTGCGTAGCACTTTAACGAGGATATACAGTAACGCAGTGTTGAGACACTGTTTTTTTTCACGTTTTATATACATACAATATAATTACTATAGGCATTGTTTTCACATATATATCGAGGCAAGGTTGTGTACTGTGATTATGTGAGGTGGCACTTTTCAGCCTGGGAGTTGTTGGATAGATTTTCGTACGAAAGTGAAAAATATACTAATTTGTCGATTATTCAATACGTTTTTATACAATAATCTAGGAACAGTGAACATAGGCCAGTGTATGAAGTATTTGCCAGTGATAGAAGAGTATACTCGTATGAAAGAGCGCACCGTGAATGTGATGGATGGAAAATTAACCCATTGTTAGAGAATTAATGAAAGAGTCGAGTGCCGAAAGGTGTATACCGCAGGGAATGACACAGTTTGACTTAATTGTTACCTTTGACTCTATATGAGACAGAAAGAACTAGACGTTGAGTCATTTTTTTTCAGACGTATCGTTTTAATGGTAAATGTTATTTAATTTTGTGATAACTGACTTGAGCGAAATTTGTCGTGGAGTAGGTAGGATGGATGGTGGAAGAGTGACAGCGTGTAAGGTGCGAGCAGAGTTTTTCCATCAGGTTGACTTTTTTTGCAAAAGAATGTGAATAATTGAATACACGTGGTGATTTAACAAGTTTTTTTTTGTTTTTTTTTGGTACTTATTTTAGAAAATTTTATTTTCCAGTTATTTTGATTTTTTTAAATTTCACCATTTTTCAAATATTCAGATTTTCTTTAATTTTTTTTTTTCTAACTTTTTCCAGTTTTTTAAAATTGGTCAATTCTTCAGTAATTATTTTTAATGTGCGTAAGCACACTATTGGTTTCAGTCTTGAAATATAAAATTTTGAAATAGGTTTATCGAGGTTAACTCATTAACGATGGGATGGATTTGATTCAAATTTTCAAGGAATGTGGAGTTCATGAAGGCGGAGGGCCAATGAGATTTGTGTGTGAATCTAATGAGTAATTATCGAGATAATTGCAATTTTCACTTGTATAAAAAAAGGGAAAAGGGGACTTTTCTATTATTCATATCTTATCTTATCTTAGGGCAATAAATTTAAAGTGTTCAAAATCGAACAATGGTCACGTCACAACGTTATCTTTGTGCTCTGCCGTTTTATCTTTTTTGAGGCAATAAAAATGTAAAATGTTCAAAATCAAATAATGGTCCATGTCTAGTTCTTATCTTATCTTTGCTTAGGGCAATAAATTTTAAATGTTCAAAATTGAACAATGGGTCCGACTTGTGGGCGGCAGTCTTTATCTTTTTTCGAGGCAATAAATCTAAAATGTTCAAAATTGAACAATGAGTCGATCTAGTTTTCAGTTTGAATTAATGTGGAGGTGGTGTGACTATGCGATGTTGGAGGGGGACCTGTTGGGCTGGGTCGTTTTTTCATCCAGTATGGTTTTTGATGACGAAGAGTGCACATCGAATTGTTTCTCTTTGTTATTCTTCAGGTCAGTTTAGGACCTCAAATTATTCAATTAAATTTGTTTCTTGTTTGTGCTGTTGTTTTTATTTTTGTTTGGTTTTGTTTAAATTGATTAAATTTTGTTTGTGGTTGCAGTATTAATTAATCAGGTAAGAATGTTTGATTTATTTTTAGTTTTCATTTCGATAATTTTTAGCCGAATTTAAAAAAAAAAATTTGGCTATTGTGTCCGACCCTGATTTAGAAGGAGGGGGGTAGAAAAGTTCTGACCCCATTTGTTGACGTTTGGGACCAAAAGGACTATCTGTCACATGTCACATATTAATATATATATATTTATTAGTAATTTTCCCGCTACTTTTGGGACTCTGGCGGAGAGTCCGATGGGTCGAATTCAGTCAAATTTGTTGTGTAGAGTCCCCTTGGAGTAGGAATGATGCAAAAAAAATTTTGGGGCCCCAACTCAAAATTGGGATATGACCCCTTTTTGAGAGGGGTGCGAGGAAGCCCCAAAATCATGAAATTTTTTAAAACTTGCCCCAGAGATGAGAACCCTAATTACCTCCAATATATTCAAATTCAGCTCCCCAAGTCATCCCCACCACATTTTAGAGGCCAAAACGTGGATTTTGGGGTCATTTTTTTCACGTTGATCAGGCTACAGACCCCCCAAATGGGGATGGGGGGCCCAAATTTTCATCATAGATCGAGTTTGTGCCCCTGATGTGCCTTTTGTAGGTTTAAACTTTTGGGCCCCTTTGACCTTTGTCCAGGGTCAAAAATCAAAATTTTTCACGTTTTTTCTCGTTTCCCGGTACGTTGATCAGCCTGCAGCCCAAACCAAATGACCTTGGAGGCTAAAATTTGGTATTTAGGATCGGTAAGGGTCACTGAGGTACCTTTTGGGGTTTCGACCCTTGAGCTCCAAATTGTGAGTGAGCCCTTTTTGTGGGGGCTCTAAAGGGGTCCCAATGTGACAAAATGATTTGAAATTTCTACCACCAAGAGTGACTCTGATAGTCTCCACTGTATTAAAATTTCAGCTTTCCAAGTCATCCCCACCCCATTTTAGGGGCTAAAAAGTGGATTTTGGGGTCATTTTTTCAAGTTGATTGGGCTACAGTCCCTCCAAATGGAGGTAGGGAGTCCAAAATTTCATAGTAGTTTGAGTTCATGCCCATGATGTGCCTTTTGTAGGTTTTGACCTTTAAACCCCTTTTGAATTTGATACAGGGTCAAAAATCAATATTTTTCAAGTTTTAACCTGTCTTTTCTGATGCGTTGAACAGCCTACAGCCCAAACCAAAATACTAAAAGGTCGAAATTTGGGATGTAGTGTCAGTAAAGGTCACTGATGTACCTTTTGGGGGTTTTCGAGTTTTGAGCCTCATTTGACCCTCGTACAGAGTCAAAAATCAGAAATTTTCACGTTTTAACCCCTTTTTTGGTGTGTTGGCCCCCGTCTTCAAAGCCGAAAGTGAGGAGAGGGTTGTGGGCGGAGCCCCCAACCCTCTCCTGATATGCCCCTATTGGGGCGGAGCCCCATCTGAAGAGCTGAAAGTGATGAGGGGTTGGGCGGAGCCTCAACGGGGGTATGGGGGCGGAGCCCCCATCTGAAGATGAAATCTTCAATTCAGACAGGAACTAAAACTGAAGACAAAAACCTGACATTTTTAAACTGAATTTGAAGTTAAAACTGATATTGAAACTGAAATACCATGGATTAAAACGTTTTTAAAGTGGTACACTAACTTGGAAAAAAAAATCGGCTTTCGGGGAGCATCTTGACTGCTACGCGTTTTTTTTTTTATATGCAGATTCTTTTAATGTGTTCAAAGTTTGGTCTCGCGATTTTTTATTTCAATTTTTGCTTCTTTTTTTTAGTTTTATTTATTAGTGAGCTTTTTTAGTTTCTGTCTTTTATTCAGTGTGCTTTTTTAAATTTCCGATTTTTTTAATACTTCCGAATTCTTCCAGTGAGTTCAATTTTTTGTTTTGATTTTTTTTTTGAATTTCATTTACTGGTGAGCTTTTTTTATTTCTATTTTTTTTTCTTGTGCTTTTTTGGTTTTCCCATTTTGTTTACTCGCAAATTCTTTTAGTCTATTCAAATTTTGGCCCTCGATTTTTGTTTTCATTTTTTGAATTCTCCAAGTATCTATTGGTGTGCTTTTTTCTTTTTTCAAATTTTCCTATTTTTTTCTGTTTTGATTTTTGGTTTGGTTTTTTGAATTTTTTAAATGTTTTTTTCTTCATTGTTTTCATTTTTATTGCAGCCAACGAAGCAGGCTTGCTATAATTTCGTAACGAAGTACGATAAATTGCAGCCAACAAAGCAGCCTTGTCATAATTTCGTAACAAAGTACGATAAATTGCAGCCAACGAAGCCGGTTTGCCACAATTTCGTAACAAAGTACGAATAATATTGCAGCCAATGAAGCAGGCTTGCCATAATTTTGTAACGAAGTACAAATAAGTAATATTGCAGTCAACGAAGCAGGCTTGCCATAATTTTGTAACGAAGATGATGAATATTGCAGCCAAGGAAGCAAGCTCATTACAATTTGTGCATCATTTCAGATGATTGTAAAAAAAAAATGAATAAAAATATAAAAAGTGATTCGGCTATTAAATTGCAGCCAAAGCCAAGAAGCAGGCTCTCCATAATTTTCTAATGGAGTATGATGATTTGCACCAAAAAAGGGTGATGTGTCTAAATTGTTGATATTGCACTTGATAAAACATTTTAAAAACTGAAAAAATTTTGAAAACTCAAAGTACATGAAACGGTGTAGGCAAGCTATGCATTTTGTAAATATTCAAGAACTTGACAAATCCTAAAAACTAGAAAATTCCTGCCGAACTTGGAATCTTTTATATGAATGCAATTAAATTTTAATTTTATGAAACCGTATTCCTACCTCAGAAAAACTAGAAAATTTGAAAAAAATGTCAAATTTAAGTGAAAGAAAAATGTTAGAAACTAACCAGTTATGAAAAGGAAAAACATCTAAATGTGAAAACGTTAAAAAGCTTGGGGAAAAAATGAAAAAGTAGTTGACTATTTAAAAATATGAAGATTTTGAAGAACAAAGAAATTTAATGAAATGGAATTTCATAAAATCGTCAAAATTAAAAAAATTGACGATTATAATTAATCTAATTTTAATTTGACAAAATTTAATGAATTTAGAAATTTGGAAAAAACTAACAATGTTAGAAAAATAAAAAAAAATTAATTAAAAAATGGTGGATTTTGATAAACAAAAACTTATTAGTTGGAACTGGTAGCAATGTAACAAAAACAAAAATGAACGGTAAAGAAGAATTAATAGAACCATTGTTGCAAATTTCATCTACTTTAATTTTAGAAATCAAAAGCTACGCACACTGTTAGAGCTGCGCTAGCGCAGGTGTCTAGTTTTTATTTTTTTCAAATTTAAAATTTTTTAACTTGATTCAACGATCTTGAAAATTTTGAAATTTAATTTTATGAAACCATTAATGATTACTTAAGGATATTAAAAAATTTCAATTTATCGATTTTTTTAAATCGAATTTTTCAGCTTACAATTTTTCAAAATTTATTTCTGTATTATTTTATATAAATTTTCCATTGAAATTCAATTTCTCCGCAATTTTTTAACTTAGTTATTTTGAAAATTTTTAACTGTTCCCCAGTCTTTTTCAACTTTTTCATTTTCTCAATTCTAAAAATTTAATAAAATTTTGGATTTCAATTTTTTCAATTTTTGAACTTGGTTAACTATGTACATAGTACATACTACATATATTAAAATTTGTCAACTATTTTTCAAATTTTTCCAAATGTTTAAATTCACTTACCTACTGACTTGGTAATGTTTTATTGAATTTACATTTTTCAATTATAGAAATAGCTGGTATTTTTATTTTTAAAATTTTTTAGTTTCTTTGATTTTTGAATTAAAACTTTATAATTTAGTTATTCTACGTATTTTTTGACTTTTTCAAAATCATTTCATTTTTTTTGGGGGGGGGGGGGGTTATATTTTTGAAACACGATTCGTTAAATTTTTTTTTCAAAAGATGCTTCAATTTTTAGTTGAGGCATTCCAAATTTTGTTATCTTTCATTGGCATTTTTCCTATGTAGTTTGTTTTAAATTATTTTAAATTCAACTTCTAAAAAAATAGTTTTTTTTCAGATTTTGAATTTCTTTAGTTTTTTAATTTTTCATGTTGAAATGTTTTCAACATTTTAGAATTTAAATTTTAGGTATCAACTAAATAAGTATTAGGCCTAATTCTTTTTTTGTAGTTTTGGAATGTCAAAAGTTTGTCTATGTAATTATTATTCTTTGAATTTTTCATTTTTTTTTTCAATTGTTTCGATTTTTCACTTAAATACTTTCCGTTGTTGAAATTTTTTGTAAAAACTTCTTCCAACACCTAACTTTTTAATTTATTTTTTATTGAATTTCTTATAATTTCCAATTTTTTCAATTTTTCAACGTTATATGTTACAAGTTCTAAATATTTTAAAACTTTTTTTCAATTTTTTTAATTTTTCTAAACTAAAAACTTACTTAATAATAATATTTAATTAATTTTCAAATTTCAAGTTTTTTTTTTGAATTTTTAGATTTTGAAAAATTCTATATTTTGGCTACATTTTCAAAGTTGAATTCTGCCAATTTTCATTTTGGACTTTTCCCAGTTTTGAGTCATTTTCGATTTTTTTCATTTTTTAGTCATTTTCAATTTTATGTCACATGCATTTGGCTATTCGAAAAGTATTACCTACAAATATTTTTTAAAATTTTTATTTGATTCAAAAATTTTTAATTTTTATCTTTCCCCGATTTTTAATTATTTTAATTTTTTTTTTAGTTTTGTTATATTTTGACATTTTTTGAAATTTGTAAAATTTTTATTCATTCAAAATTTTTATTAATTTTTTTTTAGTCTTGGTGATTAGATAAAATTGGAAACACTTGAAATTTCATATTTTTTTTTTTAGAAAATTTAAGATTAAAATTATTTTTAACATTTTTTTTTTGTCAATTCTCAGTCATTTTCATTTTTAAAAATTTTTCATCATTTTCAGTTTTTATAGTTTTTTCCAATTTTCTTCACCTATACTTAATCATCTGCTCAATTTTTCTAATTTTTTTATTGCTTTAAATATTCCATTTTTTGAATTTTCAAACACCAAGTAAATTATTTTCTGAATTTTTATTACCTATTTGAAAGAAAAATAAAATTTGTTAAAATTTCCATCCCAATTTTGAAATTTTCAAGTCAAAAAGTTTCTAAATTTGAATCAAATAGGTATTTTAAATTTTTGAACAAATAGGTATATATTTTTTGAGATTTTATTTTCAATTTTTTTCATTCAAAAATTCAATTTCTTGATAAAAATTGTTTATTCAATTTTTTTGATCCAGATCGACTTTTCAAATTTTTTTTAAAAAAAATTTTTCATTCAAAAATTCAATTTCTTGATAAAAATTGTTTATTCAATTTTTTTGATCCAGATCGACTTTTCAAATTTTTTTTTTTTAATTTTCAGATAATATTTTTAAAATATTTTTTTCTTTGATTTTTTGTTCTGAATTAGGTAATTTTTATTCTCAATATTTTTAAATTCATTTTTTTTGAATGTGTACCTATATATTTTTTTCTTTGCAAAAATATTAGTTCCTTAAACGTATCAATTTTTTCAAAAGTTTCAAGATTTGTTGATTGAATTAGTTGTAACAATTATTTTAATTTTTCGCTGGTTATAAATTTTCATTTTTTTTTTCAAATTAAAAAAGTCAGTCTCTCAAATTTTTTAATTTTGTCGTAGGTACTCATAGACAATTTTCCAATTTAAAAAAAATACCTATTCAGTCTATTCCTCTAATTTGTTCACCTCTTAAAATTTTTAGTTTTTTCTATTTTCGAAATTCAATTTTTTTGAATGCTGTGTGTTAAAAAAAAATCATTTTTCCCCCTAAAAACACAAATTCAAAAAAATTGAATTTTGAAATTTCTTTGCGAATTTTACAATTATCTATTATTTATCAAATGTTTCTTTTTTTGCCTCGGTTGATTTTTTTTACAATTTTGAAGTTTCTCATTTGAAAATGTTCACTGGTTAAAAATTTTTCAATTTATTACTTTTTATGATCTATTTTTTCAATTTGCCAGAATGTGCTTGAATTTTCAACTTTTTTCAAATATTTCTGTTTTTTCCAATTTTTATTTTCAAAAATTTAAAATACCCTTTAATTTTTTGATTTTTAATACTTGAAGTTTTTCGAATTTTCGAAATTTAAACTCACCTAACTATCAATGAATACCTTATTACCTATGTCTGTGTTCCCTCAAAATTTTCAATTTTTGTACCTAATGTTTTAATTTTTTTCTGATGATTTTTTTTTAATTTTCAACTTTTCAAATAATTTAAAAAAATTTCAACTTGTGTATTTTTTAAACATTTGTTGTCTGTTTCAAATTTCATTTTTTTTTTTTTGGAATTCGCCTGTTTTTCAAATTTCATTTTTTTCAATTTCTTTTCTTCAAATTTTTGTAAGTACTATATTTAAATTTTTTTAAATTCTAGTTAAGTATATTTCAAATTTAAACTTTCAACGCACCCTTTATAAATAAAAAAGGTCCATCGTCGAGAAATGTATCTCGACTTGGAAGTGCAAAATTTCAATTTATTTTCGATTTTTGAGAAAAATCCACTTTGACTTTCTACATACATACAAATTGCAAAGATGATATTCAAATTAAGTATAGGCAAGTAGGCACGTGCGAAAAAAGGCCATCTTGAAAATTTTCGCCTTCGATTAAAAAATAAAATAGGTAAATTACCAGATTAATACGTGCACGTGTATGCAAAATAATATAAGAAAAAATATGCGAATCTGGACGTCTGGTCGGCATGGTTTTCTACACAATCGTAGAGGATTTATCAAATAAATGTAATACGTTGGTTCTTTTTTGATTTGTTCAAAGCTAGCCATAAATTTAAATCAATTAACGAGCGTACATACTTATGCAATTCACCTACACTTAACATATCGCCGAGTGCTGACCTCGAACTACCAAAAACATAACTATAACCAACGTAAAAAAAACGAAAATTCGCAACTGCGTCAGAACTCACTATCACTGCAATATACGTATACCTATAGACTAGACCTACTACATACAGTTACATATACTTTACACCATGTACGGTACATAGAGCACACGAATACGACTACGAGTATACCAAATCGAGGCTAAACTAGAGGAAAATTCGCGCTAAAATGCATACAAAACGAGCTATGAAATTATAGCAAGGTCGTGTTTGAAAAACGTGTGTATGTGTTGATCTTACAATGCAATTCTCATTTATAAAAAAACAAATAAGTAATTGCCTGTATGTAAACGGAGCGAATGGCTCGGTCTTGATCATCGTCATCGCGGACTACGGTGTTGATAAAACGCTCCATTATTCGTTTAACGACTAAATAATACCCTACGTGTAATTCTTTTTCAACTTAAAAAAGTCTCTACTCTCCAGTCACACTTTCAAAATATACCTGCGTATGTTCTGTGTAGCCTATCAGCTTGTATTTAGCTTATCGCTAATACTAAACGTATGTACCGTCTATGTATAGGTATTTGCTAGTTACACATTTGCCTTGCCCCCGCACCTCCCCCACGCTCTTCCATGTCACCTGAAATTCTACTAAAATTCGTCGCTATTGTTGGCTAATTTTTTTCCTTTTTTTTTTAATGGTCTCTCTCACTCGACGTACTCGTAGGTACCTATACGTGGGAAACAGCGTATCTATTTACATGCGAGTCGTATGTATTCGTATACCGTGATTATCGTACCAACTCTTTATCGTTAAAACAAACATTTAACGGCTAAATACGTACGAGGCACTGCGCCGGCCGGCTTTCGAAATTCAACTCTGGTTATTTGTACAGTACCTATATTTTTACTCCTTTCCTAGGTGCAGCGAGGGGTTTCGCAATGTCGCCCGAGCATCGAACAGGAAATAAGGTGCGATGGTCGGGTTATACAGGGTGTCCCGTGTAATGAATAACCACGCTTGAGATATGGATGCAAACGAGTTCACCTAACAAAAAACTTACGTACACATGGCTCCTAAATTTGAAAATTAGGGAGGCATAGAGCTTTGAAAATTATTGGTATTTTGCCAAGAAAAATTGCTGGTTGGCTACACTGCTTCTAAAAAAATTTTTGATCTCGACAATACAAGTGGATCGCCACTGTATTGTGTTTTTTTAGCACCTCGTAAAATTTATCAAGTCCGCAATACTACATAGATACCTGAAATTCAAAATTGTAGGGGAGGGAGGGGTTCAATCGAAATTTTTGAAATAACCAAAATTATTCCCAAAACTTCAAGCTACAACTTTTGTTTGAAAATTTTTTCAATTGGACCCCTCCCGCCACCAGTTTTTAATACTTAATTTAATCACTAATCAGTATCCGAGTCATACTTATTATGCGAAATTGGTGGAGAGGGAGGGGTTCAATCGAAATTTTTATAATAAGCAAAATTATTCCCAGGACTTCAATCCACAACTTTTGTTTCAAAAAATTTTCAATTGGACCCCCTCCCAATTTTGAAAAAGTATCTACCTGATGTTATGATTATGACTACAAGAAATCGGATGATTTGGTGAAATCCAATCGAAATTTCTGAAATAACAAAGATTATTTTTAGGATCCTAATCTACAAATTTTTTTTGAATATTCTTTCAATTGGCCCCTTCCCCCCACTCCTTCAATTTTTAATTAGCATCTTTGGAGTGTTATGCAAAATCGTTCTCGTTGGGGTGGGAAGGGTCTAATTGAAAAAAATTACAAACAAAAGTTGTAGCTTGAAGTTTTTTAAATAATTTTGCTTTTTACAAAAATTTCGATTTGACTCCTCCCTTCCCTTCAATTTCAAATATCAATTCCAAGCACGTTTAGTTGCATATCTCTGAAGTTGAAGGGGTTATAACCGCACGAAATTTCGGTTAGAAATATTGCTCACCTCAATTTATCAGGTGCAATGACGAGTCATGAAAATTGCAAAATTTGATCAGAACAATACACGGAACAGGTGTAACTTTTTGAAAGAAACAAAAAAAGTCAGGTGAAAAATTTGCCTATCTTTGAAAGTGAAGGCGCTATGGAGCCTTGAACTTGAAAAATACCGACTTTCAAAGCTTTGTAGCATCTTCATTTTCAAATATATGCAAATTTTTTACATAACTTTTTTTGTTCTTCTTTAAAAAATACATAATTTTTTTGACAATATTTTTGAAATTTTTCAAACTCTTGCCCCCTTCAAAATCAAGATAGGCATCTGGTGTACATGAAGTTTTTTGTTACTTACTGCCATTCTGTTATACCCAAATCTCAAGTCTGGTTACTCTGAACCGGGACAAGGGACACCCTGTATACGAGTATACTATCGGTTCTAATTTAAGAGTAAGTTTTGTATAACGGGTGTGAAACGTGGACTTGTGGATGTGGAAGTCACCTTATCTGGGTATTCCTGCGAGGGTGAGGGTTTTGTTGAGGTGATAATACTCCACCGCTCTGTTATCATGATTTAGATTCTTTCCACTTGGAGCCTATTTCGTTACGTTGACCTCGCCAATGCGTGATAAAATTTTACCATCTTGGTGGCAATTTTTTCCTATGACTTGTACGAGCTAGAGTTCTCCCTCTTTTCGTTTCTTCGCATCGAGTTATCCGCAGGATGTGTTGGAATAAGGGGGAATGGTGTGTTTATTGAGGCGAATCTGGTGGTTTGATTGGGTATGCTGATGAGTTTATTAAAATGTTTGATGGAAAAGTTGACCGGTTCACTTCAAACTTGATGTACATATAATATGTGAGTTCATAGTTTGGAGTTCTTCAGAAATTTCATCTTTTTTTTTGTTGGAAATTTTGGATTTGATTTAAAAAATTATTTTGATTTTTTTTTAGCTTGAAATCTATTTTCTGCAATTTCAGTTTTATTTTTATTCATTTTACCCAATTTTTGAAAAGTCGTACGTCTGATGAATTTGCGAACTTTTTATTTTTTATTTTTGAAATTTTTGATTTAATTAAAAATATTTTATTTTCAATTTCTATCAATTGTTGGCCATTTTTAATTATTTTTTTTTTTTAATTTTTATGTTCTTACAAGTTTTAATTGATAGCACTCTCCGATTTAAGTACTTCAATTCGTCAGGCCAAATCGGAATTTTTTAAATTAATTTTAATTTTTTTGAAATTTTTGAATTGATTAAAAAAATTGTATATTTTAATACTTTTGCCCATTTTATTTCGATACTGTTTCAATTTTGGTTTTTAGTCATGTATTGTTTTTTTTTCATGAAAAACGAATCGAAATTATAGAAAAAAAAATCTTCTAAAAATTCGACTCTGAGTAATACACGTATAAATCGGTCAAGGTCACATTCAATAATTTTTTTTTTTGCCAAATAATCTTCTTATACGTATTGAAAATAGCTCAAATAAATTTAGATTTGTGGTCAGATATACGTACATTCACGTATTATTCTCTATTCGTCTCAATATTTTTTCTTTTTTTTTCTAATTTTTGGTGACTTTCTCTTCACATAGGTAGCTAGGTAGAGGTAGTCTCATAAATAAGAAGGCAGGTACTCTTACATCAATTCAATGATCAGTATAAAATAAGAATAGCTTTTTTATACTCTTAAATGGCATGATCTTGAACTACATTCGCAAATCCTCGCGGATTAATTGGATTATAATACCTACGTATTTATCGTTATCGAAAGAACTAATTAAACTAGTTTGCTAGATTTATTTTAATGAGGGAAGAGCATCGCTTATGACGTGGGAAGAGGGGGAGGGGAGGAGTATTATGCATCTTTGTCGTACTTTTCGTAATGGTGTACTTGAGAAAATATCTTGTAACAATTACGAGTAAAGATAATTTTTTTATTGGCTCTTTTTGAATTTTTAATATTTTTGGAGCTAAGTAGATATGTTGAAACGAGAGCTTATAAAAAATCTTAATGGAGATTTGAGTTAGGTACTAATTGAATCGTTTTTTTTAATAACATAGCATAAGTCACACTGTACATTTTTTTCAGGAAATGAGAAAAACTAACAGCATGATGAAATAATCATTTGATACGAAATATGACCGGATCACAATATGAACCTATCTAACATGTATAACGTGGCATCGCGGGTTTTTTCCTGAGGTGAAAATTTTCCCTTCCAGGGGGCTCCAAAGTTTTTGGATTTATGCTGTTTTATAAAAAATGATCACGTTTCTCATACAAAGACCTATATTTTTTACAAAAAAAAATTGAAAATATGTACTTTATGCATTGTAGGCATCGATTATGGACATTTTAAAAATAACGAAAAAAAATTTCTGCCTATGCTGTTTTATAGAAAATGAACACGTTTCTCATACAAACACCTATATTTTTCACCAAAAAAATTAAAAACATATATTTCATGCATCGATTTTTTTTTTAAAGCTAGACTTATGCTGTTTTATGAAATATGTAATCTTTGGTGTCGTCTGGAGGCTATTTTATGAGAGTGAGAAATGTAATTTTTGAATATGTGATGTAGCTACGTCTAGGGAACCCATTTTGTCAAAAATGTGACTTATACGGTTATTAAAAAAAACGATTCAATTAAATTTTTAAATAATTTGACCATTTCGCACGTTTCTTGGCTTTTAAAAATGAATTGTAAAGAAATGGCCAATACAGTGGGTTAAATTTTAATTTTTTTCGAGCATAAAAATTTCGAAGAAAATTCCAAATAAATAAATTTTATATCATTTGGATTTTTTAGTTTTGAAGTGTTCGAGTTTTCTTCGAAATGTTTAGGTTTTTTTCAGAATTTTTCAATTTCTCCAATTTTTAAATTTTTTGATTTTTAATGTTTTTTATAAATTTTTTTGAATTTTTGAATTTAGGTAGGTATCTATCTGAAAATTTTAAATTTTAAGATTTCAAAGAAAACATTTTTAAATTGATTTTTAGATTTTCTCGTATTTCAAGTATTTAAGTAGGTTTAATTTTCAAATATTTTTCAACTTATTAATTCGTCAATTTTTTTACATTGGTCATTTTTTTAATCATTTCTTCGATTTTTCAAAGTTTTGTTATTCTGTTAAATGAATTTGTTCTTCAAAAAAAAAAAAATGACTCAGCCTTAAATTTTATTTTATTTTTTTTCACATGAAGCAATTTTTCTGTAGATTTTTTCCAATTTTTTAATATTATTGTAATTTTTTTTTCTCATCTTGAATTGAGTACGGTATTAAAATTTTTTAATAAATTTCTACTTGGATAAAATTTCCAGAAAATTGTTTTGTCGTAAAAAAAAATTCCCTCGAAAAATTTCGAAAAAATTCCAAATAGAAAAATAGGTAATTAATAGGTATGATCAATATTTTTTATCATTTGGATTTTTTAGTTTTGAAATGTTCAAATTTGTTTATATCTAAATGTTTGTATTTTTAGAAATTTTTAAATTTATTGCCCCACTCGCGGGGCTACTTTGAACAAAACTTTGAAAAATCGCACAAGAAAGCCAATAAACTCTAACAAAATGGGACAAAACCAAAAGATAGAGCATTCGATGGCGAAACTTTCTGTGAAAAGTTTTTTTTTGTAACTTTACACAAAAAAAAGTTACGAGCAAAAACATACGAAAAAAGTGGAAATTTTGTTCAAAGTAGCCCCACCTTACGGTAGTCAATTTTTTCGAATTAATCAGTTTTTTCAAATTGGTTATGACCAATCTTCATAATTTCTTCGATTTTTTCCAAGTTTTGTTATTCAGTTAATTGAATGTTTGTCTTTGTATACTTTTAAAAAAATTTGACTCCTTGAATTTTAAAAAAATTTTAAAATGATACATTTCTGTGGATTTTTCCAATGAAAAAAAAATCCCTCGACAAATATCGAAACAAATATTTTAAAAACATTCAAATCAACTTCTATATTTTTTTAACACTTGGAAAAATTTTTCAGTTTCAAAATTTTTCTGGTTTTGAATGTTGGAGTTTTTTTATTCAAATGTTTGGATTTAAAAAATAAATAAAATCAATTGCCTCAATTTTTGATTTTTTTTTTTTGAATTTTTAAATCTTTCATTCATTTTCTAAAAATCCTCAATCTTCAATTTATCTGAAAAATCTTGAAATTTCGAGTTTTAAAAAATGGTTGTGCATTTTAAAAATTTCCAATTTCTTTGATTTTTCGATTTTCTTATTTTTTTTAATTTTCAAAAAAATTATCTGATCAATTTCTTCCTCATCGGGTCATTTTAAAAAAGGATTGAAAATTTTCAAATGACTGCAGGGTATAGTGAATCTATTTGAATGGTGGTGGGGGGGGGGGGGGATTTAATGCACTTAAGAAACAATTTCAAACACAGAGAACAGGTACCTCGAATAAAATGAAAAAAAAATCCAAACTCTGTGAAGAATTCACCTTTAGTGTCGTGCATAATTATTATACTGTTAAAATGTACGAAGACCTGCTTGTACATTATGTACTACGTATCTCCCCTAGGGTGGCCCTTATTTTTCGAATTTTGGAAATGTTGTCGGGACGGGGGGTCAATTGGTGACATATTGGTAGAAAATAATTCCCTATTTTTTATTTTTCCTCTAACTGAATTTTAAGCCGTTTCTCAGGGGCCCCAAATTTTAAAAAAATCAAAAAAATAGAAAAAATAGAACATTTTGAAAATTTTTGAAAATTTTTAGCAAAATGGTCATAGGGATGGTATTTCTATAAGACAAGACCATTTTCGATGATTTCTTATCTTTACCCCCCTTTTCATGGGACATAAAAAAAACGTCATTTTTTACGTTTTTTAAAAAAATTGAAAAAAATTACTAAAAATTAAAGAAACATTTTTTTTTGAATAAAATGTTTTTAGCATACATGTTATCACCCAAAAAGGTCATTTACGGCGATTTTTCATCCTTACCTTCATTTTTGGGAACCTCATTTTTTTCAATTTTTGATAGTTTTTGAAAAATTCTCACTGATACGGCAGTGGTGAAAAATCACCGTAAATGACCTTTTTGGGTGATAACATGTATGTTGAAACCATTTTATTCAAATTTTTTTTTTTTTAATTTTTAGCCATTTTTTTCAAATTTTTTAAAAAACGTAAAAAAGGACGTTTTTTCATGTCTCATGAAAAGGGGGGTAAAGATAAGAAATCATCGAAAATGGTCTTGTCTTATAGAAATACCATCCCTATGACCATTTTGCTAAAAATTTTCAAAAATTTTCAAAATGTTCTATTTTTTCTATTTTTTTGATTTTTTTCAAATTTGGGGGCCCCTGAGAAACGGCTTAAAATTCAGTTAGAGGAAAAATAAAAAATAGGGAATTATTTTCTACCAATATGTCACCAATTGACCCCCCGTCCCGACAACATTACCAAAATTCGAAAAATAAGGGCCACCCTAATCCCCCCCTCCATCCCTCCCTCACTGCTCTAAACATTAAAACAAGATTTCCATACCACGTGTAGTTAAAAATCCAAACTTTAGGCCTGGGTAACCACTGGCTTAGAATCTCACGACGACGTTTAAATATATATACAGAAGTAAAGGTACTGTACAAGTACATACGATGAAGGTGTATAACGAGACGAGCCCACAGCCACACGTCAATCTAAGGCACGTCTAAAGCCATATAAACGTTTTTAAATGTATTAAAATATGCGAAAGAATAGGCTCACGAACGAAACGAGCTCTACGTATACATATGTGTATTTACGATATGTACCTACAAAATAATGTGCTCTGTGTACCAGCACCACAGGTACATAGGTATAAGGTATATACATAACGTTCATAAGTAGACGACGACAACCACCATAGTGCAACAAAATGAAAGGGAAAAAGGGTTTTAAACCGAGCAATAAAGATTTAAAACCATTTGCTAGACCATAAGACCGCATGGTACGTGGTACTTTACGCGAAGAAAATTAACAAAATGTAATTACCTATGTAATATGGTCGTTTTACAAACATAAACGTTCATTAGGCTATAATATAGTCGTATTTTTCTAATTCACGTACCTGTACAGTGGTATAATATTGTACCTTCAGGTTGGTGACATAGTTGTACTTATGATAAATTAATATTATAGGAAATTATACGCTTAACACGAGGTTGACAGTGAAGTGGGTCGCGTTCGTAATTATCGACATAGGGAGATAAACGTAGTTTACGTACCAGAAGTTTATCACGTCGGTTTTGTATTTTTTGTAGGTATTTCCTTTACCTATCGTATTTTGTATGTTGAAAAATTCATAAACCGTATTAAAGTGTGCACGAATATCGAAATTATTTTCCATTTGATTTGAACATCGCATCGCCTCTCTCTTTGGTGGTCGTATTGAAACAAAAACCCGGCAATTGTAATTTATGTTACGAAATGTTTCGCTTTAAAAATGCGACACGACTTTTTTCCAATTTAAATATTGCATGTGACTATCTGTATCTACAGCTACACCCGTGTACACGTACAAGCCCGCGGTAAACAATATTATCTGGGAAAACATATGTTTTAAGCTTTTCAATATGTCGTCGTACATAATTTTGAACTGTAGATAGATACGAATGTTCGAGCATATGTTCGTGTAATGAGGGGTCTTTGTCCTGTGGCACTGGCACTGGCGACGGTAGTGTCGAAAAATGCTCGAGTGGAATTTTTTTCGACTGTGGTTTTCATTTTGTTGGGTTTGGGTTGTATGAAGAAAGAGAGGTATTGAAAATTTATTGAGGTGCGATGAGATTTTATTTCGAGTTTAGATGATGTGATTAATATGAGGGAATTCCCTGAAAATTTTATGGTTTTTTTTTTCAATTTATTGCTTTGATTTTTCTGATTCTTATTGAACAACAAATAGGTATAATGTCTTTGGATTTCATTTTTTAATAATGTTTTTGAGTTTTTTTTTTCAATTTTTTTTTATTAGATATTATTCAAAAATTGTACGATTATTTTGGAAAAAAAAAAAGAGTAGCCCGAGCGGCACACTCGATCGATAATATCGGAAGATGTAACGTATCGATGAAAAATCGTTAGAAAATCGATAGATGTTCTCACGATATTATAAAGATTTATCGGTACAACTTCATAGGCAAAAAATCTAAAAACTATCGAATTCGATATTATTAAGATTTTATGACGATATTCGTCAACGATACTATCGACAAAGAATATTAAATTTATCGATTCCGATTTTCCACCGATTTTGTAAAGATATTTGAAACTACATTATCGACAAAGAATATTAAATTTATCGATTCCGATTTTCCACCGATTTTGTTCAGATATTTGAAACTACATTATCGACAAAGAATATTAAATTTATCGAATTCGATTTTTTAACGATTTTGTAAAGATATTTAAAACTATATTATCGACAGATTATATGAAATTTCTCGACTTCGATATTTTACCGATTTTTTGACGACATTTGAAACTATATTATCGACAGGTTATATTAAATTTATCGAATCCGATTTTTTACCGATTTTGTAAAGATATTTGAAACTATATTATCGACACATAATATGAAATTTCTCGAATTCGATTTTCTAACGATTGCGTGAAGATATTTGAAACTATATTATCGACACGTAATCTGAAATTTCTCGAATTCGATTTTTTAACGATTTTGTAAAGATATTTAAAACTTTATTATCGACACGTAATCTGAAATTTCTCGAATTCGATTTTTCAACGATTTTATGACGATATTTGAAACTATATTATCGACACGTAATATGAAATTCCTCAAATTCGATTTTTCAACGATTTTGTGGCGATATTTGAAACTACATTATCGACAAATAATCTGAAATTTGTCGAACGATTTTTCAACGATTTTGTGACGATATTTGAAATTATTTCCAAATTTTAAAAATTGGTGAAAATTTTTGTAAGTCCAACTCGTCTGGAAGTACTGAACTGCCTATTATAAGCGTTTTATTGCTAATTCCTCAACGATGAGGTATGGCATAGTGGTTAAGGAAGAGGATTACCATGCAGGAGGTAGATGGTTCAAGCCATGACCGTCTACATTTAACAGGCCAGGAAGGCTAACTTGGCAACGTCGCATTTTTTGATTAGCGTAGGCTGATTATTTGGATTCTCCATAAGACACAATGCTAATTCATAATGCAATAACTCGAAAACTATCAATTTTACAAAAAAAGTCAAAGAGACCTTTTTTAAAGAGAATTAAAAGAGCTTTCCATTCATATATAAATTTTTTGAATTTAAGTGAAATTGACGAAATTGGCATTTTTCACTTTTCACTAAAAATTTCACCAAATCCAAAAAAATTCTATATCAATAGAAAACTTATTCAATTTTCTTTAAAAAAGGTCTCTTGGACTTTTTTCGTAAAATTGATATTTTTCGTTTTATTGCAATTTGAATTAGCATTACATCTTATGGAAAAACCAAAAAGTCAGCCTACGTCTTGACGTTGCCAAATTTAGCCTTCCTGGCCTGTTAAATGTAGACGGTCATGTTCAAGCCCCACGGGTGGCAGATTTTTTATAATTTTTTTTTTGACTTTTTCTGAAATGATCCTCTTACCGTAACATGAATAATGTGTTTAGGCATAGTTTAATGTATTAATTATGTTAATTAATGATTTTTAATTATAGAAAAAAGCTAGTAAAAGACAAAAAATCGGAATAAAAAATCGATAAAAAATCGACAGAATATCGAATTCGATAAAGTGTCGCGTTAGTTCCGCCTAAATCGTGAAATTATCTTTCGATATTATAGATATATTATCGATAAAATATCTTACTATAATCTCGAAATTTTTGCTAACTATAATTCGTCGATAATCTATCTATATATCGAAAGATAATTTCACGATTTAGGCGGAACTAACGCGACACTTTATCGAATTCGATATTCTGTCGATTTTTTATTTCGATAATTTGTCGATTGTGCTGCTCGGGAGGTACTAATTTAATTTTTTTAAAGTATTGAAATTCCAAAAAAATTAAAAATTTGAAATTGCTCACATTTTTCAATTTTATTTCCAAATTGCGAATTTCGTAATTTTTTAAAAACGTTAATTGGTCGATATCTGTTTTTTTCATCATTCAATTTTTACAAGAAACTTTAAAAATACCCCGAGCAGCACACTCGACAAATTATCGAAATAAAAAATCGACAGAATATGGAATTCGATAAAGTGTCGCGTTAGTTCCGCATAAATCGTGAAATTATCTTTCGATATATAGACGGATTATCAACGAATTATAGTTAATAAAAACTTCGAGATTATAGTAAGATATTTTATCGATAATCTATCTATAATATCGAAAGATAATTTCACGATTTAGGCGGAACTTTCGCGACACTTTATCGAATTCGATATTCTGTCGATTTTTTATTCCGATTTTTTGTCTTTTACTAGCTTTTTTCTATAATTAAAAATCATTAATTAACATAATTAATACATTAAACTATGCCTAAACACATTATTCATGTTACGGTAAGAGGATCATTTCAGAAAAAGTCAAAAAAAAAATTATAAAAAATCTGCCACCCGTGGGGCTTGAACCATCTACCTCCTGCATGGTAATCCTCTTCCTTAACCACTATGCCATACCTTATCGTTGAGGAGTTAGCAATAAAACGCTTATAATAGGCAGTTTAGTACTTCCAGACGTGTTGGACTTAGAAAAATTTTCACCAATTTGGAAATAATTTTAAATATCGTCACAAAATCGTTGAAAAATCGTTCGACAAATTTCAGTTTATTTGTCGATAATGTAGTTTCAAATATCGCCACAAAATCGTTGAAAAATCGAATTTGAGGAATTTCATATTAGTCGATAATATAGTTTCAAATATCGTCATAAAATCGTTGAAAAATCGAATTCGAGAAATTTCATATTACGTGTCGATAATATAGTTTCAAATATCGTCAAAAAATCGGTAAAATATCGGAGTCGAGAAATTTCATATAATCTGTCGATAATATAGTTTTAAATATCTTTACAAAATCGTTAAAAAATCGAATTCGATAAATTTCATATTACGTGTCGATAATATAGTTTCAAATATCTTCACGCAATCGTTAGAAAATCGGAATCGATAAATTTAATATTCTTTGTCGATAGTATCGTTGACGAATATCGTCATAAAATCTTAATAATATCGAATTCGATAGTTTTTAGATTTTTTGCCTATGAAGTTGTACCGATAAATCTTTATAATATCGTGAGAACATCTATAGATTTTCAAACGATTTTTTATCGATACGTTACATCTTCCGATATTATCGATCGAGTGTGCCGCTCGGGACCTAATAGTTTCAATAAAAATTTTGAGAAATTATTTGTTTGAATGTTTGAAAAAATATTTTTAAATTGAAAAAAAAATACAATCTTCCAAAAGTTGAAATATTCAAAAATATTGTTCCTATGTTTCATTTTCAACCTGTAAATTTTGTAATAAGTATATGCTTAAAAATTTGTGGTTTTATTTTTGTTTTTTTCTGGTACATATTTTCAAATTATTGAAAAAACATGGAAAAATTGAATCCTCAAAAAATAAAGTATTTTCTAAAATCGGTTATACGTACCCACCTTCATTTTTTCGGCCTTTCAATGTAAAAAATTTCAAATCATTCGTTTTTTTCAGTTTTATTGTGTTTTTTTTGCTTTTCTAAATCGAAAAAAAAAACAGGAAACATTTTCAATAAAAAATGGTTCCAATTTTTCATTTTTTTTTTCAAACTGGAAAAATTTAAATGTTCTACAAAAATGTGGTTCAAATTATAATTTTTTTAACTATAAATTTTGTAATTTTGTTAAAGAGGTTGTGATGATATTTTTTGTGTTTTGCTTATTTTTCATTTTCCATTTAGGTAGTTATCATAAAAAAATTTAAAACTTGTTTTTTGTAATTTTCTTTTTTTTTTACCTATACCTATATATTTAAACTAGAAAAAATACAGAAAAATCGAATAAAATAGTTCGGAAAATTGACTAAGTAGGTATTCTCAAAAATGGTTCCCGTTTTTCATTATTTTTTTTACTCTTGAAAATCATGATTTATTTTGTTTAAAACGTATGTGGTCGTCATTTTTAAAAAATTTTCAATTAAAAAAATTTTTCCAATTTTTTCTTATTTGAAATTAATTTGAAAATTTTTATTTTTGGAAATTTCCAAAAAATGATAAATAGCATTTTAATCAATGAAAAAAGGTACCCAAGATCCAATGAAAAATCCTCTTCTGGCGGAATTTGAGAAAATTTTATATTCATAAAATTTCAAAAAACGGTAGTTTTTGCAAATTGCATTTAATCAATGAAAAAAGCTACCCTAAGAACCAATGCAATATCCTCCTCTGTCTTAATTTGAGAAAATTCTTATTTTCAGAAAATTTCAAAAAATAGGAGTTTTTGCGAAATTGCATTTATTCAATAAAAAAGCTACCCTAAGTTTCCATGTAAAATCCTCCTCTGGCTGAATTTGTCAAAATTTTCATTTTCAGTAAAAATCTCAAAAAATGTGAGTTTTTGCAAAATTGCATTTATTCAATGAAAAAAGCTAGCCTAAGTTTCCATGAAAAATCCTCCTCTATGGCTGAATTTGAGAAAAATTTTATTTTCAGAAACTTTCAAAAAATGGGAGTTTTTGCAAAATTGCATTTAATCAATGAAAAAAGCTACCCTAAGATTCTGTCTTAATTTGAGAATTTTTTTTTTTTTTTTTTGGGTGTTTATAATTACAGGATTATTACACCCATCGGAGGAATTTTTTTAAATTTTATTGGTGAGGTTGAGTTTTTTTATTAAGTTTATGAATTTATTTTCAGAAAATTTCAAAAAATGGGAGTTTTTGCAAAATTGCATTTATTTAATGAATAAAGCTACCCTATTAAGTTTCCATGCAAAATCCTCCTCTGGCTGAATTTTTTTTTAATTTTTATTTTCAGTAAATTACAAAAAATGACAATTTGCATTTAATCAATGACAAAGGCTACCATTTGATCCGATGAAATGACTTATTATTTTTATTTTGTTTTTTTGCTTCTTTTTCAATTTTCATCTTTTTATTTTTGTTTTCGTTTCTCAGATTTGTTTCGTTTCTTTTTTTCTCATTACTTGTACGAGTAAATGACGAATTTTCCAACACGAATAACATTTTTTCCATTTATTTTATGCAAAATCCTACCCTAAGCGAATTTGTCAAAATTTATACCTATTTCTTAATTTTAGAAAAATTTTATTTTCAAAAAATTTCAAAAAATGGGAGTTTTTGCAAAATTGCATTTATTCAATAAAAAAAAACTACCTCAAGTTTCTATGCAAAATCCTCCTCTGGCTGAATTTGTCAAAATTTTTATTCTCAGTAAATTTCAAAAAATGGCAATTTTCATTTAATCAATGACAAAGGCTACCATTTGATCTAATGCAAAATCCTCCTCTGGCTGAATTTGCAAAAAATTTTATTTAAAAAAAAATGAGAAATTGCATTTACTAATGAAAAAAGCTTTTTATTATGTTTTTTTTACTCTTGAATACCTGTTATTATCTGTTGAAAACTTATATGGTCGTTATTTAAAAAAAAATTTTCAATAAAAAAAATTAGGATTGTGTCAATTTTTCGAAATTAGGTATTTTTAATTTGAAAATTTTGGAATTTGTCCAATTTTTTCTCATTTGAAATTAATTTTAAAACTTTGAAATTGAAAATTTAAAAAAATATATTGGCTTTGTCCCAAAAAAAAAAATATATACTTATATCAATTAAATAAAACAGAGAATTATTATGTTTTGGCGAATTTTAAATTTTTTCTATCCATCTATTTGACTTTCCACAACCCTGCAGAATATTCTACTCAATTCCACTTTCCCCTTCTCATTCCGCCCTTCCCACTGATTACTAGCATACGTTTGCCAAAAATCATACCTGCGCTCATAAAACTCTACTTCTTATAAATACCTAATGAATGTGCCACCGCCACTGTTTAAAAAAAAGAGAGAGAATGAATCGAATCTCATTGCGACAATATTGTCATGGAGGTCGACGAGCCTAATCCTAGAATAAATCCCGATTACGTTCAAGTACGCAGGTACGAGGTACACATTGAACATACATACCATTCACATGCATCAACTACTGTTCGTCTATAATCTTCAAAAAATACATGTACAGGTGTACGTAATAAAAAAAATACAAAATGAAAAAAATAATAGGTATTTAAGAAAATGTTTTTAAAAAAACTTCGGGTAACAGTTAAACAACTCGTACTTGACGTTTTAATAAAATTATTATCAAACTTGTAGGTAATTTGTAAGCCGAGTGAATAAAACCATGCAATAAAACGGGCTAAAAAGTGACAGCTAAAATACTACTCGCTGGTCGTCGGCGGTATATTGCCATTGCCTGTAGCATAGCACTCGGTATCGCGAAGTAAATACTCTTTACGCGGCAGATAACTAACACTTTTGTTATCATTTACACCAATAGTTAAACTGCGGCAACAATGCAAAGTCTGTATCATTCGGTGGTAATGACAAACACCAACAGGCTGATAAGATAAAACCCCAAGCTCATCGACGAAGAAATACGTGTACCTAACCTATATATTTTTCGAAACTCTAGACTCCACTGAATGCGAGTGTCACAGGGCCTCTTAATGCTTTGCGATTGCGAAATTCAACGACTCTGAACGATTAAACCCGCGTCGTGAAGATGACTGTTATTTATGTGGGAATTTTTATAAGCGAGACGATAATGCCTGGCTAGGAGTCTTTGAAACTTTGATAGGGTTTTTCCCATTTGTATAGGTTGTATTTTGGTCGCTTCATTATAATTTTTCAATGTGTATAAAAGTGTGATGGAGAGTTTGAAAAGTGAATCGAAGACGATCTTTGGACTTCGGAGTTTGAATGTATTTGTACATATAAATCCTCAAGTACAAGGGAACCTCGCCAACTCGTCACCTCCGATTGAGCTGAAATTTGGCTCACTGAAAGAGCATGCCACTCAGACCTCACAACCAAATTTTTAGCTGCCGAAGTTGATTTTTCGATTTTTGGCGAATTTTAGAAAATGGCTAAAACCGCCTCCAAAAAACCATTTTTTGAAAAAAAAATTGTAAATTTCAAAATAAAATCCTGAAAATTGGTTTGTACACTAAAGTCGACCTCCCGAGTCCATTGGCACCATTTTTGAAGCGATCTGGAGCCTCCAGAAGAAGTTGGCTTTTCTCCAGCACACTGGAATCTCTCCAGACGGCGCTGTAATTAACTTCAGCAGCTGAAAATTTGATCTTAGCGTTAGTATGATGCCATCTATCGATTAACGTAGTTGAATACAAAATTCGAGGTGACGGGTTCGCACGTGTTTTTTTGACGACGAATTTTTTTTTAAATTCCAAAAAATAGAAAAGTTAACATTTTCTGGAGGCTCCAGATCGCTTCGAAAATGGTACCAATCGACTCGGACGGTCGACTTTAGAGGGTAGGCGAAGTTGCAGATGATATGCTGGAGAAATTGATTTTTTGGAATGTTTTAAAAAATGCAAAATTTTCAAGTTGTCTAGAAAAAACACGCGGGAACTCGTCACCTCAAATTTTGGATTTTCCAATATTCTTAATCCCAATTTTACTTTTCCTAATTTTATTAATTTTTATTTCATGTCTATACTTCATTTTTAGGCATTTTATTATTTTAAATTTTCAGTAATTTTTGTTATGATTTCTTTCAATTGTTGATTTTTTAAATTTTATTTACTCGTTTTTTTTCAAATTTTACAAATATTATCATTCATTTTTATTTCCATTTTTTTTTAATTTTTTCAAATTTTTCTCTCAGATGTTTCTCAATTTCATTTTTCAAAAGTCATTATTTTTTTAGAGTATAAATTTATTTTTTATTCATTTAATTATTCTTGAATTTTCTTTTTCAATCAACAACTTTTTTTAGTTTTCTATTTTTTTGAAATTCTTTTTTCATTTTTAGTTCCAATTTCATTTCTTTCTCAATTTTAAATTTCTCTCGTGTTCCAATAATTTAATTTTTTAATTTTTTAAATTTTTCAACTTTTTCAATATTTTATTTTTTAATAATTTGATTTATGTTATTTTCAATTTTCATTATTTTTTGATTACCTATTTAAATCATAGTTAATATGATTAAACTTTTTCTTTCACCCCAATTTTTAGTCATTTTTTTGATAATTGATTTTTTCGTTTGATAATTTTTTTCAGATTTTTTTTTTCAAATTTTGAGTATCATCTCTTTGTTTTTAGTAAGTCTAATTTTTAATTTTTTTTTGCAGTTTTTAAGTTTCAACTTTTTCGTTTTTCAAGTCATTTTTTCTCAGATTTTCAATCATTTCCAATTCCATTTACTTAAATTAGGTATTGTAAAATTTTCAGTCATTTTCATTTTTTTCTCACCTTTCTCAGTTTTTTCTTTTTTTTCTTTCTTTTTCTTTTTTTTTTTAATTTCCAGGTTTCTTGATTTTTCATGTTTTAAGCAGTTTTATGTCGTATCTTTTCAAATTTTTATTTTATTATTTTCCAATTTTTAATTGAGTAAGTAAGTACCTAAGTAGATTTTTTCAATTTTCAGCTATCTTTTGTGTATTTTTTTCAATTATGACAATTGTTTTAATTTTTTGGTTTATTTTTGAATTATCATTCATTCTTGGTTATGCGGTTACAGTTTGATTTTTTTCAAGTTGGACTTCTCTCCAGTTCTAGTCATTCAAAACTTTTCCTTTTTTTTTTTTTGATTTTCTGCCATTTTATAATGAATTTATTTTCTTTAAAATTTTCATTCTTTCTTAATTCAATTCCAGCTTTCTCTTTCCTCAATTTACTAATTAAATTTTCAGTCATTTGTGAGGTAGATAACTCTAATTTTTTTCTAAGTGGAAATTTTCCCCAATTTTCAATAATTTCCCATTCCCCCTCCCCCATTTTCCGTTGTTTTAATATAACCTATTTCCTAATTTAAAAAAATTATTCTGTCGTTTTCTATGTAATTTGAATAGGTATTTTCATTTTTTTTTTCGATTTTCATTCAATATTGTTTCAAATTCATTTTTTTCTTCATTTTAATTTTCTTCGGTTTCGAATTTCCACCTTACTTTCAGTTAGGTATTTTTCAATTTTTTTCTCATTTCTAATTTTCAAAATTTCCAAAATTCTGTTTTATAAATTTTTACTTCGGTTCTTTTTATTTCATTTGATTGTTGCTAATTAGCTGATTTTTCATTTATGAAAAAATCAGCTATTAAATTTGACCCGTTGGTAAGAGTGGGGGTGTGAGTGATATTTCTCGACGTTTTATGACGAAATATGACGATTGACACCAATTTTGCAATTTGGTATTTCTTTATATATAACTATATGTATGTATGTAAGTATGTATGTATCAGTGTTGATTACCGGTATTTTTATTTTTTCCGGTATTGGTACCGGTATAAATTTCGGTATTTTTCCGGTTTCGGTAACGATACCGGTATCAATTTTGGTAATTTTTTCGGTATTGGTATCGATACCGGTATACTTATTGGTATTTTGTCGGTATCGGTACTGGTATTGGTACAAATATCAATAGTTTCGCGGTATTGGTACCGGTATTGGTATACATACCGGTATTTTGTGGGTATCGGTATCGGTATTGGTATCGATTTCGGTATTTTTGCGGTATCGGTATTGGTACTGGTATAGCTTTTGTTATTTTTGCGGTATCGGTATCGGTATCGATATTGATTTCGGTATTTTGTCGGTATTGGTACTGGTATTGGTATACATACCGGTATTTTGTGGGTATCGGTATCGGTATTGGTATCGATTTCGGTATTTTTGCGGTATCGGTATCGGTATTGGTATAAATATCGGAGCAAAAATACCGATACCATACCGGTATTTGTATCGGTATGGTACTCGGTAATCAACACTGGCGAAAACTAAGCTTCCTATGGAAAAAAGTGCAGTGACCAATTTTGTAGAGCGTAAAATTTTCCATCTAGTTCATGTCTTAAATTTAACTTTGACCTGAAATTACAAAATTTTAGGCGTCGTGTAATTTTCGCATCATTTTTATCGTTTAATTTCATTTTATTTTATAATCACATAATATCGAGTCAGCGTAAAATTTAAGACATGGACTGGGTGGCAAATTTTATGCTCTACAAAATTGGTCATTACACTTTTTTACATAGAAAGCATAGTTTTTGACTTGGACGAAAAAAACGATATCGTGATTCTATAAAATCGAGGGTGGGGGAAGGAAGATGGCTTCAAATCGAAAAACCAAATAGACAGATCGACGCAGAATCTTAAATTGCATCTAGAAACCGACGTACCGAGTTTTGTTTGGGGGGGTTTTCGAGGTCAAAATCGCGAAAACCCGATTTTTTTTTCGAAAATGACCCCTCTTTGAGACCCCATAGCCCCCTCCAGAGTGACCAAGGGGGCTAAAAATTGGTATGGGGAGGTTTCAACTCAAAAGAAACAACATATTAAAAAAATAGCAAAATCGAAGACTCGATTTTTTTCGCTCCACCCTAATGCGCATGCGCCAAATGGTTGCTCAATCTAAACGGTATTTAATTGGTATACCACTACCGTACCGGTATTTTTGCGGTATCGGTACCGGTACAAATATCGGTATGTCTGCGGTATTGGTATCGGCATTTTTACCGGTATAAAATCGATCATTTTTTCGGTATTGGTACTGGTACTGGTATCGATTTTGTTATTTTTGCGGTATCGGCATCGATATTGATTTCGGTATTTTTGCGGTATCGGTATCGGTATTGGTATCGATTTCGGTATTTTTGCGGTATCGGTATTGGTATTGATTTCGGTATTTTTGCGGTATCGGTATCGGTATTGGTATAAATATCGGAGCAAAAATACCGATACCATACCGGTATTTGTATCGGTATGGTACTCGGTAATCAACACTGGTATGTATGTATGTATGTATGTACTATGTACACGAAATTTGTCGATGTGATAACTCGAGTTATAAGTGATGAAATTAGTTGAAATTTATATCAGAGGCAGAAGATCATTGGGAAACGTAGCCTATTGAATTTGAGCAGAATCGGTTCGCGGGTTCGCGAGATATCCGCGATCGAAAATTTCAAAACTGTGTAACTCCGCGAATAAGGTAGATTATGTGATTTTTGCACATCACCTGTTTCATGTAACGTTATGATAACGGTATTTTAACGTTTCAAATCAAATAAATCAACGTTCGAGGATGATTCATTCGATTGAATCTGTCATTCGCGAACGATTCGTTCAAATGAATCAGTTGTTTGTGAATCGTTCGAATGAATCAGTCGTTCGCTAACGATTCGTTCAAATGAATCAGTTGTTTGTGAATGATTCGTTCGAATGAATCAGTCTTTCGCTAACGATTCGTTGAAATGAATCAGTTGTTTGTGAATGATTCGTTCGAATGAATCAGTCGTTTGCGAACGATTCGTTCAAATGAATCAGTTTTTTGTGAATGATTCGTTCAAATGAATCAGTTGTTCGCGAACGATTCGTTCAAATGAATCGGTCGTTCGCGAAACAAATGAAAAATCAGCTTTTCTACCGCAGATGCTGCGGTAGAGTTTTTTAAATTTAAAATTCAAAAAAGTTTCATTCACTATACACATTTCAAAATTGTTTCGCAATGTGTAGTTTTCATAATTTGTTCATCATTGGCATACACTTTTATTTTTTAAATTATGATTTTAAAAATTTTGAAAATGATTTCGATTTAAAATTATTTCAGATTTATTTTTCTCTCATCTGTAATTTCGAGGTCTATATTTTTCATTTAGGTACCTAAGTATATTAAGTAATATTTTATATCGAACTAGTTAATCACCAATACCGAGCTAATTATCACCTCGCTGTAAAAAACCAATTAGCAGCAAAAGATGATCACAAAATAGCTCGTTGTTAGTTCTGAATCTGCAGAGGGCCTGATGGAGTGCACTCTGCATTCCTCTTCTCAGGTGGCACAACTCATTACCTATTTGAAAATTCCCAGCCCTGAAACGAACGCGTTTATGTAAACAAATATGTAGATACAGTATACCTACCTACGTAATGCATACAAGTACTCGTAGATTTATTCCTAAAAATGAGAAAAGAGCCAATGTCGACGTTTATGATGGCACATCTTACGTTGTATGGTATTTGTTTTCCATCTATTTCGCAGCTTCGGCTTCGCCTTGGCGTCACAATGTAACAAATGTATATTCATTTTCACGCATTCGTACTCGTTCTCGCATACTCGAAACGATGTAAAAAAAAAGGGAATATATAGAAAAATATGTAACAAAGAGAAATAGGCCTTAAATACAGCGTTCCGTTGTCTATATCCGTGAGTCAACAAGAACCGTACCTTAATGAGTTATATTCAAAATTATGCATGAGACGAATTTTAAATTTACACGTACCTAGTACCTACTCATCGAAGGACGGACGCTTCGGATATATTTTTCAAAACTTTTTTGTGTTAATTAGACTTCACGTACTAAGTGCGTTCACGGTATTACAGTGATACCAAAATGTACCGCCAGCACACCGCCATTAAATCTAGGAACTCGTAAATGTGTAAAAAAAAAAAAAAAAAAATGGGGAAAAAATACACCTTACGAGATAAGCTCTAAAAAAATATGTATTTACACAAAAAACATGGGCAAAAAAATAGGTAATAGGTACACGAAAGTTAACACGAGTGAATCGTAAAATAAAAATTGATTAAAAAATTTACAACTTGGGTAAATTATTTATCTGTAAAAAGGCACAACGTTACAAAACACATTGACGGTCAATTTGTACTTTTTAAGTATCCTCGAAACATTCTCACTTACGTAGTGAAAACTGGCCACATTTTTCATTCGACGTACCAAGCATGGTACTGCCTGATTCGCGGTGGTTAAATCCAAATTACGAATTTTATACGAACGGATACTCCTGACGTTGTAGAAAATGGCGCCAAATTGTTGGCTGCAAATAGGACACGTGTTTTTCTGATCGAACCATCTGATCAAGCATCTGGTGCAAAAGCTATGCAGGCATTTATCAGCGAAGCATCTACGATCGATGGTGTTCAAACAGATGACGCAATGTTTTTGAATTTTTTTGAAATTTTTCAACACCACGTTGAGCTGGCTACAGACCAGCTTCATCTTGAGCTCGGTGTTGGAATCGATTCGTGATGAAGGGGTTGGCATAGTCAACACGTGATCCTCGAATTGGTACTTTTCGTAGTAGTTTTTTACAACCGAAGGCATTTCAACGAACTCGAACTTTTTGTCGAAGATGATCATTTTTTTTGGTTTTTTGGTTTGAAAATTACTTTATAAATGTAATAACACAAGCGCGAGTTTCCGCACGAGCACTAAAGAAACACCATGTGACGTTTGAAAATAAGTGTAATGAATTGGTTGACATTTGAAGTGATATAATATTCTCCCCCTCTATATCATAATCCAATATTTTGCATCTTTGTTATCGGTAAGTCGTCCTGGAACTTTGTTTCTTTTCGCGCCATATTACCTGCTAGTTGTTGAGGCCTACCCGGTGCACAACTTACCTTATGGGAATGTATGGTACGCCAATTGTACGTGCACTCATCCATAGATACCTGTGTATTGATAAAAGAGTTAATCTTTTTTTTTTTTTTTTTTTTTTTTTTTGAAAAGTAAACATTTAGGATGTGTGTGTGGTGAAAGAAAATACCATGCATGGGTTCATCAACGTACCTTTGTATATCATTTGAAAAAATGAGATTATTTGGGATCGGTTAATGAACACTTGTGTTTTTATGTTCCTATCGGTGTTTGTATTTGTACGTATATCCACAGGGTGTACATGATAAAGATATATTATGTAGAGTAATCGGTATAACTTATACTATCAGCGTACACATGCTTTATTTTTCATTTTTCATTTTTCAACTCTTTTTTTTTTCTTCTAAAGAATAACAAATACTTTAATTAGTGTGCTCGTTTTAATTCGAATTATTTCAAACATTTTTTTTTTTCAAATGGTTCTTGAGAATTTTTTTAAAAATAATTTGTTAAAAATTTTAAAATATTTTTTTGCATTTTTCTCTATTTAAGAAAAATATTGTTTTTTATGGAAATAATTTTTCGAATTGATTTTTTCTTATGAAATCATTTTTTTGAAATATTTAGGAAAAATTTTTATTTACCTAATTTTTTGAAAAATACAAAATGAGCGTTAGCTTATAGCAGAAATCGTCGTAGATAAAATATAGAAATGTCTGAGACTCACGTAGCTTTTAAAAAAAAAATGGACACATTTGTGGACATTTTTCTATGATTTTTGAAAAAAATTCATGGAGATTTCATAGATTACCTATATAGGGTTGAAAAAACCCAAAAAATTGAAAAATCCGCCGGAATTGAAAAAAAATTGCAAAATTGACTCGAATTGGACAAAAATTGATTAAATAAAATTTTTCCACTCATAAATTCGAATTTCCCCGAAATTCATGAAATTTTTTGGGAATGAAGTACATATTACATGAGAAGCCCTACAATTGTAGGGTTGAAAAAGACAAAAAAATTTCCAATATGTCTGGAAATGAAAAAAATTGCCAAAATCTGCTGGAATTGAATCAAAATTGATTAAATAAAATTTTTCCATCCATAAAAATTCTAATTTCAACAAATTGATGAAATTTTTAAAAAAATTCCCCGAATGTGTGTGAAATACTCCTAGAAAAGTATAAATGTATTTCTCTCCATTTGAGAAAAATTGATGAAATTTTTCAGTTTTTGAAAACTTTCAGCAAAATTGCTGCGACTTTGTGCATGATAAATTTTTTATGATTCTGTGAAAAGTTCCATGAAATATGTTCTGTCATGTTATGATGTTTTCTTTGAAATTTTTGCAAACAATTCTTCAATATTTTGTGAAAAATTTTACGAGATTACAAAAAAAAAAAAAAAACTTTTTACGGTTTTGTGGAAAATTTTCTGAAAATTTGCTTAAACTTCATCAGGATTTTGTAAAAAAAAAGTTTCTAGGATTTTGAATTTTTAAAAAAATGAAAATTATTCTATGGCTTTTTGGACTCTGAAAATTTTGTGAAAAACGCAGGATTTTGTAAAAAAAAAAATCTGAAAATTGTGAAATTTTCTAAAAAAGTAATTTTGTAATTTTATAAAATTTTTTAAAAATATTATCAGATAAATGATTTTTCCCAAGATTTTGAAAATTTTTTGTGATATTCCAAGATCTGTAAAATAAACTTTCAACAGTTATTTTTTGAAAGATTTCCTGTCGTGTATGAAGGGATTCATGCGGCTTTGCATGAAACTCTCTAAAAAGTTTTCTATGATTGATTTCTGAAAAAACTTTATACAAGTAAAAAAAAAAATTTAAAAAAAACAACTGAAAATTGTTAAAAATCCTCTGGGGTACCTATAAGATCTGTTATCATTTATTTTTAAGGGACATTGTAAAAAGGGTAATATATACCCTAAACTACAATAAACCATTACTTTACTTTAATTTAAATAATTTTTTGAAATTATTATAAAATTTTATGTCTTTGTATGAAACTCTCTGAAATTTTTTTCAAGATTTTGCAAGAAATTATTTGAAGAAAATTCTCTAAAATATTGCACAAAATAATGATTTTTTTCATCATTTTCAGATGTTATAAAAAATTCTGTAGCATTTGGCTTATATTTTTTGAAAAATTTTCTCTGATTTTGTAAAAAATTCTCTGAAAAATTATATACCTACATTTTTTAGAAAAATTTTGCATTTTTTTTGTGATGTTATTCAAAATTATGCAATTAAGGAGGGGGGAAGGTAGGACTTTGCAAAATATTTTTCAAAAATTTTCCAAGGTTTTGTAAAAAAATATCTGAAAATTTGAAAAAATATTTTTAGAATTTCGTAAAAAAAAAAAAAACTGAAAAATTGCAGAAATATTTTTAGAATTTTGTAAAAAAAAAAATCTGAAAAATTTCCTGTGACTTTGTAGATAAATTTCTAATTTTTGTGGTATCAAAAATTCTTTAAGGGGAGGGGGTGTAATATTTTGTAAAATAATCTCTGTACAATTTTCTGGGAATTTCTAAAAAATTCTTTGAAGATTTGTGAGAATTTCTTTAGAATTTTATAAAAAAAATTTCAAGGCTTTTTAAAAAAAGTTTCTGAACCATTTTCTGTAATGTTATCAAAAATTCTGTGATTTTATGAAAAATTCCCAGAAAACTTTTAATTTTCTAAGAAATTGGGTCTCTAAAAATAACAACCCAAAAACAAAAATGAATCAATTTTTTTCTCAAAGTACAGATCGCAAAAATAAAAAGTTGAAGAAATCGACAAAATTTTCCATTCGTTAAATCCCTGATCACATCCTGTATGCTCCCAAGGCTTACTCGTTTCGCACGAATTACGAGTCTCATCGTCAACCATAAGCCATAACCGCGATTATCGAACAATTTACATTGAGTCACATTCGTAATCCGCCGAACAAGCATTTCTCATAAAGTAAACAAAACGAGTTGCAAATTGCATAGCACATACTATTCCTATGCATAAGTATTTGTCGTCGTACGTACGAGTACAGTATATCCCATAAATAGGAAACTTTCGCACACTAAGTATGTCATTTTAGAAACGTGCTATAGCGCTCCATCGATGACATCTGCGATGGCGAGGAGGGTAGCCGGAGGGCAATTTGCAAAAATTATCGATTTCGCGCGAAATCTCCATCTATAGTTTAATTTGTAAACATAATACAGTTCACGGAGTCGTAGTCGTATTTGTAGACTGGTACATAGTACATAGGGATGACAAAAGGCAACTCGAGACGTCAGTGGCAGAAGAAATAAACGAAGGCGTGGTAGAGACAATCGTCTTTATAGAGTAGATTTAGCCGCACGCAATTTGCGGCAGTTTGGAAAACGTCGGAGAGAGGTGCGACCCTCGGTGAAATTTTGATAACGTAGCGAGAAGCGTAGTGATTACCGATGGCGAGGCTAACGTTTTAGTGTCAAACATCGCCTCACAAACAATTTATCGAAAACACTGACCAGCGAAGATTTCCAGCAACGCCCACATTTGCCAAAATAGCGAGTATTTCCCAAAGCGCAGTTTTACTTTTAACGACCTATGAGCTTTCCTTTTATAAGGCTGGCTAAAGTAAATTCTTCAAGTTGTTATTTTACGGGTGGATTGCTGCAAGTACTGTTTTTTTGGCACCATCGAAAATTTACCAAGTCCAATACTACATATAGATACTAAATATTCAAAATTTTAGGGGAGGGAGGGGTCCAGTCGCAATTTTTGTAATGACCAAAATTATTTCCAAGACTTCAAGCTACAACTTTTGTTTGAAATTTTTTTCAATCGGGTCCCTACCTCCACCAGTTTTTAATAATATTAGTATCTGAGTCGTATTATGCGAAATTGGAGGAGAGGTTTTTATCTTTAAAAAATAAATTTAAATTTAGTACGAAAGGATTAGTTTAATTTTTTAAATATTTTATTAATTAAATTTAGAGTTTAATTTAATTTATTATTAAATAAATAAATATTAATAAAAATATAAATTATTTTATTAATAAATATAATTTCAGTGGGGTTTTTTACTTTAATAGAACAAAAAATTTGTTCAATCGAAATTTTTGTGAAAAGCAAAATTATTTCTAAGACTTCAAGCTACAACTTTTGTTTGAAAATTTTTTCAATTTGACCCCTGCCTCCACCAGTTTCTTAATAATATTGATAGTGTTCCATGAAACGTCGGCAATAATTTAACCATAGATACAACTCGAGTAGACAAACAAAAAACTTTATCACGATAAGTTGCCTATCTCGAAAATTGAAGGCGCTATAAAGCGTTGAAAATTTGGTATTTCTACGCAAAATTAGTTGGCAACACTGCATTAAAAAAAATCTTCAACCCCGCCAGCGCACAGCACTTCAAAAACACGAGAAAAATTGTAATCACGTTGGGATGCCTATCTTTGAAATTGAAGGAGTAATGACGTCGAGAAATTTTTGTCGAAAGTATTGTCTACCTCAAGTTTAGTATTAAGGTGCACTTTCGAAATATGAAAATTGAAAAATTCTACCAAAACAATGCATGATACTGATTCAACTTTTTGAGAGGAACAAAAAAAGTTATGTGAAGAACTTGCCTATCTCTGAAAATGAAGGTGCTACAGAACATTGAAAATCAGTATTTTTCAAAGTTTGAAGCTCCGTAGTGCCTTCATTTTCAAAGATAGACAAATTTTCAACATTACCTGCTGGTTTTACTCATCTCGAAAAGTTAAGTACATCTGTTTCATGAATTGTATTGACGAAATTTGGAACTCATTTTGAAACTACTGCCCCTTCAAAATCGAGATAGGCAACTTGTAATAATCCAAAATTATTTCTAGCACCTGAACCATCAACTTTCGTTTAACAATTTTTTTCAATTCGACCCCTCTCCCAATTTTGAAAAATTATCTACCTGATATTATGTAAAATCGCAGGAGAGAGAGGGGTCCAATCAAAATTTTTATAACAACCAAAATTATTTTTAGGATCTTGATCTACAACTTTTATTTGAACAATTTTTTCGATTGGTCTCTTCCTCCTTCACTTCTCTGATTTTTAATTTGTATTTTCGGAGTGTTATGTGAAATAGGTGCGGAAGGAGAGGTCTAATTGAAAACATTTTCAAACAAAAGTTGTAGCTTGAAGTCTTGTGAATAATTTTGGTTATTACAAAAATCGCGATTGACCCCCCCCCCCCCCCTCCAATACAAATAATAGGTAGGATAGATACTTTTTCAAAATTGAGGGGTTCAATTAAAAGTTTTTTCAAACAAAAGTTGTAGATCAAGGTCTTAGAAATAATTTTTGTTATTATAAAATTTTCGGATAGACCCTTCCCTCCCCTCCAAATTCGCATAATACGACTCAGATACTTTTATTATTAAAAACTGGGGGAGGTAGGGGTCCGATTGAAAAAAATTTCAAACAAAAGTTGTAGCCTGCAGTCTTGGAAATAATTTTGGTTATTACAAAAATTGCGATTGGACCCCTCCCTCCCCTCCAATTTTGAATATCAAGTATCTATGTAGTAATTCGATGATGCCCAAAAAAAAAAAACACTACTGCGGCAATCCGTTCTTGTAATTTTTTCGAATCATCTATCGAACACGTGCACTGCTTCGACTCGAGGTAATAAAAAATTATCTCTAGGTTTGTGCCGTCAAAATGACTCATTTACTCGTTTTATTCCATTTTCCACCTCGAAATCCTCATTTACTACATTTCGTTTTTTTGTTTGCGAAAAAAAAATTCCATAATTCGAGTTCGTGTTCATATTTCAAACGCTTCTAAACGATTTTTGGAAAATATTCTCCGACTTGGTCACCATTTAGTAACCACTCATTGCTTTTTATTGTTGATTTTGCTGACACGGTAAGAAAAACGTTACCGAGTGGAATTATTTTCGTTTTATTAGCGTTTTCGCTTTTTTTCCTCCTCGAGTTTTGAGTTTTTTTTCTTTTGCTCGTCGCTCTATACAGCACGTCCTCGATAATAAAGTACGTAGAAATTTGGCGTGGGTGTGCGCAACCGAACAAATCTGGAAACTTGGGTCATTACCGGACTTTACTAGCTTTTACGTATTTACCGGGCACGCCCACCGAGCGAATAAAACCGCACATCCAATTATTGTCGTCCAATTTCGCCTTATACTCTAAATTCGCCCCGTTTAAAAACCCTTAATTGCGTTTACCATCGAGATGCTCCCATTGCGGATAAATTATTTTTTAATACGTGTACTTTTATTAAAAGCGAGATCCGCGGGTGGCATTTTTACACGTGATTTATGCGCCAGCCGAGGTTGCTGCTGGTGCTCTGGGTGATGATAAATTTCAGCTTCATTTTTTCCCACTTGTCGAGTAATACTGGGGAATGATAAAGAACGAGTATTATTTGAGAATTATTTTAGCCTCGTTGTTGGTTTGTGTTCTCTGCCTGCGATGTAAATGGTAGGCAAAAGTAGTGTCGTGAAATAGAGCAATATTATTCGGGGCCTACTTTAAATTATTATGCAGGTTCTCTCGCGGTGTCAAATGTTCATAAATTATATTTATGTATTTTTAAAAAATTTTCTATGGAAAATTCTCACGAATCAATAAATTTTCTAAAAAATAAGTGGTAAAAATTTTTAAAAATATTTCAATTCGTGATGTTTAAAAATTAAATAGGTAGGGTACCCATGAATTGGAATGTTCCTACTATTTCTTCATGTCCCCTATCTACCCTTCCTTTTCCTTCAGAGACGAACTAGGAATGATTAACTCATTTTTCGTTTCAGTTTTTAAAAAAAATTGAAAACTTCAGTTTTCTTGGAGTAAAAAATGTGTCTTTTTGTTGCGATAAGAATATTCCTTAAATTCTTGGAGAAGGAAAAAAACATTTTTTGAAGAAATAAAAACTATTTTTTTTGAGAAAAAAAAAATCATTTTTTTGATAAGAAAATCACTTTTTTGCACTACTTGCATATTTTGCAGAAAGGAAATGCCATTTTTTTGCAGGAAAAAAGTATCATCATAATATTATTATTTAAAGAAAAAAACTTGATTTTTACCTCATCTTTTAAAAAATAAAATTTTACAATTCATCGGGTAAAAATCTTCAAATTTTTTGGTGTAAAATTTTTTTAAATTTCTTTGATATAAAAAATGAAAAATCTCTTTTTTTGAAAAAATAATCTTTTATTTTTTTTTTCTTTTTTTTGAAGTAGAAAATCTGTAATTTTTTTTGCTATAAAAATTTTGAAAGAAATCTCTCACTTTAAGGTAGGTATAGAAAAAGAATATCAATTTTTGCTGTCAGTGTTTTGGAGAAAAATAATCTCCCAATTTTTTTGGAGTGAAAATTTTTTCAGCTTTTTGAAGTAGGTAAAAAAATTCATTTTTTAAAGGAGAAAATTTCTTAAGGGGAAAAAAATTAATTTTGAAATAAAATCATTTAATTTTTCAGAAAAAAGTCTGTTCATTGAGAAAGAAATTTCCTTTTTTACTTTTAAAGAAAAAAAAAAATCGCCAATGATTTTTGAGAAATTACATTCGAATTTTTCGAGAGAAAATTTCAATTTTCGGAGAATAGGTCGCTTATTTCTAGAGAAAAATTTCTCTCGTTTTTTCGGGAAGATGACTTTCACAATTTTTTCAGTGTTTTTTTTTTTTGAAGAAAGAAATCTCTTATTTTTGGAGTAAAATGAATCTCATTTTTTTTTTAGTTCAAAAAAAAAAATTTAGACTAACTTCAATTTTCTTGAAGTAAAAAAATTTTCTCTTGGGTTGCAATAAAAATATTCCTTTAATTCTTGGGGAGGGGGACTTATTTTTTGAAGGAACAAATTATCGCTGTTCAACTTTTCAAAATAAAAAAACTTCACTTTTTTAGAGAAAAAAAAACTCATTTTTTGGAGGAAAAAAACATCAGAAAAAAGGGGGAAAACTCATTCTTTTGGAGAAAAAAATCATTTTATTGGAGAAAAAAAAAATTAGTGAAAAAAATTTCTCAAGAAAATTAATTTTAAATTTTGAAATATAATCTTTCAATTTTTCAGGAAAAATGTGTTTTTTCAGAAAGAAATCTCTTTTTTTTAAAGAAAAAAAATCTTCTCAATTTTCTAAAAAACAAGATTTTTTTTTATTTGGAGTAAAAATCTCTTGATGTTTTATGCAGAGAATATTTTTTTGTGTGAAATTACGTCTACTTTTAAAGGAAAATAATTGAGTTTTTTCGCTTCCAAAGAATGAATTTCCTTTCTTCAAAAAAATAAGTTTTCTTCCTTCCAAAAACTATTTTTTTCTGATATTTTTTTCCTCCAAAAAATGAGTTTCCTTTCTCCAAAGAAATGAGTTTTATATCATTTTTTGAAAAAAAATCAAATTTTTGGTGAAGAATATTTTTCAATTTTTCCGCAAACAAAAAAAAATCTCCATTTCCCGTGTAGCAACGTCGATGCTAATTTCGATATAAATGTCGACACATCGAAAAGTGACCGATTTCGATGTGTCGACATTTATATCGACATCCACATCGACATTTGCAATGGTGAGATTTTGAAAAATAGGCTAAGTTCAAATATTCAATATAAGTATATATTAAAATTACACCAAAAATAGTGTTCAAGCCAACATTTCGACATTTTTTTGTCAAATATGCGGCATTGAGGCCACCTTTGTAGCTGGACACATGCGAGTGTCCAACTAACATAGAGATGATTCTTAGACCTTATGTACTAATTCACAACACACTTTATCTGCGAGTATCACAATCACCCTCAAGACGTCGACAGTCAAGTCGGTTCATTATTCGACCGTCGACAATTAGATCGACATTAACTCGACTTAAAATTCCTCTGGTCAACACTGTCGATAGTTAAGTCGATGCATTATTCGACCATCGACACTATCTCGACTTAAAATTCCTCTGGTCGACACTGTCGACAGTGAAGTCGATGCATTATTCGACCATCGACAATTATGTCGACAATAACTCGACAAGTCGTTGTATTATTCAAAACTTTGAAAAATAAGAAAATTTTGTGATTCTTTCAAAAATTATTTATTCCTGAGCTTAAAATGTTCTTATTAATTGTTTTTAGTTCTTTTTAGATATAAAATTTGTAAATTTAATTGGCAGAAATTGTCGACATAAATGTCGATGCGTTTATCGAGTATCGATTTTTACATCGACTTGTCTATGTAGAAAAACAACGTTTTCTAAATTATAGGAAAATACTGAGAAAAATTCAAAAATTTTGATTGAACAGTTATGTTTAACATAGAACATTACTTTAAATCTCAAATATCATTTTTAATTCATCGTTAACCGAGAAAAAAATGTGTCTGAATTTTGTCGACATAAATGTCGATGTCGACAATTGCTACACGGGTTATTTGGAGTAGAGTGAAAATATCTTGGTGAGCCCTTGAAAAAAATTCGGACTGGATGAAAGGGCATATTTTGCATATCCCTCGTCTTCACTGCATTGGTGTGTCCAAATAGATCAGTGTTATTCAATTAATCATTTTTCATATCTTTAACGTATATTTTTTCACTTTTTACCTCATAACCATAAAAAAAAAAAATTTCTTATTCATATTTTTTTTGACCATTCTTCATGTTTTTCTTATTTTTCATTGCACCTCATGATTTTTGTCCCTTTTTGCACTTTTTGTCATTCTTCAAATTTTCTGATTTTTCTTTGCATAATTTTTTCAGTTTTTTTCATTCATTCAATCATATTTTCCTTTTTTCTTCTTCTCTTCCTTTGTATAAATTCCTTAGTTCCTTTCATTGAATTTCTCACCTAACCTTTTTTGTTTTTCCCTATAGAAAATAATTTTTCTTACATTTTCAATTAATGTGCTTCTACCTAATTAATGTATTGAACAACCAACGAAAATTTTAATTCATTTCACGCATCGATGAATAAACCAAAATTGTACAGAATGCGTTATTTTTAAAAATTACATATTTTTTGCCTTCAAATACGCTAAAGTGGCAACCAACGATTCATTCAAAGTAAATAAATAACATAAGGGGGAAAAACCTGGCGTAACGTACTCGCTCAGTTAATGGTGGAAATACGTGTTATTTCATCGAATTAACTACAACCTGTTCCAAAAAGTACACACGTCTCCCCGATAACTTAATTGTGACCGGGTCCTTGCCTCCTTGGAAAGGCGGTTAGTAGGCAAAACCCCTTATCAACGTTCTCAAAAAAACACAACTACGCAATCTTTTTTTTAATACTTTACTTAACCCGAGCAGCACACTCGACAAATTATCGAAATAAAAAATCAACAGAATATCGAATTCGATAAAGTGTCGCGTTAGTTCCGCATAAATCGTGAAATTATCTTTCGATATATCGACAGATTATCGATGAATTATAGTTGGCAAAATCCATCAACAGATAAACTTTCGATAAAATCGAACGATTTTTCTTTTAAAAATCTCAAGATTATAGTTAGATACTTCATCGATAACCTATCTATAAATCGAAAGATAATTACACGATTTATGCGGAACTAACGCGACACTTTATCGAATTCGATATTCTGTCGATTTTTTATTTCGATTTAGTTTCGATATTCTATCGATTTTGTATTACGATTTTTTGTAGATTATCTAGTTTCGATATTCTATCGATTTTTTGTAGATAATTTAGCATATATGGGTATATGCGCGCGCACATTTTCAAGACCGGCTGGCGAGTTTGAAGTCGTAGTTACGCTTAAGGCTGGCGAATTTCGTTCCAAATACAGCAGTTTCTACCAAAACAAGCGTCTGTTGCGAACATCGGAGTTCGTTCGCATAATATGAATTGGATTATAATATTCAAACATCTTATGCAAAATTGGAGAAGAGGGAGAGGTCCAATTGAAATTTTTATAATAACTAAAATTATTTCTAGGACCTTAATTTACAACTTTTGTTTGAAAATTTTTTCAAATTGGCCCCTTTTTCCTCCGCTCCTCCAATTTTGAATAAGTATCAACGGAGTATTATGCAAAATTGGAGGAGAAGGAGAGGTCCAATTTAAAAAATTTTCAAACAAAAGTTGTAGCTTAAAGTTCTAAGAATAATTTTGGTCATTACAAAATTTTCGATTGGGCGCCTCCCTCCCGTTCAATTTTAAATACTAAGTATTCACATAGTAATCGGAACTTGGTAAAATTTTATTTAAGAACAACGATCTGGTTCCAAGTAAAATACCTAGTAAACCAAAAAAACTAGATAACTTGTTTGAAAATTTTTTCAATTTTGATTTCGCATATTACTGTTACACTTAAGTAGGTAAATGCAAAATAATAGAGGCTAGAGATGAGGTCCAATTGAAAAAACATTTCAAACAAAAGTTGTAGAATAATATTCTGGATTTAATTTTGGTTATTATAAAAATTTCGATTTGGCCCTTTCTTCCCATCCAATTTTGAATATAAAGTAGGTATTTTTTGACTAGAAAAAAATCAATATAGTTTCAACAACTATCGTTACAAAATCGTTGAAATATAGAAGTCGATAAATTTCATATAATGTGTCGATAATATAGTTTTAAATATCGTCACAAAATCGTTGAAAAATCGAATTCGAGAAATTTCATATAATCTGTCGATAATACAGTTTTAAATATCTTCACAAAATCTTTAAAAAATCGAATTCGATAAATTTAATATTCTTTTTCGATAGTATAGTTTCAAATATCTTCACAAAATCGTTAACAAATCGAATTCGAGAAATTTCAGATTATTTGTCGATAATATAGTTGTAAATATCTGCACAAAATCGGTGGAAAATCGAATTCGAGAAATTTCAGATTATTTGTCGATAATATAGTTGTAAATATCTTCACAAAATCGTTAAAAAATCGAATTCGAGAAATTTCAGATTATTTGTCGATAATATAGTTCTAAATATCGTCACAAAATCGTTGAAAAATCGAATTCGAGAAATTTCAGATTACGTGTCGATAATATAGTTTCAAATATCTGCACAAAATCGTTGAAAAATCGAATTCGAGAAATTTCAGATTACGTGTCGATAATATAGTTTCAAATATCTTCACAAAATCGTTAAAAAATCGAATTCGAGAAATTTCAGATTATTTGTCGATAATATAGTTTCAAATATCTGCACAAAATCGGTGGAAAATCGGATTCGATAAATTTAATATTCTTTGTCGATAGTATCGTTGACGAATATCGTCCTAAAATCGTAATACTATCGAATTCGATAGTTTTTAGATTTTTTGCCTATAAAATCGTACAGCTAAATCTGTATCATATCGTGAGAACATCTTTAGATTTTTAAACGATTTTTTATCGATACGTTTCAACTTTCGATATTATCGATCGAGTGTGCTGCTCGGGTAACTTAGATTATTAAAATTTCTATTCGAATGTCATCATAAACAATCTATAACAATTATATTATGTTGCATAGCACGAAAAAATAATAGTTGAATCAAGAAAAAAGAAAGCTCTTTGTTTAAGGGGATTTGCCTACTAACCGCCTTTCCAAGGACCCGGTCACTTATTTCTACGAATTACGAATCAGAGCACGAAGGCACGATGAAAAAAAAAATGGAAAAAACCGAGAAATTGAAATCCATTCGACTTCTTACTCGTATTTTGTAAAAAATTTCAAATCCGCCTGCAAAAAAAAATGGAAACTTATAAATAAACATGCGTATGTATGAATTCTTCGAAGTTGGAAAAATTTACCACCCCCTCCCTACTTCCGATCACCTTACTAAATTACATTACTAATAAAAAATATGTAATATTTACCATTTGAAAAAAATTTCCTCCATTAAAAATCCACCCTTTAAAAATGCTTGCTAAATTATACTTACCAACCCATTTGACAATTTATAAACCTTTCTAAAAATAGAATTTTCGCTCGGCAAAATATTAAATAAAATATTTACCCTAAAGTTGCACAGTACATAACGCATAGAAAGCACGACGAAAGGGAAAAATCTCGTCATTTGCGGGGGGAAAAATACCATCGATACGCGGTGGAATTAAAAATCCAAAGGGAGAAGAGTACGTAAATGCTCTCTGTCGAGAAATTAGCGAACCGTATCTAAAATACCGGAACAATGAAACGTCGCACTCAAGTTTGCGTTTTACGCTCTGTTGACCTCCCATGAATTTGATTATCCGGTTAAAGTTAAGGGATGAGTGATATGTATAACTGTGACTGCCTTGCCCTGCTTTGCCCCGCGCGCTCTCGGAAATTCCCTAATCTTTATATTCACCACCGCCCACCACTGAACGGCGAGCTTTTTCGTAATCGAGGAAAATTCGTTAAAATGCTGCGAAGCTCGTGTTTTTTTACGATTCCTACAAACGGAAGTTGTTTTTGGTCGATCTTCGTCGCGTCTCGTCCTAGAGTGGTTTTTCTACCCTTTTGTTGTACTTACAGATTTAGCGATTCGCGGTGGGGTGTACTTACTACTTACTGGTTGGTCGTAGCGAGATATGAAATGTATACCCTACGGTGGGGCGTTTATTAAAAATAAATATCGAAATTTAACAGGTGGTTAACCCCTGAGCGCTGAATAACTTTGGGGAATTGATGATAATACAATACTGGCTAATGAATCGACCATATACATATGTGGATTGATCGGGGATTTGAGGCACGAGCGAATGAACGATATGAATTATGCACGAAAATTCTTCTCCCAAGTACGAGCACTTTCGAAATTATCGATTTTGAAAATGAAATGGAACCATTGAATTTAAAAATTAGATCAAAATATAGATTTTAAAAATTGAATGATATCATTGATATCGAAAAAATAGATGAAGTTATTGATTTTTGAAAATTTTAGTAAAATCACTGGATTAGGAAATCAGTCAAAGTTATTGATTTTGAAAATTGTATAAAAACGTTGATTTCGAAAATCAGATCAAATTGTCAAGTTCTGAAAAATGCAATAGAAGTTTTGATCAAAATTAAATTTTTAATTGAAAAATATGATTTTTGAGAATTTTTACATTGGGTAAATAAAGTGATCGGTTTTGAAAATTTAAAAATTGAATGAACAACTGATTCCAAAAATTAGATCAAGTTATTGATTTTGAAAGTTGAAGTTAATCAAATTTTTTTTGGAAATTTCAATAAAAATACTTATTCCATTTCGAAAAGTAAGTGAAACGACTGAAGAATTTAACTAAATTATTGTTTTCAATAATTGAACGAAATATCGATTTTGAAAATTCAATGAAACCACTTACCTACTTCAAAAATGAGATCAAGTTGTTGATTTTGAAAAATTTAATGATGCATTGAAATTCTAAGTCAGTCGAAATGATCGATTTTTGAAAATTTTCAGCTCAATTATTGAATGAGAAAGCTTACGATTTTATTTTTTCATTTTTTTTGGGGGGGGGGGAGGCAAAACCAAGACGCCCAAAATGGAAATAACAGTAATTTTATTGATTGAACCCTTGAGTACTTAGACTTAGGTACTCTTAAAAAATTAAGATATTTTTTTATTCCAAGAAAATGCAGACATTTTTCTCCAATTTTTTTTTCCTAAAAAATTTAAATTCTTTCTCCAAAAAAATTTTAAAAAATTTCCTCCAAAAATGGCGTTTTTCTCTGAAATTGAGAAATTTTTTAGAATATTTTTAATGCCAAAAAATTTTTTAATGTTTACCTACCCGAGCAGCACAATCGACAAATTATCGAAATAAAAAATCGACAGAATATCGAATTCGATAAAGTGTCGCGTTAGTTCCGCCTAAATCGTGAAATTATCTTTCGATATATAGATAGATTATCGACGAATTATAGTTAGCAAAAATTTCGAGATTATAGTAAGATATTTTATCGATAATATAGGCCTATCTATAATATCGAAAGATAATTTCACGATTTAGGCGGAACTTTCGCGACACTTTATCAAATTCGATATTCTGCCGATTTTTTATCGATTTTTTGTCTTTTACTAGCTTTTTTCTATAATTAAAAATCATTAATTAGCATAATTAATACATTAAACTATGCCTAAACACATTATTCATGTTACGGTAAGAGGATCATTTCAGAAAAAGTCAAAAAAAAATTATAAAAAATCTGCCACCCGTGGGGCTTGAACCATCTACCTCCTGCATGGTAATCCTCTTCCTTAACCACTATGCCATACCTTATCGTTGAGGAATTAGCAATAAAACGCTTATAATAGGCAGTTTAGTACTTCCAGACGAGTTGGACTTACAAAAATTTTCACCAATTTTTAAAATTTGGAAATAATTTCAAATATCGTCACAAAATCGTTGAAAAATCGTTTGACAAATTTCAGATTATTTGTCGATAATATAGTTTCAAATATCGTCATAAAATCGTTGAAAAATCGAATTCGAGGAATTTCATATTACGTGTCGATAATATAGTTTCAAATATCGTCATAAAATCGTTGAAAAATCGAATTCGAGAAATTTCAGATTACGTGTCGATAATAAAGTTTTAAATATCTTCACAAAATCGTTAAAAAATCGAATTCGAGAAATTTCAGATTACGTGTCGATAATATAGTTTCAAATATCTTCACGCAATCGTTAGAAAATCGAATTCGAGAAATTGCATATTATGTGTCGATAATATAGTTTCAAATATCTTCACGCAATCGTTAGAAAATCGAATTCGAGAAATTGCATATTATGTGTCGATAATATAGTTTCAAATATCTTTACAAAATCGGTAAAAAATCGGATTCGATAAATTTAATATAATCTGTCGATAATATAGTTTCAAATGTCGTCAAAAAATCGGTAAAATATCGAAGTCGAGAAATTTCATATAATCTGTCGATAATATAGTTTTGAATATCTTTACAAAATCGTTAAAAAATCGAATTCGATAAATTTAATATTCTTTGTCGATAATGTAGTTTCAAATATCTGCACAAAATCGGTGGAAAATCGGAATCGATAAATTTAATATTCTTTGTCGATAGTATCGTTGACAAATATCGTCATAAAATCTTAATAATATCGAATTCGATAGTTTTTAGATTTTTTGCCTATGAAATTGTACCGATAAATCTTTATAATATCGTGAGAACATCTATAGATTTTCAAACGATTTTTTATCGATACGTTACATCTTCCGATATTATCGATCGAGTGTGCCGCTCGGGTAGGTACTCAAAAAATATATATATTTCCGAAAAATGGAGAGTTTTTCATTCATGTTCCAAAGAAAATGAGAAAATTTTCTACTCTAGAAAAATTAAAACGATTTTTGTTCCAAAAGATATTGAAATTTGTTTTACGCCCAAAAATTGGAGTAGGTATTCTTTATTTGAAGAAAATTCAGAATTTTTTCTACAAACAAAAATCGATATTTTTTCCTTCAAGAATTTATTAATATTTTCTTTCCAAGGTTTTTACTCCAAATGAACGTAGCTAAAAAGTGGGATAAAAAAATTATTGTTACCATATTTTTTATCAAAAATCTGAGATTTTATTTTCTCTATTAAGAATAAGGAGTTTATTTTATTTTTATTTTTCTACAAAAAATTGACAGATTCGAGAAAAATTATTTTTTTAAATTGGGAATTTTTTATCGTCAGCTGCGAGAATTTGAGATATTCTTATTCTAGGTAAAGGTAAGTAAAAAAAAAAATTCTCCAGTAGAATTGAGAATTTTTTCTCCTAAAATGGTTGAAAAATATTTTTACTCATTTTTTTCCCGTAAAGAACTAAAATTTGAGATTTTGTCTCTGAAAGAATTAAAAGATTTCTTTTCAAAAATTAAGAATTTCCTTTCTCAGGGAAAAAAAACAGATTTTATTGCATAGAAATTTTAAACAATTTAGCTTCGAAGAATGCTACGTTTTTTCAAACATTTTTATCTACTCCAAAAAAATTGAAAAAATTTTAACATTAAAAAAAAATTAATAAAAATCTTAGACTTAGGTGACCCCTCCAAATTATTTGCGGATTTGAAAGAAGTTATTGTTTTCGTTTAAAAATTGATTGAAACTGGTTGACGATTTTTGGAAAATTAAAAAAAAAAAAACAATTGAATTTGAAATACAATCAAAAAATGTTTTTTTATAATTTCAATTTAAAAACGCAAGTTATTGAGATGATGAATTAAAAAAAAAAAAAAAAAAAAAAAAAATATTGTTATCAAAAATTTAATATAATCGTCGACTAATTTGGGAAAATTGGGAGAAATTATTGAATTTAAAAATCAAATTAATAATTTTTTAAAAATGAAATGAAAATTATCGAATTAGAAAACCAAATTGTGAAAATTTGATCAAACCATAATTACGTTTTTAAAATTTCTCAAAATTAGTTTTCTGAGTTAAAAACATTGATTCTGAAAAGTTTGACAAAATTATGGGTTTAAAAAAAGAAATCAAAATCGTCGACTTTTGAAATATTCCAAAAAATAAATGAATTGAAAATCGATTAAAATTTTATTGGTTGTTGAAAAATAATCCAATTAAAGTACCTAATCGAATAAGAAAATTAACCAGAATGATAGATTTTGAAAATGTATCGAATTATCGATTTTCGAAAATGAACTGAATGGCTCCATTGCTCCATTGATTTTATTTTTTTTTAAAATGAAGACAGATTATCGATTTTTAAATAATTCGACGAAATTATCAAGTTTTTAGATTAGGTACCTATATTATATACGTAGTATAGGTAATTTTATTCAGTTTTGTCTTTTGTGTAAAACAATTTTTTTTTTTCAATTTTTTTCCAATTTTTAAAAACAATTTTTCATTTTTTTTACTGCAGTTTTCACTTAGAATTCAATTCAAAAACAAAATTTTTTAAATTTTATTTGAGAACAATAATTTTTAAATTTTGTTTTATAAATTAAAAAAAAAAAACTAATACCTACTTTATTTACTTATTTATTAAAAAAAAATTCTATCAATGATTATTTTGTTCCATAATCATCACCGTGCTATTTTAGCTGAATTTTTTTAGATGCATGAGTTTTATGTTGAAAAGGGTTTTCTTCGAATAAATGAAAAATGTAAATTGGCACGGCTTCGAAACATCTCTTAGAATTTCAATTGACTACCCCCTTCCGGAAGAAATTAAAATCACCATTGTCATTGCTGATTGTAGGAGTTGAGTTTGTACGCAGAGTAGATGTACGACGGAAATATACCTACCTACGATTAATATTATTCAAATGATGGGCCATATAACGTCGCTGGTGACCAAATTCTACGAAATTTCCCGAATTTCCAATAAAACTCCAGGCCATCGAACGTGCTCAATATTTAAATCGACTCTGGCTAAGAAACATTAAATATCCGGTAGGCACTCTTTTAAGAAGAAAATCATTAGAAGCAGCCCGCCACGCCACCGCACCGATCGGTATTTTTCAATTACACCGTCAAAGTATTCATATACCCCTTTGTGGGTGTCGCATCGTCGTCGTCGTTTTAATTATTGAAATTAGTATCGTGTTTTACTTGTTTATAAACGCGTCAATTCCATTTAAAAATGTTCGGCCGTTGTTATGATAGGAATAACAAATAGATAGATTGAATATAGCGAGGTCGTTCGTCTGTATGAAATGCTACCGAATGCGGCACCTTTTACTGTGATCATAATTCCCGTCGCGGTGTCGGAGTCGGGATAGATTCTTTTTTTTTTTCAAACTGACTCGTATGCACCTTTACAAAAATGAAGACGAACGTATAAGGAGGAGGAGGGTGGGGTCTGGTGTGGTTGTAAGATGTGCGGTGTTGATTTGTAATTATTGATAATATATAGGCTATTTTGATGCTTTTGATAAAATCATCTGTAGATTCGCAAAATGATTCTAACGAGGTCTAGATATGTAGTTTATAGTTTGACTGCGGTCTTATTGAATGGTGTAGGCAATAGTGTTTATTTGAAATCGGTCCTTTTGAGGTTGAGAATGGTGGATTTTCTTTTGATGTGGATGTTATTTGACGGCTTAAAACGGAAACCGGATAAAGTCATTCGTGAGGTGATGCCACTGGTGCGATTAGAATTTCAATTGTGTAGGTGTGTGAATAGGCTATGATTGAAATCATATTCTGGAGAGTTACTTTAAGTATTTTTTTAAATGAGGAATTTAATTTCATTATTTTTGTAGATTTTTAAAAATTCTTGAATTGAATTTGGTTTTTTGGTGGTAAAATGATTTGTATTTGAACAAAAATTTCAAATGTAAAAAACTGAATATCTTTTTATAATAAATTTTTTTTTTTAAATTTTGAAAAACAATTTGAAAATTTTGGATTTTAGCATCTTGGGAGAGTTGAAAAAATTTTATGTTGAACAATTTTTTTTTCAAATTTCTTCTTAAAAAAACTTTTTGTTGGTGGCAGAACTTCCTGTTTTTAAAGCAAAATTTAAAAAAAAAAATCTTCAAGCAAAATTCAACATGAAGAAAAAGTTTCTGAACAAAATTTTGAGTTCAAATTTGTGAGAAAATTTTTAAAAATTTGTTTTTTGACAAAATAATAAGTAATTTTAAAAATCGCTTTTGAGCAAAATGTTATAGGCCTACACTTCAAATGGAAATTTTCAACAAAAAATAGTTATTTTTTATATATAGGTACCTAGTGTGCAATACAAAATTTGAAAAATTGTTTTTTTGAAAAAATCAAAAAACTTACGTTCGAATTAAGTGATTAAGTACATATTTAGTAGGCACTTGAACAAAATTTGTGGATTTTTTTTCGACTACACCACACTCTTCCAAACTTGTGTTGGAAAAATTTTTTAAAAACCTCGAGTTCAAATAAAATACATATTTACCCCTTATCAAAAAATCATTTTTCAACAAAATAAGAATTTATTAGGTAAAATCTTGAAAAGGGTATATTTTCATGAAGAATTTTAAAAAATCAATTTTCAAACAAACAAAATATTTTTTTTTGAATAAAAACTTTTATACCTAGTTCTTTCTCAAAAAAAAAAAAAAACGCGTAGCAGTCAAGATGCTCCGCGACAGCCGATTTTTTTTTTTCAAGTTAGTGTACCACTTTGAAAACGTTTTCATCCATGGTATTTCAGTTTCAATATCAGTTTTAACTTCAAATTCAGTTTAAAAATGTCAGGTTTTTGTCTTCAGTTTTAGTTCCTCTCTGCATTGAAGATTTCAACTTCAGATGGGGGCTCCGCCCCATACCCCTGTTGAGGCTCCTACCCAACCTCCTCATCGCTTTCAGCTCTTGGGATGGGGGCTCCGCCCCCATACCCCCGCGTTGGGGGCTTCGCCCCCAACCGCTTTGAACAGAACCCTATTCAATGCACTATAAAAAAAATAATAAAAAATTCGGCTAAAAAGCAAATTGAAACCTGTCCAATGTGCAAATATCAAGCTGATTTCCACTTTTTGGGATCTACAAAGGGGCGGGGATGACCTGGGAAGCTGAAATTTGTATATGTTGTAGTGATGTTGGTGTGCTTCGTTGGAGCTAATTCCGAGAAATTTCCTCATTTAGAGGCCCCCTCACAACTCGTCCCAAAAAAGTGATAATCTCAAAATTTAGGCTTCAGAAGTCAATAACCCCAAAAGGCACATCTGTGGCCTATACCGACTCCGCATAAAAATTTTTAACCTTCTAGGTCGTTTGGTTTGGGCTATAGGCTGATCAACACACCTAAAAAAGAGGTTAAAATGTGAAATTTTCTGATTTTTGACCCTGTACGGGGGTCAAATGGTGCTCAAAAGTCGAAACCCCCAAAAGGCACATCAGTGACCTCTACTGACCCTACATCCCAAATTTCGATTGTTTAGGTCTTTTAGTTTGGGCTGTAGGCTGTTCAACGCGTCAGAAAAGACAGGTTAAAACTTGAAAAATATTGATTTTTGACCCTGTATCGAGGACAAAAGCAGTTCAAAGGTCAAAATCTACAAAAGGCACATCAGGGGCATGAACTCGATCTATGATAAAAATTTAGGCCCCCCAGCTCCATTTGGGGGTCTGTAGCCTGATCAACGTGAAAAAATGACCTCAAAATCCACTTTTTGGGCCCTAAAATAGGGTGGAGATGACTTGGGAAGCTGAAATTTGGATACAGTGGAGACAATCAGAGTCACTGTTGTTGGTAAAAATTTCAAATCATTTTGTCAAATTGGGGCCTCTTTAGAGCCCCCCTCAAAAAGGGGCCACCCCCAATTTTGGGGATCAAGGGTCAAAAACCCCAAAAGGCACCTCAGTGACCCTTACCTATCCTAAATACCAAATTTTAGCATCCAAGGTCATTTGGTTTGGGCTGCAGGCTGATCAACGTACCGGGAAGCGAGAAAAAACATGAAAAATTGTGAAAAATCTTGATTTTTGACCCTTGACAGGGGTCAAAGGGGCCCAAAAGTTAAAACCTACAAAAGGCACATCAGGGATACAAACTTGATCCATGATGAAAATTTTGGCTCCCCAGCCCCATTTGGGGGGTCTGTAGCCTGATCAACGTGAAAAAAATTACCCTAAAATCTACTTTTTGGGCCCTAAAATGGGGTGGGGATGACTTAGGGGGCTGAAATTTGACTATGGTGTAGGTAATTAGGGTTTTCATCCCTGGGGCAAGTTTCAAAAAATTTCATGATATTGGGGCTCCCCCGCACTTCCTCAAAAAGGGGTCATATCCCCAATTTCGAGTTAGGGCCCCAAAAATTTTTTTGCATCATTCCTACACCGAGGGGACCCTACATATCAAGTTTGACCTCATTTGACCTGTTAGGCTCGGCCCCAGAGTTCCAAAAGTGAGGGGAAAATTATATATATATATAAATATGTGACATGTGACAGATCGTCATCTTTTGGTCCCAAACGTCGAGAAATGGGGTCAGAACTCTTCTACCCTCCCTCCTTCTAAATTAGGGTCGGACACAATAGCCTAAATTTAAAAAAAAAAATTCGGCTAAAAAAAAAAAAAAAAACTTAATTATATTTTTGGTCACAATTTTGAAAATTTTGTTTGCACCAGCCCTTTTTGAAACGTGTTTACGCGTGTCTGCTATAGAAAATTCAACTATCACATCGAGGCCAAGACGACATTTTCTTAGAAAAAATGCATACCTAATATAGTTACTTCTCATTTTTTCGAGGGGAAAAATTATTTTTTTGGAATGAGAAATCTTTTAATTTTTTGGAATATTTAGGTAGAGCAATTTTCTGTAATTAGATTTAAATTTCCGTGCTGGAATAAGTGTGTATAATAATTTAAAAAATAGTGTATATTTTGATTTTGAGATAAGAGTTTCTGTTTCACTTTTGAATTTATTACTTTTTCTGAGAAAAAAAAACTTCAAAAAACTACTTCATAAATTGAGAGCAAAACTTGATATTTTTTTTCTATACGAGAAAAAGTAAAACATTTCTTTTTCAAAAAAAAAAAAAAAAAAAAAAAAAAAAAAAAAACATAAAATTTTTTTAAATAAAAATTAAGAGATTTTTACTCCAAAACAATTTTTAAAAGTATTTATTCTTTAAAAATTGTGAATTCTCCAAAAAATTAGCTGATTTTTTACCTACTCTAAAAAAACTAAAAAATTCTTTCAGCAGTGTCAGAAAAGAACGAAATCAACATTTTAAAAAAAATTCATGTAACCAAAAAGATTGCTTCATTTCCTCATTTTACTGAACTATCTCCCCAAAAATTGGCATTTTTTTCCTCTTATGTTAGAAGAAAAATAATACAAAGCTTGGTCCTGTCTCATAATACGCGACACGTATCCTTATGTAATGTCCTATACGAGTACAAAGGGAGCTCTCTATTTTCGAACATCTACCCGCACCAAAGAACCAAAGAACCGCATAAAAGATTTCTTTGATGTTTTACACGTATGTATAACTTATTCGCTATTATTATACGGCGTCTATGATAAATGACCGTATCACAGATGTTTACATAAAATCTTCACCTTTTTCCCCCGCTTCTTGCGCATATTTTTGTGCCCAACGACGACGCCCGACGTTCGCTACAACCGCAAATCTGAATCTAGTGGGCAGTTCTACGAGTTATATTCTTGAATTGAAAATATGAAAAATTGATTTTTAGATGCTTTTAATGCAGTCTCTATCTCTACAGTCTACAGTGCGCGTATCTAATTCTTTTGATTGCCATTATTGTGGTGGTTTGTAAAATACGCCAGGGATGCTGCGATGTCGTGTCTGAGATGTCATTTTAGCAATGTGTTAACTTGCTGACTCTGGCTCTGGTATTTAGCAGCATTAGCAGCCCTTGCACGAAATCGAATCGTTTTCTTTATATTTGACTGATTTACCACCCAGACCTAGCTATAATCATTGTTGGTTTTTATAAGGTTTACCTGTGCTTATCTAATATCTACTATCTAGATCTACCCATTGAGAAACGAAGGGACCAATATGTTTGTGTAAAGGTTCGATTGGTCGATGAAGCGTGAAATTAGTACCTAATAAAATAGATTGAATCCAGAAGAGATTTTTTGAATGGGAATTTTAGCACGGATTAAATGTCGTAATAACCCTTAGAAATAAATTTTCAGCTAATGAGGTTCGTTTTTTTTTTTATTATTATTATTTGAGTACTTCCAATGTGGAAGAAAATTTTTCAAAAAGTCTAAAAATTGTAAAATAAAAAATAAATAAAATTTAAATCTTAAAAAATTCTCTTCCTTATTGAAAATTCTTCCAAAAAAAACTGCTCACAGAATAAAATTATTTTGAAAAAATGACCTAAAAATTGTTTGCATAAAATTATCCCCTAAAAACACACTTTTCGAAAACTTCTTTTTGATTGAAAGAATTTTTAAATCAATGTGATATTTTTCATATTTTTGGGTATCTAGGTATAAGAAATTTCGTTCACCAAAAAAAAACTTGAGAAATTAAAAAAAAAAATGGAAAATATTTTTTCTTAAAAAAAAAAATATTTCATGCTGCCTAAAATTGAGAAATAAAAATCTCAAAAATTCGAAAATTGTTTTATCTCCCTCTCCCCTCCAAAAAACATATTTTCTTCAAGTGACCCAAAAATTTTTTAAAAAATCTATTCAAAAAAACAAGATAATTGAAAAAAATTGAAAGATTTATCACTCTGAAAGATTTGAGAATTTTCTCACCAAAACAAACTAAAAAATTTTTTATTCACAGAAACTCGAGAAAATATGTTTATTTTTATTTAAAAAAAAATAATTATAAGAATTTTTTTCACCAAAAAAAAACCTGAAAATTCTTTTTTTAAATGAAAAAATATTTTTCTTCTTTCAAAAAAATAAGAAATTTTATCATTGTTTTATACCCCCTCCCTCCCCCTCAAAAAAGATTCAATTTTTTCAAGTGATCCAAAAAATTAAAAAATTGCTTAATACTTTTAAAAAAATTTAAAAAAATTTATTCGAAAAAATACGATAGGTAGGTATACCTAATTGAAAAAAATTTAAATCATAAATCTAAAAAAAATTTAAAGATTTTTTTATTTCAAAAAATTGAAAATTTTTTATTTACAAAAACTGGAGAAATGTTTATTTGCAATTCCAAAAAAATAAGAAATTTTTTCTCAAAAAAAAAATTGAGAAATTTCCTCTCCAATAATATTGATAACTTATTTTTCTTTCCAATAATGAAAGACTTAATGAATGAAAAAAAAAAGAATAAAAAAATTGGTAGGTAATAATTTTTTTTTTTTTTAATTTTTTTTTTTTTTAATTTATTCGAAAAAAATACAGAATTAAATTCTAGACAAAATTTTCAATATTTTGAGTACTCACAAGAGTACTGCTGAAATAACGAAACGAAAAGTGGAAAAAACGGAATAACAAAACTGACAGGAAAACGAAAAAATCGAGTGTTTGTGAAATGAATAATAAAAAAAAGTTTCGTGTCCCTAATGAAAAAGAAAAAAAAAATTTTAAAATCGAAAAAAAGGGAACGAAATAAAATAAGAAAATCTGAAATGAGCAAAAAACGGAACGAAACAGAAAATAAAAAAAATTTAATTGAAAAAAACGAAACTTTGAATTTTGAAAATAACGATGTTTTTTCGTTTCGTTTCACGTTTTAAAGACCCGTATTTTAAAAATTTGCTTAAGCAAACATTGACCTTAAGGCGAGGCGATTTCACACGTATCGTGTCAATTTACATCCAGCAGCCATTTATTTGTATGGAAAAAATAAACAAAACTACTTGGTCTGTGTAAGAACGCTTCGCCTTAAGTATAAGGAAATTTTTAAAATACGGGCCAAAGTAACTATTGCATTAAAAAAAAATTGTAAGTAGAGAATTTCTTCAAAACTTCTCGTTGGAAATTCAAATAATATTTTATGAAAGTAATTTTCTTTTCTTTTGTCTTTCAAACTTCTTCCAAATGTATAAATTTTTTTATAGCAAAAAAAAATTATTTGAAAATTTTTTTAATGGAATTTTTTGTATAGAGCCTCCCGTGGTGATTTTTTTGAATTGAAAAAAATTATATTTCGTAAAGAAATTGCTTCAATTTTTAAAAATTAAAATTAAAAAATAATAACAACAATAACATTGAAAATTTATTTATACTTACCTAATTCTTACTGCATTAAAAAACACTTTTGCAAATCATTTTTTTTTAATTTTGTGAAAGGGATTTCTTCAACATTTTTGGTTGGAAAATCAAAAAAAAAAACTTGCCCAAAATTTCAAAAACTCAAAAAATTTATTATCTGCAAATCAATTTTTTTTGGTCATATCTACAGACCTATTCCACAACTGAAATTTAAATCTAATTACAGAATTAAATTTTGGACAAGATTTCTAACATTTTGAGTACACACATGGATATGGCTGCGAAATAACGAAACGAAATGATGAAAAAATATGTAATTTCGTTTTTAAGGTAACGAAAAGTGAAAAAAACGAAATAAATAATTAAACTGGCAGGCAGGAAAACGAAAAACGAAACGAAATAAAAAAATTGAGATTGACAAAATAACAAATCGAAACGAAAACGAAAAAAATAGAGTATTGTGAGATAAAATAACGTAACAAAATCATAACCCTGTTTTTCAACTCTGTGAAAAACGATGAGTGGGTCACTTCGGATCCACATTTGGAGTACATCCAGAGGGGTGAGGTTCGGGAATTTTTTTTATTAATCAGGACACTGGGAGGAGCAGTAAAAAAAAATCATGTTACCAAAAATGTAGGTTGCATTATTTTTTTGGTCTTATTTTACTAGGCTAAGAGAAGAGAGACAAAAAAACTCAATATAATAGTACATATTAAATTTCAATTTAGCTTGAAGAAGATGGTAAAAATAACCCAATGCGGCGGCTATGGCAGCACAAAAAAAATGAAAGAAAAGGACACGTTGGAAAACACATATGGCACAGTGGCACACCGTGTTCGAGACTAATGGGAGTGGCTAAATTCACAATAAGTAATCACATTGTAAGGGCGATGTCGTTCTTTTTTATTCATCCTCTATATTTTTGCACAAGTTTTTTTTCCAAGTTCAAAAAAAATTTTTTGCAAGTTTTCCTCTGAAAACGTTGATGTTTTATTTATAACAAAATATCTATTCTTTCACAAAATACTTGAAATGTTTTTCATTTTAGGTAAGATGCTGTATTTATCATTTTTTATGTTTTAAATGGTTTAATTTTTTTTCAACAAGTCAATGAGTAATTAAGTACCTACTTACTCAATATTTTGAATTTAGGTACTTGAAAAAATTAAAATTTTAGTAAATTTGAAGAAAACAAAAATTGAAAAAAATTTTGAGAAAAAATTGGAATTTAGTGAATTTACTTGAAAATTTTTTGGAAATTATTACTCAAATAGAACTCATAGAAGACAAATGTTGATGAAAATTTATTGGAAAAATTCCGTTTGAGAAGTCAAGTTGCCAGTTGGGAGATGAAATACGAAATAGGAACATTTTGATGACCAATTTGAGAATGAAATCAATTGACAATTTTATTGGAAAATGAGGGGGGAGGTGATAAAAAATTATTTTCTTGAAAAAAAATAAAAATAAAAAAGGTCGGAAAAATTTACTTGAAAAAAATTTCAAAAGAAAAATTTGAAAAAATATGGTAGAGATTTAGAACTATTTCGAAGAGAAAATTTTATGAAAAATCTTTAAAAATCTAGATGAAAATTTAAAAATAAATTTTATTAACAATAATATTCATTAAAAAATTTTAAAAATGAATTTGAAAAAATATGATGAAGATTAGTTGCATTTTGATGCAAGAATTATTGGCAAGTTTGAATGAAAAAATAGAAAAATAAATAGAAAAAAAATAAGTTTCAACCGTTTCAACTTTTAAATGACGAACAGAAAAAAATTAATGAAAAATTTGAAGAAAAATAGGTATAAATTATTTTTTTGATGAATGATGAATAATTTCACCAAGATTTTTTTTTTCAAAAATGGAATGAAAATTATTGAAAATGAAAAAAATTAAATTAAAGTTTAAACTTGGTGGAAAAATCTCGATTGAGAAAATATAAGTTCACTTCGCAATGACAAACACGACCACAACAACGAGTTTTCAAACAAGAATATGAGATATGAGATGAATTCTCGTTCGTTCATTTTCGTGATTACTTGTTGTGGATTTAGCCACTCCCGAGACTAATTACTAATAAAGCATGCCTAAATGATTTTCCTTTAAACGCAATGCAACTCGTGCTGATAATTGAGCGGCTCGGTTCGTACGTTATTTTGGTTAAACACTCTGCGGGCAAAATGCCGCCGCGAAATATTTTTAACACGTTGGATCGTTTCCAGCATAATTTAACTTCAATTACGATCAAACGAGCGAACGTTAATACGCCGCCAATTACATATTACTCTCGTGTTTCCATTACACTATTTGCTCGTATCGAAGTTGGCATTTCGGACTCGTTTATTATAAAATCAACGTACACGTACGCAACATTTTGTAGGTGGCACAACGGCATGAAAATTTTTTCAATTTTTACTCCTCTCCTCTCCACAGTCATCGTGTCTACCTCATTGTACATAGCATAGCGTTAAAAGGTGGGTTATGCTTGTAATTTATACCCAAACGTTGAAATTATTGTTAGCGGTTTTATTAATCTGATTCCAAGCAGGAGGTCGCAAACTTTACCGAGGGTGGAATAGCTCTGTCGTTGTTGTCTCCTTCCCCCTTCTGGTCCCCTTTCTGTTGCTCATGCTCTTTTTATGCTCGTAAACACCGCGAGCTCGTTTATGTTTTAAATATTATTCGTCGACGTAAATGAATCTACTACTCGGGCTCTGCAGCTCTGCAGATCATTACGAGATGGGAGATGCTGCAACATACGTCCGTGTGGTGTTATAAAAATCTAAACCGAATGAATAACTTAAGTCAATTATTATGCAAATATGGCACCAGCGAGCACGCGAAATGCGACCCACCTAGAAGAATTATCCTTTTTGATTAAAAGTCGCTAATTCGATTGATCCAGACGACGACACAATGGAGAACGATTTATGGAGTTTTCAACCAGTCTCCCCCCCCCTCGATCAAGCCTGCTTATTTGGGGGGTACGATTAATCAAAGGCTAAATTACATTTTTCTTTTGTAGGTTTGATTCTTTGTACATGGAGTCATTTGTCCGCTGTCTTGGATTTATTTTTTTTAATTTTATTGGTGTGAAATAATTCGAGATTGATTATCGATGAGATGGTAATCTATAATCGCCCTTGATCTGATACGTTTTGCGAATGTGAATTCGCAACATTGTGTAATTTTTATTGCAACGTAACTATATTCGGTGGATAATAATTCTGTATTAGTGTTACGAGTGTAGACTGTAGAGTGAACGAGGCTACGAATATAGTTTTAATTTGCCAAATTAATAAATCGATGGTAATTCTCGAAATTATTGGCATTTTTTTCAATAAACTTGCGACAAATCTTGAATGAGGGGTTTTTGGTTTACTTGGGCTAATGTTTTTTTTTTTTTTTTTTGGTTGCATTTTTGCAGGTACAACTATGGAGGATTAAAATGGATTCGAGTTCCTATCTAAATCATCTGAATTACCTAATTTTAAAAGGACTGATTCCGGTAAGTAGGTTTATAATATATTTCTTTTGCTGTTCGTTTCATTTTTTAAGTTGTGGTAGGTAGTTGAAATTATATGCGAGAATTATTAGTGGAATTTTCCTACTGGTACACTGTATCTTTAGTAGGAAAATTCCTCTAATAATTCAGTACCTATCCTATCCTTCTATTATATAGGTGTAATATACCTAGATACGTGTACTCGTATATTGTACTTTAGCACGTTCTATGTCAAGTATTCAGCTAGTAACCTTCCCTTCTTAATTTTTTACCTAATTTTAATCTCACGGATAAGAGTGATTTCTAACCTTGAATCAAGGTTGAAGAATCTTTAAAAACTGCAATGGAGGAGATGATTTGAAGTTGAAAAATTTGTCAAAAGACCTAATATGGAAACTGCTTTGGAGAGTTCTATCATTGGTTTTAAAAAAATTATTCGATTTTTTTTAAAGTATTTTTTCCTTTGAGAAATGCTTTCCGACGAAATTTTTAAAAAACCTTATTTTTAAATTTTTCTAAAAAAATATTTTTAACGAAGTTCTTCAAAGGAATTTTTCTGACGAATTGAGGTATCAGTCTGATACTTCAAGTCAAGCCTGGTATCAAGCTGATATCTCGAGACTGGTATCAGGCTGATACCTCGAGACTTTCTAATGAAAATAATATAGGTATATTGTTAAAATAAACTTTTTTTTCAAATTGAAAACAAAATCCTGTTTGACCATAATTGTCACAGGATTTTGTTTAAAAAAACTGTTGAAGCAATATCTTTGAAGAATTTATTAAAACTGATTTTTTGTGAGAAATTAATTAAAACCCCTTTTTGAAATATTAGCTATAGCAACAAACATTGTTGATTTTCTTTTTTTTTAAGAATTTAACAAAAACAATTTTTTTGAAAATTTTTTTGAATACAATTTTTTTTTAAATCGAATAAAAGAACTTATTTAAAAAGTTTAATAAAAACAATTCTTTTAAAAAAATGAAGAATTTTTTTTAAGAATTGTATTTTTATTAAACTTTTTATAAATAAGTTCTTTTATTCGATTTAAAAAAAATTTGTATTCAAAAATTTTTTCAAAAAAATTGTTTTTGCCAAATTCTTAAAAAAAGGAAAGAAAATCAACAATTATTTTAAGATATTGTTTTTAGCAAATATTTCAAAAAAGGTTTTTAATAATTTCTCACAAAAAATCAGTTTTAATAAATTTTTCGAAAAAAAAATGATTTCCAATATTTCAAAAATATTGTTTTCAACAAAAATTTTTTAACAAAATCGTTTTTGACAATTCAAGAGATCTCTTTTTAACAAGTTTTTCAAAAAAAATTGTTTTCAACCAATTTGAAAAAAAAAAATGAAAAAATAGAAAAAATATAATTATTTTGAACAGATTTTTTGAAAACCCGAGCAGCACACTCGATCGATAATATCGAAAGTTGAAACGTATCGATAAAAAATCGTTTAAAAATCTAAAGATGTTCTCACGATATGATACAGATTTAGCTGTACGATTTTATAGGCAAAAAATCTAAAAACTATCGAATTCGATAGTATTACGATTTTCGGACGATATTCGTCAACGATACTATCGACAAAGAATATTAAATTTATCGAATCCGATTTTCCACCGATTTTGTGCAGATATTTGAAACTATATTATCGACAAATAATCTGAAATTTCTCGAATTCGATTTTTTAACGATTTTGTGAAGATATTTGAAACTATATTATCGACACGTAATCTGAAATTTCTCGAATTCGATTTTTCAACGATTTTGTGCAGATATTTGAAACTATATTATCGACACGTAATCTGAAATTTCTCGAATTCGATTTTTCAACGATTTTGTGACGATATTTAGAACTATATTATCGACAAATAATCTGAAATTTCTCGAATTCGATTTGTTAACGATTTTGTGAAGATATTTGAAACTATACTATCGAAAAAGAATATTAAATTTATCGAATTCGATTTTTTAAAGATTTTGTGAAGATATTTAAAACTGTATTATCGACAGATTATATGAAATTTCTCGAATTCGATTTTTCAACGATTTTGTGACGATATTTAAAACTATATTATCGACACATTATATGAAATGTATCGACTTCGATATTTCAACGATTTTGTAACGATAGTTGTTGAAACTATATTGATTTTTTTCTAGTCAAAAAATACCTACTTTATATTCAAAATTGGATGGGAAGAAAGGGCCAAATCGAAATTTTTATAATAACCAAAATTAAATCCAGAATATTATTCTACAACTTTTGTTTGAAATGTTTTTTCAATTGGACCTCATCTCTAGCCTCTATTATTTTGCATTTACCTACTTACGTGTAACAGTAATATGCGAAATCAAAATTGAAAATTTTTTCAAACAAGTTATCTAGTTTTTTTGGTTTACTAGGTATTTTACTTGAAACCAGATCGTTGTTCTTAAATAAAATTTTACCAAGTTCAATACTACGATTACTATGTGAATACTTAGTATTTAAAATTGAACGGGAGGGAGGCGCCCAATCGAAAATTTTGTAATGACCAAAATTATTCTTAGAACTTTAAGCTACAACTTTTGTTTGAAAATTTTTTCAATTGGACCTCTCCTTCTCCTCCAATTTTGCATAATACTCCGTTGATACTTATTCAAAATTGGAGGAGCGGAGGAAAAAGGGGTCAATTTGAAAAAATTTTCAAACAAAAGTTGTAAATTAAGGTCCTAGAAATAATTTTAGTTATTATAAAAATTTCAATTGGACCCCCTCCCTCTTCTCCAATTTTGCATAAGATGTTTGAATATTATAATCCAATTCGTATTATGCGAACGAACTCCGATGTTCGCAACAGACGCTTGTTTTGGTAGAAACTGCTGTATTTGGAACGAAATTCGCCAGCCTTAAGCGTAACTACGACTTCAAACTCGCCAGCCGGTCTTGAAAATGTGCGCGCGCATATACCCATATATGCTAAATTATCTACAAAAAATCGATAGAATATCGAAACTAGATAATCTACAAAAAATCGTAATACAAAATCGATAGAATATCGAAATTAAATCGAAATAAAAAATCGATAGAATATCGAAACTAAATCGAAATAAAAAATCGACAGAATATCGAATTCGATAAAGTGTCGCGTTAGTTCCGCATAAATCGTGTAATTATCTTTCGATTTATAGATAGGTTATCGATGAAGTATCTAACTATAATCTTGAGATTTTTAAAAGAAAAATCGTTCGATTTTATCGAAAGTTTATCTGTTGATGGATTTTGCCAACTATAATTCATCGATAATCTGTCGATATATCGAAAGATAATTTCACGATTTATGCGGAACTAACGCAACACTTTATCGAATTCGATATTCTGTCGATTTTTTATTTCGATAATTTGTCGAGTGTGCTGCTCGGGAATTCTTATAACAAAATTTCTGCATCAAAAATTTTCAAAAAGTGTGTGAGACTTATACTTTTTCTTAAAAAAGTATTTTTTTACCCAAATTTTGAAAATTGATAAAATTTTTTCCAATGAAAAAGTAAAATAATTTATAATAACAATTTTTTTAAAATTGCTCAAAATGAAACTTTTTCTTTGATGCGTAGAAATGTTTGCAAATTTATCAAGCTAACTATAGAATTTTAACAGATTAATTTAAACAAACGTTCAAATAATTTTAAAATTAAAAAAAAAAAAAAAAGTGTTGAAAAATTATGAAAAAAATAGTTCTCAAAAAATTAAAAAAAAAAGTGTTTTCAATAATATTCGCTTTGAAAAATCGTGTAAAATTTATTTAAAGTGAAATTTTGAATGATAATTTTTGAAGCAAATTTAAAAAATATAATAATATAATAATATAGGAACTTATAGGTAACAATTCTTATTAAAAGAGTTTTTCTAAATGAAAATTTTCAGACAAAGTTTAAGAAAGAATTGTTTTTAATTAAAATTTCTTAGCCTTTTTTGAATAAAATTCAAATCAAAATTTCTCAGGAGTTGTTACAAAATTCAAAGAAATTCGTTATTCTTATTCAAAAATATTGTTTTTTTTTTCTTATAAAAAGTAAGTAGGTATAGTGACTAGGTACCTACCATCATTTATTTTTCGTAAAAACTTAGCAATTTCTTGGAAAAGAAGTATTCTCTTCATTTTGTTTGTTTTTTTGTACGATCAAATTCTATGAACAAATTGAACTCGTTTCACCCTCAGGAAGATGATTTAGTACTTACCTTTCTTCTTTTCTCTCTTTATTAACTAAAAACATCTTCAAACATGCGTGAAAAAAATAATGAAAAAGAATTTAAATCATAGGTAAATATTTAATTAAATGTACAATTATAATTCTTAATTATTAGTAATCTATCACTAATTTGTTCTTTCATTAAACCCGCGCGACTACAAATTTAAATCTACACAAAACTACACGCATATTTCACGAAAAAAAATGAAGAAAACAACAAAAAAAAAAACATAAAAGAAAAAATAAATAAAACAACAAAAAAAGGGGGAGAAAGAAAAAAAGAAGAGGAAAAAACACGTAGGTAAAAACACTATACAAAGTAAAAGAATAAATTACTCGGTATAAAACACAGTATACAAAATATACGAGAACAATAAAAATAATTTGTAATCCGTAGACACGTAAACATAATAAATACGACGATAAATAGACAGATTAGCTAATTTAAAAGATCACAGTCGACAAATATTAAATCCGATAAAAAGAATATTAGAAGAAGAAAAAAATCCCGCCTATGAAGTGCGGTTTTATTTTACCTACATTTTCAAGTGGCATTTAATAAATGTTCGCGGTGCGTACGTTTACGTAACAGGTATTCGTATTTACAAACAATCGGATCGATTTTGATTTATATTTACATTCGAGCTACGTCGATGACTAAATCAATAAATTTTTCACTTTGTTCTTAAATCATAAAAAGGTGTCTTGAGAAGGCAAAGAGGCGAACGCGAAATAGATACTATGGCCCAGTGAAATAAAGCAATTGAATTGAATTTTGGGTTAAATGAAATTTTTTTATTTTAAAATGTTACTTTCGGTGTCCTGATTAACCAACAAGAAGTCCTCGAATCTTCCTATACCTTCGGGAAGTCCCCAAATACGGGCAAAAAGTTACTCCTCTGTTGTTTTTCACTTCTAACTTTTCAAATATGAATTTAAACAGAAAAATGATCATAACTGAAATTAAGGGCCGTGAAATTTTCAACAAAAAAAGTTATATTTATTTTTTTCGAAAAGTGGACGGGTGGCGCAAAAACAAGCGTCAAAATATACAGAGTGAAAAACATTAATATTTCTCATTTTTTTCACGAATAATATACAATGTCACACTTTAGTTGGCTGGAAAAAAAAATTAATGAAGCGGTTTTGTAGGAAATTGCGCGTACTTCAACGTTCATTTGAAATTTTTTTCTGAGTTAGAGAACGATTTAAAAGTTAGTTACATTTTTTTAAAAGGAAGGTTCACTCGTGTCCACATTTTAGGCACTTTGGACGAGAGGAGAGGTGGGTTTTTTTTTGAGTCTGTGGTGTTGAATCGTTCGAATAGATTAATCTCTCTGAATAAAATTATTTGGGACTAAAAAATTTTATTTTTTACACAAAATTCTTTTAAAAATCTCAAAATCCAAAAAAGCACATTTGAAAATCCTCTTTATTAGAAATACATTATCTAAATACCTATTATAACACCGGAAAAATTGAGAAATTTTTTTCATCAGAAAAAATTCATTTTTTTATTTTAAAAAATTTCAAAAACGAGAAATTTCACCCTCCCTCCTAAATGATTATTTTTTTAATGAAAAATATTTCAACTCCCAAAAAATGAGAAATTCTATCCTACACAAAATTTTTTTTAAAATATCCAGAAGATTGAAAGATTTTTGATTCCAAAAAAATCAAAAACATTTTTTTTTCTAAAAAAAAAAAAAAAAAAAAAAAGAGAGAAAATATACCTAATACGTTCACTTCAGAAAAATTTTTTTTTTTTCCAAAAATCAAAAATATGTTTTAGTCTGAAAAGTTGAAATAATAAAAAAAGAGAAATTTTTTAATAAATAGAAAAATATTATTTTTCTAGTTTTTACCTACTCCCAAAAAATTGGAAATTTTTTTTCTCCAAAAAAAAAAAAATCTTCAGTAACCGAATAAAGATCTTTAATTCAAAAAATTGAGATTTTTTACCCGCAATAGATTTTTAATTTTAAAAAAATAAATAAAAAATAAAAAATAAATTGTTGTACTCTAAAAAAATGAGAAATTAAAAAAAATGAAAAATACATCACTCCGGAAAAATTGAGAAATCTCCTCTTCGCCCTCTCCCTCTAAAATTATTTTTTTTTTAAATGAAAAATATTTTTACTCCCAAAAAATTAGAAATTCTATCCTACAAAACATTTGAAAAAACATCCAGAAAATTGGAAGATTTTTCACTAAAAAAAAAATCTAAAAATTTTTTCTGAAAAGATTTTAAAATATACCTATTTACCTACTCCAGAAATTTCGAGAAATTTATTCTCAAAAAAAAAAAAAAATAGGTATAATAATGAAAACTAGTTTTAATTCCAAAAGATTTCCCTTTCAAAAAAATTGAAATATTTTTTATTCAAAAAAAAAAGAAAGATTTTTCATTCAGAGGAAAAAAAATTAAATTTTATCAACAATAGAATGTGAGAAGTGATTTGAAGGTTTTCCCAAAGACCGAGGTTCGGGGAGGGGGTTGATGGTTAATCAGGACAATGAAATGATCATTCTGAAGTCTAAAAATTTCATTTAACCCAAAATGCAATTCGCTCCATTTTTTTGGTCCAATTTTACCGGGGTACTAATTCTGGCCTGGCAGTTAAAACCTGGCCATTTCTCGACTACCAACTTCGGCATTGCTTTTAATCGGGAACATTTTCAAATTAGCCAAATTGCCCATTCCGGACAGAGATTTTTCTAACTCTTGATGTTGGCTTCGTACGACAAATCTATTCACGTGGACTGGTATAGGAACTACGATTTTATTAGAATTGGAAGAGTTTTGATTTCGGTGTCCTCCGCAGGCGCTGGACGTAGCACTGAGGCCGGCTTTGACTCGTTTCCATTTCGCTCGTCGATTTTGGAACCAAATTTTAACCTAAAGTAGCCCAACATGAAGAGATTGAAAATTGTTAAAAGAGCTGGAAAGAGGCGAATTTGATGGCGTATCTTTGGGTAACAGACGCGATTCGTGATTCGTACATGTTCGTTTCCAGTCGAGGGTAAAGATTAATGTAAGATTTGTACATGGGTTAGAGATATACGTAAAACTTGTACCACGAGTTGGGTTTTGTTGTGATGAGATATGAGTACGTGCGCAAGTTAGCGAAGTTAGCACGCCTTTCGGCATTTTTCATTGTTACGAGAAATGCGTTCCAGGGTTCGGCCCATTCTGATGGACAGTGCACAATGACTATACGAACATTAATATAAAATATGTTTCTTTAACATACGACTCATAATTCAAACGCTCGTACATCGATTTCGATATCTTTCGCTGGTATTTTTCTCTCTGCTTTCCTTCTATTTTTTTTTTTTTTTTTTCTATTGTATAGGCGACATCTCCGCCCCTAAACCGAGACCAATTTAGAGGGTATAATTTCCAATGTACGAGTGAGTATATAGGATAAAACGCCTATTAGACTGTTTATTTAAGTCATCTCTTCTCTCTCATCTCTCTCTTTCTCTGATTCATACTTTAATTCGCGTGAAAAATAAGAGTAATATTTTCTATCGAAATAAATTTGAGAAAATCACAGCATCACGTACCTGAACTTCGCTCAAATTTAAGGAGTTGGCTATCTCCGAACGTTCGGTCAAGCTGAGGTATTTTTTTGCGTGGAATTCCTTCTCAAGTTCTAAAAGCTGTTCACTAGTGAAGGCTGTTCGCCTGCGTCGAATTTTATTGCCACCGGAGGCGGTTTTCTGGTTACCGTCTGTGTCGTCGTCGTCTTCGTCTTCGTCGGCGTTTTCCGATTTCAGCGAAGCTAAAAGGGAAAATAACGTATTATGTGGTGGGTGTTGTTTTGAAGGCTAGGTGAGGGGTAGGGAGAGAGGTTTTCTATCGTGGGTCATTTTACGTATATACGTAGAGTACGGGTATAATACGTGTCTATTCTATAACTTGGAGACTCGATTTTAATGGGTAAATGTGGCACATTTGTTATCATAAATTGATGTTTTTGTGTCAAAAATGAAAACTGCGATCGATATGCTTGGCTTTATCATTAACTATAATTTTGGTGGGTTGTCAAAGATGGGGCTTGAATTCCTTTCGTAGTTTTTGCACAAAGTACTACATTCTGAATTTCAGACTGGTATCGATTTAGACAAAAACTAGTGAAGTATGAATTGAATTTTGAATTTTTTAGAAATAAATGGTGTTTTATTCCATAAAAATTGAGAAGAATATATTTTCGATTGGATGAAAATGAAAAAAGATTCTATTTTTGAAAAACTTGGAAATTGTGAAAAAAATAATTAAAGAGCTCATATCTTCGAAAAAAATTAGAAAAAATGGTTTTGTTTGAAATTTTATTTATTTATACAAGAGAAATATTGATTATAATTGTTTGAACAAAATTTAAAAAAAAAAATGATGTGTTTACTGTCTTTTGGAACTGAATTTTGAAATTTCGAAAACTTGGAATTTAAAGAATTGTTTTTCACGAAATTCAAGATGATTAAGTTTTTCATAGTTAAAAAACGGAAAGAAATTTTTAAAAAAAATTGTTTTTGAACAAAACACCTAAACATTTCATCAAATTCAAAAAAAAATTAGGTAGGTATTTACTCGATTAGAATTCCAGAAAATTAAAGCTTGAATTAAATCTCGAGTCAACAATATTCAAAGATTTCTTGTTTACACAAAAAATGCTTGTAATTTTTTTTCAAACAACTTATTAAAAATTTGAGTTTAAAAAAAATTGAAAAAAATTAAGAGACCCAAAAATTGCGTTTGGATCAATTTTCCCTCCATATTTAACAAAATATCCCTATAATGTTTTGGTCAAAATGTGGAAAAATTGATGATTGAATCGAACTTCGATTCAATTGTTTTTCGATGATTGAACTCTTACATGTGATGAAAAAAATGTGTGCAAGCAAAATTTAAAAAACTCATCTTCCAAAAAATTTTTCAAAATTTATATGGATAAAATTCTCAAAAATTATTCTTAACAAATTGTGACAAACAATTTTTTGACTGAAATGTTTATTAAAAAGTTGTGTCACTTAATGCCTTTTTAAAAAAATTTGAGAAGTTTTCTTTTAGATAAATAAAAATAATAATTTCAAAAAAAAAAAATTAAAAATTGTTTAAATGAAATCCCATCAAAAAAAAAACTTGAAAAAATACCTACCTATAGCTATATCAAAAAAAAAGTTTTGGAATGAAAAAATTTATTTGGATTAAAAAATATTCTCAACAGAATTTTTTTAAATTTTATTTTAGGATGATTATATATTATTCACTGATTATTACACCCATCGAAAGGGGGCTTCGGATGGAGTTCGAATAATATTCAAAATTAGGTATTTTTTAGGTATCAACGTTCTTCAAAAAATTTGTATTCAAATGTGAAAAAGAAGTTTTAACGAAAAAAATTACCTTCGAGCAAAACAAAAAAATTATTTTTGAACAAGACATTGAAAAATTGTGTTCAAGTAAAGTATTTTCAAAAGAATCTACTTATCGGTGCTAAAAAATTAAACCAAAATTTTGAATTGTTAGGATGATTTTTTTTTAAATGCTCAACAAATTTTTTTGATTAAAATTTTAAAAAGTTGCTCTTTAACAAAAAATATAATATTTGTGAACAAAATTTAAAATTATGTTCGAATAAAATAAGTGTTTTTGAAAAACAAAAAATAATAATTTTGCATAATCTTCTAAAAAGTAGTCATGTTTGATTTCTTTTATTTAAAAAAATTGTGTTTGAACAAAATTTAGAGAAAAGTGTTTTTTGACAAAAAAAAAAGTTTGTAAAAAAAATGTTCTAAAAAGAGTTCAAACAAAATTTGAATTGTGTTTTTTAACGAATAAATTTCAGAAAATTACGTTAAAAAAAATTCTTGGAAATTCGTACCTTAGCTGAAATTTATTTTTCTAAAAAAAGTAATTCATTGAAATTGAATCACTTCAATTTTTTGACTGGTGTGCTAAAAACTTGTGCTCGAAGAAAATTTTGTAAAGAAAAAACCAAGAAAATCAAAGAAAATTGTAAAAATAATAATGCTTGAATGTAGTATTTTCAAAAAAAAATTTGGGACCCAGATTTTTTTGTAATCAGCGAATCTTTTGTTGAAAAATGTAAGTAGGTGAAGTAGTAAAGTTTTTTTTTTTTTTTTGAAAAATAATCATAGGTAATTCTTGCTGAGAGAAGTTCGTTCTCCCTATGTGAGCATACTTCTACCCCAGCCCTTCCATTTTAAGCAGTTGTTTCATGTGAAAATTTTTCTTAATTTCTGTGGAATAAAAAATGTTATTAATTTTAGAATGCCCACATTTTTTTTCTCAATTTTTTGACGTAAAAATAAAAAAAAATGTTTGGAGTAAAAATATCTTTCAACTTTTAATGCAAAAAAAATCTCAATTTCATTTTTCAATTTTTTTTGAAAAAAAAAGACCAATCCTTTCTGAGAAAAAATTCATAATTTTTTTATTGAAAAAAGAATCTGAAATCTCCAATTTTTTGGGTGGTAGGTAAATAAGAATATTTTCCAGCTAATTTTGCGAGGAAAAACTTTTCTTAATTCTTTTAGAGAAAAAATTTCGAATGTTCTTGAGAAAAGACCTCAAATTTTTGGAGTCAGTGTAAAAAGATACCTATAAAATTTCTCATTGAAAAAAATTAATACCTAATAATAATTTTTCAAGAAAAAAAATCTCTTATTTTTGAGGGAAAAAATCTCAGTTTCCAGTTTCTGAAATTTTTTATGGAAAAAATAAAAATCTCGATTTTTTTGTTGGAAAAAAATCCAAATTTTCTTGGATTAAAAAAAATACCTCAATTAAGTGAAAGGAAATTTTCAATTTTTTGAACAAAAAACATTTAAAAATTTTCTTTTGGAGAAAACATACCTACTTAATGGTTTATTGAAAATAGCACATGAAAAATTTTCATTTTATTGGAAGGGGTAAGTAGGTTTTATTTTTATTTAATTTTTGGAGAAGTAAACACTTTTTTTTTTGCAGTAAAAATATTTTAATACCTAGATAAGAAAAAGTTCTGTTTTTTTTTTTTTTTTGTTTTTTTTGAGAAATGAAATTCTTTATTTTTAGAGAAACCCCACAACTTTTTGAAGGGAAAATCGCTGATTTTTTGGGAAGGGGGAAAGAATCTAAATTTTTCTGGAGAAACCCGAATTTTCTCAAAATAAAAAATATCTCAATTTTTTATAAGAAACCGTAAGAAAATTTTAAATACCTATACCCGAGCAGCACAATCGACAAATTATCGAAATAAAAAATCGACAGAATATCGAATTCGATAAAGTGTCGCGTTAGTTCCGCATAAATCGTGAAATTATCTTTCGATATATAGATAGATTATCGACGAATTATAGTTAGTAAAAATTTCGAGATTATAGTAAGATATTTTATCGATAATCTATCTATAATATCGAAAGATAATTTCACGATTTAGGCGGAACTTTCGCGACACTTTATCGAATTCGATATTCTGTCGATTTTTTATCGATTTTTTATTCCGATTTTTCGTCTTTTACTAGCTTTTTTCTATAATTAAAAATCATTAATTAGCATAATTAATACATTTAACTATGCCTAAACACTTTATTCATGTTACGGTAAGAGGATAATTTCAGAAAAAGTCAAAAAAAAATTATAAAAAATCTGCCACCCGTGGGGCTTGAACCATCTACCTCCTGCATGGTAATCCTCTTCCTTAACCACTATGCCATACCTTATCGTTGAGGAATTAGCAATAAAACGCTTATAATAGGCAGTTTGGTACTTCCAGACGTGTTGGACTTAGAAAAATTTTCACCAATCTCAAATATCGTCACAAAATCGTTGAAAAATCGTTCGACAAATTTCAGATTATTTGTCGATAATGTAGTTTCAAATATCGCCAAAAATCGTTGAAAAATCGAATTCGAGGAATTTCATATTACGAGTCGATAATATAGTTTCAAATATCGTCATAAAATCGTTGAAAAATCGAATTCGAGAAATTTCAGATTACGTGTCGATAATAAAGTTTTAAATATCTTCACAAAATCGTTAAAAAATCGAATTCGAGAAATTTCAGATTATTTGTCGATAATATAGTTTCAAATATCGTCACAAAATCGTTAAAAAATCGAAATCGAGAAATTTCATATTACGTGTCGATAATATAGTTTCAAATATCGTCATAAAATCGTTGAAAAATCGAATTCGAGAAATTTCAGATTACGTGTCGATAATAAAGTTTTAAATATCTTCATAAAATCGTTAAAAAATCGAATTCGAGAAATTTCAGATTATTTGTCGATAATATAGTTTCAAATATCGTCACAAAATCGTTAAAAAATCGAAATCGAGAAATTTCGTATTATTGTCGATAATATAGTTTCAAATATCTTCACGCAATCGTTAGAAAATCGAATTCGAGAAATTGCATATTATGTGTCGATAATATAGTTTCAAATATCTTTACAAAATCGGTAAAAAAATCGGATTCGATAAATTTAATATAATCTGTCGATAATATAGTTTCAAATGTCGTCAAAAAATCGGTAAAATATCGAAGTCGAGAAATTTCATATAATCTGTCGATAATATAGTTTTAAATATCTTTACAAAATCGTTAAAAAATCGAATTCGATAAATTTAATATTCTTTGTCGATAATGTAGTTTCAAATATCTGCACAAAATCGGTGGAAAATCGGTATCGTTAAATTTAATATTCTTTGTCGATAGTATCGTTGACGAATATCGTCATAAAATCTTAATAATATCGAATTCGATAGTTTTTAGATTTTTTGCCTATGAAGTTGTACCGATAAATCTTTATAATATCGTGAGAACATCTATAGATTTTCAAACGATTTTTTATCGATACGTTACATCTACCGATATTATCGATCGAGTGTGCCGCTCGGGTAGGTATTTTTAGAATTTTAAGAAAACTTTCACTTTTTTGTACTTAAAAAAATTAATTTTAAAAGTACTTACCTATACCTTTACGAGATTTTTTTTCAATTTTTTTGGAGTAAAAATATGTATTTTGGTTTTGGGGGCCCAAAAATTGGCAATTTCCAAAATTCCCCGAGTAAAATGTACAGAAGCACGCCCCTGCGAGTAATCTACAGTAATTGATGGAAATTTTCAGCAATTTTGGTTAATTACAAGCGTAATCACATGTTTGTATAATTAAATCGTTAATTAACCGTATTTAATGAGAACCTTCCCCCTCCTATCTCTCATATCAAAACGAATAATTAGCCTTTTACGTACTATATTAACCTACATATCTATATACGTATACGAGTATAAACGGATAAGCCAAGAGAAGGGACGGGGGAGAGGGGAGGGGGGGTCACTGAATTGATCATCAGTATACTCAAATTCAATTACTCACCATTCCGATGCCTCTGCTTAGTACACGAGAAATCCTTAGGCGTATCCGATATCCTGGAAACATCCGACTTGGAATCCTCGCTATCGGTATTCTCATCCCTGGGACTACTTCTGGCATACTGCTGACTATAGGGGTATTCAACAGGCTCTATGGAAGTTTTGGTAACAGCATTGGCGCCTGTGACTGGTAACCACGAAGAATACAAAAATGGTAGATGCAGATTGGAATACGCGGCTGGGAAATTGACATGCTCGAGGCTTTCTGCGGTGGCCGGTGGAATGATTCGTTTAGCGTCCTCGTATAGGTGCTCGGTATTATGGGTATGGGCGAAAAAACTCGAATTTGGCGATATCCACGGTAAATAGGTATCGATGTTTTTGATGTGACGCACCAGGTTGAGATGTTTTTGAGAAAATTCGGCCACATCTGGGACCCATTTCCGGTCCAAGATATCTATATCGGTGAAATAGTGGAGCTTTTGCGAAAATTCGCTGGTAACGTCGGTTGGAGCTGGTTTGTTATTAGTTGAGAGGAGCGAATCAATGGAGAAGGATCCGGATCCGGAACGATGGCCGGGTCTGAGGGTTGTTTCGCGATCTTTGTCCATTTTTCTCGATTCACATTTTACGTTGCATCTGAAAATTGAAAAAAAAAATTGATCGGCTCGATGAAAAGGAACAGATACTCGAGGTACGAGCGGTGTTGTCAAAAGGGTGTTGCAATTTTATGTACGAGACCACTCGATCGATTATGTTTCAAATTATTGTTTTTTGGGAAATGAAACCCGCGAATAAAAGAGGAACGTAGGTAAATGTGGTAAATATTTGATCGCGTTAGTTCAAAAGAACCGCCGGATTAATTACAATTATTGGTAATTAGGATTAAACGTAAGTAAACCAAATACCGACGTCTCAATCCTATGTTCACAGCTGCCTAAAAAAATCGTACCGATTTCGAAAACGCTCGCAAACAAAATAATCGTAGAGAATACTTATTCAACCACTCGCCAAATTTCCAACTAATTAATTTATCAGTAGAAGTAGATACGAGAGCGATGATTAATCTGGTACGCGAAGCCGAGCCTAGTCAATATGTAAAAAGTAATAAATGTTTAATACGCGTCTATAAAAAATATGTGGGTTCCCAGATAACATTCCCTTTTATCTAAGTAATTTTTTTTTTCAATAATCGTTTCCCCTCCTGGTTCATTATCATAAAAGGGCTTTTTACTATTAACGAGATGTTGTCGATCGTTTAATTTGGCTTTAGATTTTTTTCCCTAGTAGTTTAATATACGTACATCTGTACATACTTAAAAACATACCCATACCTACCTTAACCTTTTTACCTTTTACTATGTAATAGGTTTGTAATTAGTTCGACGGAATAATTTAAACGGGTAATATATATCTATAATTATTTTTCATGCGAATCAATTACTTAATTCATCACACGTGGGTACGAAAAAAGAAGTGTTTTTTTTCTCATTTATTTACAGGTTAAATACGTATCAGGTTTTTTGGCAATTTTTCCAGATTACATTGCAGCAGTGTTTTTTGAATTTGGCATAATTAGGTATGAATAAAATTACCTACGTGTGAGCGTAAATTGGTACCCGGATCAATTGAAACCGGTACCTATATCTACGGTAGCCAAGAATGATGGCAGTTGATATACGAATACGACGATGTTTTAATTTTTTTTTTCAAGATTAGGTATTTTATTTAATAATTGTGTTTATGTGTACGGTATTTTTTTTTTTTTTTTTTTTGGTGTTTGAAATTAAATTAGGTAAAGGTTCGAGATTATGAGAGTATGTACCTGTATCTCGTAATACTGGGTACATTTTATAGTGGTTTGTGTGGGAGAACTGGTTTACTTATTTGTGAATCATTTTATAAAGTATTTATTTTTTTCAAAAGTCAAACGATTGAGCCAACTGTGTATAGGAAAGTAATTAAGTAAGTTATAAGTGGAATCATGGATTTTTCGACATAATTTAAAAGATAGATGGAAAAATTTGGCAACTGAAATGTGTATTTTTAAAATTATTTGGAAAAAAAGTGGTCCGAAAATTGTGCTATAAGAAAAATGACTTTTTTGAGAAAAAAAATTTAATCCTTTGTAGGTAAATATGTTTTGAAAAAAAAAAACCCGCATTAGGAAGAAATTTGCAAAATAAATATATTTTTTAAAAATCCTGAAATATAGGTATTCAAAACCACTATTAAAAAAATGAAACAAAAATGTACAGAGAATCAAATTTTAAAAAAGAAAGTAGGTAGGTAAATATTTTTCGGTCAAGAAATTCTTTTGGAATAATTTTTTTTTTTTTTTTAATTTGAAAATTCGTTCAAAATAGGTATCTATACTTATTAGGAACCTATTTGAAAAATATTTTTAGATTTACAAAAAATTATTTGGAATAATATTTTTTCAAAGCAAATTATTTCAAAAATGATTGAAAAATAGTTTAATTTTTTTTACCAAAAATCCTCATAAAAATAATTTTTTTGTGAAAATTTAAAAATTCTTTCAAAATAGATATACTTATTAAGAACCTATTTGAAACATATTTTTAGGTACGAAAAATTATCTTGAAATATTATTTTTTTCAAAGAAAATTATTTCAAAAATGCTTGAAAAATTGTTTAATTTTCTTTACCAAAAATTCTCATTTTTGTAAAAAAATGAATATTCTTTCAAAATAATAATATGTAGATATATTTACTCATTAGGAACCTATTTGAAAAATATTTTTAGATACAAAAAATTATCTTGGAATAATATTTTTTTCAAAGGAAATTATTTCAAAAATGCTTGAAAAATTGTTTAATTTTTTTTACCAAAAATTCTCATAAAAATAATATTTTTGTAAAAATTTAAAAATTCTTTCAAAATATATTTACTGTAATATTTGGGAACTTTTTGAAAAATATTTTTTATGTACAAAAAAATTCTCTTGGATTGGAATAATAATTTTTTTTCAAAGGAAATTATTTCAAAAATACCTACTAGAAAAATTGTTTTAATAAATTTATTTTCACTAAAAATTCTCATAAAAATAATTTTTTAGATAAAAATTTGAAAATTCACTCTAAACATACTTCTATTAGGAATGCTATTTGAAAAATATTTTTTACAAAGAATTCTCTGGAGGAGAGAGCTTAATAACCCCCGAGTAGAATTTCAAATTCTTATCAGGTTTCCGATTAGTAATGATAAAATATGATTTTAGAGACTATATCAGGGATCCTCAACCTCACATCTGGGGCCTGAAGGCTAGTGCCTCGAAAAGCATGATTTTGGGTTTGAAAATTAATCTCTTACGAGTTTTCTAATCGATTTTCTCCCAACTTGGCAAGAATAGTGTTGGGAAATTTTTTCAGATCTTTCCAACCCCAAAGATTTTTGTCCAATTTTCTAAAATTATAAAAATTCAAACCTTGAAAATCTACCCATTCAAAAATGTATTCATTTTCAAAAATCATCTATCGAATTCAAAAAATTGTCAAATTTGCCAAACTTTAGCATAACTGACCGTTTTAAAAAATTTGTCAAATTTCAAAATATTACAGATTAAAATTTTGTGAATATATAATTTTTTCTTAAATTTTTGAAAATTTATTCACTTAAAATACTAACACTTACAAAAATTATCAAAATTTGATAAATTCTGAATTTTTATCAAATTTGATTTTTTTTCAATTTTAGGTGAGTGTTTCGACAAAATTTTGAAAAATCGTAGGTATATACGTATGTACCTACCTCAATATTTTGTTTTTAAATTTCTGTTTAAAATTAAATTTTTGAAATTATTTCTTTAAAAAATTGTTTTTCAAATGTTAACTAGAATTTTAAATAAAAAAATTAATCATTTTTTTCAAAATAAAAAACTGACCAACTTGAAGAGAAATTTTTGAAAAATTGCAACACTTTTTGTAATAAGTTCAAAAGTATTTTGCCGATTTTTCCTAGTGTTTTTCAATGAGATCAGTCAATCTACCTAGTTAAGTATAATAATTAGCCTTGTTTTTTTTTTTTTTTTTTTTTTTTGGAGAATGGTGGTTGATTGAGATTTTTAAAAGGATGTTTCAACAAAATTTGAAAAATTTGTTTAATGTATTTTTTTTTTAGTATTATTTTTGGCATACCTATTTTCCCATTTTAGAGCATATTTTCGAAAAATATAAAGGCGTATTTTTTAGCATACCTATTTTAGCCATTTTTAGAGCATAATTTGCACAATTCTAGTGATTTACTCCCTGAATGGTTGACATGAACTGACTAAAAAAGTCAGCAAATTTTTCATTTAAATTAACCTACCCCGTACCCCCCTCTCAAATAGAAAAATCGTCAAATTTTGGCACTGCTTGATAGGTATAGATATGGTTGATACTAAGCGATTAATTTTGGATCGTTGAATTATTTCAATGCTTATCCTGTGAGGGAGGGAAGAGGTTCCTACTTTTTTTTATGAATTTGAAAGCGTAGAAAAAAGACAGGTAGGTAATGTAAGAAAAAAATTATATAGATGTTTGTAAATTTTCAGGACCGTTTGAGAAAAATTCATTTTTATTAGATAGATATACTAATTCTTGTATAATTTTTTCTGTTCCAGGAAAACTCTATATCAAACGATGAGAAGGGAATTGGAAAAAATCATGATGAAAGGGTAAGCAAATGCTAAAATGATATGCTTATTACCTATCAATTATTCTGATCAAAATTTGAATCAGAATTTGAAGGTTTCTATAGACTACATCTAAACAATTTATCAATCCCTCAAATCAGTACTCGAATTGAGCAAAATCACGAAACGGAACGCGCTATAATCCAAAGTTTTTGCCAAATCATGTCAAAACCCCAAATTAAAAATTGTGCTAATTTGTGAGTATTCTGTTAAGCCCCCCCCCCCCCCTTCGTTTTTGATGAGATTTTTTTAATTGGCTCTGAAAAATTGAGGTAACTAAATATTTTTTATTCCAAGGAAATTGAAAGATTTTTTAATTTTTCTATGAGAATGTAAGTAGGTTTAGAGATTCTTTTTCTATACAAAAAAACAAGAGATTTTTTTCCTCAAAAAAATTAGAGATTAAATTCCAAAAAAAAAAAAAAAAAAAAATGATAATCTTTTTCTCTAAAAATGAGCGAGTTCATCCTAAAAAATGAATAGATTTTCTTTCAAAAAATTGAAGATTTTTTTCAGTATCTACTTATAGTTACCTACCTATTTTTTTCCTAAAAAAATTAAGAAATTTTCTACAGTTTTTTTTTTCTTCAAAAAATTGAAATTAATTTTGAAAAATTTTCCCAAAAATAAGAGATTTTATTCTAAACGTATAAATATAGAAAAATAGATTTTTTCGCTCAAATTATTTGACAATAATCATGCAAGATCATTTTCTCAAAAAAAAATTAAACATTTTTGATTTTTTTTTCTCTTAAAACGGGAGATTTCATCCTAAACAAAAATAGAGATTTTTCTCCAAAAAATTGAAAGTTTTTACTTTTTTTATTCAAGAATTTGAGAAATACATAGGTATCATTATTTCAAAAAAATTCTTCGAAAAATGTGTTTTTTTTTCAAAAATTGAAAGGATTTTTTCTTCAAAATATTTCGGAATAAGTAATCAAACTTTTTTTTTTTTTTTTAATGATAGCTTTCTTTCTGCCTAAAAAAGTCATTTTTCAAAATATGAAATGTAAATACTTAGATTTTCTTTCATAAAAATTGAAAAAATTTCTTTAAAAATTTGAGAATAACTTTAAAATTATTTACTTACCAACCTTCTTTCATAAAAATTGAAAAAATTTCTTTAAAAATTTGAGAATAACTTTAAAATTATTTACTTACCTACCAACCTATTTCAGATTTATTTTTTACCCCGGCTCATTCCGGCTTAATTCGAGCTCTGATCCCTCAAGTTCATAATTTTCCAATTTTTACACGACAAGATTTTTCAATCAATTTGGCAATTTCCAAATCATATCCAAATATCGAGAGATACGTCTCAAAAGGAGTTAGGATGATAAATTCGTGACAAAAATCTCATAAAATTCTCTCAAGTGTAAATTCCATGGCAGCTGCTTTGAGACCACCTTAGAAGTCAGTGTCACTTCTACGAACGTGGCGGTTAATTTATTTGAAAATTATTACCATTTTGTCATCTTCACGAGTCTAGTTTGCTCGATGATTTATCGCGAAATCTTTGCTCGTAGATATATAATTATATTAGTAGATACGTATTACGTACGTTTTGTTCAGTAATTAAAATTTAACACAGCCATAAACCCGTCACATAAACGTTTATAAAGTCGTAAAATAATTCTCTTTTGAAGTACAGCCCCTTTCAATGCAAATCTACAAATTTTTTACTACGTTTTAAAGACGTATATCTAATCGTATTAAAAATTAGTACGCAGGTATATTTTTAACATATTAGTATAAAAAATTGAAAAAATTCTAAAAATCTCACCTTAGGTAATCTCGTCTTTGAAGAAAAAAAAAACAATTTGGTTCTCGATTCACCTGCACTTGGAACTTTATCTCAAAAAGTCACAATAACTCGATAGTTTACTCAGTAAAAAAAATCACAGATCACTGATAAAAAAAATACGACCATCAACTTGGACTTTTCAATACCAAAAATCGCGAAAATCCGAACGATATTTTACTCAAGGCGAATAAATTAATCATCCAAACACTCTGGTGCAATTAACAGTAGCACAACGTACATCGACGACGAACAAGTTGGACTCGTTTAAGTTCGCTGATTCGTTTTCGAGATGAGAAAATTGGGTAGAAAACACGTGTACATGGGCACTGGTGTATATAGAATTAAAAACGGGAGCCGATCTAGCCAACGGGGAAAGGTTGTTTCACTCAAACTCCTCCCACGGAGGGCGTTCTCATTCTCAGCATAGGGTTACAAGAGTCGTTAAGCGACGCGTATTTTTTATTATAATTTAATTACAACACCATTTAAACGAATTAGTCGTTAGGAATGATTCGCGAGTCGCGAGTTTATTTAAGGTTGCTCCCTTCTAGGCCTCTCCTAGCGCCCTCATATCCATTCCATGAGGAGAAGGAGCTCCTTATGGGAGCGAGCTCGCGACACTGACGACGACGAGCGCACGCGTTTTATATTAATTTAATTTTCATCGTCATCGTCGCGAAAACATAATTACGCTTAATCGTATTAAAGTGCTATATAGCTCTCGTCATTGTAAGTGTGTGAGAGCAAAGAATAACACATCGTCGAGTATATTTGTCATTTTGTCAGCGTAACGAAACGTCTCTGGTAAAAACCTATCTCACATCTCGAGTTCTCGACTCATCAGCGGCGTAAATTTTCACTCCGGCACTTTTTCCATTTCCACAGCATTGCTTTCGAGAGCGAATCAGCATCATCGGCGTAACGAAGAAATAAAAACAGTGGAAATTATTCACAACTTAGCGTAGGATAATTTGCCTTCGCTTCGCAGCTGCCTGAGACAGCTCCATCTTCTCGCCATTTTAAGTTCATGTGGCAAGGGGAATATATCGCGGGGGGAGGGGGCATTTATACAGCGTTGTTGAGAGAGAGGTATATAAAGACGGTTTTTAATATCAAAATGTCAAACTTACTTTAACTCCATTTATAGCTATGTAATTTACATTACAAATCCCGTTTGGGGGCGAACCGAAACTCACTTCTTCAGCGTGCTGCTGCATTAACCCCATTAGCTCCACGAGATCCCCTTCAACTGTCAAATCGCTGCTACGAACGTTAAACGGTACAGATATTATGCGTTAAGTTGCTTCGTCGTTAATAGGGTATTTGTATTCGGTACGCGCGAGGCGAAGGAGGCGGAGGAGAGCGATGGATTAGCAGATATAGAATAATTATTAAATTGTCCCGAGCAGCACACTCGACAAATTATCGAAATAAAAAATCGACAGAATATCGAATTCGATAAAGTGTCGCGTTAGTTCCGCATAAATCGTGAAATTATCTTTCGATATATCGACAGATTATCGACGAATTATAGTTAATAAAAATTTCGACATTATAGTAAGATATTTTATCGATAATCTATCTATAATATCGAAAGATAATTTCACGATTTAGGCGGAACTTTCGCGACACTTTATCGAATTCGATATTCTGCCGATTTTTTATCGATTTTTTGTCTTTTACTAGCTTTTTTCTATAATTAAAAATCATTAATTAGCATAATTAATACATTAAACTATGCCTAAACACATTATTCATGTTACGGTAAGAGGATCATTTCAGAAAAAGTCAAAAAAAAATTATAAAAAATCTGCCACCCGTGGGGCTTGAACCATCTACCTCCTGCATGGTAATCCTCTTCCTTAACCACTATGCCATACCTTATCGTTGAGGAATTAGCAATAAAACGCTTATAATAGGCAGTTTAGTACTTCCAGACGTGTTGGACTTAGAAAAATTTTCACCAATTTGGAAATAATTTCAAATATCGTCACAAAATCGTTGAAAAATCGTTCGACAAATTTCAGATTATTTGTCGATAATGTAGTTTCAAATATCGCCACAAAATCGTTGAAAAATTGAATTCGAGGAATATCATATCACGTGTCGATAATATAGTTTCAAATATCGTCATAAAATCGTTGAAAAATCGAATTCGAGAAATTTCAGATTACGTGTCGATAATAAAGTTTTAAATATCTTCACAAAATCGTTAAAAAATCGAATTCGAGAAATTTCAGATTATTTGTCGATAATATAGTTTCAAATATCGTCACAAAATCGTTAAAAAATCGAAATCGAGAAATTTCATATTACGTGTCGATAATATAGTTTCAAATATCTTTACAAAATCGGTAAAAAATCGGATTCGATAAATTTAATATAATCTGTCGATAATATAGTTTCAAATGTCGTCAAAAAATCGGTAAAATATCGAAGCCTAGAAATTTCATATAATCTGTCGATAATATAGTTTTAAATATCTTTACAAAATCGTTAAAAAATCGAATTCGATAAATTTAATATTCTTTGTCGATAATGTAGTTTCAAATATCTGCACAAAATCGGTGGAAAATCGGAATCGATAAATTTAATATTCTTTGTCGATAGTATCGTTGACGAATATCGTCATATAATCTTAATAATATCGAATTCGATAGTTTTTAGATTTTTTGCCTATGAAGTTAGTAGTAACCACAGCACCAAAGGGCTGGGGTGCAAGTGTGGCCCTAGCCCCTTGGAGTGTGGCCCCTTTTTGGGGGCCCCCAAAAACGCGGCACTTCGTGTAATGTGTTCTCCGGTGTTGTGACCGACCGACCTATGTTCTTGTGTGTGTGTGTGTGTGTGTGTGTGTGTGTGTGTGTGTGTGTGTGTGTGTGTGTGTGTGTGTGTGTGTGTGTGTGTGTGTGTGTGTGTGTGTGTGTGTGTGTGTGTGTGTGTGTGAGGGTATGAGGATTGTATAGCCCCTCTGAAGTGTGGCCCCAAATTTGGGGTCCCCATAAAAGCCCCAAAACGTTTCCGGAGCGTTAAAATTTTTTTTTGAAAAAACGGCTGGGTAAATTTTTTTTTTGGGATTGAATAGGGATTTTGGGGTTTTCAAAATTTGACCCTACTGATTGCATACCTAAGTAAACCTAAGGTGGTATGTCAGAGTCAGCACTTTTGGTGCCGCATTCTAGTGGGTATGCGGGTTGCATACCTAAGTAAACCTAAGGTGTTATGTTATAAGTTAACCTAACCTAAGGGTAGGGAGTACTGTCTTTTGGTGTCCCATTCTAGTGGCCACCATCTTGGATCTGGGGTGTGGTATGCCCCCATCTGGGATCCGGGATGTGGTATGCCCCCATCTGGGATCCGGGATGTGGTATGCCCCCATCTGGGATCCGGGATGTGGTATGCCACCCATCTTGGATCCGGTGTGTGGTATGCCCCGCTTATAGACCCCGCCCCTTGTTGGGTAGTGGATTAGACCCACCCATTTGGCTCCGCCCACAAGGAAGCCCCGCCCTTTTTGGGGGTGAAACCCCACCCAAGCCCTGCCCACAGGCCCCACCCCCAGCCCCTACCTATATGCCTACTACAACCTTTATCGCGACCTTTGAGTTAACTACACTGAATGAAAAGAAGAACACGCGAGAACAAACGAGTGATGTGTACTAAGTCTTGTTAAGAACTGAGAACTTAATAGGAAAGAGAGTAGGTAGTTAAATCAAATCGCATGAGCGCGCAATAGATAAATATTTGGTGGGGAATAGTTATTTTTATCAGTGTGTTGAAGAAAGAAAGAAAGAAAGAAAAAAGCAACGCGGCAATTCTTAGAAAAAAATTTTACCAGTAAACAGGATATGAGTCATCATTAAAAATAGAAAAATCAACTGAAAAGAACTGCGCATTAATTCTAGCTGGCATTTATTTTTCTTCAACAAATGCTTATCTTATCACACCGGATGTTTTGACTAGCTGAAAAGAACTACGCAGTAATTCTTATCAAAGGAATGTGTTCAGTTTTTTTCAAGGTCTTTTTTTCTCTACCTATTGAATTGAGTATGTTGAGTCATTGTGTTTGTTTAGTTTGGGGTTCATGAGCTTCAATAGAGCGCGCCACCGTCGCTCTAGCCTCATTCGACATGCCACCAGTAAATTGACGAATATTTTTCAACATATCTAAGAGATAAGGGGAAAAAAGCACACACCTGCACCCTCCTACCCCTCACCCCTCTTCCCCCTAAAAAATAATTAAACTACCAGTTGTTATTTTTTCTTTCAACCTTATCTTATCATATTTTTATTTCAAAGGAGGTATTTATTAGAAATCGCAGACAAAAGAAACAATTCTCAGAATTATACCACATTTTTTTTTAAATTTCGCAAAAAAGAAAAAAAGAAAACATATTTAAATTAGCACACCGCAGTCAAAATAAAAAAGAAAACATTTAAATCAGCACACCATAGCTCAGTGTAAATGTCAACTGAGAAATGATTTTATGGTAAAATCATTTCTTGATATTTCATCAATATTTTTTTCCTTCAAGTGGAGAAAAAAAGAAAATAACCCCTGCACCAAAACCTCCTTCTTGAGGTGTAAAAAATAGTTATAAAAGAAAAAATCCGCATTTACTGATTGTTTTGTCTAGATGGATGAGAATTCAAATCTTATCTGAATTCTGTTTACCTTCCAGCGAGGCTGCTGGCGAGCCAAAGCTTATCTCGTTCGATGCAGAGCTGGCGAGCTGGGAAAATTCTTTTTCTCATCTCTTTTCATCACACTATCTATCCTTCTTACTCATTCAGGTAATTGGAAAAAATCAACACCAAGTCAGTTTTACATGTTTTATTAGAGTAGGTATAATACGTGCACATATTTCTTATAGATAGGTACCTATATTTAAATTCTTAAATTATAGTAGGTTTCTAAATTAACTTACAGATTAAGGGTGTACATAAAAAAAAGAAATGTACCAAAATAGTCAGAATATCTAAGTGATACACTATGATAATCGTTGCGATGTATAATAATAATTATTGAAAATATTTCTTTCACAAGTTCATGTCTTTATTGGTATCATTAGTAGGTAGGGAACCAGAACAATCAGGGGAAGGGTTGAGAAAATGTGTACGATCAACTAAGAAGGAAACTAAATTATTATTACAGAAAATTTTTATCTCGCTTAAAATTTTATTCGCGAGTTTGACATTTTCATCAATTAAAGACATATTAGTAGGTTTGTATTGGGCTATAATCTGACGAATTTTCGTTTCTGGAGAATCCGCCTCTTGATCTGGTGCGCTGATCACTATCGGAATATCGTTGAGGATTAGATCCAATGCTCGATTCGCTGCTGCCTGGTACTCTGCAAGTAACTGGAAGGAGATGTCAATGGCAGGTTTCAACTTCAGAATCGTCTTCCAACTTTGCTCTTGCAATATGATTGAATCAGCGATGAAATTTCCAGTCTTGTCTGATCCATCGACGAGTACCACTGACCGATTGTTGTAATAGTTTCGAAATTCCAATTTCCAGTTCTCATGGACAAACTCTGGCCTTGTATCAAAACCAGAATATGGAGATGTGTAGAAGTAATCGTCCACAATCTTCAAAACTGATGGCTCCATAAATGCATTGAATTCAGCTTGGTTCATATAAACACCGCCGTATCTGCCGCAGTTGTACTTGAGAATGTTCAGTAGCGGCTCAAATTTATTATTCATGTCAAGGCCCATTATTATGTTCTTCGTACCACTCCAGTTGACTGTGTAAATCTGATTGCAAATCAGATATTTGCGCGGTTTAGCGGATTTGCGTGGTTTTCTTCTTGGAACACTGGAGATATTTTCTTCTCCATCAACAGTGGGTACATTTTCTTGTCTGCCTCGTTTGCGTTTCGGAACAATATCCAATGTCATAAGCGGAATATTGGCCGCTTCAATCGCTCCTTTGACAATGTCGACCATTTTGCCGGCCATTTTGACAATTTGCTTTCAGTAGAATGCAACAACGTTCTCAAAAATGACAAGTGCGAACAATTCAACGCATAAAACAGCGCTCAACAAGCAGAGATACTACTGTCAACTGAGCAAATTTCTTCTGAGCATATGCCATCCAACTATCATCGTCATCACTATGGAATTCTAAAAATTATAAAATAAATGTCACTTCTTTGTTACCTATAGTAAAAAAAAAAAGAGATTTAAGTAGGTATAAAATTACTACTCACCAATCTTGTTAGTTGACATTCTGACAACACACAAGTAGATAATCAGCACAGGTAAAAATCATGAAAATTAAAAAATCTCAACATGACAAAAAAATCACCCAAGTCAAAGCTATGGCATGGACTGATCAATCCACACACACACTTTGCATCTCATTTTATACTAGTGTCCCCACCACTTTTGCTCTGTGAGAAAAATATGCAGTAATAATAAATTTCAATTCCTTATCTGGTAGTCAAAACATCCGGAACGATAAGATAAGGAAAGTGGCATGGCAAAAATTATTGGTTCATTCATTTCTGAGAATTATTAAATTTTGTCTGGGTTCTCATAAAAATAAAAAGCAATAAGATAAGGTTGAAAGAAAAATAACAACTGGTAGTTTAATTATTTTTTATTTCATTTTCTTCTACACTTGAAATAACTTAAAAGATAAGACAAGGAAATTTTTTTTCTAGTCTAGTCTAAACAATAGTTACAACTTGTCATTTTCGTTTTTAATTTTTTTAATATAATACACTAAGGCACTATAGATGCAGAACCCACAGTTTGCTTCATTATACATCAAGCGATCCAAATTGATATCGTCTTCTTTATCAATTAATTCTTCAATGTTAGGTATGCTGAAAATATCTTCTCTTACTTCATCCACATCAACTTCGTGTTTCTTGCAACAAACACTTAGGCTATCACAGATGTCTTCTATATCATCATCCAAAACATCATTTCTGCTTGAATAGTAATACTCGAATTTACATTTTGGGGATTCCACCTTGTCCATCAATGTCACCAATATGTCATTCTCTTTGTCAGTTAATTTTGAAAGATTGAAAAAACAACGAGAGTAATAGGTTTTACTGCTGAGGGAACCCTTATAGGTCATAACTAGTGCATTAGCGTCGTACTGGTCAGCTAATCTTTCCAGACATCTAAATAACAGATATTTCGCTTTTTTAAAATTTTCAGATGATACTAATTCTTCAAATTCTTGTAAAGTAGCTTCCATTGTCAAGCATAAAAAAGCAACTGTTTGCAATGAACAACAACTACAAACTACTGGCACATATGTGAATCTAATTGCTTTCAATTGAGATTGAGGGTGGGGTAACTGAGGGGGAGGGGGAGGGTAGTCGACAGACAAGATGTTGGAGGGGGGGGGGGGGGGGGTAGAGAAGGGGAGCTCCCCTTCTCTACCCCCCCCCCTCCAACATCTTGTCTGTCGACTACCCTCCCCCTCCCCCTCAGTTACCCCACCCTCAATCTCAATTGAAAGCAATTAGATTCACATATGTGCCAGTAGTTTGTAGTTGTTGTTCATTGCAAACAGTTGCTTTTTTATGCTTGACAATGGAAGCTACTTTACAAGAATTTGAAGAATTAGTATCATCTGAAAATTTTAAAAAAGCGAAATATCTGTTATTTAGATGTCTGGAAAGATTAGCTGACCAGTACGACGCTAATGCACTAGTTATGACCTATAAGGGTTCCCTCAGCAGTAAAACCTATTACTCTCGTTGTTTTTTCAATCTTTCAAAATTAACTGACAAAGAGAATGACATATTGGTGACATTGATGGACAAGGTGGAATCCCCAAAATGTAAATTCGAGTATTACTATTCAAGCAGAAATGATGTTTTGGATGATGATATAGAAGACATCTGTGATAGCCTAAGTGTTTGTTGCAAGAAACACGAAGTTGATGTGGATGAAGTAAGAGAAGATATTTTCAGCATACCTAACATTGAAGAATTAATTGATAAAGAAGACGATATCAATTTGGATCGCTTGATGTATAATGAAGCAAACTGTGGGTTCTGCATCTATAGTGCCTTAGTGTATTATATTAAAAAAATTAAAAACGAAAATGACAAGTTGTAACTATTGTTTAGACTAGACTAGAAAAAAAATTTCCTTGTCTTATCTTTTAAGTTATTTCAAGTGTAGAAGAAAATGAAATAAAAAATAATTAAACTACCAGTTGTTATTTTTCTTTCAACCTTATCTTATTGCTTTTTATTTTTATGAGAACCCAGACAAAATTTAATAATTCTCAGAAATGAATGAACCAATAATTTTTGCCATGCCACTTTCCTTATCTTATCGTTCCGGATGTTTTGACTACCAGATAAGGAATTGAAATTTATTATTACTGCATATTTTTCTCACAGAGCAAAAGTGGTGGGGACACTAGTATAAAATGAGATGCAAAGTGTGTGTGTGGATTGATCAGTCCATGCCATAGCTTTGACTTGGGTGATTTTTTTGTCATGTTGAGATTTTTTAATTTTCATGATTTTTACCTGTGCTGATTATCTACTTGTGTGTTGTCAGAATGTCAACTAACAAGATTGGTGAGTAGTAATTTTATACCTACTTAAATCTCTTTTTTTTTTTACTATAGGTAACAAAGAAGTGACATTTATTTTATAATTTTTAGAATTCCATAGTGATGACGATGATAGTTGGATGGCATATGCTCAGAAGAAATTTGCTCAGTTGACAGTAGTATCTCTGCTTGTTGAGCGCTGTTTTATGCGTTGAATTGTTCGCACTTGTCATTTTTGAGAACGTTGTTGCATTCTACTGAAAGCAAATTGTCAAAATGGCCGGCAAAATGGTCGACATTGTCAAAGGAGCGATTGAAGCGGCCAATATTCCGCTTATGACATTGGATATTGTTCCGAAACGCAAACGAGGCAGACAAGAAAATGTACCCACTGTTGATGGAGAAGAAAATATCTCCAGTGTTCCAAGAAGAAAACCACGCAAATCCGCTAAACCGCGCAAATATCTGATTTGCAATCAGATTTACACAGTCAACTGGAGTGGTACGAAGAACATAATAATGGGCCTTGACATGAATAATAAATTTGAGCCGCTACTGAACATTCTCAAGTACAACTGCGGCAGATACGGCGGTGTTTATATGAACCAAGCTGAATTCAATGCATTTATGGAGCCATCAGTTTTGAAGATTGTGGACGATTACTTCTACACATCTCCATATTCTGGTTTTGATACAAGGCCAGAGTTTGTCCATGAGAACTGGAAATTGGAATTTCGAAACTATTACAACAATCGGTCAGTGGTACTCGTCGATGGATCAGACAAGACTGGAAATTTCATCGCTGATTCAATCATATTGCAAGAGCAAAGTTGGAAGACGATTCTGAAGTTGAAACCTGCCATTGACGTCTCCTTCCAGTTACTTGCAGAGTACCAGGCAGCAGCGAATCGAGCATTGGATCTAATCCTCAACGATATTCCGATAGTGATCAGCGCACCAGATCAAGAGGCGGATTCTCCAGAAACGAAAATTCGTCAGATTATAGCCCAATACAAACCTACTAATATGTCTTTAATTGATGAAAATGTCAAACTCGCGAATAAAATTTTAAGCGAGATAAAAATTTTCTGTAATAATAATTTAGTTTCCTTCTTAGTTGATCGTACACATTTTCTCAACCCTTCCCCTGATTGTTCTGGTTCCCTACCTACTAATGATACCAATAAAGACATGAACTTGTGAAAGAAATATTTTCAATAATTATTATTATACATCGCAACGATTATCATAGTGTATCACTTAGATATTCTGACTATTTTGGTACATTTCTTTTTTTTATGTACACCCTTAATCTGTAAGTTAATTTAGAAACCTACTATAATTTAAGAATTTAAATATAGGTACCTATCTATAAGAAATATGTGCACGTATTATACCTACTCTAATAAAACATGTAAAACTGACTTGGTGTTGATTTTTTCCAATTACCTGAATGAGTAAGAAGGATAGATAGTGTGATGAAAAGAGATGAGAAAAAGAATTTTCCCAGCTCGCCAGCTCTGCATCGAACGAGATAAGCTTTGGCTCGCCAGCAGCCTCGCTGGAAGGTAAACAGAATTCAGATAAGATTTGAATTCTCATCCATCTAGACAAAACAATCAGTAAATGCGGATTTTTTCTTTTATAACTATTTTTTACACCTCAAGAAGGAGGTTTTGGTGCAGGGGTTATTTTCTTTTTTTCTCCACTTGAAGGAAAAAAATATTGATGAAATATCAAGAAATGATTTTACCATAAAATCATTTCTCAGTTGACATTTACACTGAGCTATGGTGTGCTGATTTAAATGTTTTCTTTTTTATTTTGACTGCGGTGTGCTAATTTAAATATGTTTTCTTTTTTTCTTTTTTGCGAAATTTAAAAAAAAATGTGGTATAATTCTGAGAATTGTTTCTTTTGTCTGCGATTTCTAATAAATACCTCCTTTGAAATAAAAATATGATAAGATAAGGTTGAAAGAAAAAATAACAACTGGTAGTTTAATTATTTTTTAGGGGGAAGAGGGGTGAGGGGTAGGAGGGTGCAGGTGTGTGCTTTTTTCCCCTTATCTCTTAGATATGTTGAAAAATATTCGTCAATTTACTGGTGGCATGTCGAATGAGGCTAGAGCGACGGTGGCGCGCTCTATTGAAGCTCATGAACCCCAAACTAAACAAACACAATGACTCAACATACTCAATTCAATAGGTAGAGAAAAAAAGACCTTGAAAAAAACTGAACACATTCCTTTGATAAGAATTACTGCGTAGTTCTTTTCAGCTAGTCAAAACATCCGGTGTGATAAGATAAGCATTTGTTGAAGAAAAATAAATGCCAGCTAGAATTAATGCGCAGTTCTTTTCAGTTGATTTTTCTATTTTTAATGATGACTCATATCCTGTTTACTGGTAAAATTTTTTTCTAAGAATTGCCGCGTTGCTTTTTTCTTTCTTTCTTTCTTTCTTCAACACACTGATAAAAATAACTATTCCCCACCAAATATTTATCTATTGCGCGCTCATGCGATTTGATTTAACTACCTACTCTCTTTCCTATTAAGTTCTCAGTTCTTAACAAGACTTAGTACACATCACTCGTTTGTTCTCGCGTGTTCTTCTTTTCATTCAGTGTAGTTAACTCAAAGGTCGCGATAAAGGTTGTAGTAGGCATATAGGTAGGGGCTGGGGGTGGGGCCTGTGGGCAGGGCTTGGGTGGGGTTTCACCCCCAAAAAGGGCGGGGCTTCCTTGTGGGCGGAGCCAAATGGGTGGGTCTAATCCACTACCCAACAAGGGGCGGGGTCTATAAGCGGGGCATACCACACACCGGATCCAAGATGGGTGGCATACCACATCCCGGATCCCAGATGGGGGCATACCACATCCCGGATCCCAGATGGGGGCATACCACATCCCGGATCCCAGATGGGGGCATACCACACCCCAGATCCAAGATGGTGGCCACTAGAATGGGACACCAAAAGACAGTACTCCCTACCCTTAGGTTAGGTTAACTTATAACATAACACCTTAGGTTTACTTAGGTATGCAACCCGCATACCCACTAGAATGCGGCACCAAAAGTGCTGACTCTGACATACCACCTTAGGTTTACTTAGGTATGCAATCAGTAGGGTCAAATTTTGAAAACCCCAAAATCCCTATTCAATCCCAAAAAAAAAATTTACCCAGCCGTTTTTTCAAAAAAAAATTTTAACGCTCCGGAAACGTTTTGGGGCTTTTATGGGGACCCCAAATTTGGGGCCACACTTCAGAGGGGCTATACAATCCTCATACCCTCACACACACACACACACACACACACACACACACACACACACACACACACACACACACACACACACACACACACACACACACACACACACACACACACACACACACACACACACACACACACACACACACACACACAAGAACATAGGTCGGTCGGTCACAACACCGGAGAACACATTACACGAAGTGCCGCGTTTTTGGGGGCCCCCAAAAAGGGGCCACACTCCAAGGGGCTAGGGCCACACTTGCACCCCAGCCCTTTGGTGCTGTGGTTACTACTGAAGTTGTACCGATAAATCTTTATAATATCGTGAGAACATCTATAAATTTTCAAACGATTTTTTATCGATACGTTACATCTTCCGATATTATCGATCGAGTGTGCCGCTCGGGGTTGTCGTAAAGGGTACCCCTGGTTAAGATAGGCGATTTGATCCTGTCAACAATTTACCAAATTACCAATCAGATATTATAAGCCTACTATCGAGGACCCTGAAAAATAATTTTAGGGAGCACTTTCCACCTCCCATCTCACCCCCTGCCATTATATACGCAAAAAATTCAATTTTTCATTAAAAATTTCTATTTTAAGAACAGTGTGAGGAAAAATTTTGAAAGTGTGTTAGGTGGGGAGGGGGCATATTTGTAAGAATTTAAAAAAATTTTTGCAATGCATTCTAGCCAAAAACCTCGTTATAAATTTTATATTTCAAAACTATAGGACTACATAGGTATCGTAACATGGGGTTACTTTGGCCCACTTTTTGAGACTTTTTTTTGAAAATTCATCCTGCTTCTTTCAAAATCGAAGTAAGAGGCTCGGTTTTCACTCTAAATAGTGTCAGCCACTTGTATAGGAAGCTCTGTAAATTTTTTCAAATTTTTCGTCAAACCCCCTCCCTCTTCCGTGGTTAGTCAAAGTCATGGGCCAAAGTTACCCGGCTCTGGGGTTACTTTGGCCCACTTCTTTTTTTCTTCGCAAAAAATCGATTTCTAGGCATAATAATAACTCGCCAACTTAGGCATGAAACTTCACTGAAAGAAATAATTCGGTAACCATTACCAAAAAGTTGGGAAAAACTAAGACATGAAGCGAAATTCGTGAATGATTTCCCAACAGTGGTAATAATCGTTCCTTGATGTAAGACAACTATTATTAAAATTTTAAGGTGACCATTACCCAACAAAAATGAATTAATCAATAATGATAAGGAACAATTCCATTCCTACCGAATGGAATCGTCCCATACACAACTAGGGAATTATTACCCAGTGTTGGGGAATCATTCACGAATTTCGAATCATGTCCCAGTTTTTCCAACTTTTTGGTATTAGTTTCCCAACTCGGAGGGAATTATTCCCCTATGTTGGGGAATGATTCAGGAAATTCAAACCATGTCCCAAATTTACACAACTTATTCGGTATGGTTTACCAACTCGGAAATTTTTTCTTCGTGGTGATGGATCTGGTAGGATTCGAACCCTGGACCTTCCGTTTGAAGAGCCAACGCCTTAACCACTCTGCCAACCTGTAAACTCAAGGTTGAGTGCTTAATTGTGGTTTATTACTTTAAACGAATTGGAATTTTTTCAAGAAATTATTGAAATATTATGTGCGTTTATTATTTTTTAAATAAAAATTGTGTTTTAACAAAATTTCAAAAAATTCGTGATTCAATAAAGTATCGAGAAATTTGTGATTGACACAATTTTGAATACTTCATGTTTGAACAAAATTTTAAAAATATTCTACGTTTCAAATTTTCAAAAATTTAAGAAATAACCTGACGATTTTTTTATAATCATTTTGAAGAAGAAAAAAATGTTTGAGAAACCTCTCATCATACTCTCATCAAACTTGTATATTATAAACTTGGGAACATATTTTATAATTTTGTTAGATTAGTATACAGACCAATTGATTTTGTCCACAATTTTTATTATGCCTTTGATGACAGAAGTTTCCATTCGCTGTAACATTATTTAGTTGAAATATAGAAAAAGAAAAATTTGCTCGTCGATTTCGAATTATTTTAATTGTGAGGACTGAGGAAATAGTTTTAAAAAAACAACCATACTTTTGTGATTTGAATAAATATTCTTTAATTTCATTGAACTATTTTTTTTTCTACACAATTTCACCTCAATCGCCTTCAATAAGAAATTTTTTTATTAAACCTCAGTTTTGAAGAATTTATTCATCAATTACGATTCAAAAGTAATTATAAAGAAAGAAATACCTAAAAAAAAAAATCATAATTTCTATACTGATAATAAAAATTAGTGTTGAAATTTTGTATAGATGACGAATTAGTAGCTAACGTTGGGAACTTAATCCTTTTTTTCGAGAATGAATACTTCTAATAAGAAGCAATAAATGCCCACCTCTGGAAGTAAATGGTTACCCATCAAAATTAACAATCATTACTTTTTATCAGGGTTGCAGTCTTGGTTAGTTGAAAATAAATGCCTCATACATAGGTAATAATTCCCAGTAATTTTTTGAAGGTAATTATTACCCAAGTTTTCTGGTAACAACTACCAATTTTCAGGAATAGTTCCTTGAATGTTGGGGAATTTAACAAATTTTTTGAAAAATGTAAACCATTACCGAATTTTTGGGAACAATTACCTGACACAAAGGAACGATTACCAAATTTCAAAACCCATTTCTTTCAGTGTTCAAAAAACAATTTGTTCAGTTTAAACCACATGATCAAACATCGGTATTATAGAGATTTCCTGATGATGTTTATGCTTGGGCCAAAAAACTCCAAAAACGACGAAAAACGGTCCTCTGACGGCTAACTTCAATTTATCTTACAAACCCTTCACCAGTTCATGATAAATTCTGACTCTACGTTAAATTTTCGATTGATTTTCATAGGGGAAATTTTTTTTCTCGCTTTTTGATAATATTTATGCGTGGGCCAAAGTAACCCCAAAAACGACGAAACCGGTCCTCTGACCAGTAATTTCAATTTATCTCACAACCGCTTCACAAAATCGATTCTTCTATACGAGATTCTGAATCTACATAAAATTTTCGATCTGTTTTCATAAGAAAAATCTTTTTTGGACCATTCGTTATACTTCGTCTAAACAGAAGTTTTGGAGATAAAAAAACCGCATGAACAATATACTAATAAACAAAAAATCAGGTTTACCAAACTTGCGACACAAAAAAGTGACAATCGCATAGAAGTGAAGTATGAAGGCCCCTCTATCGTTGATACTCATTACAAACTCCCTCCACTTCATACAGTTGTGGCATGGACAGGCAAATATTTTTTTTTTTCAAAATTGGGCCATTGGGCCAGAGGTATTACGTAACACATTTTTTTCCCATCTAAATGTAGGTATAAGTCCAACCAGGTACTGTCTATAATAATTTTTTCAAATTTTTCATTCTATGTATTGGGTCAAATTGAAAATAATACATTTCCACCATAAAATTTCGTTTTTGCAGATAATTCAACAAAAATTTTCGAAATTTTTATGGAATATACAAAAAATGGTAGGTAACTCTTGCACGTGATTTTTTTTACATTTCTGAGACTTTGAATTTTCGCCAAAAAGCCCTAAAAAATTGTTTTAATTATTATTTATTTTGTCAATTTATTTTGAATAAAATATATAAAATAAAATACATATACTTTCTTGACTCAAAAAAAAATTCAAGCATTTCTATGCTTTAAACTAAAGTTTTAAAAACATACTATGTAATAATAAAATTTCAAAAAAAAAAAAAAAAAAAAGTAATCAACAGAATTTTGAAGAAAAAAAAATAGGTTGTCTATTGTTTTTGTTCGAAATTATTCAAGTAAATTTTCGATAAAAAAAAACGTTTTAAACGTTAAAACAAATTTTTTTTAAAAAAGTAATCAATTTCAAACATATGGTTTTAGGAAATGACTCACTTACCTGCCTATAAAAAAAAAAATCGTTCAGTAAAGAATCAAAAACGTAATTTTGTACAAAATTTAAAAAAAAAATGAATACAAATGCATAATTAATATTTTATTGCTCTTGAAAAAAAGTTTTTTGAACGATGAAAAGCGTGCGGTGGGGTGTGCATGGAGTAGCATGGAGATAACAATATTTACCTTATCGATAAACGCCCCACCATGCGTTTCATCATTGAAATTTTTGAAAAAATATTTTCTTTTTGACACATCATTATTCAAATAAAATTTTATTTTTGGTTTTTCAAGGTATCAAGTAAGTATACTAAGTACTGATTCCCTATACACGAATAAGATATGACCCACATTTTACCTTTTTATTTCTTTACGATTGTTATCAAGGACCTAGCCGATTAATTTTACCTAAGGATGGATTGGTTGAATTATAGAGTTGTATAAATAAGTACCTACATCAAGGAAAATTATAGTGTTCCTAATATTTTTTTCATGTTTGAGTTGTCCTCTAAAACTTTCATTGTTTCATTCAAGTACACTTAATTCAGTTCTCAGCTTTGACTCGAAAAGAAAATTAGAGCATGGATACAATGAATTAAATATGTATGTAAAATACTACATCGAGGAAAATTAGGGTATAAAGATCCAGATCCTCAGCAGGATCTGATCTGGATCTGGATCTTTTGCAGATTCAATGAGGCAAAAGATCTGGATCTGGATCTAGATCCTTTCACTAATGGATCTGCCCATCTCTCGTATAATTCTTATGCTATGCGGGTGGGTAATGAACAATTGAACAAGTCACCTTGGTAGAACGTGCCTGCTAAGTTCTAATGAGTGAAGTGAGTGATCAATCCAACATCGGCAATGTTGATTAAAAACTTTATGCTAATTTTTAAACAGTAACAATCTTAAAATATTTGCTGATGAGTGAATGGTACTACAGTATTGTAAAAATGTCGCCAGCGTGAGAGGATACACACTCAAAGCCATCAAAGTCATTGGCCTTTGGGTTTGGCATGAAAGTATGTAGACATCTTTACGAACGTTTTTCACCCAATACCATGGTGTCGAGTACACAGCAAAGGACAAATCAAAATCCTGCCAAAAATAAAATTCAACCTCATTCCATTTCAAGGGTAAAAATATCATGCCGGTCATAAAATTATACTTATAGTCACCAATTCATTTATCTTCGCTCCTGCCCAACATACTACGTAGACTTGTAGGAGTGTTACAATGAAAGCAGAGATTTCTTTGATCTTCACCGTATATGAATAATGTGGCTGGTAACGTAGCAAATGAGAAATTGTTTGTCGATAGCAGCTAGACTTTTGAAGTTGAATAGAAATATAAAATAATATAACTTTTTGGAAAAACTCACCCATAAAATAACAATGGCGTGCACTATTTCAACGTATAGCATTACAGGCAAAATGACACCAGTCAGAAGTTGTAGAAAGCCTCGAAAACACGTTATCAATCTGAAACATCACAGGATAGTTTTATTTTGCCATCCCTGCAGCCTCCGAATACGGAATAATCGTCCTCAAAACCAACCTTTTGAGTTCATTGATGGCGTAAATTGATTCTCTTATCACTTTTCTGAATTCCGTTTCTATGTTCTCGTAAGTTTCAATGTTTATTTCTGTGCCTGTGCTGAATGAATTCAACTCGTCGATGATACGATGTGCCTCATTGTGACAGATAGAAACCAAGTATAATATGTAAATTAACATAACTGTGTATGTGATAAATACTCCAATTGCAGTGATCAGGATTACAACGTAAGAAATTATGTACATCCTAAAAGTTAGGAATCGCTCAATTCCAACGTAAGGAACCAAGTGATACATATAATTTTTGATTTTCTCTTCTTCATAAAATAGGATCACGCCTATAGGAGTAGCGAATATGAATAATAACATAAATGACCAAAGTGCAATTACAAAGGTAATGGTCAATTTCTTGATATCTATTCTATCTCCTGATGCATACTCTTTAGACGATTGCTTCTGCTTCATCAATATTTCATCAGTAATTCTAACCATCTCTTGGAAATCATTTCCATACAGAAATACTACAATAACAGGGAGAATAAGTATGATGAAGGCACCTATGGTTGGTGAAAACGTGACGTAAATCAACAGCACAATATCTCTAGACTGCAATCCATACATAAGATACAGTGTCACAGAAATCATTAATGGCACGTCTAATGAGTTTAAAAAAATAAACCACGCAAGTTTTGTATGTAGATGCAGTTTATCTGTGAAATAAAAATTACCCATGATGCAGTATAATAAATACAACTGGTTAGCCGAGGAGGTGTTGAATCCAAATACATTTTCTTTTCCGCGCACTTGATTTATCATTTTTTTCAAATCTTTGATTACCTCCATACTATTTTAAATAACAAACACTTATCACAAACCTTTATTATCACCGAAGAAGTCGAGTTACCTACTAATCTAGGAGGTCTATGAAACAAAATAATGTTATACTTATAACCGAAGTTATCGTTGTTTTTTCCCTAGGTTATTATCAAGTACCTGGACTGATTAATTTTACAGAAGAATGAATTTGTTGAATTATGTATAAATACATCGAGGAAAATCACGGTGTTCATAATATTTTTTTCATAAGTTGTCCTCCAAAGTTTCCATTCGTGTACAAACATGAAGTATTCAGTCTCTGTTCAATCAACTTTGACATGAAAAAGAATAGTAGAGTGGGTTTCAGATCATTTACAGTGTCATGCTCCTCATGCTTCTTTAAAGGACTAATATTTTTTTTTTAGGATTTACTTTGGATAAAAAAATGTACCCTGAAATAAAAAAAACTTTCCTCAGAAATAAGATGTCCTATTTGTTTGAGTTTTTTTTTTAATTGATCTAGTAATTCATAAAATGAAACATGGAAAAAAAAAAGAACAAAAAGCATTTTTAATGTGCTTTAAAATGTAAATGTAATGGAAATGAAACTTATCTTAACAACCTCCGAACCCAAATTGGGCCCCTTAGGGGGGGGGGTCAAGTTTGAAATTTTGAAATTTACAATATTGGTATCAAAATATAGGTTTTTGAGAGCGTTAAATTCGATTTTATAACTTGAATTTCTACCACGCTTCTATTAACTTATGTGTACTTAGTTTGTAATGTATTGTATAGTGTACTAACCAATAATGCGCCCATAGGGACAATGCGCTATAAAATGAAAACTAAGCGCTCCAAAATTATGAAAATTGACTTCCGGGGGGTTTTCGATGTCGTTGAATCCATTTTTCATGTTATTTTGACTCTAGACCCAAAAGGGGCTTCGAGGGAGGAGGAGCAAAACTCAAAATTTCCAAAAATGACGTGTGGGGTATGAAAATCTAGGTTTTTATACCTCTGGAATTCGTTTTTGGTAATGTTTTCGACAAATTCTCAATGGGGAGCTTCGAGGGGGGAAGAGCAAAGCTCAAAATTTCCAAAAATGACGTGTGGGGTATGAAAATCTAGGTTTTCTTACCTTGGGAATCCGTTTTTGTTTTCGACAAATTCTTAACGGGGGGGGGGGGGGGGGGGCTCGAAGGGAAGGAGCAAAACTCAAAATTACCAAAAATGACGTGTGGGGTATGAAAATATAGGTTTTCTTACCTTGGGAATCCGTTTTTGTTTTCGACAAATTCTCAACCGGGTGGGGGGGGGGGCTCGAGGGGAAGGATCAAAACTCAAAATTACCAAAAATGACGTGTGGGGTATGAAAATATAGGTTTTCTTACCTCCCGAATCCGTTTTTGGTAATATTTTCGACAAAATCTCAGCAGGGGCTTCCAGGGGGAGGGGCAAACTCAAAATTATCAAAAAATCACATGTGTGATATGCAAATCTAGGTTTTCTTACCTCCCAAATCCTTTTTTGATATTGTTTTTAAAAAACTATCAAAAGGCGACCCAGGGGGACAAAACTCAAAATTATCAAAAATGTCATTTGGGGTATGGAAATCTTGAGTTTTTTCCCTTCCAAATCAGTCTTTGGTATCACTTTTGATGGAATTTAAATACTACAGCTCAGACGGTTACTTCACAATATCAGATAAGTAGAGTTAAATAAAATGAGTAAAAAAATTTTAAAACCCACGCTTCTGTGGAGTAGTAAAAATGCACTAAAAAGTAGAAAATAATCCCTCAGAGTTTTTGAAACATGTGTAAGATACTTAAACAATATCTTAGTTTGTAATTTTTTCAAACTTGATCTAACTCATTTACAAACAAGCGCGGTGAGCCGCATTCGACAATAAATGACTACGTCTCACCGCGCTTTTTCGTAAATGTGTTAGATCAAGTTTGAAAAAATTACAAACTTAGAAATTGTGTATCTTACACATGTTTCAAAAACTCTGAAAAGAAAGAGGGGTTATTTTCTACTTTTTAGTGCATTTTTACTACTTCACATGAAGCGTGGTTTTTAAATTTTTTTTACTTATTTATTCTACATAAAAATTGAAAGTTTTCACCTACTGTGTAAGTATTTGAAAAAAATATATAATAAATTATAATATTTTTTTTCTTAAAAAAATGATAACTTTTTTTACTCGAAATCATGCAGAGATTTTACTTCCAAAAAATTAAAAGATTCCTGTTCCAAGAAGAAGAAAAAATGTGACAAAAAATTTAGTTTTTCTCTTGCTATAAAAATTTTTGAGATTTTTTTTCCCCAAGAATATAAGGAATAAAAGTAATTGTATTACAACACCAGAGAAAATATTTTTTACTACGAAAAAATTGAGTTCCTTTTTCTATTTTATTTTTAGTTGAGACAAAAAATTGAAATTTGCTTTTCTCTAAAAAAAAGTTGAGAAATTTTTACTCCAAAAAAAAAAAAAAAAAATTAATCTCTCGAAAAAGGTAGGTAAGGGTTTTTTTTTAAAAAAAAAAGGAAAAAAATTGAGATTTTCTAACAAATTTCTTTCCAAAATACATACACCTTTTACCAAATATCTTCTTTTAAAAAAAATGGATGTATCTATTGTATCTATTTCTATAGTTCTTCAAAAAAAAATATTAGGTTTTTTTTATTCAAAACAATTAGGAGATTTCTTAAGAATTTTTAGCAATTTTTTTATATAAAAAATTTTGTCACGAAGGTTTTAAATCCTAAGGACTAGAATTTGTCATAATTTAATTTTATTTGGAATGTTAAGGTCCGGTCCTCCAAAATTATTTTGAGTGGTGGCGCATGGCACAGAGCCCATTTCTCATTGAGAATTTAACGAAAAAAATTTCAAAAAATTGGAATTGAATTTTTTTTTAATTTCTTAAGAAAATGGTTACCTACTACATAGGTACTTTCCGTATACTTACTTTTACCCAACAAGACCATTTTCGGTGATTTTTCATCCTTATCCCTATTTTTAAGAGGACATGAAAAAAAAAAAAAAATTTTTTTACCTACGGTGTTTTGAAAAAAAAAAATTGGATCAAAGTGGTCTCAATTTACATACGTACATATTTTTACCCCCCCCCCCCCAACCGACATTGGGGGGGGGGGTAAATATGTATTTTAAGTTAGTCATCAGAAATGCAAATGTCTATGAAAAGTCGTCATTATGATTTCAATTCTACTTACCCTGGTAACAGAACTTACAAGGGAACCTCGCCAACTCGTCACCTCCGATTGTGCTGAAATTTGGTTTACTGAAAGAGCATGCCACCCAGACCGCACAAACAAATTTTTAGCTGCCGAAGTTGATTTTTAGATTTTTGGCAAATTTTTGAAAATGGCTAAAACAGCCTCCAAAAAAAAAATTATAAATTTCAAGATAGAATCGTGAAAATCGGTTTGTACACTAAAGTCGACCTCCCGAGTCGATTTGAACCATTTTCAAAGCGACCTGAAGCCTCCGGGAAAAGTTGACTTTTCTCCAGCGCACTGGAATAGCTCCAGACGACGTTGTAATTAACTTCGGCAGCTGAAAATTTAATCCTAGCGTTAGTACGATGCCATCTATCGATTGACGTAGTTGAATCCAAAATCCGAAGTGATGTGTTCGCAGGTGTTTTTTTTGACAACTTGAAAATTCTGCATTTTTTAAAAATTTCCAAAAAATCAATTTCTCCTGCATATCATCCGAAACTTCGTCTACCCCCCTAAAGTCGACCCCCCGAATCGATTGGCACCATTTTCGAAGCGATCTGGAGCCTCCGGAAAATGTTGACTTTTGCCGTCTGGAAACATTCCAGTGTGCTGGATAAATGTCAACTTTTTTTGGAGGCTTCAGATCGCTTCGAAAATGGTGCCAATTGACTCGGGAGGTCGACTTTAGTGTACAACCCGATTTTCAGGATTCTATCTTGAAATTTACAATTTTTTTTTCAAAATACCTACCCGAGCAGCACACTCGACAAATTATCGAAATAAAAAATCGACAGAATATCGAATTCGATAAAGTGTCGCGTTAGTTCCGCATAAATCGTGAAATTATCTTTCGATATATAGATAGATTATCGACGAATTATAGTTAGCAAAAATTTCGAGATTATAGTAAGATATTTTATCGATAATATATCTATAATATCGAAAGATAATTTCACGATATAGGCGGAACTTTTGCGACACTTTATCAAATTCGATATTCTGTCGATTTTTTATCGATTTTTTTATTTCGATTTTTCGTCTTTTACTAGCATGTTTCTATAATTAAAAATCATTAATTAGCATAATTAATACATTAAACTATGCCTAAACACATTATTCATGTTACGGTAAGAGGATCATTTCAGAAAAAGTCAAAAAAATTATAAAAAATCTGCCACCCGTGGGGCTTGAACCTTCTACCTCCTGCATGGTAATCCTCTTCCTTAACCACTATGCCATACCTTATCGTTGAGGAATTAGCAATAAAACGCTTATAATAGGCAGTTTAGTACTTCCAGACGTGTTGGACTTAGAAAAATTTTCACCAATTTGGAAATAATTTCAAATATCGTCACAAAATCGTTGAAAAATCGTTCGACAAATTTCAGATTATTTGTCGATAATGTAGTTTCAAATATCGCCACAAAATCGTTGAAAAATCGAATTCGAGGAATTTCATATCACGTGTCGATAATATAGTTTCAAATATCGTCATAAAATCGTTGAAAAATCGAATTCGAGAAATTTCAGATTACGTGTCGATAATAAAGTTTTAAATATCTTCACAAAATCGTTAAAAAATCGAATTCGAGAAATTTCAGATTTTTTGTCGATAATATAGTTTCAAATATCGTCACAAAATCGTTAAAAAATCGAAATCGAGAAATTTCATATTACGTGTCGATAATATAGTTTCAAATATCTTTACAAAATCGGTAAAAAATCGGATTCGATAAATTTAATATAATCTGTCGATAATATAGTTTCAAATGTCGTCAAAAAATCGGTAAAATATCGAAGCCTAGAAATTTCATATAATCTGTCGATAATATAGTTTTAAATATCTTTACAAAATCGTTAAAAAGTCGAATTCGATAAATTTAATATTCTTTGTCGATAATGTAGTTTCAAATATCTGCACAAAATCGGTGGAAAATCGGAATCGATAAATTTAATATTCTTTGTCGATAGTATCGTTGACGAATATCGTCATATAATCTTAATAATATCGAATTCGATAGTTTTTAGATTTTTTGCCTATGAAGTTGTACCGATAAATCTTTATAATATCGTGAGAACATCTATAGATTTTCAAACGATTTTTTATCGATACGTTACATCTTCCGATATTATCGATCGAGTGTGCCGCTCGGGTACTTATGGTTTTTTTTGAGGCGGTTTTAGCCATTTTCAAAAATTCGCCAAAAATCGAAAAATCAACTTCGGCAGCTAAAAATTTGTTTATGAGGTCTGGGTTGCATGCTCTTTTGGTGAGCCAAATTTCAGCTCAATAGGAGGTGACGAGTTGGCGAGGTTCCCTTGTAAATACATAAATACCTACTTGGCATTACTTCTATTTCATTTTCTTTTCGTCCTTTTTGCAAATCACTTCCTCAACCGCCATCCAGTTGTATTTGTTTAATCGACGAAACCCTATACCCATAATTTAAAACCCACCCTCGCCTCTAAATTCACTAATAAAATTAACTCTCGTCGCCTATCCCAACTTAGAGACATTGTGCAGAGCAGAACCGATGTATCAAATCGAATAAGAAGGAATAACACTAACACATTTAAAACTAAACTCTATAACTCGTGTAGGCCTGTACTGTACTGTACTTATATTAAGCTTATAGCTTACGTACCATGGATAGGGCAACGTTGGGTGGTCGATTAGCGATAAAGTATAATAAAAAGGCGCTCAGGCTGAGCTTATACGATAATCCTATGTATCGAGATAATTGCGCGAAAAATATTCGCTACACAGAACACACACGTATCCAATTTGGAGTCTCCAGCACTGATGAATTGGGAAGTCAGTCTCGCGGGGGCATCCTCAATATATAAGAACGTTGCATAGGCCTACCCTTTATCGTGTGTGGAGCGTGTCTCTATGTAATGCCACACTCGCTTACACTATTATCGACTATGTTTCTTTGAAAATCAATTAAATTAGCGCGATATATGCAGCTTTATTCGATGCACTGGCGCATAATTTAACTACTGTGTGTATATATACAATATATATAGCGTAGATATATGCGGAGAATGAGAATGAAACACGCCCTAAATAATAAAATCAGCGTACTTAAGGGGTATCAAATTACGCTCCCGGAGGCAGGGTGAGGAGGAAGAGGAGGGTAGAAAAGCGTCGTTGCGCATTCGATGTATGTAATGTGCCACCTCATTGACCGCGCGTCCTTCTCGTCCCTCTTTTTTTCTTGCCATCTTGTGAAGAGAAAATATTTAATGCAGTTTCATTATTCATCGTTTTTCATTAACATAATAAGCCAAGAGTTGGCTGCGTTGAGTTGAGTCGAGGAGAGAAGAATAATAATGAAATTCCCATTAGGTATTTAATTAATCGAAAAAGATGAAAAATTTATAAGTTGCGGTGTGGTGTGGTTTTTTTTTTTTGGTGGGTTTTTGTCTCTGGTTTGCGTATAAATTAAATAAAAGACTGTACAGATAGAACGTAGATTATCTGCGATGTCTATCGTGGCACTTTTCAAAACTAGCCCAGTCGCATTTACCCCAAACGCTGAGCTCGGCGTTTCTCTTACGGTCTTGGGCGTTCTGTAGGTAGGCTTTGCGACACTGCTCTTTGAACTCCTTCGGATCCATCGGACGTTCGTACTTTTCGCAAATTTGATTGGATGTTTCTTGAGCAGGTATGTCGTATTGCCACGATACCTTCGGGGTGATTCGTCTATCGAGTGGTTCGCTGACTTCTCTTGTGGCGTATCTGGGTCTGAGACGATGATCATCTAGGGTAGATTTGCTGCTTTGATACGGTGTCGGCACATCGTAAGGTGTGTATCGCGATCCACCACCGATGTAGGGTGTATCGGGTGTACGAGGTGAGCGGTATTCTTGTACGGGGGTCGTATATCCGCGATAGTCGATCTTCGACGGGGTCAGACCTAGGTTGCTTTTCATAGGATGTTGCAAAGGCTGCTGCTGAAAGTGATTGTGCACTCTGAGATCCCCGTCAAGGTATTCGGCAGTCTTGAGACGGTGTTCCGACGGCAACTCTACGAACGGTCTTTTACTCGTACGTCTGTCGTATCCACTCCGTTCCATGATTCGTTTTAACGTGTAAAGATTAAAAAAGCTTAGCGCCGTTGGCTCGATAGCGCCTGAATTTCGAGGTCGAAGGGAGACGCGGAGAGAGAGTGGATTGCTTAGCAGTGGGATTTTTGTTCGAGAATTTGGATATTTGGAAGGTATTGGCTGGTGTAGTCGGAGACAGAGTTATATTTTTGGGTCTTTGTGCTTCAATTTTAAATTCCATGCTTTGTTAACCCCCCCCCCCCCCCCCCCCTCCGAAAAAACAACTTTAATTTGAACTGGATTTCAAAAAATTTAAACTCGAAAAGGTTTGAAAAATTATTTTAGATTTTTTTTTTAATACCTAAAAGCGAAATTTTACTTGTATACCAAATTGTTTTCAAAAAAATTGACAAATTGACAAATCCGAAATTTTTACTTTTTTTTGTTTTGTCACTAATTAAATTCAAATTTCAATTTTTTGAAATTTTCTGAAAATAAAAATTTTGACAAATTCAGCCTAAGGAGGATTTTGCATGGGAATCTAGGGTAGATTTTTTCATTAAATAAATGCAATTTTGAAAAAACTCACATTTTTTGAAATTTACTGAAAATAAAAATTTTGACAAATTCGCTTAGGGTAGGATTTTGCATTGGAGCAAATGGAAGCCTTTGTCGCTAATTAAATGCAAATTGTCATTTTTTAAAATGTACTGAAAATAAAAATTTTTGACAAAATGAATTTCAAAAAAAAAAAAAAAAAAATCATTTTTGTTGTCTGAAATCATTGTTTTTTGTTCTTAACGAACCTTGTTGAAACCAAAATTTAAAAAAAAATTAATTGAAAATGAATTTTCAAAAATTCTTTCGAAATAAAATTGAAGAAAATTTTCAATTTCTCTTTTTTGAAAAATTTTGGTTTGAATGATGAAAAAGTTACCTACCTATTTGAATTTGAACAAAACCTGGAAAAATTTTTCACAATAAATTTTCTTCAAAATAAGTGGAAGATTTTTGAAAAATGTTGATTTGAACGAAATTCTCAAAAATTCAAATTTCAACAAAATTAGAAAAATTCTTTCACAATGAAAAAAAAAATTGTATTGATTGATTTTTTAAATATTAATTTTTATAACTCCTCCCTCCCCCCCCCCAAAAAAAAACAATTGAAATCGAAATTTTAACGATTTTTTAAACACTTTACGTAAATACATTTTTTAACTGAAAAGAAATGGTAGAATTTTTTGAGAATTTTTTCCAACATTTTAACTGGAAATTTTGAACAGAAAAAATTTGAAGAAAAATTAGAGGTTAAAAACAAATCGTAAGCATTAGAAAAAAATCAATAAATTTTTCCAATAAAAAATTTTAATGAATCGGAAAATTTTGTTCAGTTCAAAGAAAATTTTCCTGTTTTTTTTGTTTTTTTTTTTAAGAAAAAGATTTTCTTCAGAAGTAGGTTTGTATAAAAAATTTTGAAAGAATTTCATTTGTAGAAAATTTTTTTAAGAACGTGATTTTTTCAAATAAGAGATTTTTTCACGAGATAATGAATTTTTCAAAATGAATAATTCTCAAGATTTTTGAAATATTTTTCCAAAAATTTCCACAGGGTAACTTTTATAGGAAAATCCCCAAAAAATTATAAATTTAAGCAAATAAAAAATTATTTTAGCAATTTTTATTATTAAAATATCATTTTGTTTAAAAAATCAAGTTACCTGTCAAAAAAAAGGCGGGCGGTGACTTCTTTGAAGTAGTTTTTTGGCGATTAAAAACACCGAAAAATCACGTTATTGATTTTCTTGAAAAAAAATTTTAAATAATTTTCTTTTCAACATAAAACTTTTGACAAAAAATTTTAGAATTTATTAAAAGATTTCAATGGGAAATTTTCAAAAATAAACTGAGGAAAAATTTTAGACTTTAAAAAAACTCATGATAATTTTTTTTTAGAAATATAAAAAAGTTTCAACAAATTTTTCTACGCTTTTTTTCAAACAAAACTTTTTAATAATTTTTTTTAAAATTCTTGTCAATAAATTTTATGAAGAATTTTTTGGAATAAATTTTTCAAAAAAAAAACAAGTTAATTTTATATTACTGAAAACATTTAAAAAAATTTTTGGAGAAAATTTTTGGGAATAAAATTTTTTAAAATTCCAGCAGGATAGGATTTTGCATTGCATTTTTTTCGGAGCTTTTTTCATCAATTAAATGCCATTTTCCAAAAACTCATTTTTTGAAAATTTCTGAAAATAAAATTTTTTGAAGGGTAGGATTTTACATTGGATTTTTTCAGAGCTTTTTTCATTGATTGAATGCAATTTTGCAAAAACTCTCATCATTTTGAAAATTGCTGAAAATAAAAATCTCCAAGTGTAGGATTTTGCATTGGATTTTTTCGGAGCTTTTTTCATTGGTTAAATGCCATTTCGCAGTTTTGACTGGAACTGGAAATTTTTCTGCAATATTTAGTCCTACAATTCCTACATTATTATAGGGCATCACGTAGGTATAATCATTACTTCTGTGAAAATCTGATATTCACGAAAATAATGAAAAAACTTCAATTCATGTCAATAAATTTTATGATTCTTCTCAAAATAATTTTTTTCAGCGAAATTTTTGAAAAGAATTTTCAAAAAAATAAAGTTTTTGTTTTTTGAGATTTTTTCTGAAAAAAATCTTGAGAAAAATTTGTGATTTACAAAAAACCGTGATAATCTAGCCTAAACATTTTACAACCGCTTTTTCCGAAATTTTTAATGAGAAAATTTTAATTCTTCTCGAGAAATTTTATGAAGAATTCATTGAAGAAAATTCTTCTTAAAATGATTTTTTCAGAAAAATTTTTATGGAAAGAGTTTTTTAAATTTACCGTTCTGTCTTTTATAAAGATTTTTTTGCGAATTTGTTTGAAAAAAATCTTGTAAAAATCGTGATAACTTTTTTCTAGCCTAAGCACTTTCAACTACTTTTTCCAAAAATTTTCAATTCCTTTCGAAAATTTTTATGAAGAGTAAGATGTAATTGGAAAAAATTCTTCTTGAAATCATTTTTTCAGGAAAAAAAATTGAAGGCATTTATTATAGTTTAAAGTTTTGTTTTTTGAGTTTTTTTTTGAATTTCATTTGAACAAAAAAAAACTGAAAAAATTTGAGATGAAAAATAAATCGTGATACCCGAGCAGCACACTCGATCGATAATATCGAAAGTTGAAACGTATCGATAAAAAATCGTTTAAAAATCTAAAGATGTTCTCACGATATGATACAGATTTAGCTGTACGATTTTATAGGCAAAAAATCTAAAAACTATCGAATTCGATAGTATTACGATTTTAGGACGATATTCGTCAACGATACTATCGACAAAGAATATTAAATTTATCGAATCCTATTTTCCACCGATTTTGTGCAGATATTTGAAACTATATTATCGACAAATAATCTGAAATTTCTCGAATTCGATTTTTTAACGATTTTGTGAAGATATTTGAAACTATATTATCGACACGTAATCTGAAATTTCTCGAATTCGATTTTTCAACGATTTTGTGAAGATATTTGAAACTATATTATCGACACGTAATCTGAAATTTCTCGAATTCGATTTTTCAACGATTTTGTGACGATATTTACAACTATATTATCGACAAATAATCTGAAATTTCTCGAATCCGATTTTCCACCGATTTTGTGCAGATATTTACAACTATATTATCGACAAATAATCTGAAATTTCTCGAATTCGATTTGTTAACGATTTTGTGAAGATATTTGAAACTATACTATCGAAAAAGAATATTAAATTTATCGAATTCGATTTTTTTAAAGATTTTGTGAAGATATTTAAAATTGTATTATCGACAGATTATATGAAATTTCTCGAATTCGATTTTTCAACGATTTTGTGACGATATTTAAAACTATATTATCGACACATTATATGAAATTTATCGACTTCGATATTTCAACGATTTTGTAACGATAGTTGTTGAAACTATATTGATTTTTTTCTAGTCAAAAAATACCTACTTTATATTCAAAATTGGATGGGAAGAAAGGGCCAAATCGAAATTTTTATAATAACCAAAATTAAATCCAGAATATTATTCTACAACTTTTGTTTGAAATGTTTTTTCAATTGGACCTCATCTCTACCCTCTATTATTTTGCATTTACCTACTTACGTGTAACAGTAATATGCGAAATCAAAATTGAAAAAATTTTCAAACAAGTTATCTAGTTTTTTTGGTTTACTAGGTATTTTACTTGAAACCAGATCGTTGTTCTTAAATAAAATTTTACCAAGTTCAATACTACGATTACTATGTGAATACTTAGTATTTAAAATTGAACGGGAGGGAGGCGCCCAATCGAAAATTTTGTAATGACCAAAATTATTCTTAGAACTTTAAGCTACAACTTTTGTTTGAAAATTTTTTCAATTGGACCTCTCCTTCTCCTCCAATTTTGCATAATACTCCGTTGATACTTATTCAAAATTGGAGGAGCGGAGGAAAAAGGGGCCAATTTGAAAAAATTTTCAAATAAAAGTTGTAAATTAAGGTCCTAGAAATAATTTTAGTTATTATAAAAATTTCAATTGGACCCCTCCCTCTTCTCCAATTTTGCATAAGATGTTTGAATATTAGGTATAATCCAATTCGTATTATGCGAACGAACTCCGATGTTCGCAACAGACGCTTGTTTTGGTAGAAACTGCTGTATTTGGAACGAAATTCGCCAGCCTTAAGCGTAACTACGACTTCAAACTCGCCAGCCGGTCTTGAAAATGTGCGCGCGCATATACCCATATATGCTAAATTATCTACAAAAAATCGATAGAATATCGAAATTAAATCGAAATAAAAAATCGATAGAATATCGAAACTAAATCGAAATAAAAAATCGACAGAATATCGAATTCGATAAAGTGTCGCGTTAGTTCCACATAAATCGTGTAATTATCTTTCGATTTATAGATAGGTTATCGATGAAGTATCTAACTATAATCTTGAGATTTTTAAAAGAAAAATCGTTCGATTTTATCGAAAGTTTATCTGTTGATGGATTTTGCCAACTATGATTCATCGATAATCTGTCGATATATCGAAAGATAATTTCACGATTTATGCGGAACTAACGCGACACTTTATCGAATTCGATATTCTGTCGATTTTTTATTTCGATAATTTGTCGAGTGTGCTGCTCGGGTATTTTTTTCCAAGTTTTATAAGAATTTTTCATAAGGTTTTTCTGAGATTTTTTTCATAGAAAATTTTAGTGATAAAATTGCAATTCTTTGTCAAGAAAATTTTTCGAAAAAAAATTTTGGGGTAATTTTTGACAACTTGGTTCAATAAAAAAATATCTACGCTATATTATCAAAGCTCTGCTGTGCCTCCATTTACAAAGATAGGTACCACGCGTTCAAAAAGTTTTTTCTTAGAGCAAATACTTGGTTATATTCAGATCTCAAACAGATTTCCATCATTTCTCCGGACACCCTGTATAGAAAACCGATCTCAAAAATTAATTATACATTTTTTTTAAATTTTATTTCTCTCTTAATGTTTAAAATAATTAAGATATTTTCAAATTTGCCGCTTCTTAGTACGCTGAGCTTCCCTGTCTAAATACGTTACTGGTAGTGGTGTTTGGCACGTTCTAAAGGTCCGCGCGAAAAATTAAATTTCCCAAAACAAACGCTGCGGTGGAAACGTTACGCGTAATTATGTACGTCATGTTTAATTCGAAGTGTAATTTAGAATGTAAATTTCAATTCATTCAGTTCAGATGGTACAAAAGCAGATGTTTTTTTCGCCTGCGAGCTGCGACGATCGAGCTTTAGTTTGTGACTGCGGCTGCGGCACCGACCACGGTAAGTTGAACGTGGTAAATGATGATAGCCTTAGCCTTAGCTCGAGAGAGTCGAGAGAAAAAAAAAAGAAGATTCGAATAAAAGGAAGTGAAAAAGGAGTACGTTTAATTTGCCGGCAAATGGCCTGTTCGGAAGAATTAACTTGATGAGCATAAAGGGGGACGTAATAGAGGCGACGTGGGAGAAGAAGTGCGGCGGAGAAAAAAGTAGAAATCTTCGAGTGTACGAGTACCGCCTTTTAACTACTTTGATGTGTCTTTATTTTGGCGGCTAAGTGTTGGCACCGCTGCAGACAATTGATGAGCCGTGAAATAGTGTCAACACCGTACTCCTTCAACTTATACCGCGCTTCCTGGCATTGGCATCGGTATCTACGGTAGCGTTTCCACACTGCTAAGAGTAGGACTGTCGCTTACGCCACCGCCACCGCCACCCAAACCGTGCTAGTAAAATATTCTCGAAAAATTCTCGCTAATCGGAAGCAATTACTTTTAATGGCGAATAATTATCTACATAAGATCGCTTTGTCGTACCAACAACACATCTCGAGAATCGTCCACGTACTTGTGTGTACTCGAAGGCGTGGATTTTTAGTCATTTTTCACCATTTCCATCGTATACCTATCAAGTCTGATAATGGCCAAGGAACATGTTTATTTGTAGAAGAATGTAAAAAAAATTTCCACTCCGTCTCCGATGACTTTAAATGTCCTTCCCAATGGTGATAATTTTAATCGACGAATCAGTCTTTATGTCGTGCTCTTTTCTACTAACAAACGACGACTCAGCTGGTTCTTCTTCGGCACTTCGTTTGATATCGGAATTTTTGCCCAACTTTGATAGTAATTTACGCCTAATTGTGATCACCTTCTGATTCTCGATTGGTTGTGGAAACTGGACGTGGGAGAAATCGACGAATCCTTTTTTCAGATCCAGTTTTGATTTTAATTCGACCGATGTGACTACTCGAAGGGCTTGTTTGATTTTTTTTGAGCGACGATGACGATGATGATGACGGTGGCGGAATTTTTTGAATTTTCGTTTCTTGATTTTCGAATGTGTTCGGAGTTTGGTCCGGTGGTGGGATTTTTTTGAACGTTTTTTACATCGTTCGGATTTGGCGGCTGGTTTGCTGGGTTGGCATGGTTTGGCTGGTAGAACTCCGACGTAACTGTAGTAGTCGGCGAATGATCGGACGATGTTGCGACCGACTCGGTGATCTGGTGAAGGGGTTAAGGAATGTCAAGGCTGAGTTAAATATTTGGGGGTTTTGTACATTATTTTGAGAGGGTTTCTCAAAAATTCATGATTTTTGTAAAAAAATGTAAAAAAAACACAACAAAAAAACAATTTTATACATATAACATGGTTCTATCGGTATTTTGAAACAATGATTTCCATTTTTTCTCAATCTATGTAAAATTTATTTATAAAAATATAAAATAAGTATAAATGAACAAGAAATTGGTATTTGACCAAATTTTTAAAAATTGACATCTGAAGAAAATTTTCAAAAATTATTGTTCTACAAAATATTTTTAAAAGAAATTGACAAAATTTTGAAAATTCATTTATTAAAAAAATAATAATAAAATTAGCTTCAGCAGAAAATTAAAAAAATTGCTGAACAAGATTTTGAAAAAAATTAGGCAAACATTTTTATAGAAAAAATTAGGAAAAATTGCTTTTAGAATAAAATTTTCAAGTTAAGATAACATTTTTGTGGGAAAAAAAATTCTTGTACATACAAAATTTACGTAAAACAATAAATTTTGAATAAAATTTGAAAAAATGACACCTGAAGAAAATTCAGAAAAATACCTAGGTATACCTAGTAGTTCAAACAAGAAAAAAAAAAACCTTTCAGGAAAAGTACCTAGTCTTTGGAAAAATTATTTATAAAAATTTATTTTTGAACAAAATTTGAAAAAATTAGCATACTTGAGGAGAATTTTTTTAAGTTTTTATTGAACGTTTTTTCAACTTGTAAAGTTTCTCCACAGACCACATTTTGAAAAAAATTGTTTTTTTAAAAGAAATTCGAGAAAATTAGCATTAAAGAAAAAATTAAAAGAATTATTGCTCGACAAAATTCCCTACAAAATCAAAACTTAAAAAATCTATAAAGTTTTGATAAATCGAAAATTTCAACGAATAGTTGCGCAAAAAAAGATCAAAAAGAAAATTTTTTGAGACCTAATTTAATAAAAGTTTGGTTTTGACAAAATTTGAAAAAAATATACATACCTAACACCTGAAAGGACTTTTAAAAATTATTACCTACTGAGCAATGAACATAGATATGTATTTCCAAAAATCCTAAATTTAAAAAAATAAATTGTTATTCAATAACATTTCAAAAAATCGAATAAGTATTTTAAAAAAGTATTGTTTTACGAAATTTCGAAAAAAAGTTGAAAATTTTTTTGAGACTGAATTTAAAAGAAAAAATAGTTTTTAAAATAAAAGTAGGTAAATATAAAATTGACATTGAAGAAAATTTTTTAAAAATTAACTAGGTATAGGTACCTATGTTAAAAAAGTGTAAGTTTGCGAAATTTTTCAGACTAAATTCTAGATGTTTTTGTTTTGAACAAAATATGGGAAAATTAGAATTTAAGAAAATTTAAAAAAATTACTGCTCAAGAAATTCCAATTAATTTGGGTCGCAAATTTTTTTGTAGTTGTTGAAGTTTTGAGAAAGTCGGATTTCGAACGAAATTGAGAAAATTAGAATTAGGTATATAAAATTGAAGAAATTATCCTAAATTCTGAATAAATTGAAAAATTTTTAGGCAACATTTTTGAAGAAATTAATTTTTAAAACAAGATTTTAATAAATTAGCATTTTGTGGAAATTAAAAAAAATGACTCAATTTTTTGTATTTGAATTTTTCGGGCTAAATTTTGAAAATATTAGTTTTTAAGTAAAATTCAAGAAAATAAGCATTGAAGAAAATTTTAAAAATTAGGTACATATCCTTCGAAAAATTCTAAAAGTATCAAATAATTTTGAGACATTGTTGCTCAAAAGTTTAAAAAAATGAAATTTGTCAAATTCTTCATTTTTTTTTTTTTTTTTTTTTTTTTTTTTTTTCAGAGTATACCCGAGCAGCACACTCGACAAATTATCGAAATAAAAAATCGACAGAATATTGAATTCGATAAAGTGTCGCGTTAGTTCCGCATAAATCGTGAAATTATCTTTCGATATATCGACAGATTATCGATGAATTATAGTTGGCAAAATCCATCAACAGATAAACTTTCGATAAAATCGAACGATTTTTCTTTTAAAAATCTCAAGATTATAGTTAGATACTTCATCGATAACCTATCTATAAATCGAAAGATAATTACACGATTTATGCGGAACTAACGCGACAATTTATCGAATTCGATATTCTGTCGATTTTTTATTTCGATTTAGTTTCGATATTCTATCGATTTTTTATTTCGATTTAATTTCGATATTCTATCGATTTTGTATTACGATTTTTTGTAGATTATCTAGTTTCGATATTCTATCGATTTTTTGTAGATAATTTAGCATATATGGGTATATGCGCGCGCACATTTTCAAGACCGGCTGGCGAGTTTGAAGTCGTAGTTACGCTTAAGGCTGGCGAATTTCGTTCCAAATACAGCAGTTTCTACCAAAACAAGCGTCTGTTGCGAACATCGGAGTTCGTTCGCATAATACGAATTGGATTATAATATTCAAACATCTTATGCAAAATTGGAGAAGAGGGAGGGGTCCAATTGAAATTTTTATAATAACTAAAATTATTTCTAGGACCTTAATTTACAACTTTTGTTTGAAAATTTTTTCAAATTGGCCCCTTTTTCCTCCGCTCCTCCAATTTTGAATAAGTATCAACGGAGTATTATGCAAAATTGGAGGAGAAGGAGAGGTCCAATTGAAAAAATTTTCAAACAAAAGTTGTAGCTTAAAGTTCTAAGAATAATTTTGGTCATTACAAAATTTTCGATTGGGCACCTCCCTCCCGTTCAATTTTAAATACTAAGTATTCACATAGTAATCGTAGTATTGAACTTGGTAAAATTTTATTTAAGAACAACGATCTGGTTTCAAGTAAAATACCTAGTAAACCAAAAAAACTAGATAACTTGTTTGAAAATTTTTTCAATTTTGATTTCGCATATTACTGTTACACGTAAGTAGGTAAATGCAAAATAATAGAGGCTAGAGATGAGGTCCAATTGAAAAAACATTTCAAACAAAAGTTGTAGAATAATATTCTGGATTTAATTTTGGTTATTATAAAAATTTCGATTTGGCCCTTTCTTCCCATCCAATTTTGAATATAAAGTAGGTATTTTTTGACTAGAAAAAAATCAATATAGTTTCAACAACTATCGTTACAAAATCGTTGAAATATCGAAGTCGATAAATTTCATATAATGTGTCGATAATATAGTTTTAAATATCGTCACAAAATCGTTGAAAAATCGAATTCGAGAAATTTCATATAATCTGTCCATAATACAGTTTTAAATATCTTCACAAAATCTTTAAAAAAATCGAATTCGATAAATTTAATATTCTTTTTCGATAGTATAGTTTCAAATATCTTCACAAAATCGTTAACAAATCGAATTCGAGAAATTTCAGATTATTTGTCGATAATATAGTTGTAAATATCTGCACAAAATCGGTGGAAAATCGGATTCGAGAAATTTCAGATTATTTGTCGATAATGTAGTTTCAAATATCGCCACAAAATCGTTGAAAAATCGAATTCGAAAAATTTCAGATTACGTGTCGATAATATAGTTTCAAATATCTTCACAAAATCGTTAAAAAATCGAATTCGAGAAATTTCAGATTATTTGTCGATAATGTAGTTCTAAATATCGTCACAAAATCGTTGAAAAATCGAATTCGAGAAATTTCAGATTACGTGTCGATAATATAGTTTCAAATATCTGCACAAAATCGTTGAAAAATCGAATTCGAGAAATTTCAGATTACGTGTCGATAATATAGTTTCAAATATCTGCACAAAATCGGTGGAAAATCGGATTCGATAAATTTAATATTCTTTGTCGATAGTATCGTTGACGAATATCGTCCTAAAATCGTAATACTATCGAATTCGATAGTTTTTAGATTTTTTGCCTATAAAATCGTACAGCTAAATCTGTATCATATCGTGAGAACATCTTTAGATTTTTAAACGATTTTTTATCGATACGTTTCAACTTTCGATATTATCGATCGAGTGTGCTGCTCGGGTATTATTATTTATTATTTAATTTTTTTTTTACTGAAAATTTTTTAGTAGGTAAAATAATATAGATATAAAAATTCAAATTAGATCAATAAATTTTGTGAAATGTATTTACAATTAAATAACGTTTTAAAAAATTATTTTTAAGTGTTGCGGAATGTTTATTTGTATCTTACTTTAGTACAAAAGGATACACAATTCTTCATTAAAATGAATAAAACGCTTATTACTCTTCCTCATATACCCATGGAACGAAGTAAAAATGGAATAGCAATTGACCGTTTCCTTTAAATTGGAAAAGAATCTGTAATCAAACGACAATAATTATGAGTTATTGATTTCCAATCATCTGCAGCCACATTGGGTGGGGTGCTCTGTTCGCAGCCAAACGAACCTTCGACAAGATCCTTTTTGTTTGGAGTCTCTGTTGAACATGCAGTACGAGGGTTCGTATCCGTCGATATTTTGAGAAAGTAATTTTGGAAACAACGTATGTCTTTCGTGCCTTGACAAAACGTAATATCATAGATATTATTTTATTAATTTTTTATATATAAATTTTTAAAACAAATTAAATAATTATTACCTAATTTTAAAAAAATACAAAAAAATTAGTTGATTATTTTTTATTTTTTTGAATTAAAAAATTAAAAATTCTATTTTTTATAAATTGATAGGTACCTATAAACGTCTTCGTATGTGTTTCCATGAACGAAAACTCCACAAAGGCTGCAATGTGCGTGTATATCGATTACAAAATCCAATTCTACGTTCTGAAATAAAAAATATACTTAATTATATAGAAAATCATAACAAGTGCCTTGTAAAAGTTTCGAACGTGTAATTAATAGGTATTATTAAATATTACTTTATGCGAATTTAGTTTATTGATCATATTATTTATGGCGTACAAAGGAGGATGCATCCACTGCGATATACGATTCCAGTTACGATTGAAATCGGCTCCTAGTAAATTAGATCTAAAAAATAAAAATAAAAATAAATAAAAATATTCAATTAAAGGTTATTTTTATCAGAACTACTTCTTGTATTACCTGAAATTTCCCAAAACAACACCATCTGGATTAATCATGGGTATAATTTTAAATACAACCTTACTCCTTAGCTTCTCAGCGATTGGATTATTACTTATAAGAAAATCGATGATACCTTAACAAAAATTATTTTAATCAAAAATCCACCCACAATGATCGATGCTAAAAATACAAATAGACATACCTTGGCACACGTAGGAAGACGGAGAATCACCAGGATGGACTCTAGAACATATCACAACCATTCTAATTTTCGATTTCAGTTCCATATTAGAAGGATGCGTTATCGTTACTAAATCTATTCTTCTTTTTTGCTGCAATTTCATACTTCAGTACGATTAAATTAAACTTCTCGCCCGTACATGAGGAGATCACTTTCTTAACACTTACCAACGATTCGCCTAAAAGGTCCCTTTTAAAATGAGGTAACGTTTTACGCTCGATGAGCTCCAAATAAGCTTGACATCTTGTATACGAGTACGGATAACTGTACGAAAATTGATACGCTTCTTCCTCTTTATCGAAACAAAATGCCAAAGTTAGAACGTAATTATCGTTATGATATGGTGACCGGTAGAAGTAAACTTGATGAGGAGGCATTCGGTGCCTGGAGAAAAAGCATGCGAATTAGTGCCTTCGATGGACGAGATAGGCAAACCATACGACATTTTGTAGTATTAGTATTACCATTTTTTTCTACTAGTTGACTTGACAATGGGTGTCATTCCATCGCAGAAAAGGTTCTTGTGTTTGCTGATGTTGACAATGTTGAACATTACTCTCTGGAAAATATTACCGATAATATTAGAAATAAGTTGGTGATGGGCAGAAGTAATAACTTGAGTGCTCGCTGCTCGAGCGATCCCTCCCCTCCCCTTCCCTCCTCTCCACAAAAAAAATCAAAAGTGAAATGAGCTACATTCTAGTAAATTTCGAAAATGCAAAAAATGTAAAACACTACCTACCGTACGAAAGTACCTACCAGTTTTTTTTAAGAAAAAAATTTCTTAAATGCTTTCGAGAAAGAAATGACTCAAGTTTTTTGAAAAAAAAAAAAATCGGTTTTTGATAGAAAGATTTTTAATGTTTTGATTTTGTTTACGAAATTATTCTTTTATTAAAAACAATAACAACATGTTGTCACATTATTTTTTTTTATCATTTTTTTTTTTGGATATTCTCAAAATAAAAATTCTTATCATAATTTTTTAGAACTAAATATTCAAGTGAATAATTACCTACTCAATTACTTATTTTGAAAAACATATTTCATTTTTTTGAAAAAAATTAATTTTTTTGAAGAGAAAAAATCTCATTTTTCCCAAAAGGAAATCTATTATTTTTAACGGAAAAAAAATCTCTCATTTTTTGAGAAAACTTTAAATTTTTTAGAATAATAAATCGGGGGGGGGGAGTCTTTCAATCCCAGTTTTTTTCTAATAAAAATATTCCCCAATGTTTTGAAGAAGAATGAAAAAGCTAAAAAAATTTGAAAAGAAAAAAATCTGGATTTTCTTGGAATAAAGGATCGTTCACAATGCACCTTTACTTTTTGCTTTTGCTTTTTGCTTAACACTCACTACTGTCTGCACCACTCTGGTGGCCAGAAATTTGTGTATTTACACGTTTGTAAGTGTACTGGTTAAGCAAAAGCAAAAAGTAAAGCTCCATTGTGAACGAGCCTTAAAAAATGTCTAATAATTTTTTTTAGATAAAAACAAAGTTAGAAATAATTTTCTTTCTTCGTTTTTTTGGAATAGAATTTTTTTGGAGGAAAAAATGTTTCTTATCTCTCATATTTTTTTTGAAACTCAATTTTTTTGGGTAAAAAATGTTACCCTATTTTTAGGGAGAAGGAAAGTTTTTGAGTAAAAAAATTCTAAACTTTCTAGAGTAAAAGAATGATATGACTTTTTTTTTAATAAAAAAATTTATTGAAATCCTTAGGAGGAAATTTATTGAGGATTTTTCTTTTATAATTTTCGAGGCAAAAAAATTTCCTAATTTTTTAGTGAAAAAAATTTCTTTATAGATTATTTTTGGAATCGAAAAAATTACTCGGGGGGGGGTCTAAACTATTTCCAAAGTAAAATTTCTTAAATTTTTGAAAATTAAAAAATACTATTATTTTATGAAAGAATTTTTCTAAAAGAAATCTCCTATTTTTAGAAAAAATCTCACATTTTTTTCGAGAAGAAAATTTTACGGTTTTTATGAGAAAATTGTGAAAAATTTTTGAAGTAAAAAAAATTTACCTACTCAGGCACGACCTTCTACACTTAACAGGCCCAAGTACGAAATCTGGCAACATTGCATTTGGAGGCTGGTTTTTTGAATTCTCCATAAGATGTAATGTTAATTCATGTCGCAATAACTTGAAAAATATGAACTTGACCAAAAAAGTGTAAGAGACCTTTTTTGTAGAGAATTAAAAGAGCTTTCGATTCATATAAGAATTTTTGAATTTTATGGAAAATTTGGAATTTTTTTAAAAAATTCGAAAATTCGTACATCTTTATAAAATCCAAAAATTCTTATATGAATCGAAAGCTCTTTTAATTCTCTACAAAAAAGGGCTCCTACACTTTTTTTGTCAAGTTCATATTTTTCAAGTTATTGCGACATGAATTAACATTATGTCTTATGGAGAATCCGGAAAACCAGCCTTCAATGATAAAAGAATGCGGCGATGCCAGGTTTCGTACTTGGGCCTGTTAAGTGTAGAAGGTCGTGACTCAGGTGTTTTTTTTTTTTTTTTTTTTTTTTTGAAAAAAACAAAAAAGTCTCTAAATTTTTTTGAAGCAGAAATTTTAATTTTTTCCATTTTCTTGGAATAAGAAGTCAATAGTTTTTAAAGAAAGAAATCTCAATCATTTTTTGGATCATTTTTCCAAAATTGAAAATTTTCCCATTTTTTGGAGCAGAAAATATTTTAATTTTTTGGAGGTAAAATTTTCAATTTTCTTGAGTAAATATCCATTTTTTTTTTAAAGTGAAAAATTCTCAGTTTTTTTGGAATAGGTAGGTCCTAGATTTTTATTTTCATTTTTTGACGGTAAAGAAATCACTATAGGTAAATAAATATTTTTTTGAGGATTTGAAAAAACAATCTTCATTTTCTGTAATTTTTTAGCGGGAAAAAATCTTATAGGTATTCTTTTGTGAAAAAAAAATCCATTTTTTCTAGTTTTTTAGTGGAAAAAAATCTCCAATTTTTTAGAAGAAAAAACTCCCATTTAAATATACAATTTTATTGGGGGAGGGGGATCTCTTAATTTTTTTAGTGAAAATATCTTCAATTTTTTCAGGAAAAAAATCTCTAATTTTTTAGTGGGAAAAAATCTTATAGGTATTTTTTTGTGAAAAACTCAATTTTTTCTAGTTTTTTTAGTGGAAAAAAAAATCTCCAATTTTATTTGGGGGGGGGGGGGGGGGGCTATTAATTTTTTTAGTGGAAAAAAATCTCCAATTTTTTTCAAGTAAAGAAATTCTAGATTTTTTCACAGAAAAATTTTCAAAATCATTCTCCCATGGAACATTTAAAAACTCCAAACTCCTTCCCCTTTCCTTCGGGAAGAAATCAAGCCACAGTGCTACACTGGCTACACTCTAAAAAATTCTAGGTTGTCGACCCCAAAGTTGTATTTCGGGTCGTTCTATAAAACACGTAAATCTTACTTGATCCAGTTTAATATTATCGACGACGAAATTGAACCACATTCGGTGATAAGGATTACAAGTATCCGGTCTGATGAACAAATCGTATTCGAAATCCGATATTAAATCAATCTTGCCCAAGTTACCTACGAAATATCATAAGCATTGGACGAATAAATTTTTAAAGGATGCCTAATTGTATTTTATCACAATAACTTTAATTTACCTGTCTCGAACGAAGCATCAAAACACAAATGTCCTTTCTTAGCCTTACCACTATGTCCAGGAGGTCTCATAACTACTCTGCTAACATTCCCGAGCCCACCCTCAGCATCGCTATCTTCGCTTTCTGAATTTAATCAAAACACAAACCTAATTATCATCACCTGGTCACTTGGGAAATAGTAGGTATAGCTACATAGATCACTTACCCGAATCACCCATCAAATAAACCGTTCGTTTGGCTCGCTTATCAACACTGAACTACGGTAAAATAACACGACACGTAATAAAACGCCGGCAAATATAAATACCATGTCCGCATACGGGATAAATTACCACGGTGCCAGGTACACGTTATCACTGATGTACCGTTGCATTGCACGTGACAATAAACTTTGTCAATGCAACGTTCGCGCCGTTACAAGTATATTAAAATAAAAAGCCACCTTTGAAAAGGGAATACGATGCGACAGCGACATTTAAATAATCCGATCTTGATATAGGATGTGAATAAATTTAAAGTTCGAAGGAGAAATTCCTTCGTGCGGTTCGAATGAAAAAATAAAATAAGCCTTAAAATAACAATAATAAAAATATATTTACGTTTACAAAATACTGTTACGTTCGACATAATACTGTTTTTTCAATAACTGATCCCCGCCAAATATTAATAAAACAAATTTTGATTAAAGTATAAGCATAATAATCATAATTTACACTAAAATTAAAAAATGGAATGTATTTGGAATTGCACTCTTTGTGTTCGTTTAGCACCTTGGAATATAAAATTAGGAATCAGTTACGTTATCATTTTCAACTTACTAAATATTAAATTTGTAAATAAACAGAGAAAATATTGTAGTAAAAAGAAAATACTCGATATATAAATAATTACAATTAATCTTTCACTCGATCTCACACAGAATTAAAAATTAAAAAATTTACAGCTATCCTTTGGCTGCGTTTTATTGGTCTTTTGTTCGATAAATTAGATAGTTGCCTGAGGTTAACTAGAATCATTTTCAGAAAAAATGGGAGCATATTGTGTACAGCACTTTTATCAGATTATCCACGAAATTAGAAAAAAAAAATTCGTGCTCGACTGTTCGAGTCAAATAAATAATATGTTTTAAACAAATTGTCTAGAAAAAATAAATATGGTATAGTTCAATAATCTAGTTAAGATAACGTGATTAATTCCGGATTGGGCGATAATAAAGAAGTATCGGTTAAAAATAACGGAATTCTCCTTTCTTTCCTAAGCGTTCTTTTCGTACCCATTCGGCCGGAGCTGGGATTGCCTGCTGGACTGGTGATTTGGTACCTCTTGGTAGTTCGGAGCTGGGGCCTACGTGGTCTCGTTCGATCGAAGACATAGATTCCTATAAAAAAAAATTGTTTTAAAATTTCCAATCTGTTTAGATGCAGGGCTGGCAACATGGCAGTAGCTCGGCTGCTCGAGCTATACAAGAAATTTTCAATGTGAAATGAGCATACCCTGTAAAACTCCAAAAATGTGAAAATGAAATACAACTTTTTGACGAAAAACTTAGTTTTTGCCTCAACTTTTTTCCCTAAGAAGTCTCAATTCTTTGGAGAAACAAAATACCTACTTAAATAATTTATTTTTTTAAGAAAAAAACACACTGCTGTTTTGGAGAAAAAAATCTCAAATCATTCTTTGTCTGATTTTTTTTAAATCTTCAAATTTCTTCTTGAAAAAAATTGTGTTTATTCGGAGAAAAATCTCGAAAAAAATTAAAGTAGAAATTTTTCAATTTTCGTGAAGAAAATAATCTTTTCTTTTTTGGAGAAAAAAAATCTCATAAGTATTAGATGAGAAATCTCAATTTTTTGGCTAAATTTCTCAATTTTTTCCTCTAGAAATAATTTATTTTTCATTTTCCAAAAAAAATATTCATTTCATTTCACTAAAAGAAATCCCTCAACTTTTTGAGGAAAAAAGTGTTTCAGAGTAGAAGTCATTCAATTTTTCCAGAAAAACAATCTGAAATTTAGTGAAATGAAATTTTTAATTTTATTTCAATTTAAAAAAAAAAACTTTCTAAAAAAAATCTTTAAAAAAACAGAATTCGAAAAAATTTACTAAAGTAGAAAAAGTTCAATCAAAAAATTCCTTCTCTCAAAAACAATTGTTATACCAAGAAAAAAATTAAAATCTCAGATCAAAAAGCTAAAAAATACGTATCTCGTACCATTTCATTTGAAGATTACTTTTTGGTATACAGAAATTTTACTAATGTAATCATGTTTCACCCCCTCCCCCCTTAAATCACCAAAATATTCGTTTCGATTAAAATCTGAGCTTCTTGCTTTAAACAATTAGAAATATTATTTGTTCTCATAATAAAAGTATTTCAACAAGAAATGTTCTGTTTGTGAACAGCCTTGAAATTTTTTAATCATTGAACAAATAATTAAAATATATTCAACTGTAATTTCACATTCAAGTCGTCGAAACAAGAATTTTTTCAATTTCTTAGAATAAATTCAATTTTCTGGAATAAAAGAATTTCTCACATTTTTTTAAAAGGAAATTTTTGAAATGAAAACATTTTTAAAAATTTTATAAGTTGAATTCTTATTTTTTAGAGAAAAAAAACTCTTTAAATTGTTTAGAATTAATTTTACTTAATGAAAATAATGTTTTCTTCAATTTTTTGGAATAAAAAATTTACAATGAAAAAAATATTTTTCAAAATTTTGGAATAAGAATAGGAAGGCAGTATCTTGGCTGTTATCTCAATTTTTCAAAGAAAAAAATCTCTGCTTTATGGAGAAATAACTTTTTTGAGAAAAAAATCAAGATTTTCTGCCTGACGAGTAAAAAATCTCAATTTTTGGAGTGAAAAATTATTTTTTATTTTTTTTTGTACGCGAAATTTTTTTTAAATTTTTGAAATGAATAAATTTTTACAAATCTAATTATTTTTGTCCTAAAACAATGTTTTAAAATTTTTGAAAATATTCATTTTTTTAAATATAAAAAACACACATTTTTTCAGAATGAAAAATCTTTTTAAAATTTTTGGAATGCTAACATTTTTTTAAATTGTTTGAAATGGTACAATTTCTCAAAAATTTTGGAGGAGAAATATTTCTCAAGTTCTTCTTGCAACAATATTGAGGGAAAAATCAATTTTTTTTTTTAAATTGAAGAAATTTTCATTTTTTTAAAAAGTAAAACCAATTTTTAAGTTTTTTGAAAATTTTTTAAATTTTTGTAGGAGGAATTTTTTTATTTTTTGCTTTGTAAATATTTTTCAATATTTTTGAGAAAAATATCAATTTTTTTTAATTAAAAAAAACTCATTTTTTTGTTTTAATTTTTTGGGGAAAAACTCAATTTTTTGTTTCGATTCTCTTGAAATACCCTCTACTTTTTAGATGGAAAAACTCATTTTAACTCTTAAGGGAGGAAAAGTATCTCAACTTTTTAGAGAAAAAGATCTCTAAAAATTTCTCAAATTTTTTAAAATAACTAAAAAAAATAAAATTTTCAAGATTTTTTGAATAAAATTTTTTTTCACAATTTTTCAAGAAAATTCATTTTTATTTTTTCGAAATAAATATTTATAATTTTAGGAATGATTTCTTTTTTTTTTTTTTTTTTTTTTTTGAATAAATGAATAGGGACTTCCAGTCACATGATTTTTTTTTGTTTGTTTACACTATCGCTGGTAGGAATTTTCATCAATGTTCCCAAAATATCGATGTTTCATTAGAAGCTTTAGTATAATATCGTCGAAATTTTGATAACCAATTTCATGCCAATTTCCTACCATCAAGATGTAAACAAAAAATGTGACGTCACTTCTGGAAATCCCTATCCCCTCCCTAACGCTCGAGTTCGAGTTACACTCTAGAAAATCAACAATGCCGGCTCTCTGTAGACGAAATGTAATAAATGAAATATTTACTTTAGTCATATAAGGACGACCGCCTCTATCGTATCCTCTACCGTATACCGGATTATTAAACACTTCACTAGAATCAGCAACTGAACTGAAGGGTGTGACGATTGTATGTGGTACATGAGCAACTACTCCTCTACTATTCCGTGTCTTCCACCATTTCCTAGTGTCATCCAATACCTAAAAAAAATTCAAAATTAGAAACCTGTCGAAATACACGTACATCTTCTTATGGCCGTTCTCATCTCACCTCTAAAAATTCTCCTCTAACGACAGTGAGTTCTTTATCATTGTTGGCCGTTCGCGGATACGTAACTTGGACGATTTTCGCATCGCGACTTCTCAGCTCATCCAGCCATCTCATCTGGTTCCTTTCGAATCGTTCTCCTAAGCCTCCATTTCGTTCGATAGAATCGGCCGAAATATCGCTGTGTGCGCCTACGTCTCGATCTCGAGGTACGTTGTGGACATGGGACGGCATCATGCTAGCAAATTCCGGATCAGAACCAGCATCCGGGCTGTGACATATTTCCCTATAGAAATACGTTAATAAGGCGATTCTCAACTTAGGAAGTTCGCAATTAGGTACCTTTCGTCGTGAGAGTAACGTCTGGAATGAGCTTCGTAGGGGTATTGACCGACAAGGGGTAATGGAGGTGCAGCCGGAGGAGCCATGTCGCTGCCTTGTTGCTCGTAATCGAAGTAATCGCTACTGTCGTCGTGGCCGTGATCCAGGTTTCGGCTGTATTGAGTATCTCGTAGATCTTGGTGAACCTAAAATTATACAATTTTTAGTAAAAATTTTGCATTGAGGAATTTATTACAAAATGAAGGGGTTTGAAAATACCTCTCGATGTGATCTGGGCTCATCTCGACCTCGTTTATCTCCAGATAACGGAATTTGTTCCGATGGTGTCGAGCCTCTATTATCTGACACTGGATAATCCGGTGACCAGCCGTCCATAAATATGGGATGATAAGGCGGCACGTTACCTTTCCATTGTTCTCTGTAATATTAAATTGAATAAGCACATACGAGATATAGAGGCAGATGTCGTATTAGCACTGGTATCGTACCTTGGCACAAGCCAAGCGTCTCCTAAAGAATGCCATAGCTCGGTTTCTTTACTGGTGACGCAATTCATTAATAAATTAACCGCTTCTTTGGTCAGCAGAGGGGTTACCACGCTGACTGGAAGATTAGGCCCGTAAGGGGTTTCATGTGATGCGTCGACAATCAATGCCAGTGGTGTGAATAAAAAGTGGACTAATTCTGGAGCATTTGGGTCGTGTATGTGTGATTTCAGTTTGGCCTTTAGAACAAAAAGAGAAAATTAATTCGATGGTTCGCTTAGGGAATAATTTTGATAACGTTACTTACCAGCAAATTGAAGGATAATTTGAATTTTTGGAATATGTCGATAAATTCGATCTCCGGTGGCGGTTTAGCTCGCATTGTTAACATGCCATCTCCTAAGTCTTTCTTTTTTGATTTTCTACTCCTAAAATAATATTTAAAAATTGCAATTTAGTGGAAGTTTGATCGAATGGTACGGGAATAGCTTCACAATCGAGCTAGCTTTTTACTCTCTTGAATTTGACCAAGTTCAGTACTTCATAGATACTTGATATTCAAAATTGAAGGGGAGGGAGGGTCCAATCAAAATTTTTGTTATAATCAAAATTATTCATGGAACTTCAAGCTACAACTTTTGTTTGAAAGTTTTTTCAATTGGACCCCTTATCATCCCCCCCTTATTAGTAATGTATCTCAAGTACCTAAGTTGTATTATCCAAAATTAGTGGGGAGGGAGGGGTCCAATTGAAAAAATTCTCAAACAAAAGTTTTAACATGAAGTTTCAGGAATAATTTTGCTTATAAGAAAAATTTCAATTGGACCCCTCCCTCCCCACCAATTTTGGACAACAACTTACTTAAGATACATTATTAACATAGGAGGAAGGTATAAGGGGTCCAAATGAAAAAATTTTCAAACTAAAATTGTAGCTTAAAGTTCTATGAATAATTTTGGTTAGAACAAAAAATTTCGATTGGACCCCCTCCCTCCCCTCCAATTTTGAATATCGAGCATCTATGTAGAACTAGACACTTTATGAAATTCAAGAGAGTAAGCGTGACACATTGGTTGGATCCTGGATCCATCGACGCTTGTAGCCAGCTTCGATTCTAAAATCATTATGCATCTCTCGAGGATTGGAAAAATGAGTAGGGTGTTGTTATTTCCACCTGCCTGGGTGCTCGAATTTGTAGTGAACATGAACGAAATTACTCACACTTCCTACTTCCATCAGTTCAGACTTCAGATTCTGGACTTGGAATATATTTTCATTCAATTGACATGTGTTTTATTCTAAATTGAAGGGAAGGGGTGGGTCCAATCGAAATTTTTGTAATAACTAAAATTATTTCCCGGACTTCAAGCTACAACTTTTGTTTGAAAATTTTTTCAATTGGACCTCTACTTCCACCAGTTTTTAATAATATAAGTATCTAAGCCATATTATGCAAAACTGGAGTGGAGGGAAGGGTCTAATCGAAAATTTTATAATAGCAAAAATTATTTGTTGGATCTCAATCTACAACTTTTGTTTGAAAAAAATTTCAATTGGACCCCTCCGCCAAATTTTGAAAAAGTATCCACCTGATATTATGTGAAATCGGAGGAAAGGGAGAGATCCAATCAAAATTTTTATTATGATCAAAATCATTTTTAGGATCCTAATCTACAACTTTTATTTTAAAAATATTTTAATCGGTTCCTTCCTCGCTCACTCATCTAATTTTTAATTAATATCTTCGGAGTATTATGAAAAATCAGTAGGGAGGGAGGGGTCCAATTAAAAAGAACTTCAAACAAAAGTTATAGCTTGAAGACCTAGGAATAATTTTGGATATTACAAAAATTTCGATTGGACCCCTCCTTCCCCTCCAATTTTGAATAAAATAAATGTCAATCGAAACTGAAGTCCAGATAAAATTGTAGATTCACTCGATTCATTTCAGTGAACTACTATTACCCAGACTGGTGGAAATAACAACACTCGAAAAACTAACGTACTTCTGTCGCCTTTCGAGTTCACGTGATGCAGCTACGGCGTGTTGTAATCGTGCGATAAATTTTTCAATATCGTCGAAACAGTGATTCAAAACTGTCACATCTCTTTCATATTTTTCACTGGAAGTGGAACTGGTTTCGTCATCTCTGCCTTCGAATTCGCTACTGCCACCACGACCCGGTTCCACAGCTAAAAAAACGACAGAAAAAGTTCAACTTGGTCCAAAATGATTCAAAAACTATAGAAACTATACGTACAATGAGTAGCTGCAGCATTGAAAACGGAAACTTGATCTCTGACTTTCATTCCATTGAGGGGTGGTTCGGGCGGAGGTGTCGGAGGCGGAGGAGGTATATGCCTCGGTTTCGGATGATTTGGTAAAATATGACCACTTCTTAATAATTTTAAATCTTCTACTAAATCTTGAGCTGATATGTTTTGGCACTGTAAAATCAAAAACTCGCGTTTAGGTCAAAACTTCGAAAAAAATGACGGTCTGAAAATCTAGACCCAATAATGGTACCTGAAATATATGCATTTCCGATTGCGAGCCGCTTAATTGTCGTTCGTCGCCAACAATGAACACTAATATATTATTGTATATTTCCATAGGATCATTACTCGTGAACGCTGTCGGTTCTTGTATCAAAGAAACCGGAAACCTTTCCATTACAACCTGTTGAAAAAACAACGTTATCAATAAGGTAAGTTTTCAAAACATCCTGCCACTATTCAGTATTCATTGCCACGATTATATACCCCAGTTTCGTAATCCATAATCATAACCCAATTTTGATCCATTCTGAAGTGCATCTTTTGTGACCAAATACCATTGGATTTTTCTAGCTGGAGTAATCGTCTCATTCCATCGGCTGGGTACACGATGCCTGTTTCTTTGGCTACCGAAAACGTAGCCAAATGTTCCATCACGTAGGTTGGAGATTCATTGCTTTGGTGGGATTCTACTGCAGAAGATACATAGATTCGTTATAGTTACCATATCAAAATTATGGTGAGTGATTCGTTTAAAAAATGTACTATATCGGTAGCATACCTGGAGAATACCCGTTTGAGTGAACGCTGCTTCTACTGTATGGCATTTTTATTACATGTTTTTCTAGAACATAATATGAAAAAATACGTATTAATAATACACTCTAAGTGAGTATTGATTATACTATAAACCGTACAACGTCATGAAACCCGGAAACACAATGATATTTTAGTCGAAAATGAGAAAACTCCATTAATACGTGAATAATAATTAAGTGAAACTTATCACAATGTACCGATTAACATACAAAAATCACCTCACCATTAAATCATTTTGTAATTTAAGGCGCAACGTAAACAACTGAAAAAAAGAACTAAAACTCCATTAAACCGATTATTGATACACTACCGAGTAATATTTCGAAAAAAATGTTAAATTTCCGCGATAGTACGAATATGAATGGAGATTCAACAAGTGGTTTTACACATCTAAAATGCGAGTTCTATTTCAATTACCGTGTACCACTACTTCTAGACCACTACGAAGCCACACGTCACATCGCGCATTCTTGGGACGGGCACATATTTTAGAATAAAGAATGCAAGGATGATGATAATGTTTATGCTGTACGTGATACTCGATATTTAATACGTCGATGCTAACCTATGGCATCGGCTTATGGAAGGGGGGAATGATTATTGAACAAATTTCCCATTTCCTTATTGGTACCATTAGTTGTGTAGGTCCGTTTGATAATTTGTATGCTAAAGTTGACGTTGCAAGTTTGCTTCGAGTGTCGCCTAAATGAGATGTTCCTAATCTCGCCTATGATGGATTTCGAATTTAAATCGGCCAAGTTATTCGATTAATAATCAATATGGAGAGAAAAATCAATAGGTCTAATAAAAAGAACATTAATTTGTACTGGATATTTTGATTTTTGGTACCTAACATGGTTTAGTTTCCATTCTTTCGTATCGAATTTTAATTTGTAATATTGGAAGAACGTGTAGGAAACTATTGATTTTTTATTTCTCTTGAGAATACCTACAACTGCGTCGAATAAAAAGAAATAAGTAAGGGTAAAATGTCAAAATTTAATGTGAAGTTTTAAAAAATTTATTCCAAGCCATGTGAAATAATTCCATTAATTTAAACCGGTTTCCGTTTCTGATTCGTATAGGCCTAAATATTAATGACAGTTTTGAAACAATGAACGAACGAATTCGCGAGGTAAAAATAGTCATAATTCATAAAACTTGGAAAATTCGATAACGTTGAATGTTGAATCTAATAATGAATTAAATTAGGTCTAGCCTAAAATGAAATTCGATTCATGACCAAAGAAATTAATGATTTTCCTATTCTCAAGAAGATAGGCTAGGGAAAAATTTAAAAAAAAAATGATTTCACAGATTGTTGAAGATGGAACTTCTCGTATTCATCGAGAGCCTATTTTGTGAACTTGAAGATTGCTCAAAATGATTTTGATTTATTTTGATTAATTAACTTAAAATTGATTTAAAATAATTATTTTATGCAAACAAAATATTAGAGAACTGATTGAAACATAAGACGACAAGCGTTTGAATTTTTTTAAACTTGAAAATTTTCGGGAATCGGGACAGAAGATAATAATAGACAGAAGGAATAAATTGTTGAGTAGGTATTTTTTAAATAATCATTTTTTTCATAATAAAAAAAATTGTAGGAGTTGATGAAATTAGTTTGATTTACACATTTTTTTTCAAATAAAATTTCCTTGAATTTATGGTAATGTCTAATGTCAATGTGTACCCTTTCGGCTTTCCGTAAGTTACGCACAGCGCCTACGAAATGATGGTATGCAATTTTTCAAACACAACTAAATTCGTGCCAACAGAAAGGATACACACTATAAAATATTATAATATTTTTAATTTTTTTTTTAATTTTTTTGAGTGAATTAAAATAAAAATTTTCCCTCCATCCCTTTCAATTTCAGAGATAGGCAAAAACATGTAATAATAAAATTTGTTTTTTTTTCATGTTCTATCCGATGGTGTGCAAAGAAAATTTTTTAAATGATTTTTTGAATTTTTGATTTTTTGAAATTTTTTTATTTCCTCAAAATTTTAAGTTCCAAAAATTCATAAAGAAATTTCCAATGGAAACGGTCACCTAAAATTTTGGTTTTGTAACTTACTCGAGTAGTACACAACAATTTGAAAATGTTTTCATTTCAATCGGTTCCTGGCACTTCTGACGTGTCTCATGTAAGAAGTAGGTAAAATAGAACCAACTTCGTTCCGTTTTTTTTTTCAAAGTGAACGCACCCCTGTTTTTTTTAATAATCAACGAAAATTGAATATGACACCAATAACGAAAGTTACGAAATTGATGACAAATTTGGTTTAAATCATTTTTTTTTTAAACAATAATAATAACTAATAAGAAGTGGATACAATTTTTTCAAAATAAAGTGTTCTAATTTTTTTTCTTCAAAATACTAAATAAAATGGGCTTTATTCAAAAATTATTTTTTTCAAGTTTAAGAAAGACTCAGAAAGGGTGTAAAAATGAAGAAAAGAAATGTAGGCCTATAAAAAATTAAAATGTACCAAAAAATGTATAAATTAATTCTTTTACATAAAAATAAAAAGAAAAAATTGATGAGAATTTGGTATTATACTGTTGCAAGAGATTGCAAGTAAGTAGGTATATCAAATATTTTATTGTTCTTTTTTTCAAAATACGTAACTAAAATTACAAAAATTTGATAAAAACTTGCTTATTTTATTTTATTTTTTAAAATAAAAAACATTAAAAAAATTAATAGATACCTATATCTTATAAAATATAAATATTTCTTAAATTAAATTTTCTAACATATTTTTTTCAAAAGGAACAATTTTTTTCCAAAATAGGTGAAATATTCTAATTCAAAAAAAAAAAAAAAAAAAAAAAAAAAACGACTTCTACTTGGGTTTCCTAAATCGCATACATATTTCAAAAAAAAAAAAATCAAAATGAAATAAAATGTAAAAATTAATTTCAAACATGTGTAAACCTATGAAATTATACTTTCTCTAAAAAATCAAAATGGAAAAATTGTTTTAAATCTTAATTATTTATTTAGGTACTCATTACTTACAAATAAAATATAATCATGGAGATATAAAATGAAACTGACGCTTTCGGCGTTTAAATCTTTGTTTAAAAAGAACGTGTAAAAATTGATGAAAAGTGAGTTTGGAAAATAATTTAAAAAATGAAAGAATTGACGAAAAATAATTTTAAAAAATAGTTGAAAAAATTGAGGGGTCATTTCATCATTTGTAAAAACAACCATAGTCAAAAAATCAAATTTTACAGAAGACCGAAATAACGTGTTCAGATCATGTTTGGGGGCAAAAATTTGATTCAGAGGGTGTTAATTGATCATAAAATTTTCCATAATGTCAAGAAATGCAAGAATTTTTTTTTTCAAATTTTGAAAAATTTTACGATTTTCCCTTTAAAAATACTGACTTAGGTGGTTTTTACAAAATAATCAGCTAAAACACGTACTTTTGAAGTTGAAAAAAATTGATGACGGCCAATTTTTTTTTTAATTTTATCAGCATCGTCTTTCTCGTGAAATTTTAGTTTAGAAAATTGAATAAATTTTTTTTTCTAATTTTTGACTATGGTTGTTTTTACAAACGACCCCTCAATTCGATATACCTAACCTACATACTCAACTTCTTTTTCTCTAATAAAATATTCTGCATAAAATTATTTTTTCCAATCAAAATGAAAAAAAAAAATCAAATTTTTGTGAAATAAAAAAAGTGTAAAAATTGATGAAGAATGTGTTTTTTTTGTTTTTTTATAAAATGAAAAATCTTATATCTAGGTAGGTATTAAATTATTTTTTAAATAAGATTTTTTTCAAAATTGATTAAAAAAATTGGTACCTACCTACATATTATTTAATAGGTAGGTATAAAATTTATTTAGGTATCTAAAATTTCTTTGAAAAAATAAAGATTAGATACAAAAAATTAATGAATAGGTAATGAATTCGATTCATTTTTTAAAAATACTTCATGTATCATTTAAAAAAAAAATGAAAAATTGGTGCTGGTTATTATTATTTATTTTTTTTAATTGAAATACTTATTTCTTATCTAAAATTATTTTTTGAGAAGGCAAAAAAATGTAAAAATTGATGAAAGTATACTAATTAACAGAACTGCTAATTATTTTATTTTTTATTTTTTTAAAATGAAAAAATTGGTTTAGTTTAAAACTATCAAAGAGAAAAAACGTTGAAAAAAGTTGGTAAATTGTGTGTTTTTTTAGATAAGAAATTGTAAAAGCTGACAGAAAAATGATTTCAAACTTTTAAAAAAATATATAAAAATGAATTTAAAAATTGGAAAGATTGATTTAATTTTTTTTAATAAAAAATAATAATTGTAAGTTGATTAAAAATTGATTCAAATAATTTTTTTTTCCAAAAATAACGAGAAAAAATGTAAAAATTATGGAAATTGACAAATGAGTTTGAAATAATTATTAGGTACCTAAACCTATTACCTGTTATACATTTTTTAAATTGATTAATTGAAACAACAGTTGAAATATTTTGCTTTGAATTCTAAAAAATTGTAAAAGTTGATATAAAATTGGTTTTATACAATTTTCTTTTTCAGAAAAAAAAACAACAAAACAAACTGATGAAAAAATATGTAGTTTAAATTTAAAATAATCATTGTTTAAAATGGAAGAAAATGTGTAGGATTTAAATTTTGAAGAGGAAAGTAATCATTTTATTCGAAGATTGTAAAGCTACTTTATCTGCTCATGTATTATAAAGTTAATTTTATGATTTCCAAATGTATGAATTAGAGTAACATAAAGTTCTACATTAGGACACTAGTGTCATAATGAAATCATTATGCCATTGCTTTTTCATTATGACACTCAAATTTGAAAAAAGAGTTGCATATTGGATTTCATTATGCAACTCTTTTTTCATTATGCCACTCAAATCGCAGGTAAAATTGTGTATGCAACTAGTATCATAATGATCAACTTTATGATACTAGTTGCATAAATAACTATTAGTTTTACTGATCGGTGGTTTTACTCTACTTGAACATCTCAAAGTGCACAAAGTAGCCTCTCGTTCTTGAAATTGAAAATTTGAAGAAAAAAAAATGAAAAAAATGAATTTCACAATAACTTTTTTTGAAATTTTTGGAAGTTTTACAGAAATAATGGATTAAAAATAAATCAATTGATAAGTATCAATATTCAATAATAACTTCAATAATTCAATATCAAGTTTATAAAATCAAAAAAAATTTCAAGTTTTCAAAAGTGCAAAACAACGTTAACAACCCATAAAATAACCACAGTAACGTTGTTTTGTCAGACCTTTTTCTATTTCATCGTCATAAAAATTTTATTCCAAACAATAAAATATGCCTATCCATCTTCATACTTCTATGTGAATCACAAAAAAGTTCATAAAAAAGTGAAAATAATTTCGAAAATTTAGTCACACTTGTTGGCTCAAACACTGAAAATTTGATTGGTGTAGTTAATTACCCGAAGGTTTTCTTCTATTACTTTGTAATCATTTTTCCAATGTTGTCAGTTTCCATCTGTAAGCGCTTATCATTTCATGATTAATCAGCCACTGCAGAGGATTAAATTTTAAAAATGTTTGTATCAGTGTGATAGTTTTTACGTACATTGCGCAGTTAAAACGCTTCGTATGAAATCCTAGAGTATTATGATTCGGTAATACAATAATTTAATGAAACCCGTATAGTATGCGTATGATGTTCTTTTACGTACACGATGATAGTAAGTTGTATTCGTAATCCTTTTTAGTGTCAATGAACGGACTCTCGTTTTTATATAAATTGTTTCTTTTTGTTTATATTTTAGGTTAAAGTATTGTACGATTTTGATGGTCAGCCTGGTTCTGCTGAATTGACGATTAGAAGTGGCGATGTACTCACCGTAGTTAGACAAGATATTGGCGAAGGATGGTGGGAAGGTACGGATTCCAAAGGAAATACTGGTCTTTTCCCTGCAGCTTATGTCGAAGTAAATTTCTGTAATATTTTGATACCTATTTCTAAGTAATGAAGTCGCAACTGATTTCGAGTATTTTTCGACATAGGCTGCGGAAAATGTAGATTTTTGGGACGATGAATGGGACGACGATTCGGATGGCGGAGCACCACCTTCTACCGTAGCTGAATCGATATCAAGTTACAAACCAGCTTTACATTCCTCTGGTAATAATGCAGAAGAACCTTCGGGTGGAGGTAATTATTCTATTTTGGTATTCTTCGATCTGTGTACTTTGCTCCTGTGATAATACTCTGAACTAATGTGATGTATTTTCAGCTAAACGAGCACCATCGGTTAAAGTGAAAACCATAAATAAATCGTCGTTCGCTAAATCAGGAAGTGATAGCTATATTACCGGTACCCTGCAGTTATCAGTGCCTGAGAGTGAGAAAGTCTATATTCTAGAAAGCGAGTACGGTCTGATATGGAATCCAATCAGCGAACCTTACGTTTGCGCCGTTGCTTCGCCTAAAAAAGAATCTAAACTTAAAGGATTGAAGAGCTTCATCGTGTACCAGTTGACTCCTTCTGTAAGATCATCTACATACGTATCCTTATCTACTCATTTAGTGAGCATTGAGCATTTATCTGATAACGTTTGTTTATATAGTTCAATAATATCCAAGTATCTCGAAGATACAAACATTTCGATTGGCTGCATGAAAGATTGGGAGAAAAATTCAGCCTTATACCAATCCCTCCACTACCGGATAAACAAATCGCCGGTATGTTTGGAAATTATTCCCCTTAATAGAGCTACCATCTTATTAATTAATATTGCTTGTAGGAAGATACGAAGAACACTTCATCGAACATCGTAAAAATCAACTCCAAGCGTTCGTCGATTGTGTCTGTAGACATCCTGTATTGTCTAAATGCAGCGTTTGGCAACATTTCCTCACATGTACCGACGAAAAGCGCTGGAAAGCTGGCAAGAGGAAAGCAGAACGAGATGAATTAGTCGGTGCTAATTATTTTTTCGCCATCGAAGCTCCAGACCGTCCTTTGGGATCGTTTACTGCGTAAGTGCCACGTTTACTGGGTCTCGATTTGATAAATTATCTAATCATTTTTGTCCTGTAGTGAGCAAGAAACTGAGAGCTTCTCGAGGTATATTCATGGACTAGATGTCGCTGTGAAGAATCTATCGAACGTGATCAGCGATCAGGTGAAGAAATGGCAAACTTTGTATAAACGAGAGTATCAAAGAATCGGTCATTCTTTCATAACTTATGGCCAAGCTTTCGGAATGGAGGAGCAAATTGGTAAATAGATCGTATTCAGATAAACCCAAAAGATTCCAAATGGATCGTGCTAAATGCAGATGGCTTCAGCAACATGACGTCATCTTACAGCATGAAGGACTTGGAATAATTTTCTACAAAAATGAAAGCGATGTGATTTAAAGGAAAGGGAGGGCCCAATCGAAAAATGTTTGAAACAAAAGTTGTAGATTGAGATCTGGAGAATAATTTTGGTTATTATAAAAATTTTGATTGGACCCCTCCCTCTCGTCTAATTTCGTATAATACTACGTAAATACTTATATTATTCGAAATTGGAGGGGAGGGAGAAGTTCAATTGAAAAATTTTTCAAACAAAAGTTTTAGAATGAGATCTTACAAAATAATTTTAGTCATTTTGAAAATTTCGATTGGACCCCTTTCTATTCTAATTTTTACTTTTCACAGTCACAATACTACACGAATACTTATTATTCAAAATTGGAGAGGTGTGAGATCAAAATTTTTGTAATGATCAAAATTATTGTCAGAACCCTAATCTACAACTTTTGTTGGAAAATTTTTTCAATTGAACCTCTCCCTTCCCTCCAATTTCGAATAATATAAGTATTTACGTAGTATTATACGAAAATAGACGAGAGGGAGGGGTCCAATCAAAATTTTTATAATGACCAAAATTATTCTTCAGATCTCAATCTACAACTTTTGTTTCAAACATTTTTCAATTTGACCCCTCCCTTTTCCTTAAACCACATCGCTTTCATTTTTGTGAAAAATTATTCAGTCCTTCATGCAGTAAGATGACATCATGTTTCTGAAGCCATCTGCATTTAGCACGATCCGACACGAATTAGCTTCTAGTTTCTAATTTTCGAAAATTTCTCCAGGTTACTCTCGAGCTCACCTCATGGACGCTATAAAAGAAACCGGCCATTCGTACAATGAAATCGGTAAACTGTTTGATGAACAGCCGAAGCTAGATTGGGAACCATTAGGTGATATGCTGCATATCTATAAAGGAATTATTACAGCATTTCCGGATATTTTAACCATCCATAAGGTCAGAACTGGTTCCATATTTTTTCAAAGTACCTAAATACTCGGATTAATTTTATTTTCCAATGTTTAGGGAGCCCTACAAAAAAGACGTGAATGCGATAGACTCGCTGCCGAAGGTAAAATGGACGCCCCTCAATTACAAGAAGCTTCAAAACGAACTGATAACGTATCGTATGCGTTATTGGCCGAAATAAACCATTTCCATGCCGAACAGCTGTCAGAATTATCAAAAACGTTTAAATCTTTTCTCACTCAGCAGATTGATTTTCATAAAAAGGTAGGTATTTTTGTACCCCCTGTGGTACCTCTAATTTCTCGAGTGAGATTGAATTCTATTTTTTTTTTTTTTTACAGATTGTCAGTCAGTTGGAAAACGCATTGAATCGTTTTGATTGAGATGTATTATATACATTGGAATTATATTAAGCCTTTTGTCTTTTAAGTAAGTTTGAATATCATGTGTTAGCTACTTGTCGATTATTTCTTGGGCGTACAAGTTTCTCTGACAGTATAGGTCGATTTTACATATACATATGATATAAATCGTGAATTTCTCTATCGATTAGATAGCCAGACTATCTAAATTTAAAAAACACTGTGATCTTATGTGATTGAAATCATTTATAATTAATTTCTTTTTCCAAAATCATATAGGTAAATAGGTATTCTTTTCCACTAAAAAATTTATATATTTTTTAATAATTATTTATTCCGTTGCATCGATGACTTCATCGTTCATGACATACCCATTAATCAATAAGCAATAAATTAATCTAGGAGATTGATTCTTCACTTCCTTATTATAGTTTTTTTCATCTTGTATGGATCGATTGGACTGGAAATCCACACGTTTTTTTTAATGTATTTTCTTAATATTATCAGTACGCACTTTGTAAAAATATATTCTCTAGTCAACGTATTCTCTACACACGTTTTCGTTAAATTTAAAAATCAGAAAACCAATCTATTTATCTCTCGGCCTAAGTGTACGATATATTACTATTTAATTTCAGTCTGGACTGAATGTGTATAAGTATGTGAGCTTATTTTTTTTCGAGTGTACCTCAGGATTTCTAGGCAGGCGAATGCTGTTGATTTTATCGTATTTATTATCACTGTTATTTATACTATAACCTCTTGTGAACTGTTATGGTCTACATTATGCATGATATTTAAACACTTCTTCAAATAGAGAATATTTTATTTCAACTTGGCATTATTGTTTATTGCTGACGGGGTGATTCTGTGAAACATACTGCGATTGTTTTAATGTGTAGTTAAATTTGTGTGGGTGTTGTATGTGCAATCTGTTATTGTTTGTATCTTGCAATGAACTGATTAAGGAGAGTTGGAATGTTCGGTCATAAAGCAGAAGTGACGAACTGACGATGAGTAATACGAAATTTATGAAAATTCAAAATGTTGGAATGTAATGGATGATTTGTTATAATATTGTATCCCTTCACCCTCGATCCTGTGGCAAGATTATGAGATGATGACATTGAATTTTATCAATGGGTTACGTTGCTATTTGTCATACTCGTACGTTTGAAAAACAATAAGATAAGATTTTCTAATAATTTGTTGGTAAAATTTAACGCAAACTAGAAATTGGACAGTAACTGGCATTCTGACAAAATGTCAGGGCCTACAACTTGAAATCTTCTAAGGTGTGCTTTGATTTTCTCTTGTAAGGAGGCGAGGTGAAACTGTTTAAATGTTGAATGTGAAAATTTTTTACAAGGTTTTTTAAAACAATACCTATAGAAAACTTTTTTTTTTAATTTTGAATAAATCGAAAAAAAATTGTACAAAACGTACCTAAATAATTTTTTTCTAAAAATGTGAGAAATATTTTCACTCAAAAAATCAATTTTTTCGCCAAACAAAATTGAGAAAATGTTTAATTTCAAAATAAATTAAAATTTTATTTTCAAAAAAAATGAAAGGTTTTTCAATTCCAAAAAATCAATTTTTTTTATTTCTCTAAAAATTTGAGAAAATTTTTTTCCCAAAAAATTGAATGATTTTTTCTTAGGAAAATTAGATGATTTTTTTTGTTCGTAAAAATTGATTGAGTTTATTTCTAAAAAACTAATATTTTGTTTCTGCAAAAAAAATGAGGATTTTTTTCCTCCAAAAAACTGAATGAGTTTTTCTTTTAAAAGAGTTGAATGATTTTTTTTTCAAAAAATGAGTACTACCTACCAAAAAAGTTGATTAAAAAAATTTTCCTCAAAAAATGTTGAGAAATATTGTACAAAAATATTCCAAAAAAAAGAAATGAGAGAAAAGAAGAAAAAGAAAATTCTTTAATCCAAAAATTGAGTAGTTAGTAAACTCCCCCCCCCCCCAAAAAAATATCTCTGAAAATTTAGGAAATTAGTATTTTTACTCTAAAAGTTGATTTTTTTTTCTCCAAAGAAATTGAGAGATTCTTTACCTATTTAGATATTTATTCTAAAGAAATAAAAAATTTCCAAGGTTCAAAAGGATTTTTTGAGTTTTTTTTTTCTCAAAAAAATTGCTAGATTACCTCCAAAAAATTTTGAGTTATTAAAAAAAAATGATTTTTTCTCTAGAAATTTTTAGCAGATTTCTTTCTCAAAAAAATTGAATGATTCTTATTCTCTCAAAAAAATGAATTATTATTTTTCTTAGACAATTGAATGACTTTTTTTCTGAAAAAATTGAATCTTTTAGCATAGGTATTATTTTTTTCTAAGATAAATTAAATGACTTTGATTATTTCTAAAGAAAAAAATGACTGCTTTAAGTATATTTTCTCTAAAAAATTTCGTTTTTTTGTTTGTTTTTTTCAAAGATGTTGAATGATTTTTTTTTCTCAAAACATTGAGTGATTTATTTCATTTCAAAAAAATTAAAGAAATAATTCCTCCCCCCCCCCAAAAAAAAAATCGAACTACTTCATTTCCCTAAGAAAATAATAATTCTGTTTCTCAAAAAAAATTGAGGATTTTTTTTTCATAAAAAATTGAACGATTTTCTTATTTTTTCTCTCTCGTAAAAAATTGACTGTTTTTTCAAAAAGGAAGTGAACGATTTTTTTTTTCAAAAAAAATAATTGATTTTTTTAATGGACTTAAATTTTAGATTTTTTTGTAGAAAGAAATCTGTAATTTATAGAAAAAAAATCCATCAAATTCTTTACGAAAAAAAATGTAATTCAATTTTTCTGGAGTAAAAATATTTGAAGAAAAATAATGACATAATTTTTTGGGGGAAATTCCATTTTTGGTCTCAGTTTTTCTGAAGTAAAAGTGGGCATTTCTCAAGTTTATTTTTGAATAAAAAAAATTTCAAATTTTTTTTATGAAATTTCTTCTCATTTTTTTGGAAGGAAAAAAACAACTCGATTTCCCTCAAAGAAAAATTCTCAATATTTTTTGGGGGAAAATTGAGAAAAAATACCTCAATTATAGTTCCAGAGTCACCAATAAAATTTTACAAATTTTTGAGAAAAAAAACTGTTCTAGCTTTTGGAGAAAACCTCCATTTCTGTTAAAATTGAAAGATTTTTATTTCAAAGGAATAGGAAAATGCGTTTTTTTTAGAAAATAAAATTGTATATAATAATTTTTCCATCTACCTAGAACTAGAAGAATTTTTTTCAAAAAAATTGAAATAAACTCACAATTTCGTCATTATTATTTTTTATTTTACATAATTATTTTTAAATTTTCATTTCAATTATTTTTTATTTTTTATTCCAAGAAAATTCAGAATTTTTTTCTCTCTAGATGAAAGTTCAAAGTTCATGAGATAGCCCAAGAACAAGAAGTTGTGCTTGTGCACGAGACTACGAGACGAGAGCTCGACTCAAATTTTTCCAAAAAACCGAAACTTCGTTTCGGATAACGTTATTTCACAAATAAAGTAGGTAAAAGTATTCAACTATCCAGTTTACTGCATACAGAACCTGTAACTTTTACTGATTACATCATTGAGATAAAAAATTTTAATTACTAAAATTGTGCAATATTTCGAACATAATTGGATCAATTCGAGAACAATAGTATTGAAAATATCGTCAAAATGTTCAAGAAACCCTTCAAGGTGAAGTCGAATACTCAAATGAAAGGATCCGACAAGTAATTATACCAATTTTCCACTTTTACATTCACCATACGCACCAGTTCATCACACTACAAAATATTTTCCCTTCGCAGGAAAAAATTGAAGCTAGAACTAATGAAAAATTTCCCCATACTGACGGCGGAAAATTTAAAGGAAATATTGCCACCAAAGGACGACCTAAGTTTGGTGAAAATTCTAACCTACAACGGCGAATCGGCGTTCTTCTATTGTATCGACAAACTGCCTATATTATTTTCAAGAGGCTCTAAACTCTATCCGACGCTGTACCTGTTATGGAAATACCCGAATATTTTGCCATTTTTCACCACAGCTCCCGAAGTGCTTCCAGTTCTACAAGGTGGAGCTGATTTCATGGCAGCTGGAGTGATACCCCAAAAACCAAACAATCGGTTTGGTAGAGTAAACAAGAACGACGCCGTATATGTGAATTTAACGAATAATAAAGCAGCCGTGGCGATGGGCGAATGCGCTCTGTCCAGCCATGATATGTATATGTCGGCTGGTCGTGGAAAATGTGTTATTGTTTTACATGTCTTGGACGACGAATTGTGCAGATTCGGTACAGTAGTTCCTCTACCTCAACATGGACCCGTCCTCAGCAAAAATATCGAAGCTGAAGAAGAAATAAGTACACCTAACGATGAAAATAAGCCGCCATCGTATGCGAATACTCTAAAAAATAAAGAAAAAGATCCTGCCCAAGTTCAAGCTCCAGTTGAATGCGAAAACGATACTGTTGGTCGTGCGTCCGATAGTAATGGTAAATTAGAACCGGAGCAAGAAGAAAATCACGATTTAGAATCGCCCGACGATATCCTAATGTATTGTTTCCTAAAAGCGTTGAATACTTCGATGAAAAATATCAAGTTACCTGTACTGATTAGTAATTTTTACAAGCTACATATGATACCGGCCTGTCCAGAAGGTAAAAATATCGATATTAAGAGAACGTCGTTCAAAAAAATGTCCAAATTTATACAACAGATGAGCGCCGATCATTTGATAAAAATCGAAGAACCTAGTCCAGGTGTACAAAGTATTACTCAGATTAATTATTCTCACCATTTGATATCCGGTTTTGTCGATCATCATATTAATAATACCAATAGTAACGAATCTTCCAAGGCTTCCGAACCTCAAGTTTGTGAAACTTATACGGTCACTGCTGCTGTGCTTCCGATGTTTTCTGAATTTTTAATCAAGTATGTATCCATGATGGATGCTGGATGTTTTTTCCACTACTTACCTGTATTTGAATCTTTTCTGATTATTATTTTTTTTTTTTTCGTTTCGTAGGAAAGGAGAATCAATGACTACGTCCCAAGCTCGTAGATATACCGCCGAATATATACGTAAACATCAACTACCACTTCCGAACGATAATTCGTAAGTATTGGAGGCACTCAGTCGTTCGATGAGGTATAATTTTAACATTCCTTTTGAAATTTTGCAGAATCGTACGATTAGATCCAGTATTGAAAACTTTAATATCTCAAGGAAACCCCAACGATGCACCGGAGACCGCCAAATGGGAAGAGATCATGAACAGAGTATTGTACAAAATGAGCAGATCTTTCAAAATTACCACAGATGGTAACGCCGGCTTTAGTCAAAAAGGAAAATTACCCATGATCGATATCAGAATAGCGAACAAAGCTGGCGGTAAAAAAGTATGTATTGGATAAACGAACTGTCCGACTACATTAGTGCATTTTCAAACTATACTAATCGACTGATTTTTTTTTAGGTAACGTTGATTAATAATTTAGAAGCTTATGGAATAAATATTGAAGAATTTTCGCGAGAGTGCCAAAGAGGTGTCGCTGCCAGTGCCACGATTAATCAAATTAACGGCTTGAAGACGGCACAGTTACAAATTCAAGGCAACCAGATAAATTTTCTTGAAAAAATATTAACAGGTTTGATGTCAAATTTTGGTATGACTTTAACTACCTAGTATTTTTCGTTGTGGTGTAATTTGGATTTTTTTTCAGGAAAATATAATATTCCGAAGAAGTTCATTAATGGGTTACAGTTTGCTCCTAAGAAGAAATAAAACAAATCTAAAGTTTTTCTTTTCGCAAGGTGATGTGACAGACAACAAAAATGACTGAAAAATTTCACGTTGATTGTGTAGGTACTACGTATCATTTGCATTTATAAATCGTTACATAGGTCTAATTTTTGAATGTATCGGTTTTTAATGAATCAATAAAACGAATCGAATACTTTTAATGAAGGACTATCTTCTATTGAGATTTAAATTATTCGTAAGTTGTTGGATGATTTTTTGATTTTTAAAGAAATGAGTAAGAAAACTGGAGGGGAACGATTCAAGAAACCCGTTTTTGGAAAATTACAAAAAAGTTGTTGAAAAATATATTTTTTTTTAAATTGAAAAATTGCAGAAAAAAGTTATCAAAATTTGAAAAAAGTCGTTTTTTGACAAACTAAAAAAAAATAGAGAATAACCAAGTTTTTAAAATTTTGTTTAAAAACATTTTTTATGAGTTTTTGAAATTTTTTAAAAAAAATTGATACCTATCAAATTCAAAAAAGCGTTTCGGCAAAACTATGAAAATTTGAGAAAAAACATTTCATCGATATTTTTCAAGTAAGTAGTTGTTGGACAGAATTTTCATTTTCAAAAAATCAATTATAAAACGTTTTTTGACAAAATTGTTGAAAAAAAAAACTAAGAAGGTCATGTTTTGAATTTTTTGTAATAATTCAAAAAAAAAATTCTAGCAAAATTTTAAAATTTTAAAAGAATTGTTTTTATAAATTAAAAAAAGATCGTTTCAGAAATTTGAAAAATTGAAATAAAAGAAAGGTTTTTATCAAAATTTTAAAGAACGTATTTTCAAAGCTAATAATCTCCCAAAAATGTTCTCTCACTCGATTTTGGAAAAATCAAAAAAATAAATAAATATTGATCCAATTTGAAGAATTTCCATCCTATCTTTTTGACCAATAAAATAATCTACTAAAAATGTTCTCTCATTCGATTTTGGAAACTCCTCTTTGCGAGATATACCCTTTCTGAAATATTTCCTTCTAAATTCAAAATTATTACCCACACGATTTTTTTGTGATTTTCTTTTTTAAACTTATTAAAATTTTTGATTTTTTTCAAGGAAATTTTGGGATATTTCTTTTCATAAAATTTTTCATACTTACATATTTTTTAAATTGAAAAAATGACTGGATTTTATTTTTATTTTTTCAATTATTCATTTTTTTTTTTTTTGACAAAACATTTTTGAGAGTGATTTTATTTTATTTTTTTTCAAATTTTTGATAAGATTTTTGATTCTTTTTTTAAAAAAAGAAAATTCTGAAATATTTTATACCAAAAAAATTTTTTAATGATTTTTTGTGGATTCTGAAATAAAAATAATTTTTGAAACTTGAGATTTAAAATTTTTTTGAGTAATTAAAAAAATTTTCTTTAAAAAAATAGAGGATTTCATTTTATGTTTTTGATACGATTTTTTAATTTTTTTTCTTCAAATTTTTGATTATTTTTTAGGAAATTTTTGAAATATTTCATGCCAAAAAAATTTTAAATGATTTTTTGTGAGTTTTCCTCAAAAAAAATTGAGACGATTTTTGATTTTTTTTTTCATACCTAATTTTTGAAATATTCTTTCTTAAAAAAAATGATCACTTCAATGAGAATAAAATTCTGATGGACTAGATGACTTTTCAAATGTTTACTATAATTATGGCACTTCATTGTACAAAAAAAACATCAGAAAAAAGTGCATACATAAGCGTGACAAAATAAGCAAAAAATAAATTAATCAAACTTATTATTACTTTAGGATACAAATTTCGACATCGACTGGTTTCCTTACAAATAAATTAAATGCATGTCGTATAGAAACTATCCAAAATTTCGAGTAGGTATCGAAGTAGAGATTCTTGCACACATGAGTACCTATAGATTCACTTATTTACCATATCCTAAAGCAAAACCTGGCTTTTCTTGAATATTAACTCCTTCTAAAGTTTCACCCTTGAATTTCTCTTTGTTCAAGAATTTCTCAATGGTGAGTAGTTTCTCTAGGGGAGCTACCAGAGAGTTTTCTATCCATAGAACGTCGTTGTTTGAAAATATGGCTGATTTTTTATACTCTTGGCATCCGAGATCCCAGCTTTTAATACCGTAAAGTTCAAATACTCCGTCGCCTCTGTTACAAACCAGTGGTTCTCCGTTTGTCACCTTTAAAATATGAAAATAAATTTTAAAAATTGTTTTGTGAGGATGCATTTGACAAATAGGTAGGGGGGGCCTTGAGGTAAGTGACAGAATGTAGTGTAGGTATTGTGCTTACTTGGCATAGCTCAGATTCAGTGCTTGGAGTAGAAGCGCAGGTGAAGGTATCTTGAAGGATGAAGTATTTTCCTAGATAAGTGTTTCTCAGTCTGATTTCGCAATCTTTGTATGGGAACGTTTGGACTTTGAGTTTTTGGATTTTGCCTACAATTTTAATAGAAATAACAGAATTGAGTTAATTAAAATATTATGTAGGTATCTAGGCCTGTGGTTGTATTCGTTAAGAGAAATAGGTAGATTTTCTTTACCTGGGTTGAAAATATCGGACTGAGTCGAAATGAAACATTCTTTGTTGAAACTTTGTACTTGAGATTGCGGAGGAGGCAAGCAGATCTTCTGAGTATAGGCGTCTAATTTTATAGGTTCTCTCAAAACAGCCAAAGCTAAATCTTTACTTAACGTCGTGGAATCGTACTGAGGATGTCTGGCGACAGTGGCCACCTTGTAAACATCGGAAGCAGGTCCGACTTGAACGTAAAGTGATTCAGAGTCGCTTCTAAAAATGGATTAAAATTAGTATGAGTCACTAGTTCACTATCACTACTCAATTCGTTTACATGTTGTTGAATTTTATCTGAAGTCCAATTTTACATAGATACTTGATTGTCAAAATTGGAGGGGAGGGAGGGGTCCTATTAGCTGATTTTTCCAAAATCAGCTATTAAATTTGACCCGATGGTGGGAGTTGGGGGTGGAGGTTATATTTCTCGACGTTTCATGTCAAAAGAAAACTTATAGCGATGAGCTTTTAATTGATGGTTTCTTTATATATAACTATCTGTATGTATGTATAGAATAACTGACCAAGACGAGATCCGATGTTGAAAATGACCAAGACGAGATCCGCCCTTCAAAATAAAAACCGTTGGAGTTGTATCAGGCTTTGTCATAGGCATGACTAAGCAGTTCTTAATCTACTAAAAGAACGTCTTACAAGTCTCTAGGCCTGAAGCGCGCTCTCTAGGCATGCTTGCGAAAAAATTGGTGTATGAAAAGTTGATAAAATAAGTCAAGAAGAGATCCGAGTAAAAATTAGAAAAATCGCTCCTGGCGGCGATCTAATGAATATAATGAGGCGGGACAAAAGCAGAAAGGTGAAGACTGATGTCTACTATCCACTGGAGTATTTTTCTGCGCTCCTGGTAGCATTTTGAAGCCTAGATACACGCGAGGAAAGACGAGATCCGCTATCGGAATTCGGATCTCATCTTTCCCAAACGGATCTCGTCTTTCCGTTATTTACATATAAAGGATCTCGCCTTTCCCGTTATTACCTATGTATGTATGTATGTATGGTCAATTTGTTTCCAGACGATAACTCGAGTTATAATTAATGGAATTAGTTGAAATTTATATCAGTGGTTAAGATTCATTAGGAGTGGAACTGTATGAAAATTTTTTATAACCCTTTAACTCAGCAAAGAACGCAGAGATAGGTGACATTTGGACATACATTTTTTCTATAGTACTCCTTCAAAAAATGAGGTTAAGTTAGGTTAGGTTGGATTTGTAGGTTGGTTGCAGGATTAGGTACTTCTTTAATATTTCGAAAAATTGAGTCGGATTAAAAAATTCATTTTGCTTCTAAAACTCAACAACATTTCTGTCCTAATTTATGAGTAATTATGATTTTTGAAAATGTATTTTTTGCTTTCTTCAGAGTTCAGATATACTGCTTTTAAGAAAGATCAGCTTTTCTTACGCACTTGCTGCGTTAGAGTTTTTGAAATTTTTATAATCAAAATTATTCCTAGGACTTCAAGTTACAATTTTTGTTTGAAATTTTTTTTAGTTGGACCCCTCCCTCTCCACCAATTTTGCATAACACAACGAAGATACAAATTAAAGGTCGGAGGGAGGAAAGGAGGGGTCAATTGAAAAAACTTTCAAATAAAATTTCTAAATTAGGATACTAAAAATAATTTTGGTTATCATGAAAATTTCGATTGGACCCATCCCTCTCCTCCAATTTCACATAATATCAGGTAGATACTTTTTTTAAATTGGAGGCGGGGTCCAATTGAAAAAAATTTCAAATAAAAGTTGTAGATTAAGACCCTAAAAATAATTTTGGTCATCATAAAAATTTCGATTGGACCCCTCCTTCTCCTCTGATTTCATATAATATCAGAGATACTTTTTCAAAATTGGGGCGAGGGGTCCAATTGAAAAAAATTTCAAACAAAAGTTGTAGATTGATGTCTTTGAAATAATTTTTGTTAAATTTTCGATTAGACCCTTCTCTCCCCTCCAATTATGCATAATACGACTTAGATACTTATATTATTAAAAAATGGTGAAAGTAGGGGTCCAATTTAAAAAAATTTCAAACAAAAGTTGTAGATTGAAGTCCTAGGAATAATTTTGGTTATTACAAAAATTTCGATAGGACCCCTCTCACCCCGCCAATTTTGAATATAAAGTATCTATGTAGTATTGAACTTGACGATCCACCACCGTATGAGTAAACTAGACACTATATGTTAAGAGTCAAGCTACGATAAAAATAGACCACAAAAATATTCGCACTTTTCGATGCAGTGAGCTGAGGTCAAAACAGCATTTTCAGAGACAATGACACCGCCACAGTTCAACTCCTTATTCCTGGTAGAATGAACAACAGCGTGCCAAGGAGCTTCGCCATATTCACTTCCATCCTGAAATAGGTTGAGAAATACTTAAGTAGGTAATTTCCAAGTCAGGAGTTTGTTCGATGACTCAGCAAAATTTACCTTGGCTGGAACTCCACACTGAGAGTACTCTTGTTGAACGACGATCGGAGAGATGGTAGATTTTTCAAAAACTCTATCAGAAGCGATAACCAAAGGTGGCTGGAAAGGTTGTCTGGTCAACGAGATGCTAGGAGCTGGATAATAAGATGCTCCAACCGGTTGAGGTGGTTGAGGTGGTACATATGGAGCGACTGGTTGAGGTGGGATGTAGGCAGCAGCAGGTTGAGGCTTATAGGTAGGCTGAGTCGGTGGTATGTAGCTTGCAACCGGTTGGGGTGATTGCGTCACTGGTGGGATATAAGAGGGCTGAGGAGGAAGAACATAAGTAGGAACTGGTTTAGGTGGTGTTGGATAAGAGGTCTGTGTAGGAGGCAGATATGATTGAGTAGGTTGAGGTGGGATGTATACTTGTGATGAGGGGGGTGACGGTGGTATGTAGGTGTTTGGTACTTGGTATTGATACGTGCCGGATGATGCGCCGCCGGAATACGAAGGTTGTCTTGGAACTTCGGTAGTTGGTTGAGGAATGATTGGGAAAGCGCTGGGTTTGGTTTGGAATCCACCGATTGGCTTTTTGATAGTGTAGTAAGTTTGAGGAGCTTCGGTATGTGAGTGTTCGTGGCTGTGATCGTGACCGTGATCGTGACCGTGACCATGGTCGTGACCTTCGCCATGATCAGGCCAAGGGTCTTCGTAGTTGGGGTCGCGGCAGCATTTACCGATGACTCCGGAAGAAAGGTCGATACATTCCTGCAATTGGTTAAAAAATAAAATGTATAAATTATTTTGGGTCTATGTATAATTTTTTTGAAATAGTCTCAGAATACGTCGATTCTTGATCATTTAATTTAATTACCGATAATGGAACTCTGCTTTCTAACAATTCTTTGGTTAATACGACTGGGGTAGGGGACATGATACCGTCGTGGGTACAGTAATTATCTGGAACGCATTTTAGGGCAGCAGCACATCCTGGGTGAGGTGTTACGTTTTGTGGTCCAGTGTAAGGAGCTTGGCTTGGAGCAGGTGAAGGAGCTGGAAAAGAGAATTTTGTCATAATTATGAATTTACTAATTTTTTAATATTCCAATGTCCCTCTTTGGTTTTTTCACATTTTAGATACTTGAATATAGATATTGTCAGATAAAAATTCCGAAAAAATCTTATGTGCATGAAATAAATTGAAATTCCAGGTAAAATTGAATTTTGAAAATTGTTCGAATAAAAAAAATCCTCAAATAAATTCATATGAAGAAAAATCCTAATAAGATTTTTTGAATTTTGAAAGTTTTGAAAAAATTGATGAAAAATTTGTGAAAAATTGTACAGGTAAATGACAAAAATTACAAGTTGACCAAATAAAAAAAGTCTGGAAAACAATAATAAAAGAACTTTTTTAATGAAAAATCTTTCATCAAAAATTGTTAAAATTGAAAAATCTGTTGATAAAATTCTCAAGTGAAAATATACTGAAGGGGAAAAATACAGCATATTATTGTGCAATTCAGTTTTTTGGAATGTATTGAGCAGAAAATGCTTGACTCTTAAGGCCCCCCCCCCCATCCACTATGGAGCAGGGCCGCCATCATGACGATCTGCCAAGATGTAATTCGATTTTTTCCCTGAAGGGTGGTGGGTTAATTTTTTTTGAATATGTAAAAATTACTTGAGATTTTTAGGCCCCAAAAAATTAAAAAATTTGTTTACTCCATAAAGTTAAAGAATTTTTTCTCCAAAAATTTTATACAGGTACATTTTTACTAGGTACCTATTAAAAAATTTCTCAAAAAATTGAGAGATTCGGTTTTCTGAAAATATGTCTGATTTTTCTATCAAAAAAACAATGATTTTTTTTCTCTCCAAAAGAACTGAAAGGGTTTCCCAAAAATAATTTGAAGATTTTTTTTTCAAGAAAATGGTAACTTTTTTTACTGAAATTTTTTTACGTACCTAGCTATAGTACCAAGAAAATTCAGAACTTTTTTTTTCAAAAAAATTAAAAACATTTGTTCTTCAAAAATATCTCAAATTGGAATTTTTCCCTCTAAAAATGCTTGAGAGATTTCTATCAAAAAAACAATGATTTTTTTTCTCTCCAAAAGAACTGAAAGGGTTTCCCAAAAATAATTTGAAGATTTTTTTTTCAAGAAAATGGTAACTTTTTTTACTGAAATTTTTTTACGTACCTAGCTATAGTACCAAGAAAATTCAGAACTTTTTTTTTCAAAAAAATTAAAAACATTTGTTCTTCAAAAATATCTCAAATTGGAATTTTTCCCTCTAAAAATGCTTGAGAGATTTCTCACTAAAAAACACATGCTTTTTTTTCTCTGAAAAATTGAAAGACCTTCTTCGAAAAAATTCGAATAAATTAATTTTTTAATGAAGAATTTTTCCTTTATTTTTTACTATAAAAAAATGTTTTTTTCCTCCCAGGATTTGAGAAATAATTTTAGTAGGTAATTCATAAAATTTCGATGATTTTTGTTTTCAAAAAATTTAGAAATTTCTTTCCTTGAAAAATAATTTTTTTCAAACAAAATAAAAAAACAAAATGGTTTTCCTCACAAAAAATTGGGTAGTTTTTTTTTGTAGGACGTATGTAAGTAGGTATTTAATTTTTGTATTTCTGAGGTTTTCTAGGGGGCAGCTTATTTCACTTTTGAAATTTTGGGTGTATCTTGACTTCTTGAGCATCCGAAGTACTGATAAGTTGCTGATCATGCTACACGTATGTACTATGTAGCCATAAAAACTTGAACTAATTCGAACAAATGAGAAAATATTGATACATCACTGTTTTACTGATTGCCCATTATCACATGAAAACTAAATAACTCCTACAAAGCTCAGATTAGGCAATTCATTGATCACCATTTTTAACACTACCAGTTGGTTTTGGTTAATTAAAAAATGAAATTGAAATATTACCTATGGAAGAGCCATATACTGGTTTGTTGTATCCTGATGGTACTACTGAAACAACAGGAGATGATGGTTGAGGGTACGATGTTTGAGAATACGATGGTATGGCGACAGCAGGAGATGGTTGTGGTTGCGGGTATGATGGTACAGCTACAGCTGGGATAGTAGATGGTTGGGGGTACGATGGGTTCAGTGAAACGGTTTGAGAATTGGCATAACAGTCGTTTCCGCCACATTGGGTTGAAATTTTACAGCAGACTTCGTTGCTTGCCAAGCAAAATTTCTGGTACATGAAAAAAGAACGATCAATATTTAAAATTTTCATCTACTCGTACCTAATTTTTAAAAAATTATAATTTTAAATATTGATCGAAAAATTCATCAAATTTTTAGAAAAATGTAATTCTCATTCATTTTCGAAGTAAAAATATTTCTTAAAATCAAATTTTTCAAGAAAAAAATTTTTTGTGAATTTTTTTTAATCTTCTTTAAATAAAAAATATTCATTTTTTTTTTTTTTTTGGAGTCGACATAAAAAATTTCTCAATTTTTTGGGCGAAAAAGTTTTCAATTTTACTGGTGAAAAAAATCTGTATTTTTGAGAGAAAGTTTACTCATTTTTATAAAAAAAAAAATCTACTCGTATTTTTTGTCTCATTTTTTTCAGAGAAAAATTTCTTAATTTTTTTGAGTAAACATATCTAAAAAACGGATTTTGGTGTCGTTTTTTTCAATTTTGGTCATCGTAAAAGCATATACTATGCTAAAAATGTTTAGAGAAATAAATTTTTGTGGAGTGAATAAGTTTAATTTTTCATGAATTTTTTATGAAAAAATCTCTCGTTTTCAGAGGATAAAATTCTCAGTTTTATGGAGAAAAAACTTTTTGCAGATTTTTTCTTTAATTTCCTTGAAATGATTTTTTTTGGGTTAGCGTAAAAAATTTCTTGATTTTTTTTGGAAAAAGTCTTTCGGATCACTTTTTTGGCGAAAAAATCTTTTTCGAGGAAGATGTTTCTTGTTTTTAGAATAAAATCCCTAATTTTTGGAAGTGAAAATATTTTTAAAATTTTTAGAGAAATAAATTTTAAAATCTCAATTTTTTGGAGAATTTTCTTTTTAAAAGTTTTTTAGGTTGAAAAAATATTTTTCAATTTTTTTGGAGTCAGCGTAAAAAATTTCTTAATTTTTTGCGAAAAAATTTCTTTAATTTTTTTTGGTGAAAAAATATTTTTTCTCGAGAAAGAAATTTTTTAAAACGATAAAAAATCGTAATTTATTCATATTCTCAGTTTTTTGTGTTTTTTTTTAGAGAGAAAAAATTCGACATTTTTTGAATAAAAATATTTTAATTTTTTTTAGAAAAATTAATTTATTATATATTTCAACAGAAAATAATTCAATTTTTTAGAAAATTTAAAAAATTGAATAAAAAATATTTCATTTTTGTTAGAGTTTAGAAAAAAGAAAAATCGTAATTTCATGTCTCAAATTTTTCATTGAAAAAATTCCTAAATTTTTTGGAGTAAAAATCTTTAAATTTTCAAAAGTATAAATAATAACAAATTTTTGGAGAAATAGATTTTTTCTATTATTAATTATTATAAAACAAAAATCTCAGTTTTTGGGAAATTTTCTGTTTTGATTTTCTCGGAATTTTTTTTTAGAAAATTGAGGAAAAAAATTTCTCACTTCCTTGTAGTGCATGAAAATATTTCTCAAATTTTCAGAGAAGAAAAATTTCCAAATTTTTTCAGAGTGAAAAATTCTTTCAATTTTCTTGAAGTAAAAAAAATTCTTAATTTTTTCAGAAAATAAAATTTTCCTTTGTTTGGAGAACGAGGGAAAATTGAGCTACACCTTACAACAGCAGAGTTAGTTACTTTTTTTTTGATAGATTGGTTTTTTAAAGAAATTATTTCTCAATTTTTTTTTCTTTTGAATTACCAATTGGAGAATTTTTTGAAATTTTCTAAAAATTTTAGTAGATAAAATGGCTTAAAAACCAATTTTGAAAAATCGCGAAAATTTGTAGGAATTTTTATGTACCTAAGAATAAACTAAGCATATTCATAATTTCGAGCATTATTGGAAAGAATTTTTTCAAATATTTCAACGGAGCCAAAATAAAATTATTTTAAAAATATTCTCAACTTTACTTTTTTGAAAAATCGTTTTCGAAATATTCAAAATTTTTATAAAATATTCTCGACTCGTAATATTTTATTAAAATATTGTTGGAATTGTTTAGTAAATTTTTTTGAAAATCAAAATATTTTTGTAAAATATTCAAAATTCTTAAAATTATCCTTGCGAAAAATTGCGAAATTTTGACACTCGGTAAATGATAAATTTTCTCAGAGAAAGTGAAATAATTGGAGAGTAGGGCAAAAAAAATTTCCATCAAGTCTAGATTTTCTTTTAGTCTACCTGGCATTGACCCCATGAATAAAATTTTTCCAAAAAACCTACACGATGTACTTACATCTTGATTGGTAATCTGGCTCAATTGACTCTTATCAATGACTCCATTTTGGCAGAGATACCTCGGTGCACAAACGTGCCCTTCTTCTACACAGGGTACCTTTGCAACGCAATTATATCCTCCGCAATTCCCATCTTTAGCTGCCAGCTCCAGGAAAGGATTCGATTCGTAGTTAACTTCGGTTATTTCATTTTTAACCGGAACAGCGACATTTCCTTCGGGAATGGCGACAAAGGGCGATTTCTTATTCAACCACCAATATTGATTATCGACCGGCTTGACGTTCTGAGGCTCTGCTACTGGTTTAATGTATCCGTAATCCGCTGAGACGAAGTTCAAAGCGTTATTTTCGGACACCGGTGGCGAAGCTGTGACCGGATTTTTGGATATCGGGCCATATCCTTGGCCTTGGGCTCGTAAAATTACACACGAGAGTAAAACGAACACAAATCGAGACATCTCGATTGATCTAAAAAAAAAAAAAAAATTGCCAAAATAAAAAACCACAGATAAATCACAATTTGCACGAATACGAGGTAAAATTTTCAACGAAAAACTGAATCTTACCCGGTAAAACGTACACTACTCTTGGAATCACACTGCTCGCGTACGACGCGACGAGCTTTATAGACTGACGCGATAATTTTACGATAATTAAAAAGCTGCGAGCCTTATTTGGGGACAACTATTGTATAGGTAAATAAAGTACCCATCCGCGTAGCCGTATCTTACCAGCCAAGGCTTTGTGGGCGGACTTGTTCTTTCGCGTCAGCGAGACTAAGAAGTTTACGGTAACATCGCCAATCGTTCCGGCCCAGACCGCCAAGACTCGAAGACACTCCTGGTTATACCGGAGCTGGACAGCTCATCTTGTTCTCGGTGTTAGATAATAATTATTTTCGAGATACTAGGTATGGTCGTATGTGTATTGTGTATGTACTGAACCTAAACGGGCGACCAAAGAGGCGAATTTGCAAATCGCGTCGTCGATATGCAACTTGAAACAATGAATAGCGAAGACGAAGAGCGAACCGGTATCGTGAGAATTGGCTCGTCGAGTCGCGTCGCCAAAAAGCCCAAAGGCCGAATTACGCTGTATGAGTGGTTCTTGAACTCTGCTTCTTCGATCTCCGAGATGGGTATTTTTTGAAGATGGCTGAGGTTAAGGTAAAGGTCAAACTGATTAATTGTGTCTGAAAAACTGTATTGTGTAGATAATTATTGGCTCGTTGTAATGAACATGGTAGGTAAAGGTAATTATCAGGGCAGGGACAAATAATTATGGATTTATGAGAGTAAAATATGCATTTATTTTTGTCAGAAATGTGCTCACGTAAGATCTGAAAAATGGGCAAATATTCATTTTTTTCCCTAAAATACTTCTACTTCTACTCTGAATACTCAGAACAAGTGTACAAAAATTATCTCGATAGAAAAAATTAATTCTACGAAAAAGAATTCTGTAAAAAAAATGTTTCTAGGAATAGAATTTCGTGAGGACCTTTAGAAGTCTATTCTTGCAATGTTAAATTTAATAGAATTTTTGGAAAAAAATTTTTGGTAAAAAATAAATTCTGGAAAATTCATATTTTCTAGAAAATTTCTTCTAAAAAAGGACATTTAAAAAAAAAAAAGTTTATTAATTTTTTTAAAATGATGGGTATTTTTTTAAGGTACAAAACTCCTTCACGGAGAAAATCGCAAAAAATAAATTTAAAATTTTTTCCTGAAACTACTTCAAAATCCCTATCATAAAACTAAAAAAATATTTTTTTTGCATGAAATTCTCTGTTAAAAAAAATGCTGAGAAAGTTCTTTCAAATAAGTAATGTTTGAAAAAAAAATGGAATAAAAAGTTTTCTTGCAAAGAAATTCGCACATGAGCAATAATCAAATTTTTTGGAAATTTTTGTAGAAAAAAATTCAAAAATCCTGCAGAAAAAAATGCATAATTTTTTCTCGCAAAAAATTTCAACAGCTCCCTTTTTGAAGACAAATTCTAAAAAAAAAATGAAAATTTTGAAAAATTCTTTCAAAAAATTCTCCAGCTAGAAAGTTGTAGCTAGGAAACAATTTAGAAATTTTCATTTAATAAAAATTGAGAATATAATTGCAAAAACCACTCAAAACATTCTTAAAAATGTTTCTAAAAAAAATCAAAAATTCGTTCAAAATACGTAGTTTTGAAATTTTTTTATGATACGACCAATAAGCTCTTATAGATAAGCAATATTATTTTAGAATTTTTCTTAAGAAGGAGCGCCTAACATATAGGGACGAAATTATTGAATCAGAAATATTTTATAAATTGTCGTAGAAAAACATTCAAAAATATTAATAAAAAAGAACTTTCCAAAAAAATAATTGAAAATTTTCGTAAAAAAATAAAATGAAAAATGAATTTGCAAGTAAAAAATGTTTAGAATTTTCAAAAAAGAAAAATTCAAAAATCCTGTAAAAAAAATATAAAAATTATTTTTTTGGTATTTTTTTGGAGGGGGGGGGGGGGGGTGGAGAAATTTGAAAACCGTTCAAAAGAAAATATTTTCATCAAAACGCGATCTTAAACAACTTTTTTATGAAAAAATCAGAAATTCGTTCAAAAATTTTTTGAAAAATTTTAATACCTGTGTACGAAATTCTTGGATAAGAAATTAATTTGGAATTTTTTGTAGCAAGGAGTTGAAAAATCCTTCTAAAAATCTATTAAAAAGCGAACCCAAAGGCCAAAGAGGGCTCCACGTCATTGGAAAAATTATCCAAACCTAATCCAACTTGACCTAACGTAAGGAAGAAATTATTGAATGAGAAATATTTTTCTACAATATGAAATATTTTTTATTCAATAATTTTTAAAAGGAGAAAATTCAAAAATGCTGTAAAAAAAATGACAAAGATATTTTTTTGGAAAAAATTGTTTTGGTAAATTATTTTGAGAGAATGTTGAAAACTATTCCAAAGAAATACAAAAATGTTTTCATGAGAAGTGCAAAACATTTTTGAAAAATTTCGATGAGTACGAAATTCTTGAATAAGAAATCATTTGGAATTTTTTGTAGGAAGAAGTCCTGTAAAAAAATAAAAAAAACTATTTTTTTGGTAATTTTTTTTTTTTGGGGGGGGGGATTTGAAAACTATTCAAAAGAAAAATTTTTCATTAAAGAAAGTTATTAAACAATTTTTGAAAAAAAAAATCAAAAATTCGTTCAAAACATTTTTGAAAAATTTTTGATAAGTTCGAAATTCTTGAATAAGAAATAATTTGGAAATTTTTTTTGTGAGAGAAAAATTTGAAAATCGTTCGAAAGAATTACAAAAATGCTTTCATCAGAAAATGTTCTTGAAAATTTTTTGAAAAATTTCTATGGTAGGTACGAAATTCTTAGATAAGAAATGTTTTATAAGAATTTTTTGTAGGAAGAAATCCAAAAATTCTCCCAAAAAATCTATAAAAAAGTGAACCCAAAGAGGGCCATACGTCATTCGGAAACTTATCCAAACCTAATCCAACATACTTGACCTAACCCAACCGGGACCAACATAATAATGAAAGAAATATTTTAAAAAATGTAGAAAAATAGGTATTCAAAAATATTGCTAAAAAAAAATAGAAAAAAACTTAAACATTTTCCTTAAAAAATGATAAAATTTTCCTAGAGATAGATTTGCCGATAAAAATGATTTAGAGTTTTTTGAAGAAAAAAATTCAAAAAACCTGTGAAAAAGGAAAAAAAATCTTCTGATAATTTTTTTTTTAGAGAAATTTAAAAACAATTCTAAAAAATTACAAAAAATGTTTTCATCAGAAAATATTTGTAAACAACTTTTGAAGAAAAAAAATCTAAAGTTTATTCATAACATTTTTGAAAAATTTTGATGGTAAGAACGAAATTTTTGAATAAAAAATATTTTAAATTTTTCGTGTGACAAAGTACTAAAAATGCTCTTAAATAAATAACAGATAAAAAATGTAACCCAGAACGGGCACTTTTTGGTAATTCTAAAAATTACCCTATAACCCTGTGGGATCCAAGGTTCCAGCCTTGGAACCATATAATATTTTAGAATTTACCCCTCTTGGATCCAAGAGGATTACATTTTAAAATATGGCATGTATGAAAGTTGGGACCTTGAATAAAAGAGAGTTAAAATGAATCCTAGATTCCAGAGGGAATATTTTTAAGAAAAAAAAAATTTATTTTTAGTTGAAAAATTCTAATTTTTTTTCTCAATTTTTGTTGGAGCAAAATCTACATAATTATAAATTTTTAGGAGGGGTGGTAAACTCAATTTCTTTAAAAAGTGTTTTTCTATATATATATTTTTTTTTTTTTTTTGAAAATTGCCTCACTTTTTAAAGCCAATTTTTTCGATTTATTTGAGCAATTTTTTTTATTTTTTAGAGTTTTATAGAAAACAAATTTTTTAATTAAATTTTTTCAAAAAAAAAACAACAAAAAAACGAATTTGTCCCCTAATAATTAATTAATAAATTTTTTCAGTGATGCCACTCCTTTTAATTTTTTTTTGACGGAAAAATTCAATTTTTGATTTTCTTAGGTATTAATAAAATAATAAGTGATGAAATCATCACTCTGACCAACTATCAGAAAATCGTGCCCCTCCTCTTCTTACCAATTTCATTTCCGATTCGAGATCACCTACGATCGAACTTGACCCGGCAAACACGTTCGAAAATTTCTTGGAACCAAACCAAGTTCCCTATTAAATTACTAATTTGTAGTGGAAATTCCTCTTTCATCGATTACGTCTCGAATTAGACATCTCAGTGGGTGAAAATATAAAGGTACATGCGAGTTGATAAAAGAGCAAAATATCAAATATCCATAGTCAAGGTAATCCTCTACGTCATCGGCTCCATACTTCGGTGCCATGTGAGACCGCGAGAATACAGTAACTACAATCAGGCGGCGCGCTAGTGCCGCCCACCCGCCCTACCCAGGCTTCTAGTGCAGAGTATAATTCTGTACATAACTCGCCTTTGTTATTTGCGATGCCGCTAACGCATTTTCCACCGAAACTATGCACTTTATCGAAATTTTGCATGAATGAAATTGATTTTATTTTTCAAAAAGCTTTCAGAAAAGTTAAGAACGAAATTTGTACGATGGAATTTGAGGAAGATATGAATCGGCTGCTTTTTGTCATTTTGCTAAAATTCTTCTTCAAGTACAATTCTACTATACGGCAAACTACTGAATGGATTTTCACCAAATTTGAAAATTGGGTTCAATGTATTGAGTTTTAGCGAACCGTACAACGAAATTTGAAATTTCCCAAAAATTGCCCCTTCACCCCCCTTTTTGGGCCCCGAAATTTCGAAAAAATTCAAAATTGCCCTTAAAAGCTTATCTACACATCAAAATGCATGTGTATACCAAAAATGAGCTCAATCGGATAATTATAACCGCAGATAAAGGAGGTCAAAGATTTTGAAATTTTGAGATTTAACCTCACTTTAGACATCAAATGTATCAAAATGGTTATCCGTTCATTAAAACCGATAGCAAAAGGCACATCTGCGTGTTTTTAACTATATATATACATAATTTGAGCTCAATCAGATGTTTACAAGAGTCTGCAGAGCCGTTCAATGAAAGTTCAATTAAGAAGTATTGAAATGAATTTGAATTTAACGTTTATCAAATGATAATGTCGCGATCCTAGCGGTAAGAAAAAGAAACTTGTTACAGCGTTACCTGCAGTGCAGTGTTACCACTCAGTTCTACTTTGTAATTTTTAAAAATATGTAAACAAAAATGATAAGAACATTACACACCCGAGGTTAATAATCATTAAAATAATCACTCTAGAATAAAATTATTAATGAAATGATGAGTTGAATGTTGAATAATCAACTGTTTATCTTACTACACGCATTAGCGACATTTCGGGTAGTTGGAACGAATTCTGTGATTTGTCTCAATCAAGATCCACCTTGAACTTCGAAATGGAGGAAGGATGATTGTAAATAATTATGAAAAATATGATCTGAAAAGTGATCAATATCGCTATAGAACCAATAGCGATAAGAAAGATCGAAATCGAAAATTCCGTAATTGTGAACAACCAAAGTGAATCAGCAAGTTACGATTATTGTAAACGAAGAACGAGTGAAGAAATACATTATTGACAACAGGAGATAGTTAAGGTGCCCGATTGAAAAAATTTCCAAACAAAAGTTGTAGATAAAAGTTCTGGGAATAATTTTGGTTATAACAAAAATTTCAATCGGATCCCTCCTTCCCCACCAATTTTGAGCAATATAACTTATTCACACTCATTCAAAATACATTATTAAAAACTGTGGGAAGGTAGGGGGCCCAATTGATAAAAATTTCAATAAAAAGTTTTAGCTTGAAGTACTAGGAATAATTTTAGTTATAACAAAAATTTCAATCGGATCCCTCCTTCCCCACCAATTTTGAGCAATATAACTTATTCACACTCATTCAAAATACATTATTAAAAACTGTGGGAAGGTAGGGGGCCCAATTGATAAAAATTTCAATAAAAAGTTTTAGCTTGAAGTACTAGGAATAATTTTAGTTATAACAAAAATTTCAATCGGATCCCTCCTTCCCCACCAATTTTGAGCAATATAACTTATTCACACTCATTCAAAATACATTATTAAAAACTGTGTGAAGGTAGGGGGCCCAATTGATAAAAATTTCAATAAAAAGTTTTAGCTTGAAGTACTAGAAATAATTTTAGTTATAACAAAAATTTCAATCGGATCCCTCCTTCCCCACCAATTTTGAGCAATATAACTTATTCACACTCATTCAAAATACATTATTAAAAACTGTGTGAAGGTAGGGGGCCCAATTGATAAAAATTTCAATAAAAAGTTTTAGCTTGAAGTACTAGAAATAATTTTAGTTATAACAAAAATTTCAATCGGATCCCTCCTTCCCCACCAATTTTGAGCAATATAACTTATTCACTCTCATTCAAAATACATTATTAAAAACTGTGGGAAGGTAGGGGGCCCAATTGAAAAAATTTTCAAACAAAAGTTTTAGCCTAAAGTTTTACAAATACTTTTAGTTATTAAAAAAAATTCGATTGACCCCTTCCTCCTTACCAATTTTGAATATAAAAAGAAAAATTAGCTGATATCCTCGAAAAAAACTCTTCAAAAAAGAATTAAACACCGCCCTCCCCAGGCTCCTAAGAAAACGTCTCTTTAAAAAAAAATATCTCTTTAAAAAAAAAACCTTTTTAAAATATTAAGTTATGGTATGAAATGAAATATTGTGAAATTTAACTCGTTAAGTAATTAAATATACTGATATCATGAAAAATCCGCCTTTTTCGATTTCAGACTAATTTTCATTGTACAGTAAAACTCATATAATCATTTAAATTAATTCACTGTCAAATAAGAACAAACCACTCTGATATCATTAAAAAAAAGAGTGAGCGAGAGAGAGAGAGAAAGAGAGAGAAAAATAGGGGCGGGAGCAGTCCCTCCTATTTACTTAAGAAATAAGGTTTCAAGGAAGAAACGTAGTTTTCATGCAATGATACTGCTCCCGCCCCTATTTTTCTCTCTCTTTCTCTCTCTCTCTCGCTCACTCTTTTTTTTAATGATATCAGAGTGGTTTGTTCTTATTTGACAGTGAATTAATTTAAATGATTATATGAGTTTTACTGTACAATGAAAATTAGTCTGAAATCGAAAAAGGCGGATTTTTCATGATATCAGTATATTTAATTACTTAACGAGTTAAATTTCACAATATTTCATTTCATACCATAACTTAATATTTTAAAAAGGTTTTTTTTTTAAAGAGATATTTTTTTTTAAAGAGACGTTTTCTTAGGAGCCTGGGGAGGGCGGTGTTTAATTCTTTTTTGAAGAGTTTTTTTCGAGGATATCCTTTATGCAGATTTGCAATATTCGAATTTCATCTCATACGTACATACGATGATTAATGATAATCGTTTTAATTACTGGAAAAAATTTGTAAATTCGTGATCATTGGCGGGGTATTTTTATGTAAGTACACGTACAGGTACCTGCGGTGAGAACATCTCTAGACGAACGATTCGAAAATTATTTCCGCTTAGTTTTATCTGCGATGAATATATCGGCGATAATGTGTTTATAATTATGGTCTCGACGCCTCTTCTCGAACGGAAAATCTCCTAATAAAATCCGGGTTAGTATATTTTTAACCTTCGCATTTGAAACAATTTTCAACGTCGAGTCAGCTTGTTAGAGGTTTTCGTTGTTGAGAAAATTTCCAACCGAAATAATCAAACGCAAGAGGGAGATATTTTATTTGTTCGAGATGACCATTAGTACATTTAAAAACATCGGTTACCTTGATGTGTCACTTTATTTACACAAAATACGATCGTAACACGCTCCGGCGGAGTAAAGGCGTTAAGCATGAAATCACTACAAATAGGTAGGTACTTATTATTCGTACCTTTTTGGCCAAGTAGGTATAAAATTAAGTGATTTTTCTGGTTTCCTTAGTTTTGCAGGTGAAGATTAGATCTTCTAATAATGCAGGTGTTATACAGGGTGTCCCATAAGACTTTTTTCCCCAAGAAAAACTTATTACATTAATAGGACAAAAAATGATGAAAAATTGAAAAGCGATTTTGGATTTTTATTTTTTATAAAATTGATACCTATTATTTATGTAAAAATTTAATCGATTTTTATCAATTTTTTTTAAGAATGTTAGACAAATTGAGAAATACTTTTAAAATCCTATAAAATAATTTTTTTAGACTGGCGCCCGATTTACGTAAAACAAGTGTTTATTTTTACCCTATCTTCTGATAAATACGAGATGCTGAGATTAACTGGTTTTATGCCGGAAAACTGGTAGGTAAGATACCTGAGATGTGGTCGACGAAATATGTTCGCGTGTGTAATTATAGGTACATGACGCCAAGCCCAAGACTGACGTTTGCAAAACAGAAAAAAAATTATACCTATAAAATAAATTAGCTAATTTAAATATAATCTGGTAAGTTCAATGACTTGCAGTATTTTATGCTAAAATCTATCTCGAGGCGAGTGTTAAGCGAAAATCAATGCGAAACATTTTAAAGTATTTTTTATTTCATTTTAATTGATGGAGTAATTAAACGAATACGCTTTTCTTGATTGATCCCGAGCCCCCTTTGTATTTAGTCATGTCTTAGATTTTTTTCCCAAGATGACCTAGAATCCTGTTTGGATTCTGTCATATTTCAGAATTTTTTCTCGACTGCCCTAAACTTAATCTCCACTTCGAGTCATTGTGTGGATCAGGGCTTAATATGATAAGACAACTATGCTATGGTAGCTTGTTTTTGCAGTATATTTCTCGATGCTTTTAATTTTTCAGATAGGTTGGCAAGGAGGTGGGGAGTTGTGTTTTCGAAGAGGTAAAAATTTAAAGGTCTTTTTTTCAAATTTCTTGTATTGCAGAGCGCCATCCTCAATTTTGTTGAATTTCTATTAATTTTATTTTATTTTGTAAAAAAACATTTTTTTTAATTTTCAAGAACAATTTCATTTAATTGGGCAATTTTTTTTTTTTTTTTGATTAACCCAGAATTACCTCTGGTTTTCTGGGCTCTGTCATATTTTCATTTTTTTTTTTTTTTTTTTTTTTTTTTTTTTTTTTGATTGACCAAGAATCCCTTCTTTTGGTTCAGTCATAATTAAAGATTTTTTTTCTCGATTGCCCAGAATCTTCTCTTTGAATTCTGTCATATTTTAGAATTTTTTTTTCATTGACCCAAAAACCCATTCTCTGGGTTTTTTCATATTTCAGAATTTTCTCTCAACTGACCAAAAGTACCCCCTTGAGTTTAGTCATGGTCATGAACTCATGACTGAGATTTATTTTCTGATTGACTCAGAATCTCTTCTTTGGATCTGTCATACTTATTTCAAAAATTTTTCTTGATTGACCCAGAATTCCATCTTTGGGTTCTGTCGTATTTCAATTTTTTTTCTGATTGACTCGGAATCTCCTCATTGGATTCTGTCATATTTCAGATTTTTTTTTCTCAATTTGATCCAGAACTCCTTCTATGAGTTCTGTCATATTTCAGATTTTGTCTAGATTGGCCCAGAATCTCTTATTCTTAGATTCTGTCACATTTCAGAATTTTCCCCCAATTGACCCGGAATCGCCTCTTTGGATTTTATCATATTTCATAATTTGTCCTCGATTGACTCAAAATCCTCTCTCTGAGTTTTGTCATATTTCAGAATTTTTTCTCCATTGACCAAAAACCCTTTCTCTGAATTTTTTCGTTATTTCTGAATTTTTTCTTAGCTGACCAAGAGTCTCACCCTTCTGATCTACCCAGAATCCCTTCTTTTGGTTCTGTCATATTTCAGAATTTCTTCTATATTATCCCCTCTCTGAGACCTGAGTTTTTCATATTTCAGAATTTTTTCTCAGATGTCCAAGAGTCCCCCCTTTGGTTTAGTCATGACTGATATTTATTTTCTGATTGACACAGAATATCTTCTTTGGATCTGCCATATTTCAGAATTTTTTTCTCGATAGACCCAGAATTCTGTCTCTAGGTTCTGTCATAATTCAGATTTTTTTCTTGGTTGACCCAGACTATTCGCTTTGGATTTTTTCATGTCTCTGATTTTTATGGGATTGGCCCAGAATCCATGTCTGGGTTCTATCATATTTTTAAAATGTTTTTCTGATTGGCCCAGAAAATCCTCTATTTAGGTCCAGTTATGTTTCAGACTCTTGATTAATCCAGAGCTCCCCTTTGGGTTTAATCATGTCTCCAGATTTTTTTCCTGTATGACCTAGAATCCTTTGCTTGGGTTCTGTCATATTTCAGTTTTTTTTTCTCGAATGACCCAGAATCCTCTCTATGTGTTCTGTCATATTTCAAAAAAAAAAAAAAAAAAATCGATTGACCCAGAATTCCTTCTCAATGGGTTTTGTCCCTTCGGACTTTTTCATATCTTTAATTGGGGGGGAGGGGGAGTCGTTCTCTTGATTCTGACATATTTCAGATTTTTTTCTGATTCACCCAAAATCCTCTCTTTGGATTCAGTTATATTTTTTTCTGGATTGATCCAGAGCCCCCTTTGGGTTCAGTCATGTCTCAGATTTTTTTCTTGAATGACCTAGAATCCTTTGTTTGGATTCTGTCATTTTCTAGAATTTTTTCTCGATTTACCCAGAATTCCCTCTCTGGGTTCTGGCGTATTTCAGAATTTTTTCTCGATTGATTCAGAGTGCTCCCTTTTGGGGTTTTCATGTCTCCATTGGGGTGAGGGGGGGGGGTGACACAGAGCTGTTCTCTGGATTCTGTAATATTTCAGGTTTTTTTTTGTGTTCCACCAAGAATCTCCTCTTTGAATTCAGTCATATATTAGGTACCGAATTTTTTCTTGATTGATCCCGAGCCCCCTTTGTATTTAGTCATGTCTTAGATTTTTTTCCCAAGATGACCTAGAATCCTGTTTGGATTCTGTCATATTTCAGAATTTTTTCTCGACTGCCCTAAACTTCCTTCTTTGGGTTCTGTCATATTTCAGATTTTTTCTGACCCACCCAGAATCTCCACTTTGAATTTTTGTCATATTTTTGATTTTTTTTGAATTGATTCAGTGTTCATCTTCTTACATTACATATTGATTCTGTATTAATAGTTTCTGAGCCATTTTTGAATTAATCAAACCCCCTCCCTCTTTGGATCTTTGTCATATCTCAAAATTTTCATTCCTCCCTGTTTTGATTTAGGTAGGTATCATACATTGTTTATTCTTGTTTTTTGGAACATTTTTGAATTTTTGAATTTTTGAATCATTCAAGCCACGTCTCCTGGATCTTGGTCGTATTGTCAAATTTTCAATTTTTCGATTTTTGATGTAACCTAACACGTATTCTCATGTGTTGGCCATATTTTGAAATTTTTGAATCAGCCAAGTCCGCGACTTTGCACCTAGGTCACATTATGATTTCGCATTATATTTTTGAAAATTCTCCAAAATGTGACAAATTAGCCCTGCTACATGACTCCTTTCAATCTTGTGGACATCGTAGTCTTAATTATTTGTCATCGTGACCCATTTTATTCGAATTGAAAAAACCTTGAAAAAATTTGCGTTATAAATCATCTGCAGTTATACGGTGATTCGTAGAAGACAAATCATTCGGAAACTTGGACATAAAAACAGCTTCTGAGGAATTTTTAATTCCTTCAAAGTCATTTTTGTTACGTCACATTCCAAATATTTATATAGTGAGGAATGTAGAAAATTTAAAATAAAATAAAATTGAACTAGTGACAGGGAAGGGCGTTAAAAAATGTCATACAGGATCTTCTTCAATTTTTCGTTCTTAGTAATATTCGACATTTCAAACCTAATTGCGAATAACATAACGTAAAGATATACATAATAGAGACAGGTAATGATTATTATCTTCAAATCTGATGAATTATTCAACGAAACGGGAATTCGCGAGGTATGTGCAGTTTTTTTGCTCGAGTACCTAGCTAAAATAAAAAGCGATGAAATTCGTTAGTTAGCCGAGTTTTGGTATCTACTTATAACATTCAATGATTTAAAGAAATTAAAAAATGGCATCATTAAAACAATCATCCTCCAACCACAGCCAAATGGTATATTTTTACGAGTAGGTAGGCTAATAAAAGAGCACGAATTAAAAAAAAGGTAAACAATAAAAAAATTCTCGTATCTAAAATTACCTGTGATTATACGTAATTGAACTACATTTTCGTATAGTTTATATTTTTATAAGAAAATTAGTCATTCTTCTGTATTTGATTTAAATCATTTACGTGGGTTTGTTTTGTATTCTTTTGTATTCGATACCTACTTACTTATACTGGTATTAATCGAATCACAGCGTGCAAAGAGTGGGTAAAATATCCTTAGAATGACATAATACGTGCTTATGAAAAATGGCATCTTTTATATGATGATGAATAATAATGGCGAGGTTTCAAGAATGTAATATTACGAAACTGTATCCGTTTGTATTTGAGATTTATTCGATGTACAATGAACTGATAAATCGATGCAAATCCTAGAGTTTGGTAACCTTAAATTGACCCATGTCATTGAGAATGATTCTTGGAAGAAAAGTGATTCAGATGTGTTTGTGATTTGATTTAATTATGTAAAACTGGATAAAAATCGTTTTATTGGATCTCGGAATTTATGCATAAATTATAAATACTTTTTCCTATTATTTGATATTTGACGCAGTATAAAAAGAACAACAACAACATTGCAATAAAAGTGTTTTCAGTTTTTTTTTTTTTAAGAAGATCTGAGAATTATCAACTTCTCTCGTGCACCTGTGTTAGTTTTAATTACATGTTCTGTCAACTCATTCAATTAACTATACTAAGTACATACAAAGATTTGAAAAAAGTTGGGATTTTGAGTACAGTATGTCCTGACAACTACGTACATAGGCAACCTAAATACACAAGTGTCTGACTAATTGCTTTTTGTACGCACGTATGTGGTTAGGGTCCATTCTGAGAGTTAATGATGAAAAAATTCATAATTTTTCAGTTTTACATGGTGAATTACACATTTTCCTTTTAAAATTTATTTACTTTTAAAAAATTGTCCAAAATTTTTTTCTCAATAATATCAAGTCCATTCTGAGAGCTTATGATTGAAAAATTCATAATTTTTCAATTATTCCCATTTAAAAAAAAAATGCCATGGTGAATTTCACATTTTCCTTAAATTCAATTTCTTTAGAAAAATTTCCCACAATTTTTTTCTCATTATTCGGGTCCATTCTAATTTCTAAGAGGTTCTGATGAAAAATTCATAATTTTTCAATTTTTTTCTATTTTTGAAGATGCCATGTAATAAGTACCGGCCGGTGCTTATTGCATGGTGAATTTGGTATACATTTTCTTTAAAATTCAATTTCTATGAAAAATTGTCCAAATTTTTTTTATTCTCATTATTCGGGTCAATTCTGAGAGCTAATGATTGAAAAATTCATAATTTTTCAATTATTCCCATTTTTAAAAAAAAATATATTTTTGCCATGATGAATTTTACATTTTCTTTAAAATTCAATCTCTTTGGAATTTTTTTCTCAATAATGGAGTCCATTCTGAGAGGTTATGATGAAAGAATAAAAATGAAAAAAAAAAAAAAATAGGTAACCAATAATAATTAAAAAATTTGGAAAAACAAAATGTCGTAAAAATGAAATAAATAATTAAATCAAATGTGTATTAAAAAATTGAAACATTGAAAAAACGAATTATTTGAGAGAATTTTGGGAAATTTGAAAGTACCTAAATTAATAAACTACGAAAATTGAGAAGTCACAAAAAAATCAGAAAATTTCAACTTTACAGCAATAAAATTCAGAAAAACTGAAAAAATCAAAATTTCATAAGAAATGAAAAAAAGTCGAAATATTAAAAAATCAACCATTTGGAAAAATTAAGATAATATAAAAAAATTGGAAAATTATAATTTGATAGATATAGGTACCTACTTTATTGAAAAATTTAGAAGCACTGAAAAATTTAAATGTTCTAAAAATTAAAAAACTTGGAAACATGAAAAATTGTAAATACAATCACTGAAATTTTATCAAAAATTTGAAAAAAATACGTTATCGAAACGTAGGCAATAAATCAAAAAATTAAAAAAAATGATTGATTATTTAAAATGAGTAAATAAAAACTCACAAAGTAGGCAGTGAGAAATTGTAAGGTACGAGTAGATATTAAAAGAATTGAGCAAATTTTCAGAAAAACTGTGAATTGAAAAAATGACTAATTTTGGAAATATTAAGAAGATTTGATAAAATTGGGAAACGATAAGATATTTGCAAATGAGTAAATATTAGTGAAAATCGACCAGTCGTAAAGAAGTGGGGAATTTTAATGTATCAAAAAAGTTGAGAAGATTAAGAAACCATTAGAAAACCAGAAAATTTCAAGCAGCTACCAAATTAAACTTAATTGAACAACTTAGAAATACTGAAAAAATGAAAGGTCATAAAAATTGAAAAACTTATAAAAAATTATAAATAATGAAAATAATCTGAAAAATTTGAAAAAATGAATTAAAATATTTAAAAAAAAATTAAACTAAAGACAATTTATTATAGGTAGGTATTTTTAAAAAATGGGGTTCACAAAGTAGTGAGAAATTATAAGGTACTGATATTTTTTTTAAATCGAAAAACTGCAAATTGAAAAAAATTAACAGTTTTTGGAATATCAAAAGAAAATGTATGCTAAGTTTAGGAAATCACGAAAGATTAGAAAATTTTGAGTGAATAACTCATTTAAAAATTCAAAAAACCAAAAAAATTCTTTTAAAAAATGAATAAACAAAATTTATAGGTAAATAATTGAATATTTAAAAAAAATTGTATCTGAAAAAATTAAAAAATTACAAAGAATTGAGAATTTTGAATGTAGGTATTAAAAAAATGAGAAATCATAGAAAATCAGGCGCCTATTTAAAAAAAAATAAGGGTCATAAAAAAGAAAAATTATCTAAGGTTATCAAAATAGTAATTCTGAAAAATTTGAAAAAATTAGATTAAAATATTGAGAAAAAAAACTAATTACCTGTACTTCACGCATTTAGAAAAAAAAGAAATAATTACGAAAGTAGCGGTAGTGAGATACCTATTGTAATTTGTAAGTATAATTAAAAATATTTAATGAATTAGGAAAAATCATAAAAATTTGAAAAGTTTTAAGAGATTATTAAAAATTCAGGAAACCTGAAAAATTTGAAGAAAGAAAAAAACGTGATTGTTTATGAAAAAAATTGATAATACGATTAATTAAATTGAATTACGCATAAAAAAATGAAAAATTGAAACATAAAAAAAAAAGATTTTTTTGACAAAATCAACAGTTTACGAAGAAGTGGGAAATTTCAGAAATTTGAATTCGTACCTATTAATTAATTGATTGATTGATTGAGAAAATTGAGAAATCATAAAAAATCAAAAAATTCTATATAATCAAAAAGTTTGAAAAAAAAATTGAAAATTGAAAGTTTTTGAAATTGAATGTACTTACGTGCTTCATTAAAATCGAAATAATATTCATAAACACAATGATGTTTTAAAATTTGTTTAAAATAAAAAAAAATCATGGTCCTGAATATTGTGATCAATTGTGATTTTATTTTAAACGAAAAAAAAATCTGCACATAGGGAGGAGATGGACGGGGGAGTTCAATTTTCAAATAATGATATGCGGAAAAATTCGTACATCTGGTAACACTGAATCGTTATCAGAACGTGCGAATTTTTGTTAACGATTAAGTTTGTGTTTGTTGATGAAAAAAGAAACTCCAAGCAAATACCAAAATACTGGAAACTTCAATGGGGAAAAGTGGCCCCGACAAAAGCGCTCTTTTAGCAGTTTTAGCGGCTCGGCATGAAACTATTCTCAGACTTTCGACCGATCGTCATGTTTTCGACCAATCAGAGGGCGAATCGCGCGACGATTAGTCGAAAACCTGAAATTAGTTTCATGCCGAGCCGCTTAGAGAGCGCTCTTCTTCGGAGTCAAATCAAAAGCATTGAGTTTCCAGTATTATTTGCAAATACTTTAAATTATAGACAGTCAAGAGGAAGACGGAAATCTTCGTGCTAGCAAATCCGTACCCAAAGTTGTCCGGTCCATGTAGAGCGCGCTGCTTGTCAAACTCTCCCTCGTACTTCATGCGTTTTATACGCGTTTATATGGGGAAGGATTTGAAAAACACGTAATTTTTCATTTTTTAGGGGTTTAATTTTTTTTTGAGATTTTTTTTTCTTCAAATATATTTTTAATGCAATGTATACTAGCATTTACAGCAGAAAACTCATTAAATATGATTAATTTGTACATCTATATCCGTATTAAACAGTACAATACTACATAGGTAGGTACTTGATATTCAAAATTAGAGATGAAGGACATGTCCTATCTGAATTATTGTGATGACCAAAATTATTCCTATGACCAGTGATGTCAGTAACGAAATTTTTTTTTCCGTTACGGTATTCGTTCCGTTACTGTAACTAAAAATCCTGAATTTCGTTATTTGTTACGTTACTTGGAACGAAAATGGTACCGACAGGGCCTTGTAATGTTATTTTTCAAGTAACGTTATTTTTTTCCGTTCCGTTCCGGTTTTTTCGTTACAACGTATTTTTTTCCGAAATAGCCAGAAATCATAAAAAAATTGCTATCTTCATTTTTCAATGTAAATTAATAACTATCAAGTCCAATAGAATAAAATAAACATCAAGAACTAAGAAGAAAATAATACAAGTTTGGTGGTGTTGCTACCTATTGGTCCCCTCCTACCCATCCAATTTTGGATAATCCAACTCATTCAAATACATTATTGAAAACAGGGGGAGGGTAAGGGGCCCGATTGAAAAAATTTTCAAATAAAAGTTGTAGCTTGAAGTACTAGGAATAATTTTGGTGATAACAAAAATTTCAATCGGATCCCTCCCTCCCCACCAATTTTGGATAATCCAACTCCTTCAAATACATTTTTAAAAACAGGGGGGAGGTAAGGGGCCCGATTGAAAAAATTTTCAAACAAAAGTTGTAGCTTGAAGTTGTACAAATACTTTTAGTTATTACAAAAATTTCGATTAGACCCCTTCCTTCCTTCCAATTTTGACTATAAAGTATTATGTAGCACTGGACTTGGTAAAAAATTTTCGAAGTTGCACCCCATGAATGTAAACAAAACAATCAAACTAGACGTTAGTGAACATTTTCTGCGGTTGGCAGTGCAGGCAATGCAAAAAAACTGAAAAAAATAACGAAAAAAAGTAACGGAACGTAACGAAATTTTTTCGTTATTTGTTACGTAACATAAAGACCATTTTATTGTAACGTTATTATTTCGTTACACAATTTCTGTTCAAAAATAAAGTTCCGTTACTGTTCCATTACTTGTAACGAAAAAAAATTCAGTTATTTTTCGTTTTTCGTTACCGTTATCGTTACGTTCCGGCATCACTGCCTATGACTTTAAGCAACAACTTTTGTTTGAAAAGTTTTTTAATTGGACCCTTCCCTCCGCCAATTTTTATTTTTAATAGCATAATATTATAGATAATTAGTATGCATAATCATGTCATATTTGATATTATTAAAATTGGAGGGGAAGGAAGGGTCTAATCGAAAATTTTATAATAACAAAAATTATTTTCAAGACCTTAATCTACAACTTTCGCTTTGAAAAAATTTCAATTGGACCCACCCTGTCTCCCACCACCAATTTTTAATTTGTATCTTCGGTGTGTTGTGCAAAATCAGTGGGGAGGGAGAGCGGGAGAGGTGCAATTGAAAATATTTTCAACCAAAATTTATACGTTGAAGTCCTAGGAATAATTTTGGTCAATATAAAATTTTCGATTAGACCCTTCCTTCCCCTCCAATTTTGATGATAGGCATGACCTTGGATACTTTATATGCTATTTTAAAAAAAAATAAGCGAAGGAAAGGGTCCAATTAAAAAACTTTTCAAACAAAAGTTGTTGCTTGAAGTGCTAGGAATAATTTTGGTCGATGTAAAATTTTCGAGTAGACCCTTCCTTCCCCTCTAATTTTGATGATAGACATGACCTTGGATACTTTATATGCTATTTAAAAAAAAAATAAGCGAAGGAAAGGGTCCCTCTAGGTTCATGACTCATGAACCTAGAGGGGAGGTGAGAAAAATGAAAAAATTGATGGGGACCAAGTCGATATTGAATCTACTCGGTAAGGAGAGTAAAATGCCGCAAATAAAATTTTCCTACCCCTCTCCATTTCCTCTCCCACCTGGGACCCATTTCCCCTCGTGTAAAATTGCCTAAAATCGGAATTAAAAATGGGAGAAGGAATGGAGAGGGGCAGGAAAATTTTGTTTGCGGCATTTTACTCTCCTTACCGAGCAGATTCCATATCGTCTTGGTTTCAATCAATTTTTTCATTTTTTCCCCTCCCCTCTAGGGTCATGAGTATTGAAATAAGAGTGGGGTGGGAGAGGAATTGGGGAGGGTTAGGAAAATTTTGCTTGCGGCATTTTTCTCACCTTGTGGAGTACAATCAGAATCAATATCGACTTGGCTATTTTTGAATTTTTCATTTTTTTGGATTGTTTACAGAAATGTGAAAATTGATACCACGATGGGAGAGGAAATGGGGGGTCGGGGAAAATCAATCAATACGCCATTTTGCTCAGCTCTTTGGGCACTTTCAGAATCGACTTGGTTTTCCTGAACTTTTTTTATTTTCTATTTTATGTGGGGATTCTCATACTTTTCATCTGTGCACAGCGTCCCCTATGGAAAAAAGTGGGGCTTGTACTTGGTGTCAAATATTTTACATATATAATACTGGAAACTCCAATGGGGAAAAGTGACCCCGACAAAAGCGCTCTTTTAGCGGCTCGGCATGAAACTATTCTCAGACTTTCGACCGATCGTCATGTCTTCGACCAATCAGAGGGCGAATCACGCGACGATTAGTCGAAAACCTGGAATTAGTTTCATGCCGAGCCGCTTAGAGAGCGCTCTTCTTGGGAGTCAAATCAAAAGCATTGAGTTTCCACTTTCCAGTATTATATATGTAAAGTATTTGTTGGTGTTCCGAAATTGTCCAGTCCTGTGTTGTACATCTGTGGTATCAGTGTTGCCAAATGGCATGACAGGCAGTGTTGGCAATACTCAGAACGCGCTCTGAACGCGCTCCGTAAAGAATCTGAGCTGAACGAGCTCCGAGATTCTTTGGTGAACGCAAACTGAGCAGCGTTCAATTATCACTCTCTATAGGGTAATTTGTATACAGTGAATTTTTACTAGTTTTACGAAGTTTTTGTCTCAGTTTCATCCTATTCTCTCGATTTTCCTTAAAATTATTAATAATAACATGTTTAGAAGTATAGAAATGAACTTATCAGTGAATAATTAAATTTCTGAAGAGCAATATACCAATCAAAAATTAAGTTTTCATGTTATTTATGTACCAAATAAAAACAGAAATATGTGTTAGTTTGGGTGTGTGTATCTGTGAAAACAAATTTATTTTTACGTAATTTTTTAAATCAAAATTTCTGCTGGTACCTAATGAAAGAACTAACTCAATTTTATTCGGCACACAATCACGTATACGGCATAGATGACGAAGATTCTTTCAAGTTATCACTGTTGTAGTTTCACAGAGTGAAGCATAATTTTGTTCTAGGTATAATAAAACACTACAAACAGTCATTTAAATTGTTTAAATTCAATTTGTAATAATTTTTTATGATAAACAAATTAAATTTCAACTTATTTGGGTTTATTTTTCCAAAGTTTATGTTGAGTAGTTGAATCAGATAGTTGAAAAAATTATTAAAACGAGTTCCAAAAACAGTTTTCACTTCACCGGAATCCTTCAAAATAATTAAGTGTTTAATAAATCATACAAAAATTGAATGAAATTGAGATGAAAACTTCGACAATCGTCATTAGCAAAGGAAACGAATCGCTAGAAGAGTTTGCGTTCAGTTGCGTTCCGAGTCTGAGCGCGTAAACAATTCAGCCGCTCAGAGTAAATGGTGAGCGGAGCGCGCGCTCACCATTCATGAACGCGGTCTTCCCAACACTGATGACAGGGTCGGCGGGATATAAGATTTCCGTCTTCCTCTTGACTGTCTATACTTTAAATTAATAATACTGGAAACTCAATGCTTTTGATCATGACCGTCTACATTTAACAGGCCAGGAAGGCTCACTTGACAACGCTGTAATATCTCGACGGCGTAGGCTGACTTTTTGGATTCTCCATAAGACACAATGCTAATTCATAATGCAATAACTCGAAAACTATCAATTTTACAAAAAAAGTCAAAGAGACCTTTTTTAAAGAGAATTAAAAGAGCTTTCCATTCATATATAAATTTTTTGAATTTGCGTGAAATTGACGAAATTAGCATTTTTCACTTTTCACTAAAAATGTCACCAAATCCAAAAAAATTCTATATCAATAGAAAGCTTATTCAATTCTCTTTAAAAAAGGTCTCTTGGACTTTTTTCGTAAAATGGATATTTTTCGATTTATTGCAATTTGAATTAGCATTACATCTTATGGAAAAACCAAAAAGTCAGCCTACGTTTTGACGTTGCCAAATTTAGCCTTCCTGGCCTGTTAAATGTAGACGGTCATGTTTTGATTTGACTCCCAAGAAGAGCGCTCTCTAAGCGGCTCGGCATGAAACTAATTCCAGGTTTTCGACTAATCGTCGCGTGATTCGCCCTCTTTGATTGGTCGAAGACATGACGATCGGTCGAAAGTCTGAGAATAGTTTCATGCCGAGCCGCTAAAACTGCTAAAAGAGCGCTTTTGTCGGGGCCACTTTTCCCCATTGAAGTTTCCAGTATTTTGCTCCAAGTTTAATTAATTAGTGAAGTAATTGTTTTCTATCAAATTACGTTATAAATAAACGTATCAAAATTTTCAAACATCACTCTACATAAATCATCTCGTACTGTTCTTTCAGTGAAAAATATTCTACGCTTGTCGGAAGATTGATACTGTTATGCTCACTCGATAATGACTTGAAAAATTGAAAATTACTCGGATTCAAGTTACCTATGTTCGTTCGAGGAAATTCGAAAAATTGAAAGAAATAATGGATATCATTCGTTCACCACTATTCAGTCTATTGCAGAAAAGCTTCATCAGCGAGATTAAACTGACCGCATATTCAGGTACATACATTATTTTGATCTACAAAATTTTCTTCATTTTATACCTAAATAAACACAATATTGATCGTTTGTTTTTGTTTTCGAAAGATGAAAAAATCCTGATCGTTACAAAGACTGATGAAGTTTACGGACTAGGTCCACTACCAGATACCGGATTTTACGTTGACAATTTAGAACTCAGACCGATTCCTCAGTTACACAACAGAAATGTAGAAAGTGAGATCGCCGAACATTTCAGTTATAATAATTTCTTCTTCTCTGTACAGACCTTATTTTTTGTCTTTTATGCACTTTACAGAATTCGTTTTTGGTGAAAATTTCGTTTTCATTCTAACGAAAAGTGGCAAATTATTCGTTTGGGGTGAAAATGGAGAAGGGCAACTGGGAATGGGTAACTGGAATCGCGTATGTGAGCCAACGGAAATCCGCTCAATTCAGCCAGCAAAAGTCGTCGATATTGCTTGCGGAATGTCACATGCCATAGCACTATGCAATGATAACCAGGTTCTGTATAATTCGTTGTGATTGAGAAATAATTTTAAATACTTCAGCGTAATACCAACGTTGTGTGTTTAACAGGTTTACTTTTGGGGTAAGGTTGGTGAAAATAACGCATTCCCATATCCGACATGTTCAGGAATTAATGCGATTGGAATTGCCAGCAGTGCTAATGCGGTCTTTTATATATCTTCAAACGGCGACGTATATCTGCATTCGTTATTGTTGACTTCATTTATTATTTATAATGGGCATATGAAAATAATCTTCAAATAATCATAATGATATAGGTGTATGGAAAAGGATATGTGAACGTTCGAAGATCAGACGGTGCCCATTACTCGATAGGAAATGGTTATTTCAAAAATATGGCCAAGGAGTGGACGGAAATTGAAAATTTAGGTAACATCGAGAAAATAGTTTGTGGAAAATCTAATGTTGTGGCTCTCAGTGAAGATGGCGTCGTGTTCGTTTGGGGAGATAATTGGAAAAAACCACTAAGCCATCAGATTCGTACAGAACAAGAGAGTCCTGTTAAACTTTCGTGTATTTCTGAGAAGTAATATGCTTTGAATTTATTTCAATTTTCATAGTCCTTCCTCAGTACAAATAGTACAACAATTTATTTTTATTCTTACTCCAAATTCGTGTAGGATTATTGATATAGCTGCCAATTCGCAAAGTGACATATCTGCTGTTATGAATGAAAATTCTAAAATATACGTATGGGGAGGATACTCAGGTATGTTTGATATCAAGCATTTTGGAATCGTGTCTAATCAAAATATGGAAATAATTGGAAGAAATCATTATCATTTTGTATTCTTATTACTTTTGTTGTGCAGGAGGATATTTTTCGAAACCTTATCTGACAAGATTCACTTCATTCGAAGAAGTATTCACTTATCTTTCACATCCAAGCATGACGTATAAAGGAGTAATTTTTGAACAAGTGAAACGTAATCAATTTCTCGAAGCCGGAACACTTGATTCCATTTTCGATGTTCCAGTGAGTACTAATCACTTACCATCTATTATACTTACCTACATGCCCATATATTTTGATTCAAAAAAATTTTCTTGAAAAAAAAAATTACAAAATGAAGATAAATGGATTTTAAAAATTTTCTCAAAAAAATAATTTTGACAAAAATTTACCTATTTTAAAAATCTGAAATGAAAAAAATTAAAATCTTCAAAATACGTGAATCCTCAAAAAAATATAGGCAATATTTCAAATTTTTTCTGTAAGTAAATCAAAAATTTTATCAAAAGTAGAAATAAAAAAAGCGTGGTAATAAAATCGAAAATTCTACTTTTTTCACAAAAAAATCTTCTTAAAAAAAATTAAAAACAAAAACAAAAAAGAAGAAAAATCCAAAATTTTCTTTAAAAAGAAATTGATAATCTCATCATTGAAAGTTTTTTCACACAAAACACATGTCTTAAAAAAAAAAATTCCAATAAAACTAAAAAAAAAAAAATGAAAAATCGTCTGAAAACTTTGTTGAAAAGAAATATTTAAAAAATTCTTTTATTTTCACAAAAATACTTTTATAAATTTAAAAAATAAGAAATTACGGATAATTTTTTAAAAATTCTGGAAAAAATTCTGAAGTTCTATCATTTTTTTATAATCACAAAAAGTTCATTAAAGAGCAAAACAAAAAAATCTCATTTTAAAGAAATAATAATTCTATCGAAAAATTATTTACAAATTTTTCACCAAAAGTCCTCTCAACACTTTTCTTTGAAAGAAAAATTTTAAAATTTTCTTTAAAAAAAATCTTATTCAACGTCTTATCAATTTTTTCTTTTTACCACGCTTTTATTAGCTTGGTATGTATATATGTATGTATGTATGTTTGTCTCATGGAACCAAATGTATGTTTTCGACCAATCCTCTCTCATTTAATATTTTACTGGAATTGAAAGAACATAGTGCTCACATTAGGGGTTTTCGAGGTCGCTGAATTCGATTTTCGAACTCAAATTTACCACCGACCCCAAATTGAGCCCCTATGAGGGGGTTCAATTTTGAAAATTTCAGAAAATCACAACATTGGTATCGAAATGTAGGTTTTCGAGGTCGCTGAATTCGATTTTCGAACTCAAATTTACCCCCGACCCCAAATTGAGCCCCTATGAGGGGGTTCAATTTTGAAAATTTCAGAAAATCACAACATTGGTATCGAAATGTAAGTTTTCGAGGTCGCTGAATTCGATTTTCGGACTTAAATTTACCCTTGACCCCAAATTGAGCCCCTATGAGGATATTTTTTCACCTCAATAATACGTTGGTCAAGATTTTTTTTTTTAGATAGACATTCGAACCTAGTAAAACTATGAAATTAAAATATTTTCAACGACAAAAAGAGTTAAATAAAAATGTAAAAAAATTTTAAAAAACCACGCTATTATTTAAAGTTGGTCACTTTGTAAAATGTTATTCATAGGGAAAGAGTAATGCCTTAAAAAACAAAAAATAAAATTTACTTGAATGCAAAAAAGTGTCATTAAAATTTTTGAAAAAAAAATTTTCATGACACATTTTTGTATTCAAGTAAATTTTATTTTTTGTTTTTTAAGGCATTACTCTTTCCCTATGAATAGCATTTTACAAAGTGACCAACTTTAAATAAAAGCGTGGTTTTTTAAAAAATTTTTACATTTTTATTAGTTAAAAAAATCGTTCATAGTTTTTTTTTAGAAGGATTTATTTCAAACAGTTTCTGAAAAAATTTCCAAAGAAGTCCTATCAAAAAATACCTAGCTATTTTTTCTAAATTCACAAGAAAATCTATTTTTTTTTTTTTTTTTTTTTTTTTTTGAAAATTGATATTTTAAAATTTTGTGGGAAAAAATCAAAAAAATTACCAAAAAACTATTTTAAAATATTTCATGAAAAATCATTAAAAAAGCATACCTGTATTAAAATATTTCAAAATTTTTCTAAAAATTAAAAAAAAAAAAAATATGTTTTACCTATTTCCATCAGCATTATTTTTTTTTACTTTACAAAAATCTTTTTTTTTTTCAGAATGGAAACTAATATTTTAATTTTTTGAAAATAAAAATTTTTTAAAAAATCGTCCTACGTTTTTTTGAACGAAAATAATTGAATATTTCAATATTAAAATCTGGTCTTATCAAAAAAAATTTAAATGGTCTTAAATTTTGAAACACGTGTTTCAAAATTTTCCTAAAAACAATTAGTCAAAAATCGTGTCATAATCCTATCGATTTTTTCATGTTTTAATTTTCATTTAACAATATCCCTTTCAAAATTTTCCTAAAACAATCAAAAAAATTTTTAAATCATAAAAAATGTCTAAAATTTTGTTGAATGAAATAATTATTTCAAACTTTTTCTAAAAAAATCTCCAAACTTCTATTAAATTGCTATTTTTCACAAAAAATACTCTAGCTTTTAAAAAATCAGTGATCTTCATCGATTTTTTTAAATTTCTCTCAAAAAACCCTCTCAATTTTTTCATTTTTTTTAAGGAAATATTTCAATAAAACTTTTTGAAAAATTTCCAAAATTCTATCAGAATGTTTTTTTCTTCATCTAAATCGCCAAAAAATCAATTCACAAAACACCGTAAAATTTCTGCGAGAGAAAATATTTCAAAAATTTTCTAAATTAATCAATTATTATTCCAAGACCCTAAGAATTATTTTTTAAATTTACCTGAAATTATTCTCTAATTTTTTTTTTTATGTTTCAAAAATATTTAACATTATTTCGTTTCATTTTTCAGGAAGACAGTGATTTAACGATCACTGTACAAGAGAAGGATATTCATGTGCATAAAGCGATTCTTAAGGCCAGATCTAAATATTTTCTCGCAATGTTCACCCATCAATGGGAAGAAAATAATAAGAAGTAAGTTTCGTTAGATGGCGACCATTTTGGTTTCAATTCATTTTAATCATGAAGATAGTTTGATTTTAATTCATCTATGTATTTTTTGTAAGGGTGTTGAAGATAGACGGATACAGTTATGACTCCTATAAAAGTTTCCTATTATATTTATACACAGGGGAGATCGATATAACGACAGAAAATGTTTTTGGTGAGTACCTGAGTGCTGGTGCAGTATATCAATGAACTAATACGAATCCGAATCGTTCATTTCCCAAAATAATTAGTTCTGCATTAACAATTAATGGAGCTAAAATTTAACTCCCTCTATCCTTAATTTATACATTGGTGTTTCATCTTTTCATACTTTTATTATCTTTTTATTTTATTATAGAATTGGTGGCCATCGCGGATAAATACTCTGAAGACGCTCTATTAGACTCCATCTGGAAAAAACTAGACAATTGTTCAATCCCCGATGAAATAGTCAGGGTCTTGAAAGAGATTATGAAATTATCATCACCGGTAAAGGCTCGTTCACAATGCACCTTAACTTTTTGCTTTTGCTTTTACTTTTATGGGCTAAAGTAAAAGCAAAAGTACAAAAGCAAAAAACAGTCAAAACTCTTACTAACCAACCATTTTCAAAACGATTTTAAGCATAAAAAAGCTTAAAATTCATTTTGGAAATGGTTGGTTAGTAGGAGTTTTGACTGTTTTTTGCTTTTGTACTTTTGCTTTTACTTTAGCCCATAAAAGTAAAAGCAAAAGCAAAAAGTTAAGGTGCATTGTGAACGAGCCTTAAGGTTTTATAAGTTTCATGTACAGGTGCACAGATGAGTTAGACGAAGATTTCTAAAATGATATATTTGAATTTCTAGAACTTCGTGAAATTCGTCGACGGGGCGAGGAAGATGATAGCTGCTTCAACTTCGGAGAATATAAAATTATCCAATGGAAACTGAAGAGACTTATTTTTTTTTACCATTACTATCTCATTTCAGAAAAGTGATGTTTTTACTTTTTTATACCTACACGAATTTTAAATTTTGTAAAATTTTGTTCCTCTTATACATTCATTAAATATAATAATAATGAAGAATTCAATAATTGCAATAAATGATTTCATTTCAACTTTCATGCAAATTTAGAATTATTGTGGACAAAAAATGAAAGTTTGAACTTGAAAACACACAACCAAGTAAGGAAAAACGTTCATGCTGAAAACGTATTTTCGAGAGTCGAGTTGAGCTGCGTTTTGAGAATTGAGAGACTGACGTGAGATTGATCAGTGTTCGGTGATCAAGGAAAATCAACAGGTTATTAATTCCAATAAACCATAACTATAGACAGTCAAGAGGAAGACGGAAATCTTCGTGCTAGCAAATCCGTACCCAAAGTTGTCCCGTCCATGTAGAGCGCGCTGCTTTGCAAACTCTCCCGGGTACTTCATGCGTTTATATGGGGAAGGATTTGAAAAACACGTAATTTTTCATTTTTTAGGGGTTTAATTTTTTTTTGAGATTTTTTTTTCTTCAAATATATTTTTAATGCAATGTATACTAGCATTTACAGCAGAAAACTCATTAAATATGGTTAATTTGTACATCTATATCCGTATTAAACAGTACAATACTACATAGGTAGGTACTTGATATTCAAAATTAGAGATGAAGGACATGTACTATCTGAATTATTGTGATGACCAAAATTATTCCTACGACTTCAAGCAACAACTTTTGTTTGACAAGTTTTTTAATTGGACCCTTCCCTCCACCAATTTTTATTTTTAATAGCATATAATAAAGTATCCAAGTCATGTCTATTATCAAAATTGGAGGGGAAGGAAGGGTCTAATTCAAAATTTTATAATAACCAAAATTATTCCTAGGACTTCAAGCAACAACTTTTGTTTGAAAAGTTTTTTAATTGGACCCTTCCCTCCGCCAATTTTTATTTTTAATAGCATAATATAATATTATAGATAATTAGTATGCATAATCATGTCATATTTGATATTATTAAAATTGGAGGGGAAGGAAGGGTCTAATCGAAAATTTTATAATAACAAAAATTATTTTCAAGACCTTAATCTACAACTTTCGCTTTGAAAAAATTTCAATTGGACCCACCCTGTCTCCCACCACCAATTTTTAATTTGTATCTTCGGTGTGTTGTGCAAAATCAGTGGGGAGGGAGAGCGGGAGAGGTGCAATTGAAAATATTTTCAACCGAAATTTATACGTCGAAGTCCTAGGAATAATTTTGGTCAATATAAAATTTTCGATTAGACCCTTCCTTCCCCTCCAATTTTGATAATAGACATGACCTTGGATACTTTATATGCTATTTAAAAAAAATAAGCGAAGGAAAGGGTCCAATTAAAAAACTTTTCAAACAAAAGTTATTACTTGAAGTCCCAGGAATAATTTTGGTTATTATAAAATTTTGAATTAGACCCTTCCTTCCCCTCCAATTTTGATAATAGACATGACCTTGGATACTTCATATCAGGGTTGCAAACTGTTTCGAACCACCACCAATAAAATTGTTTTGGTGGTGGTTTTCAAATGGTTTTCATCACCACCACAACCAATTGGAAAATTTGTAAAACCATAACCAAATCAAAACCGTTTGCAAGCAGAAAAAATGGAAAAACCATTTGATAAAACCACAAAAAAGAGCTTAAAAAAAAAACCACCATCACCACAACCATTTAGATTTGAAAAACCACCAAATCAATTGAATCGGTTTCTTTGTTTTATGACTTTTATTCGAGCCAATTTCGATTATAATGCCAAAATGCCTAAATAAATGAGAAAACAATTTTAAAATAAAATAAATTAATAAAATCACAGAAATCTCGGTATTTTACGATATAATAATTAAAAACCAATTCATTTGGTTTTGGTTTTACCAATTGAAATGGTTTTGGTTTTTGAGAACCACCACCAAAACCAATTGAAATGGTTTTGGTTTTTGAGAACCACCACCACCACCACCAAAATAATCAAAAGTTGAAATAACCAAAACCAAAACCAAAACCATTTCAAAAAAAAAACCAAAACCAAAACCAAAAACCATTTATTCGAAAATTTTCAAAACCACCACCACCACCACCAATTAATTCTCAAACGGTTCGCAACCCTGCTTCATATGCTATTTTTTTTAAAAATAGGCGAAGGAAAGGGTCCAATTAAAAAAACTTTTCAAACAAAAGTTGTTGCTTGAAGTCGTAGAAATAATTTTGGTTATCACATTATCACAATAATTCCGATAGGACACGTCCTTCACTCTAATTTTGAATATCAAGTACCTACCTATGTAGTATTGTACTGTTTAATACGGATATATAAATACTCCATGGTCTTATCAACCTACTTTGGTTGTTACTGTTAGTTTTACCGTTGGGGCGAGATAACTGGAGCGGAAGGGCTCTGGTCCTTGATCCCAAAACATATAACAAATAATGTGATCGGAATTGCCACAAGTGCATCTGCATCATTTTGTCTGTTTTCAAATGGCAAGGTAAATCACCACTCTTTGTTGTATTGATATATATTTACTGACTTCGTTGATATTAAAGTGAACTTTTTTTTTTACATTATATAACAGGTTCAAGGAATAGGATATGTGTGCATGCGAACAAGCGATTACCATTGCTCTGTAGGAAATGGTTTTGTACCGAACGATAATTTTCATGATAATTGGAATGTAATTGAAAATTTGTCCAATATCAAAAAAATAGCCGCTGGAAAACATCATGTAATCGCTCTCAATAATGATGGTATCGTATTCGTTTGGGGAAGTAATAAAAAAAAACAATTAGGCCATAGCATTCCTTCAGATCAAGCAACTCCAATTCAACTTTCTTGTTTTTCTGAGAAGTAAGCCACTTGAAAACTTTATTCAGTTAGCATAGTGATCATTACAATCACCGCTGTACTTAGCTATTTATTTTTGCTATATTTCAAAATTCGTTTAGGATAATGGATATAGCCGCTAATTCGCAAAGTGATATGTCTGTAGCTGTGACAGAAAGTTCTGAAATATACGTATGGGGAGGGTGCTCAGGTATGTTGGAATTTGAATTTAAAAAAATAGAAGCGATGGTATTTTATAAATATTTTCTGTTGCTCAAGGAGGGTGTATTTCGAAGCCTTATTTGGTAAAGTTCACTTCTTTGGAGGAAGTATTCACCTACTATTCATATCCAAGCATGACGTACAGAGGTGTAACTTTTCAAGATGTAAAAGGGGATCAATTTATCGAAAGCGGAACTCTTGAATCAATTTTCGATGAGCAAGTGAGTGTTGAACTGCTGATCAGTGATCACTCTACTTTGAAATCTCGAATCTATAACACAGAATAGGTGTGGTTCAAGGTATGTTTTGATACAAACTTCATTTTCATGTTTCAGGAAGATAGTGACTTAACCATCACTGTCGAAGAGAAGGATATACATGTGCATAAAGCGATTCTTAAAGCAAGATCTGAATATTTCCGAGCAATGTTCGCCAATCAATGGAAAGAAAGTAACTCTTTAAAAAAAAAACCTTTTTAAAATATTAAGTTATGGTATGAAATGAAATATTGTGAAATTTAACTCGTTAAGTAATTAAATATACTGATATCATGAAAAATCCGCCTTTTTCGATTTCAGACCAATTTTCATTGTACAGTAAAACTCATATAATCATTTAAATTAATTCACTGTCAAATAAGAACAAACCACTCTGATATCATTAAAAAAAAGAGTGAGCGAGAGAGAGAGAGAAAGAGAGAGAAAAATAGGGGCGGGAGCAGTATCATTGCATGAAAACTACGTTTCTTCCTTGAAACCTTATTTCTTAAGTAAATAGGAGGGACTGCTCCCGCCCCTATTTTTCTCTCTCTTTCTCTCTCTCTCTCGCTCACTCTTTTTTTTAATGATATCAGAGTGGTTTGTTCTTATTTGACAGTGAATTAATTTAAATGATTATATGAGTTTTACTGTACAATGAAAATTGGTCTGAAATCGAAAAAGGCGGATTTTTCATGATATCAGTATATTTAATTACTTAACGAGTTAAATTTCACAATATTTCATTTCATACCATAACTTAATATTTTAAAAAGGTTTTTTTTTTAAAGAGACGTTTTCTTAGGAGCCTGGGGAGGGCGGTGTTTAATTCTTTTTTGAAGAGTTTTTTTCGAGGATATCAGCTAATTTTTCTTTTTATATTCAAAATTGGTGAGGAGGAAGGGGTCTAATCGAATTTTTTTTAATAACTAAAAGTATTTGTAAAACTTTAGGCTAAAACTTTTGTTTGAAAATTTTTTCAATTGGGCCCCCTACCTTCCCACAGTTTTTAATAATGTATTTTGAATGAGAGTGAATAAGTTATATTGCTCAAAATTGGTGGGGAAGGAGGGATCCGATTGAAATTGTTGTTATAACCAAAATTATTCCTAGTACTTCAAGCTAAAACTTTTGATTGAAATTTTTTTCAATTGGGCCCCCTACCTTCCCACAGTTTTTAATAATGTATTTTGAATGAGTGTGAATAAGTTATATTGCTCAAAATTGGTGGGGAAGGAGGGATCCGATTGAAATTTTTGTTATAACTAAAATTATTTCTAGTACTTCAAGCTAAAACTTTTTATTGAAATTTTTATCAATTGGGCCCCCTACCTTCCCACAGTTTTTAATAATGTATTTTGAATGAGTGTGAATAAGTTATATTGCTCAAAATTGGTGGGGAAGGAGGGATCCGATTGAAATTTTTGTTATAACCAAAATTATTCCTAGTACTTCAAGCTAAAACTTTTGATTGAAATATTTTTCAATTGGGCTCCCTACCTTCCCACAGTTTTTAATAATGTATTTTGAATGAGTGTGAATAAGTTATATTGCTCAAAATTGGTGGGGAAGGAGGGATCCGATTGAAATTTTTGTTATAACCAAAATTATTCCCAGAACTTTTATCTACAACTTTTGTTTGGAAATTTTTTCAATCGGGCCCCTTAACTATCCCCTGTTGTCAATAATGTATTTCTTCACTCGTTCTTCGTTTACAATAATCGTAACTTGCTGATTCACTTTGGTTGTTCACAATTACGGAATTTTCGATTTCGATCTTTCTTATCGCTATTGGTTCTATAGCGATATTGATCACTTTTCAGATCATATTTTTCATAATTATTTACAATCATCCTTCCTCCATTTCGAAGTTCAAGGTGGATCTTGATTGAGACAAATCACAGAATTCGTTCCAACTAGCCGAAATGTCGCTAATGCGTGTAGTAAGATAAACAGTTGATTATTCAACATTCAACTCATCATTTCATTAATAATTTTATTCTAGAGTGATTATTTTAATGATTATTAACCTCGGGTGTGTAATGTTCTTATCATTTTTGTTTACATATTTTTAAAAATTACAAAGTAGAACTGAGTGGTAACACTGCACTGCAGGTAACGCTGTAACAAGTTTCTTTTTCTTACCGCTAGGATCGCGACATTATCATTTGATAAACGTTAAATTCAAATTCATTTCAATACTTCTTAATTGAACTTTCATTGAACGGCTCTGCAGACTCTTGTAAACATCTGATTGAGCTCAAATTATGTATATATATAGTTAAAAACACGCAGATGTGCCTTTTGCTATCGGTTTTAATGAACGGATAACCATTTTGATACATTTGATGTCTAAAGTGAGGTTAAATCTCAAAATTTCAAAATCTTTGACCTCCTTTATCTGCGGTTATAATTATCCGATTGAGCTCATTTTTGGTATACACATGCATTTTGATGTGTAGATGATCTTTTAAGGGCAATTTTGAATTTTTTCGAAATTTCGGGGCCCAAAAAGGGGGGTGAAGGGGCAATTTTTGGGAAATTTCAAATTTCGTTGTACGGTTCGCTAAAACTCAATACATTGAACCCAATTTTCAAATTTGGTGAAAATCCATTCAGTAGTTTGCCGTATAGTAGAATTGTACTTGAAGAAGAATTTTAGCAAAATGACAAAAAGCAGCCGATTCATATCTTCCTCAAATTCCATCGTACAAATTTCGTTCTTAACTTTTCTGAAAGCTTTTTGAAAAATAAAATCAATTTCATTCATACAAAATTTCGATAAAGTGCATAGTTTCGGTGGAAAATGCGTTAGCGGCATCGCAAATAACAAAGGCGAGTTATGTACAGAATTATACTCTGCACTAGAAGCCTGGGTAGGGCGGGTGGGCGGCACTAGCGCGCCGCCTGATAACTTGCTGATTCACTTTGGTTGTTCACAATTACGGAATTTTCGATGTAGAACTGAGTGGTAACACTGCACTGCAGGTAACGCTGTAACAACTTTCATTTTCTTACCGCTAGGATCGCGACATAATCATTTGATAAACGTTAAATTCAAATTCATTTCAATACTTCTTAATTGAACTTTCATTGAACGGCTCTGCAGACTCTTGTAAACATCTGATTGAGCTCAAATTATATGTACATATAGTTAAAAACACGCAGATGTGCCTTTTGCTATCGGTTTTAATGAACGGATAACCATTTTGATACATTTGATGTCTAAAGTGAGGTTAAATCTCAAAATTTCAAAATCTTTGACCTCCTTTATCTGCGGTTATAATTATCCGATTGAGCTCATTTTTGGTATACACATGCATTTCGATGTGTAGATGAGCTTTTAAGGACAATTTTGAATTTTTTCGAAATTTCGGGGCCCAAAAAGGGGGGGTGAAGGGGCAATTTTTGGGAAATTTCAAATTTCGTTGTACGGTTCGCTAAAACTCAATACATTGAACCCAATTTTCAAATTTGGTGAAAATCCATTCAGTAGTTTGCCGTATAGTAGAATTGTACTTGAAGAAGAATTTTAGCAAAATGACAAAAAGCAGCCGATTCATATCTTCCTCAAATTCCATCGTACAAATTTCGTTCTTAACTTTTCTGAAAGCTTTTTGAAAAATAAAATCAATTTCATTCATGCAAAATTTCGATAAAGTGCATAGTTTCGGTGGAAAATGCGTTAGCGGCATCGCAAATAACAAAGGCGAGTTATGTACAGAATTATACTCTGCACTAGAAGCCTGGGTAGGGCGGGTGGGCGGCACTAGCGCGCCGCCTGATAAGAAGTAAGTGCCCATACCAACCAATTTCATTTCAATTTAGCTGAATCACGAAAAAAACTGAACTTTAAATTCACCTATATTTATTTTTGTATCTAAGGGTGTTAATTATTATTTACTACCAACCAAAAAATTGAAAACTTTTTTCTCCAAAAAACTGAGGTTTTTCATTTTTTTTTCTACATTAAAAAATTGAGAAATTTTTTCCTCTAAAAGTTGAAAAATATTTCTTCTGTAAAAATAATTGAGAAATTTTTCACTCCAAAAAATTTTAAGATTTGTTTTTCTTCAAAAATTTGAAATATTAATGGTGTGCATTTTGAATTTACGGAGTCATCTAAGCGTGTAGCCGATGTACCTCATTTAACTTTTGAAATTTTGAGTTTAGCTCGAGCACCCGAGCTACTGCCAAGCTACTGATCATGAAATAATAATTGTAGTTCTCTTTGTGTACCATGTAGGGTAGGTAACTAGGTATGTAGTTTTGTATCTAGAGAATGACCAACGTAATTATCCTGGATTTCGCAAACAAACACAATTTTTTCATACCTATTCGTATTATTATTCCTATGATTGTTCGATTTAAAAAAAAATAAATAAATATTGCAGAATTGGTGGCCATAGCTGATAAATACTCCGATGACGCTCTTTCAGAACTTATCGAAAAGAAGCTCAACAGTTGTTCGATTCCAGATGAAATAGTTACAACCTTGAAATGCGTTATGAAGTTATCACCATCGGTAATGCTTCACAATTTGCTTGTAACAATATGTTTTTGTGACTGACATTGAGTGAGACGATGATTTCTAAGTAATGTCTTTAAATTCTAGAACCTTGTGAAATTCGTCGATGGGCTGAAGAAGATGACAGTTCCTTCAATTTGATAGTAGGTACCTACCTATTTATAAACAGACGTCAATTATACAAAAACAAACTGAAAAATTCACTTCTTTACTATCGAAATCTCATTTAAGAGTAATTAGTGATATTTTTTATTGTGTAATGTACGAGTTTTAATTTGTAAAGTTGTAGATATAAATTGTTAAATAGTCATTAAAAATAATTATAATACGAGTAATATTTCATATTTTTCATTTTCTACAGTTATTGTAGAAGTTCACAAAAGTACAAATGCACCACGAATTTGATAACAAGAATAAAAACGTGGTTATATGAAATAAAAATACCTATCTGTATTACAATTTCCTTAAATAAAAGCGTAAAAATTTACAATTTTTTTGAAAAAATGTTTTTATTTTTGTGATAAAAGAGGCTCACAAATTTCCAATTATAATAAAAACAAATCATTTTAGACGTTTCTGAGAAGAAGAAAAAATCTTCAAATTTTTTCATAGTAAAAAATCACACATGTATTTAACAATCTAGGTACTAAATGATTGTTTGCAAAAAAAAAAATCAAGTTCTCGTAAGGAATACAAATCTTTCAATTTTTTGGAAAAATTAATATTTATAAATTTTTTGGGATATAAAATGTTTTCATCTAGGTATTTGGAATGAAAATATAAAAATGTAATTTTTCTGGGATAAAAAATAAAAATCTCATTTTTCTTGAAGTTCCTAGGTAGGTAAGTACTAAGTAAAAATAATCTTTCAATTTTTTCTTAGTAAAAAGAGAAAAAATCAGTTTTTTCCCCTTCAAGAATTAAGTACCTATTACCTATTCAAATTTTTTTGGAGATGAAAATTTCCTATTTTTTGGGAGTAAACTTTTTTTTTAAATCTCAAAATATTTCTGAAACTTTCAGAGAAATGATTTTCTGCAGGGTCCAGACCTTGTCGAAATCTTGTGAATAATCGAAGTATTATAAAAAGTAGACACTCAACTGTTCCATACCTACAAAATCATACAAGTACAAACTTGAAAAGTGAAAATTTCTTCCATGCTATTCGGATTATGTCCTCTCTCCTCTTCGTGCCTCATCGACATACAGCATCATTGGCGCATGCGCTGAAGTGAAGTTTAGGCACGTGGCGCGTTAAGTCACGAAGTCATGCATTGCAATTGCATTCATATTTTCATTCATTTATGATATTTTTGATAATAGATAGTTGACGTTGTTGTTGATGAGAAAGATTTTTTATTAATTAGCGGAAAGTTGGTAAGTAATGATTTCGTTTGCTTATCTCGTCATATAGAATGAAGAAATACATTGTTTGTACATATTTGTACGTCGCATAGTAGGTAGATCTAATAACATAATTTTTATCCATTATTCAGATTCACCCTGTGCAAATTGGAAAAATTGAAACGAATAAAGAATAATGGATATCATTCGCTCGCCGTTAGTGAATTTATTGGAGAACAGTTTTATCGACGAGATCAAAATGACGGCGTATTCAGGTACACACTTTATTGACCTTGTTAAATGTACATTGTAATATTTCACAAACCGAAGTATTAGAAGATTTGTTCGTACATCATTATCGTTAGATATATTGTATTTAATACCTAATATCAGTACCTCATGTGTTTAAAAGATCATAGAATTCTGATCGTTACAAAGACGGATGAAGTATACGGATTGGGTCCATTACCAGGTTCCGAGAATTTTGCCGACGGTTTAGAACTAAGACCGATTCCTCAATTTCACAAGAAAAACGTAGAAAGTGCGAACGCTTTGCATACATTTTTTTGATGCAAATTTTCTCATTTTTGTTCTACATTGTTTATTTTACATTACAGGATTCGTTTTTGGTGAAAAATTCATTTTCATTTTGACCGAGAATGGTGAGGTATTTGGTTGGGGTGAAATGGAAGCTGTCAGTTAGGATCTGGTAACTCAGATTACGTATATGAGCCAACACTAATCACTACATTTGTGGGGAAAAAAATTATCGATATTGCTTGCGGATTGTTACATTCAATAGCTTTGTGCAGTGAAAAAAAGGTTCTGAATAATTAATTACGCATGGAAAATAATTTTCAAACACTTCGTAGAATTACCAACGTTACTCTTAATACATATGTTGTTACATATATTATGTATATCTAGGTTTACTTCTCGGGCAATACGGGTTCTACTGTGTACACGGCACTACAGCATATAGAATTGGATGTGATTGGAATTGCCAGCAGTGAAAACGCAGCATTTTGTTTACTTTCAAATTCCGAGGTAAACTATTCCTTTTTGTAATATTAATTGATACCTATCGTAACATGTAAACAAAAACAACTGTATAAAGTACCTATTAAATTATAGGTACGTGGAAGAAAATATCTGGTCAAACGACAAAGCGATAGCAATTACACAATGGGGAATGGTTATACAAATGATTTCCCTCGAAGTTTTCAAAAAATTGAAAGTTTAAGTAATATCATGAAAATAGTTGGTGGAAAATCTGGCTCTCGACAATGATGGCGTACTGTTCATTTGGGGAGACAATCAGAAAAATCAGCTGAGCGATAAAATAACCACTGATCGAGGTGTTTTGAGTGTACCCACGATAGTTGCTTCCATTTCTAAAAAGTAAGGCGCTTTAAATGTATTCCAGTTTACAATGGTACTCGTTATAAAGTAATAATTACAATTATTTGTACTTGTCTTTTTCCATTTCGACATCTTGTTTAGGATTATTGATATAGCTGCCAGTTCACTAAGTGATTTATCAGTGGTTATGACTGAAAGTTCTAAAATATTTGTATGGGGAGGACACGCAGGTATGTTTAATATTAAACGTTTTGTAATTTTAAAGACTGAACTAGAAAAGATGAATATTCTACACTTTTTATTTTTATTTAGGAGGAAATTTTTTGAAGCCTTTTTTGACCAAGTTCACTTCTTTTGAAGAAGTATGCGCCTATTACTCAAATCCTAGCATGACATATAAGGGTATAACTTTTCCCAAAATTAAACGGAGTAGATATTTTGAAACAGGAACACTTGAATCAATTTTTGATGTACAAGTGAGTACTGATCATTTATTATACGTATACCTCTATTAGCTTACCTATTTCTTGCTATTCGATATTAATGTGAAGTTTATACTAATTCATACTGTGATTTAATACTACAAATTTCATTTCAACTTTTAGGAAGACAGTGACTTGACACTCGTTGTTCAAGAGAAGGATATCCACGTGCATAAAGCGATACATAAAGCGAGATGTAAATATTTTCTTGCCATGTTTACGAATCAATGGAGAGAAAACGATAAAAAGTAAGCGTCGCCAGGTGTGAAACAAATTCCATTTTTGTTTAGCTTTTAATCATGAGTATATATAAGACATTAATTCATACATGTGTATATTTTTTGTAAGGATATTAAAGATAGATGGATACAGTTACGACTCCTACAAAAGTTTCCTATTATATTTGTACACTGGAGAGATCGATTTAACGACAGAAAATGTGTTTGGTGAGTACCCGTATACGCAAATTGAAATCCAAATCGTTCATAGTTATGTACAAAACAATCAGTCCCTCATGTGCCGGACCTACGACTTGAAATGCCTCGGAGTGTAATTTGATGGTAGTGGGTTGAAAATCTTAAAATAATGTAAATGTAAAAAATAACTTTTTTACCTCAAAAACTAAAAAAAAAAAATTGAAAAAAATTTCACTTGAACAATTTAAAGATTTCTTCTAAAAAATTCAACTCTTCAAAGAAATTAAACAGATTTTGAGCAGTTTTTTTCTCCAAAAAATCAGAATATGATTTTTCCAAATTATGTGATTGTATATTTTAAAAAAATTTAAAGATTTTCTTCTCTAAAACAAAATTAGAGATTTTTTTCAAGTGATTTTCCCAGAAAGTTTGAAAAATATTTTTACTCCACGTTCTACGTTCTAAATAAAAAAATTACAAAATTTGAAAAGTTATTTTGATTTTAAAATTTTTTAATATTCTTACACTAAAAAAATTGAAAAAAAAAAACTAAAACCGGTTTTATTCCTAGAAAGTTCAATTTTTTTCTCCCAAAGAACGGAGTTTTTTTTCTTCAAAAATTAATTTTGAAAAGAATACGATTTTTTGTTTAACCAGAAACATAAATTTATTTTTAAAAAACGCTTGAAAATAATTTTTTTTCAAAACATTTCTAAAAAATTTTCCACAAAGAAGTTATGATACTTTTTATTCTCAAAGAATTCAAAAAAATTTCTCAAAAAACTAATCAAGAAAATTTTTTAGGTAATAAAAAAATTGTAAATATATTTTTTTCTCGATAAAATTTGAAAAATCTTTTTACGCTACCTACTTACAAAAAATTGAAATGCGTATTTTTTATTCCTAGAAAATTCATATTTTTTTGTGTTTCTATAAAAAAATTGAGAAATTTTTCTACAAAATTTATTATGAAACATTTTCTCCATAAAAAATGTGTTTTTTTTTCAAAACAATTTTCAAAATTTTACTCCAAGAAAGTTGATAGGTACTTTTTCTTTGTTTGAAAAATGTTGGGATATGTAGTTTTTATTCTTGGAAAACTAAGAATTTTTCTTTTGAAAAAAATGAAAGTTTTTTTTCAAAATAAAATTTTTTATTTCGAGAAATTTCAAAATGCTTTTGTTCTCCAATAAAAAATTGAGAAATTTTTTCCCAAAAAATTTAATTACATTCTTACTCAAAAAATAATCGAAATATTTTAATAGATAGCGTGTACATATTTGATTTTTGTGATTTTTGAGCTTTCTTCATCTCTGTTTTGAAATTGAGTTATAACTTATAACATGCTGATTTTTTTTTTTTTATAGAATTAGTGGCCATAGCTGATAAATATTCCGAGGACGCTCTCTTAAAGCTTATCGAAAGAAAACTCGATAATTCTTCAATTCCTGATGAAATAATTGGTATCATCCAGGATATCATGAAATTATCTCCACCGGTAATGCTTCTCAATTTTCTTGTAGCAATAAAGTTTAAAGTGAAAATTTTGAACTATTTCCAAAAAAATTGCTGGGATATATAATTAGGTAAAGTGTATACAATGTAAAGTAACAAAATGGATAATTATTAAGAATTGTCGAAAAAAGGACAAAATCAAAATAAAAGCCTGCAAATGAGCTGCATCCTAGAAAAGTAAAAAAATACGGAAATTGAGTACTGCTACGCCCCGCCCTTACTAAGTATAAAATGGTAAAATGAGTTTTTTTTGAGAGAGAGAAAAAAAATTTTTCAATTAAATAATAAAACAGTTCTCTAGGATTAAAATTTTTCATCGTTGATGGAGTAAAACAAATTTTCTAATTTTTTAGGACGCAAATTAAATTTTTTTCTTAGAATAAAACAGTTTTCTTAAATTTTCTGCAATGAAAATTTTTCAATTTTCAAAAATAAAAAAATTCTCAATTTTTTATTTAAAAAAAATTATAAAAAGTACCTACTACCTATACGTATTAATAAGTAATCTACCAATTTTATTGAGATAAAATATTTTCTAAATTTTTTACTTTTTAGAATAATTTTTCCCAAAATTTTGGAGGGAAGAAAACGAAATTCTTTCTGGAGTAAATTTTTAATTTTGTAAGAAGTAAAAACATTTTTTTTTTAAATTGCGTGGGCTTGGGTAAAACAATTTTTCAAATTTTTTGAAGAGACAAAAATGCTCCCTATTTTTTAGGAGGTGAAATTTTTTCTTTTTTTTTTTGGAATAAAATTTTTTCGTTTGAAGGGAGGAGGAGGTTCAACATGTATGGAGTAAACCAATTTTAAAATTTTTTTGAATGAGATAATCTACGTATTTTATTGAATGTTAATATTTTCAATTTTTTTTTGAATACCTACATATGAAAAATTCAATTTTTGTTGGTAACATTTTTTCAACTTTTATGTAGGTAGGTAGGTAATTTCAATTTTTTAAAATTTTTTTGAAATTAAAAAATTAAAAAATTTAATAGAAATTTTTGAATAAGAAAATATCTCAATTTTTGAGATAATGTTTTTTCTAGTACCTATTGATAAAAAAAAAATCCATTTGGAAGGGGGTGAAAAAAATTTCAATTTTTTAGGAAGTAAAAACATTTTTCAACTTGCTTCTGAGATTTTATTTTTTAGAATAGGTAGAATTTTCTAAATTTTTTTGTTGGAGGACATGGGTATTTTTCAACATGTATAAAGTAAGCTAATTTTGCAACTTTTTGGAAAAGAATAAGGAATAATTTTTCTAAATTTTGTTAATTTTGTTTAGGAATGTGTGTTTTAACGCGTATCAGTAAATATAAATTTTTCATTTGGAATTAAAAATTATTTTATTACATCTCTAAATTCTTTGGAATAACAAAATCTCAAGTTTTTCTACTACAGAAAAATTTGAAAATTTTATTAGAATTAGAAAATATCTCAATATTTTGAATAATTAACAAGTATCAACATTTTTTCGAATAAATTTGGTTAAGAAGTTAATACCTACTTGAATTTCTCAATTTTTTTTGCAGAAAATAATCGTTCAAAGATCTGGAAAAAATGCTTTGTTATTTTTTTTCTAAATTTTTATGGAATAATTTTTTTTTTCAAATTTTCTGACTGAAGAAATACATAGATATCTTGAAGTACTTACCTACAATTCACGATTTTTTGCACAAAAATCACATTTTTGACGAATAAAATATCAATTTTTTTGGAAATAGTTCAATTTTCTTGTAGTAATAAATTTTTATATTGCTGAGTGATACGAGAATTTTTATGGAATGTGTTTAAATTCTAGAACTTGGAAAAATTCTGTGATGGAATGAAGAAGATGATAGAAGTAAGATACTCCACCTTCTAAGAAGCCGAAATTGTCCCATACAAACTGAAAAGTTCGTTCTTCTGTCATCGCGTAATTTCATTCGACATAGTGAGATTTTTTATACTTACCCTTTTAAAATTTTTGTAATATGTAACGTATTAAGGAATAATTTTACTTTTCTCGAGTTCTCAAGTTTATGTACCTATCCATCTTATTTCGAGTCTTCAATACCGCTGAAAAATTTGAATTGAGTAGGTATCTAATCTACATACCTACATTTTCTAGGGTGTAGCTGGATTGTTTTTTCCGAATGAGGGTGGTTTTTTATTCCAAAGAATTGAAAGATCGAAAGATTTTCTTCTCCAAAAATTTGGAATAGGTATTTTCCACTCAAAAATCTAAAACGTGAAAAAATCTTCAAAAAAAAAATGAAAATTTTAAATTTAATAAGACGCATTGAAAATCAAAATGTAAAATAGATAAATAATTCAAATTTTGAATACATCCAAAAAAAATGATTCGAAATAGAGAGTCTAGTAAAAAATAGTGAGATTTGTCTTGAAAACTATTTGTATCTATCCTTAAATTTGGATTTGAACTTGAAGCACAGAGGTATTGAAATTGTATTTTTTTGGTGCTTAGAAAGGAATTCGCGAAAAATTATAAACTCAAGGACCCAAAAATCACACGTGAAAAAAATATAATTTGCTTTTAAATACAAATTTGTGATGTTCAAACAGAATTTCAATTATGAAAAAAAAATCGATAAAATATTAAAAAAATTTATTACACTTTTTAAAGTTATTATGTTCGTGTTTCACATTTCATCTCAAATTAATAACCAATTTCTAAAATCAATTAATAAAACCATTCAATATTTAAGTAGGTACATAGTTCATAATTTCCATCTTATACCCATCAAAAACAATATTCTCAGGGTTACCCAAACATCGGTCATTTTGACCCGTACACAAACGTAACAAAATTAAAAAAATAAATCACAATTGTTAAAAAAGAAAAAAAGGAGGACGAAATCGAAGTTAAAAACCTACACAATTAACAAAAAAAAAAAAAAAAAGTCTTATCGTGATAAATTAAAATTAACAACACACCGAGCGATAAATTCGTTTCGTTGAACTTTCTTTGGAAAGTTTCATCACAAATGCATTTTCAAAGTATAGGTATATAAAATTAATTTTTAGCGAGATTCCGGGACAAAGGCAGTGTTTGTATAAGGCCCGCTGTAAATGGAACTACCCGTTGTTGAGATATCTTTTCTCGGGCTTCTCTTTTTGGTTAATATGATCATTACGGCGATTATGGTTAGTAACATGAGAACTAATCCGGCGATGGCGATTCCGACGGCGAAGCTGCGTTGAGATACGCAAATGTTGTAAGGGTCGTCGAGAGCCTGAAAAAAAAAAGTCGAGATGATGATGGAATCGAAAGGGGGGATATTTGTGACCTGTCATAAGAAAACCAGGTTCTGGTCCGAAAAATCTTTTATTTGTTTTTTGTTGTAATAAGTGGCACTTTTGGCGATGATTTCACTGGTCATGGAGAAAACGTTCTCCAACGATTCTGTTCGAGCACACAGCGAAGTAAAAAATCCTGAGAAAAATCAATAATTCTATTCAGAAAATTATTTTCAATTTTTCTTGGGGGTAGTTCAAATCGTGTCTACGTACAAATTTACAGCCTGATCGGGTCAGTTTTGAATGGTCTGTGACAATTTTATGAAATTTTTTACTAGCAAAAAGTGGAAAATTCAACTCTTTTCACTTTTCATCTCGTATACTGGCTTAAATTTTGAGAAAATCAAAAAAAAACAAGATTAATGCATGATAGGAAATCAAATTTCCAACAAAAAAGGTTCTTTTCACTTTTTGCCTATCTTCAATATTTCAGGAGTTATTTGAGAAAATCAAAAATAATTATAGATGTAAACTCCTGAAATATTGAAGATAGGCAAAAAGTGAAGAGAACCCTTTTTGTTGGAAATTTGATTTCCTGCCATGTACTATTCTTGGTTTTTTGATTTGCTCAAAATTTGAGCCGATATCTTGACTTGAAAATTTGAAATTTCATTCAAAATTTGGAATTTTTGTTTTAAGAATGGCAACATTGTCTGTAAAAAAAATTTCAATCACTCTAGCAGTTAATTTGGGTTCACTTGGGAGTGGCTAAATGATGCCCCAAAAATCAGCTGGATCAGATGAACGGAATGGACTGTGTGAGAATTTTACAATTTGTACTGCTCTCCTGTAAAATTTGTCTTTCAGATCAGAACCTGGTTTCCTTATGACAGGTCACATTTTTATGGGTAATTTCGAGAGATACATAGGTAGGTACCTTTTCCATGACTTGATCCATTTGTTCGGGTTTGTTCACGTCGTTAGCTTCGTTGACGTATAATCCGCTGTATACTTCGATCATAGCTTCGCTTCCGTCTTCTGGGTTGTGCTTTTGACTATCGTCTCTACGACTTCTACGTTTTTTTTCTCCGTTGCAAGTCGGAGGCTGTGTAAAAGATTTCTTAGAATTTGACATATTTGTTGCAATTTTATCAGTAATATGAATATTTTAAGAAGTACATACCACATGTTTACAACCATTGTTCTCATGCATGCATAAATGTACACTACACTGGTAATAGACCGAAGCAGTGTATGGGAATTTATGCGCTTGGAAACGAACCACAGCTTTGGTTAATTGATCGTTGTATTTGAATGGTCCCATGATTTCGTTATCCATCGGACATCTACGAACGTATTGAAATATTTTTCATTTAATCGATAAGAGCTAATAATAGAAAATTAAGTAGTGCTGATCAAGCAAAACATACCCATCTCCGTCAACTAAACGTTGCTCACTCCAGCCCAAACCATCTTGAACCAGGCAATCAGTCACGTACAATCCGTATACGTTATTTGCGTCGTTGATGCTGATGACTAAATTCAAGGGGTCTCCAATTTTCACATTTTCAGCCACTTCGACGTTTGAAGATTCACCGTAGTAGATTTTCATTGTCACTATGGGCATTTTGGCGGCGAATACGGATGCGGATGTTTCCGTTGTGCTGAAAATTGATAATTTTAGTGTGAATTTGAATTAAAATAACGATATAGGTAGATTTTAACCAGCTTACTTTTCGGAAGTTGAGATGAGATTTTCTTTAGGTTGATAACGACATCTCACGTGAAAACCTCGTCCTTTGTTAGTGACTAATTTTCGATGTGGTTGAACTACAATTGTGTTGTAGTATTCTATGGCACCATTTTCCTGTATAGAAAAGGAATTGAGTATTTTGGTGATAAAACGATCCTAATTAACCCTAGGGTGATGGCATAAAAAATTTGTAACACGAGTAGTCGCATGCCGGTCTGTCAGACCGACCTGCTTAAATAGCTCTGTAAAGGGTTGATTTGGAGTCCCATGATTCTGAAAATGTTGTTCGAAGCCTAAGAGAAGATAAACTGGTGACACCAGGCTCCCCCCTCTACTTTAAACCAACTTTAGCGGCTTGCGCAGTAGTCTGTGTTGTGGTGTTGTGTGTTCACGTGTTCAGCGAACGCGGTGTGGGTATAATCAGTGTTACCATAGCGGCGCGACACATTTTACGTTTGCATTTACGTGTTAATTTATTTCTAAACTGAATTTAAGGAATTTTGCGCGAGTTTTGCGCCACTCGTCAAAAATAAAAATTTATTTTGCTTAGAAAATGCATGTGTTGCCCCTTCAAAAATCGGTTATGCAATTTATCTGTCTCAAATCGTTTTTTTTGTGTATACTTGCTCCCCCTACACTTGCCATACTAATAGACAGGGTGGAACCCCCTTTCGGTCTGAGAGACCAGGATGCGACCAACGGAGGGTTAAAATAATATTACGATCCTAACTTACAAACTTGGTTAAAGTTAGGTATATTTGGAAAACTAGGAAAAAGTAATTTAAATTCTCTTCGTCTTTTGGTATCAAATTCAAATAATGGTAATGAGCTCATAATGGCCAATTCAGTAGATTCAGCTAAATTTTAATCTCATTCGGAACATTCACCTCCAAAAAATCAAAAGATTTCTTTGTTCCAAAAAATTGAGATATTTTTTTATTTCAGAAAAACTGAAAAAAAAATTCCCTAAAAAATTGAGGCTTTTTTACCAATTTTTTTCTCTAAAAAAATAAGTTTAAAAAAATGTTGAGAGTGTTCTTTCCTTCAAAAAGACTGAAAGCGTGAAAGGTTTTCCCCTTGAAAAAATTAAAGATTTTTTTACTCCAAAAAAATCGTAAAAAAATTAGTTCAAAAAACCGAAATATTTTTTAGTTTTAGGAAAGCTGAAAAACTGTTTTCATTAATATAATTTTTTACACATGAAAAACTAAAAAGTGTAGTGTAGGTAGGTATTAGTATTTTTATTATTTTTTTATTTTTAATTTTTTTGAAAAAAATTGAAAAATTTTTTACCCATTTTTTTTTTTTTTTTTTAATTTTAAAGAGGTAGGTACCTATGTATAAATAATTTAAGAAATACTTATATCACAAAAAAAAATTCTTGACTCAACGAAAATTTTTTAATTTTTTTTATTGAGAAAATTGATACATTTTTCAACACCAAAAACTTCAGAAAACTTTTCACTTTATCAAAATTGAGAAAATTTTCAATTTAATATAATATTTTTCATTCCACAAAAATTGAAAAATATATTTTTTTTTTTTGAAAAAAAATACTAATAATAAATAGGACAAAAGGGTTTTTTTTTTCATGAAAAATTGAGACTGCACCAACTTTTTTACCTAATTATTCTTCTACTCCAAAAAATTGAGGAAATTTTTCGTTAAAAAAAATTGAAACATTTTTTTTGTCTGAGAACATACCTAATTACAAGTAGATTTTTACTGCAAAAAATCGAGGAAATTTTCAATTTGAGAAATTCTTTATATAAAAAAAAAATTGATTTTTTTTGCTTTCTTTGAAAGAAGTAGAGTTTTTTCCCATTTTCAGCATTCTGACACCTTGCTGAGTTGACTGGCAAAATTGGTAAGAGAACTCAGTAGAATGAAGTCACTTTGTCTTTTTTGAAGCCGCACTTTACCGTTTATTGTGTAAAAAAGAGGCCACTTTTTCACCTCATTATTTTTCTGCTACAAAAAATTGAGAAAATTCTCAATTTGAGAAATTTTTATTTAAAAAAATTAAAGATCTTTTTCTTCGAAAATTAAAAAAAAAATATATCCAATTATTCTTCTCCTTGAAAAAATGGAGGAATTTCTTAATTTCAAAAAATCAAAAAAAAAATTACATCAAGAAAATTGAACTTTTTCCTTCAAAAAATTTTAAAAAACTATTCCAACAAATATTTTGAAAAATTGAGATATTTTCTTATTTTTGAAAAAATGAAAACATCAATTTTTCTCCAAAAAACTGAATGTTTAAAAAAAAAAAAAAAAAAAAAAAAAAGAATTTATTATTCTTCTAAAAAAAAATTATAGATCTACTTACTTACCTACTCATTATTTAATTTCAAAAAGTTAAGAATCAAAAAATAAATATTGCAAAAAAATTGTTTATTTATTCCAAAAAAATTGAGAAAAATATTTTTAATTATACCTACTTCAAAATGAAGAATTTTCTTTTGCAATTAAAACAAAAAGATTTTTTTTTCAAAAAAAGTGGAAGGTTAGTATTTCTTTCTCAAAAAAAATTGAAAATTTTCTCCACCAAAGTACATAATTATATATTATTACTCATTTTTATACCTACTCAATGAATTGTTTTTTTTTATTCCAGAAAATAAAAAGATATTTTTTTCTTCAAAAATTTTTGAGTTTTCGAAGAAGAAAAAAATAGTTGAACAATAGTTTTTTCTATTTCATCAAATAAATTGAAACTTTTTTAAAAATTGAAACATTTTTTTTCAAAAAAATTGAAAAGTAGGTACCTATGTTTCTTCAAAAAATTGATTTTTTTCCTCACTAAAGTTTAAAATTAATCGATTTTTTACTCCAAAAAATCGAGGAAATTTCTCATTTGATCAAAACTGAGGAATTTTCCAGTTTGAGAAACTTTTTGTTCACATTAAAAGATTTTTTCCTTCAAAAAATTGAGTTTTTTTTCAAATGAATCAAAAATTATTTTTCCTCATAAAAATTAGAGATTATTTTTATCTAGGTACCTAGACCTACTAAATTTTTTACTTTAAAAAAAATGTTCCTTTCAAAAAATTGAGGTACCTATTTCTATTTTGGGAAGATTTACCCAGATTTTTTTTCTAGAAATACGTTTGCAAAGTTATCATTTGGCAATAGGGGTTTTTTTCGACGAAATGATAGGTTTATTCGACAAAATCATATCTTTCACACTCTCGATGAAATCAAGCTCAGGTCACTGGGCATAGCTACATACCTTTATGTATAAATGAGAAAATGTAGGTAAAGCAGCAAAGCATTAAACTTACCAATTGAGTACTCATCGTATTGCATGATCTCAAAGGCAGACGATATTTTACAGGGCCATAGTTATGACTGAATTCTGCCATACACGACGAATTCTTCGATAATCCCATCGGGTATATCATGCCATTGAACACATTGTGCACTGTATCAACGTTCACGAGAATTTCATCGCCATTACATTGAACCCTTATGTCTTGGGGTGGTTCGATGTCGTATTGAACATCTGTAAAAAAAAAAAAAAAAACATAGGTACCTACATTAGTTACATTGTTGAGCATTACATAGTACATATTAATATCTTTTTGTAGGTATTAATCGAATAATCATGTTCATATAATACAGTCTACCTACTATAATTTTCATGATAATTTACACCCAAAAAAAAAAGAAGAAACAAACATTTTCGTATGAATTGAGTTAACTTTAAATATTTTCGACGATATCGAAGGCAGAAGAACGGGTAAATAAATCACTCTTGGAGATAGAGAATAAAATGTCAAATATCTCGAGAGTCGAGACATTTTAATTTTATGAGCTGAGAGTGAGATTTAGAAGTAAGACACTTGCATATGTGTGCAGACTGATTTCTTTACCAAATCAGCAAGTACTTTTCGGACTTCTTCGGCTATGTTCGACTTTTCCAGTCCCGTATTGTAAATATTTTTTTACCAAGTCCAGTGCTACATAAATACTTTATATCTAAAATTGGAGGGGAGGGAGGAATCCAATCGAAATTTTTGTCATAACCAAAAGTATTTGTAGAACTTCAAGCTACAACTTTTGTTTGAAAATTTTTTCAATCGGGCCCCTTACCTCACCCCTGTTTTCAATAATGTGATTAATGTGTTTTGAATAAGTTGGATTATTCAAAATTGGAGGGGAGGGAGGGGTCCAATCGAAATTTTTGTTATAATCAAAATTATTGCTAGAACTTCAAGCTACAATTTGGTTGCAAACATTTTTCAATTGGACCCTTTCGCCTCCCCTTTCAATTTTTAATTAGTATTTTGAGAATGACATGCAAAATCAGTGGAGAGAGAGGGGCTCAATTGAAAAAAATTTCAAACCAAAGTTGTAGCTTGAAGTTCTAGGAATACTTTTGGTTATGACAAAAATTTCGATTGAATCCCTCCCTCCACTCCAATTTTGGATATAAAGATTTATGTGACACGACATTAGTAAAAAAATTCTGATATTAATTAAAAATGCAAGACCAGCCGAACATAGCCGAAGAAGTCCGAAGTATATTTGCGGATTTGGTAATGAAATCAGTCTGCACACATACGCAAGTGAAAGACATTAGTCAAAGGACTCATGGTTGATGATCAACAAGTTTACGAACCCTCTTCCTCATACCTACAAGAATCTTATCAACTGACGCATGCGCTGAAGTTCCAGTCCTCCAAAAATATCAAACTAAACATCATACATGCAAAATTCCATTCCAACAGATATCACGTGGTAATGGTGTTTGTTGGGTGTTTTTTTCTTTTGTATCATTGTATCGTCACTTCATCAGTCTTACCTTAGTCATTACGTGAAAGTTTATCAGTGGAAAGTTATTTAGATTAGAACTGTTAGAACTGTGTTTTTCGCAAATCGTAAATCGTCGAGAACTTCATCTTTACCCGCTACCAACAATTACAATTAAAATAATTTTCGATGTACTAGTTGTCTTTAATCTTCAGTAAGTATTTGGTATTATAATGTACGTAAATCCAGATAGGTATACTAAATACTATACCATACAAAGATAATTATTATTTGTGATGTAATCAAAGTCACCCAAATCTTCAATTGTACGCAGTGTACATATAAATACGACATTCGTCTGCGTACGACAAAGGTACAAACTACAAAGTAATTAATTATCTACCTTTTTGAATCTTTCTTTAAGATTCATTACAAAGTAAAGTCTTAAGTCGAAGAAATGAAAGGAATAATGGATATCGTTCACTCGCCATTGTTCAGTTTATTGGACAAAAGTTTTATAAACGAGATTAAAACAATTGGATATTCAAGTAAAGTGAAAGAACGAGTTCTTTCTTGCTAATTTGCTATAATTATCACATTATCTATTACCCTCTGATTTTATGTTTGAAGATCAAAAAGTCCTGATCGTTACGAAGTCAGATGAAGTTTACGGAATGGGATTACTACCAGATTCCGGAATTTATGCGGATAATTCAGAACTTAGACCAATTCCTCAGCTGCACAAGAAAAACGTTGAAAGTGCGATCGCTATGTACCTATAATAAGTATATTTTAGTGACTATTTCCTTTGCTGTGTGCCTACATTGAGTTTATCTTACATTGCAGGATTCATCTTTGGTGAGAATTTCGTTTTTATCTTGACGGAAAGTGGTGATTTATTCGGTTGGGGTGAAAATTCGCATGGTCAGTTGGGATTTGGTCACCAGAGTCACATTTATGTACCAACATTGGTTTCTTCATTTGAGGGGGGAAAAGTTACCGATATTGCTTGCGGAGTGTCTCATGCAGTAGCACTATGCAGTGATCAACAGGTTTTGAATAAGTTTATTCTGTTTCTGTACAATTGAAAAATAATTTAAAAGGTTTCGAATATTACCAATTTACTGCGTTTTTAGGTTTACTTTTGGGGTTGTACGAATAGTAACAGCCCGATCTTGAGTCGATTACGTAGAGGAACGAATGCAGTTGGAATTGCCTGTAGTGCAAATGCGGGGTTTTATCTATCTTCAAATGGCGAGGTGAATACTGAATTATCGCATAGTGTAGTGTACAGTCAATCATACCTACTTATAGTTGTGGTACCTTACCGTCTATCTGTAATTCTGTATTCGATAGTGTTTACTTTGTTAATAAGTATGAGCGTAAAATATCTTTATAACCTAATTATGCAGGTATATGAAATAGGATATCTGCACGACCGGAACAATATACTTAATACTTGGCAAAAAATTAACAACTTTGGTAATATCAAGAAATTAGTTTGTGGAAAATCTCATGCAATGGCTCTCCACAATGACGGCATGGTGTTTGTTTGGGGAGATAATGAGAAAAAACAGCTAAGCTATGAAACTCTAACGGCCCAAGGGACTCCAATGAAACTTTCCTGTATTTCTGATAAGTAAGGCACTTTGGGTTTAATTTTTTTCTTCTTCAATAATTATGATAGACATTAAAATTATAATCGTATTATTAATCTTTATTATGTGCTGCCGAAATTCGTATAGGATCATTGATATCGCTGCCAGTCCAAAAAGTGATTTATCTGTAGCTATGACTGAAAGTTCCAAAATTTATGTATGGGGAGGACACTCTGGTATGTATGAAATTGAGTATTTATTCAAATTTAAATCAAATAAGGTAGTAAGGAGAATTAGAAGCGACTGACATTACTTTCTTATTAATTTAGAAGGGTGCTTTTCGAAGCCTTACTTGACGTGGTTAGCCTCTTTTGAAGAAGTATTCTGCTATCACTCACATCCAAGCATGACCTACAAAGGAATAACTTTTCAAAAAGAGAAACGGAATAAATTTCTTGAAACCGGAACACTTGAATCGGTTTTTGATGTTGAAGTGAGTACTATACTATTATCATAAATGTTTATGGTAATATCAATTTCTTAAGATTCTAGGGCCAGGATTATTATAAATTGATTGTACATTGCGTAGAAATCCAGAATACGTAAAATTACTGAAATTCATATTGTGTTTAGATAAAAATTTCTTTTCAATTTTCAGGAAGACAGTGATTTAACAATCATCGTTCAAGAAAAGACTATTCACGTTCATAAAGCAATTCTTAAAGCAAGAAGTAAATATTTCCTCGCAATGTTTACTAAACAATGGGAAGAAAATAATAAAAAGTAAGAGTACTTTGTTGGATTGGATCCCAACAAATTTCATTTTCAATGTAACGTAAATATAACCAGGATACTTGGATTAGATTTTAATTTCCCTGTATATTTTTTGAAAGGATATTAAAAATCGATGGATACAGTTACGAGTCCTATAAAAGGTTCCTATTATATTTGTATACCGCAGAGATCGATATAACGTCAGAAAACGTATTTGGTGAGTACCATTAGTGAATTACCTACTATTTAGAAAACAATCGAATCTCCTCCTGTTGGTAGGTTCAAGTACCCATTTGATAAGAGCTCACGTCAGATAAGAAAACCATATTGCCTGGGAGGGAGGGAATAGTGCCACAAATGGTACACCACAGTACTGTTGTTTTTTTTCTGGCACCATTGTAAAATTTACCTCGTTCAATACTACACTGATACTTGATATTCAAAATTGGAGAGGAAGGAGGGGTCCAATCGAAATTTTTGTAATAACCAAAATTATTTCTGAGATTTCAAGTTACAACTTTTTTTTGAAATTTTTTTCAATTGGGTACCTACCACAACCAGTTTTTATTAATTATTCAAGTTTCTAATTGTAAGTCATATTATGCAAAACTGGAGGGGAGGGAAGGGTCTAATCGAAAATTGTATAATGACAAAAATTATTTCTAGGACTTCAATCTACAACTTATGTTTGAAAAAATTTTCAATTGCACCCCTCTATCACAAATTGGAGGAGAGGGAGGGATCAAAATGAAATTTTTATAATGACCAAAATTATTTTTAGGATCTTAATCTACAACTTTTATTTGAAACTTTTTTTCAAATGTCCACTTCCTCCCTCACTCCTGCAATTTTTAATTAGTATCTTCGGAGTGTTATGCGAAATGGTTGCGGAGGGAGGGGCCCAATTGAAAAAAAATTCATACAAAAGTTGTAGCTTGTAGTCTTCGTAATAAGTTAGGTTATTACAAACATTTTGATTGGACCCCTCCCTTCCCTCCAATTTTGACTCTTTTTTTTGTTTTTCATGCTCATTATCAGGGTTCGGACATTCTTTCTCGAAAAAACGGGAAATATGCGCATAAAAATTCCCTTAAAAAACACGAAATATGCGCGAAAAACCTAAAAATATTCTCGAACGATATGGGTGTCAATTTAAAGAGGAAAACGCCAGCTACATGATTTTGATTCATAATTGGACGTATTTAGAACACATATTGAGAAATTACACAAAAAAGAACGAAAAATGAATTTTATTTTTACTCAAAAGCAAAAAACGTTCTAATTCTAATTCTAATTTGGTAATTCTACTGATTCTAATTAAATCAGAGAAAATAACGAAATTGTATTTTATCAAAATAAGTAGGTAAGTTTGAAAATTAAATCGACTCGCCAAGCCGGCATATGCAAAAAAGTACCACCAGTGTTGCACATTCGGGTGAAAAAAAAATAGCTGTATCAGTTTTGCTAAATTTTTAGGTGAGAAATTGCAAATTTGTCAAAATATGCTCGAAAAAACTCGAAAATCGTGAAATATTCTCGAAAAACCTAAAATATTCCCTAAAAATACCCAAAATATGCGTTTATATGCGCTGAAAGGTGAAATATGCTCAAACATGCAAAAACAAGTTGGGTCAATTTTACTTAGAATTTTCTGAAACGTAAAGATAACTTGAAAATTCTCGATCTAGTATTAAACAAAAAAACATGCTCGAGCATGAAAATCCGAACCCTGCTCATTATTATAATTATGTATAATCTCACGATTTGTCAATTTTTTTAAAAATAGAATTGATGACCATAGCTGATAAATATTCAGACGACACTCTGTTGGAACTCATCGAGAAAAAGCTCGACAATTGTTCGATTCCTGACGAAATAGTTGGAGTCTTGAAGGGCATCATGAAATTATCATCACCGGTAAAACTTTAAAATTTTCCTGTAGCGATAGATCTGCATGATTGAATGAGACGAGAACTTGCACTTCTAAGTTCTAACTAATGTGTTTGAATTCCAGAACTTTGAAAAATTCTGCGACGGGGTGAAGAAAATGATATCTTTTTCAACTTCAGAGAATCTGTGAACTGCTTAACTGTCCAATACAAACTGAAAATTTCTTTTCTCCGTTATCGCAATCTCGTTTGAATCAAGTGATATTTTTTTACGTGTAAATAGTTGATAGGTACAAGTTTAGGTTCAACTTTTTTAATAATATTTTTCTTGGTAAGCAATTTATTAAATAGGTATTGAACATATATTACGATGTTTCACCAATTTTTTGTGTTTTTATGATTCTTATATTATACATGATAAGAATTTAATTTAATTATTTTGAATTGTACATATTTCAACAACTGTAAATTTTGAATTAGAATTAGGTAGATGGGTAGGTATGTAGATTTGAAAGTGAACTAATTTCAAGACTATGCGCACGCACCTAGTCTCATCAACTGGCGCATGCGCTGTAAGGTGAAATTTAACTCGAAAATTCCTGGTTCTGCCTCATAGTCTCATCATTTGCTTATATTCGTCAATCATCTGTACATAAGTTTATTTACTTCGATGATTATATGTGCGTGAGCGAGTATAAAATCACCCCCTCCCTCACATTCCTGCTGAAGTGCTGAAAGAAATAATTCTTCAATCTCTACTATCCTCAACACGCTTCAATCATCTATTCATTTGGTTACATGCAGTTTGATTTTTCCGGCAACTGCATTCGCATTGTCTTTTTGTAAGGTAGACAATTGTTGAAGTTATTTTTGATGAGAAATAAGTATTTTTAATTAGAGGAAACTTGGTAATAATAAGTTCAATTTTGCAAAAGGTACGTACTTACTTATTAGAATAAATACATTTCGTATTCGTACATAATAAGTATATAATAACCTAGCAAATTTGAACAATTGTAGAAATAATGGATATCGTTCGGCCACCATTGTTCAGTTTTTTGGAGAAAAGTTTTGTCAAACAGATTAAAATGACTGGATATTCAGGTAAAATGAGTGCATTTTCGTAAAAAATAAGTACGCGGGTAGAAATAACAACACCCGTCATCTCTTATCATTATCAATTATCATCTAGGTTTCTAGGTAGCTCGTTGTTTCGGTTGTTTCAAGTCTCATGTTTGTTTAAAAAAAAAAAGGAAATTCAATCGAATTAAGCAAAATAATCGTTAATCGCGTAGTTTCATCCACAGTTCACACACGTTGAAATTCACTATACACTCACTCAGCTAATACTCAGCGGCTCTGGGCTATAGAGCTAATCTTATGCTCAACTCAAGCAATTAATTCGAGAAGTCGAGAAGAATAATGGATACCGTTCGTTTACCACTTTTGAATTTATTGGAGAAAAGTTTCATCAACGAGATAAGAACTGTGGGATTCTCAGGTAAAATAAATAAATTTTTCAATTCTGGTGTGCTATACAAAATGTAACTAGGTAGAGCTTACTTTCACACGTTGAACATGAACTAATATTTTTTATACTTGACAGGTCGAAAAATACTAATCGCTACGAAGTCGGATGAAGTTTACGGACTGGGCCCTCTACCAGATTCCAAAATTTACACTGATGATTTAGAACTAAGACCAATTCCTCAGTTGCACAAAAAAAACGTAGACAGTGCGTATATACACTTATACAGTACATAAGTACACTTCACGTTTCAATGGTGACAATTTTTTGCTTCTCTTTAACAAACACCGTTCTTCTCACATTACAGGATTTGTTTTTGGCTTTGATTTCATATTTATCTTGACGCAAAATGGTGAGGTATTTGCTTGGGGTTCAAATGAGCTTGGCGAGTTAGGACTTGGTCACGACGATGACACATGTGCACCAAGACTGATATCTTCATTTGAGGGTAAAAAAGTTATCGATATTGCTTGTGGATTGACACATGTAATAGCACTATGCAGTGATCAACAGGTTTTGATTTATTAGTTATGATTTTAAAATAATTTCGAATACTTTGTAGCATTATCGACGTATTATGTTGTTAGGTTTACTATTGGGGTAATGTCGAAGATAATGATAATCACTTGGCTCCATTTCATGTAGCAAAAAATGCGATTGGAATTGCTAGTAGTGAAAGGGCAGCATTTTATCTATCTTCAAATGGCGAGGTATACAGATACACCATCCTTTGTGATTTTGATATTATCATAATCAATTATGCAATTTTACTGAAGAATTTGCCTAGGTATCTGTGAAAATGAAGGCGCTACAGAGCTTCAGAAGATTAAAAATCAGTATTTTCGAAGTTCGAAGCTCCATAGCTCCTTCATTTTCAAAGATGACAAATTTTTAACATAACTAGTTTTGCTCCTCCCGAAGAGTTACATGTTTTCATGAATTGTATTGATGAAATTTCAATAATTGTTTTAAAACCTTTACCCCTTCAAAATCGAGATAGGCAACTTATAATCAAGTTTTCTTTTTGTCTACTCGCAAAATTACTACGGACGCTTCATGGAACACCCTGTAATCTGAATAAATGTGAATAATCTTTACATTACAGGTATATGGAAAAGGATATATATGCGAGGAAGTCGATGCAAGCCGAAAGAAGTACAAATATTCAATAGGAAATGGTAGTTTTGAGAATGGTAACTCTAATTGGACTACAATTGAAAATTTAGCCAATATCAAGAAAGTGGTTTGTGGAAAATATCATGCAATGGCTCTCAACAATGAAGGTATCGTATTCGAATGGGGAAATAATGATGAATACCAACTAAGCCATCAACGTGTTAAAATTCTAACAACTCCAAAGAAAATTTATTCTATTGCTGAAAAGTAAGGTGCTTTGAATTTATTTTAATCGAGTATAATTACTTTAATCAAATGTATTCCAAATTTTCTGTAGAATTATTGATATAGCTGCTAATTCGCTATGTGATTTATCTGTGGTCATGACTGAAAGTTTCAAGATATATGTATGGGGAGGATACTCAGGTGTGTTTGATACTATAAGCGTTTTAGAATTAAATGACAAAATAAGGAAAAAATTGAAAACTGTAAACATTTCATTGCTTTTATTTTTAGAAGGCAAGTTTTCGAAGCCATATTTGACATTATTCACTTCTATCGAAGAAGCATTCAACTGTCTTTCAAAACCAAGCATAACGTATAAAGGTGTAACTTTTGAAAACGTCAAGCGTAATGAATTTCTTATAACTGGAACATTTGTATCAATTTTTGATGTACAAGTGAGTGCTAATCATCGATGAAGTATATTGATTTGTTAAGTATGACGTGTAGATGTACTTCCTCCATCAACAAGAAGTAATTGAATTTACCTATTTCGATACCTGTATTATTAAATTTTATTTCAACTTTCAGGAAGACAGTGATCTAACTATCACTGTTCAAGAGAAGCCTATTTATGTGCATAAAGCAATCCTTAAAGCAAGATGTAAATATTTCCTCGCAATGTTTATCAATCAATGGAAAGAAAATAATGATAAGTGAGTTTTAATAAATCCTAATCGATTTCATTTTAATTCAACTCAATTTACATAGAATGATATTATTTTATTTAGTTAGTTACATGGCTGGCAACTTGGAATTTTCCTTAGGTGTCGATTGATTTTTTTCCGAAGGGAGGCTGGTTACAATTTCTTAAATGTTGACTGTGAGAATGAATTTCTTTACGAGAAAAAAGTTGAAAGGTACTTACTTTTCTTCAGAAAAATTCAAACAATTTTCACTTGAAATTTGAAAAATATTTTTACTACAATAATCATGAAATTTCTTTCTCCAGAAGAAAAAACAAATATTTTTTCTCCGAAAAATTAAAGTATCATTTTACTCCAAATTATCTTTTTTCCAAAAAAATAAATAAATGAAACGAAATGATGAAAAAATGATAAAAAATAAGAGATTCTCTTTAAGAATGAAGATTAGAAAAAAATTGGCAAAAAAATGAGTTTTTTTCTCTCTTACTCTGAAAGAATTGCGTTTTTTTTTTTTTTTTTTTTTTCTGTAAAAATCAGATAATTTTTCATGAAATTTTTTCTCCAAAAAATACTTCAAAACAGTTGTGATAACTTACATTTTTCTGTAGAAAAACTGATAAATATATATTTTATTTTGGAAAAATTTGAAAAAAAAAAAATTCCAAACAAAAATGAAAGGAGTTTCTTTACAAAAAAATCAAAACATTTTCTTCGCAAAATACGTGTAGGTAAAAGTAATTTTTTTCTTAAAAAAAAAAAAAAAAAAAAATTAAATCTTTTTTGTTCCAAAAAATTTTAATATTTGTTTTCCTTCAAAAATTTACTAAAATTTTTATTCAAAAAATTGAGAGCGCTTGATGAAAAATTTTCATCCTATATACGTCTTATAATGTAGTATTTAGATCTACCTATTTTTTTTTAAATTTACAAAAATAATTGAAGATTTTTTTTTAAATTGAGAGAATTTTATTACTTGAAAAATGCAAAATTTTTCCCAAAGATTTGAGAAATATGTAATTAAGTAGGTAATTAGTACATTCATTTTGAAAAATTTAAGAAAATTTTTCTTTAAAAAAAAATATAATTTTTTCTCCAAAAAATAAAAAGATTTTTTTCAAAAAATTGAGAAAGTTGTTGCTTCAAAACAGTTGCAATATATTTTTTTCTAAAAAAAAATATATATAAGTACCTAGGTAATTTTTTCTTTATACGAGTGCACTAAAAAAAATGTACTTGAGTTGATATTTTTTTTTTCATCAAAAAAATCAAAACGTTTTTTCATCGAAATGACAGAAATATTTTTTACTTAAAAAAAAATCATCCATGTTGATTGTTGATATATTTTTTTCTATAAAAATTTGATGTAAGTTTTACTCAAGAAAAATTGAGAAGTTTTTTCACCGAAAAAATTGCTAAGATTTTCTTTCATTCTAAATACCTACCAAAAATATCCAAAAATAATGAGAGATTTTTTTCTAAAAAAAATTGAGATTTTTATTCAAGGCTTCTCTGAAATTTTTTCAATTTTTTTTTTTTTTGAATAGGTAGGATTTTTTTTTTTTTTTTTTAAATCACCTAAAGAATTTTATTCTTTGCAGAAATTAAAGCTATTATGGTGCGTTCAGCTCATCGCAGAATAAGGAATAAGAATAAGGAATAAGAAAACGGAACTCCAAAATATTCGGCCACTTAAAATAAGCCAAAATAGGTAAACAAATTTGATGACGCTGTGTTGTGTGTAGCGAATTAAAAATTAAGTACATGTCAAAAATTGAGTTAATTCTTGAGTGGCCGAATATGTGAGGTTTTGTTTTTTATTTTTTTATCTTATTCTTGTTCTTATTCTTTATTCTACGATGAGCTGAACGCACCATTAGGTTCGTTCGAGCGCTTTTTGCTTATCTTGTTTTTGTTTAAAATTTTAAGAAAAAAATTCTTAAATTTTTACTTTTAGAAATAGTTGGCTAGGTTTTAATGACTCTACTTTTAGTAAAATACGGTAAAATATCTTAATTTTTCCCAATTTTCACCAATTTTTTTCTATTTTGAAAAAAAAATCAACAATTTTGCTCATAATAGAGTCATAACAACATAGCCATCTATTTCTTAAAAGTGAAAATTTAAGAATTTCTTAAATTTTTAAACAAAAACAAGAAAAGCAAAAACGCTCGAACGAACCTATTTTCTCCAACAAAAAAAATCGAGCACCCGAGCTACTATCAAGTTGTCAATCATGTACCTAACGATGCATTTCAGTTCACCCATATTCATATCTAAAATTATTTTTTAAAGGTTATTGAAGATAGATGAATACAGTTATGACTCCTACAGAAGTTTTCTATCATATTTGTACACTGGAGAGATCAATTTAACGTTAAATAATATTTTTGGTGAGTACCTATTATACGTGTACATCTATATGAATCCGAATCGCTCATTAAAAAAACAATCAGTCCGCTTTCGATCGGTTCAGGAACCTATACTAAGTACATATCGTAAGATTTTAATTTTTCTTGACAATTTTCGTTATTATAGAATTGGTGGCCATAGCTGATAAATACTCCGACGACGATCTGTTAGACTTAATCGGCAAAAAACTCGACAGTTGTTCGATCCCCGATGAAATAGTTCGAGTCTTGAAAGATATTATGAAATTATCATCGAGGGTGTGTAATTCTTTAAAATTTTCATATGCATAACAATAAGTTTACATGGTCGAGGGAGAAAAAAAATTTATATATATTTTTTTTGAATTCTAGAACTTTGAAAAATTTTTCAATGGAGTAAAGATGGCAGCTTCTGCAACTTCGAAGAATCTCTAATTTGTCCAATATGCGAAATGAGGACTTCACTTGTCTAATACTATCGTAATTAGCACTTAGCAGCTGCATTTGAAAAATGTGATATTTTTATACGAGTCGTCGATAAATTATATAAATTTTAAATTTTGTAAAATTTTATTTTTGTTAAAAGTGATTTGTTATAATATTTATATGTAGGTATAGGTATATTCAGAAATTTCATATTTTTCTCAATTTTTTTGATTTAGTTATCGTCATTCGTCATAAATAATAAGTAATCACATCAGGTTAAAATAGACTGAAATCTCACATGAAAGGAGTTTATGATTTGAAGCTTATTTCCTTCTACTTATCCCTTTTTAGAACTCACAATTGAACGTACTTTCTTCGACTTTGGTATCTTTAGGATATTTTCAAGAACCAACTACGTTGTAATAATATCATTTTTTTAGTAACATAATTTATGACAAGACTCACCATCGTCATCGATCACGTTATCTAGGATTTTGTCACCTCTAATGGAATTAAATCCCAAAATCTGAAACCAATTAAAACACATTAAAATAGAATCAAACCAAGGTATAATATAAATTAAGCTACTTTCGTGAATACTCAGTTTTTTTTTCGTTTATTCATTTTTTTTTCAACTCAATACATGATTTTTTTTTAGTTTTGTTGATCTGAACGAAATTAGGATCAATGAAAATAAGTGAAACCTATATTTACCACAATGAGCATCACCTATAAATATCAATTTACCAGAAAATTATAGATAAATGCCCTTTATAAATCAACTAACACTCAGATCTGACAATAAGATATCGAATGGTTAAAAGTGAGTTGGTGAAATGGACAATTGGACACCTCTGATAACTCAGTATGAGATGAACCATCTCACAGCACGATAGAAATCACACAAACGAAATAATTAACCACATGAGCTAAATCCTTAATTACCTATCTCTCACTTCACATTTGAATAAAATTTACTTTCATTTAATTACTTGAAAGTTGAATTGAAATAGATCAACAATGCACTTTTGATCCATTACCCTTAACTATCATAATTTTTGCATCTATTTGGTCGTGTGAACAGAGCCTTGACAGTGGATTTTGTGCAGTTGCCCTACTTTTAATTTTGAGTCAGTTTTACTGTTTTAAAAGTTCAAAAGATCTTTCGAGATGAAATTTTACTTCCACTAACATAAACTTCAATTCTATTAGAGGTATTTTGAGGTATGCAGAACATCCTTCACTCATTTCCTTTCGAGGCTGAGTCACCCTAACGATTTTAGGAGCAATATTCCAACGTACACCTAACACCTTATGCAATAATATTTTAAAAATTCCAACATTATCTTACCGTTACACAAGCTATCACTTTGAACACCCACATTTTGAACTGAAACAAACCGAAACAAAGTCCAACATTAGCTGAAATTTATCCAAATTACAGCTTCTCTTATCACAAAAAAGTAACACAAAACTCTACCTTTATGATGGCGACCACTTTTAATCTACATTTCTAGCAAAAGCTACACTTAACGGCACGAGAAATTGCTCTTTACCGACTAAAGATGCATAAAAACTGACATAATTGAGAAAATGCAATAAAAAATACTCGAAAACAGAGGCGTTTAGCGAGGCGTAGCCTTGGTGTTCTTCCAGTTGTGTTTTAATGACGTCGTCGCTAGTTGTACATTTCCTCCCACTCGCGCTTACCTGAGTTTTACCTGTGAGAGTAACGAACGCGGCGAGTGTACCCAGGTAAGATCGCGAACAATGGAATGGCCGAGGGGTGAGACGAAGGTACACATAACAGAATCAAAGAAACCGGTTGTCCGCGACTACCACGACTACGTCGACGTCGAGGTGAATATTGCGATGCCAAAGCGAAGTAAACGACGATGTTGGACTTGGACTTTATGTACATACTCGTAGGGTCATCGCGGGTACCTGAGATGTCCATTTTGACAATTTGTGGTCTATAGAGTCGCGGACAAAGTGGAAGTCTCTTTTGAAGAAGAAAATTACACCGATAACGGAGTTCGCGGTATGGTCATAAGTTTTTCTGTTTGGATAAGAGGATAGTGTTTAAAAGTTTGGTGAGGTGTTTCTCTTCTCTGTGTGGTTATGTAACGGATCATACATAAATCGACTGGTTTCCGTATGGGTGCCAAATAAGGAACGTGTTTGCAGTACTTTGGTGAACCTTGGAGGATTCCCAGTCGCTCTGTGTCTCTGGTTGCCAAATTGCATCACAATTTGGTTATTCATCTTTGCGAATAACTTCTTTTCAGGTCTCGATGTCACTTTATTTATTTATTTTTTTGCTGGCAACTTAACTTACGTTAGATGAGTAGTTTGGGTGCTCGAGGTATATCCAAAATTTCAAGAACGAAATGAGCTACGCCTTAGAGAACTCCGAAAATGCAAAAACTAAAGACTCAACATCAATTAAAATTTTTATGAGGGATAAAAATATTTTTTAAATAATTTTTGAAGAATAAATTCTAAACTTACCTACTTGAAATAAAAATTATTCCAATTTTTTTGGAATCAGGCCAAAAATATTCCCTAATTTTTTAAAACAAAAAATTGTAGGAAAAATTCTCAGCTTTTAAGAATAAAAAAACTTGGCATTTTTTTTACAAAAAAAAAAAATCGGGATTAATTTTATTTACCCTCAACGAAAAAAAACTATTCATTAGAAAAATATCCAATTATTTTGTCCAATTTTTTTGAAAAAAAATTATACGTAGATAATAATTTGAATTAGGTATTTTTGTGGAAAAATCTTTCAATTTTTCTGAATAAAAAAAGTACCTACCCACCTAAATGATTTTCTACATTTTTTTTTCAACTAAAAAACTAAATAGTAATAAGTATATTAATTGATTTTTTCAATTTTTTAGAATAGAAGAAATTTTCATTTTTTTAGAATAAATTTTTTTTTTAATTTTTTATAAATTAGGAATATTTTTAATTTTTTTAGAGTAGAAAAATTTTCAATTTTATTAGAATAGAAGAATTTTCTTTTTTATTAGAATAGAAAATTTTTCGATTTTTTTTTAGAATAAAATTTTTTAAAAGTTTTTTAGAATAGGAAATTTTTTAATTTTTTTAGAATAGAAAGATTTTTAATTTTTTTATGATAGGAATATTTTCAATTTTTTTTGGAATAGAAAATCTTTCAAGTTTTTTAGAGTAGGTAGAAATTTTTTTTATTTTTTTAGAATAGAATATTTTTGAATTTTTTTATGATAGGAATCTTTTCAATTTTTTTTTAGAGTACCTAGAAAAATTTTCAATTTTATTAAAATCACAGTTTTTCAAATAATACATAGAAAATTAAAATTTTTAGAATTTAGAAATGTCATAGATAGATAATAATATTTCTCAATTTGTTTGAAGCAAAAATCTCCGTTTTCTTTTTTGAAAAATATCTCTCATTTTTAGAAAAAATTCAAGGGGACCCCCCCCCCCCCCGGAAGATACATCTTTGTCCCTTTCAATTACAACCAGTTGTTTTATAGATATGAATTTTTCTTTCAATTTCAACTTTTTCGAAGTAAAAAAATCTTTCAACTTTTATGCAGAAAACAAATTCTGTTTTTCTGAGAAAAAATAATCAAGGCAAAAAACTCAATTTTTTTTTAAAACATGTTTTAAATTTTATTTTATTAGATAATAATATTACGAGTTTTTTTTTTTTTTTTTTTGAAAAAACTCATTGAAGCACAAGAAATCTCAATTTTTTAGAAAAAAAAAAAACTCAGTTCCTTTGATGGAAAAAAATCTTATTTACCGAGGTATTTACGTATTTATTTATTTTTGAAAAAATCCTTCGGTTTTTCTGAGTAAAAAATTCAATTTTTTGGTGGAAAGAAAATTTTAATTATTAGATATTTGTTTGGAGAATAAAAAAAAATCTCAATTTTTCGGAGGAAAGATCTTGAATTGTTTTTGCCAAAGGAATCTGATTTTTTTTTTTTTGAAAAAAAATGGAAATCATATTTTTAGCTAATAATTTTAAAAGAAAAAAAATTGATTTCAATTTTGGTAAAATTTTTTTTAGGTAGGTACCTAGATATTTTCAGGGAATAAGAATATTTCTGAAATTCTTGGGGGAAGGATCTCAATCATTTTGTATTTGTTTTGAATTTTTTTGGAATAAAAAATACCTTAACTTCTTATGAGTAAGCTTAAGGAAATTCTTAATTTTTCAGAGTGAAAAAATCAATTTCTTGAAAGTAGAAAAATTTCTAATTTTTTTTTAAACAAGAATAAAAGAAATGGAATATTTTTTTTGAAATTTTTGGATAAAACCCCGAGCAGCACACTCGATCGATAATACCGAAAGTTGAAACGTATCGATAAAAAATCGTTTAAAAATCTAAAGATGTTCTCACGATATGATACAGATTTAGCTGTACGATTTTATAGGCAAAAAATCTAAAAACTATCGAATTCGATAGTATTACGATTTTAGGACGATATTCGTCAACGATACTATCGACAAAGAATATTAAATTTATCGAATCCGATTTTCCACCGATTTTGTGCAGATATTTGAAACTATATTATCGACAAATAATCTGAAATTTCTCGAATTCGATTTTTTAACGATTTTGTGCAGATATTTGAAACTATATTATCGACACGTAATCTGAAATTTCTCGAATTCGATTTTTCAACGATTTTGTGACGATATTTAGAACTATATTATCGACAAATAATCTGAAATTTCTCGAATTCGATTTTTTAACGATTTTGTGAAGATATTTGAAACTATATTATCGACACGTAATCTGAAATTTCTCGAATTCGATTTTTCAACGATTTTGTGCAGATATTTGAAACTATATTATCGACACGTAATCTGAAATTTCTCGAATTCGATTTTTCAACGATTTTGTGACGATATTTAGAACTATATTATCGACAAATAATCTGAAATTTCTCGAATTCGATTTTTTAACGATTTTGTGAAGATATTTGAAACTATATTATCGACACGTAATCTAAAATTTCTCGAATTCGATTTTTCAACGATTTTGTGACGATATTTACAACTATATTATCGACAAATAATCTGAAATTTCTCAAATTCCAGTTGTTAACGATTTTGTGAAGATATTTGAAACTATACTATCGAAAAAGAATATTAAATTTATCGAATTCGATTTTTTAAAGATTTTGTGAAGATATTTAAAACTGTATTATCGACAGATTATATGAAATTTCTCGAATTCGATATTTCAACGATTTTGTAACGATAGTTGTTGAAACTATATTGATTTTTTTCTAGTCAAAAAATACCTACTTTATATTCAAAATTGGATGGGAAGAAAGGGCCAAATCGAAATTTTTATAATAACCAAAATTAAATCCAGAATATTATTCTACAACTTTTGTTTGAAATGTTTTTTCAATTGGACCTCATCTCTAGCCTCTATTATTTTGCATTTACCTACTTACGTGTAACAGTAATATGCGAAATCAAAATTGAAAAAATTTTCAAACAAGTTATCTAGTTTTTTTGGTTTACTAGGTATTTTACTTGAAACCAGATCGTTGTTCTTAAATAAAATTTTACCAAGTTCAATACTACGATTACTATGTGAATACTTAGTATTTAAAATTGAACGGGAGGGAGGCGCCCAATCGAAAATTTTGTAATGACCAAAATTATTCTTAGAACTTTAAGCTACAACTTTTGTTTGAAAATTTTTTCAATTGGACCTCTCCTTCTCTTCCAATTTTGCATAATACTCCGTTGATACTTATTCAAAATTGGAGGAGCGGAGGAAAAAGGGGCCAATTTGAAAAAATTTTCAAACAAAAGTTGTAAATTAAGGTCCTAGAAATAATTTTAGTTATTATAAAAATTTCAATTGGACCCCTCCCTCTTCTCCAATTTTGCATAAGATGTTTGAATATTATAATCCAATTCGTATTATGCGAACGAACTCCGATGTTCGCAACAGACGCTTGTTTTGGTAGAAACTGCTGTATTTGGAACGAAATTCGCCAGCCTTAAGCGTAACTACGACTTCAAACTCGCCAGCCGGTCTTGAAAATGTGCGCGCGCATATACCCATATATGCTAAATTATCTACAAAAAATCGATAGAATATCGAAACTAGATAATCTACAAAAAATCGTAATACAAAATCGATAGAATATCGAAATTGAATCGAAATAAAAAATCGATAGAATATCGAAACTAAATCGAAATAAAAAATCGACAGAATATCGAATTCGATAAAGTGTCGCGTTAGTTCCGCATAAATCGTGTAATTATCTTTCGATTTATAGATAGGTTATCGATGAAGTATCTAACTATAATCTTGAGATTTTTAAAAGAAAAATCGTTCGATTTTATCGAAAGTTTATCTGTTGATGGATTTTGCCAACTATAATTCATCGATAATCTGTCGATATATCGAAAGATAATTTCACGATTTATGCGGAACTAACGCGACACTTTATCGAATTCGATATTCTGTCGATTTTTTATTTCGATAATTTGTCGAGTGTGCTGCTCGGGACATTCACAAAAAGTTTTTTGCATTAAATAAGTATATTTTAATACAGAAAACAATTACGTTTCTTCTTAGAAAAGGATTTCTTTGTCTATAGGAGAAAAACAATTTTTTTTAAATCTTTTCGGAGGAAAAATATAAATTTTTCTGAAGAAAAATATTTCTCAATTTTTTGGTATGGACGAGAGGGGGAAATCGCTGAATTTTTTGGAAAATAAAATTTTTGAATTTTCTTGTAGTAAAAAAATTCAATATTCAATTTCTTATTTTTGGGGACCCACGAATCTTGTGTCCAAAAAAGTCAGGACCTTAGCAATTGGTTGAGTGAAACAGGAGTATGAGCAATTGAGCATGCGTCTGCTAGAGACAAAAAACTCCTAATTTTTTGGAGCCAAGAATTTCTATATTTTTTTGGAATTTTTCGTGATAGAAAGTTTTTAAATTTTTTAAAGAACAATTTCTTTATTTTTTTTTTTAAATTTTTTGGGAGCAAATAATTTTTTATTTCCTTGACGCCTAAAATTTCCCAACTTTTTGGGAGCAAATTATCTGGGTTTATTTCTAACGTAAAAATTTCAGGAACCTAAAACATCAAAATAAACTATTCTAGAGTAATAAAAAATTTTCTGAAATATAACATGGATAATACTCCTGATACTCCCCTTCCTTCCGTCTCCTTTGGAAAAAATCGAGCGATGCCCTCGAAAATTCCAAGTTGCTAGCCCTGACAACTCTGAAAATTATGAAATTCCTCTCGCTAAAGCAACACAACTCAAAATTAACAATTTTACGAACAATTACATAAGCGTATTTATTAAAAAGAAACAACTAAAAAGACGCTATCACAATTTGAATCGAACTAAAAAGTAAAATGAGTAACAACACGATAACAAAAAAAAAAACAAAAAAAACACAACTATTTTATAATGACGTAAAATGAATCATTAACAATGAGAATGGTTTAAATCACAGTTGTTTTAGAAATTAGAAAATTTAAGACGTCTTTTTATTAAAAACATTGGTAAAAGTTAACAGTTCCAATGACCATTTTTAAATCAAACTCAAAAATATTATAAGTACAGAGAAGAACCACTCTCATCAATGTCACGAGTATTATTATCAATTTTCAAGTACATGTGCTTTTTGATAGACTAATAATTGTGCAAAAGAATATTAGTCACAACTCACAACCTTGTCTGACAGACGAGAAACGTATACGTACGTAACAATTTCATTGTGCAGCAAACTATTGTCTAATGGTGAATATATCTACAGACACCTATAAAAAGTATCGATCGTTTTGTGTGAAAAATGGAAGCATTTCAATTCAAACGAATCTCGGAAGAACTAAAGAATAATTTAACGTTGGTGCATTTTATAGAGAAGCAATTTTACACATAAAATGTGATATGTCGTATGTAAATTTTCAATACTATAAATTTGTTTCTCTATCGGCGATTATCTGTATGAGTCCGTCTTCCGTTAAAGGGATTTCGATTAATTTCGATCTATCTACGTTTTTAAAATGAGCATCTTTTCTGCTTCGGCTTTTACTTTTGTGAGACAGTTTGGATTTTTTAGCGGTCGTATTGGTCAGAGTATCGGAGCTTGAGCATTTTGATTGAGTATGCCAAGTGAATTCTTGGAACGAGTCGAGTACTTCGTAGGATGAACTATCGACTGTTTTCAACGTAGGTACGTTTTTATACTCACTGCATTTATCCAAAGTGTAAGCGATAAAGTGACATTTGATAGTTAATATCGAGAAATAAAATTGATCCTTAAAATTAATAAACATAGGTATCTGATTCTGAGTAATGACAAAGTACATACCAGTCTGGGATAATGTATAAATTATGCAAGCATATGTATCTTTCCACAGCATCGTTGACTAAATATTTAATACTGCGACCCCTCGAAATGGCTTTACGGATTTTAGTACATGTGATTTGGTTCTCTATTTGATCCTTTATTATCATAATATTTTTCTGTTCAAAATAAAACATTAAACTATAAAAATGAGCATTTGTGGCATAAATGAGAAAAACCTATTTTTCAAAATACCAGAAACATACCCGATGAGTCCAGAATAAGTCGTTTTCGTAAACGATGCTATCGATATTATATCCTTCGCGAGAAATAACAACTACACCATAATTGATGAGAATTTTTTGGACCTGAAATTTATAATTTTTTTAAAACTTTATTATCGTGATTACGCCTCAGCAGGGTCAGGAACGTGCTCCTGTATATTTTACTCAGCGCTTTACGAAGGTTCTCGATTTTTGAAACCCCAAACGTGCGAAAGAAGTAAACATTGATTTGAAAATACTCTATAGTTATTTTATAATTTTTGAACATTTTTCAATTGCCAGATTTTTTGAGATGTTATGTTATAAATTGATGGACAATTGCCAATTTCAAGAATTATTAGTAAACAATTTACCAAAAACTGACCACTTTAAAAAAAAAACACAATTTTTAAAAATTTAACAATTTAGAAACATTAAACAATTTTAAAAAATTGATAAATTTTCAAAAATGTAACAATTTTGTAAAAAAATTGAAAGTTTGAAAATTTTAGAAAATTTAACAATATTAAAAAATTTGACAATTTAGAAAATGTGACAATTTTAGGGAATGTGAGATTTTAGAAAATTTGACAATTTTTTAACAATTTTAAAATATTCAACAATTTTGGAAAATTCAACAATTTTGAAAAATTCGACATTTTGAAAAATTTATCAATTTTGGGAAACTTACCAAATTATGGAAAATTTAATAATTTTGAAAAAAAAATTCAACAATTTGGAAAAAAATTTGACAATTTTGAAAAATTCAAAAATTTTTAAAAAATTGAAAGTTTGAAAATTTTGGAAAATTAAACAATATTAAAAACTTTGACAATTTTTTACCAAATTTGAAATATTTAACAATTTTGGGAAATTCAACAATTATTTTTAAAAAGAAAGTCTGGATATTTTGGAAAATTTAACAATAAGTATTTAAAAAAATTCGACAATTTTTTAACAATTTTGAAATATTCAACAATTTTGAAAAATTCGACATTTTGGAAAATTTATCAATTTTGGGAAACTTAACAAATTATGGAAAATTTAATCATTTTGAAAAAAAATTCAACAATTTGGAAAAAAATTTGACAATTTTAAAAACTTTAAAAATTTTTAAAAAATATAAAGTTTGAAAATTTTGGAAAATTAAACAATATTAAAAACTTTGACAATTTTTTATCAAATTTGAAATATTTAACAATTTTGGGAAATTCAACAATTATTTTGAAAAAGAAAGTCTGGATATTTTGGAAAATTTAACAATAAGTATTTTAAAAAATTCGTCAATTTTAGAAAATTTGACTGGGAAATTCCAGAATTTTTGAAAATTTAACAATTTTTGTAAAATTTAACAATTTTGGAAAATTTAACAATTTTAAAAAATTTAACAATTTTGGAAAATTTAACGATTTTAGAAAATTCAACAATTTTGGAAAATATAACAATTTTAGAAAATTCAGCAATTTTGGAAAATTAAACAATTATACAAAGTTTGACAATTTTGGAAAATTAAACAATAACACAAAATTTGGCAATTTAAGAAAAGTTGACAATTTTAGAAAAGTCGAGACAAAACTTAAAACATTTTTGAAAATTTTAAAAATTTAACAATTTTGAAAAAATTTAATAATTTTGAATAATGTAACAATTTTAAAAAATTTGACAGCTTTTGATAATTTAAAAATTTTGGAAAATTAAACAATAATTTTAGAAAGTTTAACAATTTTAGAAAATTCCAAAATTTTGGAAAAATTGACGATTTTAAAAAACTTGACAATTTGGAAAAATCTAATGATAGGTATTATTATGCTGTTGTACTTATTTTTTAAATTTCAATTTTTTTAGAGTTTTAAAAGAGTATAATTTACAGTTTTTAAAAAACTGACAATTTTTCTAATCTAACGCACTATTATCTAAAAATTTGTCAATTTATGAAAATTTAATGCTTTTAAAAATTCAAAGTTTTTGAGATTTCATCAAAAAATATTCAGAATTTTTGATATTTATTTAAATTCAACAATTTATCAAAAATCATATATCATTTTTAAAAATTTGACATTTTTTTGAAATTTAAAATTTTGTGACATCCAATTTTTCTGGGCATTTAAAATTTTTTGACAATATTTCATAATTTATGAAAATTTGACTGATAATTTAATTTTTTTTAGAAATCCAAAAATTTTTTGAAATGTTATATGTTTTGAAAATTCAACAATTTTTAGAGCTTTGAAAATTTTTGAAAACTTGAATCCTTGGCATTTACTTAAATTTTTCAATTTTTGAAAAATCAACAATTTTTGGAAAATTGGCACTTTTTAAAAATTTAACAGCTTTTAAAAATTCAAGATTTTTTTTTGAGTTCTGCAGTTTTTAATAATTTGACAATTTTTAAAAAATCCAACCATTTCTGAAAATTTTACATTTTTTAAATTTGTTAATTTCTGATTTTTTTCACAATTTGAAAATTTTTGAAATTTTACAATTTTTAGAAATTTAATGACTTTTGAAAATCTTACATTTTCTTGAAAATTCAATAGTTTTTGAAAAAATAACCATTTTTAAAAATTTGGCAATTTATACAACTTCAACTATCTTTGAAAATTCTGCTATTTTTGGAAATTTACCAATTTTTGAAACTTTGATAAAAGTGAGAGGATGAGCACGCCTCTGATCGTGATATTTATCTAGGATGTGACGAATTTATAGATCATCTATTTATAGTCTATACCTCTTCTTTTTCTTCACTATCTCTTAAAAACATCATAAAATCGGCCCCGCAGAGTAATTTAACAACGATGCGGCATTTTTTGGAAGTAAAGTCTTCGATCGTTTTACATTCATCTCCATCTAAGCTGCTACTTTTGTAAATGAAATCAAAACTGGTCTGTAAATAAAAGTCCAACGATTAAATTATTTACTTCTATACGAAATTCTAAAATTTAAAAAACCAAAACATACTTGATGATGCTGTAATATCTCCATAAGTAAACCCAAATTTAATTTTTTACAATGTTTAGAAGATAATTGAATCCAGTCTGACGAAGTCAAAGCGTATTTAATCATAGCCAAACGATGGCCCAGCGAAACCAAACTCTGCCCATCGATATCTTCTTCAAATGGCACAACTACACCTTTATAAATCGAGTACCCTAAATCGATGAGATGGTCACGAGCAATCTCTGCGCGGAAACCATACGTTAAGTGGGTAAATACTGAATTCATAAATTAATGAAAATTTGAGCATGCTTACCGAACATCCTGAGATGCATGTTACCAATCGGATTGAAATTCCCGCACAGCAATAAAACAGTTTCATCGTATGCCATATTTCATTCATATGGATGCTAAGAATACGATGCTTTCGTACCTCTCGAGTCTCGATTCGATTTAGATATTTTTAGAAGCGAAAAAACCACCTTTGACTGTTAACTACCTCATGATGAAATTAGGTTACAATTTTTTTAGCAAGGATTATAAATTACGTTCATTATTTTTATAGTTCCTCTTAACCTTTCATATTGATTGAACTGCGAACATTATTTTTTCAAGATGTTATCAGCTCGCGAGCTTAAACAAAACACACACTTACGACTTTACCAGGGAAATTTCGGAAAGCGTTAGTTCAAAAGCTTTTCACAGGGGTTCCAAAACGTTTTAATGAAACTTTCGATGCTAGCGCTCCTACGTAATTTCATGGAGGAAATCGATTGCTCAGCAGGCCATAACACTATGCTCGTTTTTTTCGTACCGAGTTCTTCGAAATTAAACATTATTTTCCTTGAAAGTAATTTGGTTGACGAAAAAAAATTGTTCTAGTTCAAATTACGATATTGATTTTCACTTAATTATATGACATTTTGATTGAATTATAGGGGTGTTTATTTCGGACATGACACCCTTGCAATACAGTGAAAGGTGTAGGTAGGTAAGGTACTAGGTTGGGTACCTGTTTTAATTAAATAACCACGACCGGAAATTTAGAAGTAGATTAGGTGCTAGAGCTGTTCCCAAAATTTCAAAAAGTGAAATAAGCTTCAGCCTAAAAAACGCCAAAACTGTAAAAATTATTTACCTAAGTAACTATTATCTGTCTCCATTAAAATATTTTTTTTTGGAGCTCAAAAAAAATTATTTTACAAATAATTTTTGATTTTTTTTTTTTAGTTTCTTGGAGAGAATTTTATCTCGATTTTTTTGACAAAATAATTTTTAATATTTCTTGGAGAAAAAATCTCTACTATATTTCGCTTTCGGTGAACAAAATCTCTAAAATTTTTTACTAATTTATGGAGAAACAAATACATAATAGGTACCTTTCTTTTTTGTGAAAAAATCTCTGAATTTTTTGACGAAGAAAATGTTTCAATTTTTTGGAGCAATTTTTTTTTGTTTTAATTTGTGGAGGAAATTCTCATTTTTTTCTCTGAAAAATCTGTTTGTTTTGAGAGAAAAAAAAGTGACACTGGTAAATAAGTTGAAGAAAAGAAATTTTTCAATTTTTTGAAATCAAAAAAAATAGGTACTGTTATTTTGATGAAAAAAACTCCAAATTCTTTTGAAGAAAAAAGTTTCTTTGTGAAGAAAAAAATTATTTTGACTTATGGTTTAAAAAATCTCAAATTATTTTTTTCTATTGAAAAAGTCTCTGAATTTTTTGGCGAAGAAAACGATTTGATTTTTTGGAGCATTTTTTTTGTTTTTATTAGTGGGGAAATTTTTTAATTTTTTTCCACTCTAAAAAAATCTTTTTGTTTTGAGAAAAAAAACGGCACTGGTAGGTATAAGTCGAAGAAAAGAAATTTCACCATTTTTTGGCTACAAAAAAAAAAATTACTGTTATTTTGCTGAGAAAATCTTTAAATTCTTGTAAAGAAAAATTTTTAAATTTGTGAAGAAAAAAAATAATATTTTTGATTTACCTATTGGGTTAAACTTTTTATTATTGAAAAAGTATCTGCATTTTTTCGCGAAGAAAACGATTCAATTTTTTTGTTTTGTTTTAATTTGAGAAGAAAATTCTTAATTTTTTCTTTGAAATATTTTTTTTTTTAATTACAAAAAAAAGAAAAAACTTTCAAGTGTCTCGGTAAAAAAAACTCTAGGTAAATTTTTTTGAAGAAAAAACGAGTTAAAATTTTGGCAGAAAACAATAAATTGCTTGTTTTGAGAAAGAAAGTAATGTAAAATTAGTAATTTTTTTGGAGAATACAATTTCTCAACATTTTCTTAATGGTGAAAATTCTTCAACCTTTTTAGAATGAAGTTTTTTTAGATTTTTGGAAGACCAAGTGTTACAATTTTTTCGGAGAGAAACAATTTTAATTTTTTGAGGTAAAATTTTTTTTTCAAATTTTTGTAAAATAAATCACTTTGTTTGGGAAGAAAAATTTTCAATTTTTGTATGTACCCACAATACCTACATTTATGTAAAAAAATTCTCAATGCTTTTGAAAAATTCCTTTCTTTCTTCCTTTCTTTTTTCTTCGAGAAAAAGGTTTCAAATTTTTTGACGAAAAAAGGTTCCATTTGTTGGTGAATAAAAAATCTCAAAATTTTTTAGAGCAAAGAATTGTTTCAGATTTCTAAAGAAATTTTTTTTATTACTATTGGGTATGGAAATTTTCTCAAATATGGAGGGAACAAATCTCTGTTCAATATATATATGTATATATATAAAAAAAAAAAATCGGTAAAAAAAATCTCTAAATTTTTTTAAGGAAACAATTTTTTTAAATTTCTGAAAAAAATGTCCATTACTTTTGGTGAAAACTTTCTTTATTCTTTTGAAAAATAAATTTTCAATTTTTTTGGAGTAAAAAATTTTTCATTTTTGTTTTCAAGATGCCTACTAATTTCATTTAAAATCCGTAATTTGTAGAGAAAAAAGTTTCAGTTTTTTTGGAGATTGAAGAAATCCTTATTTTTGGAAGAAAAAAATTGTTTAAATTTCTTTGAAGTAGATAAACAATAAAATTGTTCTAGATTTCTTGAGGAAAATTTTTCATTATTTTAATGAAAAAACTGGAACCTACCTATTTATAAATTTTTTCGATAAAAAAAAAATTGGGATTTTTTTAAATTTTTCATACCTAAATTTTTTTTAGCTTCTGGAAAAAAATTAGACTGTTTGGGTATTATTTTTGGATTTTTTTTTTAATTTTATGAATTCTTTTGGAGAAGAAAAGTTTGCATGTTTTTGGTGAAGAAAATCTTGAAATTTTTCTTGGAAAAAAATTTTCAAATTTTAGAGGGTCTCTGTTTTTTTTTTGTTTTTATATTTTTTTAGAGGAAAAAGTTTCAATTTTTTTGGGACTGAAGAAATGTTTCAATTTTTTTGTATTCATTTTTTTTCTTGTCAAAAGTTTTCAAATTTTTGGGAACGAATATTTTTTAATTTATTTGGATAGAACAAATATCAAATTTTTGGAGTGAAAAAATCTATTTTCTGGGAGTAGAAAATTCTTATTTCTTGGAGAATTTGTTTCACATTTGTGAAGAAACACCTCTGTTATTAAAAGTATTTTTGCAAAAAAATCAATAAAAAAAATCGGAGTAGGTAACTTTTTAAAAAAATTCTCAATTTTTGAAGAAAATATCCGAAAATTCCAAGTAGCTAACTACAAATAACTAGGTACATACATTTTTAAATTTTAATTGAAAAATTTACCACTAAAAAATCTGAGAAAATCACTTAGAATCATCAACTTTGTATAAAACATTTTATTTCCAAAACATAAAAATCGTATTCCTAATTCTTCTATTTCTCAACTTCTCATCACGTATTTTTCATTGACGAGTGATTTTGAACCGTGCAGCGTGCTTCATATATTAGGTAGATATATGTACTAGGTGGCTATCCAATCACTATTATAACTGAGTAAGATTGATTTGATTGCTCTCCGTATCCGACTCATCTATAAAAATTAATCCTTTTCCCTCGATCTCAGACATTTCCTAATTAATAAAATTATTTCATATGAGATCACGAGGATATGATTACTATAGGTGCTTTAAGAGAGAAAAAACTAGGCTATATTTACCACTTTCTCAATCTGTGGCAAAAAACGATGAACGATCGGCGTTAATAAATCCTTATTGATGCATTTCGGGTTATTGAATCCGAAAAAATAACTGGCAATTACGCCAATAACAGCCGTAATGGTGGCACCCATGAACGTATACCAAAAGTAAGATATGGCGTACAAATAAAAAGCTTCGGTCCTCACCTCACTGTATAAGTGAAAAATATGATAATAAAATTTCGCAGTTGTTCAATTTTAAGAGAAAGTTTCATACCTACTTGACCGTAATATCAATCGAAGGATCGCTCAGTAAGTCTTGAGAACAGCGAATTATAGAGACTGGTTTTTTAGCGTAGGTAATGTTACCTAAATTGATCTGAATTTGGGAATTGATTGTTATCCAAGCCATAATCAATAAGCTACATATTCCTCCACATAATACGCCCTGAAATTAATTCCCCAAGTTGACATTACCAAAAAGTAGGGAGGTAATTACCTTTTAAAAAAATGAATAACTCATAACATTGGAAATATGCTTACTTTTTCATTGACCCAGGGTAAAAACATTCCCAGAGTAAATATTCCTAATAAAGCTCCACTGGTGACACCTCCCAAACTTGTTGCTATCTACGAGAAATGAAAATGAAATGATAGGTATTATTTCAAACCTGTAAGTATATATCATGCACATTGTACATAAAAGTAATGCAAAAAAATACCACAGCGAATTTATTACTTCAATTAGCGAACCCATTTGTTCAATTACGAATACTAAAATCACGCATATCAGTCCGAGTAATACCACAATGGCTTTCATAATGTTACTGGCTTCACTTTCTGACAACTCTTTTTTGTAAAATGCTTTTATCATGTCTTCGTATATGACTCCAGTCATCGAATTTAAACCAGTAGACATCGTGCTGTTGATAGAATGAATTAATGGTTCAGAAAAAAATATCTGATAGGTACAGGTACTCTAGCTATTTTCAAAAGAAATGGAAAAATATCTGCTTTACCTCAGCGAAGCACTGAATACACCTGATAAAAATATACCAGCAAGACCTGGGATTTTTCCAGGGGCAATTTTCGTTACAAATAAGGGAAGTAATTGGTCAGGTTTTTTTATCACCTGTATGTAAAAAATTATATTCATCAGTAATTCATCGTCTATGAAAAATGATAAAAATTCAACTCGATCAATAAACGCATTACCTTGGTGATGATTGGATCACAGTTGGAAAAAGTTGCATAAATCACAAGACCAGTAAAACAGCACAACGCCACGATGACGATTTCTCCCAAAGCAAATATCTTCAAAGCTCTACAAAAAAAAAAGGTAGTGATTTATTTTAAAGAATCATTGATCGTTCCTATCATGGTCAACAACTTGGAATTTTCCAAGGTGTTGCTCGATTTTTTCCCCGAATGAAATTGATTTTTTAACCAAAAATTGAAAAGTTATGTCATTTCCAAGAAATTTTAAAATTGAAAAATTTTCTCCTCCAGAAATCTGAAAAATGTTTTTAGATGTCTACCTACGACTCAAAAAAAAATTAGGAATTTATTTTTCCGAAAATATGAAATTAATTATTTATGTACCTATTTTTTTCTGAAAATTTGAGAATATTTCAAAAAAATCAGCTAAAATTAAGAGTATTTTTTTTTTAAAAAAACAAATTTTTCTCTGAAATTGAATGATTTTTTTGCAGAAAAATGTTGGAAAATATATTTTTGGCTTACCCCCAAAAAATTGAAAAAATTTTTTACTTTCCAAAATTAAAAGACTTTTTTCCCAAAAATCTAAAATGAGTATATTTTGATAAAAAAAAAATAAAAATTCATTTTTCCAAAAAATATTTTTAAAAATCTAAAAAATGTTTTTTTTTTATAAATTTAAAAATTGAAAAAATTATCAACATGAATACCTAAGTATTTATAGAAAAAAAAAGAACAGAAAATGTATTTTTCAAAAAAATATTTCAATTCTTATATTCTCAGAAAATTGATGAATTTTCAAATTTTAATTTCAAAAAATAAAATAAAATAAAATAAACAAAAAAATAATAAGAAGAAGAAACTACAAATTTTAATTCGAAAAATTGAGAGATTTCTTTTTTCGTAAAAATGTTTTTACACATTTCTTTTCACCAAAAAATTTAAGAAAAAAAATTAATCAATTACCTAAGTATATGAAAAAATTAAAAATCATTTTACTTTTTAAAAAAATAACATTTTTTTTTTTTAATTTCATAAAAATGAAACAATTTTTAACAAATTTAAAAATGGGAAAAATTTTCAAACTTGGGTTACCTATATAAAAATAATCAGTACAGCTAAAAAAAATGCTTAAAAAAGCTGATTCGAAAAATTATGTAGGTATTAAATATTTAAAAAAATAGCTTTCAGATAATTAAAAAATGCTTTTTTTCAGAAAATATTTTCAAAAATTGAGAATTTTTTTAATTGTGATTTTTAAATTTATTTCAAAAAAAGCTTAGAGATTATTTAGTTTGGAAAAAACTGAAAAAAAACTGTTCCAGAATGTTTCAAAAAATTGTAAGATTTTTTTTCTTCAAAGAATTATGTAAGTATTAAGATTTTTTTTGAAAAAAATTAGAAATTGCATATTATTTAAATCAAAAAATTGCGAGCTTCTTTCTAGAAAAATATAGAAAATATTTTACTTAAAAAAAAATGAAAAGTTTATTTTTCCAAAAAAAATCAAAAATTTTTTTTCATTTTAAACAAAAATCAGAAATTTTTTCACTTCAAAAAAATGATAAAAATAGAATTTTGTAATTTCAAAAGATTTGGATTAAGTTACCTACCGGAAAAAATAAAGCTTCTATAATATCAGAAAAATAAAAACTTGAATTTTTTAATGACAAAAAAATTTATGATGTAGAAATTTTCTAATTTTGATTTTATTTGTAATTCAAAAGATTAGGAGATTTCATTATTCAAAAAATTCAAGAAATATCATTCTTTCTCTCCTAAAATTTGAAAAAAAGAATTTATTTCTTTAGAGGAATTTTATTGATTTTTTTTTAAAATATTTTTTTCTCGGAAAAGTATGTTTATACCCACCTACTTCCATTTTTTTAGAATATTTTCACTCCAGAAAATTTGAGAATTTTTTTCCAAAAAAAACTAAATTCTTTTTTTTCTAAAAAATAAAAATTTAGAATAAAAAATTACCAACATACCTAGATATTTTTAGAAAAAAAAAAAAAAAAAAAAATCTTTTTAAAAAAAAATTGTTCAGTTTTTATATTTTTAAAGAATTTATGAATTTTTAAATTTTTATTTCAAAAAGAAAAAGAAAATACAAATTTCAATTCGAAAAATTGAGATATTTTTTTCTCAGAAAAAATTGGGAAATTTTAGCTTTTTAAAAAATATTTCTCATTTCAAGGAAATTTAGACGAATGTATTTTGTTTCCTTCAAAAAAATGGGAGATTTTTTTTTTCAAAAGCAAAGATTTTAAACAGTAATACAGATTTAATTTTCCATTTTCGCGGCTTTCTAAGGTGTTGCTTATTTCACTTTTATTAAAAATTGTGGATATTATTCGAGCACTCAAGCTATGGCTAAGAAGTTGCCAGCCATGATTCCTAGAATCCATCAACGAAAAGTCATCTTACGCTCTAGCCTGTCGTAAATTTGGCAAACATAGGCATCTTTGTACAATAGCTTGATTAACCGAACATCCGGCCGTCATAAGGAAGAAATCACCAATCAAAGTATTCCAAAAAGTGACTCTGGTTCGAGGATCCAAATCCAAGCTGTAAATTACACCACAGACCTACGTCATTTCTTAAGCAAAAACAAAGACTTCGTAAAGTGGTAATAATTCTGAATTCTTACTTGAAAAATTCCAGTCTGCCAGTTTCGGCTGCTTTTTCAAAAACCACACCAGCATGAGGTAAATTGTTTATTCCAATGATAAGAACGACGATTAATCCTATCATCATTATGAGAATCTGGAACGTATCTGTCCATACTACAGCTTTGATGCCTCCCTGAAAACAAAAGTCGAAAAGTGTGGAAATATGATTTGTTTTGATTCAGAAAAATGAAATTACATCTCCGATTATTATCAAAATCAAAATCCAAAGTGACATTACCACACAAGTATAAAAAATACAAATTGCACAAACGATCGGCGTAACCAAATGTAAATTCATTCCAGTAACTGAAAAGTATAAAATAAATAGGTGAGTCCAGTACGTTTTTGTAGGCACGATTTGGGTACCTTAGGCCCTTTCAGTAGAATTGAGGGGCCGTTTGTAAAAACCACCATAGTCGAAATTTTCGAAATTCTTTTTATTCAATTTTCTAAAATAAAATTTCACGAGAAAGACGATGGTGATAAAAGTTTTTGAAAAAAATTTGGCCATCATCAAAACCACCTAGAGATACAAGCCATGAACGTAGAAAGGCAACGTCGCATTTTCGAGTAGTAGACGGCCGACTTTCCAATCAGTTTTTTGACGATAACTCGGGAAATATTCATCGAATCGAAATTCTGACAACACGTTAATGAAAGGAAATTTTCTGCTCTACAATTTTGGTTCAGATCAATTTTCACGAAAAATGCTTCGTTTGATCTGAAAATGAGAATATGTGAAAATTTGCATATCCAAGAAAACATTTTACGCTGAGAAATCGAGGTATTTTCGTCAAATCGAAATTTCAATAATTTTAGGGTGAAAGGATTTTTTTCGCTCTACAATTTTGATTCGTATCAATTTTTACGAAAATCGCTTCGTTGACCGCGAAAATGGGAAAATTTGGTAAACGGCCAACTTTCAAAATCAGTTTTTCGACGATAACTCAAGAAATATTCGTCAAATCGAAATTCCGACTACACCAAACAAAAGTAAATTTTTTCATCTACAATTGTGGTTTTTATCAATTTTCACAAAAAAGGGGTCGTTGACCTCGAAAATGAAAAAATAAATAGTTTTTTGACGATAACTCAAAAAATTAGTCGAATCAAAAATTTTAAAAGCACTAAAACTGAAGGATTTTTTCTGCTCTACAATTTTAGTTCTTATCAATTTTCATGAAAAACGCTTTGTTTATCCGCGAAATAGGAAAATATGAAAATTTGCATATCTGAGAAAACAGTTTTTGCTAATGAATCGAGGTATTTTCGTCAAATCAAAACTTCAATGATTTTAGGATGAAAGGATATTTTTTGCTTTGCAATTTTTGTTCTTATCAATTTTTACGAAAATCGCTTCTTTGACCGGGAAAATAGGGAAAATCTGGTAGACGGTCCATCTTCAAATCAGTTTTTTGACCGTAACTCGAGAAATATTAGTCGAATCAAAATTCCGAATACACTAAACGAAAGTTAATTTTTCCTTCTACAATTTTGGTTCCCATAAATTTTTTCGAAAAACACTTCGTTTGGCCAGAAAACGTATTTTCAATTGCTCAAGTCGGCCGTCTTCGGCAAGGTTGCCAAATTTAACTTCATGGCTTGTAGTGTCTAGGTGGTTTTGCCATCATCAATTTTTTTCAACTTCAAAAGTACGTGTTTTAGCTGATTATTTTGTAAAAACCACCATAGTCGGTATTTTTAAAGGGAAAGTGGTAAAATTTTTCAAAATTTGGAAAAAAATTTATTGCATTTCTTGACATTATGGAAAATTTTATAATCAATTAACACCATCTGAATCAAATTTTCGCCCCCAAAACTGATCTGAACACGTTATTTCGGTCTCCAGTAAAATTTGATTTTTTGACTATGGTGGTTTTTACAAACGGCCCCTCAATTATGAATTACCTTGATTGAAAGCCAGAGCTGGCACATAAATAACAATAGGAATATACAGCATCTGAAACAATACACCACTTCAATTCCATGTAATTTCAGCCATAACTTTATCAAAAAATTCACCTGCTTGATGATAAACAACGTAGCTCCGAGAAATTTAGCCGAATAACCGAAACGTTTTTGTAAATACTGAAAGTAGGCAAACACAGTTTCGTAATTTTTCACCGCTCGAGTAATTTCAAACTTACACTTAGGCACATAAAACCTTTACCTACATCGTACGAAGAAGTAATTTGCAATTTGAAATACACCGGCAGGTAAATAATTGATAAGGGAATACACGCAGCAGCCCAGGCAAACCCAGCCAATGAAAATTGCGTCCCATACACGTACATTTCGGCCGGAAAGCCAAGTATCGAAATACCAGATATGAAACTATCTCATATATACAAACTCAGTAGGTACATTATTGGTCGATTATTCGACGATTTATTAAAAATTCACACCGATTACCTGGCAATTAAAGACATCGAGATGGGAAACACACCCATGGTTTTTCCACCCATCAAATACTGATCCACTGTGTTTTGTTTTTCCGCGGCGAAATACGCGAAATAAACACCGATCACTGCGGACACAATTAGCATACCGAAAAAAGCCACGTAATCTATCCAAGTTATGTAATACATTTTGAAGAAAAAAAAAGGAGAGGAGCTTCGCACTTGGAAATTGGAATTTTGGTCCAAGTACACACGATACTATAAAGGTTGGCGAACCGGATTTATCTTCGAGTTGAATCAATTTCAGTCCATTACCGCCTTCGTATCAGATTCCATTGAAATAATAAATAATAGTCCCTTACAATGTTTCGTATCAATTAAGAGAAGATTCACCGTTTAAACTAAGTCACGTAGTATATGATACGTCGACGACTTATTCTTTGTAAAAAGTTTCGTGTCATTTACATACCTACTTGTTTGATTTTGTGGTTTATGCTGTAACGTAGGTACCGGAAATATACGAGATTTTTCGATTTTTTTTTAATTTTGCCAATTTTTATGAATTGCTCGGCTTTTCCGCGGTAACTGAAGTAGAATCTAAGGTATCTATTCTAATTGATGGATGAGTACGTAAATAAGTGCGATACGCGGTGGCTATAATCAGGACATTATATGGGTGAGATACGTGGGTTAACAAGGTCAATTATTGTAACTTTTTAAAGGGAGCAATAAGGTCATTGATTAACAAATCAACAGATTTGCTGCGTTGTTTCGAGCTCGTGATAATACAAGCGGGAGTACCCGCCCTTTGAGGGGAAATATTTGACCGACACTCAAAAGAAATTGAAAAACTCCGTAAATATCTAATCAATGTATTAAAACATACGATTATAAAGGTAGGTACCTAGCACCTACATCATTTTTCATAACCAAATATTCGTACTCTGTAAATAATCAATGCACTAAAACAAAAATTCAAAAATGTGATTTAGATCCAAAGAAGGGATAAGAATGATAAGATTCCAGACATGGTACTCTTGGGTCCATTACATTTTTTTTAGAAATTCGACAAAAAAGAGAGAAATACTCTGGGTCCACCAAAGAACGAATCGGAAATCTGACAGAATTCAGAAGAAGTACTTTGGGTTGATAGAAGAAATCTGAAGTCCCTACCTGGATACCTAGGTATAGTTATTATAACTTAATCATTTTTTTTTTCAGTTCTAACAGATTTAGCAATTTTTTCGCTTTTTTAAGCACTACACGTGTAGGGTTTCACGAGTTGAAATTTCGTGAAAAAATTTATCAATTTCGGGGAAATTCTAATTTATTTTTATTGTTCGGAACATTTTTTATAGTCAATTTTTTTTCAATTTCACGGAATTTCCATTTTTTTTTTCAATTCCAACAGATTTACCAATTTTATAAGTTTTGTGATAATTTGAATTACCTACTTATAAGTCGAAAAAAATAATCAATTTTTTTTTTCAAATCCAGTGTATTTGGAATTTTCAATTTTTTCGTTTTTTTCAACCCCGTGACAATTTCATTGAAAAATCTATCAAATTTGTGGAAATTTGAATTAATGGGTCTCAAAAAATTTTAATAAATTTTTTTTCAATTCCAGCAGATTTGGCAATTTTTAAAATTCCAACAGATTTGGCCATTTTTCGAGGTTTCTCAGCCCTACAAATTCAGGGTTAAAAGAGTTGATATTTTATGAAAAAATTCATCAATTTTGTAAAAATTTTAATTTATTACCTCGAAAAAAAAATTAATCATTTTTTTTTATTCCAGCGGATTTGTCAATTTTTTTCAATTTCAGCAGATTTGGCATTTTATTTTTATTTTTTCAATCTCGTACAACTATAAAGGGTTTCACGAGTTGTGAAAATTTGAATTCATGAGCCAAAAAAAAATTATTCGACTTTTTTTAAATTCCAGCACATTTGATAATTTTATCTATTTTTTCAATTCTGCCAGATTTGGCAATTTTTTCGTTTTTTTTTCAACCCTACAAGTGTAGGGTCCCACGAATTGAAATTTCGTGAAAAAATTCGAATAAAAATTTTAGTAAAAAAGTTGTGTAGAACAAAATATTCAGAAAGTCAAAAACTGCTGTTCACATTTTAAAAAAGAAATGCAAAGTGAGTATAAGACAAATTTCATGAAATTTCAGCTTTAAAAAATATATTTTTAAATGAAATATCAATTTTGTGGAAATTTGAATTCATGAGTCGAAAAAAATTTAATCAATTTTTTTTCAATTCCAGTATTTTTTTAATTCCAACATATTTGTCCATTTTTTTGGATGTTGTTTTTTCAATTCAACAAATGTAGGGCTAAACGAGTTGGAATTTTGTGAAAAAATTCATCAAGTTTGTAGAAATTTGAGCATATCAGCAAAAAAAACTTAATAATAATTTTTGTTATTCCAGTGGATTTGGAATTTTTTCAATTTTTTCTACCCTACAACTGTAGGGTTTCACGAGTTGAAATTTCCTGAAAAAATTCATCATTTTTGTGGAAATTTGATTTTACTAACCAAAAAATTTTTAATCAATTGTTTTTAAAAATTCTAGCACATGTGACAATTTTTTTGCTTTTTTCAACCCTGTTACAATTTTGTTAAAAATTTAATCAATTATTTTGTGGAAATTCAAATTAATGAGTCAAAAACAATTTTAATCAATTTTTTTTTCAATTCCAGAAGATTTGGCAATTTTTTAAATTCCAACAGATTTGACCATTTTTTCGAGGTTTTACAGCCCGGCAAATGTAGAGTTAAACGAGTTAAAATTTTGTGGAAAAAAATATCAATTTTGTGAAAATCTGAATTTATTAGTCAAAAAAAAATTTAATCATTTTTTTTTTTTTTTTTCATTCCAACGGATTTGTCAATTTTTTTCAATTTCAGCAGATTTGACATTTTTTTATTTTTTCAATGGTTTCAGCCTTTCAGGAGTTGAAATTTCGTGAAAAAATTCATCATTTTTGTAAAAATTTGAATTCATGAGCCAAAAAAATTAATCAATTTTTTTCAATTTCAACAGATTTGACAATTTTTTTCAATCAGAACAGATTTTCGTTTTTTTTTCAACCTTACAAGTGTAGTGTTTCACGAGTTGAAATTTTGTGACAAAATTCATCAATTTTGTGAAAATTTGAATTTATGAGTCGAAAAATTTTTTGAATTAATTTATTTTTTAATTCCAACGGATTTGACAATTTTTGTATTTTTTTTGAAAATTTAACCAACATAAGAAGTTTCAAAAATTGATCTAATTTCATAAATAAATAAAATTTTCAAAAGGAAGGTACCTGATTTTTAGGATCTACCCATCAAATTTTAAACATTTTCAATTTTGTTTATAAGCAGTACTTCAGAAAAGTTTCAAAAATAACTTATTTTTCAAAAATTTCAAATTTTCAAGCCACAATTTTTGTTGAAATTTTTTTAATTGGACACCTCTCTCCCCAGCGATTTTGCATAAAAACTTTGAAGATACTAATTAAAAATTAAATGAGGGAGGGAGGAAGAGTCCAATGGACATTTTTTTCAAATTTTCATTCCAGAAAAAGAATTGAAAAAAATCCTTGAAATTGGAGTAGGTATTTCTTATTCCGAAAAAATCGAGAAATTTTTTTCCTTAAAAAAATGAGATTATACACCTTAAGAAAAAAATTGTATTTTTTTAGGTAATCTAAAAAGTTGTTGGTAAGAATTTTTATTTCAAAAAAAAAAAAAAAAGACAAATTTTTTAATAACTTAAAAATAGGTACCTACCTTATTTCTAGTTTTTACTCCCAAAAAATCGTAAAATTTGTTTCTCAAAAAAAAAAAAAAAAATTGAAAAATTCTCTCCAATACTTGAAAAATCTTGAAAAATAGAAATTCCATCCTTCGAGAAATTTGAAAAAAATACCTGATTACGTCATCACGGGTATCTAATAGATTCGAGGTGAAATTCATTAATGCTGAGAAAATACAATTCTAGGTAATCAAATCTTGAAATCCCATGATTTTTTTCTGGGATCAATTTTTTGAAATTTTTATTAGAATTGACAATTTTTTCGCAATATTTCTTCCTACAATTTGTAGATCATCACGTATAATAATTTCGAAAAGAAGTTTATTAATTTTTGAGAAAATTCGATCCCCATCAAATTTTGAAATTGAATAATATTTTCTAGGATCAATTTTATCGATTCGAGAGAAAACTGACCAATTTTGACAATGTTCAATATTAATTTATTTTTAAAAGTTAAAGAATTTTTTCCAAGATCAATTTTTTAAATTTTTATAAGAATTCTCGGAATGTTTGGAAACAGAGTTGTTGTTTTTTTTTAAATAGCCCGCTTTTAAAAATTTGGGAAATGAGCCTTTGAGAATTCATAACTCTAAAAGTATTTGAGATAGCGAAATCGACGCGCGTTGGCAGATGACAGACCTCAAAGTACGCGAAAATTGAAGAAAAGAATCCCAAATAGCCTCAATTTAAAAATATAAGAATGAATTTGTTTATTATAAATTGGAAAAAAATAAACATATCGATATAGGAAATGCAGGTTATAAAATAATTCAGTCAAATTGGATACAATATTGAATTCGTAATATGAATTTAGTCGAATAATTTATGTTATAAATTGCAAGCGTAAGCTTATAGTAAAAAAAAATCAGCATCATTTCGTTATTAGCTTTCCGCAGTAATGGTATTTTTTCGATAACGGTCTTGAAAAGCTTTCACGTACACGTCGCAATGGCCGCCTATGAAAAATAACCCATCATTATTAAACGTCGACTCGTACGTATATTATGACAATAAATCAACGCGTACCCGTGGATAATTGGCAAATATTTTTCGTTCTTGTTTTATCGCGATTTTCTAGTTCGACGAATATCGAATAAAATACATCAGAGTCGTCGACGGTATGTGCTACATCGAGGTATTTTCTAAACGATATTTCACTTTCCGTGCCGTAAGTGTCGCTGTACCTGGATTAAAAATAAAATATTTCAGTTTTTTAATCAATTTGGTACCATTTATAAGAAGAGAAAAAAAACCACCAGTACTGTACCTTAAGGCTGAAATGACTTGTTGTTTGGAAAGTAAAACTTCTGTAATTTCTTCGGTAGCATTAGTCATTCGATGTAACATATCCAAGGCTAATTGATGAGCTGGAGGATAAACGTTTTCAAGCGAAAGTAATAAACAAGCCTGGAAAAAAAATCAACCTTTGATATAATACCTCTATTGATTTAAAATATAAAAAAAAGAAGATGAACTGCTGCACTTACCAAAGGCTTCGAATCCGAAATAACGTGATATTGTAATATATGATGAAGTTCGTTAAAGCATTTATTCAATACCAGAGTATTAATTAGCAATTCGTTGATGCAATGTTGAACCGAAACGTTGTAATCCGTCAACGATCTGATATACTCGAGTAAAATCCATATAAATATTTTACGATTTTCTGTAAACATAGAAATTCTAACTTTTAATAAAATACTACGTTAATTATGCTGAAAATAAATTTCAATAAGTTGATTAATTACTCGGAGTGGATTTATAAGTGCGATCGGCGAATTTGGAAAAGACGTAAGAATACATGTCTGATTGATTTAAAACGATTTTAACGGTTTTCAAAGGCTTATAAATTTGTACGGTAACTGAAGACGATACTGGTAAACCGACTTGACTTTGGAATTCTAATTCCAGCCTATCTTTATAGACGATATTTAGCCGATTGAACAGTGTGGCTATTTCTTCTAAATTTCTGTTCTCGTTAAGCATTACTTCGTTCAACATCTGTAACAATAATTCATCAATTTGAAAAAAAATCAAGAAATTTTTTTTTTTTTTAAATGAAAAAATAAGTATACGAACTTTGATCAGATACTCTTTTCCAGACGTTCGTTGTAGGAGGAAATCAGTCAGTACGCATTTATCTTTCATCAGATCCAAAAACGTATCCAAGTTTAAATTCAAATACCTATCGAAATAAAATTTTAAAATATTAAAATAATACAATCTGAATTAGAAATAATTACCAATACTCACCAAAATGCTCCTATTCCAACATCTATTATAATATTAGGCTGAAAAGTTACCCAATGAGAAGAATCTAACAAAAAAAAAAATTGGTCAAGAAAAATATCGTCAGATCACATCGAGAAATAGTGTTCAATAACGTAATCCAAAGTTTTTCTCTTTTTTCTTACAAAACAAGACCAGCAACTTGAAATTTTCGGGGGTGTAGCTCGAAACTCTCCCCAGGGGTGGACAGATTGAAAATTTTGCAATGCTCAATGTAAAAATTATTTTTTCCTAGAACAATTTCCCCAAAATGCTTTATTGAAAAAATTTTTACTCCAAAAAAGTTTAGAGATTTTTTCATAAGTTTTTCATCTCTAAAAAATCAAATTGAGAAATTCTTTGAAAATTTTTTACTGAAAGAAAGTTTAGAGTTTTTTTTTAAATTTAAAAAAAATTTTAAAAATTTTTAGGTATTCAAAAAGGTTTGAAAATTTTTCATTTCAAAAAATTAAGAATTCTTCATTTTGAAAAATTATTCCATTAGGTACAAAACTTTTTTAAAAAGTCCATAAAATTAAAAACATTTTTTATTTTAAAAAAAACGGTTTCAAAATTTCAAAATTTTCTTATCTCCGAAAAATAAAATTTTTTAAATAACTTTTTTGAAATGAAAAGTTTCACATTTTTTTAGAGTAAAAAATCTCTTATACAATTTTTGGAATATTTATTTGTACCTACTAAAATTTTTGAAACAAAAAATTTCAGCATTTTTTAAATAAATACCCATATTTTTTTGAATTTTTTCGAAATAAAAAAAATTAATAATTTTTGGAATAAATATTCTTTTGAAATTTTTGTACCTACTAAAATTTTTGAATTTTTTCAATATAAAAAAACTACCATTTTTTTGAGTAAAAAATCGCATTTTTGAATAGGTATAATTTTTTTTTGAATTTTTTCGAATTGAGAAAATGTAATTTTTTCTTGAGTAAAAAAATCACATTTTTTTGGAATGTTTTCTTTTTGAATTTTCTCGAAAAAATCTAAAACTGCAAAAATGTGATTTTTACTCCAAAATTTTTTTTTAGATTTCTTTTCATTTCGAAATTTTTTTCAAAAAAATTATCCCAAAAAAATCCAAAAATGATTTTGCATCTCAAAAATTTGAGAAAAAAAATGAAAAAATCCAAAAAAGTTAAGTTTTTTCATTATTTTAAAAAAATTAGAAATTTTTTATTTTGAAATTTTTTTTTTATTTTTTATTTTTTATTTTGAAAAAAATTTTAAATCCAAAATTAAAAAAAATTAAAAAAAAAAATGAATTTTGGCACCAAAAAATATCTAAAAATTATCGTCGCATAAAAATTCAGAAACTTAAAAATTTCTCATCTCAAAAATACTTAGATATTAAAAGGTTGTTTTATTCCAAAAAATAGTTTAAACAAGAAAATGAAAAAATTTTTATTCGAAAAAATAAGAAATTATGTTTACTTCATTTTGCTCTAAAAGGAAGGATTTTTTTTAAATTCCAAAAAATCTAAAAAATGTTCTTAAGGTGGTTCTTCGCACCTTACAGGTAGCCTATCCTGCCGTAAGGCGCAATTTCATAAGTTTGGTTTTTTTTCGCGTTTCAATGGAGAATTTTTATTAAAAGTGAGGTAATATGCTTGTATTATGTTATCTTAAGTAAATAAAATAGTTGAATGTGTCCAAATATTTATAGAATCGGAATTATACGTGGGATTAGAAACGAAATCGTTATCATACCTCGACTTGGTTTTTAAAAAATTTCAGACGTATCGTTGGACGGAATTTAATGAAATTTGGATATGTTGTGGAGGATGGTATCCCCGAGGGTAGTAGGATTCCCTTTTTTGAGTTTTTTTGATTTTATGAAAGATATTACAGTCTGAAAATGAAGTAAGTTTGGATTGATACAACTTTCATAAAATCGAAAAAACTCAAAAAAGGGCAACCTACGACCCTCGGGGATACCATCCTCTACAACATATCCAAATTTCATTAAATTCCGTCCAACGATACGTCTGAAATTTTTTAAAAACCAAGTCGAGGTATGATAACGATTTCGTTTCTATTCCCACGTATAATTCCGATTCTATAAATATTTGGACACATTCAACTATTTTATTTACTTAACATAACATAATACAAGCATATTACCTCACTTTTAATAAAAATTCTTCATTGAAACGCGAAAAAAAAACCAAAATAATGAAATTGCGCTTTACGTCAGGATAGGCTACCTGTAAGGTGCGAAGAACCACCTTAAAATAAAAACTTTTTATGCACACAAAAACAGCCAAAAAAATGAAAAAATTTTCATCTTCCAAAAATTCAAAAAATATTTTTACTCCAGAATATTGGATTATAGCTTTTCTCCAAAAAGCTGAGATAAATATAATTTCGAAAAAATTCAAGAATTTTTCTCCCAAAATTAATAAAAAAATATTTTCACTCAACAAAACTGGGATATTTTTTTCTCTAAAAAAAAAGAAGGGAATTTCAGGACGTAGGTAGCAGGTACTGGTAGCGTGTATTCAATTTTTGCATTTTCGGAGATTTCTAATTTTCTAGGAAGCAGGTCATTTTACTTTTGAAATTCAAGTTGCAGGTCGAGCAGCAGATCTACTGCTAAGTTGCCAGCCATGTCACAAAATGCACTCATTGGAGACAAAATTAAAATAAAAAGGATACATAATTCGGATTCGATATCCGTCGGAGGTTTAATAGGCATAGCCTCGATGATAGGTTTCACCACAGATACTGAATCTTCTTCTCGTACAGATAAACCGATATCGAATAAAAACGACGTCTGTAAATAAATATAATATTAATTAATACGAATTTTTTACGATAACAAATTCTACGTACTTTGGAAACTTGATGGTGAACCGCAATCAAGTCGTCAACTATGTTGACAGCGAATCGACCACATAGGTTTAGTTTTAAAATATGTGTTTTCTTTGGAGGTGCAGTTCTGCAATTGATAAAAAATTCAAATTAATTCATCCTCCGTATATTTCAAAACTATCATAGTATACGTACTTGCTAATTGTGTAAATGACAATATCAGTTCCAGGAAATGATCCTCCTTGGGAATGTTGAAAAATTAAAACACGAGTATGACCATAACAAGATGTCAAAATTACGTCTTTTTGGTGAATGGTGCTAGGCTTGATTTGTTTTTGAAAAGGCGAGTACTCGACTGAAAAATTAGGTTTTTTAAAATCAAATATTAATAATAATTAGAACAAAGGACGTTGGAAAAACTTACTCTCGAGTTTAGGTAACTTGTTAAAATTTCCATCGACTACGTAATAAGGTTGTAAATTCGTGCTGCCGATACTCAAAAGAATTAAATTCGTTTGAGGATGGTATAAGAACCATTGAATATTCATGTTGACGCATTTTAAATACTTCAACGTTCTCTTGCCAAATTCCACCTAGAATCATAGGTACTTCATTAGACAGGAAATTTAAAAAAAATTTCAACATAAATTTTCAAACATTTACCTGATACAATTCTAAACTCAATTTGGTAACGAACAGTACTTCAGATCCACTAACCCATATGAATCCCAAAATCTCCGTATTATTAGTTTTAGATGTCTGGGTAAACGATGACGATTGGGTGCCATTATGGAAAGTGATGAAATCCTACACGAAATGTAATGCAAAATGAAACCATAATAAATCATACTACGACGAATGACGACAGCAAAAATAACCGAGATTCCTTACTACTGAAGTATTCTCATGCTGAATGGCTAAAATTCTTTGGTCAGGGGAAAATTTCAAAGATATCACACGTCTTATGTGTTTCACATAGTAGATGGTCTTCTTCCTCGACGAAGTGTTTTCAACAATAATTTGCAAAACTTCATCCGAATGGATAATCGTAAAAATCTGCAACCAAAGGTTATAAATATGTTGTGATTTTAACCCAGCAATGGAGAATTTCAAAAACTTACTTCTTTGGATTCGTAGTCGTAGAAAACGGAAGTCATTTTCCTCAAGGGTTCGAACCTCAAGGCATTTTCCGAAAGGGAAAGACAATATGGAGGATTCATTTTTGGTTTTGTTCAGTTTAAACTAAGCACATTTTATTAACGAAGTCGAGATTTTATTTAAAAGGTTGAAGTTTAAATTGAATTTCAAGTTTTTCGTTCTTTTTTATCAATTTTTCAGTTTTTCTTATCAAAAAACAAAAAGTCAAAGTTAGAAAACATCTTCAAGGGTTGTGTGTTTGTTTTGGGCTTTTTTAGTGAACGATTTTGAACGATATCTTTAGATCTTTAGATGCCAACCTTGATAGTAAACCTTGAGAAAATGGTTGACGTCATTTTGACATTTTTTTAAAAATTAAATTTTTGAGATTTTGAAATCGAACAATGAACAGCTTTTGAAATAGAATAAATTTTTAGTCAAGTGCAAACTTTACACCTGATTTAATTATGGAGTGAACTGAATTTCATTATAATGGGTGTGCTTGAAGCTTGAAAAGTGATAATGAATAATATGAATTGATATTCGAGTTTAGGTGGCTCTGAAATTTAATTATGAATTGAATTCAATGTTTTGATTTTGTCTTTTGTGTTTTGTTTAGTTAGGTAAGAGATTTGTACCACAAAAGTTCAATTTTTTAGGTTAAATTCAACCTCAAGGAAATACTAAAATGTCAAGTTCTATCCCACACTTTCTAAAAATCGTCACCTAGAATCCGATCAATAAAGATATTAAGATACGATTTGCATAGGACATGGAACATTATAGACCTCCTTGTCCTTTGACGTCAAAGATCTTATCGAAAGTTTATTCAAGCTGTCGTTACCTTACAGACTACGTTTCCATAACCAGAAACACAACTCGAACCGAGCCAAATTCCCAACTTTCATTGTTCTCAAAGATATTGTGGGCGTAGGTGTTAAGATTTCCACTTCATTTTTTAAACCGAAAACTCCCCTATTACGAAGTGTAACGCAACCCCAAATAAAAAATGAATGATGGAGTGTCGGTAAAGAATTGGAAAATTGAAAAATTAGAAACAATGTTAAAGAAAATTGATCTTGTAAATTTTCTGACAGAATGATTAATGACAGTTTGAAGTTCACAGGCCCGTACGCCTAGTTCTGAAAATCGATGAAATGAAATTAAACTTGCTAGGTATCGTGTTGTGCTGTTCAATTCGAATGGAAAAAATATTCATGTATTTAGTATGTAGGTACTGCAAGTTGCTAATATTTACACCGATTATTATCAAAAATAATCTTATTGTTGTGTCATTGTTGTAGGTATTGAAATAAATTATTCTTTAGTGTAGGTATTTATACTGTACTCGTGTCTTGTCTTGTCGATTCTATTTGTATTCTTCTGACGGTGTTTATTGTATGTACAATTGTTGTGGGTGCATCGTCGAGAGTTATTTTACTCGTGTTATTATGACTTATAGAATACATGAATTCATGAACACAGTCTCGTATATGTAGCACTCGAAGGTGATGAATGTGATATAAAAAAAGAAAATATTCTCTACTTACCTCAGCTCATCTCTAAACCAAATTCCAAACATTCGAACGAACCTAGGCCTATAAAAGAAGAGCTAAAAAATTGACAAACTTATACGCCTAGGCCTACTCATATTAACATAGAATCTGATACATTTTACAAATAGGTAATACCTTCTACATAAAGAACGCTCATCTCTCTGCAATAGCACGAAATAAAAAAAAATTCATCAGCATATTACAGAATATAAAAAATCGCTCCCTTTGACATATCATATAAAATCCCTCAACCAGGCGAGCTTTTCCCTAACATCGAGTCGGCAAATCTTTTTATGCGAATAATTTTATTACGAAATTCACGGGTCGGCTAGGCCTATTGAATGTCGGGCACGGTCGATCGTTCGTATAATGCAAAAGGGTTACGTAGACGATACTTTGGCATGGAAAAAATGACGCGACGCGATGCTTTTATTAAAATACAGATTTTATGGCGTTTTGTATCTCCATCCGAAGTATTTTTAATGAATTTTACCTTATCAAGTCTCATCCTCGGTATCATAAAGTCGTAAAGTTTTATGCTTTAAAATGGCAATGGCTTTTTCTATAGTATAAATTGTACTACTTTTAACGTCTCATTTGCTTTGTATTCTCACGAGGTTTTTTTTTTCAACACGTTCAGTCGAGTTAGATTCAATTATTTATAAAACCAAATAAAAAAATACCAAATTATTTATTTAGATAAAAAAAAATTACTTAATACAGGGCAAACTATATTTTTCCAAAAATACTTAATCCAGCTTTCAAATAAGCGGTAATTAAATTAAAAAGCGATATAATCGAGGCGTTTTATTATTAAGCATAATAAAAGATTTTAATTAATCATTTTTTTTTCTTTTAATAATTTAATTTATAAGAAGTATACATTCTAATAAAGCTAGAAACTAAATATATTATTTTAAATTTTATTTTAATATAAAAATTATTTAAATATTACCGTAAATAATTAATCATTGTCTAATTTAGCGGTTTTTTTCTTTATTACTCTATGTTCTACCCGGCGAAATGATGATTAAAAGCAAATTACTTGAGTGGTCGACGCGAAGCCTTGTTAAGCGGAATCTTTCACAACGATGCACGTGAGAAAAACAATATAGTTGTAAAAATTTATATCATTACAAACTATAAAGCTTTGCTCATGCGCCGTTGCAATATGCGTTTACGAATTAATAATAAAATTTTTAAATATTCGATCATCTCGAAGAAGCGATGATCTTTTAAAATACTCTATACGATAAGTTCAACTACAATACCAAATTAAAACTAATAAATTACTGTGTGTGATATTAGGCAAATAGCTCTAAAATGCTTGCACTTAATAAATAAAAAAAATATTCTTAATAATATTAAAAAATGAAAAAAAATAAATAAATAAAAAGAAATGAATAAAAACACCGATTATATAGTTTTTTATTTTAAAATATCGAATAAAAAAACTGTATGTGGTACGAAAACAGGTCACCGAAATGTCCGCTTTCGTTTAACATGACGCGCCTTACAAAATGGTACATGCAAAACTTATTACACTAAAATGTCAATTCAAGATTACCCCAAGTTCATAAAGAAAGGTTCACATCGGAAAAACTTAACAATTGGTAGCACTGGTTTAGGAAAAATTAATAGATTAACACTTATCTGACCATGTATAATATCTAATCACCGAAAAATGTACGAAAAAACTGATTATTTTCTCGCTCTCGGTTTTTCTGCTATAAAACTAAAAGCAACACGAAAACAAGAAATCAATATTAAGGTGGAGCTCGTCGTTACTAACCCAGAATCAGGTACCGGGAATAAGTTATACTCTCGTTGCACGTCTGTCTTTATCTCACCGATAGTGTCAGTTTTCCATCATTTCATTCTAGTAACCCCCCCCCCCCCTTTTCCACGACTGCTTTTCATTCACTAAGTAAAGTAAATAAATTAAATATTATAGCCTCGGTATTTCCACATGCCGTCCTCTTGACCCGGAATTCAGCTCCACCCAAATGTAAATTTTCCAGCATTTTCTAAATTGTTTTTATTTCGCGAGCTTGACGGCCTTTTGACAATTATTTATGCCGATATTGTTTCCTCGAGTAATCCTTAACACTCTTTCGGGCTCCTATCGACGATACACGCCCGATGAAATGGGGTTTCTCATTCGTCGTTTCGTCGAGTTGAGAGATATCGAATTTTTTTTTTTTTTTTTTTTTTTGTAAAACAACCTTAAGAAAATATTTTTCTAGTTTATGACGAACCAGGAACTTAAAAAATTGTACGTACGATTGATTTTTTTGCCTGCCATATTTTTATATTTCCCCCCCTAATAGAACCACCTTATGAAAATATTCTCTCATTATAATAATGACAACCCAGGCAGTGAAAAATTGTGCAATGTAGGTAATTGATTTTTTGCCTCCCAGATTGTGCATTTTTTTTTTTTTTTTAGAAAATCACCTTACAAAAATATTATTTTATTTCTAATTCTAATCAACCAAGGAACTAAAAAATTGTACATCGATTTTTTTCTTCCTAGATTTTTTTTTTTTTTTTTTAATAAATTATTGCGTCGAAGATTGTACGTGAAAATTTAAAAAAAAAAATTCTTTATGAAAATATTATTTTTTATTTTTCATCGACCCAGGAACTAGAAAGATTGCCCAGGTACCAAAAAATTGTAGGTACAATCGATTTTTTGTCCCACAGATTGTACCTTTTTCCCCTCCCAGATTTTATAATTTTACATTTAAAATTTTTTTCCTTAAAGCCACCTTACAGAAATATTTTTTATTTTTAATCGACCCACGAACTAAAAAAAGTGTAGAGTCGAATCGATTTTTTGCCTCCCAGATTGTGCCATTTTCCCTCCCAGATTTTACAATTTTACATTTAAATTTTTTTTTCGTAAAGTCACCTTACAGAAATATATTTTTATTTTTAATCGACCCAGAAACTGAAAAAAACTGTACAGTCGAATCGATTTTTTGCCTCCCAGGTTATGTCTCTTTTTCCTCCCAGATTTTACAATTTTACATTTTTAAAATTTTATTTTCATAAGACCACCTTACAAAAATATTTTTAAATTTTTAATCGACCGAGGAACTAAAAAAATTGTACAGTCGAATCGATTTTTTGCCTCCCAGATTGTACCTTTTTCCCCTCCCAGATTTTACAATTGTACATATTTTTTTTCATAAAACCACCTTATAGAAATATTTTTTCATTTTTAATCGACCCAGGAACTAAAAAAATTGCACAGTGGAATCGATTTTCTGTTCCCCAGATTGTACCTTTCCCCCAAATTTTACAATTTAAAAAAAAATTACAAAAAATAACCTCACAGAAATATTATTTTATTTTTAATCGACCCAGGAACTAAAAAAATTGTACGTGGAATCGTTTTTTCCCTCCCAGATTTTACAATTTTACATTTAATTTTTTTTTTTTATCGATTCGCCTTACAGAAATATATTTTTATTTCTAATTCTAATCAACCAAGGAATTAAAAAATTGTACAGTTCAATCGATTTTTTTCTTCCTAGACTTTTTTTACATTGCCTCCCAGAATGTACGTAAACATTTGAAAAAAATAAAATAAAATCTGTTTATGAAAATAGCATTTTTTATTTTTTATCGGCCCAGGAATTAGAAAGATTTGTCCAGGAACCAAAAAATTATACAAAGGAATCCATTTTTTGCCTCCCAGATTGTACCTTTTTCCCCTCCCAGGTTTTACAATTTTTCATTTTTTTCTTCATTTTTTCATTAGATATTTTATTTTATTTTTTATTTTTGTTTTTCATAAAACCGCCTTACAGAAATATTTTTTCATTTTTAAGCGACCCAAGAACTGAAAAACCCGTACAGTGAACTCGATTTTTTGCCTCGCACATTTTACAATTTTACATTTTTTTTTTTTTTTTTTTTTTTTCATAAAACCACCCAACGAAAATATTCTTTCATTTCTTATCGACCCAGAGAGACAAAAAAATTATACAGTGCAATAAATTTTTCGCCTTCCAGGTTTTACATTAACTTTTTCCCTTCAACAGATACCTCCTTTCCTACCTACATATTTACAAAAAATAATTAAAAATAATAACACTAATAAAATTATAAAATAAATACCTAACACTTAATAACACATTTTGTGATTGGAAACTGAAAAAAAAATAAAAAATAAAAAACCATAAAACCTAAATCTTTTCGAATATCGATCGGTATTTAGTAATTGAAAAAAGAACTAAAGGTTACAGGGAGCTTCTTCGAATAACTGTTGATAGCAGCTGATGAAAAAAAATGGAAAAACAGAATTTACATAGAAACATGTACGTTAAGTCTAATGTATTAAAATAACATTGTACTTATCGACATGTTCCGATGTATATTCTGGTAACATTCGATTTTTCAATATGGCTATTAAAAAATTCCAGCTGCCAGAATAGAAATCACTCTAGAAAGAAAGACGAAAGATAGAATTAATTTTTTGAAAATTTCAATAATAATATCGCAGCTGGTTCTAAAATAATTCTAGAACTTAGCATTACAATGTGGGGGTTTTGTCGGAGACAAAAAAGTAAACTTTTGAACCAGTTCAAAGGTTAAAAAGTTGTACCATACGGTAGGTAAAATACGCCCCGAAATTTCTCTCAACATGGAACGTAGGTATGTAATTTTTCGCGAAATCGATTTTCAAAATTAAGCTTTGTTCGAAGAGAAAAAAATAACTAAAATGAAACGAAATTGATTTTTTAGAAAAATAGCAAATTTAATTAAGGAAAAAAAAGTGCCACCGAACCGGTAACTTTTTTGCACCATCCGCTGATTAAATTAGTGAATTTTTTTCGATAGGAAAAGCAATAGAAGAGTTATACTTACCGAATATGGCTGTGGTTGTTTTAAAAGAATAAAAGGTGTGTCTTGATTGATAAATTGAAAAGCAATTCTGAGGAATAAACGTTACTCACTACGCAGCTTTTGTTAACTTATAGTTTTCGGTGCGAAGGGGCCAATAAACCCTTCAGCTCAGATAACGGTCTATGTGTACCTCTTTCTAAAGTTAGGTGAAAACACCCGCACCCAGTGTTACCATTTCAAAGCGCAATGTACGTGTCGGTGCGTTATTTTTAGAAAACAGTTAATGTTTAATCAGGTAAACAAAAGTAAGGCCGGAGGTGTCGTAAAAATGGGAACAAGCCGCCTTGTGAATACGAACAAGATAAAAAAAAGGGTTCGAAAGACTTTTTATGCTGGTACCAATGGCTCGGCTTCGATGTAATTGCTATTTTCATTCGGAGAGAGTTTTCAAGGTCAATGATAAAGTGCACGTATATAGATGTGCAATTATCTACGTTCGCCAATTTTACTGAAATATTCATTTTTGAAATCCTAACGAACCGAGAAGAAAATAGCAATAAACTAATAAAGACGCCTTCGAATTGTGTGATGCTGGCAGTTCGATAGAGATGACGTGGTGGTTGCATATTCAATCTTCAAACGGAGCGGGATAACTTGTTGAAAGCTAACGTAGGAATTTACAAGTTGTACCAACTTGGAATTTTGGTCTGGATTCTGGCGTGTAAATTACGTCGATAAAATGTGACTACGTGGAGGGTCAAAGTTTCAATGATGCGAACTCGTCGGATTTTATTGGGAATTTTTTTCCCCTAAAATTATATTAATGTTTGAGTGTACATAGAAGTAATACTTGAAAATTTAATATCTTCGTGTATTGGTTATTTATATTCTTTCGAATAAAATATAAGTATAATGTTCGGAATAGATTTCTCAGATTTGGGAAATTTGACACATATACATATTTCACGACTGTTATGGAATGAAGCATTTCATCGAGTAAAACATGAATTATTGATTCGAAACAACTTTACTTGGATGAGATTACAATACCCATAACGTCGTTATCATATTGCTTAAAAATATGAAATTGATAGTAATTTTTAAACCATACCAGATAATTTGCAAGTGATATCAAATCATGCAATATGTTCTCTAAAAATATTTAATACAAAGGTTACATAATTCCTTCATCTGCCATCTGCAGCTTCCAGCATTCCCCTTCTTCCCCTGGCCGACAACTTAGGAGTAGCTTGGATGCTCGATCTACATACATCGAAAATTTTAAAAGTGAAATGAGCCACACTATGAAAAACACGAAAATAAAGAAATTAAAACAATCTAATTTAAACCTCATTGTAGGGGCGCAATAATCCTGGTAATTAAAAGCGCCAAACAAAAAAAAAAAAAAAAAAATACTTACCTAAGAAAATCTGTTTTTTTTTTTGAGAAAAAACGATAAATTTTTTGTAGAAAAAAAATCAATTTTTTAGCATAAAAAGACCTTTTTTGGTGAGGGAGGGGAAGGGGATATACGTATTATCGTCGCAGAAGAAAAACACTCAATTTTTCAAAGAAAAAAAAAATTGATTTTTTTGGGCAAATTTCTTACAGATAAAAATATTTGTAAATAAAATTTCACGTAGGTATCGAATTCTACTTTTTTGGTGGAAATTCACTTTTTTGGAATTAAGAAATTTCTGATTTTTCAAAGAAAAAAAATCAATCCACTATTATTTTTACAAAAAATATCACTTTCTTCAATTTTCTTTGAAAAAAATATATTTTTAGAAAAATTATCTAATTTTTCAGAAAAAAATCTCATTCTTTAGAAGAAAAATTCTCATTTTTTAGAAAAAAAAAATAGTAGATACCTACGAAAAATTGATTAATTTTGTGCAAATAAAAAAAGCATCAATTTTTGTAATTTTTTTGTTGATAGAAAACCTCTCTTTGGGGGGGGGGGGGGTCTCCTAATTTCTACGTATTGAAAATGAAAAAAAAAAAATCATTAAAAAATTTCACAAAATATTCTAATTTTTTTTACAGAAAAAATTTGTGTTCTTTTTGAAAAAAGAAATTCTCTCAAGTTATTGAAAAATAATACCTACCTATGATTTTTTGACATTTTAATTTTTTTCATTTAACTTTAAATAGAGAACCTTTTTACTCTTTTTTGGAAAAAATGAGTAGGTATGTTTTTTTAAAATTTAAATTCCTTGGATTTTTTGAATTTAAAAAAAAAAAAAAAAAAAAAAAGGAGAAAAAGACACTTTTGATTTTTTACAACTTTTATGGAATGAAAAAATTCGTCATTCTTTGAAGTGTATAATTTGTCAAATTTGTAGGAATACATATTTATGTATATATATATTTTTTCGAATATAGGTCCTTAACTACTACTTACAATTTTTTTTGGAGAATTTTCTCCGTTTTTGAAGGTGGATCTCAAATTTCTTACAATTTTTTTTTGTTTTTTCGGAGAAAAAACATCGTTTTGGCGGGCGGGGGGGGGGGGGGGGGGGGTGAGGAGTTTAAAATTTTTTGGAAATGAAAAAATATTTTTTTCATTTAAAAAAAATCTCATTCTTTTTAAAGAAAAAAAATCTCTCTTTTTATGAGAAAAAAAAATGTGTTTTTTGGAGAATTTTTTTCGTTTTTTTGAAATAAAAAAATATTTTAATTTTTTTGGAAGAAATATAATTATTTTCTTTTCAAAAAAAATCGAATTTCTTGGATTTTTTTTTATCGAAGGTTTTATTTTAAAATGAAAATTTTAAAAATTTTTTCGTAGGTAAGTATAAAAATTTCAATCTTTCTTTTTATTTGGGTAAAAGAAAAATTCTCAATTTTTTGGGGGAAAACTACATTTTTTTTTTGTTTTTTAAAGCGAAATTTTCTAAAAAATTTAGAAGAAAAAAACTGAAAATTTCTTTATAAAAAATTCTGTTTTTGGAGGGTGGGGGGGGGGGAGAAATCTCACATTTTTTCAAAAATAATACCTATCTATGCCTTTTCTGATTTTTTTTTTTGAAAAAAAAAATGTATTTTTACTGATTAGTGATTAGGTATAATACCTATGTATTGTACAATTATTGTACATGCCTATTTTTTTTCAAATCTCTGTTTTTTTTGGGGGGGGAGGGGGAATTATTTGAAATAAAAACTTCTTCGATTTGAGTGAGGGTGATTATTTTTCTGGAGGAAAAATCTTCTCTTTTTAGGAAAAATTTTCAAGGAAAATTCTCTGATTTTTTTTGGAATGCTTTCTCCCAATTTTTTTGAAATAGAAATTTTCTTCACATTTTTCGAATAAAATTGATTCTCAATTTTTTTTTGGAGAAAAAAAATACTTTTGGCGGGAGGAGGAGGAGACGTTACTATTTTTTTTCATTTTTTTGGAGTAAACATATTTTTCAATTTTTTTTAATTAGGTAAAAAAAAGTCAACTTATTTGGAGAGAAATGAACTGAAATTTTCAAAATAAAAAAATCTTTCAGTTCCGAGCAGGAAGACGAGCAAGCATGAACGGGAAGGGGAAAGCACAGAAGCACTCACATGTCAGTTCATTGACCTCTATCTCGTTATCTCTAAACATGTGTATTTGTTTATGTGATAAAAAATAGCAATTCGTTTCCGACAAAAAAGCACCAACTTGTCCAAGTTCCTCAAGTTTGAAGCTTTCAATCGGTAATTTCGTGTATTACGTAATGGCGGTAATTTCTCACCCCTTAAAAAACCTACCCTGTTCGATTTTCAAAATGATAAGTGCGCAAGTGAAGCTTTTCGCGAATAAAAATGCTCCAAGTTCGGTGGTCTCTCTTATCTCAAACATGGTGGATATAAATGCAAACTTTTGCCTAACAAGTATACGTTTTATTCGTTTAATAAGCTTACGAATTAATATTAGTTTGGATTCGGTATTAAATAATGCGTCGTTGAGTAACATTCGCGATAGAAACAAGCACGAAAGTAAGCCATGAGGTAATCGATATCTATTTCACTTGTTTATCCAGCGTGTTTAATCAGCGGCCAGGCTAACGTTGATAAGTTTGTTTTTCTTTTAGATAGTTAGTTACATCAGCCTGTGATACGTTTGCCGGATAAGCCAGGCGAATATGGAGAATTCCACCTTTAATAAGATCTCCAACATGGATAAGATGGAATTCCAGTGTAAAGAGAACGGCGAAGTTTATAAAAAGGTGATATTCGAGCCTATACGTATAGGTCCGATATCAACCCTCGAGGAAATGGATTCCAAAGTGTTACAGTTTCAAAATAAAAAACTAGAGATGGTTCGTATTCGGTTTTAGTCATATTCGGTCTACTTATTAAACGATATACGATGTTAATTTATATCAATTCTTTTTTTTTAGAAATTGGAGGAATATCAACGGGTCGAAAATGAACTACAGCAACGTATTCAGCAGCTAGAGAAGAGACAGAGTCAAGATGATACTGTTTTGAATATTGTAAATACTTACTGGAATCAGTTGAATGATGACGTTGGAGCTATATTGCTAGATATCGATGATGAATACGATACTGATCAAAGTAATGACGTTAATCTAGGCCTGATTGGGTATTTTGATGTTAATCTAACGACTCGTCGTGTTATTCTAGTTGCCAGTGAAACAGCTTCAAATTTCGTTAACGAGTTGACCAGTTGGGACGAGACACAAATTGACGAGAAGCTTATGAATAGTGTACAGATTTCGACTTCGGCTATGGCCAAGATTATTCGAGCCTACGATCACATGCTGTCGAAAAACTACAAAATACTTTCGACGTTGAAGTTACAAGCCGCAGAAGGTAATTTTATACACTCCAAGGAGGTAGACCAGGCCTCTTATCAAATTAATTATACTAATGATTCGCCTCATTTGCGCACAGATACCTCGATAGATCCGGCCCACGATATCGACTACACCGATTCCAAAATCAAACACAAGCTCAACTTCGATAATCACGATAAAAGACTACCCAAACTAAACAACCACGATAAACAAGATCGAAAACGAGTAAAACTAGATCACTCGAACAAATCGTCCAAAGAACCCAAAATCGATCGAACTGATTCCGATATAGTTACCCAGAGTAAAAAAGAAACTACCTCACTTACCAAAATATTTTCCAATAGGAATTCGACTAGCTCCAATAAAGTTACCTGTGATTCTTATCGCAATCATGAATCATACAAAGAAAGAGCTTCAAATCGTAGTGATAATTCAACCAATAATCACGATCTTGGTATCGTATGCAATGGCAAATCTACAGACAATATCGAGGACAAAAACCAAGATCGAAATTCATCCAATATTAATCGCGAAGTCAAAGCTGTTCTCTCGGAAATTATGGATAAAGTAGTGGCTCAGTCCAAGGCTCCTGCTAAACAGATCTTTTTCGGCGACGATGACGAAATTAGAGCTTACGTCGATGAGCAGAAAGCTAAAAGGGATAACGATCAAGTGTTTCGAGACGATTCGGAAGCCATTTGCGATAAGGAATTGAAAAACATTTGCGTCGAAGTGACCCACGATAATGTTCGATTGCAGAATATCATCAGTGCGTTTCAGAACCATCAACAAAAGATTTTAGCCAATGTAAATATCAATTTTTTTTTTTTTTTTTTTACAAAAGTCTAATTTTATTATTTTGACAGGAACAAAAAATCGACGACGATTTGAGCGTTAAAATGAAAGAATACGAAGAATGGAAATCTCGTGTCGACGACAAAGAATACGAAAACGAAAAATTGAAATGTAAAAAATTCAAAATCGAACGTCACTTGAGCGAAGCTGCTGAAACACTTGAAAAATTAAAAGTTCGAAAACGAAACCGAACCAAAAATGATCCTTCCGTTGGTGGTGGTAAAAAGGTCAGTATTTGGGTGATTTCATTTTCGAGAAACACTGTGGTGTTTCTTTCAATTTATAGAAAAAAGCATACCAACTTCTCAAAGAAAAGACTTCTAAATTTTTTCATTTTTTTTTTTTTTTAGAACGAAGAATTTGAAGAAGAATTAGAGCTGCAGAAAGAAATCACTAATAACAGAGCCGAAGAACTGGAAACGTTACGAGTCAAATATCAAAATAGTTTGAATGCTATTGAAGAGCTAGAAAAGAAGGTACTTCTACCCTAGAAAATTATTTTAATGTCACATGCATCCAAGTATTCAATTGAGGGATATTTTACAGTTGAACGATATACCAGATGAAGTTATCGAAGACTCTACCGAATACAAGTGTTTACAATCGCAATTTTCTGTTCTACATAACGAAACTATTCTAATCAAGGATCAAATTGAAGAATATCATTCACATATACAAACTTTGAATGCTACCTTCGTCAATAAAATGGAAATGACCGAGGTAATGACATAGTTGATTTTTTTTTTTTTTCAATTTCGATGGAATTTAATTCATGTTTTTCTGATAATTTTAAAATTAAATTTCAGACCGAAGATTTAATGACGTTGAGAAAACTGCAAACCGATCTGCTCCAAGTGCAACAGAAAAACTCCGGCCTACGTGAACAATACGAACGACTGAAACATGATTTCGAATTTCATACCACTATCAACGAGCAAACTGGTCCTTTGAATAAAGAAATGAGGCATTTATTGATTCGTTTGCAAAAGCATACTAAACATTTGAAGCACGAGGCTCAACGTTACAAGCGAAAATATAAAGAACTCAGTACAGAATTGAATCTGGTACGTGGTAAATGGTCGTCAGTAGGACTGGGCCAAATATGCATTCATTAGTTTGAAAATATGCATTTATTTTTGCCCAAATATGGACAAATATGTTCATAAAAATGTGCAAAAGTGCATATCTATTCCTTCATTGTGACGAAAACTTATAAATTTTTCCAAAAAAATCGTTTTTGAAATTCTTTGAGAATGTTGATGGGAATATTTCAAAAATTTTCTGAAAAAATTTGAAAAATCCTAATCCTTTTTTGTTTTACAACAAATCGTTATTTTTTTAGAAGAAATGATATGTAATCATTTCAAAATTGTCTTTTAAAAAAATAATAAAAACCATTTTTTTTGAAAGGAAGTAGGTATTTCCCTTAAAAAAAATTTCTTGGCGATTTTTTTTTAGGAAATTTCTGGAATTTAATAGGATATTTTAATTTTTTCTCAGGAAAATTTTTGAAAGATTTTTGATGCATTTTAAAAAAATTTTCTATGATTTTTGATTTTTTTTTCTTAAAGATTTTGAAATAATTCCTTTCAAAAAAAAAAATTGAGAATTTTTGGTGATTTCTTTAATTCTGTTGACAAGATTTTTTCAGAAAAATATTAAAATTTATACTTTTTCATTTTTTTTTTTTTTTGTAAATTAAAAAAAAGATAGAATTTCTGTTGTTTTTTTTTGAAAAATTCCGAAATATCAACTTTTATTTTTTTGAGGGTTTTTATGGATTTTTTTGATAGGATTCTTGAATTTTTTCAGTAAAATTTCGAAATATTTCCAATTTTTTCGTCAATCTTTCTCACATTATTTTTTAGGAAAATTTTTGAAATTTCCCGTCAAAACGAATTCTGAGATAATTTTTTGAGAAATTCTTTTGTGAAATTTTTGAATCTTTTTCAAGATTTTTGGTGCATTTTTCAAAAAACAAAAAAAAAAAAAAAACAATTCAAACTTTGACGTAATTATTTCCTACGTATTAAAATTTTTTTAAGGATTTTTAGTGGTCCTCTTTAAATTTGTTGCTAAGATTTTTGATTTTTTTTTTAAATTTTAGACAGGTAATTTTATGTGAATTTTTAAAAAATTTTGATAAGAATTTTAAATATAAAAAACTAAAATTTAGACATTTCTAGTTGAGTAGTAAGTCCGTTTTTCACTTTTCCTAAAAAAAAAAAAAATAATAAAAAAAAACAAATCGCAACATTTTTCAAGTTTTCAAAAATATCTGTTAAAAAAAAATAATTTAAAGAATTTCCTGAAAAAAATTTTATCATCAAAGTATTGAAAAAAAAATCACGAAAAATCCCCAAAAATTGTTTTCAAAGCAAACCTTTCAAAATTTTTATGAAAAAAAAAAATCAAAAATCATAAGTATCTACCTATAATTTTTTTTTTAAATACACCAAAAGTCCTCTAAAAATTTTCCTGAAAAATTTCAAAAATTCTATCAAAGATAAATATTTTTTAAATCTCAAAAAATCACCAAAAAATTTTTTTGAAAGGAAATATTTCAAAAAATTTTTGCAAAAAGAAAAGTATAAATCCTAGATATTAATTTTTTTAGTTCACAAAAAATATGATTCAAAATTTTCCTGAAAAATGGTGAAATAATTAATTTTTTTCATATTTTACAATTAATTATCATGCATTCTGATTTTTTTTCTTAGAGGAAATTTTTAAATTTTTTTTTCTATTTTTAGCTGAGCAAGCAAAGCTACGCAGATTCAAAGTTCAAATTGGAAAACGAAGGAAGTAATAGTTCGGACTTCGACGACGCTGATTTTGGTTTCGATGTCAACGACGACTTCATAGATGTTCCAGTTGTTAAAGACGACGCAGTTGTGGAAGTGAAAAACGAAAAATTAGACTCTGAATATGACGATTTATTGGTACGAAAAGCTAGCTCTAAAATCATATATACCTGCATTTTCATATCGAGTACCTAATTCATTCTTCGATTAATTTTCTCGCAGGATTCATCGTTAAGCTTTTATGACAGGCCTATCATGGCCATAGCTATCAAAGAAGAGCCTGAAATTAGTTCACCGGAATCACCACCTCCTGTACCTGGACCTTCGAAGACATGCTCGAAGACTAAAAAACGACAACGTGATGCGTTACAAGAATGCAGAGAAGTGTTGAGGTCTAATAAAGACCTACACGAATTATTGGAAGTAGAAGAATTAGAAGATGAGAAGATATTCGAAGACGAATACGTTCAAGATTTGAAAACCCAACTGAAGTAATTTTCATATTTCAATTAAAAATTGAAAATTCAAATAAGATTCGTATTTCAAAATTTGACATTTATCTCTCCACAGAAAAGCAGAAACCGAGCAAAAAGAATTGAAACTGTTACTCGACATGTACAAAAGTGTGAACCGAGATAAACGTGAAAAACATCAATTGGCGATGGCAGAAAAGAAGTTAAAAACTGATATCGAAGAAGCTAAAAATCAGATGAAACGAATTTTGGTATTTCTTTTTTTTGTTTTCATCACATAGCGTAAAATATCAATTAAAAACGACCCAATCGTTAATATCGGTTGGTGAAACCGTGGCGATTTTTATAGGAAATCAAACGTGAAAACCGAAAAAAACTAGCGGACGAAGATGCACTTCGTAAAATTAAATACCTCGAGGAACAGAATTTTTCCCTGCTGAGGCAAATCAACATTCACAAGCAGGTATTCTACCGTCGAAATAAAAATTTAATACTTAATTAAACTTACCTACGGGTACAGCTCTGCAGCATGAAATTAATCACGTCCATGACACTTTGTAGGAAGAAGAAGCATTACTTAGCGAAATGGAGGTTACTAATCAAGCGTTCGAAGACATGCAAGAGCAAAATTCACGTCTCATACAACAGCTTCGCGAAAAAGGAAACGCTAATAGTAAATTGATTGCCGAAAGTATGAAATCAACTTTATTGTACGATATTACTTGCGACGAGAAAGAAAATCTACAAGCACTGGTAAGTCTGTCTGTGTAATTTAATTAAAATTCAGCGTACACCTAAACCGAAACCCAAAAATTATAATTAAAATCAATTTAAATTTTCCAACAAACAATGCTGATAAATCAACCAAGTTGCCAAATGTTCGTATTTAAACCATAAGTGGCAACACTGTGGATTGTTTAGGGTCGGCAGCTTGGTGGAATTTTCTCGGATACAAGTCGATTTTTTTTTCAAAGGGGCGTAGGGTTGAAAGGTGTTCAATTTTGAATATGAAAATGATTTTTTTTACTTGAAAAATAATTTTTCTTTCAATTGGGATGAAAAATTAATTGAGAAATTTTTATTCCAAAAATATTGGGGAAAAAAATCTATTGCAAAAAAACTTCATTCCAAAAAACATGTTTCATTCAAGTATAATTGAAAAAAAATTTTCATTCCCAAAAATTTAAATAGGTAGGTAGTTTTCTGTTCTGAAAAATTTTTCAAAAATAAGGGAAAATCCACTAAAATTGATTTTTTTTACTCACAAAAAAGAAAGTTATAATTCGAAAAAATTAAAAACAATTTTACTCCCAAAAATTGAATAATTTTTTATTCAAAAAAAAAAGGAAAAAAATGATAATGATTTCCAACAAAATTGGAAACATTTTTTGCTTCAAAGGAATTGAGACATTTTTTCATTCCAAATAGACCAAATAAATTAAGAATTCTTATCCCAAAAAATTAACAAAATTGATAATTTTTATTGCAAGAAATTTTTTGAAAAATCCAAAAAATGGAAATTTCTATATTTTTAATAGGTAGAAAAGAACATTTTTTAGTCCAAAAAAAAATTTAAATGATTCTTTTCCCAAAAATTTCTATCTAGGTACCTACCAACAGGTAAACGAATTTATATTTATTTTCATCAAATTCGAGAAAAAATGTTTACTCTCTGAAGAATTGAGAAACGTGTCTTTTCATTTCAAAAAATTTAGGAAAAAGTAATTTCAACAAACCTGAAAAATATTTTCGTTCCAAAAAATTAAATAGGTATAATTTTCCAAAAAAAATTGTTCTACAAAAATAATTTTTAAATAATTCCAAAAAATTAATGATTTTTTTAAACTAGGTACAAAAAATTCAGAAAAATTTTAATTTTAGCAATAGATATATTGAAGCAACTTTTCATTCTCAAAAAACTTAAGCATTTATTATTTTCTGTGACATTGTAAAAAATTTTCATTCCAAAAAATTGAGAAATTAATTATTGTAGTACCTATTTCAACACAATTTTCAAAAATTTTACTCCAAATAAAATATTAATAATTTTTTTTACATCCAAAAAATTAAAAAAATGTTTGTTAAAAAAAATAGAGATTTAATAACCTCAGTTGAATTGTAAAATTTTTCTACCCTCAAAAATTGAAAAATTCTTTCATTTCAAAACAATTTTAATATTTTTATACCAAATATTCAAAAAAAAAGAAGAAAATAATGTTTGGCAAAAAAATTAGAAATTAAAAGTATAACCTCATTGAAATTGTAAAATTTTTCTACTCTTTCAAAAAATTGAGAAAATTTTTTATTTCAAAATAATTTAAAAAATTTTATTCTAAATAAATTGAGAAATTTTTTATTCAAAAAATTGAAAAAATCAATTGAAAAAAATCATTTCAGAAAACTTGAAAAATTTCTATTTTAACAATGTTTGAAAACATAATTATTATTATTTTGTAGGTATTGAAAAAAATTTCTTTCTCAAAAAAATAAAAAATTCATTACTTCAGTGAAATTAAAAAAAAAGATTCCAAATGAATTAAAAAATTGTTTAACTATCCCAAAAAATTTTTAAAAAATAATAATTTTCACTTCCAAATAAAAATTGGAAAAAACATGTCAGAAAATTTTTAAAATTTCTATGTATTTTCTCAAAAATTTGAAAATTCATTACTTTGTCTTAATTCAATGAAAGTTTAAAAAAATTGAAATTTTTTATCTTCTTTGAAATTTAAAAATTACTAAATTCTTTTATTTGAAAAAAATAAAGATTTTTTTTATTTTAACAATAATTAGAAAAAAATTTCACTACCTACCTTTATTTTAAAAAGTCATTACTTCGGTCGAATTGTAAAATTTTTGATTTCAAAAAAATTATTGAATTTTTTATTCCAAAGATTTTGTGATTTTTCTATTTGAATAATATTAGAAAGTTTGTTCATTCCCAAAAAAATTTAATTCAATACTTCAGTGGAATTGTAAAATTGTTTCACTCTCAGAAAAATTAAAAAATTGTTTAATTGAGAAATTCTTCAATTTCAAGTAATTTTGAAAATTTTATTCCAAAAGTTTTTTAAAAATTTATTTTTGATTCTAAAAGAATTGATGATTTTTTTCCAAAGTAATTGAAAATATTTTCTACGATATTCACTTCTAAAAAGTTGAAGAATTTTTTTATTCCAAAAAAATTTCAAAACTTTATTTTAAAATTTTAAAAAATTTATGAATTTTTAATTTTTTTTTAATTTCAAAAAATTGGGGGAAATGTTATAGAAGATTGAAAAAATTTATTATTCTAAAAAAATTGAGAAATATTTCACTTCAATAAAATTGTAAAAATTTTCACTTGCAAAAAAAAGAAACATGTTTTATTTCAAAAAAAAAATTTCAAATTTTTTCATTTCGAAAAAGTTAATTTGATTTTTCATTCCAAAAAAATTGAGAATGTTTTTTTTTATTCCAGTATAATAAAAAATTTTAGTTCCAGTATTTTTCATACCAAGAATATCCAGAATTATTTTCTCAAGAATTTAATTGGGAAATATTTTTACTCTAAATAGTTAAATGGTGTATTTTTGCCTCCAATAAAACGAAGATTCCAAAAAGTAATTTGTATTAAATGTTTGCTCATTATTTCTTAGATAAGCGCTACATTGAAACAATTGGATTCTGTGACAACTGTAATGAAAGAATTGGAAGAAAAAGAGCTGGTTTATCAAACAGCCATTAACAACGTCGAAAAAGAGATCAATTTGAGGCAACAGGCTTTGGATTTACATAGGAAAAAAGCTTTCGAGTATGCTCAACGTTCTTCCGATATGAAACTCGCTCTTGGTAAATTTCTTCATTTAAAATACCTACCCATTTTAATTCTATAAATGAATCGTAATATTTTACATTAGAAAAATGCCTCAACGAGATCAAAGAATCGAGGCAACAGATCGCTGAAAAGTCAAGCGCCTGCGATGCAGAAACCTACAAGCACAATCGACTCCAAGTGAGTACCTCTCATTTTTAATTTTTATTACTCAATTTTTCATCTGTCCACGTTCAATTTTCATTTCCAATTTCGATTCAATTCGCAGGAGGAGCTGAGTTCTATACGACGCAAAGTAGAACGAATCAGAAAGAACGAAGCTCCAGAGACGCCCGATATCGTGCTAGTCGAACAGGTTCGCGAATACAAGGAAATGTTGACCTGTCAATCGTGCAAGGTACGCAGGAAAGACGCCGTCTTGACCAAATGTTTCCACGTATTTTGCTGGGAATGTCTACGTACTCGGTACGAAACCAGACAACGTAAATGCCCTAAATGTAACGCCACATTCGGAGCGAACGACTACCATCGTTTGTTTTTCGCCAATTGACCGCGAAGTAGATAATGGCCGACGAAGTACGCGAGAAGGCAAAAGCTGCGTCATTGAAAACCGGTGACGGAAGCTGAGTTGCTATTTTAGGTTACCACATTAGCTTCCACTTTTTCCCCCGTATTTATTTTAAACGTAAACATAATTATATTTTATTGTTACACGTATTTCTCCATTCCTTCCATTAAGATGACTGAGAAAATTTTTTCCTTTTTATTGGAGTACGAAGTACAAATTATTCTAGTCATTTTATTTTTTAATTTCAAATTACTTCGATATTTCGAGTAACTTTTAACTTAGTATTAAGTATAACAAATATTTACGAAAGGACGAAAATTATGTTCGGCACAAATTTTTTATCGTACCTGTAAAAGGAGAGAGGAGAGGTTGAATTTCAACCTTGGATGAGTGTTGATTCTCTTATGTTAGTCGAGGAAGTATGTAAGATTTTTTTTTTTCTTGATAAGATTAATTTCAGTGTGAATGAATGAATGTAAAGCAATGTTTTAATCTTTATTTTTTAAAACTAATTTTTGGTGTTTGATTTTTATTATATGATTTTTGTATTTTTCCCCCAATTTAATTTTACCATTTTTTTCGAATATTTTTTACCCATGTGGAAATTTGATTTTTGTTGTTTTTTTCGGTTTTGCCCTCTTTTTTCCTATTGTTTTGAAAAATTGTTTACGAGAATAAATCCTTTGGACTTTCGGTATTTTTTTTTTTTTTTTTAGAATTGCAAGTGAGATTAAATCACTTGGTTTTTAGTGACTTTGTTTGATTTTTCAAGGCGATTGGGAATGCAACTTATTTAACGTGCGAAGTTCGTCTTTTTTATTACAGGGTTACCAGCTTTCTTCGTCCAGTTATACGTCAAAAAATAATAAAACAGAGAAATGTAAAGTAACATTTTTAAAAAATAACCCAAGAAATAATAATTATTGATGAGTTTTGAACAGAAAAAGAAAAAAAAAGACATGCCACGTGATCACTAGGTAAATCTGGCAAAAAAAGAACAATTTTATTTGACAAATCTCGTGTTTTGCGAAATTAAAATTACATTTTTTTAAAAATTCGTTCTTAGAAATTTCAAGTTGTTGAGAAAAAATCTGTCCAGTCTTTTTGAGAAAAAAGTTCTGGATTTTTTAGAATGAAAAATACCACAATTATCTTGGAACTGAAAACTTTTATTCTATTGGAATAAAAACATTCTCAATTTTTTAGAATAAAATTTTCAAAATTTTTTGCAATTACTTTTTTATGTGAAAAATTTTTACTCCCAAAGAAATGAGAAAACGATTTTATTTAATTTTTTTTTCAAATTTTCTCATTCCAAATAAGTTGAAAACATTTTCAATATTAGAAGATTTGTTCACTCCCAAAAACAATTTAAAAATTTAATAGGGACGTAATTCAGTGAAATTTGTAAAAAAATTCACTCTCAAAAATTAGTGAAATTTTTTACTTCAATGAAATTTTAAAAAATTTGGTTTCCAAAAAATTATTGAATTCTTTCATTTCAAAAAAATTTGAGAAGTTTTTCATTTCAACATTCAACTAGAATAATATTTTGGAAAATTGTATTACATATCTACCTAGGTAATAGGAATTTTTTCAACTTTTTTTTTTGAAGAATTTCTTGTGAGTAAATTTAAAAGAATTAAGATACCTCATGTTTTCATTTTTTTTTTGGTCGTACAATTTTCTTCAGTTTTTCATTTTTCAAAAAATTTATTGAAAATACGTATTAATTTTTTAAATTTGAATAACTTTTTCAATTTTTTGTAATAAAAAATGAATTGAGAATTTTTAAGGAATTAATTTTTTTCCCTAACGCAAAAAATCAAAAAATCCGAAAAAATGTCAGATGCACTGTATTTTTGCATAATAAAACTTATTTAAACTTGAGGACGAGTGAGATCACAATTTTTTTTATTGCAGTGTTGCCAATTTCTGTCAGCAGTGCACGGAAACAATATTGCAAAAATAAAAGAACTAGTTTTGACGTACAAAAACAAGTGTAATATTTCTATTTTCAATTTTTTTTTTTTTTTTTTTTTTAGTGACATGACGACACGAGTGAACTTTTTTTCAAGGAAAAAAGTGACAAAATAGTGACCTAAATTTTCAAAAAAAGCGAGCTCATTGAACAAAATTGAAATTTAGTACCCGACCTCAAAGAAATGGCTCACTCTATTACAGGATAAAATTTTTAAAGTTTTCTTTGAAAAAATTCAAAAAAATATCAAAAATTTGAGAAAATTTCACAAAAAAATTGAAAATGTTTTTTTTCTGGAAGGAAATAATTATTTCAAATTAAAAAAAAAATAATTCCTTGGAAAAAAACCAAAGACAATTTTTTGCAAAATTTTAAAAATAGCTACTTAGGTATTCATTTTATTAAATACTTCAAAGCTTTCTCTGAAAATTAAAAAAAAATTAACATTTTTTGTCAAATAAAAATGTTTTGATAGAACTTTGATTTGATTTTAGCAAAAAAAATTCTTTTCAAATTTTTTTAGAGGATTTATTGTCAAATTATCAAAAAATAAAATTGAAGAGAATTTTGACTTTTTTTCAAGAAAAATTTTGAAATATTTTCTTTCAAAAAAAAAAAGAAAAGAAAAAAAGAAAAAAGAGAGGATTTTTCAATGAAAATTGAAGAAAAAAATTGGTAGGTAGAATTACCTACTTGAACCTTTTAGGAAAATTTTGAATTGAAATAAGCACAATATTGTCTTTTTTTAAATTTAGTTTTTATTGAACAATTTTTTTAAAAAAATATTATTTTTTTTTTCATTAGGAAAATTTTGAAATAATTCTCTAAATAATATAATGTATTTCTACAATTTTTATAAACTCTTGATGGGATTTTTTTCGGAAAGTTTGAAGAAATTTACCTCTTAAAAAAAATTATTTTTTGTTTGACTTTATTTTTTTATTTTTATTTTTTTTTAAATCTATGATTGGATTACTTATTGATTTTGTACAGTAGGATACAAATATTATTATTATTTTTTCTAAAAAAATTCGTGTCAACTTTTTTTGAAACAGGTTTTGAATTTTTTTTAGAAAATACATACTTTTTGAACATTTTTTTGCCAAAAAAAAACAATTTTTTTAGTCGAAAACTTGTTTTTTCATTTTTCAAAGAAAACTTTTCATGAAATAATTGTTTCAATACTTTTTTCTCAAAGAATTACGTATTTTCCTTTTTCAAGTTCAAACAAAAATTGGATTATTTTTTTATTATTTCACTCATGCAACTTTTAATTATTATTATTTTTTTTTTTCAAAAAATGTTTACAGTTTTTTTCTCAGTATGTTTTCAAATTTTTTTGAAAATTTTTAAAAATATTGTGTAATTTGACAATTGAAAAATCTGGCAATTTTTTATTTTATTTATTTAAAAATTAGAAGCGTGAGGAAATGTTGTGAAAAAAAGGTAAAAAAGGAATATTTTCGAAAAATTCGATATTTTGTGAAATTAAAATTTTACCTTTTTTCCACCATTGTTTCAGAAGAATTTTTCTTTAAAAAACATCTATTTTATGTAACTACTTTTTTTTTTAAGCAAAATGTCATTTTTTTTTGCAGGAGGGAAAGATTTTTGTCAAAAAACTTTTTATAGCTTCTTTTATTTTTGCTAGAGGAAGTTCACAATTTTTTTTTCTGGCAATAAAAGTTATTTCTTTATTATTTTCTTTATTTTTTTTCCAAAAATTGACTTTGTACATTTTTTTTTAAATTGAAAATTATTTGAAATAATATCAAGTATTATTTTTTAAATCATCAAAAAAAACTTCTCAAATTGTTTGAAAATTTTTTAGGTAGGTAATAATTTTCAAGTTATTAAGTTTTTCAACGACGAATTGGAAATTTTTTGACGATTTGAAAAATTATTGACAGAAACGTGAAAAAATGGCATTATAATTGCTCTGGTCACTTTGGATTCAAAAAATAAGCAAATTGGGTTTCAAAATGAAAAATACAGTCGAAAAAAATTCTAAAACGAATTTTAGGAGGAAATATTATTTTATTTAAAAAAAAAAGAGACCTCATCTTCGATTTCATTACCTAATTGAAACCAAACGTTATGCCAGTTATGACGAGGCCAAACTTGCCTTTTATCAGGAGTAAAGTTGATCCCACAAAAATGAAAATGAAATAATCGTAACACAACTCACAATATCCAACAAATACTTTATTATTCATTAAATTGAATCATCTTATTCGAAAAATCGATACTTAATAAAATACTATCTACTCGCCATACTTAGATATTTAACGAAATGAAGCAATTTTCAAGGCAACAGGCCTCTGCTCGAGACCACGGTGGAACATATTTGTATCAGCCAGAATCAGTTCTCCGTCCAGTAATCAAATAAACACAGGATGAAGAATGATCATGGAGGATACGAAATTTTACGCCATAGTCCATACACATTACACAATCACACATATATCCTTAGGTAAGGTACCTTTTGTAGTTATCTCTAGCTCGTATAGGGTAAGTACATAATTTACACGGTGTAAAAATGTTACAAATGCGATTCCGTTTTCGCGAATTGCGAAACTATACGCTCTTCTAAATACATTTACACCTCGAACACAATACAAGGTTCTGTGAGCTTAACGATGCGTAAAATTAAAACAAAATTAATTCGTCCAGCTGTTCTCTAATACACAAAAGCACATGATTGCTGAAAAGTTGAAAAAGACAGTTTTTCACGAATTGTTCAACAACGACCGCGCGCGTTTCTAGCTCCATCCGAGCCGTATATTTCTCTCCTCTTTGCCCCTCTCCCTAAGCTCTTGATTGCAAATCGCGATGCTTCTGATGTATTAAAAAAAAAAAGGAAATATTTTTTTAATCTGTCCCGAAGCGTATCACGTACTTGGTGAAAAGATTTTCGTCTAGCAACGTTTTAATTTCGATGTATATAAGGGCAGAAAATCCATCCATGGTTTAGCATTCTCGTATTATTCCCATTGTGAATAAAAAGTAGTTCAAAAATTATACTCTTTTTCAAATTCCAACCATCACAACGTACGTAAATCATACCCTACGTCGCATACCCCCACACCACTCTATAGTTTCGAGCTAAAAACAAGAACGGGAGAAGAAGCGCCATCATTTGACGAGAAATATTTTCAATTTTTTAAACGACCTGGGCTCTTTGCGAAGAAATATTGAAGAAAGTCGACTCTCTGGCGAAAATATACGCCAGTACACCATTTGGGCTGACAAAATATCAACAGGGGTTTTTTCCTCGTTCGCCATTGCCATTATCCGTTCGTCGAGTAATTAGTTTTTTCTCCATTCGCTGCCTTTCTCGGTCTCGGCGGTTCTCGTGTTTCTCACGTCGCGCCACCGTGCAGGGTGCGCCAAAACAAAAACTATATGGTCCGTGACCTATTTACCCCCGACCGCCTTCATTCACGCAATAATCTTCCATAAACGAGTTACAATATTTCCATCAAATCAAATATTATCGAACGAGAGAGCCAGCGTGATTTTTTTTCCAACACTTATTTTCGAGAATATTTTCCAAAGTTGGGCCAAATTTACAAACAGGGTGTTAGGGGAGGACCTTTGAAAACTTCAGATTTCTACGCACATAGTGTCTATCTCAAAAATTGAATGTCTAAGAGGAAATACTTACAAAACCCTGAGAAATTCCAAAAAAAAATATGAAAATATTTTTCCTTTTGAAAAAATAAGAAATTTTATGCTAGGTACAAAAAATTGAAAAAAAATCCAGAATTTCTTTCAAATGATCCAAAAAATTGAAACATTTCTTATTCTAAAAAAAAAAATGAGAATTTCTTATTCAAAAAATGAGAGAAATTTGAAAAAAAAAATGAAAACATACTACAATTTTAAAAAAATGAACAAGAAAGTTTTTTACCAAGAAAAATCGAAAAAATTTTCATTCAAAGAAATCGAAGATTTAATATTTTCATTTCTAAAAACATGAGACATTTTCTCCAATACAATTAAAAAACTTTATATCAAAGGGGGGAGGAGGGGGTGGAAATTCGCTAACCGAGATATTAAAAAAAAATATCTATGGAATGAATGTTTTAAAAAATAAAAAGATTTCTTGATTCAAAAACAAAAGAAATAAAAAGAATACTCTGATACTTCGCAAAAATTGAGAAATCTCCTCGACCCCTATTCAAAAAAATGAAACTATTTTTTAAAAAAAATTAATAAAAACAATTTTTCAAAAAAAAATAAAAACATTTTTTTTTCAAAATAATTTAAATCATGTTTTTCTTTCAAAAAAATTGAAAACATTTTTTTAAAAAAATTGAATAATGTTTTGGTTTTAAAGAAATTAGAAACATCTTTTTCAAACAATTTAAAAACAATATTTTTCTCCAAAAAATAAAAACATTGTTTTCTAAAAAAACTTGAAAACATTATTTTTTCAAAAAATTTGAGAACATATTTTTTTCAAAAACATTCAAATCATTATTTAAAAAAAAAAAATCAAAAACACATTTTTTTCAAAAAAAATTGAAAACTTTTTTTTTTGAAAATTACATTCATTATTTTTTTCAAAAAAATTGCAAACATTAATTTTTCAAAAAAATTACAAACATAATTTTTTCAAAAAAAAATTGAAAACATCATTTTTCTTTAAAAATTTAAAACATTATTTTTTCAACAATAAAATTAAAAACATCATTTTTTTCCAAAAATTTAAAACATTATTTTTTCAACAATAAAATTGCAAACATAATTTTTCCAAAAAATTTAGATTTTTTTAAAATTTTAGGACAAGTTATTCACAAAAAAATCCAAATAATATTTTTCAAAAGAAGTTGAGAACATTTTTTTCAAAAAATTTGAAAATATTCTTTACAAAAAAATTGAGAACATAATTTTTTCAAAAAACTGCAAACATTAGGTATTTCTTTCAAAAAAAAAATCAATTTTCAAAGCTTCACAGAGCCTCAATTTTTCAAACTTGAGAAAAAAGTTCAAAAATGAACAATGTTCAATTGTTTAATACTATACTCTTGAACCCCATCAAATTTTTTCCCCTCAATTTTATGATTGCCCGCCCCTTCAATTTCTTAGATAGGCACCATGTGTATTTGGGTGGCCCTTATTTTGGACTTTTGGATTTTTTAAATGTCTTTCCTTCAAAAGTTTTTTCATTTTATGAGAAAATAATTCCTTGTTTTTCATTTTTACTCCAACTGAATTTTATGTAGTTCCGATTAACCCCCCCCCCCCCCCCTTTTAGACGAAATGAAAAAAATCACAGATTTTCCTAGTCGTGTCCTTTTTTGGTTATAAATCTTCAATATTGTTCCTCGTCATGAGGATGAATTCCTAATTTTTAATTTTCTTTCCAACTCAATTTCAAGTGGTACCTTAACGGCGCCCTAATTTTCCAAAAAAGGCAAAAAGGAAAAAACTTCGCAAAATTAAAAAAAAAAAAACATGTTTCAGTCACATATGTCGGACTAATAGCTTACCTATTTAATGATTCGAAACGACGTAATGAAAAACCACCCTCGTACAACAAGAATAATACTTCAGCAAGGAGCACACTATGCTACCATCTCGACCCAAGTTCAATTACTTTGCAACATGACGCCCTCAAAAAAGTAAAAAAAAAAAATCGCTAAATGACCGGTAAAAAGAGTGCGAAACTAGTAAGCTACGTTACTTGCATACCTTTGTATAAGATCGTATCTCACCCCTATGTTCATCATTTCACAAACTCGGGGGTTCTTAAAATACGATTGTATTCAAAATGAAAAGGGGTCATTTTTATCTATTCTTATTTGATGGTACTTGTTACCGCCGCTCGACACCAAGTATCGCTATTTTTTTTTTTTTTTTTTTTTTTTCAAAAACCCTCTCGTCTGTAGCTACAATACACTTTGTGAAAATATACTACTATATGCTCGGTGGTGCTCAAAATAGAATTTATAAATTTTATTCAATGCCATCCGATTACCGTTCAAATTCTCGACTCGTCGATGGAATAAAATTATTCCCATAGACTGGATAAAGAAAATTTAATTTATACGTCATACGTCGTCAGTCGCGTTCAATCGCAAGGCATGGCAGGGGTTCTCAAATAAAAGGAAATGACAAGTTTTTTTAATGTGATCTTTTTTCATATACGAGACATTCTCGCTTACGTAAAGAAGCAAAAAAAGAAATCTAACAACAATGAACTTCAAAAGTCGACTGTATTTTGCCCTTTTTAATGCGAGGGGTTGCCAAAATGCGTCGGCGAATTATTTCGCTCGTAAATGGGACACAATATCCTTCTAATCGATCCTTTAATTAACGATTTGATATTTTACGATAGCGATTCGAATCGAATATTTTTTACGACCTCAGTGGTACCCAAACAAGAATGAAAATTGAGGGTAGAAAAATTTAAATGAAAAGAAAATTGTCGACTTTTTAGTTCGGTGGAGGAGGAAGGGGATTCTCTTGTGCAAAAATTTCAAAATAAATTCAGAAGATGAATTCAAAAGGTTCAAATAATTATTTTGAAGAATTCTATAAAGAATTTCGCACGATTTGTGCTGTTTGAACATAATTCTGAAATATAGTCTTCAAAAAAAGTTTGAGGTTGGATTTTTTAAAACTTTCGTTGTAATAAAATTAGAAGACTTGACAATTTAAAATTATTCGTGTTTGAAGTTTGAATACGATCATCATATTTTTTAAACCTACATATACCTTCAAAAAATTGTTACAATTATAACAAAATAAAAAAAAATTCTAGTTTGAATAAAATTATGATGAATGGTGGAACGTAATAATTTAAAAAAATGTACTTATGATAAAAACAGTTTTTAGAAAATTTCAATCTTTAAAAATGAACAAAAAAACAGTTTTAAAATTAATTTTAAAAAATTGGGATCGGAATTTTTTCTACATTTCAGGTTTTTTTTCTTCGAAATTTATGATCGTAGAAGATTTTGAAAAAATTGTATTTTTCAAAAAAAAAAAACTTCAAGTTTCATTTTGAGTACCTACCTAAGTAATATTTAGAAAAAAATTGTTGAAAAATTTAGCCCGAGTAACATTTTGAAAAATTGAATTCAAAAAATTGGACTCAAAAAAATTTGAAAAAAAAATGTTCGAACTGAATTTTTAAAAAATTCGAGCTTGGAAGTTGGAACATATCGAAAAAATATTCGTTACTTCTGAAAAAAATTCTAAAAATCTGATTTCATTAATAAGGTACTATTTAAAAAAAAAAAAATTTCAAACATTTTTAAAAAAAAAAAGTTGAAATCAATCATCGGAAAATGTTGAAAAAATTGTTTTTTAACAAAATTTTTAAAATTGAAGAATAAAAGACGGCCGATTTTCTAATAAAATTTTAAATGATTTGAGGTTTGAGCATGATTTAAAAAAAAATTGAAGAATATATTCTGAGAAAATTGTTTGAAACAGTTGAAAAAATTTAATTTAAAACGAGATTATTTTTAAAAAAATTCTTTCCAAAAAAATTCAGCATGAAAATTTTGAAGTTGAAAAAATTTTAATTTAAGAAAATTGAACTAAGAAAAACTAAAAAAAAAAAAATGGTTAGGAACAAAATTAAAAAAAATCTCTATTATTTTTTGTAAAAAATATCGTTTTTCAAATAATAAGTCCTAAAAATTTGATTTTGACTTTTGAGCAATATTTTTAAAAAATGTTTTCAAAAAAATTTTGAATAAAATATTGAAAAATGGAATTTTTAAAAATTGTTTTAATCATTTTTTAAATTTCTAAAAAATGTTGTTTTTCAAAAAATTTCTAAAAATTTGACCTTAAGCAATAAAAATTGAAAATAAAACAAATAAAACAAATTTATTTCAAGTAGGTAAATGAAAATTTGAAAAATGTGAACTCGAAAAAAAGTTTAAAAAATTGATTTTGAACAAAATTTCTAAAAAAATTTACAATCATTTTTTAAAGTGCTAGCTGAAGGAAGAATTGTGTTTTAGCAAAATTTAAAATGATTTGGGTTTTAAGCATTATAATTTATTTCAAAATTTGTGCGCAACAAAAACTTGAAAAAATCTGATTTTCAAAAAAAAAAAAATTATCTTGAAAAAATAATTTTATTAGTATGAAAAATCTCTACTAAAAAAAATGAATTCTAGTTTTTCAATAAAATTTAAAAAAAACATTATTAAAAATGATTTATACTCGACACATAATAAGTAGGTACACATTATTTAGAAGAACACGGATTTCGAAAGGAACCCCCCCCCCCCCAAAAAAAAAGATAATCTGTTTCTCAACAAAAATTCAAAAAAAAAATCAAATAAAACTTTTGAAAATGTGACCAACGATTTTTTCTTCTTAAAAATCTTCGATACAATAAAATATGAAAAAATATTTTCAAATAAAATGTAAAATGATTTGTGCACAAACATAATCAATTAATCAGAATTTATCAAGCTCAAAGAAAATTTTTAAAAAAACTTCACGTTTCTCAAAAAAGTTTGAAAATCAAATTTTAAATTGAACAAAAAGTTGCAAAAAAATTGAAAACTTTGGTTTGATTGATATTTTGAGAAATTTTGGTCTAGAAATTTTTTTGTTCAAAGTTTGATTTAAAAAATATTTTTAAAAAATGTTTAAATAAAATTTTAAACAATTTATAAAAAAAAAAAAAGTAATTAGGACTTGAAAGAAATTTTCAAGCGCAGCTCTGTTTTAATTGAAATTGAAAAAAGAAGGGTTTTGAATGAATTTTTTGAAAATTTGTTCTGAAGTAAAAATTGAAAACATAACCACTCAACAAAATTTCCAATTTTTTAAAAATTAAAAATTTTCTAATAAATTAATATTCCAACAAAGTTCATTTTAATAAATTCTGGATTCAATTTCATGAAGAAAAAAAATGTGGACTTCGTTTGAGATAAATACCTCAAGTTTTTGGAGGGATATGTGACCTTTAAAAATAATCTCCATCCACCTTCTTCAAACACACACTCGTAAAATGAAAATGACTCCATAAAAAATTAATTTTCATCGCAACAATTTGCCTCTAGATTACAAGCTTGCAAAAAACTCTCCCTTCCCCTTCGACTACGAATAACAATCCATCAGTCAGTCGTCGATTAAAATTACCCTTTAAAACGCACCACAAGACACAAGGAATCGACAAGCCACAAAAAACCCTCAATAAAATCCTCACGTTACGCACACACTTTTCTTTATCCAATTGATTGAAAAACGAATCAGCGTCAAAAAAAAACACAACCGCGATAGATTAAATCGCACAAGCAAAACAACACCTCGAAGACATTGCCCTTATCGAATCACTGGAACACTGGTGACACTGGCAACTGTCAAGGGGGTTCCCAAACGAGCAAAAAATTAATTTCCATGATTTATTATCATTTCGCAGAGGTCTTAAATTCTGACACAAGTAAGTTGCGAAACTTCGCATGGAAAATTTTCTTATTTAGTTTATAAAAATCGCGACTTAGGGGTACGCAAACATGCCATTCTATGGTATACTAAATATACTCGAAATGGTGCTTTTAATAAAACCCTATCATACAGTATAATTTCTTCGTCTTTTTACCACGCTTTTATTATTAGCTTTATGTTTGTATGTCTCATGGAACCAAAAGTATGTTTTCAACCAATCCTCTCTCATTTAATATTTTACTGGAATTGAAAGAACATAGTGCTCACATTAGGGGTTTTCGAGGTCGCTGAATTCAATTTTCGAACTCAAATTTACCCCCGACCCCAAATTGAGCCCCTATGAGGGGGTTCAATTTTGAAAATTTCAGAAAATCACAACATTGGTATCGAAATGTAGGTTTTCGAGGTCGCTGAATTCGATTTTCGAACTCAAATTTACCCCCGACCCCAAATTGAGCCCCTATGAGGGGGTTCCATTTTGAAAATTTCAAAATTCACAACATTGATATCAAAATGTTGGTTTTCGAGGTAGCTGAATTCGATTTTCGAACTCAAATTTACCCCCGACCCCAAATTGAGCCCTATGAGGGGGTTCAGTTTTGAAAATTTCAGAAAATCACAACATTGGTATCGAAATGTAGGTTTTCGAGGCCGCTGAATTCGATTTTCGGACTTAAATTTACCCTTGACCCCAAATTGGACCCCTATGAGGGGGTTCCATTTTGAAAATTTCAAACTTCACAACATTGATATCAAAATGTTGGTTTTCGAGATAGCTGAATTCGATTTTCGAACTCAAATTTACCCCTGACCCCAAATTGAGCCCCTATGAGGGGGTTCAATTTTGAAAATTTTCAAATAAAATATTTTCAACGACAAAAAGAGTTGAATAAAAATGTAAAAAAAATTTTTAAAAACCACGCTTTTATTTAAAGTTGGTCACTTTGTAAAATGTTATTCATAGGGAAAGAGTAATGCCTTAAAAAACAAAAAATAAAATTTACTTGAATACAAAAATGTGTCATGAAAATTTTTTTTTCAAAAATTTTAATGATGAAAAGCGTGGTGGGGTGTGCGAGGAGCAAACGAATACCTTTTCGATTAACGCCCCACCACGATTTTCATCATTAAAATTTTTGAAAAAAAAATTTTCATGACACATTTTTGTATTCAAGTAAATTTTATTTTTTGTTTTTTAAGGCATTACTCTTTCCCTATGAATAACATTTTACAAAGTGACCAACTTTAAATAAAAGCGTGGTTTTTTAAAATTTTTTTACATTTTTATTAAAGTAACTTTTTTGTCGAATTAAAATTAAACCAGAGGTATCCAAAAATACCATCAAGTAACCCAATTGCGAAAACCGACTGAAAAAAATTTCCTCACGTACTTGAACGACATCGCGACGTAACAATGATAAAGAAGAAAAACCTCCGAGATAACGTTATCTTATATAAGGTTTTTCTCCGGTTTCCTTCCTTCCTTACTTCTTTTTTTTTCTTCATATGTATGTATAACGTACCCTTACCTACACAATCAGTAACACATATAAACGAAATTATTAGCTAAAAGCTTTTCATCATTTTTCTCCCAACGTAATCCTGTCACTTGGAATATAAAAAGTAAGTTTCGAACTTAAAATTCAGCCCACGTGGCTGCTCATTCGCGTTCAACGGGATGCGACGATGCGGAAAAATATTTACCTATTTTCCACATATCTATTCTCCGTCCAGTAGGTACTCAAGTTAACACTGCGACGGAAAATGATAATGGGAAAATAAGCAAATTACCACCCGAAATACCAGAAGTAGGTAGGTTTCTTCTCGACGGAGCTGGAGGACACGTGGAGTTCTTCTTGCGGAATTTTCCATCCTGTAACACGAGAAAAAAATTCTTGTTATTTTATTTCGCGAGTGGCAATTTATAGTAATAAGGTAGGTAAATAATATTGTAGGTATTTTGAAAATGATCAATCTTCGAAATATTTCAGTTATTTCAAATGAAATACGACGAAAGGGCTGAACGAAATTGGCAAAAGTTCAAATTTCGCCAATTTCTTTACTTTATTGTTGCCTTTGTTGATTATTGCTAAAGAGAATGACGCTTGCACAAAAGAAAATTAAAAGCTAATTCGAGTATAAACGACTCGTAAATTTTGAAAACAAGACATTACGTAAATCGATAGTAGGTATTTCGACTATTTTTCAAAACAAATCGCATAGACCGTTTAACCGAAGCCATCGAAACCAAAAATCGATATTTTGTTTATTTAATTTTTTTTTTCATTACAAAAATTCAATAAGAAATAATTTGATTATATTATTTATATTTTCATTGTTCCTCAATTTTTTTTCTCTCGATCATTTTCCAAAAATTTGATAATTCGATTAAGTACAAATTTAGAAAAAAAAATGTTGGTCATTTTCCAAAAAAAAAAAAGCCTGATAATTTTTAAAAACTCATTAATTTGATTATTACTTTTCAAGTTAATCATTTCCTTGAAAAATTATTGTTTTTTCATCATTATTCAATAATCGATATTTCAATCAATTTTCAAAATTTATTCAATCACATAATGCTCCTTTTTTGTTGATTTTTTCCCCAAAAACTTTAATAGTTTGATTGGATACCTACTTTTAAAAATCAATATTTCCGAGTATTTATGAATTTATGATCTTTGTTTTTAAATTTAATAATTTGATTACTTGGATACTTACATCGATATTTTTCAGATTTTTTTTTTCTGTTTTTAAATTAGTTTTCAAAGAAAAAACTAGTTTCTTTTTAAAAATTCAATAATTTGATCACTATGACAATTCGACTAATTTTCAAAACTAAATTACAGTTTAATATTTTCAAAAAAAAAAAAAAAAATCAAGATTCAATAGCGTGATTTTAATTATGCTGGTGCCTATGCCTAATTTAACGATTATTCTTCATTTTAAAAATAGTTTTTTTTATCATTAGGTAGGTATGATTGTTTTTCAAAAATTGAAATGTCGATCATTTTGCCAAAAATTATTTTTTTGATTTTTTTTCCCCCTCAAAAAATCCAACAATTTGATGATTATTTATTTATTTTAAATACGTACCTATTTCAATCATTTTTCAAAATTATATTTTTTGATTTCTCAATAAAATTATTTTTTTAATATCTACTTTATCTGTTATTTTTTCAAAAATGATATTTTTTCAGTTTTTTGGGACATTTTTTAAAAATAATAAATTACTGTCATTTATTTTGTTGAAAAAGTTATAAATTCTATTATTTTTTTTTTAAATTCAAAAATATGAATACTGTCATAATTTGATTACCTATTTAAAAAATTAACAATTAGACTCTTCTCCAAAAATCAATATTTCAATCACTTTTTAAATTCAATATAGATTATATCAATTAAGTATTTTTCAAAAAAAAAAAAATCCAAAAATTTATTTACCTATTTTGATTATTTTTAAAAATCAATATTTCAACATTTTTAATTATTAAGATCTTTTTTTATTGGTGGGGGAGGGGGTGACTGTTACAATTATTTTTCAAAAATAATTACCTACTTATTCCAATCATTTCTCAAATTCTAATTTTTTTCAAAAGTTCAAAAATTTGATTTATTATTTTTTTCATTAAAAAAAAAATCAATAATTTGGTTATTTTGATGTTACAATTACGTACTTCCCAAAAAACATATTTCATATTTTCTCAATGTTTTCAAAAATCACTTGTTATATGATTATATTTCGATATTTTGATTATTATTCAAAAGTCAATACATATTTCAAATATTTCTTGATTTTTTTATAAAATTTAATAATTCGATTACCTACATTTATTTCGATGCATTGATATTTTCATTTTTTTTGTTGATAGTTTTGATTACCTAGGCACATTTCAAAAAACATATTGATTATTGCAATCATTTTTAAATTAAAAATTAATCAAAAATTCAAAAATTGAATTAGGTATTTTTCCAAAAAAATATTTGGATTTTTTTTTCATTCATTAAAAAAAAACTCAATAATTTGGTTATTTTGATGTTACTTTTCAAATATCATATTTCACATTTTTCTCAATCTTTTTCAAAAATCACTTATTTTTGATTATTTCGATACATCAATATTTTCATATTTTTTTTGATAGTTTTGGTGAAGTATGAGTATTTCAAAAAACAAATTGTGATATTAGGTATTGCAATCATTTTTCATTAAAAAAATCAAAAATTCAGAAATTTCATTATTTCGCCAAAAAAAGTTTGGATTTTTTTTTAATTCATTCAAAAAATTCAATAATTTGGAAATCAAAAATTCAGAAATGTGATTATTTTGCTTTTTAAAAAAAATGATTTTTTTTTCATTCATTCGAAAAAATTAAATAATTTGGTTAAGTATTTTGGTGTTAAAATTAAGTACTTTACAAAAACATAGGTATTTCACATTTCTCATTTTTTTTTTCTTCAAAAATCACTCATCATAAATTTTGATTATTTTAATATTTTGATTATTTCGATGCATCGATTTTTTTTTTGTTGATAGTTTTGATTATATTTTAAAAACCTATTATTGCAATCATTTTTCAATTTAAAAAAATCAAAAATTTAAAAATTTGATAATTTTTAAACAACAATAATTTTGATAATTTTCCAAAAAAAAATTCTTTTTTTCTTCTTCAAAAAATTAATAACAATAATGTTGTATCGATGGTTTTTCAAAAATTCAACAATTTCAATAATTTTCTAAAAAAATTATTTTCAAAAATCGATTATTTGATTACATAGATATTTTAATTATTTTCCCTTTTTGTTTGTTTGTTGATCATTTTTTTCATTATAAATGATAATTATTTCGATTTTTTTTTTCAAAAATTTTCGAATATTTTCGTTTTTAAAACTCGATTATTATTCAGTTTTTTTTTCGAAAATCGTTGATTAGATAATTTTTTGAAAGTCAACAATTTGATTATTTAAAAAATATATATATAAATAAACAATCAATGCATACAATATCATCATTTTTTCAAAACTCGATGTTTCGTTTTTCAAAAAATAGAATATTTATCGATTATTTTTCTGAAATCAATTTTTCAAGTATTAAAAAATTGATAATTTTGGTCGATTCTTTGACAATCGATATTTCGTTTTTTTTTTTCGATAACATTTCTTCAATACTCGATAAATATTTTGACTAATTTTCTTGAACCAATATTATTTTCGATTACATCATTTTTTTTAAAATTTGATACTAAATAAGATTATTTTTCAAAAATTATTCATAATTTATTTTCGATTATTTTTCAAAAATGGAAATTTTCAATAAACTTTGAAAAATCGCCTTGGTTATCTTTCAATGGAAAAATTTAAGAGGTAAAGTCATAAATCGATTTCCTCGCCAAACCATCAAACTTCACGACTTTCATGATCCTTCTCCCCCTCGCCGTTCGTCCCCATCCCATACCTATTCCATTATCGAAGAGAAAGTCGAAGAGCCAATTGCTGAAAAAATTTTTCCCAACCCCTAGGATTAGAGTCAGTCAGCTCGTCGAGGAAAAAACCCTAAATTAATTTCGTTAGACGACTCGCACCTTCACAACGAATCTCGATCCGTACAAAATACTCGTACAAGAACAGAGCAAGAGCAACACAACGCAGCGGTAGTCGAAAGAAGAACATCGCGAGAGAACAGGAAGAGCAAAACGAGAGGAGAAATAAAAAAAAAAAAAAAAAAAAAAAAAAAACGTTTAAAACCGATACTTACAAAATATCGACCCTTTCTTTTGGCATAAAAGCTTAACACACGCCACGACGGCAAAATAACAAAATAAATGACTTTACAATTTACCTAGTCTTAAGACGTTAGTATAAGTTTGTAATCGCCGCACAATTAATAGCTGCGAGGGCCACACGCTGCCTCAGCCCCGCTCGCACCTCTGGGTCTGCACTCATTCGTCTTCTTGGCACAAGGCTAATATATCAATATATACGCGACAACGACCTATCCATCTTCTTCGCGAAAGGATACAATTTAACCCAAGTGCTCGATGACTTACATATTTCGGAAAAAGGATCAGGTCGAAGGAGCGAAAAATTTCATTATCGTAGGCAAATACCTACACAAATAAGGATATATTCTCAAATGTATCACAGGAGGGGTTGGAAGGGGAGGGGGCAAAGCGGAAACCAGTATTGTACAATTGATTAGCGCAACCATCGCGGATACAGCCACATCATACTACATACGAATGCACAGCGTTTTTACTCGAGTAAAAAAAAAGAAAAAAGAAGAAAAAGAACAGATGTTCCTTTGTGAAAAGATTCTGTGTACTTTATTCGCTTCTTATTAAATATTAGAACTCGAAGATCGCACCACCAGGTGTATTGCAAAGAAAGAATACAGCTGCTTCGTTCTTCTATTGTCCCATCTTTTCATTTTTAACCGAGATTCGGGCCACGACGAAAGGTATTCCCTGAGTAATTCGTTAAACTTCTTTTTTTTTCTCGCTTTTACGACACTGGTCTTTCTTATTCTCTTGCAGTACATTTGCATCTCTCTTTGCTCGCGCCAATGTCCGTCTTGTCTTCATTCGTCCATATTATACCGACCCAGAGCTCGTCTCTAACTTTCGAAGCGTCGAGCGAAAAACAAAACCACGTAAAAGTAACCCAAGATGCACACATTGAGACCAAAAAAAGAAAAAAAGAGGAGTAGCAGTCAGCCAGCCCTCTACTCGAGAGTCGAATTTTTGTTTTCAAACTTGTACTCTTTTAAAAACTTGAACAGTTTAGATGTTTCAGTTTCAGTTTCCGGTCTCCAAGTTCGGTTTTTGGATTCAATGGTACGAAAATTGACTGAATAAATTTTTTACCCTAAACAAAGTTAGCATGGGCGGCCGCACTATTTTAATGAGGTAGCTAACTCTTGATTTTTTTTTTTTTTTTTTTTTGAAGAAATCATTTTATAATTTTTTTTTTTTTGTATTTTACAAAAAAAAATTATTATTAAAAAAAAATCTTAAAAAATTCTCCATAAAAACGTCTTTCTCATTAAAAATTACCCTAATTTTATTACAGACATAAAAATCCAGTATTTTGATTTCTTGCGGGACTTGAATAACCAAAAATTGTTTAAAAAGTGACCAAAAAATGTTTTTATAAAAACCAACGTTCACTAAAAAAATCTCTTGATTTTTTCCCAGAATTTTGATTCTGTATTTTTGTGTTTTAGGAAAGAAAACTATATCTTTTAGTAAAAAAATATTCTCAATTATTGGTCTTAAATTTTTCTTGAAAAAAAAAAAAAAAAAAAAAAAATGGAGCAAAAAAATTTTATAATTTTTTTTTGAAGATAAATCTCTTAGTTTTATTGCAGTAAAAATCTTTCCATTTTTTTAGAGTAAATTTTTTAAAAACTTTTTGGAGTAAACAATTTTATGTTTTTGAAGGAAGAAAAAAAAAACTGTCTCAAAATAAAATCTTTCAATTTTGCTGGAAAAATCTATAAAAATTTTTACGTAGTACTTACTTACTTATAAAAACAGAAAAAATTCATTTCTAGAGAAAAAAATTCAATTTTTGGTCTTCATTGTTTATGAAAAGCCCCTATTTTTTTGGTGCAAAAAAAATCTATCATTTTTTTTGATAAAAATATCCCACAATTTTTTTAAGAAAAAAAAATCATAATATTTTTGGAATAAAAATTTTTCTAAATTATTCTAATAAAATCAGAAAAAATTGTTAGGTAGTTTCTTTTTTTGAAAAAGAAATATTTCACTAAAAAAGAAAAGAAAATTTGTCCAAATATCATTTTTTTAAAAATCGATTTATTGTGCAGTAAGAGAATTTTTCTTTTCAGAAAAAATCTTCCTTTAATTTTTCATTCTTTTTCGTTGGTTTTTAAAAAAACATTGACGAAAAAACTGCAAAAAGTGACTTTAGTGACCATTTTGAGCAAATAGTGACAAAAAGTAACCAACATGTGAAATAGTAACAAAATTATTTTAAAAGTGACTGAATTTCATACCTATGAAAAAATCTCTCAGAATAAAATTATTTGGGATAAAAAAAAATCACAAAGTCAAAAAAACACATTAGAAAATCCTCTTCAAGGGGAATACATTGGTATAAAACGTATTATAACACTTTAAAAATTGAGAAATTTTTTTGATAAAAAATAAAACTTTTTATCAAAAAAAGAGAGAGAAATCAAAAGTTTTTTTTTCAAAAAACGAGAAATTTTATTATAGTAAAAGAATTGAAAAAAAATCTAAAAAATTGAAAAATTTCTTATTCCCAAAAAATCGAGGCACAGGCATTTCCCCCCTAAAAAATGAGAAATACTTTCACTTTAGAAAAAAATGAATTTCTTCATGTACTTATTTTTAAAAAAACACAGCAAACAAATTTTTTTCCCAAAAATCAAAAATATTTTCCATTAAAAAGTTGAAAGAATTCTTACTTCAAAAAATAAATTTTTTAATAGGTACCTAAATGAATAATACTATTTCTAGTTTTTACTCCCAAAAAATTGTAAATTACTTCTAAAAAAAAAAAAAAAAAAAAAAAAAAAAAATGAAAATTTTTCTCTCCAATAATTGAAATGCTTTTTATTCAAAAATTACAAGATTTTTTATTCAAAAGATTTTCCATTAAAAAAAAAAAGTTTTATACTTATTCCAAAAAAATTAATGAATTTTTTATCAAAAAAAATGAAAAATAAGTACATAATTACATTAATTTCACTCCGGAAAAGTTAAAAAATCTCTCCCCTCTCCCATTTTTTTTTTTTCAAATGAAAAAATATTTATTCTAAATAAATGAGAAATTCTATCATACAAAAAATTTCTAAAATAATGAAATATTTTTTACTATTATGAAAAAAAATCGAAATAATAATGTTTTTGAAAAAAAATTTGAGTAATTTTTATCCAAGAAACTTCGAGAAATTTTTTTCCAAAAAAAAAAAAATTAAAAAAAAAGCTTTAATCACGAGAAATTGAATAATTTTTCCTTTTTCCTTCAAGAAAATTTTAATATTTTTAAATAAATAAATAAATAAATTAATTAAAAAAAACATTTTGCATCTAAAGAAAAAAAAACGAATAATTCAATCAAAAACTGTTAAAATGATTGCTGCCCATGCGAAGTGAGGGCGAAAATTTTCAAATAAATTGTCATTTTGAATTTTAAAATAATAATTAGGTATTATTCTGAATAAATTGAAAAAATGTGCAAATTAATTCAAGTATTGTAAATGTAGTTAGAATTGAGCTGCCATTGTCATCATCACGTACCTCCTGAGAAATCTTCGCCTACCCCTTGAGGTACATGTATCACAATTTGAGAAACACTGGACCCTATATACTTCTAAATAAGGGCCTAGCTCAACGCAATAGCCACATTTTTTTTTTCCACAAAAAATTCGGCTAAAAACAAACCGAACCCCAACGAATTGTAAACGTTCAGCTCTGAGAACCCTTCCCTTCCGGCCATCTCAACCTAAATGTAAAGGTATATCTAGTTTTCCGCTGCATTTATGATATTTATACCATAAAGAGAGTGTAGACCTTTTTCCTTTGCTCGTCTGATTAACCTCGTTTCTTTCTTCCTTTTAATAAATATAGAGATATCGAAATTGACCAAAAGCAAAGATAGATAAATTTTCCACCACGTTGTTATAATTCAAAATAAATGTAAGCGTGATTTTAACCAGAAAAAACCCTACAAAAAAAAGGAGAACTTCGTTGGAATTTTTTTTTCGTCTGAGACCACCTCTTTTTCAAAAGGTCGAGAGTCGACTACCCTGCCTCGCCGTGTTTCAAGTATCGCGGTGCGTTGCCCGAGTTGAGAAATTTTATTCTCTCACTCGGACATATTTTTATTGAATTTTTTTCACCGCGTGCCAAGGTCGTTAGATGTTGGAAAAACGACGACAGAGGGAATCTTTTTCTTTACAAAACATTAAATATTACGAGAAACCACGGCATCGCGCCGCAGCATCATTTTCTATGGAGTTTTTTCCTCTCTCTCTCTGTCTCTCTCGCTTGCTCTCTTTTTTTGTCATTTTTTTTTCTTTCTCTGTACTCTTTGAAGTTTATCTTTAGCAACGATAATGAATTCGTAACCGAATGCTCTCCATGTCTGCGCGTGATTACGATGACTTGTTTATTATTAAGCTACGCCTTGTCTTCGATACGGTCATTTTACCCTTCCCCTCCCCCTCGCCAATCAAGATATACGTACAACTCGAAAAATAAAAAATTAAATCGAAAAAATATATCGCGAAAGAAACGAGTTCATTACTCATTACTTAAACGGAATAACGGAATTTTAATTAAAATTTTTCGAGTCTTATGGTTCCTGGGACAAAAAATACCTTATTAATTTTCATTTTTTAGTGGGTAGAAAATACCTAGTTCGTTGTTTGTTTTGTTTTTTGTTTCTTTTTCTTTTCGGTCAGGATTAAATTTCTGTTTCCGATGGAATGATTTACACTGAACTGTAAATTTAGACTTTACAGACTGGTTGCGTCAAGAGGAGAGGAAGAGAGGCGGATGGTTCTAAAAAACTGACGAATCCGAAAGGTGACACTTTTTATTTTTCAGATATCAACAGGTCAATTACACGAGTAATGGAGCACTTGTTGACATAATCGACACATCATTTTTATTTATTTATTTTTTTTGAAAATTTAGCTGAATTATAAAAATTATTCATATTTTAAAAATTCATTAAAAATTTGACAGATATTAATTTTCATCAAATTTTAAAATACCTCAAAAATCTACTTTCCAAAAGGGGACTTCAATTTTTTCTTTTTGAAAATTTTGCTGAATTTCAAAAATTTATTAAAATTTAAAAATTAATGACCAAATTTGAAGAAATACTTATTTACTACAAACAATTTTCAAAGTTTATCAAACTCTATCTTTTATTTTGGGGGGGAGGGGGGAGGGGGTTCCTGAATCTCAAAAATTTATTCAAGTTTAAAAATGACTTAGGCCCGTATTTTAAAAATTTCCTTATACTTAAGCCGAAGCGTTCTTACACAGACCAAGTAGTTTTGTTTATTTTTTCCATACAAATAAATGGCTGCTCGATGTAAATTGACACGATACGTGTGAAATCGCCTCGCCTTAAGGGGGGGGGCTTGTTTTGGAACATTTTTTGTTGAATACATAGCGTTGATTAGCGGAATTTTCTAAGACCTTTGCATGACGTCATTTTGATTTTTCACCTATGAAGTTTTGAAGAAAAATTGGAAACTAATTTCAAATTGTTTCTTTTTACAAAAAAAATTAATTTTTAATTTTTGAAAAATAAAATGCATAGAGTTCTCAAAAAAAGGAAATTATTTTCATATTGCATTTTGATTGTGTCATTTTGTAGAAAATGTTGGTAGATTTTTTGGAAAATTACAAATTTCAAGGTCAAAATTGGAGAAAAACGCGATTTTTACTTCAGGTACCGTTTCTAGGAAAACTATGCAACCCACAAAACTTTTTCTTAGAATCTTTTTTATTCAGTAGAGTCTTGTCTATAATTTAACGAGAGGATTTTGCAAAATTTTAATTTGTCAACTATTTCTTTCGAGTCGACTGGAATACTTCCGAGGAAAAACTATGAGAGGGTTTCATAAAATAGGAGAGAAAATACGAGTTTTGCAAAATCCTCTCGTTAAATTATAGACAAGACTCTACTGAATAAAAAAGATTCTGAGAAAAAGTTTTGTGGGTTGCATAGTTTTCCTAGAAACGGGACCTAAAGTAAAAATCGCGTTTTTCTCCAATTTTGATTTTGAAATTTGTAATTTTCCAAAAAATCTACCAACATTTTCTACAAAATGACACAATCAAAATGCAATATGAAAATAATTTCCTTTTTTTGAGAACTCTATGCATTTTATTTTTCAAAAATTAAAAATTAATTTTTTTTGTAAAAAGAAACAATTTGAAATTAGTTTCCAATTTTTCTTCAAAACTTCATAGGTGAAAAATCAAAATGACGTCATGCAAAGGTCTTAGAAAATTCCGCTAATCAACGCTATGTATTCAACAAAAAATGTTCCAAAACAAGCCCCCCCCCCCTTAAGGTCAATGTTTGCTTAAGCAAATTTTTAAAATACGGGCCTAAATCTTGAGCTAACACCAAATTTTCAAAATTTTTAGACCTTTATGAATTTTAAAAATTACCTATCAGAAATCAAGAATTAATGCAATTTCGAAAATTTCTCGAAATTTTAAACATTGCAAAATCTCAATTTGAATCAAATTTTGAAATTTTGAAAATTTCGAAAATTCAATAGCCATGTTTTTTTTTATACAAAAAAAAAAACTTTTTTATTTAATACAAATTCAAAATCTTTTTTTTTGTTGGAAAATTGCTGGTTCATTTTGCCAGATTTTGAGTTGATTAATTCATTTTATTGAAAATCCATCATCTTTCTGCTCGTGAGTAGATTATGAAAATGGATTATGGATTTTACTACATTCTTTTTGCTTTTTTTGATCAATTTTTTAGAATTATTGAATTATACAGATTAAGGTGTAAAGAATCCACCCAAAATCCAATATTCCTACGCAATCCAGGTTATGCAAAATTCGTGTGAAAAAACAACGTTATCAAGATTTAAAAAATACAAATTTTCATCAAATTTTGAAAATTTTCCAAAATTTTAAAATCTTACAACTTTACAAATTGACTTTTTATTCATTTTTTTTTTGAAAGTTTTTCCGAATTATGAAAATTGATTAAGCCTTGAAAATAATTTGTAAATGGGCAAATTTTCAACCAATTTTAAAGATAAATGTCAAAATTTTCAGAATTTATGAAATTTTAAAACTTCAAATTTCAAATATCGATACAATTTTAAAAATTTACTAAAACTTTTAATACTCTAAAATTCCAATTTTAACCAAATTTTGAATTTTTGCCACATTTTAAATTTTTTTTCAATTCTCTATCATATTATTAGAAATTGATCAAAAATTTTCTAAATTTTTAAAAATCAAATCGACCACTCATTTTTTTTTGTTGAAAAATTTGCCGAATTTTCAAAATTTATTCATCGTTTAAAAAATTTTCAATTTAAAGATGATCAAATTTTTAATTTTAATTTAATTTAAAAAGTATGAAAATTTTTCAGAATTTTTAAAATTGTGTAAATTTATCAAAATCTGAAAATTGACCCAATTTCAAAAATTTATCACGTTTTAAAAAAATCTACAAAATTTCGAATTTTTATCAAATTTTAAAAATTTAACAAACTTTAAAGATGAATTTTAAAGATTAACCAAGTTTGGATAATTTAAAAAAAAAAAAATCAAATAATCAGTTACGTAAGAGAATTTTCCATTGCTCAATTTTCGCTATTGAAAATAATTAAAATCTTAATTTTGAAAGTAGGATTTTTATCAGGACTTTTGGAGAAGTCAAAATCAATTCTAAAATATCGATTTTTCAGTAGAATAGAACTATACTCTTTTAATTTTTAGATAAAATACATATCGAAAAATTGATCATTTTTACTGATTTTATCTACTAAATTGAGTATTATTATCGAAAAATCAAAAAGTAATTTGATCATTTTTGAAAATAAATGCTTTTTCTTCAAAATCATACACTAGAGTTTGGAAATAGGCCTACCAAAATAAATACTCGGGTACATCCTTTTGAAAAATTAACAAAAAAAAAAAAAAATAATCAATCTTTCTAATCTTTTTTCTCCAAGCGAATCGACGAAGAAATAAAAATTGCAAATACTTTGTGAAAAATTCAAGCAATGAAAAAATTACCTCTTCATTCTACGCAGATATCATCTAGGTATTTTCTTCGTTCATTCTTCTACCCTTTGATTCCTCTTGATAGCATAATTTTCTGAAACAAAAATCACAAAATCGTATAAATTTTCATCATCGAACAAGAAAAATACAAAAATTCCTAATTTATTGATTTTCTCGAATAAAAATTCAAAAATAACTCGACGAGCATATTTCACCTCACACATCTCGCCAAGCTTTAAATTCAAATTCGTTTTCAATATTCTACCATAAAATAGAAAAATTTACAACATTCGAATCGAAATATTTGGCAAAATTACTTCGTTTCAAAAACCTAAAAAAAAAAAAACTTCTACTTAATCCAAAAAATATCTATATACACTTCGCATTCTGGTCCTTTTACGCTCTTTCTCCCCACTTAAATCATATATTATATAGATTAGGCAACCAACGCAACGTCTCGCCTCGAGGTCAGCCAAAGGGCACACAGTAGCGAACCTGGCCATAATTCTTTAAAAAAATTACACCTCCGAAGTCATATATCAAACGTTAAAAAGCAGAAAAATTCCGCACCCTGCATTCTAAACTTGATCTGCTAAGAGTGAACATACTACAAGTCTGCCATACGTAAAATTCGTTTCGAAAAATTTAAGTACATCTAGCCGAAGCTGTAGCTTTACTCAACATGAAGCTACAACTACTGACACGTATTCGTATAGCCATAAAAAAATCCCTCATATGTATAAACTCATCAATATTCACTCTACGTACGCATAGAGTTAAACGGTTGAAATTTTTTTTCCAAATATAAGCAGCGTACAAAGTCGGCTATATTATACCGAAAGATGATTTCCAAACCGAAGTGAACTTTACGTGGCCATTAAAAATCTATACACTACACTTAGTCGCACCCACACTCGCACACTTGGACATACGTAAACACGACACACGCGTCTATCCTTTATACATACGTATACTTTATACATGAACCAGATACACGAAAGATTTTTCAATTCCATCGTAGGCATCCGAGACGAACGAGGATACCACGAGAGGGAAAATTTTCTCAGACGAAAATTACCCATAAATTCGGGCCAAGAGCCCCCCATACCACCCGTCTCCTCTCCTGGGCGCACGCACGCACCCTTTCTTGTAATTACTACGTTCTGGTAGTTCGTTCTGCCGCGAAAAAAGATTTTTACAAGATTGTAAACGTTGGTCGGGTCGGGTCGCGAAGGCGAAGGCGAAATTCCCGCAGCCAAAGTAATGATCCCCAACTGAATCATAAGAGTATTAGCTCGGACGATTTTTTCCTTTGTGTAAATCTTCGGTATAATCTTTTGGGATTTCAAGTTTTGCCTTCTTATATGTACTCGCGTGTGAGTGCGACGTCGATGCAAAGTCGTAAAATTAAATTACAAAATAGCTATAGTTTACTGTATTATACGTATACACATATATCGTCTTTCCTTTCCCTGCTGCTGTTTCCTCGAATATACCGTGTTTTTTTTTCTCTATTCGCTGCTCCATCCCTTCGACTCTTCACTTCCACCACGATCCATTGTCGACGTTGGCTCAGGGGGTACCGCCACTTTTTTGCTTCATCTTCCTAGATACTACTCAGTGAAATTATTATGACAAATAATCCGAGTCGACAATTTCGATTACATTTCACGCATACACATATCGATTACCCCCTTCTATGTGTTTGTCAAAAATACGCTAGCTCTCGTGACCAGAAAAAAGGGAGAGAATAAATTCGCCATAATTGTGGTCGTAAGGGGTTATACGATCTTACGACCATATAAGGGCCATTCGGAAGACGATGGTATGTGTCGTATAAGGGTCAACTAAACATCCATTTCGAAATTAGGCCATAATTTTGCGTGTTTTCTAACCACGATTAAATTTCAACCGATGACGAAGAATTTAGATATATCGGCGGTGGGGATGTGGTGATTGGGGAGGGGTGTGTTTGAAAGTATTCGGGAGAGAGAATTTGTTATATATTTTACTTGCTTTTATTCCTCGAAATTGGGTTGTGTGAGAAAAAGTCCTATACAGTTTTAGTTTCCTGGTAGTCTGGCTAGGAGATGAGAGCTTACGTACTTTCGAAATAGAAAAGCCAAAATTCACAGGAAAAGCCTATCTAATAAAATTGAAATTAAAAAAAAAAAAACATGACTTCTTCAGGACTTTCAACAGTAATACTCCCTCAAAATTAAAAAATTTAAATAAATAAAAAAAATTAAACCATAAAAGTTTATAAATGAGAATAATAATTTTAAAAATTTGCTCACGTTTAAAAATGACAAAATTTCAAATTTTTATCAAAATGTTAAAGGTTTTGAAATTTTAAAATTTTTGACAAAGTTTAAAAACTATTTATCAATCATTGATAATTAACCTTCTATAAGTTTTTGAAAATTTGACTGAATTTTAAAAATTATTTCAAGAGGTAAAACTTGCTGAAAATTTATCAAAATATGAGGATATACCTACTATAAACAGGCCCGTCGAGAAGGGGGCAGAGGGGACATTTTGCCTTATGCCCGGAGTTTTGCTAGGGGGCAAAATTTAATTTTATCAGCATGAGTTGGAGAAATAGCATAATTTTTGGTCAAAAATTCCCTTGGAAGAGGGCCCGAAATAATTTTTTTCCCCTGGCCCGTTTTGGCTATCGACAAGCCTGACTATATAAATAAAATACTTACTAAATTTTCAAAATTTTCATAAAACAAGCATTTCAAAATTTTGAAATTTTATTAAAATTCACACATTATTCAAATTCCAATTTTTACTGAATGTTGAAATTTCTTCAAACGCTTACCTATTAAATTTTAAAAATTCACTAAATTTCAACTTTTTTAAAAATTTGTGCAACTTTGAAAATTTATCAAAATGTAACAAATTACCAACTTCAATTTTTATCGAATAAGTACAGAAAATTTTCAATTTTTACTAAATTATTTTAAATTATAAAAATTGATTCAATTTCAAATAAAAATTTAAAATTTAAAAATTAAAGAATTTTTATTAAACTTTGAAATTTATCAAAAATATTTACTGACTATACGTTTTGGAAAATTTAAAAAAAATACCATTTTCTAAAATTTATTCAAGAATTTATTAAAAATTCAAAAATTAGTTATAAGCATTTTGAAATTTTTCTGAAATTTTGCCTAATTTTTAAGATTCTTTAAAAATTAAAAATTTCAAAAATTGATTTAACTTAAAATTTTTTATCAAAATTCAAAAATCACCAATACATAAATCTTTATCGAATTTAGAATTTTTACCAAAACGTAATTTGACAAAAATTGAAAAAAAGTCAAAGATGTGCTTAATTCTTAAAAACACTATCAAATCTTGATAGTGTTGATCGTTTTTTTTTTTTTTTTACAAAAATCACAATATTTCACTACTTATCTATTTTTACAAATTTTCTCACATTTTCAGAAAACCACTGCTTCCTTAATAATAAATGAAAATGCAGACGCCCCTTCTCTCAACTTATTAAAGAGAAAATTTTCAAATAGCATAAAAAACTAGGTACATATTAGGTATTTAAAATTTTGTTTAATAGTGGACGAAAATTGGGGATTTTTCGACATCAGATTTTTGATTATTTTGAATTTTTTTCAAATTGTCACCAAATTCAATTTATTTTCCAAATTTCAAAGACGATTCACTAAATTTTAAAAATTGATTAAACTTGAAAAATTTGTATAATTATTTAAAATTTAAAAATTGCAAAATTAAAAATTTTTACCAACTTTTACAGACACGGAAAACTTTTTCCAAAAATCCAAAAAATCAAACCTCGGAAAAAAATTCAAAAATTTTTGAATTTCTACCCAACATGAAATCTTTTCCAAATTTTAAAGATCCACCAAATTCAAAAGTTTTGTACTTCAAAACTTTTTTTTTCAATTTAAAAATTTTATTGCTGAATTTTAAATTTTTGCAAAATTTCAAAGATGTAGGCCTACAAAAAAATTCATCAATCAACAATTTATTGGATTTAAAAAAATATATATAAAATTTTAAAATCTTTTTGCATACTAAATTATGAAAATTCCAAATTTGACATAACTTCGAAAATTTAAGACTGAAAAAATTAAAAATTTTGAATATCTTATCTACTGAATTCACAAAATTTTAAAAATTTGTTGAACATTAAAAATTAGCTTCATTTTTAAAATTGATTAAAAATTTAAAATTTTTATCAAACCTAAAAAATTGATCCAATTTTGAAAGTTTAATTGAGTTTAAAATTTATCAAAACTCTAATTTTTATCAAAAGGCGGAATTTTTCAAAATTTTCACAACAAACAATTATTTTTCAAAAATCAAAATTTCACTATTTTGAAATTTTTTTATAATAGGTACAAAAATTGTTAAATAATTCAATTTTTACTGAATTTTAAAAATTAGTAGGCATGCAAAAAAAAAATCGAAGATTGCAAAAAACAAAAATTTACCAATCTTTAAAAAAGGACTTCAATTCGAAAATATATCAAATTTAAAAATTATCATTAGGCATCTAAAAATTTTTTTTTTCTAATTTTTACGTGATTGAATTTTTTTTCAAATTTTATAAATTGAACCAACTTCAAAAATTTATTGGAACTTGGAACCTAAGATTGCAAAAATATCAAACTTACGTAAAAAGAAGGATGCAACTTGAAAAATTTCAAATTTTTACCAAATTTTAACGGTATTACTTGTACTAAATTTTTAAAATTTGTAAAAATTTATTCCAACTGTAAAAATTTATGCAAGTTTAAAAAAGTACCACAATTTCGAATTTTTCAATTTATAGGTACCTACTTTTGAAAAAAATTGACATGCTTGAAAAAATTTTTCGATTGTTTCAAAGATTGTAAAAATAGGAATTTATCCAAATTTTTCAATTCTACACTCGATCATAATTTATTTTCAAGTATCAACTTATTTTCATTTTTTTTTCATTATTTTTTTCAATTTTTCCTTTTTCTAGTTCTAAATTTAGTTTCAATTTGCAATTTTTTTTTCATTTTTGATCCACTGACTGATGAACGACTGAGTGGCCCTATTATTCAAGTGGTCAAGTGACCTAGATTTATTGCAATTTTTCAATTTCATTCAACTGATTAAATATTTATATCAGTTTTCCTCAATTTTTTTATTTCATTTCATTTCTTCAGTTTTTAATTACTCTCCCCCCTCCCCGGAGTGTAAATGAAGCGTAAGTACTCTAAAAATGTCACTTTTTTGAATTTTTCGCAGATTAAAAAAAAAGTGCTTAGGTATAAAAAAATAGTTGGAAGTGAAAAAATTTCCTGTACTTTTCATTTAAATGATCATAATATTTTTCTAGACTTCTGTAAATTTTTCAAAATTAGGTATAGCTTCCTTGAAAAATTTGCAAAAAATCTCCGAAAATATTTTTTTTCCGGTAAAAATATTGTACCAACGATATAATAAAAATTTTCACAGACTGAAAATTTCTTTAATTTTCTAAATTTAAAAAAAAAAGTAGGTACTTATGGAAAAAGTGAAATTTTCAATGCTTCAAAAATACCAGTAAATAATGTTGAAAAAAATACCAAAAATGGTCTCGTTGAAAATGATTACCTAAATTTTGGCCAATTTGCTCAAAATTTGTCAAAAATAATTTCAAAATAATAATACGAAAAATTACATTTTTTTTTCTTCTAAAATTGGAACTGGAATGTGCCCTATCTTCGACCTCTAAACAAAATAAACACTTCCCTCTCCCCTCTCATGCATTGGAGCGAAATTTGAAAAAAAAATAGTAACCTAAGTAACTTAAAATTTTAAAAAAAGTAACCAAAATTTTTCCATTGCCACTCAAATAATGACTCATAACCCTTACCCCCTCTCTACCATTTTTTCAATATTTTTGTTGATTTAGACGTTTTGCAACTCCTAAAATCGAGAGCCAAAATTTTAAAAAACTTGAAAAATGTTGATGAAAAAATATCTATTTTCTGTTTAATCGTGATGAATTTATAATTTGATCGTTGGCTTAATTCCTTTCCAACGAAATTTCAATTCTAGAAAACCCCTAACTAACCTTCAATTTGTAAGAAAAAAAGTAAATTTAAAATTTTTTGTTTCCCAAGTTTTTAAACTTTAAAAAATTATTTGTTTTGGAACAGTTTTCACTTTTCAAAATGATTTCAAAAAAATGTCAATTTTTGAAAATTTTTCAATCGCAAACAATAATTGTTTATTTTTTGAATTATAATATTCAATTTTTGAAAAATTTTTGCCTTTCCGAATTTTTTATCCTCCGAACAATTTTCAATTTAAATTTCAATTTATAAACAGTTTTGGTTTAAAAGAAATTAAAATCAATCTTCAAATTTTCAAAAATATTGATTTCTAAAAAAAAATCAATTTTTGAATTTTAAAAAAAATAGTTGTTTCTAAAAATAAGTTTATTATTTAAAATAAAAAATTCCAAATTTAAAAAAATTATAATGCCTAAATCATGAGTTGAAAAAATTTCAACATTTGTGTGGTTTGCAAAATGAGTAGGTACAAAAAATTATTCATTTTTAAAAGTATTCCATTTCCAAAAAAAAATCAATTAATTTTTAAATTTGTAAAATTTCCAATTTTTTAAAATTTTTAAATTTTGGAACGTTCTTATTATTTAAATAAAATCCAATTTATGAAGTTCTTCAAGTTCACGTTCTGAAACAATTTTCTTATATTTCGTTTTTGAGAAGTTCTTTATTCTACATAATTTTAAGTAATAATTTTCAATTTTCAAATACCTTTTTGGTCATTTTTTTAAAAATAAAAACAAATTGCTGATAAATTCTCATTTAAAAAAAGGTTTTAGTGAGAAGAAATCGTTTTTATTATTCTTTGACGAAAAAACCTCTAATTCTTCTGAAAAAATTTCCGATTTTTTTTTTTAGTGGAACTTCGATTTTTTGGACAAAAAGTCGTTTATTTTTAGAGAAAGAATCTCTCAATTTTAAAAAAAAAATCTTACCTAAGTACTTCTTTTTGTAGTAAAAATGTGTTTTATTTTTTTATATATATTTTTTTTTAAATTTTTTTTATGAAATGTCTCTTATTTTTAGAGAAAAATAAAATCTCAATTCTTTGAGAAAAAAACCTCAATTTTAAAATCTCATTTTTAAAAGAAGATGCACCTAGGTAATGAATTTTTTGTTCATTATTTTTTAAATTTATTAAAAAATGAATCTTTCAATTTTTTTGAAATTCACCTAAAAATTTGTAGTTTTGGAAAGCGAAGGAAGATGAACGTAATTATACAGTGACCTCTGGCGGGCACACGTTGAACAAAAAAACTATCAAGTTTTTTTTTCAATTTTGAAACGTGTTTGAAGAAATTTTAAATTTTAAGGGCAGTTTTGTATTTTTCATTCAGATTTTTGACGAAATAGTAACCAAAATGGGTGAAAAAGTAACTATAGTAACCTTCTTAGTAAAAAAAGTAACTAAAGTAACCTTGTAGTAAAAAAAGTAACCAAGTTACTAAAAAGTAACCGCGCTCCGATGCATGTCCTCTCCATAATTCCACACTAAATTCGCAAAAGATAGCATTTTACATTTTTTTTTCTCGGATCAGATTCATTACCGAATCAGCGTAAAAACAACAACAATAACACCACCAACGAGGCGAGAAAAAACCGCATTATAAAATTTTACTACCCCTATAAAAGCTGATCTTCCAACATGGCAAAATCGTAGTACATACCTAATACTACAATACCCATACCTACGCGGTGCATTGTAAAGTAAAGTAAAGTAACCCAACGCGTACGTACATAGGGATCTGGGGCGCTTAGACGAAGGCCTTAATACCCCCTTATATCCATCATTTCTCACCCTCTGGGCGACGCGACGCGGCGCGGCGCAGCCTTGCAGCTATAAATCAAGCTTACCGCACGTTTTCCAAATCGCGAAAACCATACACGTTTTATCAATATAAAAAGCGGAATAATTATCTGGAAAATGTTTGTAACTTTTTCAATCCACTACACGTGTTACTAGGCGCGCGTAAATTGGTTTACACTTAAGGGACACCGACCGGTGCATTAGGCGAGGCCGGGCAAAACTCAATTTGCCGGCGATATTTTCGCCGTTTTCTCTCTTGTTTTCTACTCGGTGAGCAGCCGGCCACCGTCGCCGCATCGACACCAATATCGTATCAATTCGATGCTACAGCCAGAACGAGAATAACAGACTCGAAGAAAGAGACCGATACACGAATCTATTTGGCATTGGCGATGCCATGCCCAAGTCGAAGCCCCAGCCTAAGCTAGGGAAGAAAAAATATCTATCGTTTTGCTCCATTTCTACAATTACCGGAGTCAAAGCGTACAGCATGCGAATTTCCACACGACTTAAGTACAACATATTTCAGTCAGTCGTGCCGAACCTTTTGCCAACGCACCGATACGCGTATTGCACATCGAAAAAAGCCAACTCGAGCCGACCCAACTCGTACTCATATTTCTTTCCCCAGCTTGCATTAAAAATGTAAACGGTACTTCGTCTTCAAAAAGCTCCGCAGCATCGAATTGCCCCCGCGCCCCACAAAAAAATTCCATCTACGAGCGAAGAGGCAGCGAGGGCAGAACTCGAAACGCGTATATTTTTCAATTTACCGCCGAAAAAAAATACCCTAAATAGATAACGTCGTCGCATTTTTATATTTTTCTACTTCTATCTGCGAAGCTTTTTCGCGTGACGCGAACTCCCAAAGTTTACGTGTTTCTCCCTTTTTTTTCTTCTACCCCCTACCCCTCCCAATACCTTCTTCAGTCCACGACACGGCAATACGTCGTGGGTATTCTCGAAAATGGTACATTTATTTATGGACTTTGGCGCTAACGCTGCTGCTCCGTACACCTCTTCCTAATCATCGTCTACTTTATCGAAACGTATCGAAATTTCATTGCCCACTATTTCTTTGCCAGCAGCATCCCCTTCCTTTGAATGAGAAATACCTACTACCGTTTACGAGTTCGTTTCTCTTTTTCTATCTCGCTTTTAAAAATAAAATTCTCATTCGATGGTGAAATTTTTTCGAATAAATTAACGAAAATGAAATTTCCAAAATTTTTCTCAGCGTTAAAAAAAAAACAAAAAAAAAAACGCAATCTCATCAGTGGAAAATGAAAACTCGAGATTTCACCCTTCCACTGATGACATTTCTAATACTTGGAATTTACGAGGAGATGAGAAGAAATGCGAAAATGTCGATGGACTATTTTTTTTTTAGTTTAGTCGAGTGAAATTGGACGATAAGAATTTTTGACGCCTGTTTTTGCACCACCCTTTCACTTTTCGATGAAAATGAACAGGAGCATTTTTCTTGTAAATTCGACGTACTTTAATTTTTATTTGAACATTTTTTCAATTCGACACACAATTGAAGAGTTACGAGCATAAATCGGGGGGAGGGTCCACATATGAATCACTTCAGGGGAGAGGAGGAGTGAGGGCTTTTTGGGATTCAATTAGTGTCTAGTTTACTCAATTTATTTACATGAATGTGAATCATCGATGTTGTTGAATTTTATCAAGTTCATTAGTCCAGTATTACATAGATAATTGATATTCAAAATTGAAGGGGAGGGAGGGGTCCAATCGAAATTTTTATAATTAGCAAAATTATTCTTAGGACTTCAAGCTACAACTTTTGTTTGAAAATTTTTTCTATTGGACCCTCCCTCCCCACCAATTTTGCATAACACTCCGAAAATATTGATTAAAAATTAGAGAAGGGAGGAAGGGGACAATTAATTTTTTTTTTCAAATATAAGTTGTAGGTAGATTAAGATCTTATAAATAATTTTGGTTATTATGAAAATGTTGATTGGATTCCTCCTTCTCCTTCAATTTCACATAACATCAGGTCAGGGTTCGGCAGATTTTAAATCACTTCGGATTTTCGTTCAAAGAAAACTAAGAAATTTTTATCAAAAAATTAACATGCCTACCTATTTTTTCTTACCTACCTACTAAAAAAAAAAATCTCCAATAATAAAGTTGAAAAAAATTACTCACTTGAAAAAAAAAATTATGAAGACATTATTTTTATTGTAAAAAATCAGATTTTTCAAAAATTTAATTTTTCTCCAAAAATTCATTTTTTTCTCCAAAAGTAGATGGAGAAAAATATTATTCACTACACAAAAATAGAGAAATCATCAAAAAATTCAGAAAAAATTTAGAGGTTTCCTTCTCCAAAAAAAATTACATTAAAAAAAGGACCAAAAATTGTTATTTGAGAGACGGGTAAGGAGTTGTTCCTCAAAAGAGAAAACATTTTTTACTGATACTTGAAAGAGATCTTTTCAAAAAAATTGAGTTTTCTAGTTTGGCTCGAGAAAAATATTTTTTTTTTATTTCAAGGAAAATCAGAATTTCTAAACAAAAAAATGAAAGATTTTTTTCAAACTGAGACCAAATCAAAAATTGTTTTTTTATTGGAAATTATTATAATTTTTTTTTTTTTTTTTTTTTTTTTAAATTTCCTTCAAAAATTTGAAAAATATTTTGTAACTCAAAACATTGAGAAACTTTTTTTTCAAAATAAATAAATAAGTTTTATTACGCTGACTCAAAAAACAAAATCAATAAGAAATTTTTTATCCCAAAAAAAACTGGAATTCTTTCTGCAAAAAAAAAAAAATTTCAAAACGAATTGAAAGATTTTTAATTTTGAAAAGAAATGACAAAAAAAATTGAGATTTATGAAAAAAATTAAGAGATGAGTAAGGGATTATCTACCTACTCGAAAATTAACACGGGCCAGATGTCAGCGTAGAACAACAAATAAAATTAGATTTTGGATTTTAAAATCCAATAAAATTATTATAGAAAATGATTTTAGATTTTGGATTTCAAATCCAGGCGTAAAAAAGATTTTGGATCTTGGATTTCAAATACAAATATCACAATAACTTTTGATTTTGATTTTATCATTTTTTTTTTTTTTTTTTATTTTGTCGAACCCTGCATCATTTTGAAAATATTGGAGGAGGGTTCCGATTGAAAAAATGTTCAAACAAAAGTTTTAAATTGAGGTCTTAGAAATAATTTTTGTTATCATAAAATTTTCAGTTAGAATCTTCCCTCCCCTCCAAATTTACATAATATGACTTGAATATTTATGTATTATCAAAAACTGGTGAAGGAGAGGTCCATTTAAAAAAAAATCAAGCAAAAGTTGTAGGTTGAAATCTTGGAAATAATTTTGGTTATTACAAAAATTTCGATTGGACCCCTACCTCCCCGATAATTTTGAATATTAAGTATATCTATGCATCGTGTTTTTCGCCTCCCCCTCCCCCCGTTCACATCTCGAAAAAATGAATATGTATGCATATTATACTTCAATTTTAGTTGAAATCTCCTTAATTTTATTTCACTGAGCTAGTTATCGGATACACCCATGAAAATCAAAACTACCTCTCCATCATTTTACAGATCGTTATACACGTCCTCGATATTACGTATTTCCAAATTCAACCAGTTACACACCATTGAAAACACTCAGCCGTAATTATTATCGCCATCTAATTAATCGCATGAATGAAAAAGACATTCGGAGACGATGTAATAATGTAGTATACGAGGTCTGTCGGATAAGTTCGCGAAAATATTTTTTTTCTCCAAAAGTGGCTACACTGCGAAATGGTCAACTAAGCAGCTGTGTGGATATACCTCTTGACAACATGTAGGATGAGTTTTATCTCGATACAGTTTGTACTCTAGGTGTAGTGACGTTTTAAGTAAAGTGTTTTTTTGACGTCCGTCGAACTTTTTAAAAATGGATCTTGGGGCCCCAGTGTTGCCCCTTGAGGTCCTTTTTGGTCTTGGGGAACAGATAGGAGTCTGAGGGGGTCATATCGGGCGATTAGGATGGCTGCTTCGAAACTGTGATGCTGATTTTCGTGAATTAAGGTTTGATGAGGTAGCACCGAATGCGTGTTTTTTTGATCACCGCTGAGAAACTTGGGAACCAGGGAAGAAAACCAATTGAAACCAAAACCGGGTAAAACCACCACCACCAGATATTTCAATTGGTTTTCAAAACCATTTGGAACCATTACAATGAACTTCAAAAATTCATTCAAGAACCACCACCAAAAAGAACCAATTCCTTTCGAAAAGGCAGGGAAGAGAACCGTTTGGAACAACAACGAAAAATCATTTTCTGAAATAACCACAACCACAACCACAACCAACCACAAGAAAGTGGTTTGAAAATAAAAAACCACCATCACCACCACTTTTTTCAATTTCCTTTACAATGAAAACCAGAACCACCACCAATTAATGGAATTGGTTCTTTTTGGTTCTAAAAAGAGAAATAGTGGATTTGAAAGGGAAGGAGGGGTCCAATCAAAATTTTTGTTATGACCAAATTTATTCCTAGAACTTCAAGCAACAACTTTGATTTGAAATTTTTTTTAATTGGACCCCTTACCTACCCCCTGTGGCCTGTTTTCTTCATTTTTCTGATTTTTCAGCGCTCTGGAAAGTGGAAACATTATTATTTTTTGTTTTTTATTTGAATGTATATTATTTAATTTAAATTTATTGCAATATTGTGTTTGTAACTTGTAGGCAAAATTCATTTTTTATTCTTTATAGTTTTTTTTTTTTTTACTTTTTGAATTTTAATTTTTTATTCAAATTTCAAAGATCTGATCTTTTTTTAGTTCTTTTGTGGTATAATAGGAAGCACGAAAACGGTTCCATCTGGTTCTGATGTTTAATGCCATAGATAAATGGTTTGAATGTTGGGAAATATTTTTCATACTACGAAATGGAAGCAATTCGATGAAAACCAATTGAAAAACCAAAACGGAACCACTACCACCACCACCACAACCATTTGAAATGGTTTTTAATTTGAGAACCACCATCACAACCAATTAATCAAGCAAAACCAAAAACCCAGAACCAGAACCAATCAAAAAAAAAAAAATTAAATGGAACCACTTTAGCACCAAAACCTTTTGAAAATTTTTAAAAACCAAAAACCAATTGGAACCACCAGTAATTTCAAAATTTTCTCAAAACCACCATCACCATAACCCATTGGGTCTCAATTGGTTTTCTTCCCTGTTGGGAACCATTCCTCGAAAACACCCAATCATGGCAAATTATTTCTCGAACCACATTTTTACACATTCCCAGTGAATCAGCTACCATTCTAAGGGATACCCGATGGTCTCGCGCTAAAAAAATTTCCACAGGACGAATTTTCTCTGGAAAGCGCGCGAAAACAGCTCTTCCCTCTCGCGTATCGTCTTTCAAGGACTCTCCACCCTCCTAGAACCGCGTTACCCACTTGAATACCACCGTCCGCTTCGAAACTGACTCGCCTAATGTTTCACACAAAGTTTCCATGATCTCGGCACCACTTTTACCAGCCTTAACTAATCACGCATCTTTATTCTTCAAAATTCATTTTTTAAAAGTTCGACGGAGGTCAAAAAAACATTTTGCGCAAAACGTCACTACACGTAGAATATGAAATGAACCGAGGTAAAACTCAGACTACATGTTGCCAAGGGATGTATCTACACAGCTGCTTAGTTGACTATTTCGCAGTGTTGCCGGTTTTGGATAAAAAAATTCTTTTCGCGGACTTACCCGACAGACCTCGTACATACAAAGTACATCTGTATCTGTACACATACGAACGAATGCAACTCACATTAGCAGCGTGGTAATTAACGCAAACATTTATATGTGCCATGTGTACATATTTTTATCACGGTGCGACCGTTCTAGCTCAAACAGTAACTTACTGTATATCTCTCGTCTCACGCCTCATCTCGCGCAGCCTGCACCCTCAACCAGACTGCACCATCGTGTCACTAGCTCAGAAATGTAATCCGCTGGTGAAGAATTTACACTCAAAAATGACAACTGTATTCGGTGTAAGGAATTTTATTCGCGCGATAAAGGGGTACGAAATATACGTACGCTACAGGATGACTAATATGTACAATTCAGGCTCGACACGAAGCGTTTGAGAGACGCCAAAAATTAGGGTGTCTAGAAAGTGGACTGCCCCAACAATCACGAACGATCATTTAAGTAAAAATCGAAAAAATTATGGAATGCATTAATTATTAGGTATTAATAATAGGTATAATAATATGTTTTTAGCCGAATTTTTTTTTTTAAATTTAGGCTATTGTGTCCGACCCTGATTTAGAAGGAGGGGGGTAGAAGAGTTCTGACCCCATTTGTTGACGTTTGGGACCAAAAGATGACGATCTGTCACATGTCACATATTTATATATATATATATATATTTATTTATTTATTTATTGATAATTTTACCCCTACTTTTGGAACTCTGGGGCCGAGCCTAACAGGTCAAATGAGGTCAAACTTGATATGTAGGGTCCCCTCGGTGTAGGAATGATGCAAAAAAAATTTTGGGGCCCTAACTCAAAATTGAGGATATGACCCCTTTTTGAGGGGAGTGCGGGGGAGCCCCAATATCATGAAATTTTTTGAAACTTGCCCCAGGGATGAGAATCCTAATTACCTACACCGTAGTCAAATTTCAGCCCCCTAAGTCATCCCCACAGGCTACAGACCCCCCAAATGGGGCTGGGGGCCAAAATTTTCATCATGGATCAAGTTTGTGCCCCTGATGTGCCTTTTGTGGGTTTCAACTTTTGGGCCCCCTTTGACCCCTGTCAAGGGTCAAAAATCAAGATTTTTCACAATTTTTCTTGTTTTTTCTCGCTTCCCGGTACGTTGATCAGCCTGCAGCCCAAACCAAATGACCTTGGATGCTAAAATTTGGTATTTAGGATAGGTAAGGGTCACTGAGGTGCCTTTTGGAGTTTTTGACCCTTGAGGCCCAAAATTGGGGGGTGACCCCTTTTTGAGGGGGCTCTAAAGAGGCCCCAATTTGACAAAATAATTTGAAATTTTTACCAACAACAGTGACTCTGATTGTCTCCACTGTATCCAAATTTCAGCTTCCCAAGTCATCCCCACCCTATTTTAGGGCCCAAAAAGTGGATTTTGAGGTCATTTTTTCACGTTGATCAGGCTACAGACCCCCCCAAATGGAGCCGGGGGGCCTAAATTTTTATCATAGATCGAGTTCATGCCCCTGATGTGCCTTTTGTAGGTTTTGACCTTTAAACCCCTTTTGACCGCGATACAGGGTCAAAAATCCATATTTTTCAAGTTTTAACCTGTCTTTTCTGATGCGTTGAACAGCCTACAGCCCAAACTAAAAGACCTAAACAATCGAAATTTGGGATGTAGGGTCAGTAGAGGTCACTGATGTGCCTTTTGGGGGTTTCGACTTTTGAGCACCATTTGACCCCCGTACAGGGTCAAAAATCAGAAATTTTAACATTTTAACCTATTTTTTAGGTGTGTTGACCAGCCTATAGCCCAAACTAAATGACCTTGGAAACTAAAATTTGGTATTTAGGATCGGTAAGGATTACTGAGGTGCCTTTAGGGGTTTTTGACTCTTGGGCCCCAAAATTGGTGGTGGCCCCTTTTTGAGGGGGCTCTTAAGGGGCCCCAATGTGACAAAATGATTTGAAATTTCTACCAACAACAATGGTTCTGATTATCTCCACTGTATCCAAATTTCAGCTTCCCAAGTCATCCCCACCCCATTTTAGGGCCCAAAAAGTGGATTTTGAGGTAATTTTTTCACGTTGATCACGCTACAGACCGCCCAAATGAGGCTGGGGGGCCTAAATTTTCATCATAGATCGACTTCATGCTCCTGATGTGCCTTTTGTAGGTTTTGGCCTTCAAACCCCTTTTGACCTTGATACAGGGTCAAAAATCAATATTTTTCAAGTTTTGACCTGTCTTTTCTGACGCATTGAACAGCCTACAGCCCAAACCAAAAGACTTAAAAGGTCGAAATTTGGGATGTAGGGTCAGTAGAGGTCACTGATGTACCTTTTGGGGATTTTCGAGTTTAAGCCCGGTCCACACCTTCAAATAATTTGATCAAATCACGTTTGATCAAATATATTTGAAGGTGTGGACCGGGCTTTAGAGCCTCATTTGACCCTCCTACAGAGTCAAAAATCAGAAATTTTTATGTTTCAACCCCTTTTTCTGGTGTGTTGGCCCCCGTCTGCAAAGCCGAAAGGCCATGCCCCTGGGGCAAGGGGATCAGAAGAGCTGGAAGTGACGAGGTGGTTGGGGGCGAAGCCCACAACGCGGGGGTATGGGGGCGGAGCCTCCATCCTAAGAGCTGTTTTTTTTTTAGGGTGGAGTGAAAAAAAAACATACCTCTGATCTCGACCAAACTCTCAGAGGTGGTTTACTTTGAGTTGAGAACCTCCCAAAAAAAAATGAGCCTCTTCTCAAAAAGCGATCCAGGGAGACAAAACTCAAAATTATCAAAAATGTCATGTGGGGTATGAAAATCTTGGTGTTCTTCCCTTCCAAATCAGCTATTAAATTTGACCCGATGGTGGGAGTGATATTTCTCGACGTTTCATGACAAAATAATATGTGACCGGGCATAGGGAAAGGGTATTAGTGTCCAAACTGATTTTTACGCAAAAACAACTTGATTTTCTTTGATTTAAATGGTTTCCGAATCAAAGTAATAAAATTATATTGATTTGTTCATTACTTTATTTCATTAAACGTAACTTCAATTATAATTCACATTGGAAATCGATTTAATTATAATTAAAATTGATTTCTTGCAATGTCTGCGATTTGGAATTCTCGAATGGACACTAATACCCTTTCCCTATGCCTGGTCACATATGACAATTGACACCAATTTCGCGATTTGGTATTATGTATTTTTTAATATTTATTTATGTATGTATATAGACAAAATTTGTCGGTGCGATAACTCGAGTTATAATTGATGGAATTAGTCGAAATTTATATCAGTGGTAGAGGATCATTGGGAATAGAAGCCTATTGAATTTGAGCGAAATCGGTTCGCGGGTTCGCGAGATATCCGCGATAAAATTTTCAAAAATCATTAGCTCCTTGAATATGGCAGATGGCCAGATGGTTAAAACTTGTTCATAACATTAATCGATTTTTCGCGAATGGTTCGTTCGAATGAATCAGTCGTTCGCGAACGATTCGTTCAAATTAATGATTCGTTCGAATGAAAATGAATCAGTCGTTTGCGAACGATTCGTTCAAATGAATCAGTCGTTCGCGAATGATTCGTTCAAATTAATTAGTCGTTTGCGAACGATTGGTTGAAATGAATCATTCCTTCGCGAACTATTTGTTTGAATAAAATAAATCAGTCTTTCGTGAACGAATATTTTTAAAAGATTTTTCAATTTTTTTAGTTTTTTTGTTGTGTTTGGTTTTATTTATTTCTCGCAATTTTTCAATAAACAGTTTATTAAGAAAATTCAATCCAGTAACTTTATCAATTTGTTGGAGTAGGTAGTTATTGAAGAGAAAATGAGTTCCATCATAATTTTGCTAAATTTTAAAATTTAATTAGAGTTACAATGATATGAGTAGAGGGATAAGACAACAATGATTGATAGAGCATTCATAAGAACAGAATAATCTGAAAAAAATCAGCTTTCTGACGCGGAGGCTGTGTCAGAGTGTATCTTACACAATTTCAAAAACTCTGAAAAGGAATAGGGATTATTTTCTACTTTTTAGTGCATTTTTACTAATTCACAGAAGCGTGATTTTTAAAAAAAATTTTATTCAGTTTCGGATTTTTAACCATGCGTTACTCGACATCCGAGATAGGTAGAAAGTTGCGCTTTGCGACGTTGGAAAGGAAATTGTAGAATTTTTTGGTGGAGTTGGTGGTGATTGTACTAGGTGACCAGGGGGGGTCTGTATACTGTATTAAATATCTAAAAAAAACATGCTCAAAAATTGAGATTTTTTTGCAATTTTTAAAGAAATCTCAAAAAAGTTTCATCATTTGGTATTATTATTATGATGATTTGATTTACACGAAAAGAGTTTCACCTTTCGAATGCCGCAAACCGGACTCTTCTATCTCACTGGGTTAAAAAGTTATAGCAATTTCAATTTCAAAATCAAAACTGAAAAAAACAAAAAATTATATTTTCAAAAAAAAAATTTTTTTACCAAAATGTTGTTTAGTTTATCCAGAGGCGTGGCGTCTAGGGGGTTAAGGGGTACGTTCCCCCCTCGGAAATTTTAAAAAAGTCGAAAAGTTGGCAATTTTGAGTTTCAAGTTGGCAAATTCAGTACTATGTTGAAAAAAAATTGAAAAGTTGGCATTTTGAAGGTATATTTCCCCCTCAAAAAATCATTACGCTACGCCTCTGAGTTTATCTTTAACATCGAGTTTCACTCATAATTATCAGTTACGGTAGGTATCAAGTTCCAAAAATTAAAATAATTGGAAATAAAAAAAATAAATAAATAAATTGAATTTTTTTCTGTCTCGATTTTGAAATTGAAATTGCCATAACTTTTTAACCCAGTGAGATAGAAGAGTCTGGTTTGCGGAATTCGAAAGGTGGAACTTTTTTCATGTAAAGCAAATCATAATAATAGTACCAAATGATGAAACTTTTTTGAGATTTCCTCAAAAATTGCAAAAAAATCTTAATTTTTGAGCATGTTTTTTTTTTAGATATTTAATACAGTACAGACCTCCCCTGATCATCTAGTACAATGATCAACCCCACCAAAAAATTCTACACAAAACTTCCTTTCCAACGCCGCAAAGCGCAACTTTCTACCTATCTCGGATAAATCTGAAACGAAACTGAAAAAAAAATTCAGTTGGGCATATCTCCGCCCCTTCAATCCACAGGGCCGGCAAACATGCATACATGAGCTCAGTTTCAGTTGACTATATCGCTGGTGAAGGGGTGTTAACTGGCGACGAGACACCCTGTATATTAAGTGTACTTGAATGGAAACTTTGAAAAACAACATAATTTGAAACATATATTATGAAAACCCTAATCTTCCTTGATGTATTTATGCATATCTGATTCGACGAATCCATGCTCTAATTTTCTTTTCAAATTAAAGCTGAGAACTGAATATTACATGTACCTGAATGGAAACTTTGGAGGACAACATACAAAGAATATAATCATTATGAACACTTTTCCTCATTATTCGGATAGGTCTTGAATAACAATCGTGAAGAGACAGAAACGATAACCTTGGACATAACTTATAACATTATTTTTAACGCTGCGCTGCAGACCTTCTAGATGAATCAAAGGAAACTCCACTTCTTCGGTGATATAAAAGTTGTGATACATGAACATTATCAAAAATATGGAAGTGATAAAAGATTTGAAAAAGGTGATGAATCAAGTGCGCGGAAAAGAAAATCTATTCGGATTCGAAACAACCGCGGCTAACCAGTTGTATGTATTATACTGCATGATGGGTAATTTTTATTTTACAGATAAACTACATCTACATACAAAACTTGCGTGGTTTATTTTTTTAAACTTACTAGACGTGCCATTAATAATTTCTGTGACATTGTATTCAATGTATGGATTGCAGTCTAACGATATTCTGTTGTTCATTTACGTATTTTTTCCACCAATTGTAGTTTCTTTATTCATAGTTATTTTGCCTGTTACTGTAGTATTTTTGTATGGAAATGATTTCAAGGAAGCTATTAGAATTACTGATGAAATATTGATGAAGCAGAAGCAATCATCTAAGGATTATGCACCAGGAGATAAAGTGGATATCAAGAAACGGATCATTATCCTTGTTATTGCAATGTGGTCAACTCTTTCATTATATGTATTCGCAGCTCCTATAGGTGTGGCTTTATTTTATGAAGAAGAGAAAATCCAAAATTATCTGTATTACTTGATTCCATTCTATGGAATTGAACAATTCGCATCTTTGAGGATATATGCAATTTGCACTGTTGTTCTCCCAATCTGTGCGATTGGAGTATTTATCACAGATACAGTTATGTTAGTTTACATATTATATTTCGTTTCTATCTGTCACAATGAGGCACATCGCATCATCGATGAGTTGAATTCATTCAGCACAGGCACAGAAATAAACATCGAAACTTATCAAAACATCGAAACAGAATTCAGAAAGAGGATAGAAGAATCAATTGACGCCATCGACGATCTTAAAAGGTTGGTTTTGAGTTTTGAGGACGCTCATGTAGAGGCCAAAGTGATAGTAAATTCAAACAATCCCTGCGGGTGTTTCAGATTGATAACGTGTTTTCAAGGCTATCTAGAACTTCTGACTGGTATCATGTTTCCTATTATATTATACCTTGAAATAGTGCACGCCTTAGTTGTTGTATCGGTGAGTTTTTTCATCAAGTTTTTCGATTTTTCCATTCACCGTCAAAAGTCTGTTATCGACGAATAATATCTCATTTGCCTCATCACCAGTCACACCATTCATATATCGTGAGGTTCCGAGAACTATCTATTTTCATTGCAACAATCGTAACGATGTACATACCTTGCTGGGCTGGAGCACTGTTAAATGAATTGGTGACTATAATTATTTTACGACTTGTCATTTGTTTTTTACCTTAAAAATTGAGTTGAGAAAAAACTGCTGCATCACAAGTAATTTGAATGAGTCTATTTTTATTTTTTTTGATACAGGCTTTTGATTTGTCTTTTGCTGTGTACTCGACGCCATGGTATTGGGTGATAAACATTCGTCAAGATGTCTACATACTTTTATGCCAAACCCAAAGATCGATGGGTCTGATGGCTTTGAATGTTTATCCAATCACACTGGCAACATTTTTACAGTTCTGCAGTACTATACACTCGACAATGAATGTTTTGAGATTGCTAGTGTATAAAAATTAGGAAAGAACTTGGAGTCAACATTGCATGGTGTTGGATTGATTATTTTTTATGCAACTGCCTTTATCAACTTCATTAATGTAACTAATCATAAAATATAAGTTTTCTTTTCATTACATTTTTTGGCACATTAAAAATGCTTCATTTCATTTTACACTTGTTGAATAAAATTTACTTTCGTGGAGGGCTTGTTATATGTGCTTAATTAATAATGCAAATTCAAGTAGAGGGTTCACTCGAATAAACTTTCATTTCTTTGTTCTTTTTTCCCATGTTTCATTTTGTGAGTTACTTAATCAATTGAAAAAACAACTCGAAGAATTTACGAAATAGGACGTCCAAGTAATGTTTTTTCAAACTTCATATTCAGATACAACCCAACAACCGGGTACCAGTAACAAAAACTGTGGAGTAAACGTGATGTCTATACATATAAAATGGTTGAGGAACAGAGAAAAATTAATTAAAGAAAGCAGTTTTTTCATTGGTTGTGAGGGAACCACAAAAATCAAGACGTTTTAGAAGTTGAAAAAGTGCTTCTACCTTTCTTGATAATTGAAATATGTAGTCGATTCATAATCAGTTGTATTGCTTGTGTAGGTAATTCTTTCAAAATTCCAGGGTGCATTAAATTTCTTTAACCCAGGGAAATCCTAAAAAAAGAGATCAGTCCCTTAAAAAAGCATGGCACTGTAAATGATTTGAGCTCCGTTTCAATTTCCTTTTACAAATCAAAGCTAATTGGGATCCTTTGTAAAAACAACCATAGGTAGTCAAAATTTTCGAATTATTTTTAATTTCAGATTCTGAAAGTAAATTTCATGAGAAAAATGATGGTGATATCCATTTTTGAAAAAAGTAAGTCCTTCGTCACTTTTTGAGGTGATCTCAAAAAGAGTACCTTTGGTAAAAACAACCATAGTCAGAATATGGTTCTTTTTAAAACATAGACCCAGAGCCGAATTTCAAATTTTGTTTTGATTTTCAAAGATGATTTTAGATCTTATCGGTGATCTTTGACCTCATCCTCGGGGGCTGGAGCCTCGGAATACATGATTTTAACCTTAAAAATTCCAGCTTCGCGAGTTTTTCATCGATTTCCACCAAACTTGGCATGTAGGTACAAGTACTCAAGGGGCGTTGTTGGAAAAATTTTTCAGATTTTTTTGACCGCTGAAATGACTTTGAAAATGACTTTGAAAATGTCAAATCGTCCTGGGACGCACAGTTTGGGAGCTAACAAACTGAAAAGTTTTCCCCTTTGTTTTCCAAACAATTTTACAATACTCGGAATTTTTTCAGATTTTTGTCGGGGTGGGGGATTCATATCTAAAAATCCAAAAAATCAATAAAATGACAGATATTATTGGTTTTTTAGATTTTTAGATAAGAATCTCCCCCCACCCCGAAAAAAATCTGAAAAATTCTATTCAGTGTAAAATAGTTTAGAAAACACGTGAAAATTTTTTCCAGCTTGTTAGCTTTCAAACTGTGCCTCCCAGGAAGATTTGATATTTTCAAAGTCATTTTCAAGGTCATATCAGCGATCGGAAAAATCTGAAAAATGTTTCCAACATTGCCCTAGGGTATTTGTACCTAGTACCTACATACCAAGTTTGGTGAAAATCGATGAAAAACTCGCGAAGCTTGCATTTTCAAGGTTCAAATCATGTATTTCGAGGCACCTGCCCCCGGGGGTAAAATCGAAGATCGCCGATACGCTCTAAAATCATTTTTTACCACCACAAATTGAAAATTAAAAAAAAAATTGATGCAATATTCTCTCAATACGTCGCGTCCGGTTTATTTTCCCCCTGTAACAATCGCAAATGTCTTCATTTAGGTTAAAACCCTGGACATCCCCCTGGTTGGCTCTATTTCCACACTACGTTTGAAAGTATGAAACATAGTACATATATGCGTTTACTCTGTGACAAAATGTCTAAAAGACAAGTCATGAAAATTCATTTCTATGGAAATTTAAAATTAATAACATTCACTACGTGACAAAATGTCTAAAAGTCACGAATATTAATTTCCATAGAAATTTAAAAATCGAAAAAGTCTAATAAAAATTTTAAAAAATTCAAGTTTCAAAATGTCTGACAAAAAGCTTAAAAGTCAAACAAATTTTAAAAATTTTCAGAATGTCTGACAAAAAGTCTAAAAGTCATCAAATTTTTAAAATTTTCCAAGTTTTTTTATGTCATTCAAACCTAACCTAATGTAGCTTAACCTATAACCCAATTTGGTGTCGGATTTTCCTGCCGTTTTTTTTTCCATTTTCGTCATCGTAAAAGCATATACTCAGAGACGTAGCGTAATGATTTTTTGAGGGGGGAATATACCTTCAAAATGCCAACTTTTCAATTTTTTTTTAACATAATACCAAATACTTTAAATTAATAATACTGGAAACTCAATGCTTTTGATTTGACTCCCAAGAAGAGCGCTCTCTAAGCGGCTCGGCATGAAACTAATTCCAGGTTTTCGACTAATCGTCGCGTGATTCGCCCTCTGATTGGTCGAAGACATGACGATCGGTCGAAAGTCTGAGAATAGTTTCATGCCGAGCCGCTAAAACTGCTAAAAGAGCGCTTTTGTCGGGGCCACTTTTCCCCATTGAAGTTTCCAGTATTATTAAGGGGGGGGGGGGCTTGTTTTGGAACATTTTTTGTTGAATGCATAGCGTTGATTAGCGGCATTTTCTAAGACCTTTGCATGACGTCATTTTGATTTTTCACCTATGAAGTTTTGAAGAAAAATTGGAAACTAATTTCAAATTGTTTCTTTTTACAAAAAAAATTAATTTTTAATTTTTGAAAAATAAAATGCATAGAGTTCTCAAAAAAAGGAAATTATTTTCATATTGCATTTTGATTGTGTCATTTTGTAGAAAATGTTGGTAGATTTTTTGGAAAATTACAAATTTCAAAATCAAAATTGGAGAAAAACGCGATTTTTACTTTAGATCCCGTTTCTAGGAAAACTATGCAACCCACAAAACTTTTTCTCAGAATCTTTTTTATTCAGTAGAGTCTTGTCTATAATTTAACGAGAGGATTTTGCAAAACTCGTACTTTCTCTCTTATTTTATGAAACCCTCTCATAGTTTTTCCTCGGAAGTATTCCAGTCGACTCGAAAGAAATAGTTGACAAATTAAAATTTTGCAAAATCCTCTCGTTAAATTATAGACAACACTCTACTGAATAAAAAAGATTCTAAGAAAAAGTTTTGTGGGTTGCATAGTTTTCCTAGAAACGGAACCTGAAGTAAAAATCACGTTTTTCTCCAATTTTGACCTTGAAATTTGTAATTTTCCAAAAAATCTACCAACATTTTCTACAAAATGACACAATTAAAATGCAATATGAAAATAATTTTCTTTTTTTGAGAACTCTATGCATTTTATTTTTCAAAAATCAAAAATTAATTTTTTTTGTAAAAAGAAACAATTTGAAATTAGTTTCCAATTTTTCTTCAAAACTTCATAGGTGAAAAATCAAAATGACGTCATGCAAAGGTCTTAGAAAATTCCGCTAATCAACGCTATGCATTTAACAAAAAATGTTCCAAAACAAGCCCCCCCCCCCCTTAATTTAAAGTATTTGATAATACTAAATTTTCCAACTTGAAACTCAAAATTCACTAAAATTGCCAACTTTTCGACTTTTTTAAAATCTCTGAGGGGGGAAAGTCCCCCTGACCCCCTGGTCGCTACGCCCCTGCATAATATACTACGCTAAATATACTCATGATTGTTCTAGGTGATGATTTCTAATGATAATTTTCAGTAGAAAAAAAACTGAATATTTTTTTATTGATGATTATCAGTGAAAAATTGATGATTGATTTTTCCTGAAGATTTCTAACAATAATATTTTTCAGATGCACAAGACTATAATGATTTCTGGTAAAAAAAAATTGAAAATCAATATTGAAGTTTGGATTGCTTTTGGTAATACTTTTTGGTGGGGAAAGATTGAAGATTTTTTAGAGATGATTTTCAAAGAAAAATCTATAAATAAATACGTATGTATGTACTCAAGATTGTTTTGGGTGATGATTTCTAGTGATAATTTTGAATGAGAAAACACCGAATAATTTTTTATTGACCTCACCCTTTACTGGTTTTAACCTATAAAAGCTGTTATTTTTCATGAGAATCGATACCCAATTTTGTGTTTTCCCCTCACTTAATTAAATTTCGAGTAATACCTTACCTTGGAGTGCTCGCTCCCAATTTTCAAAAAAAAAAAAAAAAAAAAAAAAAATGGAAAAGATAACAAGATTTTTTGAGGTTAAGATAAACTTATTCCCAATATTCTATTTATCACCGACTGAATTTCAAGTTGATGACACTAGCCCGTGTAGCAACGTCGATGCTAATTTCGATATAAATGTCGACACATCGAAATCGGTCACTTTTCGATCGTACATGTCGACACGATTGTAGATGGTTTGTCGAGCTTATTATCGACATGTTTGTCGACCGTCCAAATATGGCTCGACATGTCGAGCCATATTTGGACGGTCGACAAACATGTCGATAATAAGCTCGACAAACCATCTACAATCGTGTCGACATGTACGATCGAAAAGTGACCGATTTCGATGTGTCGACATTTATATCGACATCCACATCGACATTTGCAATGATGCGATTTTGAAAAATATGCTAAGTTCAAATATTCAATATAAGTATATATTAAAATTACACCAAAAATAGTGTTCAAGCCAACATTTCGACATTTTTTGTCAAATATGCGGCATTGAGGCCACCTTTGTAGCTGGACACATGCGAGTGTCCAACTAACATAGAGATGATTCTTAGACCTTATGTACTAATTCACAACACACTTTATCTGCGAGTATCACAAGCACCCTCAAAACGTCGACAGTCAAGTCGATGCATTATTCGACCCTCGACAATTAGATCGACATTAACTCGACTTAAAATTCCTCTGGTCAACACTGTCGACAGTTAAGTCGATGCATTATTCGACCCTCGACAATCACATCGACACTATCTCGACTTAAAATTCCTCTGGTCGACACTGTCGACAGTCAAGTCGATGCATTATTCGACCATCGACAATTATGTCGACAATAACTCGACAAGTGGTTGTATTATTCAAAACTTTAAAAAATAAGAAAATTTTGTGATATTTTCAAAAATTATTTATTCCTGAGCTTAAAATGTTTCTATTAATTGTTTTTAGTTCTTTTTAGATATAAAATTTGTAAATTTAATTGACAGAAATTGTCGACATAAATGTCGATGCGTTTATCGAGTATCGATTTTTACATCGACTTGTCTATGTAGAAAAACAACGTTTTCTAAATTATAGGAAAATACTGAGAAAAATTCAAAAATTTTGATTGAACAGTTATGTTTAACATAGAACATTACTTTAAATCTTAAATATCATTTTTAATTCATCGTTAACCGAGAAAAAAATGTGTCTGAATTTTGTCGACATAAATGTCGATGTCGACAATTGCTACACGGGAGGTCTTCATTTTTTTTTTAAAAATGAATAAAAATGATCGGATTTTCAAATTTTCAATTTTTTTTTTGGTTTTAATCATATCAAAGTTGTTTCTTTTCATGAGAAATATTTCCAAAGTAAAAAAATACGAAAGTTTGAAAATTTGATAATATTTCATCCAGGATTTCATCAAAATTCAGTCAATTTTTAAAAGGCTCGTAGCCTAATTAACAAATGGTAAAAATATGAACCAGATGAGTCATATTTTATTGCATCCCGTTGTAAATATAATTTTAGAAATCTGGAAGAAGAAAAAAATCAAAGAATGAATTCGCTGGAAAAAAAAGGGGGAAATAAGACTCAGAAATTTTATACTCTATCGGATTGTACACGAATAGCACATCTTGAGGAAAAATTTCTAAAAATCAATACACGAACCTCTCGGTAGATATAAAATCCAAAGTACACGATATAATTTAGTCCTGATACCGATAATACATATTTTAAACAAACCACGTAAAAACGAGATAATTAGTCGATAATTTTCGAGACGGTGTAATATTCTTGTAAAATCCTCGCTGTCGTGTTTCTTCTACTTAATATACAAATAAAAAGGTCAAATTGGCCGAAGCGGCGAGAAACGAGACGAACACCGTGTTCATCATAATGAAGAGGGGAAAAAACGTGCTAACTTTGCAAATCTCTATCCTCGCGGTAGAAGAGCTGCTGGCTCTGCGATGCAATTCCTAATATTTCAAGATTAATTCGCTAGATTAATTCAAGTTTGCGTAGCAAGGTATATTTTTCAAGCATTTTTTCGCCAGATCGTGTTACCCTCGGTTAATCGAAGTGGCGGTGGCGGCGATGACCCATTGTACCGAAGCATTTTGCATAATAATGACTATTCGTTTACATAGTACACAGGCCGCAACCACCTTACCGCATTGGAAATTTAACGCATGTAGTTTTAAAGCATAAGCTCGAGCGAATGTTACGTAGTATATGTACATCGAAATATACGAAACAACTACAAGCTAATTAATACTGCGTTATACGTATTTCATTTACAAGGAGGAGGCGAAGGCGCGGCGGCGCGCCGCTAATGATAATGTACCGCCTCATATGTTCGCAGAAGCGCGACGCGACTGAGCACACCAAGTTTGTGCTGCGCCGCTGTCGACCAGCACGCGTCCTGCTCTTCCTTTTTACGCCAGAAAAGCAGCTTTTTGCTCCATAAACCATATTTGGATATATGGCGTACCAAAAGTCAGGCGACTCTTTAGAACAAACAACGCCTCTAAATATTTCACATTATATTATTTTTTAGCCTCATCTATTCAAATGACGTGTGCGATTTGCCAGCCTGTACCATGGAATGGACGGCTATTCTCGCCCTGGCTGACTCTATACCCCGAAATCTAATTAGTTTTGCGGCCTGCCGTAGGTAAATATTTATTAACCTCTATGCTCGCCGCGGCGACGGCGGCCTTCCCAAAGTTCACCCTTTTCTATTCTGCCAGCCATAGCTGTCGGTATTACAGCGATTCCTGCTCTCGTATACCCTATACACGTTCCATCTTCTCGTATTAGTACCTTTTACCTAGCCAAATACGTGTAGAATATCTCCTTTGGGATGACGGGATGTTTTTTCCGCATTCATCCGGTTCACTGAACCACATTTCGATGACCAGCTAATGAGATTTTTCTTTCGATATTCGCCATTTCCTGTATATTTCTTTCTGCGAATGCGAATTAATCTCTGTGTTTTGTATCTGTGCGATTTTTCGGTCTTTGATTTTAATACCTCATTTTGACCACATATCTGCATTTATGATTATTGATTAAATACTTGCTCGCCGAATCGATTAATATATACTTGAATAATGTAAGGTTTTCGCGAATTTTCTATGGTCTATCCAAGGTCTATCTACATCTACTACCTGGCTAAGTACCTCGATTTTCACCGAAAGGGTGGCGGATTGAAAATTTTGCAATGTTGAATTAATGAGAAAATATTTTCCCAAAGGAAGAAAGTTAGAATTTTTTTTTATTCTAATGAAGAAACAAGTAGCTTTTTACTCTCCAAAAAATGAATCCAGAGTTTTTCTCCATTTCTCTAAAGATGAGAATTAAATTTCTTACTTGAAAAATTAACAAAAACAAAAAACAAATTTGTTTCTATCACTCCAAGAAGAAAAACTTTAAAAATTTTTAACAAAGAATTGGAATATTGAGAAAAAGTCATATTTTTTTCAACAAAAAAGTTTTGAAAATTTTCAATTTTGAAAAAATTTAAGAAATATTTTCACTTCAAAAAAATTGAGAAATTTTTTCTCGCCAAATTTCCTGGAATTTTTTTTCTCAAAAAACGAAAAAAAAAATACTCATAAAAAATTCAGACTTTTTAAAAACTTGAAAAAAAAATTTACCACTCCTAAGAAAAACAAGATATTTTTTTGAAAAATTCCTTCTTAGAAATCAAAATAATTTTTTTTTTCTTCAAACAAGTGGCCCTTGGAAATCCTCACAAATTTAGAAAATTTTTATTAAAAACAAAATAATATTGAGAAAATTTTTTTTATCCTAAAAAACTGAAGAATTTCACCAATTAGACTGAATTTTTTTTCAGAGATTTATTCCGCAAAAAAAAAAAAAAAGTTGGGATTTCTTACAAAAAATTGAAGATTATTCAACCAAAAAATTTTGAGAAATTTTTGACTCCGAAAAAATAATTTTTTCTACCCAAAAAAGTTGAGAAATTTTACCACTCCTAAAATTTTTAAAGATATTTTTCCACCAATAAAATCATAGAATTTTTTTCAAAGATTTACTTCTCAAAAAAAAAAAAAAAAAAAAAACAAGATTCAGGTATAATAATTTTTTTGAAATTTTAGAAATTTTTACTTACCTACTACCAAAAAAATGAAAATTTTCTTCAGAAATTCGTTCTTAAGAAAAAAGGACTTTTTCTTTTAAAAAAATTGATTTTTTCATACTTAAAAAATGAATATTTTTCTTTTTTGAAGAGTTTAGAAAATTTTTACTCCCTTCTCCAAAAAAAAATAAAAAATAAAAAAAAAATAAAAAAATTCTACCACTCCAAAAAATTTAAGAAATTTTTCTACTACTCCTAATATTTTCAAGAGTCCTTTTTAACAAAAAAGTTGAAGAATTTTTTCAAAAATTCGTTAAAAAAACAAAAACCCAACAAAAAAGGACTTCTTCTCTAAAAAATTGACATTTTTCATTCTTTAAAAAATGAAAATTTTTCCTCTTCGAAAAATTAAGAAAATTTTTACTTGCAAAAAAAATGAAGAATTTTTCTCGTCAATTAAAAGGAAGAGATTTTTTTTATTGGCAAAAAATTGAAGATTGTTTCAATTTAAAAATTTTGAGAAATTCTTCACTTTAAAAAAAAGGAGAAATTTTTCTAGTCAAACAGTTGAGAAAATAGAAAATCTACCATTTCTAAAAATTGTAATATATTTTTCACCAATAAAATTTAAAAAAAAAAGATTTTTTCAAAGGAAAAAAATCAAAAAAAATTTTTCTTCAAAAAAAAAGAGAGAAATTTCATGTCTTTGAAGAAACGATTTTTCCGCTAATTAAAGTGAAAAAAAAATTTCAGGGGCTTCTCTCCCAAAAAACAAAACAATATTTTCTCATCCTCAAAAACTGAATTTTTTTTCTCTAGAAATAAGAGATCTCTTTCTGTAAAAAAAAAAATGTTTTTCTCGAATGGATTTGAGAAAATTTTCTACTCCCCCCCCACAATTGAATTTTTAGGGCTCACTCAATAAACAGAAATTTTTTCTCAAAAAAAAATGTTGTACCCCCAAAAAACAGAAAAATTATTATTTTCACCACAAAAAATTGAGAAATCGTTCTCCACTTCCAAATTTTCAAAAATTGAAGAAAATGATATCTATGACCGAAAATTGAAATTTTTAGCTCGAAAAACCTTTTTTTTCATTCCCAAAAAATTAAGAAATATTTTCACTTCCAAAAGTTGAGAAATTCTTTTCGTCACAGTCTAAAAAAATTAAATTAAAATCTTCCTAAAAAAGCGATTTTAATAGGTATGAAGTGTATCTTCAATTTTTTGGAGTAGTTCAGTTCACTTTTGAAATTTTCGGTGTAACTGCTGAGTTGCCATTCGTATCACGATCACCTAATGAGTTACATTAATGCTAATGAGGAAATAAAAACTCATCTTACCCATTTACGCCTTCAAAAAACAATCTTCTAACAAATTGCAAGTTTTCCAAGACAATACGTGAATGGTCCAATAGAGCAATTCTAAGGAGCTGTCGTCTCAACCTAAAACAACAAAAAAGAAACAAAAGTTATAAAAACAATCTTATCGTCGCAATACAAACTACTCAAACTTTCAACTTTCAACGCTATACTACAGCGTAGAAAAAAACGAATAAAAATTCTAATTCGATAAATCGATTTTTAATCAACGTCAAAAAAATTCTCAATTGTCTTCGATAAACCAAGCCCTTGGAAAATGTGTTATTTTCCACGCAATATCTCTCATTCAGAACCATCACTACAGCACAACTTGGTTCTCTCTTCTCTCTGGGGGTTCCATCGACACCACGACCATCGCACCGATAAAAACTCCGAGGTCTGGCGGAGTTAGCTCAGCATACGCGCTGGCCACCAACCGCAAAACCAACCATCGCTCCTTCGACGTATTTCGTCACGCTAATAACCATATGGTGATTCAATTACACATACGAGTAATTTACCAATCTTGTAGAAATGATATTTTACCAACACCTGGTATCAAATTCGGTGTATTTTCATCGTAAGACATTAGACAAGCCGGAGGGTAGAATAATCGAGTAAGTTCTTTTATTAATCGACGATCACACCGACGGAAATTAATTCCAGTGTCTATGTATTCGGTGAACATTGACCCTGAACCCCTTTCCCTTCTCGACATACTCGCTCCACATTTCTCAGACAATTTCACTTAAATAATCTCGTTATAGTATTAATACGGTTATGTTCTTTCTCGACAAAAAAATAAATAAATAAAAATAATAAAAGAGTCATGTGGCTGCGTTATGTTGTGTTTTGCAAGACGAGACGTTCTCTCGAGCGCTCAATTTTTAAGGGTGCTTTTGAAAGAAATTTCTTCGTCTCATCGAAATCGAGTTAGTTGACTCTTTCGTGTCTTATAATAAATTGTACGTAAAAAATTACACGAATGGAGAAATTATTAAAATATCTCGAGGGAAACAAACTATAACGTAACGTTGTTCAGTTTCCGAGTGAAAAAAATTATCATCTTTTGTATCGTAATGTTTTCCAAAATATGCTACCCAAATGATATCTCGTATGCTGGCTCGTATCCGCAATTTAAGAACGCATTTCACATCGAAATCCTACACGAAAATTATCAATTAATAACAACGCGTGTTAAAAACTAGAACACAACACAATAAGCGCAGCGTACAAAAGGAAAAGAGAAAAAAAATCCTTAAAAAATATTCATTAACATTACTAACATCGTTTCATTTAATAGTTCATTTCCTGATTACTTGATCGACTTTCAAAAGTTAGCCAATGAGGAGGCTCAGGCACACACAATCGCGAGCTGTGACATGAAAATTTTTCCAATTCCTTAATACGATAAATAAAATGGCAACACTGTTGCTGCGTACATGCAACGAACGTAAGCTAAAGCTAAACGCAAACAGCAAAACAAAAGGGAACTTTCATCTCAGTACGTGGTCCCTTTCTCGTCGTTGGTTCCAAACTTTTCCTACGTTATTTTTTTTAATTCAGCTCCTAACAACTAGTTTCCGTTCGACGTTTGTACAGTCGTCTTTTTTTTTCCACGTCAATAAAAAGCATATTTCCGTTTTGTCGACATTTTTCAGCTAAGTAGAAAAAAACTTGTACTTTTTCATCATAAATTACTTCATCAGGGTGTCTAACTTGTCTTTTTTTCGTTGAAAATTCGTGACTTTTTCATGAACAATATTTCTATATTTCCAGGCCCCCCACAAAATGAGCATAACTTGAAAGAAATATTGGGGAGGGGGACAAAAAAAATTCCCAAATTTTTCCTTATATTTTGTGATAAATTTCCAAGACCCTATTTTAATCTATACAATTTCAAAAAAAAAAAGTTAAATGAATACTTAAAACTTTCAAGAGAGTAATTCAATTTCTTCTCAAAAAGGTGGATGATTGAAATTGTTTTCATGTTGTAATCAAAGAATGATTTTTTTCGTGGAAATGAACAAAAAATTTTCATGCAAAAAATTCTCCTAAAAAAATTTTCAACAAGATTTTTTCTATGTTTCTTTTTCTTCCCAAAATTTGAAAAATATTTTATTTATTTATTTCACTATCAAAGAAAAAATATAAAAAATTGATCCCTAAAAAATAATTGAGATTTTTTTTTTTTTTTATTTCAGAAGAATTTTTAAAATTATTGCTCAAAAAAAAATCCCAGTTTTTTTTTTGAAAATGAAAATAACGATTTTTTTTACTTTACAAAGAAAAAATTAAGAAACTTTTCCACAGAAATTTTAAAAAATATCTTCAAACAAGATAATTTTACCTGTAACATTCATTTTTTCTCAAAAAAAAAAAAAAAAATTAGATATTTTTTATTCTAAAAAATCCGGAAATTTCTTCCTCCGAAAAAATTTCTACTCCAGAAGATTTGAGATTTCTTTATTTCAAAAAAAATTGGGTAATTTTTTTATTACAAAACAATTTAAAAAAATTTGTTTCAAAAAATGAGAATTTTTTCTCCAAAAAAACAGAGACCCTCCTCCCAAAAGAAATTATTTGTCAGAGTTCGAAAAGTATTTTTACTCCAGAACAATTCAATTCCAAAACGATAAAATTCAGATTTTTGATTTTTTTTAAATGAGAATTTTTTTGAAAAATATTTTCAAAAAAAACTTGAGATTTTTTTAACGCCTTGTACAACAACTACCTGAGGCCAGTGGCGTAAAAATGTTTCTTATTCAAAAACATTTTTTTTTAATTTTGTACCGAAAAATTCATTTTTTTTTTCATTCCGGAAAATTCTTTTTTTTCTTTTTCTTTACTAGAAATGGGAATTTTTTCCAAAAGAATAGAGATTTCCTTCCTCATTGAAAAAAAATCTTTAAAAAAAGTAATTTTCTCTATCAGAGAAATATTTACCTAATGCGTTCATTTTTTTTTTTTTTGAGAAGATGCAACAGTTTGAAAAAATTCATTTCTGAGCAAATTGGTAATTTTGCCCAAATTTATGTTTTTTTCATGACTTTCATGGCCCATTTTCAATTTTCATTACTTTTTCATCACTTTCATGATTTTCATGACTTTTAGACACCCTGCTCGTTTGAAAAAAGAAAATTTCAATTACACGATCATTTCGATCTTGCAGACTGTGGGTGTGAAAATATTTTAATGCAACGAAAGTTGATACAGCAGGCTGAACTGTTTGGTAAATAACGTGTCCACAATACGTCTATAAGCTGTGGTTACACATGTGGCCGAGTTTTTCATTAAATTGTGAGGTATCAAAGTCGAACAGAACGCTTCAGATATAGATAGTGTGTTTCTACAAATACTGGAATAAATTTACACATAGATACTCTCGTTTGCACTCACACATACTTAGCTCGCCAACAAGTAATATGATAAGCGTATATGATCAATGATAAACGTATCATTAATCTTTTAAAATATGTCGCTGTGGTAAAATATGTGGCAGGAACTGGATATATTTTAACAAGGATGCATACCATAACTACTAACTCTGAATATCGTCGCATTCGTATAATTGCTGAATCACGAATGCTTATTTAAGCTCGACCATCACCGTATACAATGGTAGATAAATTCTCATTTCTAAAAAATCTCGCGAAATGTCTTCCTTCAAATGAATGGACACAAGAAAAAAATTCATCTCTACAAAAATCATCAGAGTGAATAAATATTTGGTCTTCGATGTTGAACAGTCAACAAAGTACTTCTCAAATATTCGCGCATCCTGCATACAAAAAACGAAGTGAAAATTGGACTTAAATATGTCAAATTTCGACGTAAAAATTCTGACCAATATTCGCCGATTGCATGTTTTTAACTGCGCGCAAAACAAACGAACGTTTTTCAACCAAAATTCGTGTTTTCTTCCTTGTAAAAACCGGCCAAACGTGTTTCACGCAACAGATTCGCATTTCCAAATGTTTAAAAACTGGTCAAACGTGTTTTACGTGATATATTCGTAGCTTTATCTAAGGGAAAAACCAGTCGATCGCGTTTCATCCGTGCAAAAACCAGATGAACGTTATTCTGACTTGTACATGTCAAGTAAATTATCTCTACGAATACAAATTAATTGTAGAAACTATTTTTCAAGGACAAAACCTGGAATTCTTTTTCGATAAATGAATATAAAAAATATATCTCGATGAAATATTGCGCACCATTTTTACTTACACACACAAAATAGTTTTAAAAATCGAATTTGAAATAATTTTCGCCAATGCTACGTTCACATCACTATAGTCCACAAACTGTGTAAAATTTTTCAACACACCAGTCACATTCGTACCACTTCGTCTCCTCTGTGCACACCCTATACACAGAAAGCCCATGACATGTCAATACTTCGATGGTAATCGTATGCGCATAAATTCAAATCCCGAACCAGGGGGGAGTAAACTATCCACATCAAAGACCTGTAACATGAGACTCGATTGCGCTACGCGTATATAACGAGCAAAGTTCGCTATTTGGCGCTGTGTTTCATGCCACCCAACCCGAGGTAGGCATATACTTACAACTTTTCGCGTCAATTATCAAAATACTTGTTCAAAACACCCAATTACCTCTTCACTTGCGATTATATCCGTTTATATACGTGTATTGAAAATCGTTAAGGTTTCACGACGTAAGTAATACCACACATACGCTCGAGTATTATGGTAGAAAAAGTGGCGAATACGCGTTATAGTATGTTTGCTATGCAGGAGTACACGTGCGTAGTACGCCTCCAGATGCGAATATCCATCCGGCCTCGAGTTTGACTTCGACAATGAGATTCTTTAAGCGATGGGAAAATGTTGCAAAGTTTTGCTCTAACTTTGCAACTTCTTCGAGTACTTAAAACTGCATTACGAGTCATGAAAAAAATATCTCGACGATTTTGTTTCTAGTTTTTTTTCCTCTTCATTTTTCTTCGCTCGAGTCATCGTTTCGATACGTACATACCTAATCGCCATTCCAAATCAGCTGCCGGACATACGACGTTTTTTCATCCATTTCATGGGTCTTTCGTGTTATTTAGTAGTCGTCATATAGAAAGACGATTATTTTTCGACGCTTGCCCGAGACAAAATGTGATTATAGGCCTAAGGCCATGTAAAATTTTCCTCGTCAGTCGTCTAGCGTCCAAATTAAAGTTCTCTTAACTTCTATGTCTGAGTTTGCTCATATATACTCAACTAAGAATATACTATACATACTGTACGCCCCAGTTATGTGAAACTTTCGTATCTCGCCAAACCACACTATAAGCTCTGGTTTCGCCGCTCCGGTCTAATCACAATATTTCATTTAAGATATTTCTCTACTACTCATTCTAGTTTGTAGAGAGAGGGTTATTGCAATCACAACTTATATATAGAGAAAGATTCTTTACACTCCCCGTTTGGTCCGGTCCGATCTGCGTCTGAAGCGTATATCCGCGCTCAGACCCTTTTCTTTATATCCGGCACATTTTTGCGGCCAGTTTGAACGTTTTTGAAATTGGTTCTTTCGTCAATTATTTCCATATATTGTGTTTTTCTTATTATATTATTTCGTTCGTTTGCTCGTTTTAGTCTGCGAGAGTCCTCATCATCGTTGTTCGCATAGACCGGCCATTTATCCCATTCTTTTCCTCGTGAAGTTTTTTTTTTTTTTTTACAAACAAAACAATGGTCTCCTTATAGATAGACTTTTTTGTAGGTATTGTTCCTGAATTTTGGAAATTGACCACTTCAATTTTTTTCAAAAGTAAGTTGAATAGATTTCAAGAATTTCAAAATTAAAATTTTATTGGGACTTGGGTATGATATTACAGTCTTTAACTTTTTTTATATTAGTTACATACCCGAGCAGCACAATCGACAAATTATCGAAATAAAAAATCGACAGAATATCGAATTCGATAAAGTGTCGCGTTAGTTCCGCATAAATCGTGAAATTATCTTTCAATATATAGATAGATTATCGACGAATTATAGTTAGCAAAAATTTCGAGATTATAGTAAGATATTTTATCGATAATATATCTATAATATCGAAAGATAATTTCACGATTTAGGCGGAACTTTTGCGACACTTTATCGAATTCGATATTCTGTCGATTTTTTATCGATTTTTTATTCCGATTTTTCGTCTTTTACTAGCTTTTTTCTATAATTAAAAATCATTAATTAGCATAATTAATACATTAAACTATGCCTAAACACATTATTCATGTTACGGTAAGAGGATCATTTCAGAAAAAGTCAAAAAAAATTATAAAAAATCTGCCACCCTTGGGGCTTGAACCATCTACCTCCTGCATGGTAATCCTCTTCCTTAACCACTATGCCATACCTTATCGTTGAGGAATTAGTAATAAAACGCTTATAAATTATAATAGGCAGTTTAGTACTTCCAGACGTGTTGGACTTAGAAAAATTTTCACCAATTTGGAAATAATTTCAAATATCGTCACAAAATCGTTGAAAAATCGTTCGACAAATTTCAGATTATTTGTCGATAATGTAGTTTCAAATATCGTCATAAAATCGTTGAAAAATCGAATTCGAGAAATTTCAGATTACGTGTCGATAATAAAGTTTTAAATATCTTCACAAAATCGTTAAAAAATCGAATTCGAGAAATTTTAGATTATTTGTCGATAATATAGTTTCAAATATCGTCACAAAATCGTTAAAAAATCGAATTCGATAAATTTAATATTCTTTGTCGATAATGTAGTTTCAAATATCTTCACGCAATCGTTAGAAAATCGAATTCGAGAAATTGCATATTATGTGTCGATAATATAGTTTCAAATATCTTTACAAACTCGGTAAAAAATCGGATTCGATAAATTTAATATAATCTGTCGATAATATAGTTTCAAATGTCGTCAAAAAATCGGTAAAATATCGAAGTCGAGAAATTTCATATAATCTGTCGATAATATAGTTTTAAATATCTTTACAAAATCGTTAAAAAATCGAATTCGATAAATTTAATATTCTTTGTCGATAATGTAGTTTCAAATATCTGCACAAAATCGGTGGAAAATCGGAGTCGATAAATTTAATATTCTTTGTCGATAGTATCGTTGACGAATATCGTCATAAAATCTTAATAATATCGAATTCGATAGTTTTTAGATTTTCTGCCTATGAAGTTGTACCGATAAATCTTTATAATATCGTGAGAACATCTATAGATTTTCAAACGATTTTTTATCGATACGTTACATCTTCCGATATTATCGATCGAGTGTGCCGCTCGGGTAGTTACTTTTGTAAAAAAAAAGAAAATAGTGGCCAGAATTATCAAGAAAAGTGAGCACACTGACAAAATAATTACAACTTAAAACTCTGGAGCTCTCCCACCAAAATTATTTCACGTCTTGAGGGAAAAAATTCTATAAATTTTTTTTTTTTAAAGAAATGTACTTCAAAAAAAAATTGAATTCAAAATTTCTGTCAAAAACTTCTAAAATTTTTCTTCAAGTACAAGAAAACATTTCAAACATTTTCTAATTTTTTTTTTAAAATAAATTTTTTCGATTTTTTTTTAAATACAATTTTGATGAAATTAAAACAAGGGTAAAAATGTATATCTACTTGAAAGGAAATTATTTTAATAGAACTTCTGATTTTTTCAGGAAAATTTTGAAATATCTCTTCTCAAAAAAATTTTGCACAATTAATGAAAATTATTCAAAAATTCTATCAAAATGTATATCCTCAAAAATTTTTCTTCAAAAGGAAAAATACTACATACGTGTACCTTTTTCTGCACTCTTTTTTTTTTTTAAGTATTTTCTTTCAAATGTTTGAAGATTTTTTTTGTGAAACTAAGTATTAAATTTTATTATAGTATTTCGATAGAATTTTGATTTTTTTTTTTGCAGGAAAATTTTGAGTTTTTTTTTTCAAAAAAGATAATTATACCTACTTAAATTATTATTTTAAATAATAAGTATTTTCTTTCAAAAAATTGAAAGAAAAAAAGGGTCTGGAGATTTTTTTGTGAGATTGTTCTGATTTTTTTTTTTTTTGACACAAGTATTTCTTTCTTTCAGAAAAACAATCAAAACACAAAAATTAGACTCCTGCATTTTTTTCAATTTGAAATTTTTTTACTAAAAAAAAAATTGTTGAGGATTTTTTATGAAATTATTTTGAAAAAATTTGATTTGTTTTTTTGATGCTTTTTTTTCCTAGGAAAAATGAGTATAATATTATTTCTATTTCAGAAAAAATTACGTATTACTTGAATTAAAATTTTATCTAATTAATTGATTTACCTCGGCCACTTTTGAATAATTTTTAAATGTGTACTCCGATGGTCCGATATGAATTTCTTTTGATACATTTCTGTCATAAAATTTTTTCAAAATTAATTCTTTTCAAATTCTACTAGGATGACTTTTTCTCAAAGAACTTTGTCTAAAGATATTTTTTTTAGTGAATATTTTTCATACAATGATTTTTTTCTTCAGAATATTTCTTTCTCTAAAAAAAAAAAAGATACAACTCTTTTCTCAAAATATTTTTTACTCATACTTACAAACATGTTCAAATGGTTCTCCTCGAAAAAAAATTTCAATCATTTTTTACCCTGAAAAGAACATTATGAAAAAAAGGGAAAAAATGAAAAAATTTCAACTTTTGAACTCACATTACAAAAGTTGTCAATTTAAACGAATATTCTGATGATAAAATGGCAATTAATGTGAAAACATTAAAAATAAAATTATAATCGGTTGGCAATTTGTAATAAATTACTGTATAAATTGATCAATACAAAAAAATACGATAGTTCAAATATCTTCGAGGGGTGCACTCCCTCCTAATTTAATTACTTTCGTTATTTACGTAATCATTTTGCTCTCGACGTGCAAGAAAAAATACAGTACAAAAACTCATACACTCCGTAATACTCTCAAAAGTCACTCCGTATTACCAAGTTTCTATGTACTTCAACGTTGTTTATGGCGATCCTTCGCATATACGTTCATTTTTCCACCCGCCCCCCCCCCCCCCGCTCTCTTTTTCCGGCTATTCCGCAAATCATTTTTTCCCGCTCATAAAAGAATTTCTTCTGTATACTGACCACTTTAGCCGTTTCGAAAAATAAATACGCCTTTGTCGAGCTGAAAAACTGTACACTTATTCAATTGCATTTTAAATAAAAATGCATAACGATCGAGTACCTCTTTACCTGCTCACTCTTATACTACACATCATCGCGTTCAAATATGCAATTTTTTTCATCCTTTTGCACTCGAGTATTTTATTTAGCAGGATTACTGCTGTATGCGCGTCGTCATCGAAAGAGCAGATAGATCTCCGAGCTAGTTCATATCGGAGTCGGAGCCTCGGAGGGTTTTATTAAATAATATGTCCATCGCGCGACCGTTTTATAATCTCGTCAGCGCTGTAGAGTAAGTTGTTTGCGCGCCGGATCTGGGCTTATTAATACACTTCGAACACTCTCGACACATACGTACAGTTTTTCTAAACAAGGATACCAACAATAAAGAAAAAATTAATGACGTAATATCATTAATTCGATTAAGGCAGAAAAACGCGGCAGCAATTTTTAACTAAGGCATCGAGAAGGGTTAAAGGGCAATCGTATACTGTAATCGTTTCGCAGGGTTTCTCAAATGTACACATACCACGTACTTACAAGTGCATGTACACAATGCGACATCGCTGTACGATATTTTTTATGTAGTGTATGTCCTGCTGCGAGGAGTATGACGTAGTCGTCGACGACGGCGACCAAAACGTCAATGACCATACCATATACTCTCACCAGCAAGTAGCAACCTTACACATACGGGTCTCGCTACATCGTATATACGTTTTTATAATACGTATCCGTCCATTTTACCAAATACGTTTTAATTCGATTGCATACCATATATACGCTACTGTCTATGCTAATTGATTGAAAAGTTGATATGCGGCCAAATTACACCTCGAGCAAATACAATATACTCGCCTATTTCCAAGATCGTTCACTTTTCCCTGCTCAACAATTAGGGGAGGTAAAACGTAGGTATTTTTTATACGAGCAGGAAAAAATGGGCCTCCATAAAGGATCAGAGGAATACGGTCGTCGTAGTCCTGTCCGCATATTCTTCGTGTAATTAAATGAGAAGAGTTTGCGTGAATATGGGATTTAACTGAAAAAAAAAAGAAAAAAAAAGGTATCATTCGTAGTTCGTTACGTTGAAATTTTATTAGCTAAATTACGACGGTGTATAATCGAATTTTCCTACATCAACGTAATTTTTGTATGACATGCGTGATGAACCAGGCAAAAAGAAATTAAGCTCGTTAGAATTTTTACATTTTTATCTACGGTAAAATTAGTCACTTTTTTTTTTAGAAAACTTGATGATATTTTGAAAGTTAAAAAGCAGGGAAGAAAACCAATTGAAACCAAAACCGGGTAAAACCACCACCACCAGATATTTCAATTGGTTTTCAAAACCATTTGGAACCATTACAATGAACTTCAAAAATTCATTCAAGAACCACCACCAAAAAGAACCAATTCCTTTCGAAAAGGCAGGGAAGAGAACCGTTTGGAACCACAACGAAAAATCATTTGCTGAAATAACCACAACCACAACCACAAGAAAGTGGTTTGAAAATAAAAAACCATCATCACCACCACCGCCATTTTCAATTTCCTTTACAATGAAAACCAGAACCACCACCAATTAATGGAATTGGTTCTTTTTGGTTCTAAAAAGAGAAATAGTGGATTTGAAAGGGAAGGAGGGGTCCAATCAAAATTTTTGTTATGACCAAATTTATTCCTAGAACTTCAAGTAACAACTTTGATTTGAAATTTTTTTTAATTGGGCCCCTTACCTACCCCCTGTGGCCTGTTTTCTTCATTTTTCTGATTTTTCAGGGCTCTGGAAAGTGGAAACATTATTATTTTTTGTTTTTTATTTGAATGTATATTATTTAATTTAAATTTATTGCAATATTGTGTTTGTAACTTGTAGGCAAAATTCATTTTTTATTCTTTATAGTTTTTTTTTTTTTACTTTTTGAATTTTAATTTTTTATTCAAATTTCAAAGATCTGATATTTTTTTAGTTCTTTTGTGGTATAATAGGAAGCACGAAAATGGTTCCATCTGGTTCTGATGGTTAATGCCATAGATAAATGGTTTAAATGTTGGGAAATATTTTTCATACTACGAAATGGAAGCAATTCGATGAAAACCAATTGAAAAACCAAAACGGAACCACCACCACAACCATTTGAAATGGTTTTTAATTTGAGAACCACCATCACAACCAATTAATCAAGCAAAACCAAAAACCCAGAACCAATCAAAAAAAAAAAAAAAAAATTAAATGGAACCACTTTAGCACCAAAACCTTTTGAAAATTTTTAAAAACCAATTGGAACCACCAGTAATTTCAAAATTTTCTCAAAACCACCATCACCATGACCAATTGGGTCTCAATTGGTTTTCTTCCCTGATAAAAAGATGATGAAAAAATTTTAAAATGACGACAGGATTATTTTTGAAATTTTCGCGTCAGAAATTGGAGTGATTTAAAAACCCCTGAGACATGAATTTTTCAATTTTTTTTTTTTTTGAGAACTTGATGTGGAAACTGAGGGGAAAGAGAGACAAAAAAATGAGGGATATCGTTACGTCGCGTCAATGAATTCTTGTAATTTTTGTGTTAGAAAGGAGTGATTTAGGAACCCCTGACACATGCATTTTTCGCAACTTTTTTGAAAACTTGATGTGGAAACTGAATGTAAGGGGAAAATGAGACGAAAAAAAAGAGAAGTGTTGTCACGTCGTAGAATTCTTGAAATTTTTATGTTAGAAAAAAAGGCTTTATGAACCCCTGGCAAATATATTTTCTTCAAGTTTTTTGAAAACTTGAAACGGAAACTGAGGGGAAAAAGGTCACAAAAAAATTGCAAAATATAACGTCAACTCGATGAATTTTTGAAATATTTATGTCAGAAATGAAGGATTTAGGAACCTCTGATACTCAAACTTTTCAAAAAAAAATTGAAAATTTGATTTGAATTCTGAGAAGGAGGTGAGGGGAAGGAAAAAAAAGTGAAAAATTACACAACAAACATCTGAAATGTTAATGAATGATTTGAGGACCACTTTATTATTTTGAAAACTTGATACGTACCATTGAGAGGAGGAGAGACACGGGACAGTGATATGATAAATAATTGGGGGGGAAAACACTCCAGATGAATTTTTGAATTTTTGATACATTTTTCCAACATTTAAAAAAATTTGAAAATTGGCCAGGAATACGATTGAAAATCAATTCCTAAAATTCTTCAGTATAAATTTTTTAGAAAATGGACGTCAATGAAAAACTTTCTTGCAAACATTAACATCATTTCAATTTTTTAGTTTTCTCAATTTTTTTGAATTCTTTTTTTAAATTTTGAATAAAATATTCGAAAATTGTTCTTTAATTTATTTTTAAAGGCTTTTAAATTATCAATCTTTTTTCAATTTTTCTTTAATTATCTATACGATTTTCAATTCGTCCAAATTTTCCTATTTTCATTTTTTTCAAATTTTTTCAAATTTTTAGGGTTTTCCAAAATGCTTAATTCTGATTTTTTATATTTTAAATTTTAATTCGTCTAAATTTTTTTCTTTTTCCAAGACTCCTCGATTTTTTCAATTTTCAATTTTTTTCCTTCAAAATTTTTGGTTTCTTTTGAATTTTTTTCTGGTTTAAAATTATTTTTGAAAATTATGATAATTGAGGTTTTCTGGCCTCGAAAATTTTTTTATTCTTTTTTCATAAGTTTGTTGTAGAGTTACTTCTCCCCTCCACCGTTCTGCAAAAACATTACTTATAAAACTGCAAAAAAAAAAAAAAAACACGATAAAGACAAAAAGTAAAGAAAATTCTTTAATAATGAGTTAACAACCATCCCATCCCCTGCACTTGACGTTTTCAAGATTTTTGATTCATGTTTTAAAAAATACCTAATTCGAAAAGAAATTAGTTTTATTATTACAAGCCGTTTTTTTTTCTATTTTTAAACCATTTTTTTTCGAATATTTCTTTTAATTTTGTTTAAAATTAATTTTTTAGAATTTTTTTTTTTTTAATATAGTTCAAAAGTACTTAATTTTTTATAAAATTTAATTTCATAAGCAATTTTTTCAATTACGTATTCGCAATTTTGCAGATTTTTTGAAATTTAGCTTGGAAGAAATTTTTAAAATTTCCTAGAAAATTTAAATTACAAATGATATTAAAAATTTTTTCAAATAAACTGTACTTACAATCCTAAAAAAAATTACTAGACCAACACAACTTTTTGCAGTTTTCCAGAACGTTTAAAATTCTGCTTCAATTTTTCTTTTCATTTCAAATCGTAATAGCATTTTTTCAATTTTATACCATTTTACCAATTGAAAAATATATTTTTCCAGTAGGTATCTGTTTGAAATTTTATTCATCCATTTTTTTTAAATTTTGAAAATGTTTGTAAGAAAAATTTTAAATTTCATTTTAAAGCCAGTATTTCAACATTTCACATTTTTGCCACTTTAAAAACAAAATCTTTTGGAGAAAATTTTTGAAAAATTTAGTAGCAAGTTTTTTGTCAAATTCCATTTTAAAACATAAGTACCCTACTCAATTTGTAAATAAAATTTCAAAATTTATTTTTCAATTTTTTGCAGTTCTACTGAATTTTTGAAAAATTATAATTTCTCCAAAATTTCAAGTGTATATAATTTTTTTAAATTTTTTATTTCAGTCAGTTTTCGATAAAATGGTAACAAATCGAATAACTCGATCAAATCTTAAACCCGACCGACTGAACAACTCAAAAAAATGGCAAATTTATCGCACATCAGTACTCATCAAAAATTCAAACCCATTTCCAGAGGTTTAAATTCAAGCAACGAGAACGATCAAGACCTTCCAAAACACACCGCAATATCACGTACACCGTAAAAAAATCGCCTCATTAATAATTTTTCCAATTTTACTCCCATTAGAAAAAAAAATAGATAGATACATCTTACTCTACAAACATATACCTATTCCCAATTCCATAAATTCTTTATTCCCATAAACCCCACAATCAATAAACCTAACCTTCTAAATTCTTCATTCTTACCGTACAGAAGTATACCCATGTAAAAAAACCAAGAGCAAAAAAAAAACATCCAGAGGTGAAACTGGACCGAAAAAAAAAATCCTCGTACAGTTTGCAAACTGCCATTAGCTAATTCGTATTTGTACAGCCTTAATCTTCGAGTACATAAAACTGCACCGCGGCTACCGCGTTCGCCTTATTTTCGGAGCTTAGCGTTTTGATAAATTTCGTCGAAAAATTCTCAAATAATCCGAATACCTTTTAGGTAAATTCTCCTTCGAATGCAATTAAACCTTGCCCAGCTCCAATGAGATAGACGTACCAACGAGAGAAAAGAAACCCGCATCGTAACGCCATCTACGCCGCATCGCGTAATAATACCTCCCAAAGGCCTCATAACTAAGACGCTCACACTGGCGAATTTTTCACTGCGAGTAAATTCGTTAAATAATTTCCTTTCCAGCTTTCGCAGTTACAAAAAAAAAACACCACCAAAAACATAGGTAAGTATTCGGTAACAGGTGTTGGAGAAAAAATCTCCTCTTTGGCTTTCGAGTAAAATTAGGAGAAATGAAGGGAAAAAATGCTTACAATTTTTTTCGAAAAAATTTCTGATTATTTTGTTAAATTATATTGAGACAGAAATGAGAAGATTTATAAAATTGAACGAAATTGAAAACTAACCACATCATTTGAAAGCTAATTGTATTCTCTTTCAAGTTACGATAAACGTTCCCATTTACTTCTTTCTCAAAGTTATTTAGAAAAAACGGTAAGAAAGGATCAATTGCACGGGGCAAAACGGGCAATACTCATAACGGCAAAAATCCTCTTAGTCGTGCATGACATCATTATTTAGGAAATTTTATGACGAACACTTTTTGTTCTATACTATTTTTTCCAATTTCCAAAATTTTCCGAATTATTTACAAAAAATACATTTTTTCAACTTTTTTTTTTATGGTTTATCCCATTTTTGTGACCCTTGTATTGCGGTAGGGGGCAAACTATGACACAATTCTCTAGAGAATCGTATGGAGAACAACATTCATTCAGACTATATTTCTCAAATTGCTGATATTTTTCGAGTTATTTAGTCAAAACTAGCGGATTTCGCAACAAACTCAAAAATGTTCAATTTTTGGGAGTAAGTACCGAAGCTTTTGGTGAAGTTTTCTGAGGAAGTAATGATTAAAATGAAAAAGTGGTAATAACTATTATTGTCTAGAATTGAAAAATGAACAACTTTTGTTCGAAACTTTTTTCTGTATCATTTCATTTTTGGGGGTCTAATGGGGGTTGGAGGGGGGAGGTGCTAAATTGAAGTTGCATCATTCTATAGGAAAGCTTATGGGAAACATTTTTCGTTCTGTACCAATTTTTTATTTTTGTGAAAAGTTTCGACTTATTTATGAAAAATATTTTTTAAAATTGCTTGATTTGCCACATCCCTAGGAGAGTTTGCATTGAAGGGTGGGGTGCAATGTTTGGTATCGTTTGATAGGAAATTTTATGTAGAATTTTTTCTTATATCAGCTATTTTATGCTATCTCACCAATATCTCGTGTAATTCGCTAAAAACGAAAATGGGGGCACGTTTTGCCCCTTAGGGGAGGTTCCAAGCTAGGTGGGGGCCGAGGGTTTTGTGTGGCGACTACTGGGACCTCATTCAATGCTTTTTCGCAAAAAAAAAAAATTGTAAGCATTTTCGCTAATTTTACTAGACTAATAATGAAAATACTATTTTTATTCAAATTTACTATACTCGAAGATAACCGTGCCAAGAAGATCCCATATATAAACTATTGGAATTTCTCTTTGAGGCCATATTGTATGGTACGGTGGTATTTTGTATGGTATGTTATTTTACTGTGTAGACGCTCGAGACGATAAAATTTAATACCTTTTACACTATACTCTTTTAGCTGTTGCAAAAATGGATTTTTTATAGACGCTTTTTTTATCACTTTGTCGCCCCCCGATGATGGCTGAAATTCGAACTTGTAATTCGCCCAAGTTTTCGCCAATCTTTCCTACACCAAGCTGAATTTCACCGGGTAATTTTTCCTGCCAACCATTCACCGCCAGACAAAATTTCCACCACGTCGTTTCGTGTTTTATCTCGAATTACACGACTTCTCGAATACACACTCGCTGATCTCGCATCTCGTATAAAAAAAAGAGCAACGGTTTCTATACATATACGATAAACCGTAAACGATTACAATGGATCAATTTAAAATAAAAAATAAAATTAATTACCGGCGAAAAAAGAATCAGGTTACATAAGAAAAACAAGACGACGATGACGACGACGAGGCATGAAAACAAGAGGAGAAAATCAGTTCGAGTAATAAAATTAATTTATGTTTTTTTCCCAACATCGATTACCTCTTTTATATACGTATTATATACTTATCGAAAACCTAATAAATTGGTTATAAAAGAAAGTGATTTCTTTACGCCGTTACCGCCTGCTCGGTCTATACCCCTGTCCCTGGCCCCAGCAGGTGCTTCGGACGCCCGACTCCTCCTGTATAAACAATTTTTTCCATACAAATTACTACATAGAAATATTTCGAGCCGACTGGTGTAATAAAATCTCGCCTCTCGGCCTTTGCGAAATTGGATTTTGCAAATAGAGTAATGGCAGTGGGTGCGCAACGCGTCTCGAATGCGGCTTTTGAAAAACATAAATTAAAACACACGCCGAGACACGTCAACCGCCAAATTAGTAGCTAAGAATTTTAATTGGGGGAAGATGTTTATCGAATACGTTTCCATTAAATTAAGAAATCGTTATCTCATGAAATTCAAATATCGCACCGACAACGACGACGACGTCGAAGGCGAAGACGTCGTCTCCACTACTTCTTCTCTATCGTGGTACAATTCGCAGACTCAGTCGTACCACCGATCACATTATAGTAAAGAAGAAATTTTCGTTTAATAATTAAATTTTCAATTTTAATCTCCGCACAGAAGCCTTCGCTTTTGGCTCGTCCCTTTTACGAGCTATGTTTCCACAGCGTTAATCAAAGCCTAAACTGATAAGGCAGCGATTTGTTTCGCTTCGATTTTGAGAATTTCCGAGCTGCTGGGTAAAATTTATTCGAAGAAATGCACACCGACGATGAGATAATTTTTGTTATCATTGAAAGAACAGAAAGTCTACTTTTGACGTGATTGATGATCCCAAACATGCGGCTGCTCAGATAACTGAGAGTCGACCAGTGATTCAGAATCTGGCTCGATCGTTAAGTTGAATTGGAAATGAGATATGAAAATTGCGAAGGTAGTACAAATGTGTGGATTTCCCATTGATAACAAAACGATATGGATAAGATAGCATCTTTTTTATGTACTTTTTTCAACTGATAATTCGATGGTCTTCATAGAATTGCACATTCATTGAGAGGGGATATTTTTCAAACCCTGGACATTCCAATCCTCCAGATAAAAAACAAAATATCTCTTATCTCCTCCACGGCGCCAGTTACGTGTGAAAAATCAGCAATAATGTTTTTTTGTAAAAATTCAATCTTGTCGTGTGTTATTTTTTTCCATAGTTTTTCATTCAAAATATTGTTTTCTCTACAAAGTACAAATTTTTTCATTGGGATTCGATTTGCAATTTTGAAAAAAAAATCCATTAAAGGAGTTAATCTTGAAATTGTAATATAAATTGAATTTAAAGTCAAAATGATAGAAATAAAAGTTTGAAAAATTTTATTAATTGATAATAATATTATTGAATAGGTAAAAAAATGAAAAAGGTACCTAATATAGGTAAATAAATAAATAAAGTCATTATTCAATTCATTTTAAACCAAAAATTTTTAATTTTTCCATTATTTTTATTTTTGAAATTTTTTTGTATGCACATAAAAAAATTCAAAATATTGCAACTTTTTTTATTGAAAAAAATCTGATTGTTTTAACCCTCTATCAGTGTCATGGGCGGCTGTTAGCCGCCATGTCACCAAATGCCATTTTGGTGATACGACGGCTGTCAGCCGCCCATGTCACCGATAGAGGGTTAAGTACTTACTTTTTTATACCCAAGTTTTCAATTTCATTCAAAATAGTCTGAAAATTCATTATCAAGTATAACCGCATGAAGGGTCATTCTTCAATTTCCATTTTTTTTGCAGTTTTTCTAATTTTTCATTTTTTCCCACTGAAAAAAGTGTTTGTAGCTTTTTGTTAATTTTTCAATTTTTTACTTTCCCTATAAAATTTATCTGCATTTTTCTTCAATTTACTTATGTTTTTTTTTGTTGTAATTGTTAAAAAAAAGATTTTCAGCTTCTTTCCATTTCGGCAAAGCTATTATTATTCAACAAGCATGTTTTATTTTTTCTAAAAATTGGACCCCCTCCCCTCCCCCATTAGAGTCTAAAAATTTAATTACCTAGTAGAAATTTAACCATCAAGGTTCGTTTTTCAAAATTCATTTATTTTGAATTTTTTTACGAATTTTTTACAGTATCTATTCTTCAATTTTTTTTTTCTTAAAATAATTTATTACCTTATCATTTTTTTATAAATCTAAAATTTTTTGTAAGATTATTCTGGTACTTTTCATTTTATATTAGAAAAAAAGTAGAACGTTTGGGGGGGGGGGGGGGGACGAAAGAAATGAAAAAATTTTATTCAATTTTCTTCTTCACCTGGTTCTCAAAATTCATTACTACAAAGCCTTTTATCAAGGTTCATTTTTCAAAATTCTCTTGAAGCAAAATTTTCAATTTTTTCATTTTTTTCTACCCCTATTTCTCACACAAAGAATTTTTTTAGTTTCCTGCTCATTTTAAAATTTTCTTCTTTCTCTGAAAATTTTATTTTCTTGATCAATGTTCTTCAAAATGGAAATTTTAAAACCTTTCCTATTTTTTTTTTTTTTTTTTTTTTTGGAAATTTTCATAAATAATTTTTTTTTTGTGTTTCAAAAAAGTATTGGAACAATTTTTTCATGTATAAAAATGAACAAATTTTTCATGTAAAAAATTCGTGACTGTTTTTTTTTTGTTTTTTTTTATTTAGATTTGGTAATTACACAATAATGTATGAAACTTTTTGTCAACATTCCACCCAGAAATTTCATTTTCCAAATTTTGTTCATAATTGTTTTAAATTTTTTTAGTAGGCAAAATTTTTTACATCAACCAAAAGTTTATTTTTCACTGTTTTTCTTCTTCAGAAAAACTAGTCTCCTTTAATCATAATTTCTTTTTCAATCGAAATATAGAATTTTTCTTGATTTTTGAGATTTTTTTAAAAATTTTTATTTTTTAAATTAAGTCATAAAAAATAAGAAAAATATATCACGTGGAAAATTCGTAACTCAGTTTTCATTTTTTCAAATTCAATCATTATTTTTCAAGAATTTTTCGTTAAATTACCTATTCATTTTCAATTATTTTGTTTTTTTTAAATTTGGATTTCTAATATTTTTTCGCCAAAGCATAAGCATTTATTATTTTATTACTACGATTTTTGTCATAAAAGTTCATTTTTCAATTGATATCTTACCTAAAAAAATCATTTCCTGGATAAATTTTGTTCAAAATACCCAAAATGGAAATTTTAAATCTTTTTCGATTTCTTTATTTCAATACTTTCACAAAAAAAAATTTCAGCCTTTTTTCATTGTTAAAAAAAGGAAAATATTGAGCAATTTGCTTTAAAAATGCATTAAAGTAGGCAATTTTTTCAACTGAAGATTCGTCGTAATATTAAAAAAAAAAAATTAAAGGCATAGTAATATTTATTTTTCCATGGTTTTTCATTCTTTTTTCCCAATATCCTTTCCAAAAAACTTGTTTTCAAAATTTTTTGATGAAGCTTCATTTCTGAATTTTTTTATTCCTCTATAAAATTCTTCTTCTTAAATCAAAATTTACGATATAAATTTTTCTAGAAATTAATTCAGCAAATTTCATAAAAAGAAACTTACCTACACAGCTTCTTTCATTTCAGAAAAATTATAAATTATTATAATTGATGGAAAATCTATTTTTTAAAAAATCGATAAAAAATGGGCACAGTTTTTCATTAGAAATAAAAATGACAAGGTTTTTTAAATTCACGTTGGTTGGCGATTACTACGATATTAATTTTTTAGTTTTTCATTTCAAATTTTTTTCTGCAACTTTTTTTCAAAAATTTGAATTTTCATCATTATTTTTTTTATCACAATGTAAAACTTTACTCGATAAGAAGTAGAAATTTATTTATCGAGGTTCATTTATCAATTTTTATATTTTATGAAAAACAATGTTGGCAGTATTTTTTTTCATTTTTGAAAAATTATTAAATTTTTTCAAAAAAAAAATTGCATAAAAATTACTCTAGATTTATATTCATTATTACGTAGGGCACTTATAAGCGAAAAAATGAAGAGCCAAGAAGCTCGCAATTTACTCGTAAAATGAGAAAAAAAGCGCCAATATTTACTGTTCGAACGTCCCCGAGCAGAAGAAGAAAACGACGACGAGAAAAACAAGAACTAAAATTTTCACTCCCCAAATTATGGATTAATTGTCAAAATTTAAAACCTTTTTCGGTGTAGAAAAGCAACCCAAGCAATCCATATTCTCATTCTTTATTGTTCGCAAACGATATACCGCATTCATCGCTGGAGGAGGCCACGTGCAAGAGGAGAACACAGACAAAACGTGAAACCTGAAATAGGTAATAATTATCGGCGATAAAAGGCCATAAAACAAGGGTAATTTCGCGACAACTTATCGGCAAGGTGGCGGTAAATTAAGGAAAATATACGAAGGCGTGAGAGCTACAGCTAAATAGCTAAATCGGTATAAATTTCCAAACGCCTGTCACGCTGCTGCCGGCGATTCGCTTAACCTATATCTGAAAATCCAGCTTATACTTCGGTTCGGGTTTCCTTTTCCTTTCGGCTCAACGCTTATTAAATATTTTGCGAAAATTTGACGACACGTTGAACATCACAAAAGATGTTCGGTTTTCGGTATACGAGTCTCGAACAGACTATACAGAGAGCAACAAGCGAAAGAGCAGATGTTTTTCTATGTGCATTTACGAGGGTGGTTTAATCTGTTCTAAACACTACTGCACTTCTAAGAGAATAATTTTTTTCGTCGCTCGATTTCTCTTTCACTCGTACGAACCTTTTAACCATCCAAGATGTTCGCAACGCAACGGTCACATTAGCAAATAAAGCCCATTAAGATGGTGATAACGAACGTGGCACGATTCGGAAAATAGAATAAGAAAGTTCACCGCTTTAAAGAATCAAAATCATCGTAGCGTAAAAAACAATAACACGCGGCAATCTGCTAAAACAAAAGACCACTTAATCAATACCCATTAAGGGTTGAATTTATACGTTTGACGCGATACGAAAGGCCAAACAGAAAAAAAGAAAAGAAAAAACTTTCTAATCGCGACCACCGACAGTCGACAGCCCGAAAAAGTAATCGATTTGATACCAAAGTCTTTAGATTGGCAAAGTTCATCGGTTTCGATCTTTTCGTCTTCGGTCTTGGAACTCCTCGCGAGGAAGGTAAAAATTCACAATGCGGAATTGGAACTGTTTTTGAGAAAAAGTAAACGCGATACAGCTGTACAATGTAGAATGTACATGGAAACTCATATACCTCCTACCAGAGAATACACAATAACCAAACAGCTGGCGTTTTTCGATTCATAACCTTTGGAATATTTTTATGAATTAACACATGGTCAAGGTGGAGTAAAATACGCCAGCTCCAGCTTAGACTGTATATGCAGGCAAAGCCAATATACTATTAATAAAAGAATACATTACGACTGGAAGTGGAAAAACGTGAAAAATACGCGAATCGTAGACTTATTTTTATTTGCTGGAGTTGGCGCTGTCGAATGCTAAGTATTTAACCAAGAGAGGAACCCGTCGTATAATTTTATTTACGCTGGAATTATATTTAAAACTTATACAGTAAAAACGCGCGGTACTAACTTTTTCATCCTGTTTCGCAAGAAAACTTTAAAGACGAGAGAAATCATGGCAGAAAGTTTTTTCATTTCGAATTACCGCTATTATATTTACCACCAATTTGCAAATGCTTCAAGAGCTCGTAGTGTGTTTTTCAGTTGATGATTTTTAAGAAATACTGAAGAACGAATAGAATAAATGAAAATATTAAATAAAACTAAAAAAATATTGGCCTTCGTATTTTTTGCAGAAAATTTGCAAAAATAACCTCAGTTAGGTACATATTTTTCCAAAGATAAGTCGAAATTTTCCATACAAACACAATACTCCACAGTGAAATTGAGCCAAAAAAATAATTTTTTGTTTTCAGCTTATAACTCTTTAAATATGCGCGTAAACAAAAAAACGATCATTACTCAAATTGAAGTACATGAAATTTGTAACAAACATTGTTATATTGATTTTCTTCGAAAAGTGAACGGATGACGCAAAAACACGCGTTAAAATATACAGAACTAAAAATTAAAAATAAATTCAAGATGATCCACCCCCCCCCCCCTACATCCTTATATTAGTCAATAGTCACCTTGTGGATTATGTCGCTAGTATTTGTGCAACCCGTTCGTTTTTCGAAAAAAATTAATTCAAGATTTTTTGTTGCAAATTTTATGAACTCTAATTCTAGTTATGACTATTTTTTGTTTAAAAGCATAATAATCGCACTGAACACCGAGCAGAGTTCGCAGAAGTGCACTTTTCATTTTTTTTTTTTTTTTTTTTTTTTGGACACTTTGTGTACAGTAATGGGAATTTTTGCACCACCCGTCAAATTTTAGAAAAAAATTGGGGCACTGCTCAAAAGTTATTCAAATTTTTTTTTTTTTTAAAAGAGTCCACAGTTCACACAATATTTTTACTAAGGTGGTTAGGTCCTTGCTTTGAGCCTTGACTTTATTTTTTGGTCTCACACTTCAAAGGTGCTTCTTTTTATAAGAAAATTATTCTCTGTTTTTCGTTTGTCCCCTAACTGAATTCTATATGCCCCCTATTCAAGTTTAACCCCTTTTTTCAGAAAAATGAAAAATCGACCAATTTTTATCTTGTTTTGGATATAACCCATCACAGTCATTTCAATTTATGAAAATTGATTCCCAGTTCCTTGTTTTTAAACAAACTTACTTTCAAACAGTAATTTGGGGCATTCCCAATTTCAGGGGAGAAGACTTAAAATTTTTTGACATGTCGCAAAATCTCAAATTTGAAAATCCTTACAGGCCTGATTTAAAGGGGCCCAGAGCTCACAACAAAATTTGGCATGTCACATTTGTGACATATGTGACGCAGAAGTTTCCGCCCTTGCCCAATTTTTCAACAAAAAAAAAGTAAAATTTCTTGACTTAGCATTCAAAGTTACCTAATCCCATTTGAAAATGATTCTCTATTTTTTATTTTTTGCCTAACTGAATTTTAATAGTGCCACTTGGCTAGTAGCTACCTCCCAATTTTCAAAAAAAAAATTACAAAATTTTCGAACTTTTGCATTTTATTTTTGGTTTTAACCTATCAAAATAACTGTTCCCTTTCATGAGATGTATTTCCACATTTTTTAAATTTTTTACTGAATTTTAATTGGCACCTTCTAGCCCCTCCTCAATTTAAAAAAAAAGGCAATACAGTAGAACCTTGATTAACTGATCCAATTGGGGCGAAATATGATCGGATGTAGTGAGAAGTCATATGTATAATCTATTTTGGGGAGGGGGGAGGGCAAAAAAAACGTTGCACCTATTGCAAAAATTTTATAAAATGACTGAAATAGAAAATTACGAAAATAAGTAATGAAAAAATTCTCATTTTTTAGACATTTTTTTTTAAATTGGGATAAGTTTCATTTTTATGTTTTTAAAGTAAAAAAGAAATTTAATCAATTTGTTGGAATAAAAAAAAATTCTTAAAATTTTTTTAGGATAAAAAATTCCTAGCTTTTTGGAATAAAATTTTGAACATTTTTTTCTGTTGATTTTTTTTTTGAAGTATGTATACCTAAATACCCAATTGTGATGTGATCAATAAAAATCTAATCGTAAGTATAACGTCAAAAATTGACATTTTACAGGAGAGCAATTTTTCAAATTATAAAAAAAAATGTTTTTCCTCATTTTTGGATAGCTAAAGGTCTAAAATTAGATTTCCTTCCAATTTTTCATTTTTTCTCCAACTTGATTAGTATCACTAGCCTCCCATTTGTAAAATTAGATATAACTAATTTTTTTTCAAAACTACAGCTAGTAGCACCGTTTTTTGGCTAGGGAAAAAAATTAAAATTGGGAATTATTTTCGAATAAAAAGCAATAGCATTGAATGCTAGGTCCCAAGTCAAAAAATTTCGTTCTTTTTTGGTTTTCGTTTTTTTGAAAAATTGAGGGCGCCCCGAGGCACCACTTCAAATTCAGTTAGGAGAAAAATGAAAAGTAGAGAATTATTTTTTAATAAAAAACAACTTTGAATGCTAGATAAAAAAATTTTACTCTTTTTTTTTAATAATTGGGGGCACTCCAAGGTACCATTTGAAATCAAGTTAAGTGAAAAATAAAGAATTGGGAATTAATTCTCATAAGAAAAAACAACATTGATGAGCAATGACCAAAAAAAACAAGATTTAGAAAATCAGTCTATTTTTTCATAAAAAAAATTTATAAAAAATAAAAAAGGTGACCAGGGGCCACTTAAAATTCATTCTGAGGGAAAATGAAAATTAGAGAATTATTTTCTCGTGAAAGTAAACAAGTGGGGGGCGAGGTGAGACATAAAAAAATTTGAAAATCCAAAACGAGGACTACCTCTCGAAGTTGACATATTATGAGATACGTCGTGTTGTCGGAGGGTGGGGGTTTCGGGGTCAATTATGTGTCATCATTCGCAATTCGCATCATACAGTCTCTTCTCTTTCAGTCCTTCGAAATGGTGTCCTATTCGGGGAAAGGGATCAAATTTCTATGTTTCACCAAGTATGATTTGACGGACATTTTTTCGCCACCCGTACACTTTCTTAAAAAAATTGATACTTTTTTGGGCAAATCTTATATAGTTACTTATGATCAATTTTTTGTTCAAATGCATATTTGAGGAGTTATAATCTAAAAACAGAGAGAGAGAGAGAGAGAGAGAGAGAAAGAGAGAGAGAGGGTCCTTCTGGATTCACATTCAAGGGGCTTGTCGAGGGATGGGGTTCAGAGACCGTTTCAAAATCAAAAAAAATAAAAATACGAGTATTTCTTGGCCCAAAACGCAATTTAATTTCATTATTTCACTGGGCTACCAGTGCAATTCTTCGACGAGCAAAAATAACTCTACGATTTGGTCTCGGCCTGCGTTCCTACTTCGGTATTCGGCGCGTTACTCTTTTCACAAAAATGCCACCGTCATTTCACTCCACACTAAATTGAAAACGAAAAGGGTGAAACGATGGAACAAGTTTTCATCACGCTCTACTATTCCATGTAGGGTTAACGAGAAATTAAAATATGAATTAAATACTTCCTGGATTTGAAAAGAAAATGAAAAAGATACCAAACAGTAGTCGCTACTCGCTGGTGTGGCTCGTCTTTTGACATAGCCTGTAGACCTTGTTTACAACCGAATAAACATCCACTACCAGATTCCAATTTTTCAAAAGGGTCTCGATATACGAAGACTTTTAAACCATGCAAACGAATCGAACATAATATCACCTTCGAATTGCTTTTAGAAAATTCACAGACATGGTATGGTACCCTATGTACAATATACGTTCTTTTCGAAACATTATTCCAAGAAAAGAAAACATCATTCGAGATAAAAATCCTTACTTCGTTGTCCGATGAATATTTAAAATTTCAGTACGACTACGTCGCATCATTTCGAGACAAGAACAACGAATACCACCTCGAGAAAAATCTTGGGTAGGTACTTCGTTGTCGACGCAATTGTTCTAAAAACTAGTAAAGGGTAAGGGTTTTACAGACGTTAAAACTGGAGACTGGAGATCATTCGAAGGAGAGGAAAAAAAGAGCACAGGCGAGTAAAAAATACTAATTCGTAGTCTCCCCACATTTTGGAAAATTAGTACCGTTGTTCTAAGATAATCCATATTTGACAAACGTGCCTTTCAGTTTTGTTATCTTCTGTAAGGGTTCCATATGTATTGTTTTGCCATCGAATAATCATCTCTTTCAACGTGAAGCAGATTTCAACAAAAGATTTAAAGGGTTTCGAGTTGCGTTTTTTATTTGTATCGTTCAAAAAAATATCTCACGAGGTAAAAAAAAAATAGCATAGCCCAGGAACGTCAAACGTTCTCGTTTCGTTTGGATAAAATGTTGAAATATTTTCTAGTACTCACGTAATTCCGGATTCTTGACCATTGGAATGAAAAATCGTTGAAATCAAACCACGTTTCGCGTTACTGGTCATAATAATTGCAGGCAAATAAAATACAGACGAGATAAATAATTAATCTCGGATGTAATTGAGACTTGAGACGCCATTAATACAAAGACACGTTTTGAAACCGAACAAATTTCATGGCTATTTACCAGATTGATTGAAATAATTGGCCATTTAGCTAATGATACTGATGAAGATGGCAATAAAATTTGCCTTTTTTTGGATCTTTATCAACGTTAGAATGGAAATCACGACATTTTTCTTCAATTTTCTTATCACTTGGTCTCTCTAAACAGGTCTAAAATTGGAAATTGGAATGAAAAAATAAAAATTATTTTGCTCCTTTAAAAAAAAAAAAAAAATTTCGCAAATGAAAAATTCCATGTCACAAAAAATTTTCACAGATGAAAAATTGACCTTTTATCAAAAGTAAACAAAATAAATAAAAATATGACTGGAAAAGTGAGAGGAAAATATCTTGGAGGAAATGAGAAAAACAATCGTATAAAATATAATTGAGGCAACAATTGAAAAGCAACAGGAGCTCTTTCGACCACTTTTATTTACTGTTCAGGGCTACATGGAAAATTCAATTTTTACTCCACTGACGTCACGAACACGAGCTCGCAGCTCCTCGTTCGTATCGTTTCAAATATACGCGAAATACGACAAATAATATGGTTTTGTAACTCGAGAACAAACTTCTGCGAAGATAATTTCCAAACCCATACGACAATACATCCGAACACAGAATATTTAAACTATTACTATAGAAGCATTTGAAATAATCCTACCTTCGCCATGAACCGAGCATTTATACGAAACTGCACGTTGTTACTGTTACACCACACGTCCATTTTAATCACGAAATCATACAAATGAAATATTATACACCCGATATGCGATATAATACGCGAATGTGAGAGAAAAAAAACCTGAAATCCATTTCACGTTACGAAGGAACATAACGCACAAGCGACGAGCATACCACAAGCCGAGTTATTCAAAACACATCCTACTAAAAACTGACGAAAACTGTTATTCACACAACTAACAACGAACCATTACCACCACAAAGACACAAATCCGACACCGGTACACGAATCAGCCGTTCATTTCGCCAAAAGCAACCATGAAAATCACATGTACTCGCTTCATTCGAATTCGAATAACTAAAAATAAATGATAATTCGAATATTTAATCGCTTAACCGTTATCGTTTTCTTTGATAAAGGAAACTGAAACTGATAGAAAGATGGCCAAGGTCACGATCCGGATAAACGCAACAACTGAATCGTATTATGTGACTCATTTAGATTTCTAGAGCGTGGCAATTATTCAAACGACGACGAATATAAAAAGAAGAATTATTATTAAATCCGAATACACAGTAAGATGTCATCGATGTAGAATGCTTTTATCATCGTTTCTTTCTTCTACGACACAAGTGTCAATATTTTGTCATCGGTTTATCGAGAAATATATTATACCGAATGCTAAAATAATCATGTTCGGTTCAAGTACACATCGTGTAATCCTAATCGATGCTTGAATGAAAGAGATAACTCAAGCACTAGGTAATTCCTCAATCCATCTATTGCTTTCAAAACGAAAATTTAAAACCAAGGTTATACTTGACAATTTCAAAGTCTTCTATCATCTCAGTCGAAATTCAAATTAGTACAGAATGAAATGCTCCACAAATTCAAGTACTACAGACACTTCTAAATAAACAGTCAATTAAACTAACAGCACTGCTCTTATATTTTCATACACTCGAATTAATAGAATCATCTCATCTCGTTTGGGTTATCAAAATAAAAACCTCATTGTCGAGTGCATAGGCCATAAAGAAAAAAATTTAATTTAAAATAGGTACTCATTCTTATCAGTTATCAATTTAGTAATTACATATTCGACCATACATCATATTTTTATCATCTTTTAAGCAATTTAAATACCTCGATAAATGAAAATTCTCAATCATTGTGTACGAAAATTTTACGAATTATTTTTTAATAAGATAGATAAAAAGTATAGGAAGTAACTGTGGCGAAAAAAAATTGAATTTTGTACTTCTCTTATCGACCTTACACTACCTACATAAAGCAAAAAGCTGAAGAAACATTTAAAGCGTAAGATAAAAAGCTCACATCACGTTAAAAATTATTAGCTTTGGCGAGAAAATCCATAGAAAATCTATCAGTAATTAATTTTCAAACTCACCTTCGACTTTTGCGAAATGTGAAAAAAAATGTTGAAAAAAAACGTACTCGACGAGTGTAAAAATGTATGTAAAAAGAACACGTTGTTTCTGCATTGAACGTAAAAATGTAATGAAGCATTTTCTTATAACCGGCTGTGGCATCTACCGGTAAAATTCCAGTATTTCCCTTTTTTGTAATTCAACGCTTCCAAAACTCTTCAGCTTTTAGCGATTCTGCGCTTTCAGTTTCCATAGTAACTTATGAAATGTTGATTCGAATTAAGAAAGTTAAGCAAGAGAGAAGAAGTTATTTATTTTTCTCCTGAGGAGGTTACTGATGTGGAGTTAATACAACCTGCTGGGAAACATTATACGTAAAATCATTTTCCATTTAACTTATTATATTTTCATGTATATGAAAATTTGTCAAAATAAAACTATTAACGGAAAAATGCCTCTGCCATGTGTCTTGGAAAACGATACCCATGCGTAACCTATTTATCAAAAACGTTGAAGGTAGCCTAATTCGCTCACCTCTCGGGTGCACATGGGCATGGAATATTACATAACCTTGAAATATACACCGAAATGTTCAACTTTGAAAACAATTTGAAAAACTTTCGCAAGTTTTGTATTTGTAAACAATTTCGAAACTATGAAAGTTGAAAGCTAACGTGTTCGGGATCGAGTTATTTTTCAATTTTAATAGGGCCGAGCGTGATTTCAAATTTTCGTGTATGGTGCCTATTTTGCTATTTTACATTTTACAAAGAGCTACTACGAATGTGTTATAGTTTTATCGCCATTTATTTGGAATTAATTTTCGGTCTTGGGTGAGAATTTGCATTGGCCAAGGTGATCTTTGATTTATATTTTCATGAAAGAATGTGCGAGTTCATCGACGACTGTTATTTAAAAAAAAAAAAAAAAAAAAAAAAACTTTTTTTATCATGTAATCTCAGTTTCAGAATTTTTTTCAAATGTTTTTAAATGAAATTAAGTCACTTTCTAAGAGTCTCAAAGTTCAACATGGAATTTCCATGAACATTTTAATTACATTGAACAGTTTGTTCCCAGAAACATCATTTTAAAATAAACTCACAGTATCGTAATTAAATGTTTAAAAAGTAGATGAACATTTTCAAGTTGAAAATTGAATTTTTGGCAGGGGTTCGAAAATTTTTTTTCAAAATTATTTGTCATTATTTAAGGCGGTGCTCTACGCTACACAGGGTAGCCTATCCTGCCGTCAGGCGCAAATTTTTCAATTTCGTTTTTTTCGTGTTTTATTGCAGATTTTTTTGAAAAAACGAGGTACAATGCTGGCATTATGTTAGATTAAATGAATAAAATAGTTGAATGTGCCCAAATATTTAAAGAATCAGAATTATAAGCGTGAATAGGGACGAATGGGCCATCTCACCTCGCCGTTGTTTTTCCCACTTTTCGGAAAAACTACTCAACGGAATTTGACTAAATTTGGATATGTTGTAGAGAACAGTACCCGCGAGGACACTACGAAGCCCTTTTTTGAGTTTTCTGAATTTTATGAAAAATATAACGATCCAAAATTGCTTCATTTTCAGACCGTGATATTTTTCATAAAATCCAAAAAACTCAAAAAAGGCTTCGTAGTGTCCTCGCGGGTACTGTTCTCTACAACATATCCAAATTTCGTCAAATTCCGTTTAGTAGTTTTTCCGAAAACTGGGAAAAACAACGGCGAGGTGAGATGACCCGGGAAAAAATCTCATGGATCAAGTCATATCTATTTGGATAAAATCTGATCAGATTTGATCAAGTTTGATCCAAATGTTGATCTGATTGGATAAAATTTAGTCAAATTGGATCTAGTTATATCAGAGAAAATCCACTGATATCTAAAATGATTATATCAAAATAGATCAAAACATATCAACTAGATCAAGTCATATCAGTGAAAATCCAGTTATATAGAAATGGTTAGATCCGAATGGATCAAATTGGATCAAATTAGATTCTCTCATATATAATTTGATATTATTGGATCAAGTTATATCTGTGAAATCAAAATGAGTCAACACAGATTCATTTCAAAATTTTAGGGGCTACGAGCAGTGCCAGAATAGGGTTCCATCAAAAAAGTAAGGCAAAATTCGGAGTAGGCACTATTAAAAATGTAACAAACGACATGCTACATGCTTTTTTACATTTTTTTTTTGGATTTGGTCAAAAATTTTGGGGCGCAGTGCCCCCATGGGGTCCTGAAGGTATCACGACAAAAATCATTTCTGAATTTAAGTTGAAATTATTTACTCACAGGAATTTTTCCTGATACTTTTAGTTATACAACCTTGAGTAATTGTTATCTTTGATTGTGTGTCACATAAATACAATTAAACTGTCTTATTATATATGAAATGGTTCGTACCAAGTTGAGTGCACCATCATTGATCTGATTGGAAAAGTTAAGCAGCTTTGGGTTTGGTACTTGGATGGGTGACCGTTGAGAAAAATTTGGGATGGGTATGGTCAGATCTAACCATAATAAATGGGAAGTGTACCTATCAAATATGATCCAATCATATTTAATTTTATCTCATCATACATCATTGGATCAAATTGTGTATAGTTTGATCAAATTATATATGATTTGATCAAATTAAATATGATTAGATCAAATTTGATAGGTATAAAATTCATATATGGTTAAATCTGACCACTTCATATATGGTTAGATCCAACAGATTTTTTCCCGGGGACCCATTCGTCCATATTCACGCTTATAATTCTGATTCTTTAAATATTTGAGCACATTCAACTATTTTATTCATTTAATCTAACATAATGCTAGCATTGTATCTCGTTTTTTCAAAAAAATCTGCAATAAAACAAGAAAAAAACGAAATTGAAAAATTTGCGCCTGACGGCAGGATAGGCTACCCTGTGTAGCGTAGAGCACCGCCTTAAAGACAAATGTTTACATAGGTACCTACCTAAAGCTTTTAAAAAAATTTCAAGTTGAAATTGGAATTTTTAGCAAGTGTTCGAAAAATATAGAATTTTCTAATTCAAATGCAATTTTTAAAATTTATGGACATTAATTTTTGTAATTTTTTCAGTGCATTGACGCACAAAAAAATATCATTTGAAAATAAAATTTTCAACAGGGGTTCGAAAAGTGTGAATTTTGCGAATTTGTTGACAGGAAGTAATTTTTCACTATTTTTTTTTTTTCAAGTAATAGTATTATCTACTTGAAGAAAAAAAATATATAAATTTTTAAGATAGTTTGAAAAATGCGGAATTTTTTTAATTAATTCATTTCTCAAAATTCGTTGACATAATTTTTTTACTTTTTTTTCCAACTTATTTGTTGTGCAAAAAATAATTTTCCAACTTGAAAAATGAATTCTTGGCAACGGGCTAAAGCACGAAATTTTTAAATTGGATATTTGATCAAGTTTTGCAATTTCGTTCGAAAATTTAAAATTTGGTAGTTTGGTAATTTTTAATAATTTTAAAAAAATAATTCAATCAATTGCCAAAAATTTTCTAAAAATTCAATTATCAATTTTAATGAGTTTTTAAAATCACAGGAAATTCTAAAATTCAGCTGAACTTTTGAAAAATGTAAAAAAGTAAATTTTAAAAGTTTGATCAATTTACAATTTTAAAAATTTAGGAAAAATTCAAAATTTGATAATTTTTTAATTTTTTAAAAATTTAAAAGCCAATTTTTAAAACTTTAATTAAATTTTCAAAAATTCAGCAAAACAATTTTAAGTTGAAAAGTCAAAAAATTAAAATTTGATAAAGTTTTACAACTTTCTAAATTTAAGAAACGATAATAAATTAAAATAACTATTTTATAGTGACAGTCAGTAATTTTCAAATCTTGAAAGTTTTTAAAATTAAATCAAATATTAAAATTCTTCTGAACTTTCAAAAGAGGTAATGTAAATTTTAACATTTTGATCGATTCTCACATTTCTCAAAATTCGGCACAAATTTTAAAATTGGCAATTTTTACATATTTTTGGCATTTTTTAAAAAATTTACATCGTTAAAAATGATTTTTTTTTTCAATAATAATTATTAATTTTTTGATGTACGTATTTCGAATGTGCAAAAAAGTGTTGAAAAATAAATTTATTTGTTTCGATGAGAAACATAAAAATAAATATTGACAAATTTTAAAAATGCATCAATTTCAAAAAGTCTGCAGGTATGTTTCAAACCACTGCCAAAATTTAATTTTTATAACTTGAAATTTTTTTGTAAATCAGAAGAAAAAAACAAAGTAAGTAGATAATTGAGAGAAAAAAACAAAAAAAAAACGTTTCTCTAAGAAATTTTTCTCATACGGAACACATTAAGGTAGTTTATTAATTCCATATTTTTTGAACTCCTGCAAAGAACTCAATTTTCAATTATTTTTTTTAAAGAACAAGATTTATTAGAAAATTCACATTTTTGCGAACCCCTGCCAAAATTTAAATTTGAAATTTGAATTTTTTTTTGGACATTTACCAATGTTTAGAAAAGAAGAACAAAGAAATATTATATCAAATTTTGAAAAATACATACCTACCTAAATAACAAAATTTCTCATTTTTGGAGTCCTGAGCTGAAATTTAATTTTCAATATGAACTTTTTTTTTACCAAAAACGTTGAAAACATAGAAAAACTAGGTTTTATTTTCGGGGGAAAAAATTTTTACGATTTGAAAATTCAGAAATTTTTATTCTATCCGAAATTCTGAGATTCTTTTGCTTAAAAAATAAAGGAGATTTTGTGATTTTTTGTCTAAGAAAAAAAGTAATTTTTTAAATTTTTTTAATGAGAAAATTTTTATTTAAAAAAAAATCGAAAATTGCAACTAGAAAAATACATTTTTGGAGGGAGAAAACTACTCAATTTTTCCAATGAAAACGTCATATTTTATTTTTTTTTGAAAAAAATCTTCCAATTGTTTTGTGGGAAAAATCTCGTGTTTTTTAGGAAGGGGGAAAACAGTTGATTTTTTTAGAGTAAAAGTATTTCTTAAATTTTAAACTCGAAATTTTTTGGCGGAAAAATTTCTAAATTTTCATAAGGTAAAAAAGTTATCTATAAATTTTCATAAGGTAAAAAAGTTATCTATAAATTTTGTTTAATAGAAAAAATATAAAAAATTCCTATTTTTTTCAAGTTTTAATTTTTATAGATTCAATTTTTTCGATTTTCGTGAAATAAAAATTTTTTGAAACAAATTTAAGTTTTATTTTTTTCAAGGTATAGGTAGACTGCTTATTTAAAAAAAATTAATTGGTTTGAAATTTTAAAAATCTTAAAAATTTTTGGAATAAAAATTTTTCTGATTTTTTTTTTGGAGTGAAATTTTTTTAATTTTTATAGATTACAATTTTTGTGGAAAGCATTAAATACGTTAATTTAAAAATTTCGTATCTTCCAAGCCCCTGCCAAAAATTCAATTTTCAACTTTTTTTGTGTGAAAATGTTTGGAGTTTTGAGACTCTTGAGGAGTAGGTTAAATTTATTTTAAAAATCTGAAAACGTTTTAAGAATAGTTTGAAGTGGTAAAGAAAATATCTAGGGGGTGGTTTTTGACAATTTCAAAATTTTTTAAAATAACGTACACCCTTGAAATTCATAATGTGCCTACATATAAGGTTTCCTCAACACTAACTTATCCAATATATCCTTATTATAAGCAACTGATAAACCATTTTCAAAGTTCATCTTTGCACTTTGTGTTGAAATGAAATTTTCAGCTCGAAAGACCGAAAAGATATTTCATCAAGTAATTTTGCGCTTAGCGCGAAGACAATTTAAAATAAACATAAGCATCATCGCGCATTGAAGAACTAGTTAATATAAAATTCAAGATTATCCCCTTTCTAATTTCGCACGCTGCAAAGTCAGAGTCACCAATTCTTATTAGGAAGAGGTCATTAGCCGTAAGTCAAAACTATACGAGATCCCCAGAGTATAACCAATTTTAAACTTTCAATATGCTCGATAGGTAAATAATTCGACTTTCATCAAGGCTAATTAATTACTTATTTATGCGATCGTATTCAACAGGTACACTCGAGAAACCAACCAACCAACCAATCAATAATTTAGTTTAACAACTTTTCACTTTTCGCCCATAAGCCCAATTCATAGACTGAAAAGAAAATACCGGACTGTGTGGCTCTGGGTATATTATTGTCGAGCCACACAGCCACGAACTTCAAAAGTCTTAAATTCTTTTGAAATTTTTACCGCAGCTTTCATTGCATTGGGTACGTTCGGAGAATTTTCAGCTGCTTGGAATGTTGAAAATGAAATGCACTTTTATAAGTTGGTGGTAGCTCTCCTACAGTTCACTGTTCAACCGTATAGATTAAATATTTATATTTATAGTAAACTGAAATTCCATAATATTTTTCAAGGCACGTTTCTATCTCAAGTATAGGAATTCTTGTTCGATTTGTTTTATACAGGATGTCCGGCGAGTGGTCTGCCAAACTTGAAGTTTGGATATAAACAAGTAGCTACCACTAACAAAAATCTTCATGTACACATGGTGCCTATCTCGATTTTAAAGGGGCAATAGTGTACAAATTTTTTCAAATTTTGTGAAAACAATGCACGAACCAGGTGTAACTTTTTAAAAGCAACAAAAATAGTTATGTCAAAAATTTGCCTAACTTTGAAAATGAAGGCGCTACAAAGCTTTGAAAATTGGTATTTTCGAATTTCAATGCTCCGTAGCGCCTTAATTTTCAAAGATAGGCAACATTTTCACATGACGTTTTTTGTCCCTCTCAAAAAGTTACACCTGTTTCGTGCATTTTTTGACCGAATTTCGCAATTTTCATGTATCACCACTGCACCGTAATAAATCGAGGTAGGCAATATTTTTGACTGGGAATTTGCATTGCCGTAACTCCTTCAATTTCAAAGATAGGCAATCCAATATGATCACAAATTTTATTGCTTTTTCGAAGATCTATCCACTGCTGGTGTCGAAATTTTTTTTGAACGCAGTGTTGCCAATCGATTTTGCTAGGTAAAATACTGATTTTCAAACCTTTGTAGCTCCTTCATTTTCAAACTTAGGCAATATGTGTACATAAACTTTTTTGTTAGTCGTATTCGGTTATATCCAAATTTCAAGTTTGGCAGACCACTCACCGGACACCCTGTAGATCATGGTGTTGTAACTTCATTTTTTCTTTTTTTTTTCTTTTTGAAAATTGATTTCTTTTTCATAACTATTTTTACAAACAATATTTCTACATTTCCGGGGGCCCCCTTCCAGCATAAGCGTAGCTTGGAATAAATAGGGGGGAGGCAAAAAAATCCCTTATTTTTATCCCTATATTTTGTGGTAAATAGTTATTTAAAAAAGTATTGAGGGAGGAGGCGAATACACCTTGAACCCTATGTTTTTTTTCGTCCCAGAAGTTTAAAAAATATTATTTATTTTACTATCAAAGAAAAAAAAATTGATCCTTAAAAAATTGAGATTTTTCATTTCAGAAGAATTTTTAAAATTACTGTTTGAAAAAAAATCCCCGTTTTTTTCGAAAATGAAACGAGTTTTTTTTTTTACAAAAAAAAGGAAGAATCTTTTCGACAGAAATTTAAAAAAAATCTTCATATACAAGAAAATTTTATAACATTTTTTCTTGAAAAAAAAAAATGATTTGCAAAAAGTAAATAAATCGAGAAATTCTTCAGAATTTAGTAAATCAACAGAAAATTACTCAAAATTTAATAAATTGATAATTTACAACCAGTTCAATGAGATGAAATCAAAAAAAACTTCAAATTTCAAAATTATAATAAATTTTTTAAAATTAGGTACCTACCTACCTACCTATTGAATAAATTAAAAAAATTGCAAAAATCAGTGATGGAAGAGCCCTATATGTGAGGCTCTCGCTCTTCGCTCGCTCTTTGAGTTGCTCAGCTCTCGCTCTTCGCTCGCGGACTCGCTCTTTAAGTTGTTCAGCTCTCGCTCTTTGCTCGTCAGCTCGCTCTTTGAGTTCTCGGCCCTCGCTCTTCGCTCGGAAGCTCGCTCTCAAAATTTTCGGCTCTCGCTCATCGCTCGCTCTTTAAAATTATTCGGCTCTCGGACTCTTACTCACGCTCCTACTCATTGCAGAAAAAATTCACCATTTTTATTCATATTAATCTATTGAAATATTGATAATTGATATTCAATTTGCAAAATAATACTGCACTTTGCAGGGAAAAGGTGAAATGATCATGAGAAAAATTGTCCTGAACACAATTTTTGTTTTAAATTTTAAAAAAACGAACAGCTCAAAAATTTCACGCTCTCGCTCCCGCTCGCGCTCTTCAAACTGAACCAGGCTCGCTCCTTGTAATGAGCTCAATTCGTTAAGAGCGCTCTTTCCAAAAGAGCGCTCCCATAAGTTTCAAAACATTGGCTCTGGCTCTGGCTCTTTCAAAAATAGGGCTCTTCGCGGCTCGCGCTCTCGCTCGCTCCTGGCTCTTTCATCACTGGCAAAAATTGAATACCTGAATCAAGAAATTCTCCAAAACTTGATACATTGACAAAATTGTTAAAAAATTCAAAAAATAAAAAAAAATAAAAATGAAGATTGGCAAAATTTAAATAAATTAAATGATTTCTAAAAATTTAATAAATCGACAGAAAATTTACAAAATTTAATAAACTGAAATTATGTAAAAAAAAAAGAATCATTGAGCTGAAATTGAAAAATAATTTTAAGCTGTAAAAATTTAAAAATAAATAAATTTAAAAAATGTCACAATAATCGAAAATTTATTTTAAAAAAATAATAAATTGAGAAATCGCGAAATTTCAAAAATTATCAATTTAAAAAAAATCCTGCCACAGGATTACAATTCGTTCACAAAAATTAGAAAAATTATTTTGTAAAATAGGTACTAAAAAGTTTAGAAGAACCTATTCAGTAGGTATATCGAATAGACCCGTGTAGCAACGTCGATGCTAATTTCCATATAAATGTCGACACATCGAAAAGTGACCGATTTCGATGTGTCGACATTTATATCGACATCCACATCGACATTTGCAATGGTGAGATTTTGAAAAATATGCTAAGTTCAAATATTCAATATAAGTATATATTAAAATTACACCAAAAATAGTGTTCAAGCCAACATTTCGACATTTTTTGTCAAATATGCGGCATTGAGGACACCTTTGTAGCTGGACACATGCGAGTGTCCAACTGACATAGAGATGATTCTTAGACCTTATGTACTAATTCACAACACACTTTATCTGCGAGTATCACAATCACCATCAAGAAGTCGACAGTCAAGTCGATGCATTATTCGACCCTCGACTATTAGATCGACATTAACTCGACTTAAAATTCCTCTGGTCAACACTGTCGACAGTTAAGTCGATGCATTATTCGACCCTCGACAATCACATCGACACTATCTCGACTTAAAATTCCTCTGGTCGACACTGTCGACAGTGAAGTCGATGCATTATTCGACCATCGACAATTATGTCGACAATAACTCGACAAGTCGTTGTATTATTCAAAACTTTGAAAAATAAGAAAATTTTGTGATTCTTTCAAAAATTATTTATTCCTGAGCTTAAAATGTTCTTATTAATTGTTTTTGTTCTTTTTAGATATAAAATTTGTAAATTTAATTGGCAGAAATTGTCGACATAAATGTCGATGCGTTTATCGAGTATCGATTTTTACATCGACTTGTCTATGTAGAAAAACAACGTTTTCTAAATTATAGGAAAATACTGAGAAAAATTCAAAAATTTTGATTGAACAGTTATGTTTAACATAGAACATTACTTTAAATCTCAAATATCATTTTTAATTCATCGTTAACCGAGAAAAAAATGTGTCTGAATTTTGTCGACATAAATGTCGATGTCGACAATTGCTACACGGGGAATATAGTTTCCAATAGTTAAATAGGCTATCCAACACGTAGGTACTTAAATTACCCACTTAAATAAGCTATTTCTATTCAAAATCTCAAAAAGGTCCCATCCCTACTTCAAGTGCATACCTTAACGACGTATTAATACGTTGTTAGGTGTCTTACACTATCATATAGTATACACCTTGGCACATAAATATTTTCATAAATATGAAAACAACACGAGACCAGAGAGGAATACTGGGCAAAAAAAATGATTGCAAAATAAGAACATCGGTATAAAAGTTCCTCCAAACACGCGAACCTTATATAGAAATAATTATTTATTTTTTGTTCGGATACATCATGCTCTTTCTTTCGTTCCTGCGTACGTGCAGTTCTTACGAAATTTTCCAAGTAATTGAAGCGCTACGTTACTTCGAAAGTTATTATTGTAAAGTTTAACGTATACATTAATTATAAGAAAATGTGATAACTTCCACGAGACAGATTTTTCCGGCATGGCAGACGTATCGCTCAGTTGTTCAATATTTTATCTAAACGTACAATACATTTTAACCATCAACGAATGAGCTATATGTTTGAACTTTTTAAATTCTTGGCAACCCTTGTCAGAAACGTGCGAAGCTCAAATAACAAAGCAATGTTTTGCTAAATTGTACGCATCATTGTCTTTATAGTGTATTAGATTATTGCCATAAAAAAGATAAATGCAACATGATATACCTACCTACGTATGTTTGAGTTTGTACTTATTAAATTTATATTATTGTAAATTATGACGATGATCAATTAAAATAGCACGAGTTGTGTTTCTCATTATTATGTGAATTGATAAACTGATGAGTCTATTAGCTTGGTACCCATGAAAAAAAATATATGATCAAAAATGATCACACTTGATTAAATTTGATCAAAATGTTGATGTAATTCCATCAAATTCTATCATATTTTATCATATTCTATCATATTCTGTCAAATTAAATCTGACACATTTCGTCTAGTTATATCTAGTTGTATGAAATTTTATAAAACATGATAAATATTGATCAAATAATATCAAATTAGATGTAATCAACTTTAGTGGAACTATTTCAACTATATCCAACTCGATAGAAAATTGTAAAATTGTATAAAATTTCATTAATTTCTATCAAATTTGGATAAAAAATAAAATTAACTTCTGAAGTCATTGTATACCTAATTTGATATAATTTGATCACTTTTGATAAAATTTTATCGATTTTGATAAAATTGTATCAAATTTTACAAGTCGCTACCAAATTGGATATAGTTGCAAAAATTGCACCAAAGTTGACCATACCTAATTTGATAGAATTTGATAGAATTTTATGCAATTTTATGTGTATTTAACAAATTAGATATTATTACAGCAATCGCGCCGATGTTTATGTATATCCAATGAGACATAATTTGATCGATTTTGATAAAATTGTATCGAATTTGATGAAATTGTATCGAATTTCACATGTTGATACCAAATTGGATTTAGTAGCAAAAATTGCACCAAAGTTAACCATACCAGATTTGATATAATTTGATCACTTTTGATGAAATTTTATACAATTTTATTAAAATAGATCAAATTATATGCATCTTGAGTGTTTTTAACGTAGCAGTTGCTACTCTTAGGTAACTTGTGGAGCCAAAAAATATAAATATAATAAGTCTGACTTAACCAAAATTACATAGGTATACATATCATAGTACCTATTAAACTCCAAAATTTATGTTGGAGTTGATTTTTGGTTGAAAGTTGAAAGAAGTAGAGTAGGATCCCTTCCAGTGTACCTTCCTTCATACTTATATCTAAAAGAAATTTTTATAATTGATATGTGTTTACCTACAAAAAATGAACAGAACATCTTTGATCAAATTTGATCACAAAAATGTGAACATCACTTTTGATCAACTTTGGTCAAATTATATACAGTTTGATCAAATTGGATCAAATTGTATCAATTTCTATAGAATTTGATCAAAAGTGATGTTCACATTTTTGTGATCAAATTTGATCAAAGATGGTTTGATCATATTTTTTTTTCATGGGTAGGTAGGTAAAGGTATCTTTATCTACAAGGTGTCAAACGGTCATGAAAAAGTCATAAAATTTGAAAATGGGTCATGAAAGTGATGAAAAAGTCACGAATTTTTTTTAAAAATCACTAGGTCAAGAAAAGACATGCATTTTTACTCTTTGAAGTCATGAATTTTAGATAATATTACCCGGGCAAAATTACAAATTCGCTTTATAAGTGAATTTTTTTCAAAGTATTGTGATTTCTCTGAAGAAAATCAATTTTCTAGAAAAAAAAATTTTAAGGGAGAGGGGAATCTATTTTTTAGGGGGAAAAAAACTTATTTCTTGGAACGAAAAAAAATGAATTGTTTGGAATGAAAAAAAAAAGAATAATATGTGGAATGAAAAAAAAATGATATTTTTAGTAAAGGAAAGTCGCTCAATTTGGGGTACTTTTTGTAGAACGCCCATAAAATTCGGAAAATTTTTTTATGGGTTTGGAAAAATGATGGAATGTGTTCTCAAATGATTGGTCTTCACTTCTGTCAGGTTGAAAGGGTGAAAAAAATTTTAAATTCGGAGTTACAAATTTTTTTGTGAGCATCTTCAAAAACAGGGTTTGAAAAAGTGGGCTCCAAATTTTGGGTACCCCCTGTATCCTAATTTGGGGTACCAATCCAAAGTAGGTACTTTTTGTCAAAATTTAGGTTATTTCAATCATTAAGGGATTCGAGTCGACTGAAAAAATTGGAAAAAAATGTTAAACATTCAATTTATTGAATCAAAAATATAATAATGACTTACAAAACTTATTCTTAGTCAAAAATTATACTTCAAAATTTGCAGTCCATTTTTAGAGCCAATTTTTTCAAGCCTTGTTTTTGAAGGTGCTCAGAAATTTTTTTTTACTTTTAGACTACATAAGGTAGTTGCACCAGTCGTTGGCCACGACCCAGTGGTGGGTCACTTGAGAAGAAAAATGTTTATAATTAAGCGTATTTTTAAAATAGCTTCAGAAATTTTTTTTAGAGCAAACCTGGAACATTTCTGCATAGAACCACATAAAAGTTTTGAATCAATTCTGTTCAAGTAATTAATAATGATCGTCTGAAATTTTTTTGTTAGAACAATTTTCAAAATGATGCCAATTCTAAAGATTTTTGTTAAGCCGAAGTGTTGTCGAAATATGAATTTTACACTATTAAGATTAATAAAACTTGAAATATAACCATTTGGACCTGAATCAGAAGAGTTTGGAGATTCCATTTCTTCATTAAAATAAAAAATATTGCCAAAATTCTATCAAATATGGCGGTGACTATCTACTGGAAGGAAAAAATGGTGTTTAGCCAGTAGTTGATCATTTTGATCAAGTACTAGATTTACGAAATTTTTGTAAAGTTCTTGTGGTTGATCATGCAAAAAATTTGTAAATATTTACGAAAAATGATAGTTTCTCTTTCTCATGGCTAATGAGTGACAATTTTACCGAATACTTATTGATTTTTTTTAAAAATTAAATGGTTGAGAGCCGTTGTCATAATCTGATTGACCAACTACTGGGTGATCAACTACTAGCGCGTGACCAACTACTGGGTGGTCAACTACTAGATTATCTTGACCAACTACTGGACTTTTCTATTTTTTCACTTAAAATGGTCGTAATTTTCAAAGAAATGAAGTAAAATTAAACAATTATAGCGCATTTTATAGTAGAATACACAAGGAATCGTTTGGTATATTCACCATTTCGCCAACGTTATTAGTTTTTAAACCAGAATGTTTTTTATAAGACACTTCCACTATAAGGGTCCACCACTGGTGCAACTACCTTATTTTTTAAATCATTTTTGCAAAATTATATGCGTTCCGGTGAGTTATGATTCTAAACAACAGGTACTTACTACTTACCCCAAATTAGTAATTTTCATGTTTGAAAAAAAAATGTGAAAAAAATGAAAAATAATACTTTCCGAGATTTTATTGGAATACTTATTTGAGAACTTCCAACATTTCTCTTTTGGTAATGAACGAAATTAATTCGAAAATTAAAATATTTTTCCATAAAATATCGAGTTTAAAACTTCTCTTTTTTTGGGAGGAACTCTGTTTTATCGAGAAAAATTCTCTTTTCATTTTTGGAATAAAAAATAATTAAATGCGAACTTTTTGGTTCAAAAATTTTCAAAAATTGTTTTGGAATAAAAAAAAATACTCAATTTATTTTGAATTTGAAATTTGAGTAGGCAAAGAAATCCCAATTCTTCTGGAGTAGAAATTTTTTCGGAGGAAGGAATTTCAGGATTTTTTGGAATTACAAATATTCAAAAATCTTTTTTTTTTCAATTTTAAGAATTTTTTCAACTTCTTAAATTTTGAAAGATTTTTGAATTTAGGTATTAAAATTTGTAGGGTTTTATTTATTTTTGAGTTTTATTCGATTTTCGCAAAATTCAAAAAATTGATTATATTTTTGCAATTTAAAAATTTTCCCTGAACAGATCGATTTTTTTTACAAATTTTCAGTTAATTGGATTTTGGGAAAATTTTCGATATTTTTGATTGCAGTAGGTATATGCAATTTTTTAATTTATCTAATTTTTAAAAATCTCAAGTTCACGATTTAAAATTTTTCTACAAATTTTCAATTTGTAAAATTTTAACGTACCTATATCTACCTATTTTTTTATTTAACCAATCAATTTTTTTAAATTTTTAATTACCTATTAGATATATTTTTTTCAATTTCACGTGATTTTTTTTTTTTAATTTACAATTTATAGATTTTCGGAAAATTTCTGATAGAAAAAACGTAGGTAAGCATTTTTACAATTTTTTATTTTTCATTACGAACTGAATTTTGGAGAATTTTTTGATTAGTTCTGTTTCTGTAAATTTTTAATGCAATCATCAAAAATTGATTCGAATTCATTTTTGAGAAATTTGTGACATTTTTGCAATTCAAAATGTTTGCCAATTTCAGCTCATTAATTTTTTTCAGGTTCAAAACTTATTAAATTTTGGAAAATGTTCTGATTTATTCAATTTTATTTTTGTTCTTTAATTTGTTATATTTCTGAATTTTTTTTTTTTTTCGAACTCATAAATTAACAAATTCTTGCAAATGTCTACACTGCTTACTTAACTTACAATTTCCTCTTTTCATTTAATATTAGTAATTCATAAAAAAAAATTGAAGCCTTATTAAAGCAGATAACTGATAAGTATTTTAGAGCATTTAAATACATTTTTGAAAATGTATTCCAAAACCCTATTCAGATACCTACTCGTATTCTATATTTTACAATTTATCCATCCCCAACTCGAAGTTGTCGATAGGCATAGGCATGCGTCCATCTTTATGAAAACCTTTCAAATTAATTCAATTATTTAGGAGTCGTTTTACAAACACACGACACGAGAGACGCGCAAACAAACAAAAATAAATGTCTATTTCAATTTCAAATAAACGCAAAAAATTGCAAAAATTAAAAAAAATACGCATCGGACACGAAAACGCCAAAAAGTGCAAGCGGATATGACAATTCTGCAACTATAAAAATGGCAAAGTACCGTAATAACATAACGCCTTTATGTTCAGGTGTAGTTTATTACTTGCGTTTTTCTTTCTCTTGAGAGGTTTCTCCCCCTTGATCAAAGTAGAAGTTGTTGCTGTAAACTCAGGGGAGTTACACGTTGATCTACGAAGGGCGAACCTCACACAGTCTCTTTTATGACCTTCGTCGTCGAAAAAGAAATTGAAAAAAAAAATGAATGGTTGTAAAATGTATTTCGTTTTATATGTTTGTAAAGGTAGAGCACGTTTATTAAAAAAATTTTAAGTAAAGCAAATCACAACAATCTTATCTGGTAATCGTAAAATTTACTAGCGAACTGAAAGGGGTTAATGTTTAATTGTTTTTAGCTTTATCTCTTTGCTGTATTTTTACGTGTAGCTGTTTATAAAATTGAAATTTCTGCGAATACAGTATAGTCTTTTGAACCTAAGACTTCGACTTTTTTCAAACCTAAAATCCATCTTGCCATCATTTTGATACACTCGACCTAAAAAAAGAAATACGTAGAGATATCTTTGCCTGGTGAAAAATCTTATTTTACGATGCACGAAAGCCCAGCTGTTAAACACTAATTTAAAAAAAATTGTTTTGAAACAAAATTTTGAAAATTGCGTTTTCATAGAGTTTTTAAAAAAGGGGTTTTTGAAGACAATAAAAAAATGAATAACTTGCAAATTATTTTCAAAGATGATTTCAAGAAATGGCTTATGAACGGAAAAAAAATTACTTGTAAAATGAATTTGAAAACAAAATTCAACATACCTAAAAATCAAAAAAAAAATTATGACCAAAAATTTTAATATTGGTTTTTTCTTTAAAAGTAAAAATATTTTTTCTTAAAATAATTTTTAAAGAAATGAAATTAGTTTCTGAGTAAAAATCAAGAGATTTCATAGGTACCTGCACTACACGTGTAGCAACGTCGATGCTAATTTCGAAATAAATGTTGACACATCGAAAAGTGACCGATTTCGATGTGTCGACATTTATATCGACATCCACATCGACATTTGCAATGGTGAGATTTTGAAAAATATGCTAAGTTCAAATATTCAATATAAGTATATATTAAAATTACACCAAAAATAGTGTTCAAGCCAACATTTCGACATTTTTTGTCAAATATGCGGCATTGAGGACACCTTTGTAGCTGGACACATGCGAGTGTCCAACTGACATAGAGATGATTCTTAGACCTTATGTACTAATTCACAACACACTTTATCTGCGAGTATCACAATCACCATCAAGAAGTCGACAGTCAAGTCGATGCATTATTCGACCCTCGACTATTAGATCGACATTAACTCGACTTAAAATTCCTCTGGTCAACACTGTCGACAGTTAAGTCGATGCATTATTCGACCCTCGACAATCACATCGACACTATCTCGACTTAAAATTCCTCTGGTCGACACTGTCGACAGTGAAGTCGATGCATTATTCGACCATCGACAATTATGTCGACAATAACTCGACAAGTCGTTGTATTATTCAAAACTTTGAAAAATAAGAAAATTTTGTGATTCTTTCAAAAATTATTTATTCCTGAGCTTAAAATGTTCTTATTAATTGTTTTTGTTCTTTTTAGATATAAAATTTGTAAATTTAATTGGCAGAAATTGTCGACATAAATGTCGATGCGTTTATCGAGTATCGATTTTTACATCGACTTGTCTATGTAGAAAAACAACGTTTTCTAAATTATAGGAAAATACTGAGAAAAATTCAAAAATTTTGATTGAACAGTTATGTTTAACATAGAACATTACTTTAAATCTCAAATATCATTTTTAATTCATCGTTAACCGAGAAAAAAATGTGTCTGAATTTTGTCGACATAAATGTCGATGTCGACAATTGCTACACGGGTACTTACCTACATACTTTAAAATTTTTTAGAAATTTTTTCGCAAAATTGAAAGATATTTTTCTTTAAAGAAATAATAAGAGAAATTTACCTACGTAGGTATTCACTTCTGAAAATTTTCTACTCTAAAAAAATTTATGAATTTTCCCTCGAATAAGTGAAAGATTTTTCTACCTCGACCCCTCTCCCTCAAAAAAAAAACAATTGGAAAGATCTTAAAAAAATTATTAGAAGACTCTTTTTTTCAAAGGAAATTGGGAACAAAAATCGGGATTTTTTCTCTAAAAGTAAATATAATAGCAAAAAACTAACAAACTAACTAACAAAATAAAAATCATTTACCTAGATTTTTACTTCTTTTTTTAAAAAATGTATTATTTTACTACAAAAAAAATTATATTTAGAGATACCTTTCATCAAAAAAAAATTGAACAGTCTAATTTCAAAAATAAAATGAAATATGACAAAAAATAAGTTTTTTCTCCAAAATAAAGAGAAGTTTTTTCAAAAATGGACTTTTTCCTCCCAAAATTGAGGGATTTCTTCCTCTAAAGAAATGGGATTTTTTTCTATGAGAATTTAAGGCGTAGGTATTTTTATTACAACATATAAGAAAAAATTTTAAATTCAAGATAATTTCAATTCCAGTTTAAACAAAAAAATTGATGTTTGTTTTTCTCTAAAAATTAGAGACAACTTTTTAAAAAACAAAGATTTTTACTGCTTTTTATTAAATTTTTTTCAGAGAAGTAAGTAAGTATGTATATTACAATTTTTGGAGAGAAAATATTAGAGTACATTTTGCTAAAAAATTTTTAAAAAATTAAAAAATTAGACTTTTTTAGCATTGTAGAATTGAATCGGCTCATGCTAAAACAGGTTATAAGTCACATTTTTGAAAATGTCATCGAAAATGTACAGGAGGCAAAAAAAAAGTGTATTGCACATGTTTTTTTCGTCTCCTCTAAAATTTCAAAAAAATGTGACTTGACATGTTTTTGCATGAGTCGATTCAATTGAAAAATGGGAAAACATTTTTTTTTGTTGGAAAATATGTACTTAGATTGTGAAAATTTTCCAGCCTTGTCACGAAAAATCTGAATGACTCATCTGAAGAAGTTCCAAACTGAATAAAAAGATCCCTAAGAATTATTGCACTGGGGTCTCACTCGACTCTCGCTGTCACTGCCTAAGGAATGAAAAATTTGAAAAAATTATCAAATTCCACATAATTAAGTATGTGCCTTAGTTTTAAAATTAGAGGACTTTAAAAATTTCTAAGTGGTGTTTTGACTGGAATGTATTGCAAAAAAAAAAAAAAAAATCAGAAAAAATACTCATAAATTTATCATCACGTTTCCTACTTACCTATCATTCAAATTTCAAAATTTTTGCTCACACGGTTCCCAGAAAGGAAATTTTAAATAAAAAAGTTAGGTGTTCGCGTGCATGGATTAGGGTCGTTCAAAATTTTATTTTTTTCGAAATGTCAAAGTCTTGCCCTATAAAAAATAAAACTTTTGGTGTAATTAAATCAACTCCCTAAAAATTTTTCTTCCAACTTTTTTTTTGGAGTGGTGGCTCAAAGCCCCTTTTATTGAAAAAATCAAAAAAATTCAAAAAATTGAAATTTAATTTTTTTCTAAAAATTTTTAACAAAATGGTCACTACACAGGTACTTTTACTCAACAAGATAATTTTCGGTGATTTTTCAGAAGACATAAAAAAATCCTTTTTTACATCTTTTGAAAAAACAATTAAAAATTTGGTAGAATGAAAAAAAAATTGGATCAAAGTAGTCTTAAAATATACTTACTTACATATTAAAAAAAAAAAAACATTCATGGAGATTCTTCAAATTTACTTCTATTTTCAACAAATTTATTTTATTTCTGGAGAAATGGCGCAGTGCATGCAGTTCCTGAAAATTGAGGTAAATTTGAAAAATCGCCATAAATGTTTTTTTTTTTGGGTTAAAAATTTATATGTTAAGACACTTTTGAAGTTTTGATCCCCCAAAAAAAAACTTTTTTTTTTTTTTCTAAATCTGTTTCAAAAAAAAATTAATTAAAAAAAATAGGTACCTAGGTATCTAATATTATACTTAATTAAAAAATAAAAATTAGAGAAGATAATAGTGTTTTATAGTCACATGACTTTTTCATCGAAAACCGGTATACCTTCGTCGAAGAGGAAGAATTTCAGTCCTTTTCCAGAATGTGCAATGTTTTTCGAAGGTTAAATTTCATTTCCTTCATGGCTGTTCTAGGTGACCTATTCGAAGGTTGAACTGGTGGCGTATACTAATCATTTTGTGAAAATGACTGAAAATTAAAATTTTTACGAATTCAGCCAGGGTAGGATTTTGCATTGAATTTTTTTGGAGCTTTTGTCATTGTCATTGATCAAATGCAATTTCTCATTTTTTGAAAATTACTGAAAATTACAATTTTTACAAATTCAGTTATTTATTTATTTTTTGAAAAAATAACTTCTCATTTTTTTGAAATCATTTTTCCCTCATTTTTTTTTTGAAATAGAAAAAATTATATTTCTCAAATTTTTTCAGAAAAAACATCTCCGAATTTTTTTGAGAATCGATGAAGTCGTAATGTGCAAAAATAAAGGAAACCTATTTTTTAAAAAAATAGAAAATCAGTAGATATTATTTAGTGTTTAACTACTTACTTCTTGAAAAACTTCTTACCTATTAATTTTTTTTCAAAAAATTATTTTCTAGGAAATTTTTTTTGAAAATAATGTTTTACTGATTTTTAAATAACAAAATTATCTATAAAAATATTCCATTTAAAAAAAAATTAAAAAATTAATTCTATATTATTAAAAAAATATATATTTTAAAAAGAAATCGCTTCAAGTATCTATAAATTGTTTTTGGCTAAAGGTTTTTGGAAAATTATTTACGTTTAAATTTTCTTTTAAATAATTCTCTTGGAATTTTTTTTTGGAAAAAAGCTTGAATTTATCCTTTAATGAAAACCAAAAATTTTACCAGAGGGAGGGGAAGAAAAGTAATTGAAACTCGAAAACAAGTACCACCCCAATAAGTAATAAGTGTAAAGAAAAACTCGATTTCAAAAGAAATGCTCGAAAACGAATTAAATTAACACACCACGATTTACATCCATATCACGTCGTTTGTGTTCATCTTCTTGAATTCGTCACTGCCAAAATTCCTAGTCGCATCTATTGGAAAAATATATCAATGTGAAAAAACCTAGTTCGCCAGCTAAGTGCCCAATTTATCAAGATTCGATACGAATACACTAAAATAATAAACAAGCGACTGTTGGAAGGTGTTAAAAAAATCATACTCATTTTCAGGCGATTTAAATGTTCGAAAAAAAAGGTAGGTACCAGATGTAGAGGGAAAAAAATAAATAAACGTACAAAGGGTAAATTCTGACATTAGAGTAGGCTGTTATCGGTTATAGCGGCGGTTTGTAACAGTTAACGGATTAGAATCAAAGAATATGGTAGCTTTTCGCAAAATGTTAGTTACAAATTTTGTTCTCATAAAATAAAAAGGTTGTTGCCGCTATTGGGATTTAGCCAGAGAGCGAATCTTGCAAGTCGTAACCCATAAATATGGGTTTCGCTAGGTAAGATAAATTGCGAAAAAATAGCCTACACATTTGTGTACCGTAGGTAAAGGCGATAGGCGAAATTTCACTCTGTAACGAGATGGGAGCAGCATATACGAGTCACATATACACAAAAGTTTCCATAAAAAGTATACGGTTGCTGGCGGTGCTCGCTTTTGCGCCTTCTTATACTTACCAATTAAACCAACACTTTTGCAAAGTGCTCGCAAACGAGTTAAAGAGAATAAAGGGAATCGCCCGTCGTCGCCACCGCTGCCACCACTTCTTCTCATAATACTCTTCCATTTAATGGAAAAGCTTAATATCGAGAATTTTTCAAAAACCCAGCGAAAAAAATAACCGAGTTGTGTGTCCAAATGGCACGACATGTCAAATGCATATCCTTTATCGTTTTTTTTCTTCTTATCATTTTGTCAATTTTTTTCCCCTCGTCTCTCGGTCTAGTTTCTTTATTTTTGGGCATATAAGCGAAGAGGTTCTACTTCATTTTTAAAATTGAGTTTTTATTTTTGAAATAGCCTACCTTTGTACGAGTTTATAGGGCAGAGATTCTTGAGCATTTTATGAGCAATTGAGTTTGTCGTGAAAATAAATCAGCAAATAAGTATGCCTACTACCTGGGCCATGTCATTTTTAATACTTAACATAGGTATTTATAAGATTTTTTCCAGAATTGTTCATAAAATTTTTTTTATTTGAACAAAAATATACTTTTTGAACGTTGAGAATTTTTTTTGATTGAAAAAAAAATCGAAAGGTAATTGGAGGTTTCTTCAGGAGAATTTATAAAATGTATCTTTTCTGTGAATTAGTTCCTTTCTGCTCGCACAAAATTTTTTATGGCACCAAAAGAGTTTTTCCAAAAAGTTTTGAAAGAATTTTTTTTTTTTTTTTTTTAAAGAAAATATTAGGTACCTACTTAGCAATATTTTTTGTTGAAAAATTTATTTTATGATTTTGGAAAAGTTTTTAAATTTTTTCAAAACAAATTTCAAGAGAATTTTTTTACATTTTTTTTTTAATGTAGGTACCTAGTACCTACCCCTAAGTGATTTTTGATTTCTTTTCTACAAAAATTTTTAAATTACCTATACCACTTTTTATATATTTTTTGAATTTGTTTCAAAGGGATTTTTTTTTAATCTAAAGAATTACAGCAGTTTTTCACGAAAAATTTAAAAATATTTTTCAAAAAAAATAACAAAAAAAATGGGAGCTTTTTTATAGTTACTTAAAGGCATTTTCAAATTTTTCTCAAAAACAAATTTAAGAGAATTTATTGCAAAAAATATTTTTGAAGTGCTTTTTGGATTTATTTCAATTTTCAACGAAACTATCCAAATTATTTTCAATTTTCGAATTTCTTTCTAAACTAGGAATTACCGAAAAATATTTTTTTCAAATTCGAAAGGAATTTAGAAGTTTTTAAAGATTAAAAAAATACCTACTTTTTTTTGAAAATTTCTCTTGGAAAGAACTTTTTTAAACAAAAAATATTTTTCAAAAATTCATTGAAGAAATTGTTATAGATTATTTTGTTTTTAGAAAAATTTTTGCAACAATTTTGTAATTTTTTGAAGTTTTTTCAATTTTTTCGAAAAGGGCTAAAAATACGTAGATAATAAAATAAAATAAAATAAAATAAATTTTTCGTAAAAACATATTTTTGGTGAATTTAAAAAAAAAACTGATATCTATGATTTTTAATTTTGTTTACGAAAACGAATGTTAAAAATATTTCTGGCTTGCAGATTTCTGTTGCAGAAAACTTTTTTACATAACAAAAAAAATTCAAACTTTTTTGATTTTAAACAATTTTTCTGATTTTATTTCTACTAAAATTTCCAAATTGTATGGGTAATTTTTTTTTTGCGAATTTAATAAAAAAAATTTAATATACTTTTTATCTGCAAATTTCTTTTCTTAGGAATTTTTTGTGCCAATCAAAAATCTCTTAAAAGAACTTTCATATCTAGGGTACTTTTTTCAACAAAAAAAAATTTAAGAGCATTTTTAGCCGATTTTTTTTAATTGCTGTTTTTTAACTTTTTGAGTAGATTTTGGATGATTTCTCAAAAAAAAAATGTCAAGAAAATTTTTTGCAATATTTTTGCAGAGATGTTTCATTTTTTTTTTCTTTTTTAAGTTACCACTATAGGTACTTCATAAAAAATGTGAAAACATTTAAACAGTATTTAAAGGAAAGTTTTTAAACAAATTTTTTTCTTCGAATTTCTTTCCATGATAATTGAATATGTCTGTACTTTTTTCAACAAAAATTTGAAAGAATGTTTATGTTTCTTATAATTGTTTGAAAAAAGTTTCAAATTTTTCCAGGAGGATTTTTAAAAATTCCTAAATTGGATTTTTGAAATTTTTTATTTATCACATACGTTTTGAAAATGTTTCCTTTTTGTAAAATTCTTTCTTGAAATCATTTATGTGTCAAAAAAATTTTCGAACATTTTTTGAAAGAGTTTTTGAATTTTTTCTTCCTAAGAAAATTATAACATTCAACATCTTCAATTTTTCCAGGCGAAATTTTTAATATGGTGACGAAAAAATTTTCAGAAGTTTCTTTAGAACAATTTTTCAAAAACTTTTTTCAGCAAATTTCTTTTCAGAAAATTTTTTTCTTTAAAGAAATATTTTCTAAAATTAAAAAAAAAGAATATTTATTATTCTTTTACAAAAACAATGTAAGGAAAGTTTTTTTTTCTATTTTTTTTTGGTTATTTTTTATTTTTTTAATAGAGGTATTTTCAAATTTCTTTTTAATAAGAAAATTCTAGATATTTTTTTCAAAAGTGATTTTTGGATTTTTTTCTTTTGAAGTTGCTAATTCTTTTTTATTTGCGTAAGTATTTCTTTTTACGATAATTTATTTTCTTTTTTCAAAACATTTTTGATTTATTTTTTATAGACTTTCAAAGCACTTTTTGTGGGAATTTTTTTTTGAAATTGTTTAAAAATGTTTTAGAATTTTTCTTTTAAAAAAAAAGTTTTAAAAAGTGAGTGGTATATTTAAGAACTTTTTGCAAAAATAAAGTTTTATAATTTTTTGCAGGTTTTTTGATTTTTTTTTTCTACGAAGTTTCTAAATTTTTTTTTTTGAGTTAATTTTTTTCAGCAGAAATTAAAATAATTTTATCAGATTTTTGAATTTTTGTAAATAATTTTTCTTAATATTTTTCTTTTTGAAATTTTCTTTTAAAAATAATTTTAATAATTTTTCTTTTGAAAAAATTTACAGAGAACTTCAAAAAATATTTTTTATAGAGAAATATATATATTTAACATTTTTCAATATACGTATTTCAGATAGGTACAAAAGTATCCTTTTGAGAAGATTTTTTCAAAAAAAAACTTCTTCAAAGCCAACTTGAAAGAATTGATTTTAATAAATCGCCAGGAAAAAATTTCTATAGAAACAAATTTTTGAAAAAGAAAATTTTTACTTCATTCAAGTCAATAATTTTTCTATCGGGATTATTTCGTGTCATGAGCCCCACCCCCCCCCCCCAAAAAAAAAGAAATCAAAATATAAAAAGAAACATCGTTTATCACAAAAATGTAAAAACTCCATATCCGAAATGAAATTTCTTCGTGCTTGAAAATCAGGTTAAAAATTTAGCCACTCTACGCCTACCTATGTGTAATTGCCCGTGTAGCAACGTCGATGCTAATTTCGATATAAATGTCGACACATCGAAATCAGTCACTTTTCGATCGTACATGTCGACACGATTTTGGATGGTTTGTCGAGGTTATTATCGACACATTTGTCGACCGTCGACATGTCGAGCCATATTTGGACGGTCGACAAACATGTCGATAATAAGCTCGACAGACCATCCACAATCGTGTCAACATGTACGATCGAAAAGTGACCGATTTCGATGTGTCGAAATTTATATCGACATTCACATCGACATTTGCAATGCTGAGATGTTGAAAAAAATACCAAAGTTCAAAATTTTTAATAGGTATATGATTTAAAGTTAAACCAAAAATAGTGATCAAGCCAACACTTCGGCATTTCGTCAAAATTTCGGCTCTGAAATCACCTTTGTAGCTGGACATTATGTGTGCCCAGCTAACGAAGAGGCAATTCTTAGAGTCTTATGTACTAATTCATAACACACTTTATCTGCGAGTATCAAAAATCACCCTCAAGACGTCGACAGTCAAGTCGATGCATTATTCGACCCTCGACAATTAGGTCGACATTAGCTCGACTTAAAATGCATTATTCGACCCTCGACAATTACATCGACACTAACTCGACCTAAAATTTCTCTGGTCGACACTGTCGACAGTGAAGTCGATGCATTATTCGACCATCGACAATTATGTCGACAATAACTCGACAAGTACTTGTATTATTCAAAATTTTTAAAAAATGAGAAAATTTCGTGATTCTTTCAAAAATTGTTTATTCCTGAGCTTAAAAATTGTTTTTAGTTCTTTTTAGATATAAAATTAGTGAATTTAATTGGCAGAAAATGTCGACATTAACGTCGATTCGTTTATCGAGTATCGATTTTTACATCGACATGTCTATGCAGAAAAACAATATTTTCTGAATTACAGGAAAATACTGAGAAAAATTCAAAAATTTTGATTGAACAGTTATGTTTAACATCCCGAGCAGCACAATCGACAAATTATCGAAATAAAAAATCGACAGAATATCGAATTCGATAAAGTGTCGCGTTAGTTCCGCATAAATCGTGAAATTATCTTTCAATATATAGATAGATTATCGACGAATTATAGTTAGCAAAAATTTCGAGATTATAGTAAGATATTTTATCGATAATATATCTATAATATCGAAAGATAATTTCACGATTTAGGTGGAACTTTTTCGACACTTTATCGAATTCGATATTCTGTCGATTTTTTATCGATTTTTTATTCCGATTTTTCGTCTTTTACTAGCTTCTTTCTATAATTAAAAATCATTAATTAGCATAATTAATACATTAAACTATGCCTAAACACATTATTCATGTTATGGTAAGAGGATCATTTCAGAAAAAGTCAAAAAAAATTATAAAAAATCTGCCACCCGTGGGGCTTGAACCTTCTACCTCCTGCATGGTAATCCTCTTCCTTAACCACTATGCCATACCTTATCGTTGAGGAACTAGCAATAAAACGCTTATAATAGGCAGTTTAGTACTTCCAGACGTGTTGGACTTAGAAAAATTTTCACCAATTTGGAAATAATTTCAAATATCGTCACAAAATCGTTGAAAAATCGTTCGACAAATTTCAGATTATTTGTCGATAATGTAGTTTCAAATATCGCCACAAAATCGTTGAAAAATCGAATTCGAGGAATTTCATATCACGTGTCGATAATATAGTTTCAAATATCGTCATAAAATCGTTGAAAAATCGAATTCGAGAAATTTCAGATTACGTGTCGATAATAAAGTTTTAAATATCTTCACAAAATCGTTAAAAAATCGAATTCGAGAAATTTCAGATTATTTGTCGATAATATAGTTTCAAATATCGTCACAAAATCGTTATAAAATCGAAATCGAGAAATTTCATATTATGTGTCGATAATATAGTTTCAAATATCTTTACAAAATCGGTAAAAAATCGGATTCGATAAATTTAATATAATCTGTCGATAATATAGTTTCAAATGTCGTCAAAAAATCGGTAAAATATCGAAGTCGAGAAATTTCATATAATCTGTCGATAATATAGTTTTAAATATCTTTACAAAATCGTTAAAAAATCTAATTCGATAAATTTAATATTCTTTGTCGATAATGTAGTTTCAAATATCTGCACAAAATCGGTGGAAAATCGGAATCGATAAATTTAATATTCTTTGTCGATAGTATCGTTGACGAATATCGTCATAAAATCTTAATAATATCGAATTCGATAGTTTTTAGATTTTTTGCCTATGAAGTTGTACCGATAAATCTTTATAATATCGTGAGAACATCTATAGATTTTCAAACGATTTTTTATCGATACGTTACATCTTCCGATATTATCGATCGAGTGTGCCGCTCGGGATAGAACATTACTTTAAATCTCATATATCATTTTTAATTCATTGTTAACCAAGAAAAAAATGTGTCTGAATTTTGTCGACATAAATGTCGATGTCGACAATTGCTACACGGGTGTGTAGGTGCGTTATTGCATATAGCTTTTATCATATATGTACGCTTTATTTGCTACGTTGAAATTTATCCTTGTTTGCAGTAGTTTTAAACGAAAGGATTCTAAATATTAAAAATTCATAACTCGGCTGCTACGCCTTGTTGCCTCTGCGTATATTAAAATATGTACTCGTGTAATAGCCCAACTAATTATTCTCTCTTTGCTTCACGTCGGCCGTCGTCGTCGTCGTCGTCGTCGTCGTCGTCCTAGGCATATATACCAACAGGAGAAATTTTACTGGTGATTTTTCAAAGAGGGTAGGTACAATATTCATATGGTCTAACGTATGTAGCGTTTACATGGCAGGCAGAGAATAAATAGGTAACCTTTATGAGTTGGAAATTCGTATTCGTGTAAAGGTTTCTTTCACACAATCTACAGTCAACTTTGAAGTAAGAAAAGAAAAAGTAAAAAAACCCAATAGCGTGAAAGTGAAACTGAAAGTAAAATGAATTTTGCTTACGTTAGCGTATACGCGTACTGCCAAGAAATAAACACAATATAACTATCTTAACTGTAACACGGTGCCGATGAAATCCCAAAGGATTATTTCGCAGTCTAGGTCTACTACGGCAGAAACCGATGCTCAGTCACGTTGGTATTGGATCCCGAAGTAGACGTCAAGACGTGTAGAAAATAGCTAACAAACTTCCACAGATTACTTACAAATGGTCATCCTATACGGCCGTCTTACCAAATTCTGATGAAAAATTCAATACTATCTGGCGAAATTGTTGCAATGATCAATGAAATAGGTTCCTGCTTTCACGTTTACAACTGCCGCCTCCGTCTTCGGCGCGCCGATCCGAAAGGCTATTCCGGCTCGTAACGGGGATTTTTCACCTTCGCCTAGCCCCGGTTCCCAAATAGTCGTATATTTCGATTCAATTTACGCTTTAAAAAAAATGCGATCTTTAATGGATTCGGTGTTAAGAATACATGAACTCAAGAGAGAGATTTGTACGTTCAGGTGAACGCGCAGAGTCGCACAATTCAGTTAAGGTTTCATTTTACGAGGCGAGGTGGTTCCTTTTTAAAAATTTTATTACACGGGTTGCTTTTTTAATGCTGATGAGTTTTTTCGATATTTGTTGCGACATGTCGAAGCTCGTGAAATAAAGGCGAAATTGTGTCGTCGGTGTTGCCGATCGATGACATTCAAAGGAATAGGCGAGATGTGTGTGTTAGGGTGATCCTTATCTTGTTTCGATTTTTTTTGGTCTCACCTCCATAAGGTGATTTTTTTAAATGAGGGAATAATTCCTACTTTTTTATTTCCCACCTACCTAACTGAATTTTAAGTGAACTCTAGTCCCTTCATTTTTTAGAATAATGAAAAATTGACCAATTTTTAAACAATTTCCTTTTTTGGGGATACAATGCATCAAAGTTTTACTTTTCATAAGAATTAATTCTAAATTTTTTATTTTTCCCCAACTCACTTTCAAGTGATACTTTGATTAAGATTCAATATTTCAAAAAAGAAATAATAATAAAATAATAAGCAAAATTTCTTGACCAAACATCTAACTTTATTATTTTATTATTAGAAAATGGTGTCCAATTTTTTATGTTTCCCATCACTGAATTTTAAGTAGCACTTACCAGCCCCCAATTTCAAAAAAAGGGGAAAATTATAAAGAGCCTGACCGGGTTTATAGGGTTATTGCCAAATGTGCTGCAATTGCAAAAAAAAAAAATAGCCAAATCCGCTGGAATTGAACAAAAGTTGATTAGGTAATTTAAAAATCGACTCATAAAATCAAATATTCACAAAATTGATGAAATTTTTCTCGGGGTTGAAAAATACGAAAAAATTGCTAAATCTGCTGGAATTGAAAAAAAATTATCCAATCTGCTCGAATTGAGGAAAAATTGATTAATTAAAAAATTTCGATTCATAAAATCAAATATTCACAAAATGGATGAAATTTTTCTCGGGGTTGAAAAATACGAAAAAATTGCTAAATCTGCTGGAATTGAAGAAAAATTATCCAATCTGTTCGAATTGAGCAAAAATTGATTTTTTAAAATTTTTTGACTCATAAATTCAAATTTCCACAAAATTAATGAAATTGTTCTCTAAATTATTACTGGAGAAAAAATTGTCAAATCTGATGCCATTGCAAAAAAAAAAAAAAAAATGCCAAATCCGCTGAAATTTAACAAAATAGGTAAAATTTTTTGACTCGTAAATTCAAATTTCCACAAAATGGATAAAATTTACTCGTATGGTTGAAAAATACGAAAAAATTGCAAAATCTATTTCGATTGCAAAAAAAATGTCCAATCCGCTGAAATTTAACAAAAATTGATTACCTACCTAATTAAAAATTTTTGACTCATAAAATTATTTCAAATTTTCACAAAATTAATGAAATTTTTCTCGTTGTTAAAAACTACGAAAAAATCGCAAAATCTGCTGGAAATAAAAAACAAAATAAGTATCAAATCTGCGGGAATTGAGCGGAAATTGATTAATTAAAATTTTTCGACTTTCAAATTTCCACAAAATTGGTGAAATTTTTCTCGTGGTTTGAAAAATACGAAAAAATTGCAAAATCTGCTGGAATTGAAAAAAAAAATCATATCTTCGAGAATATTTCAAACATTGATTAGTTAAAAAATTTTCATTCATAAATTCAAATTTCAACAAAACTGCTGCAATTGCAAAAAAAACTTCCAAATCCGCTGGAATTAAACCAAAATTTATTAATAACAATTTTTTGACTTTAAATTCAAATTCCAAATTGATGAAATTTTTCTCGAAATTATTACTGGGGAAAAATTGTCAAATCTGCTGCAATTACAAAAAAAATTCCAAATCCGCTGGAATTGAACAAAAATTGATAAATTAAAAATGTTCGAATCATAAATTCAAATTTCTACAAAATGGATGAAATATTTTTCTCGGAGATGAAAAATACGAAAAAATTTCAAAATCTGCTGGAATTGAAAAAAAATTGTCAAATTCGCTGGAATCAAACAAAAATTGATTGAATAAATCTTTTTATTTTTTTCGACTCATAAATTCAGCTTTTGACAAAATTGATGAAATTTTTCTCAAAAATTATTACTCGAGAAACCCTACAATTTTTTTCTTCAAAATTAGATAACTTTTAGAAGTTTCATCAGACATTCTGAAACTTGGAAAATTTTTAGGAGAATTTAATAGAGGTACCTATTTAAAATATATTATAATAATCTCTGGAATGTTGAAAAAATTTCAAGTTGAAAATTCTAAAAAATTGACTAATTTAAGAAATAGAGAAAAATTGAAAAAAATTTGCCCTATAGTTAAAAAATTTTGAAAAAATTTGTAAATTTTTGAAAAATTATTAAAAATGGTTGACTACCTATAAAAATTTAAAATGTTGAAAATTGGCCAAGTTTTTGGCTTCTGAAAAAATTGAATCTCTCAATGATTGATTTTTTTTTAATTTTATAGACATTTTTCAGACATTTTTTAAAAAGAAAATAGATTAACTTTTAGACATTTTGTAAGACATCCTAATGGTGCAAAAACAAGTTTCAAAGCATACCTACATGGTAAAAAAAATAACCCCCCTCCCCAATTTCTGTGAATATTGATAAAATCTCAAGGAACCCAGGAGACCGCATGTATGAAAATAATGATAATCAACTCGTAAAATTTGGTGGAAATTTGGAAAATGAAATGTCTAATTTTTTTGAAAATTTTACTGAATTTTAAAAATGGATCTGAATTTAAAAATTTATTAAAATTCAAAAAACATAATTTTGAATTTTCCCTGATTTTAAAATTATTGTAGTATTAAGTATGTAGGTTAACTGATTAAACTTAAAAAATTGATCATTTAATTGTTTTTCAAAATTTAGCTGAAGTATAAAAATTGTGGTAGTTTTAAAAATTTATTATAATCCAAAAATCACCACATTTTGAAGAATGTGTCAAGATTCCAAAAATTGATCAAATTTTCAATAAAATTTTAAAATGATGAAATTTCAAAAATTGTAACAATCGTTCAATTTTAAAAAGGGTTTTTTTTTTTTTGAACGACTGAATTTTGAAAATTGATTATGTTTTAAAAATTTATTAGTTGATAAAGATGTGCTAGATTCAAAAAATTGATCAAATTTTCAATAAAATTTTAAAGTGATGAAATTTCAGAAGTTGTTAAAATCATCAAAGTAAGTACCTAATTTTAAAAAATGTTCTATTTTTATTTTTATTTTTATTTTTTAAATTTAGCTGAATTTTGAAAATTGTTTGAAATTTTAAAAATGCCAACTGCCAGTTTTTTGAGATTTTTCAAAATTTTATGAAGAATTAAATTGCGATGTGGATGAATGCATTCCCTGATTCTTATTAAGTACACTTATTGTACTGAATTAATTTTTCGATTCCAAAATAATGAATTTGTACTTGGTTCAATTTTTTTAAGAATCAAGCCACCGTTGTAATTTTATTTAGAGACTGAGAAATGAGAATTTCTCCGAGCACAACACACGTGCAAGTTTGTACAAGTATATAACACGGGCATTAGATGCAGAACACTCAAATTCGTCGTAAAATTCATAGCTCATCAAAAAACCCACCACTCAACATAATTCGCCATTTTACTCGTACTAAGTGGATATCGAAATGGGCGCATTAACGGCGGTTAATTATGTACGAATAATAACAACAGATCCATAATTCACGATGGTTAACGAGAAAGGACTTAAATAGGTAAATTTGTAGAGCGTATCTTTTTTCTAAAATATACTACCTGCTGCTCGACAATTCCTTAATGGTTATTCGGAGTGCTATTAAAATTATGTACTCGCACATGGCGTCGCGCGCGCATAGGCTGAGACTCCTGGCAATTTAATAAATTTATAATCGAAATACACCCCGTACATAGGTATAGATAGATAAATATAGATACCTATACTCTCGATATGACATAAGACATAAAAGACAGAGAGATGAGAGAGAGCCAGAGAGCACCTTATCGAATTACCTGCCACGTACGTCGCTACCATTCATAAACGATACTGATACGAGTATCTAGAAATACTCGTTGAAGCGTTTAATTTCATTAAATTCTATGAAAAGAGTTTTTCTTCCACCAAAGCGTACACTTGCTGGTAAAATAACAAGCTAAACGCAAGCTGATACCAAAAAATTTCATCATATGACAAGCTCCTTCTTTCACATGATATCGCAGGACTAAACCATTTTCAGATTTTCGATTAACCCTGTACAACGTCGATGGAGAAAGGAAAAAAACGGGCAAAATGAAAAGGCCAAGCGTAGATTTTTATTCGCGATATTTAATATAACAAAAGGTAAAAAAAGAAGTACATTTAAAATAAAATCACATTCATCGTGAAACAATTTACTGGTAAGAATAGCGGTCTGCATGGTTCATTAAATAAAACGTCAAATACCAAATGTAGAGGGAATTTTTTTCCTACCAAAGGATATTGTAATGACAACTTAATAACATTTCGGTTTCTACGCTCATTCCTAAAATTAAACTACCCACAGTTTGCTCTCACATTTGGCTTTTTTCTTTCACCATGATCCCTTATTTTTTTACCTTTTTTTCTTTTTTTACTTGTTATCACGACCGATTGATTTCGACGAAATTATCAAAATGGTTAAGTTGTAAAATGGACAGGAAATGCGACACGTCTGTTACAGAAGTGTACACGACGATGCAGAAATGTACGCTGGTTTTTAGTCGAATTTTCCAAAAAATTATGACTATTGCGTTCGATCTTGATTTACAAGTATGGAGGCTAAATGACTTGTGATAATATTTTTGGATTTCTGGAACATAAAAATGACGATTTGACCCATGTCAAAATTTCTATACATACAAGGTGTCCTAGTTACGAATAACCAAACTTGAGATTTGGATATAACTGAGTCCAATAAAAAACTTTAAGCACTTATGGTGCCTAAAATTTGAAAATAAAAAAGCTATAAAGCTTTGAAAAGTGGCATTTATTATATAAAATTGGTTGGCAACACTAATTTATCCGATTCGTGCAGTGAATAGCATTTCAAATAATCAAAAAAATTTCTAAACACATTGGGTTGCCTACCACTGAAATTGAAGGAATTTTAGAAACATAAAGTTCCTGTCATTAATATTGCCTACCTCAGTTTATTACAATGCACTGGTGGGACATGAAAATTGCAAAATTCCATTTGAAAATACATAAAACAGGTGTAACTTTTAGAGAGGAACAACCGAAGTCATGTGAAAAATTTGTCTACCATTGAAAGTGAAGGCGCTTGAAGCCTTATACGAACTTCAAAAACACTCATATTTAAACCATTGTAGCCTGAAGCGCTTAGAGACGGCCGCAATAGGGGCCCTCTTGATATAGAGGCTTTGAATTCAAATTAGGGCCCCAAATTTTATCATTTCAAAATATCCTAAAATGGAAATTAATGCACAAAAGTATCTAGGTATTCAAAGCAATTTTTTGAATAAAAAATTTACTTTTTTGCGAAATAAAATATTTCATTTTTTGGGGGAAAATATCTTGCATTTTAAGCATTTTTACATTTAAAAAAAGATGTTTTTTAAAAACATATTTTTAAATTTTTTTTAAATATTCTTTAATTTTTTTGAATACCTAAAAAAATTAATTTGGGAGGGGGAGAGATTTTAAAATTTTCCTGGAGTATAGGTACTTAATTTACTCATTTTTTTTCTAAGAAAAAATTTATATACCTACCTAATATATATATTTTTTATTTTGGAATGAGAAAACTTTCAATTTTTTGTAACACTTATTAAAAAACTCTAGTTGTTTGGAATGCCTACCAAATTTTTTTAAGTAAAAAAAGAAACATACTTAATTTCTCAATTTTTTTGGTGAAAAAATTCCCAACTTTTTTGGAAGTAAAAATCAAAATTTATCGATTTATGAAAATTAAAAAAAAAAATTTTGATGATTTTTTTTTATATATTAAAAAAAAAATTATAATATTATTGTGATATCTTTTGATATCTTGGGATTAAAAAATGTTTTCATTTTTTTCATTCCTCGTGATTTTTCAAACTTTTTTTTAATAGGTAAAAAATCTTTCAATTTTTGCGAGATTTGGTACCTACTGAAAAAAATGCTGGATTTTTTTTTGTTGGAAAAAGTAGAAAAAACAATTTCTTAATTTTTTGGATTTTATTTTTCAATTTTTTGCACCACCATAGTTTATATTTGTTTGAAAGAATTTTTTTTCATTTCTTTGAGTTTTTTTGAATAAAAAATTCAAATATTCTCAATTTTTTCCCTTAGAAATGATGAATTTTTCAATTTTTTGGAACACTTATGAAAAAAATCTAGTTTTTTTCAATTTTTTTTTACTGCAAAAAGTCTTTTAATTTTATTGAAAATAGCAAAAAATAATTTCTAAATTTTTTTAGAAAAAAAATTCTCATTTTTTAGGAATAAAAATCAAAATTTCTCAAGTTTTTTTAAATAATAGGTAAATTTTTCAATTTTTTTTAGTAATTTTTTTTTTATTCATTACGTAGTTAAAAATAAATCTTGATATCTTTTTGAAATAAGAAATATTTCAACACTTTGAGATTAGGAAATTTTTCCATTTTTTTCATTTCTCGTGTTTTTTGAATAAAAGTTATTGTTTTTCTTAAATGAGAAATTTTTCAATTTTTGGAATCACTTGAAAAAAATTCTGGATTTTTTTTTAAGTATAAATAATAACAATTTCCTAATTTTTTGATTTTTTTTTTTAAATCGCAACATGAAACTTCATAATTATATTTTTTTCCATTTTTCGAGTTTTTTTGGATAAAAAATTCCTTGATTTTGGTGAAAAATATTCCTCAAATTTTTCCCCCTTGGAATAAAAAATCTTTCATTTTTTTGGAACACTCATTTTGAAAAAAAATCTCGTTTTCTTTTGGAGTACCTAGGTAAAACAATCTTCCGTTTTTTAATTTTTTTGAAAAAATAGAAAGTCTTTCAATTTTATTGAAAAGAAAAATACCTAATTTTCTCAATTTTTTTGGAAACTAAAATAAAAAGTCGAGCTATTTTGAATAAAATTTTTTTCGTTTTTTTTATGGTGAAAACAATTTTTTATTTACCTATTTAAAAAAATCTCGATTTTTTTGGAATAAATCTTTCAATTTTTTTTTTATTATTAAGAAGGTCTTTTTTTTTAAAAAAAATTCTAGTGTTTCTTAAAATAAGAAATCCATTTATTAATTTTCTTTTTTTCAAGTCAGAAATCTTTCAATTTTTGGGATCACTTAAAAAAAATTCTGTTTTTTTTTGGAATAGGTACCTATCTATAAGTAAAACAATTTTCTATTTAAAAAAAATAAAAATTTTCATCACTAAATTTGCTATTTTTTGGAAGAAGAAATAATTTTAATTTTTTTTTCAAATTTTTCGAATTTTTTTTTGGATAAACAAAAGCCTCAATTTTCGGGTGTAATTTTTTTTTAAATTATCTCCTAATTGTAAAGAGGATTTCCAAAAGTTTTCTTTGGGGGGGTTTTAAAAAGAATTTTGTGCAAGAGTATTTTTCAAGATTTTTATTCTGTGAAAAGATTTTTTGTCAAGAGAATTTTTAATGAGGAAGTAAATTTTTTGAGGAGAATTTTTAAAGCATTTTTTAAAATAATTTTTTTGCAAAATTTTGAAACAATTTTTTTATGAAAATGTATTATTACTAGGTACAAAAGAAACTTTTATGTCATTGTTTTGGAGAAAAATCGTCGACTTTAAAAGATCCGCTCATAGTGAAAAATTTCAGATTTCTAAGTCATTCCCACTTCTTTCTATTCCCCAAAAAGTAAATTTTGGAATCATTTTCTTTAATACTATTTTTTAAGAATATCAACAAAAATTCGGCTCTCATCAGCAGCCTCACTGCTACGCCCCTTTTTTTACCGCAAAAAAATCTTTCTTTGGTTTTATTTTCGGAGCAGATGAACATACTGGTGAAATTTTTCAAAACAGAGAAATTTTCCGGCACCCTATCATCGGCACGCTCCATTAAATATCTCGGCAACAATTAAATTTCGTTGGTAAATTTAATAATAAAAAAAATCCCTCGAGTTATTTCTGCGCAACTACGTGATATATTTACTTTAAAAATACTCATACGAAGTCCTATGAAGCCGAAGGTACCTTTGTTTGCAGATGGAAAAAAATACGTTTCTAAACAATTGAACTTGGCAAGATAGTTTTGCAGTTTGATTACCCATTTTTACTGTATAGAAAACTGAAAAGTAATATGATGTTTTAATTAACTCAACAAGTGCGAGGGTTTTTTCCCAGCTACACGTTTTGAACGATGCGATGTGTACGATGCGACGAGACAGACACTCTGCTCACGTTACGAGAGTTCAACTGTCAAGTGAATTTTTTCGATTAAACAAGACGATAAATGAAACGCTTAAATTTACTATATCACCTGCGAGAAAGCTTCCTTATTCGATGTAAATTGAAGCGAATATAGCGCGACATTCGTTACATTTCCTGTTCTCGCGCTTTTGTCGCTCACAAAAGTGAACCTTTTGCGGAAGGTTTTCGTTTTCAATGCTGTGCCATATCAAATGATTAGAACCCGTGCACGATGCGATGCTTGCAGACTTCACAGAGCTGACGATGTTTTTATTTGTTAGTTGAAATTAAACGTGGTTTTTTACGCGATGAATTTTTAATGAAATGTTTACGTTGAGTTGAGAAGAGCGACGAGACACGACGCGACGTCTATGTAGTGTTTTTCACTTTTTACCTACTATGTAGATCTACGCTCAGGACGATTCGAGTGTTTTAGAATTTGCAGAAGTACATACGCGAGACGTTGACGGTGTTTTTTTCAAAGCTGTTGTACAATTTTGTTTTCGAGTAATTCTTGATAATAATATTACCTATTCATTTTCATCAAAGTTTTCTGGTTTTAAAATTTTAATGAAAAATATAATTCCAATTCAAACGCTATGATGCAACCAGAATTGCATTACTGTAAAAAGATTTGTATGATTAGACATTTTTAAGGAGCAAAGTTGTTCTTGTTCACAAAAGTTAATTTTAGATTTTTTTTTGAAATTGAAGCAGGTAAAATAGGTGCGTTAATTTGAAAATTTTAAACATTTTTGAATATCGTACAATTAAAAAAAATCTCAATAAAAAAAATATATGCATTCGAAAAATCCCATTGATTTATTTTTAAATTTCTAAGTTTTGAACAAATATTAATTTTTAAAATAATTAATTAAAAATAAAAAATTTTCCTCACTTCCAATTAAAAAAAAAAAATTAAAAAATGAATCCTCAAAGAAATTCCAATGTGTCTATTATATAGGGTGATTCAAAGTTTCACTTTTTCGAAATGTCAACATCCAGCCCCCAAAATGATTCTTTTAGTGTAAAATTAGCTTCCTAAAAATTTGTCTTAAACAAAAAATATTTTGAGTGGTGGCGCCTGGCGCAAAGCCCCCTTTATCGAAAAAACTAAAAAAATTCAAAAAATTGGAATTTTTTTTTGAATGGTCACTACATAGGTACTTTTTACCCAACAAGGCCATTCATCTTTACCCCGGACTTTAAGGATACATAAAAAAACAATTTTTACGTTTTTTGAAAAAAAAAATAATAATAAAAATCAGATAGAATGAAAAATTTTTTTGATAAAAGTAGTCTTAACATACATATTTTTACCCCAAAAAAAGATTTATGGCGAGTTGTCAACTTATTGATTCCAATTTTCAGGAACTACATGAACTGCGTCATTTTTCCAGAAAGATGCAGTTTCTAAAAACTTAGGTAAAGTTGAAAAATCGCCAAAAATATTTTTTGGGTAAAAATATGTATGTTAAGATTACTTTGATCCAAAATAATATTTTTTTTCATTCTAGCTGATTTTTAATTTTTTTTTTTTCAAAAAACGAAAAAAAAATTGATTTTTATTGTCTCCTTCTTGAAAACAGAGGTAACGTGAAAAATCACAAAAAAATGGTAATGTTTGGTAAAAGTACCAATGTATGTAGTTACCATTTTGCTGAAAAAATTTGAAAAAAATTAAATTCCAATTTTTTTTTAATTTTTTAGTTTTTCTCAAAAAAAAAATTTTTAAAGAAAAATTTTTAAGGAATTGATTTTACACCAAAGAATCATTTTTAGAGGACTAACCTTTGACATTTAATGAAATTGTGAACCATCCTAGTGTCTATTATAGTAAAATTCCCATTTAATTTCTTATAAATTTCCAATTTTTAAACAAATTTTTTTTCAACATTATTCAAGTTTCCAAAAAATGTTTCTTTAATTTAATATCGAAGTAATGTAATTTTCCTATTTTCAATGAATAAATTTCGATTTTTGAACAATGTTCTGATTACTGATTTGAAAAATTTACCTAATTTAAAATTTTGAAATCTTCGATTTTTAAGCAAAATTTTATTTTCTCAATATTTAAAAAATTTTAATTTTCAAGGTTTGCAATTTTAAAAAAAATTAAAATTCCAGGTCCATGTTTATGAAAAAAAAAGTAACAAAAGAAATATTTCTGCAAAATCGCATTTATTTTTTTCATTTCAAATTTCTGAACATTATTTACAGAATACTTAGGTAATCCCTTCTCATCCCCTTACATTTTTTTTGGTTGAAGTCATTTTACAATTCGAAACATTTTTCTAGTTGAATGTCTTTTCACAGGTTGAAACATTTTTTCTGCTTAAAGCCTTTTTAAAAACCTTAAGTAATTAAAAGAAATGGGTATTGAAAAATCACTAATTTAAAAAAAAAATCAATGTCTATACAAATTTATTTTTTATAATAGGTATGTATTCGTTTTGTTTTCTTTAAAATGTTTTATACTTTCCAGAAAAATGTGTAGAATTTTTTTTATTTTTATTTTGCCATTTTTTTAGGTTAGGTAATTTTTTCTTATTACTAAATGAATAGTGTAATTTTAAAAGGCGCTAAGTGCCATCTTGGTCGAAATGGAGTTATTGCTATCGTGGTATATGTGCTATGTCCAATGTCCATGCCGTCATAATCTGAACCTATCAAAGACGTCAATATCTATTACTAAATAGTTCAAAATTCGCTCTAAAGATGGCGCAAATAAGCAAAATTTGCTAAATTCGAGGAAATCAAAAAAGTAAGACTTTTGCATTATAGTAAATTCAATTTCCAATCAAAAAGGTCCTCTTCACTTTTTGCATATCTTCAATATTTCAGGAGCTATGCGAGAAAGATAAAACATTTTTGTCAATTTTTGAAAATTTATCAATTTTTTGAAATTAGAGAAAATAATGTGCACTTAACTTTGAATGAATAAAAAAATAGATTTATCGTGTAGAAAATTAAATTTCCTTTCCAAAAGGTTCTCTTTACTTTTTGCCTATCTTCAATGTTTTAGGCACTAAACAAGAATAAACACTATTATATTAAAATTTAATGCTCAATGCGTCTTTTTGAAAAACCTAAAAATGATTCAGAAATGTTGATATTGGTTCGATTTTTGCTCAAAATGATGATGAAGTGTTCAAAGTATGCTATGTACCAACATTTTCACCATTTCAACCTTTCCTATAAATCTTCAAGCTAATGCAAACATTTAAACGCGATTATCTCGAAAACATGTTTTTGGCACTTAGCGCCTTTTAAAATTACACCATTCAAATGTGAATTTTTAAAAAATTTTCAGGTAAGAACATCAATTTTCAACAAAAATGTTTTCAATTTTCTAAAAAAAAATACGCAAATGTACGAAAATTTTTAATTAAAAAAATAATAAAACTCATTAAAAATGTACATGATAAAAAAAATCCCATTCAGGTAATAATTGTTTTTTCAATTTCCTATTTACGAACTAAATTTTATTTTAGGAATAAGGAAATAATCAATAATTGTTCGATAATATCAAGCATAAAATTTTTAATTTTCAATGAATTCCTATTTTTTTTAAATTTCAACTTTAAAGAAATCTGAAATTTAAAAAATATTTTCAATTTTCTAGAAAAATATTTACTTAGGTACTTAATAAGTTAATGCTACACCTAGGTACTTAACTTTTTAAATTCCAAATTTCTAAAAAAAAAAAAAATTAATTACTTCCCCAGCAGCACACTCGATCGATAATATCGAAAGTTGAAACGTATCGATAAAAAATCGTTTAAAAATCTAAAGATGTTCTCACGATATGATACAGATTTAGCTGTACGATTTTATAGGCAAAAAATCTAAAAACTATCGAATTCGATAGTATTACGATTTTAGGACGATATTCGTCAACGATACTATCGACAAAGAATATTAAATTTATCGAATCCGATTTTCCACCGATTTTGTGCAGATATTTGAAACTATATTATCGACAAATAATCTGAAATTTCTCGAATTCGATTTTTTAACGATTTTGTGAAGATATTTGAAACTATATTATCGACACGTAATCTGAAATTTCTCGAATTCGATTTTTCAACGATTTTGTGCAGATATTTGAAACTATATTATCAACACGTAATCTGAAATTTCTCGAATTCGATTTTTTAACGATTTTGTGAAGATATTTGAAACTATATTATCGACACGTAATCTGAAATTTCTCGAATTCGATTTTTCAACGATTTTGTGACGATATTTACAACTATATTATCGACAAATAATCTGAAATTTCTCGAATTCGATTTTTTAACGATTTTGTGAAGATATTTACAACTATATTATCGACAAATAATCTGAAATTTCTCGAATTCGATTTTTTAACGATTTTGTGCAGATATTTACAACTATATTATCGACAAATAATCTGAAATTTCTCGAATTCGATTTGTTAACGATTTTGTGAAGATATTTGAAACTATACTATCGAAAAAGAATATTAAATTTATCGAATTCGATTTTTTAAAGATTTTGTGAAGATATTTAAAACTGTATTATCGACAGATTATATGAAATTTCTCGAATTCGATTTTTCAACGATTTTGTGACGATATTTAAAACTATATTATCGACACATTATATGAAATTTATCGACTTCGATATTTCAACGATTTTGTAACGATAGTTGTTGAAACTATATTGATTTTTTTCTAGTCAAAAAATACCTACTTTATATTCAAAATTGGATGGGAAGAAAGGGCCAAATAAAAATTTTTATAATAACCAAAATTAAATCCAGAATATTATTCTACAACTTTTGTTTGAAATGTTTTTTCAATTGGACCTCATCTCTAGCCTCTATTATTTTGCATTTACCTACTTACGTGTAACAGTAATATGCGAAATCAAAATTGAAAAAATTTTCAAACAAGTTATCTAGTTTTTTTGGTTTACTAGGTATTTTACTTGAAACCAGATCGTTGTTCTTAAATAAAATTTTACCAAGTTCAATACTACGATTACTATGTGAATACTTAGTATTTAAAATTGAACGGGAGGGAGGCGCCCAATCGACAATTTTGTTATGACCAAAATTATTCTTAGAACTTTAAGCTACAACTTTTGTTTGAAAATTTTTTCAATTGGACCTCTCCTTCTCCTCCAATTTTGCATAATACTCCGTTGATACTTATTCAAAATTGGAGGAGCGGAGGAAAAAGGGGCCAATTTGAAAAAATTTTCAAACAAAAGTTGTAAATTAAGGTCCTAGAAATAATTTTAGTTATTATAAAAATTTCAATTGGACCCCTCCCTCTTCACCAATTTTGAATAAGATGTTTGAATATTATAATCCAATTCGTATTATGCGAACGAACTCCGATGTTCGCAACAGACGCTTGTTTTGGTAGAAACTGCTGTATGTGGAACGAAATTCGCCAGCCTTAAGCGTAACTACGACTTCAAACTCGCCAGCCGGTCTTGAAAATGTGCGCGCGCATATACCCATATATGCTAAATTATCTACAAAAAATCGATAGAATATCGAAACTAGATAATCTACAAAAAATCGTAATACAAAATCGATAGAATATCGAAATTAAATCGAAATAAAAAATCGATAGAATATCGAAACTAAATCGAAATAAAAAATCGACAGAATATCGAATTCGATAAAGTGTCGCGTTAGTTCCGCATAAATCGTGTAATTATCTTTCGATTTATAGATAGGTTATCGATGAAGTATCTAACTATAATCTTGAGATTTTTAAAAGAAAAATCGTTCGATTTTATCGAAAGTTTATCTGTTGATGGATTTTGCCAACTATAATTCATCGATAATCTGTCGATATATCGAAAGATAATTTCACGATTTATGCGGAACTAACGCGACACTTTATCGAATTCGATATTCTGTCGATTTTTTATTTCGATAATTTGTCGAGTGTGCTGCTCGGGTTACTTATTTGAAGTTGAAAATTTGAAAAAAAAATATATACCTTACCTAATCATAATTAGGTATCATGAAAAAAACTTTCAATTTTTTATCTTCTTAAAAAAAAGGGTTTTGAAAGAAAAATAATTTAAAAATTTTCACTCAATTTTTTAATTTCAAATTTTTGGAAAAATTTTCATTCTTAGAACCGATAAAGTTAAGAAAAATAAATAATCTCTCAAAGCTTCAAGTTGAAAAAATTATATTCTTAATAAAACTGCAATTTTATTTTTTCCAATTTTCTAAAAAAATGAGATTTTTTGTTTTGATTTTTTTTTTTTTTTGTTCACCATTTTTGAAAATTTTTATAATTTTTTTAAAATGTTTTTATTCATTATATTATTTTGTAAATCATAATTTTTTTGAAAATATTCAATTTACAAAAATCTAAGTACATTTAAAAGATTAAGTAGATAAAATTTTTCTAAAATGAATTCCAATTTTTAAACTTTTTAAAATTTTTAAAATTTTTGAAAAAAATAATTCAATTGAAGAATAATCAAAATATAGTTTTATACTCGTACCAAATTTATCAAAAAAAAAAAAAAAAAAAAAATCAAAAAAAGTGCGATGTTCAAAAAAATGTTTTTTTTTTCAACTTGAGAAATCTTGAATTTTATTCTATATTTTCATCATCACTATTTTAGATTTCGAGTAGATATGTTAAAGGCTGAAATCCAAGTAGGTACATTTATGTATATCTACTCGAAATAGGCCAAGTAAAGTTCCATTACCCGTCTACCCACGTTTTTATTCAACCAAAAAATACGCTCATTTTATATTTTTTAAATAAAACTGTAAACATTTCGAATTTCCCAACTGATGCATATTTTTGTTTTTAAAAAAAAAGTACATATAAAAAAATAAAAAGGCCTACCTACCATACCTACTGGAGGAGGAATTGAGGTAAACTTACGCTCGCGGCGTGAGTAGGTAAATTCATTTAAAATAAAGGCCAAGCTTTTTGCTTTGTTCTACCTCGTGGTAAAATAAGTTAAAACGAAGAATAAGCTGTTTTTACAAATTAATTATATAAATATCGCTTATCTCGGAAACCAGCGTTTACTTTTTATTCGCGGTCGTAATATGATTATACCTACGACGGCGAGAAGAGAACGTGTATTAACAAAAGCGAACCCGTGTAAATAGTTTAAATATCGCCGGGCCATGTTTATTGGTTCATATAGGCGTATAATTATTTCATACGTGAGTATTAGCTAAAATTTCCGGCTCTTTTGCAGAATTTAATCTTTGCTAAATGTTCGCAACGTTGTGCAGAAAAATCCTGCCGAAAAAAAAAAAACTTTATTACCATTATGTAAATTTAGGTAATTTGAAAACATGGATAATTTAAATAATAATACTTTGTTTTATAATAATGGTATTTTGCATTTAATGAAGAATAGAATTAAAGTGATTTGTACAGCATATTTTAACATCTATGGCGGTTTATTATTGAAACATTTAAAATACATAAGTAATTTTTTGTATTCGTAATTGAATCTGTTTGGAAAGACGTTCTAGGTTCTAAAATGAAATAACTTTTTATACGACCAGATGGGGACAAACGTAATTTTACTTGGTAATATATTCAAATAGATAAAGGCCCCCGGTTTTTAAAAACTCCAACTTCCTCGTATTTTTACAAACTTCTATTTAAAATTTCGCCATTTTCGACTTCATTCATCAATTTACTCTTATATTACTTAGTTATACTTACTTACTCGTGTATCCATAGCCTTTTTTTTTTTTTTTTTTTTTTCTATAAAAAAAATTCCAACTTGGCCTAAGTCGACTCGCCGCCATAAATTTTCCGGTTTAAATTTTTTTTCTGACATTTTTATTTCATTTAAGCAAATTTTTCGAGTTGAAAAAAAATCTGAAAAAAATTGCGAATTATTATCTACCCTTGTACATATACAGGGTGTCCCGTGAGAGGTACTTACGCAAACCTACGCGTAAATTCTCATTCAATATCATTCTACGAAGTAAAAATTTAATAGAAATCTCTACGAGTACCAACATAACTCGAATTGATTTTACACTCGTGTTACCCGAGCTAGCAAATTTAATGGTAAGTTGCAACGTTACGGAAACCTTTCGCTTAACAATTAACGTTTAAATAACTTTTAGAAGCAATTGATAATAATATTTTTCATAATAAAGGCTCCTTCTCAACACGCTGTGATTGCTATAAAATTATAAGAGTGCGAAAAATGACCATTTTATTTCCTCCCCTTGATGTATCCGCGTTTGCTTCGAGAGTTTTAATTAAATCGTAATTCAACTGTGTAAAATTAACTGGCGAAATTTATAAAATCATTATTACCCTGCAACCAGTTCGTTATTTCGTATTGTTGCTGTAATTTAATTAAACTGTTTTATTATTGTTGGGAAAACTTTATACAAACGTGCTTTTAATGGTTGCTATATCGAAAATTTCGCGTCCTATTTGTTGAATTGATAATGAGTGAGAGACCGTATAAGAGAGTGAAATGTCGTGTACCTATGATGGATTTCGTTACAGCGAGTAATTTGAATAATAAAATTATCTTCAATCAGTGGGTTCAAAATTTGAGTTTTGAAAAATTTCTCAAATTTTTTCAACTACCTATTTACCTACCTACACATTAGGATTCGTGGTCTTCTTGTGTACCTACTTGGTGAATTATAAGATTTTCACTCCAGAAATAAGAAATTTTTTTCTTCAACAAATTAATTTTTCTCTGAAAAAAATGAATAATTTTTTTGCTCCAATATCTTTTTTTTATAGAAAATCCACTATCAAGGCGATTTTTTTAAATGCAATTTTTGAGAAAAAAAGTATTGAATGTGTTGAACGTGTCCCCTGGCACGTGTCTTTTACAGGCAATCCGACTAGGTCGGAGCCAGGACGAAATTCCCTTTAAAAAAAAATGAAATTTTTGAAGGAAAAAATAATATTACACGTGTCTGTAACCTACCAAAATTTTTTAATATTTTTGAAATAAAAAATGTCTAGATTTTTTTGAAACATGAAAATTAAGATTTTTTTGGATTGAATGATTTTTAAAAATGTGCTAAATTTTTTTTTTCAATTTTTAATTTTTTGTAATTACCTAGTACCTACCTAGGTATAAAATTTTTCTTTTTTTAAGATTCAAAAATATTTCATTTTTTTGGAGAAACAGAAGCTCTCAATTTTCTGGGAGTACTTAGATAAAAAAATTTTATAGGGTGTAACAAATTTTTTAGCAAGTATTTTTGAACTGAAAAATTTTATTTTTTTAAAATTAAAAATGTTTTTTTTTAATTCAACAAAAATCGAATAAAAATATTACCAATTTTTTGAATTGAAAATATTTCCATCTTTCTAAATTATTAGGAAATTTTCAACTTTTTAAAATGAAAAATTTTCGATGAGTAAAATTTGGAGAGGGAAACGATTCATTTCTTTGAGAATACCCGCTAACAAGTACTAATACTTTTGAAATGAAAAATTTGATTTTTCTGGATTAAGAATTTTTCAGTTTTTTGTATAAGTGAAAAAATCATTTTTTTTATTTACAAAATTTTTATTTTTATTTTTTTAGAGAAAAGGGTCCATCAATTTTTTTGGTAGTAACAATATTTCTTCATATTCCCGAAAAGAAAAAATTTGAATTTTTTTTGGAATAATTTTTTCATCATTTTTTTTTTAAATTGAAAAATGTTTTAATTTTATTGGATTAAAAATTTTTTGTTTTTTTCGTAATGTGAAAAATTTTAAAAATAGCTACTTTTGAAGTTAAATTTTTTTATTAAAATCTTCTGTAATTTTTTGGGATGCTAAATTTTTATATTTTAGAGTTGGAAAAAAAATTAATTTTTTTGAAAGAAGAATTTTTATTGAAAGCAGCCAAAATTTTTTGAAATAGATGAATCTCTTAATTTTTTTAAATTCAAACTTTTTTGAGAACAGCTGTCAAAATTTTTTCGATTCACATCTTGATCAATTTTTTGAATATTGAAAAATACATCAACATTTTTTGAAGAAAAGGCCTCTCGAGTCGAGTTTTTTGAGAATAAAAATTTCAATTTTTTCAAGAAGAAATTCTTATATTTAAAAAAAAATAGTTCATCTGTAAGTGTAGAGAAAATCATCTCTGAATTTCTAGTCTCAATTTTGAATTTTTTCGAAAAAATCTACCAACCTATTCATTTGTATAAAATTAAAAAAAAAGGCTTTCCATTTTCTTAAAGCAAAAAATTGTTTTTTTTTTGGAAAAATCCCTCAATTTTTCGGAATAAAAATGTTAATTCTTTAAAAGTAAAAAGACTTCTCAATTTATACTTTTGGAGATTAAAATCTACCTATTTTTATGAAAGAAAGGTTTTTTTTTTCTTTTTATAAAAAACTTCAATTTTGCAGGAAAAGAACTTTCTTTTTTTGGAAAAAAAAATTTTTCTTTGATTTTGTTTTTGTTGTTTGTTTTTTTTGAGAAAATAATCTAAAAAAATTTAAAATTGTTAGGTACGGAGTAAATTTTGGAGAAGAGTAATTTCTCAATTTTTTGAAGAAAAAAAAATACCCAAAATTTCGGAGGGTCATAACTCACAAGCAAACAAAAAGCAAACATTGAAAAATTTTCAATTTTTTTTTTTAAGGAGGGTAGGGATTGTAGACCTAGACACCATTTAAAATTTAGTTGGCGGAAAATAAAATAAAAATGAAATCATTTTTTTTCTCATAAAAATGGAACAGAAAAATTCCTAATTTTGAAAAATTTTCCTCAGTTTTGGACTTTAATTCACAAAGCAAGCATGACTACAGTTTTTAAGTTGGGAAGATAAGAAAAATTAGGAATTAATTCTTATTTAAAAAAAAAAAAATGAAAACAAATCGATTTTTCATTTTTTTTTTTTTTTTTTTTTTTTTGCAAGGCATAATAATGGATCAGAATTTGTTTGTCCCTTCAACTTTATTCACTTTTTCAATATTAAAAAAAATATTATGAAATTGTTTTTGTTCAAAAATCCTCCCACTCAAGAAAATCTGAGCTCGGTGAAATTGAACCCACTTCTATCCGCTTCCCCATATGGGCCTAATGTGTAGTATCGTTTCAGTATTACTTGGTATAAAATTCGAGAAAGCGACTTGTATGTATTGTGTAAATTATAACGCGAACACACATTGGCTAAATTCATTTTTATACAGCGAACTTATCAAGGGAAAAGAGCTCTGTACAGGCTACAGCGGCAGTTTCGTTTTACGAACTAAAAACAAGCGTTACTCGTTTCCCTTTTTGGAAACATATGACTTTAATAATTCAGTACCGTTGGTGAAATTTATTTAATAAGTACCCTTATTGCGGAAGGTTTATTGTTATTACCGTATTAGATGCTGCATTTGGCAAAACTCTCGGGCTCGGCGTGGCAGCGAGGGATAAAATACTTTTACTATTTTACAATGAACCAAGAATACATAGAATTCTGTTAAATTATTTATTAGAACGAATAGAGAACGCTTTCGAGTTAAATGTTCAATTTTAATTTAACACGCTTCGATTACGTAATAAGTAAGTAAAGGTTTTACAATACAAACATTTTCTTTGTACTTTGTATACAATTTGAAGATGAAATTTTTTACCTAAGTACCTATAATATTTTAGTATTTTAAGAAAAGGTAAAGTATGCATAGATAACCCGTACATTATAATAGAATTTTTAACCAAAAGTACAAGACGTTATTACATGTAGATAGGTACATGGTTTTTAGATAAAGGTAACATTAGGTAGAGTTGTGAATAAGTAGGTAAATTATTTAAAACGAGGTAACTTCACAAATAACAATCATTTAGGTCCCATAACCAATTTACATTACAATTATTAGCAAGTATAATAATTCATCTGAAGTGGTTTTTAATAATAATCATCAAAATAATAAATACCTACTATATTCTTCGACTAATATTTTATAAAATATTGTGCAAATATTACCTACCTAAATATATATCTTGGAAGTAATCTTAAAGAAGTAGGTAGATATATAATTTAATTTTGATTTATTTTCATTTGATAGCTAAAAAATTAATCAATAATCACATGCAAATAAAAAATATTTTGATTTTTACAACGTAGCCAAATTTTCAATTCGATTTACTTTGTGCTGAATCTGAATAGTGGCAATGTTGCTCAACAAATTAAAATCGAAATAGAATTTTTTTTATTTGGACGGTATTATGTGAAAACAAAACATCACAAGGCTCTTTCATTGATGATCTGAATTCAAATTTTCCAAATGTCACTAAAAATAGGTTTTCAGGTTTATTAAAATAATTATTTTTGACAAGAAGTAGGTAGGTATTGATTCGAGAGAGTGAAATTTTTATAAGGATTTTTATTTTTGATTGGGTTCAAAATCTCTTTGAAGCTAACCCATCTCGGTCTCTATTCCTAGAGATTACCTACTTACCTACTTGAAAAAAAAAAATTAAAAAAAAAAAAAATTAACAAACAAACAAAATACGTACGATTCCCTATTTGAATAGAAGTTGGACGGTGAAATTGAGTAATTAAGTGTTGAACTAAAATAATTATTAATTAATTTACCCATGTAGATCAGGTAGGTACAAACATGGGCATGGGCATACCTATAAATAAGTTTTCTGGGCCGGCAACTTGGAATTTTGTAGAGTACAACTTAATTTCTCCTCGAAGGAGTAACCCAGGTTGAAAACTTTCCAATGTTGAATGCAAGAATTAATTTTTTCCAAAAATATTGAGATATTTTTCAAACGAAAACAAATAAAAAAAGGAAAAAATTTACTTATGTAGGTAGGTAATCTAAAAAAAATCAAGAAAATTTATCATTCCAAAAAAATACACTTAGGTAGACATAATTTCTTTGTTCCAATAAAATTCAGAAATTTTTTACCTCTTTACATAAAAAATTCAGAGGATTTTTCAGATTTCATTACCTACAAAAAATAATATTAAAAATTTTTGTAACTTCCCAAAAATTGGAGATTTTTTTCTCAAAAAAAAAAATTCAGAGACTTTCTCATTCCATTCCTTTTTTTTATATTTATTAATTCCAAAAAAAAAATGGAGATTTTTTTCTCAAAAAGTGATTTTTTTAAATACCTACTGAAAATTGGATTTTTTCATTTCAAAATATTTTTTTAAATCTTCATTTCTTCAAAACAAAATGAAAATTTTTAATCTAAAAAATTGTAATATTTTTCAATTCAAAAAATTGATAAAATTTTGATTAAAAAAAAATTGTATGCAACATTTTTCAAACAAGTTTTCATTTCAAAAAAATTAACGCGTTTTTTATTTCAAAAATACTTACTTATAATTTTTTTTTGTTGCTTTCAATAAGATTTTTTCCTCAAAAAAAAAAAATAAATAAAATATACTTCAAGAAAATTTGGAAATATTCGTTCCCCCAAAAAATTAAAATATTTTTAACCCTAAAAATTTAAAAACCCTACATCCTAAAAAATTGGAAAAAGTTTTCACTTAAACCAATAATAATACCTACCTGAAGAAAGTTTTTTTTTTTATTTCAAAAATATTTTCAAAAATTTCACACCAAAAAATAATAATAAAATGTATTAGATATCATTTCTCCCCCCAAAAAAATGAAAACTATTTTTAATCAAATGGAATTGAAATATTTCTTAATTCAAAAAATAATAATTTTGTACCTACCTAAGTAAATAATTTTTTTTTTACTTGATAGGTGGTACAAAAAATTGAAAAAATTCAATCTAAATTTTTTTTTCATTTTGAAAGTAAGTACTAAGAAATTATAGTATGTTCTTATTCCCAAAGAAATAAAATAAATAAAAATCTTCTTAAAATTTTACTCCTTGCAAAATTTTTTATTCCTACCTATAAAAAAATAAAAGTTGAAAATTCTCTGACCAAAAAAAAAATGAAATATTTTAAAATTCAATTTTTTTTTAATTAAAAGAAGAAAAGAGAAAAACCTAGGAACATTTTTCCAAATAATTTTTAATCCATTAATACAATTATGGTCAGACATTCAAAAAATTCAAAAAAAATGTTCCCAATTATTAACTATCAATTAAAAAAAATATTAAAATTTTTAAATACAGAAATACTAAAAAATTCTGTTACCTCCAACAATATTTTTTTATCCAATTACTCCAATAAAATTCAGAAATACCTATTGTCCTGCAGAAAAATATGAATATTTTTTGAACCCTAAAACATTGAAAAACGTTTTTCAACAAATTTCTTTAAAAAAACATTCACCCAAAAAATTTCAAAATATTTTTGAAAATTTAGAAATTTTGTCTCCAAAGAAACTAAAACTTTTTCTACTCCTACCTTCAGATTTATTTGAAAAAAATACCTAGGTATTTTTTAATAGATCTAATAAAAAATTCAAATCCAATTTTTTTTAAAAAAGATTTCTCGATTATTCAAAATAGGTAATAAAAAGAAATAGGTGAATGTATTTTTTTTAATTCTCCATTTTTCCAAGTAATTTTTTTTTCATTTATTTTATTCTTCCCAAATAACTTGAAACATTTTTTTTTTTTTTGAAAAAAATGAAAAAATTATTTTATTTGAAAGAATTGAGAAATACAAAAATACATTCACCTACGTCTTCTTTTTATTATACCTATTTAAAAAATCTAAAAATCTTATTATAAAAATAGTGGACTTGAATTTTTTATTACCTAGGTCTTTAAAAAAAAAATAGGAAAATTTTTTAACGAGATTTTTTTCTCAAAGAAATCGAAAAAAATTTCAAAACATTGAGAAACCTATTTTTCATAAAAATTTGAAAGATGTTTTTCTCTGTGCAGAATTTGCAAATCTGTCTCTCTAAAAAATTTGAGAAATACTTTTACTTGAGAAAATTTGAGAATTAATCACACCAATAAAACTTGGAATTCTATTGGTACCTAATGTGTAACTTAATTTTTGCATTTTTGGAGTTTTTCAGGGTGTCAAATTTCATTTTTTAAATTTAGGGTGAGCTCTAGGTCCATAGCTATTGCTAAGTTGCCGGTTATACCTATACTTCAATAATCAAGTACATTATACTGAAAAAAATCTCTTAAATTAAGTAGATAATTTCACAATCAAAATCATCGAGAAAAGACAAAACAAAACATATACGTACCTAATAATTATAAGAATTTCAAGAATTTACAAACATGAAACCATCAAACCAAAACAAGAACTTTAAAAAACTGATAAGAAATACAGCTGTGGTAACATGGTAAGTAGGTACATCTATAATAGGAATAAAACAAGGGACATGTAGCACAGAGAAATAAAAGACATAGGTAGGTACTTTATCTAGAAATTCTTCGCTTCGTATTTCTTACACTTATTCATAGTTCAATTCAAAAACCATTAAAATTCGATGTTTTTATTCTTTAGTGAAAATACGATCACCGAGTGCCAATTTATTTATCATTATCATTAGTGCTTCTCAAATTAGCGCTCGAGATATCGTTGCATTCAACCCAGCGAACATACTCCAACGGAAGATCCGGCTTGGTTAAGCTGACTTCGCTATTTTTATTCTGTATGAATAACAATTCGCCCATAACATCTTCGGCGCTGCAATTAATCAGACGTTGACGACTCATCACGATGGCGTTCACAAAATCGTTATTGTTTGTGACGAAACGATGCTCCATGAAAATAGTATTATGATCCCAGTGTATCACCTGGAATTGATAAACAGAGTCAGCACAAAAAACAAAAAAAACAAGGGATGGTTCTCGTTTTGAAAAAGTAATCGAGTGGTTCTGATTATATTACCTTCGTAGTAATAGTGTAAAAAGTAAAAGGTCTGATGAACCTTCGGTATCGAATATTGGTACATATTTGAGCAACGGAACCTCCTTTCTTGGTAATTTCATTCCATAATCTGGTCCTTACGTAGAAATCAGCTCTGGCGAAATCCACCTCTCGCAGATAACGAGTATTGTTCATATGAAAAAGCAACGTGTCTACGTCCGTCGTCAAACATATACCTGAAATCAATAATAATTGCAATTACCTTGACATTCGTGGCAGCAAATTAACAATAGGTATATACTCGATCGAATTCCAACTCTAAATAATTAATAAAATCCATCACTTACCCGAATATTTAGTCTCGTCTAAAATATACAACTGTCTTTTGAAAAATTTCGCGATAAAAGCGCATAATAAAAAACGTAAAAAATAATGTACTTCCAAAATCCAATAACAAAGTAATAAAGGAACCGTAACGTAAATTGCTACGACACAAAAATTTGATTCCGAACTTTCATTTTTTTCACTCACAACGCTAAAATTACCCATTTTCGCGGTTTTATCTGGAAACCACGGTCAACATCATTTTTCTATTCGAGTCGCCGAATAATTCGCGAATGGGAAAATGATTTTCGAACCCGAAGAACCTTTCGAAATGCATCGCAATCGATCTTTCATCGGCTGACCTTCTCGTTGGAAGTCTATCGAAAGCGACCTTGACTATGATAAAATTAATTTCGAAATTTAAAAATGTTTTCTTAAAATTACTATTTAAAAAAATATATAATACGAAACACTTGGCACTTTTGAATGAAAAATACTCCATAAATGGTTACTGTGCATTGAAAATCGATATTCGCGAGACCGTATTATTCGCATGCGTTGTTCGGTTTCCGGTGCATAGCGCAATACATTTTGGGTTTTCATCGCGGTAAAATAGAGACAATCACGTAAGTGTATGAAAAATCGCAATGGATTTTTATTTTAACGATTAGAAAAAAAAGATATAAAAATATAGAATAGAAATATTCGTAGTTTTTAGGCATTTTGAAGCATATCCATAACCCAAGGTGAATCATTGCTTGTGTAAGGTATCGGTGGGATATCGTAATGTAATGGGAATTGAGGTCCGTCTTCCGAAGGTTTCTCGTTTGTTAATGGAAATCGATCTTTTTGAATCTAGAATTAAAATATCGAGTTAAATAAATTTAAAAAAAAAAAAAAATTTAAAAAATTAAAAAATTAAACAAAACTTTTAAAAAATTATTAAAAATAAAAATAAAAAAAGATAGTTAGGTGCAGAAAATTTTGGAAAAAACATAAAATGACCAAGTACGAAGGTATGAATTAAACTCCAGCTTCGTAAAAATTAAAATATCGAGTTAAAAAAAAATAGCTGCATAAAATTTCAGAAAAAAATTAAAAATTACCAGGTACGAAGGTATAAATAAAACGCCAGCTTCGTAAGATAAAATTCTCAAATCGGTTTTAGCCTTGTTTTCCATTCCCCAAGCAGCTTTTGATAAATTGGCACTGGTGAGTAAAAACCAAGATAGGTATTTTCTGCAAGGAGTTAATCGACAGTATGTTTTAATATGTGGCATTGATTTCGTTCTGTTACGAATATTCGATCTCCATTTGCTATAAAATGAAAAAAAAAATTAGGTCGATTTTTTTTTTCAACTCTATACTAAATTAATATGAAGTCATCATGTACCATAAATACTGATTGAGCCATGGCTGTTTATCGTGGGTAGCTTGATTATAAGGTAAACAACCGCCAGCTGCGAGTCTATCGTAACTCGAAAATACGTCATCGAACGAAGGATAAATCTGAAAGAAAAATTCCATTAAATAAATCCGAGTCGAACGAAACGACGAATAAAATAAAATACCCACCAATTTAACAGGTGGTTGAAAAGAAATGCATTGTTTGGCAGAAGCCATAACCCTGGTGACTTCGCCGAGTAACCAAGCGTGAGGATCTTTACCCAGGGAACCGATAGACGAGCATTGGTAATAAAGTGGCCAATCTTTGGCATTTTCTTTCGTTACTATGGCATGTTCACTCAATAACTGGGATAGTCGGTTTAAACCCCAGTTGACAGGAGCTTTCTTGGAATGAGTTCCTGGGGTGCTGGCGATGAAAAATACTCTGCAAAATTTCAGTTGAATGTTAGAAAAAAAAACATCGATTTTTGAGATACTTGATATTCAAAATTGGAGGGGAGGGAGGGGTTCAATCAAAATTTTTGTTATAACCAAAACTATTCATTGAACTACAAGCTACAACTTTTGTTTGAAATTTTTTTCAATTGAACCCCTTATTTTCCCCTCATTATTAATAATGTATCGCTAGTAAGTTGTATTATCCAAAATTGGTGGAGAGGGAGGGGTTCAATTGAAAAATTTTTCAAAATAAAGTTTCAACTTGAAGTTTCAGGAATAATTTCGGTTATAACAAAAATTTTGATTGGACCTCTCCCTCCCCTCCAAATTTGGATAATCCAAGTTCAACTTATTCAAAACACATTATTAAAAACAGGGGGGAGGTAAGGAGACAGATTGAAAAAATTTTCAAACAAAAGTTGTAGCTTGAAGTACTAGGAATAATTTTGGTTATAACAAAAATTTTGATTGGACCCCTCCCTCCCCTCCAATTTTGAATATCAAGTATCCATGTAGTGCTGGATTTGGTATAAAATTCAAGAGAATAAAATGTAACACATTGGTTGGATCCATAGATCTTTGTGAAAAAACAATAAAAAAATTATAACGACGTTGACATACTTGACCTCCCTGCAATCTGCATTTTTCACTTTTTCGATCCATGGATCGAGAACAGGTAAATTATATGCTCTCAAATACGAAAGTAAATCTTTCTTGAAGTGGGTCTCGGAATCGAACTGATATTCTTCGTTTGTTTTTTGTTCAATAAAAGGTAATCGAGGGCCAATCCAAATTCTGTCGAAATAAACACAGATCAACATGACGTACCAAAATAGACAATATAGTGGTCAAAATCGAAATTTTCTTACCCTTGGGTAGTATTTTCCCAATCAAACTCGATCAAATTGCCAGTTGTGACGATGACTCTAATGCTCTTATCTCCATACGACAGTATCATCATTTTACTGCAAAATAGAAGAAAATATTAACGTAATAATTCCTCTAATGTGTTTCTCATTCGAGTACACTTACGTGTGATGTGATCCAAAAGCACTCGGTTTGATGTACGTAGCATTCAAAGTAGGAATTAGCTTTTTCTGCAAAATATCACTCAATTCGGCGTCTTCACAACCGTACAATAATGTCACCGGCGTAGTTCTATAAAAAAATACGTTCAAAATAATTTCTAAAATCTTTACATTGTAATAAGGCAGTACTTCGATGGCTTACTTTGTGTTGTACACGGCGTATTGAGCATATAACCAAGTAATCTGTACCATGAAATTAATCTGCAACGAGGATTCCAGAGCTCCCAACTTATCACTCAATAAATCTGAAAATAAATCAGATAGTTAATTAATCAGTACGAGATTTATAAGTACACATAAAATCTTAATTCATACCTGGAAAAGAAACACTCAGCATATCATCGTGCGTTTTACTTTCATCGGCGATGGACGAAAGGAAAAATCTATACGGTTCGGAGTGTTCAATCTTGGATAAAATATCTCCTTTGGAACGTTTCTGTACGTATTCTTTGTAATTGATAAGATTTCTCTTCAGAGATCCAGGATCCATTTTCTTCGCACCGGTATCACGTTTATCAGCAGTAGAATCGAGTTTACCAGAACTGGAACAACTTGGAGTATCTTTATCGACTGGATTTTCGAAAGAACGTAAGATTTTCAATTGCTGCAGTAAACTTTCTTTCGGAATTTTACAAGAATATGAAGAGGGTACGCGAATATCCGAATTGGTGTTACTCAAAATCGAATTCACTGAAACGAAATGAGTGATATCATTAGCGCGCGGTTTTTGGCACGTTGGAAGAGTGAAAAATGATAACGTAAAATAATACGAAACTTACGGTGAGAATGATTGAAAGAACTGAAGTGATCTGTTTGAAGTCTGTAGCACTTTTCACCGTATTTACATTCTGGTTTCGAATCGGGCATGTTAAAAAATGCACAGTTGAAAAAATGCACATTTTCTTGTGCTTGTGAACTGATAAGAGATCCGCGTAAAAATACGATGCACTAAATTTCACCGTTTCTTCCTATTCCGTGATCTTCACATTGACGCATCGTAAATTCGTAATGTCCAATTTTGAAACTTTCAAAACTTACTTTCAAAAGTTTAAAATGAATTGATTGATTTTTTTCTGTATTTTTCGATAAATTAAGGGTTATTTTAATTGGACCACTACCTTCCCCTCCCCGTCAACTTTGCCCAAATACCTACTATACGAAGTACGAACATCATCATTATTCAAAATTAAGGAGAGGTAGGGGTCCGATTGAAAAAATTTTCATATAAAAGTTGTAGATTGAGGACTTGGAAATTAGTTATTAATGTTATTATAAAAATTTCACTTAGACACCTGCCCTCCAATCCAATTTCACATAACACTGCACTGTGCACTATGGAAAATACGTGTCTTATTACATAGGTACCTACTCAAAATTGAGGAGAGAGAGTCTATTTTCACACAAAAAAATCCTCATACGTTATTGATCAAACTGATGTTGAGTTTTCTCTTATTTTCAATTTTGACACACTACCAAACCTATTTAGTTCGAATAAAAGATATTGAATCTGGCACTTTTTATTCGTACCTATTCGATAATGAAAATAATGAGAATTGAGAATTGATGAAAGTGAAATAAAAATAAATGAATAAATTATTTTAATAGGTAGAAAATTTTCAATAAACTACTCTTATGAATTTGAAAAAAATGAATTCCTTTTTTAGCAGCGCAGTTTATGAAATTTATTATAAATTTTTTCAACCTTCGAATGAAATTTCGAATTTTTTTTTTCAGCATACCTAATATTAATTTTTTACTACCTAGCTGAAATTTAATTGATTTAAAAAAATTTACCTATATTTTTGATTTTTGGAATTATTATTCTAAATAAGTAGACCAAAATTTATTTTCGTATTTTTTTACTTTCAATTTTGTTCTGATTTTTTTTTTTTTTTTTTTTTTTTTGTAAAGTTGTATTTATTTTGTTCTAAATATTTTTTTTGATAATTACCTAGAATTTTAAATTTTTAGAAAACTGTTTGGAATTTTAATTTTTTAAAAATTGAATCGTTATTTTAAAAGAAAAAAAAATCAAAAAAACTCATGGTAATCAAAATCAAAATTATTTAAAAAGTATTCAAAATTTTGATCGATCAGAGGAGCTAAAATAAAAAAAATGCGATAATTTTTTTTTGAAGAGATTCAATTCTAAAAAAATTGAATACAATCAAACGTTTTTTATTAGAAATTAGAGAAGTACCTATCCACTTTATTACAAAAATTGAATCTATTTTTTTTTTGTTTCATTTAAAATTTTAAAAAAAGTTACCAAAAAAAAAAAAAAACGGAAATTAGGTATGCATAATTATTTATAAAATATTGGAAAAGATCATAACAATTTTTAATTTTTCGAAATATAAGTAATAAAATCAAAACTTGTCAACATTTTTGCAAAAAATCAGGTTTTTGGTTTAAAAATTATATATTCTACAGGAGGTACCTATATGTATAGGTATTTTTATAGATTTTTTTTTCTTTTGAGCGGGGGAGGTGGATGAGAGAATTTACTCTTATTGTTTTGAAAAAAAATTGATTAATTAATTTTCAATTTTTTATTTTGTTTTAATCAAATTTTCCCCATTTGCAGTTATTTATTAGTTTCATTTCTTTATTTTTCATTCAGTAATTTTTTTCAAATTTAAAGTGTTAGGTACCTACAAAGTACACTTTATGCTATCTATTTTCAAATTTCGTTCATTTTTTTTCCAGTGTTCGATTTTTTTGTCAACCCCGTTTTTGTTTCGGAGTGTTTCCACTACAGCAGCGTAATCGGGAGATAATGTTTCTTTTTCGTACGAATCACCTATAAAAAAATTTCATACTTTACAGTTTATTTTATTATACGACTTGGGGTGAATTAAAATTTACCTAATTAATACAGAATATCACTCAAGGACTGGCTTTTTAGCTTTTGAGGCGCACCTGCATAGACGGCGGATCATTATTTTCTCAAGTGGTGCTCACATTGTGATGGCGGGAGGGTGAAAAATGTGAATTTTTTCACCAAAAAAAAACTTCATATACCCTATTAACCTCGATTATGCAAAGCCCAATAATCGGTTAATTTTTTATTACCTGATTTTTCTTTAATTTTGCCTTACGACTAACCTCATATTAATGTTTCAAATTTTCTAGAAAAATTTGAGAAATCACTTTTTTATTTCAAAAAAATAATATCGAAAAAATGTGGAAAAATTATTTTTTAAGATTAGAAATTATTTATTTCAAAAAAAATTAGAAACTTAGAAAATTTCATTCCGAAAAATTAAAAATTGTTCATACTAAAAAATTGAAAAAAATTTCATTTTAAAAAATTAAAAAAACTTTTCATTCTAAAAAATTGGAAAAAATTTTCATTATAAAAAATTGAAAAAAATCATTCTAAAAATTTTTTAAAAAATCATTCTGAAAAATTGAAAAAAATCCATTCTAAACAATTGAAAAAAAAAATCATTCTAAAAAATTAGAAAAAATTTTCATTGAAAAAAATCATTCTAAAAAAATTAGAAACAATTTTCATTCTAAAAAATTGAAAAAATCATTCTAGAAAATTGAAAAAATTGCATTCTTAACAATTGAAGAATTATTCATTCTAAAAAATTAAAAAAAAATTATTCTAAAAAAATTAAAAAATTGTAAAAATTTTTATTCTACAAAATCTAAAATGGGTCCCAAATCTTGAAAAAATTACATTTTTGCATTGAGTGAAATTTTTCACACATTGAGTTCAACTTTTTTGCGTAGTCCGGGATTTCTCACGTGGTGCGGAGCAACACGTGAGAAATCTCATGTGGTGCTCGAGCACGAGAGCAACTGGGCTAACGGCGACCATGCGCGCCTGTATAATTGAGAATTAAAAGCGCGCTTTGTGTTTGTTTTCAAAGGACGGAGATGCAGATTTTTTTAGATGGCAATTTTTTGAAGGCGTTTTGTTGCAGAGGGGCAATAAATTGAATTTTTAAAATGTATAAATTAATATTTACGTTTAAAATCTTGCATGATTCTTTTGCCATTTGGTGTCCTTTTCTTCAGAGATTTTTAAATACTGAGAACAATGTTTATAGGTATTGCCGAAATAAAGTGAAACATTGAGTCAACTAATTTATAAAATAGGGAATTATTTTTTTAATTTTAGAAATGTCTTATTTACAGTAAAAAAATCGAAATTTTTTGAGAAAAAATTCTCAATTTTCGCATAATTTTTTTTTGAAAAAAAAATAATTTAATTTTTTTTTTGGAAAAAAACGTTGCATTTTTTAAGAGGAAGAAGCCTCTAAATTTTTTCTGATTTTTTTTTTCTAGGAAAAAATTTCTCATTTATAGAGGAATAAAATCTATCTTTTTTTTATAAAAATCTTTCAATTTTTTGGAAATTAAAGAAAATCATAAAAAATTTTCTGTTCAAAAAATTGTATCTTGTTCAAAATTTGTAACTATTCATTTTTTCATTTTTTGTTTCCAAGGATGTAATTTATTTTTAGGTTAAATTTTAAAATCCCTTTTTAATTGTATCTGTTACTTCAAAATGCAAAATTAGGGCGCAAATAATGAAATAAATGCATTAAATACGCCTGGAAAATACCCGAATACCCGCTTATTCGTAGACGCTGATTTTAGTAGGTATATATCATACTCACTGTTTTCTTGCAAAGTTGGTAAAATCACAAAACATAACACTAAAATATAAGTTTGAAACTCCATCTCAATCCTTTTCAAGTACTACATTTCATTTTTTTGAGTTAGATAATATATGCCAGAAATTGAACAAGTTAATATCTAATCTATCTTATCCATCATTTTTTAGAAGAGCAAACCAATAAATCGCAGATAAATTATGTTCTCAATACGTAAATTACTTCCATTCCGCTTTTTCACATCCATTATTGGGTAGAAAAATTGTTTTTGGCTCCGTTTTAAAGGTGTTTTTAATGCTGCTGAGCTTCCAAATTATGAACCTAGATAAACCTCAGTCCTCAAGTGTTATTTCAAAAAACAAATAACAAAAACTCCAAGAAAAAAAATCAGCAAAGAAACACAAAATCAAATTTCTTTATTGTACAAACACAAATAAAGGAAAAAAATCCACAAAAAAAAGTCATGAAAAAACAAGGTAATTTGACTTAGAACAACTTGAAATGACTCACGCGTAGTTACTCATTTTTGGTATCGTATCAAACGATTTTTTTTTTTTGAAAGTTCAGCGAAACTCAAAAAGTATAGGTACTCTTGAAAACTAGTACGTCTTAAAGCATGAATAAAATATGGAGATCTTTTTCGTTAAATATACTTACCGTTATTCTAATCAAATCAAAATCATACCGCGCTGAAAAACAGTTAAATAAAAGAAAGTCATATCGTAAGGAAAAAAGAAAAAATATCAGACTTAGAATACTCCGAATCGATATAGACATTTAAAACCTAAAAAAAAAACAGAACACACGTTCCTATGAAATTTGTGCACCTCGAAACTTACAAAATTACAACACGCGATAGCTGCCTTATGAAAGTTTGAAACAATTCGATATATTAATTCGTAATTAGAAAAATTCAAGAGCAAAAAAAATGACAATGTGTCGGTAAAGCAATTCGGTGCTCATTCGATAGCTATTCCTAAAGTCAGGCAATTTTCTAAGAAAATTTCCAAATCATATAACGAATCGAGTAAATGAGTTAGAAAGTAAAACAGAGATTTTTTTCTTAAAAAGGAATGTTCCTCGTACATTTCACAGGTGATTTTCGCCGATGATAGGATTCTTAAAGCACTATTGATTGTATGATCCCTGCAAATAGAGTACTTTCGATTAATATACAGTTTTTCAAAAAAAAAATTTTAAAAAAATATGGTTAAGTGGGTACCTGACTGAAACGCAAATGAAAACCTGAAACCGGCCTTCTTTGCCCAGAGCATGATTGGAATTTTGAATTTCTGATATCAATTTACAAAAGTAATCAACCTCGTCATCGTAGCTGCCTTCGTTTGAAAGTTCTTTCTCTTCTTTAACTTTAACTACAGGTTGAAAATAGATTAAAAATTTTCGTAATTTTTTTTTATCAACGTAAAATTAACGTCAATTCAACTCAACTCACTGATGAAATCCCAAATGTATAAATTACGCCCAAATAACCTCGACGACCTGAACCCGAACAATAAAATTTGCTCCATATGATATACCAAACCATTTTCACCACATAATAACGTTCCAATGGAACTGTTTTCTTTGGGTTTGCCGTAATAATATTTGATAATGTTATTCACACATTCTCCTAGAAACAGATTTTTTAATTAAAATAAAATTCTCATTATATTCCCAACATTGATAATAAACGTACCTAAATGCTGCTGTAATTCACTATCTGATACTGTTGGCTTCGCAGGTGGTACACTAGGGCTTCTAATACGTGTAGCTGCCAAAGTTCGCCCTCTTTCGTGACCCTCTGTCAATCGTGTACCGATTAATAATCGTTCTGATGAGTCATCATCGACACCACGACCTAACCAGCGCCCGCATGGAAAACTGTAGAAAATTTTTGTATGAATATTAATAATTATGTCATGTAGTTTGAAACAATGGTCAGGCCAGATACTTAGCAGTACCTAGGCAAAAATTAAACACACATTACCAACCCATAAAATTTTTGTTTTTTTGAAGAGAAAAATGTCAAGTTTTTTTTTTAGAATAAAATATTTCTAAAATTCTTGGAGAAAAAAATCATTCAAATTAATTAGGTATTTTGTCTCAATTTTTTTGAACTAAAAAATTTTATTGAAAAAAAATTTACCGATATTTTAGACAAAGCTCTTCTTGAATTCTTTTGTTTTTGATTTTTTGAGAAAAAAATAATTGAAATTCTCGTAAAGAAAAAAAAACAATTTATTGCAGTGTAACATCTTCCTAAAAATTTTGGAGAAAAAATTAACATTCAATGTAATAATTCTTCTGAAAAAATATTCTTGAATTTTTGAGAGAAAAAAATTGATATTTCTCAGTTTTTGGAGGAAAAAAATCCGTTTCAATTTTTTTCAGTAAAATTTTTTAATTTTTTGGATTTAAAATTTTTGAACTTTTTCATTTTTTTTAGAATGTAAAAATCCGATTTTAGTTTCAGGTTTTTGAAAGAAGAAAAGTTTCAAATTTTTAGGGATTTGAAAAAAAGTTTTGAACATGTTTAAAAAAATTTATATAAAAATTTTTTTTTGGATTTTTTAAAAAATATTTTTGTAGTAAAAAAAATCACTCAAATTCTTGCAGTACAAAATCTTTCTAAAAATTTTGGAGGAAAAAAAATTCAATCTAATAATAATTTTTTTAAAAGGAAATGAATTTTTCAATTTTTTAGACCAAAAATATTTCTCAATTAATTTTGAGAGGAAGAATATCTTCCTCAATCTTTCCCGAGAAAATCTATTTTTTTTAAACTTCCAATTTTTCATTTCCCAGTTTTTGGAGGAAAACAAATTTCAAATTTTTGACATTTTTCAAATAAAATTTTTTCGAAACTTTCAATATTTTGATTCTTTTGATGAAAAAATATTTTTCAATTTTTCGAGAACAAAAAATACCTAACAGTTTAAAAATAAAATAAAAATACAATTTTTGTCTAACTTCATTGAAGGAATTTTTTTCAATTCTTCAGTACTTCATAAAAATTTTTTTTATTTTTTTTAAACACATTTTTTTGAGAAAATTTTTTCAGTTCAATAGTTTTGCGGTAAAATATTTTTCAATTTTTTTTGGAACTAGTCTTATTTTTCTCTCAATTTTTCTGGATTTTTTCTCTCGATTTTTTCTTGTATTCTTAAATTTTTGCTGAATTTTTTTAAAACTTTTTGTGAAGAAAAAATTTTCAACACCTACCTATTAATTTCTTAGGAGTACCTTCAAAATATTTATAGCTAAAAATTTTGTAAAAAAACTTCATTAATATTTAAATATTTAGGAGGAGAAATATTTCTCAATTTTTTGAAGAAAATTTTTTTAAAGAAAATCATTGTTCCATTTTTTTTGAAGAATTTTTTGTCGAGAAAAAGATCTCTTGATTTAAAAAAAAAAAAACAATTTTCATTTTTTTGGTTGGAAATTTTCAAAAATTTGACATTTTTTTTAAAGATTTTTTTTTCAATTTTTGAAGGAAAAATAATCACAAAAATTTTTTTGTACCTAGGTAGTACGAAATTTTTCTCAAATTAAAAAAAAAATCATCCAATTCGATTTTTTGGAGTGAAAATATACAATTCATCCCACTTTTTTGGAGAAAAAAATCTCAATTTTTTTCGAAAAATACTTCTGATTTTCTCTTTTTTTTAAATTTTTTTTCAAGAGATGAGAACCTTCTACTTTTTTGAAGGCAAAATCTCAATTTTTTTTTTTTTTTTGATAAACTAATCTTTTGATTTTTTGAGAATAAATTTTCTGCAGGAAAATATCATTCTCACATTCAACATGAAAATTTTCAATCCGCCACCGCTTTGGAAAAAAAATCGAGCTACACCAAGTGCTGGACCTGTTTGAAAGTAAAATAGGAGGATAAATGCATTTCAATTTACCTATAAATATGTCCCGTAATTTCGTTCCGAACAATGACCCAATCCACCAACCACTTGAGGCTTAAACTTTTGTTTTCTTGACCTATTCTAAGCATTGTGAGTAAACCTAAATTTTTGTGCTAAAAACATACAAAAAATTATTATTTCGTATACTTTTAGAAGACGTGAAAAAAATTCAATGAAAATTACTTGAAACACAAATTCGAGTTTTCCCTTCGGAATGTAAACTTTCTCAGTTTCTCCATTATTTCCCGACAGAATAATCCAGCAAAAGTTGACCATTGAAGCAGCAATTTTTGTCGATGAATGGATCAAAACACGATACGGTATTCCTAATTTTATCATAAATGAAAATTTAAAAAATGTAAACGATTTTACGATTAATAAAGATGGATCATACTTACGACAATTAACGTAAGTATTTGTAAAGCAGTAATAATCAACAGCGTTCAAGGAAAGCAAATGATACAAAAATTGTTCTTTTTCTTCTTCACATCTCAAGAAGGCATATCGTTTGTACATATTTCTGTTCAAAAATAATAATAATAAAAACTTATGAGAATTACTTGGGAAATAAAAATATTTCCCTATTTAAATTCAAAAACGTACTTAAGTAATGTCGAATTGGAGAGTAGCGTCTTCAAATGACGCGATAGTGATTTCTTCTCCAACGATAATCGAACCCAAGCTTTAGCCAAACCGACCTGAGTCTTAATGTCCGTTAATGTTTCAACATATCTGGAAATTTAATTCATCGTTAGCTTTGTAAAAGAAAAATAACTTTTAAGAAAAAATTACCATACTTCATATCATGAATTAGAGAAACTGGCAGACGTTCGAGAACAAAAAGGGAAGCATCGTCGTCCTGAGAAATTTGAAAATTAGTTCTGAGCAAAGGGACAGAATTCACGTACTCATTTTCTGAAAATCAATCGTAAAAAAATTATTTATAAAATATTCACTCGTTGATGAACATTCATGCACCTGATTAATTCATACCTGAAACATGTAAAACGGTTTTAGCCTGAGATTTAGAATCATTAACATCTTCCAGTTCTTTGTATCTGGTCAAATGATACCACAGAGCGGATTTTCCTTGCTTATTTTGACACCCATGGGACCAAATTCTTTCTAATAAATCGCACAATCCGATAATCAGAGTGTTTTCTTCCATCAACATATTTTGCATATTGTGACCCAATTCAATAGCTTCGTATCCCATTTTAGCTACCAGCATTTTTTTGGTTTTCGTTTTACAATCCTGTTTAAAAAAAAATTGGATCAGAAAATTTTCAAGCTAATAGCAAAGAGTCATATTTTGAAGAAATCGAACCTTCAGCAATTTTTCAACAAAATTCCAATTAGTTTGGGCAATAACAGCGGGACTTATGTGGGTAGGACTAGAATTTTGACTAAGAGGTTTCACGATGGTTAATCTTTCGCAGATACCCAGAGGACGAGCTTCGCTGGTGTTGGAATTTTCGTTCGCCAGACGAACTTTTTTATTCGATCTGCAAAAAATTTCATTAGTTCGTATTTCAATTAATTATAAACCATTATGGAAAAAATCAAACCTTAGAGAGCCTAATTTATTAAGATTGGATAAATTCAAAGTTGGAAATATATCTGTATTGTACTGCGGTTTCACATTATTCAAGAAAATCTCTTCGGGATGGGACATTTCCAAATCAGCTTTGAATAAACGATCTCTAGTGTACGCTTGGCATTCGTTGATCGAACTGCAGTGTTCAAAGCTACATCGTTCTGACTGGCCCTCGGAATGTTTTAATCTAAAAACAGAAGAGAGTCAAGTTAGTAAATCGACGTGGTTCTTTTTACAGCGCAATTAATTCAATATTACTTTAGTAGTTTAATTCGTTCGTCGAATATACGCAAATTAAGTTCCTTATCGCTCCAAAAGCTCTGTATTTTATTATCTACGAAATTGGTAAACATTTGAGTTTCGATAAACTGCGACAAAAATGGGAAATTTTCCGGCTGTTCTGAAAGAAACGATGCTTTATCGAAACTCTGCATCGATTCTTTATTACTAATCCATTGTTCTCGATCCTATTTTCGAAAAGAATAAATTAGTTGACATCTTAGAGTCGATTATTTTTCTAATTTTTATTTACGTACTTGAAACGGTTGAATAATGTACCGTTCGTAAGTCAAAAACAAATGTAAAAATTTATTCAAAAATAATTCTCTGATAGCTACGTTGAAACACAAATCAGTCACGTAATCTTCGTTATCGCTTCCATAAATGGAACAAGAAGGTAATTCTTGAAAACTGGAGTGTCCTAAAATCCAATTAATCATTAACAGGTATTCTTCCTCGAGTTGATTCATAGAATAACTGTATGCTTACGACTGTAGTGTGGACTGTTAGGTAAAGACGACCCGTCATCACTCGATAGAGAAAAGTTCAAATTTTCTGATGACATCGATGCGCTCATTTTCGATAAAACCGAGGCATCACTGCGTCTAATTCGATTTCGTACCTCGCTGCTTTTTAATTGTCTATAAAAGGAAATAGATAAAATAAATTAATATTAGATATACCTACGTACGTAGTGTATTTCTCACATGATTCATTACGTGGGAAATTACCTGAAACAGTTACGAATTGGTACGTTGTACTGGTCCAACAGATCAAAAATTTCTGAAGTGAATTCCGCTTTGTTAGGTATGGTAAGTAAATCTTCTGGTAACTGAATTGATTGTGTTTCGATATCAACGAAACATAAATTTGCCTGAAAATTAATTTTATTCGTTAATTAAATAATCAAAAAATAAATAATCAATTTCTACGAAAACAAAATACGAAAATTACTTCATTCGGTAAATTTAAATTTGTACTACGCGACACTCCCATAATAAAAGGCACCGGAGCATCTAGAAAATGCTCCAAAGAAGTTGGCAATATCGGAACATAAACATGAGGCCATGAGAAAGGGAACAATAAGCAATTCAATGTTTCCGCAACGAGCATCAATTGTTGGTAATCTAGAATAACAAAACATGTAAGAAAAAACATGGAACCCTTCGAAATTTACAATTTAGATCGTTATTTACCCGACGAACAGATGAGAACTTGATTTTCCATTAAAATACTGGTAAACAGGTACAACAAACTGTCCACGTCGAGGATACGAAACAATTCTCGAATTGGAAAATCGAAAATAGGTAATTCTCGGACAAGATCGGGCGATCGAATGGTAACTTTTGTTTCCAAACTAACATAAAATTTCAACGTTTGACCAGCTTGAGGAACTTTGACTTCGTTTAATAAATAATATATGTAAGTTTCTAATGAAATCGAACTTCTTTCTTGCCAGTTTCTGTGGAAAAATATAATTTCATGTATCAGTTCTTTCTTTTGGACCAGTCGAGCGTATTCTTTACTTACTTGTAAAGATTCCATAAAAATTGATAAGAAGCATAAACGTAAGGATACTGGGAGATTAATACGATGGCTTTAGTAACATATAATACGTCTTTTGCTATGTCATAGTAGCTCTGAACTAAACTATAATGATGAGGCATTATTTTAAAATGTCTGGGAAGAGATCTAGTGTTATGGTTCACAGAACCAGGTTTCTTCGGTCCTCCAGACAATTCTGCTAAATGCATTGCCTAAAATAAAACAAATACCATTAATTCACTTTCAATTTAGAGACGAAATTATTCCAAAACTGTACCTGTAAGGTTTGCATAGCACTACATATCTTATTGTGAGCTTTTTCGTAAAAAACAAAGCTGAATCCGTAACACCTACGTCCATCTTCTTTGGTAACAATAAAACTATGGAATTCTGGTTCCAACTTATGTTTCTGCGTCCGGAAACGTAGTCCACTGGGTAACGATAGCTAAAACAAATGATTTTCGGTGAGATCTTTGGCGTTGTACGAGGTATTACAAAGATATTCGACGTATGTACCATGCAAATAGCATCCTTATCGATTGGATTCCAGCTGACGGTTTCCGGAAAATGGGATAGAACTTTACATTTGTACGAACGATCCAGGGGAGTACCCTGAAGTTGATTTTCACCTGACAAAATAATGTAACGGTAAACAAAGGATAATATTCGAGTAGGAATAGCATAAAAGATGATATAATTTACCTGAAAAGTAGTATAACTCTAAGCCTGACTTTAAATCTAGTCCACATACTGCGAAGTAATCAGCAAACCGATCTGTTTTCTCAGAAAAATTTTCCATTCTGCATCAACGACATGATTCTGGTTAACTTTGCAGAAAACGAAGCGAGCAAATGGGGCCAGACATGGTGTAACGAAACTATTATTTTTAACCTTTGAGATCCATTAGAGAGAATTGTTTTAATTTTTTAATCAGTTTTAATTAGATAGTTACATACACTTTGAACGATAACTCCTGACAAAACAAAACACAAACGAAACCAAACCAATCGATAAAATGACGACTGTTTTTTGACTTTATGGAACTTTTTATGACTGCTGTCATCAGCTGTTGCGTCATGTGATGGTTCGTTGGCGCAGAATTCAAATTTTTTGGTAACGACATTCGTTGATTTTAGTGTTTTTATTTATTTATTTAGGCCAAATTACAGTAGATATTTCATTGGTAGCATGATTATTAAGTTGTCAGGGGTTCTATGCTTCTGATACACAGACACATAAAGTTCTCCTTTGTTTGTAAGCCTGCTATGTATGAAATGTATTTGATTGATTCTGTCTTTTCGTCTTTTCTGTCGAGCTTCTGAAAGGGTTGAGTTTTGAGAGGAAAAATTGACAATTTCAGAGAAGGTATTAAAAGTTGGATATCATATTCTTGTTCCTCCTATCAAACTTATGGCATTCTTGGAGTGCTTAGAGCCTTGGACGTCAGAATGTGATGAGAAGAATCGAGATGTAGTTAATGAAAATCGTTTATTATATCTTCATTAAATTTCAATAAAGCATTACAGATAAAAAAAAAATCGAATGAAATTAAACAAAATAACAAAAAATGTACTTATAGTATAACTCGTCGTGGCAACTCAATATGAGTTAATACACATAAGTAAAATATTAGAATAATCTAAAATTTTACAAAATTAATTCATAAATTCATAAATCATAATCATAACACAGGCAGGTAAATAATGAAGTACCTATTTCAAGTAGTTGTCGAGTTCATAGAAATAGTAGTGTTTTGAATTCGTTCGCGATCGATACAATTATTTATAAGGTTGACTACATCTTGCAGTTTATCATAAAGTACAGGATCTGTACAATCATAAGGCAAAAGAAAAGATCGATCGTAAATTGTTCTTATAAGATCTCGAATTCCTGAAACTGATACAGATTGTTCTTCTAATTGATTTGCTTCTGTTGGAGAATAGTTTGGCAGGTAAAAACTTTCGTCATATATTACAGGTAAATCTGCAGATGAGCATGCTTCCTCCATTGGCTGTGATTGTGTACTGTCTGGTTGATAGCTGTCGTCTTTGTTGATACGTCGCTTCTTTCGGCATTTGATTTTGACTATAGTTTTTGAATCTGTCTTATTTTGTTTATCACTTTGCTTGTTTTCTCGTACACTTGAGGTTGAAGCGTACTTCTGAATATGATTTCGGATGGTTTTTTTCGTAGGCCAGTAAGCTCGAGATGAATTATTCACATCTCCTACATTTTCCTTCACCCACTTGCATAGTAGTACTTTGATAGTTTGAACATTTGTGATACCATTCGTGACCAAAGTTCGGATTTCGTTTTTTAAAGCTGGATCTATATGTTGGGCGGTGAAACTGGTCCAAACTGGATGACAATGACCTTCCGCAGTACTGAACGTAATCTGATATAGTTTTTCAGAAACAACTGATGTAGGATCACCTTTGAGTTTTTCTTTCAGCTCTTTCATAACCTGTAAATTATCAATATTTATTGTGAATTATTGAATACATTTCATCATTTTTATAAAAATCTTCGCTGAAACTTACACTCTGTTTTTCTTCTTTCAAAGATTTAACGCCTTTGATACAATATTCTGGGAAAGTCTTTAAAATTACGATTCTCATTGCAGCGTTACATCCGACTTTTTTGCTCGTTGATTTTCTTCTCCTCAATGGTGGCTTTTCGTTACTTTCATGTGATGGATTTTCCGTTGAATTGCTATCCTGTATCCAATAAGTTTTCAATATTTAGTATTTGAACGAATGAATAATCGTTCTTCGTTTAATGTCTCAGGAGTCACGAATGAGTAACGGTGAAAAGATTATTACTTGAAGTATAGGTGTTGCTTTCTTTTTAAATTTTTTAAAATTCGGTCCGTTAGTGCAATTCAAAGTTGATGTTTTCTCAATGTAGAATGGCATCTTGAAGAATGAAACGACCGAAGAACTCCATAAAAGCCGTTTTTTTTTTCTACTATAGGCTGAAAATAGTAGAATAAACTTTGACACGAATCAAAATAAAAAAGATGAAACAAAAAATGCAGTAAATTAGATACGTACTTTCCGAGTCACGAACGACAAATGTCATTCCATTTTGTTTGAGTAAATTTTGAACTCTGGGGTAATTTTCTTCCGATACGATTAGATTATATTTATCTGAGATGCCATCATTTTTCGCGTACTCTTTACAAATTTTTTTCAAGTTTTCTTCGAAGCTGTCCAATGATGACATTTTCAACGATTGAAAGAGACGAAATGGATCAGATTAAGAGTAGAAAAATCGTCATAATTTCAATTTCTAACATTAAATTAACCTAAAGCTCCAAAATTTTCATTTCAAAATCTAATTATATTTCAAATTTCAAATCACACAAAAATCTTATCAAAAAATTCGAAACAAAAACAAAAGAGTTGAGAATTGAATTGAATAGAGATCGAACGACTGATTTAGAATCGTTTTGATTCACGTTTCGGTTCAAGAACAGAACTATTTATAAAATTTTGGTAAAAAAAATTGGCTTTGTTTTGTTTATAACTAGATGAAACCCGTCGCGAGATTCGCGACGCCTAGAAAAACAGAAGAGAAATTCTTTTTTCAAATTTTAAAACTAAAAATTTAATAAATAATGATTTTTTTTTTAATTTTCAATTTTGGTGGAAAAAAGTAATTAAAAAAAATTAGAATCATCTTATTTATCAATTTTTTCAAAATGAGAATTTTTCAAAATTTTCTTTAAAAAAATAATACTGTCTTATACTTACCTAAATAATATAATTGCAGAGTAACCGTTTTCAATTAATTCCATTATTTTAATTTTTCGTTAATTTTTTTGAAACAAAATTTTAAAAAATACATTTTATAAAAATTTTTAATGTTCAAGTATTATGAAAATTTTTAAAATCCTGTTTGTTCGATTTAAGAACGTTTAATGATTTTAAATTTTTTTCTTTTTGCAAATTTTACTCAAATAAAATCTTTCAAATTTTAATTTTTTGAATTTTGTTTTCAAAAAAATTATTTCGTTTTAAAAAATGAATACTTTAATTGAAAAATACCATTTAAAAAAAGAAATTGCTCAGAATTATCATATACTTTCCTTCAAATTCGCATTCTCAATCACACTTCAAAAAAGCATTAATAAATTTTTTTTCAAACTTGGAAAAATAAGAAGACATAATTTTCTTTAGAATTCAATGCTTGATTTACCTATAAAAAAATAAAATTTCCAGGTATTTTATAAATGTACTTACTCGTATTTTGGAAAAATTGATTTAGAACAAAATTTGGAACAATTCGATTTTTAAGTTTAAAATAGATTTTTGACCTTATATTGAAGAAACGTAAATTATTCTAAACAATTCATTTTTAAAATGAAATTTTTTAACCAACATTTAAAAAAAGATGAAATAAAATTTTTTTAAAAAACTGATAAAATTTGAAAAAACATAGGTACCTATCTATTGAAGTTTTTTGATTTTATTTGATAAAAATTTTAAATAAATGCCTGTTTTCAATTGAACTTGAAGTGTAAAAAAATCCATCTTAAAATATAAAATGCAAAGGTCCAGATCTTGAATCGGAAATTTGGGAAGATGATAATAGGGAATTCTCCCCTGTGGTGTAGCCCCGTCGCCCCGTGCACTGCACTGGTATGTACTTAAGGGTGACGTGACCCCGTATTTTGAAAATGTTTTGAATATCAGGAGTCAATGGTGACATTTATACTGGAGAAAATAATTCCCTATTTTTCATTTCCTCGTGGTGTAGCCTGTAGCTTTCGTCGCCCCGTTTATAGCACTTGTATGTACTGTACCATAATGTACTTGCCTTGCACTATGAAAAAAACTTGAGTATAATAATAATAATCACGATTTTCAACAAATAATTTTTAATATATAATAGAATTATTAAAGTAAGAAAGGAAATTTGGAAAATTATTATTTAAAAAAATTTGATGAAAAACGATTTTGAATAAAAATTTCAAAAAATGAAAACTTTCTATCAAAATTGGAAAAAAAAAATTATAAAATTGAAAAAAAAATCAACTTACAAAATTTGAAAATAGCCATTAGAATTTTTTGAAAACAAAAATAAATATTATGAAATGAATGACTGTCTTGATACTTGATAGATTAGATAATTTCGATTTTTTTACAATAAAAGTTGAAATGAGACATGAGTTGACAAAAAAAAAATGCTGAAGACCAAAATATTTATTATTAAACTTTGGAATAGAAAATTTATTTGAATAACATTTTTTAGAATAAATACTTATTCAGAATTTTATTATTGAAGATTGTTTTTAAAAAGTTCAACATTTTCAAATTTTATCATTTAAATTTTTTTTAAATTTTGGTGGAAAAAAGTAATTTAAAAAAAAAATTTAGAATCATCTTTTATCAATTTTTTCAAAATGAGAATTTTTCAAAATTTTCTTTCAAAAAAATTATAATTTTATAGTTACAGTTCCCAATGAATTCTTTTATTTTAAAATTTCGTTAATGTTTGATTTGAGAACGTTTAATTATTTGAATTTTTTTTCTTAATGCAAATTTTGCTGGTCTTCTTATTTGAGAAAAATTTGAAATAAATGCCCTGAAGTGTTAAAAGATCCATCTTGAAATGTAAAGAACCAGATCTTGAATCGGAGAGGTAATAGGGAGTTCTTCCCCGTGGTGTAGCCCCGTCGCCCTGTGTACTGCACTTACTTTTTATAAAATTATTGAAAAAAATGATAAATTTAAAAAAAAAATCAATTATTTGAAAATAGGTATTAGAATTTTTTGAAAACCAATTGAAACATAAAAACTAAAGATCCATAGATATTTTGAATCTGAAGGATTATAACAGTGAGTTCTTCGCCATAGTTTTGCCCCGTTTCCCCGTGCCCCGTGTACAAACCTGTTATATAACTATAACTATTACGATTTTCAAAAAATGAGGAAAAATCCAGCTTGAATTTTGAAATACGTAAAATTATGCAGATCCTGAATCAGGATGATTATGATGTACCTATAACTGAGAAAAGTAGAAAACTAACTGAAGACTAAACAAATCGCTTTTAACGAATACCGATTTCATTTACAATGCGGTATTAAAAGCTTAAAAATAAATCTTAAAAACACGAAAAAACATGCGAAAAACATCAAAAAATTCAAAAACACGCAAAACTTGGCCGGGCTCCGTTTTCGAGCCGCTTGCGTTTTAGCTGCGCGGTAGTTTTTGTTTGCCTACCAAGTTACCTACTAATCGGTAATTTTAAAGAAAACTCTCTCGCCTATGGGGAAATTTCCTTTGATGTTCGCCGCGTCTCTTTTTATATAGGGTAAGGACGCCACTTTTGGCCAGGGTCCCATCTTTGGCCAGGTCCAACTGTTTTTGATTATAAATAAGTTTTATGAAGTGATAAAAGAGCGATTTTTTTTTTAAATGGACAGTGGCAATACTGCTCTTTTTTGAGTATAATTCCGATTCGGCATTACCAGTGTTGTATTTCTGTATAAATTTATTTTGTTTCGTCCTTAAAAAAAACTGCAGTTTCTTAGAAAAAAACTTAAGAAACCTCTCAACAAAAAAATCTTATTTTTTGGGCAATAATAGACGGAATTTACCCCTCAAAAAAATTCAAAAAATAAAATTTTAGCCATTTGATTAATTTTTTTGGACCATGGCCAACTTAGGATAGCAAAAATTGGCTCTGCTCCATCTTTGGCCATAGGGTGGCCAAAGAAGGAAAAGGGCAATTCCATCTATGGCCAGGTTATTCAGTCGACTTGAGAATGGAAAAATACTACTGATTTATTCCCTAAAAATGTTAACAATAATTAAAATGTTGGTAATAGGAAAGAATAAATTGTCCGTCGTCTTAAAAAAATATTTTTTCTCTGAGTAGATTATCAATAGTCTATTTTTCATGTAGAGAGACATGGCCAAAGAGGGGATGGCCATAGATGGAAAACCATGGCCAAAGAGGGAGGTTTTAGGTCATTTCTTAGATATTGCTATATAGTGAACACTGAATTATTGAAGTTATAAGCTCGTGAATGATATTATCCAACTCCACCATGACCGTCTACATTTAACAGGCCAGGAAGGCTAACTTGGCAACGTCGCATTTTTTGATTAGCGTAGGCTGATTATTTGGATTCTCCATAAGACACAATGCTAATTCATAATGCAATAACTCGAAAACTATCAATTTTACAAAAAAAGTCAAAGAGACCTTTTTTAAAGAGAATTAAAAGAGCTTTCCATTCATATATAAATTTTTTGAATTTGAGTGAAATTGACGAAATTGGCATTTTTCACTTTTCACTAAAAATTTCACCAAATCCAAAAAAATTCTATATCAATAGAAAACTTATTCAATTTTCTTTAAAAAAGGTCTCTTGGACTTTTTTCGTAAAATTGATATTTTTCGATTTATTGCAATTTGAATTAGCATTACATCTTATGGAAAAACCAAAAAGTCAGCCTACGTCTTGACGTTGCCAAATTTAGCCTTCCTGGCCTGTTAAATGTAGACGGTCATGACTCTACACATCCCAAGGATTCGTTTGATATATATATATATAAGCATGTCTAATTTGATTCTTCTATTTTTAAATGAATTTTGAAGTTCACCAATTCCTTAAAGTGGCCAAAGGTGGCGCTACTACCCTAATAAGATTATCCATTTTCGCATGTCGTGTTGTAGTTTGGTAAAAATTTGTGATAAATGTAGCAATATTCGTTTAACACCGTGTTCAAAGGTTTAATTCATTAATAATTAAAGTAAGTAACCCATTCATACGATTAATTAACGTTTGTCACCTCTAAAATGAACCATTCGTGTCCATGGTGCCGGTTTGAGGTTTCATAATGGCACGCCCAGGTTAACTATAAAATATCTAAAATCTCCTTTGGAAATGATCTAAATGCTTTGGTGATCTCGATTTTTAAAATAATTCTATCTAAATATCAATTTCCACCTATTTCTGATCGATCTAGACAAGTACACGTTTCGACGATTATGTATGCGTTGAATCCAAAATGTAAACACTTCAATTTGTAAAGTAGGTTAGAGGCCAAAACTACTCAAAATTATTTCAAAATCATACCAACTTCGTTGTTATTACTTCAGAATCGTCGAATCCTCCCTCCATATTCTCAATAATAACTACTGTATTAATTAGCAAATGGTTACTATAATTACTACTTCAACTAATCATCTTTATTCTGTTTCAGTTTAGAATGTTAAAAGAATACTCCGCTTTGAAGCAAAAAACACTCGCGGCTTGCTGTGTATCACACAGTTGATGCCATTTGGTCACATTTATCCAGCATGGCTTCTTATATTGTTGAAAATATATATAGTTGTCATAAAGTGAGTAAATGTTTAAAATTTTTACACCATGCATTCCGTTATGGTTAATTTGTAACGGCTTCGTTGAAGCATTTATAAAAAATCTCGCCTTCGTGTATTGTTTCTGATACGATTGCAAAAGTAAACGCGACGTCATTGAGTAAATGTTATTAAATTTCTTCATTGTTACCGTTAAGTTTATGTTATTTTTTCCCTTTGCTAGTTTCGTACGATGCTTAATGCATATCCAGAGCTTTCGTACGATTGAAATTCCTAGCTACGAATAATGTTCAGTTTTGATGATTTTTTCATCGACCTATGTAACAAAATGAAGTGAGTTTTACACTTGTAAATTTGGTGACTTTTTCACAACAAATTTCCTCTCTCTGTGCTGTGTTTTACCGCCCTTTTGAACTATTGTATGGAATTATTGATGTAAAAAGTAGCGATATCGGGTCGTTTATAATGTTTTTCCAAATGTTATCGCGCCTCTGTTATCGTATTTCTGATAAGAATGACTGTGTAAATCGTGCTACGTACAAAGGATACGAAATTAACGGTGTCATGTTGCTGATTACCGCCGGTAGCCCGGTATTCCGGTATGATTCCGGTGCATTTTCGGGTGAAAATTGAAATAGGTAATATCGCGCACGTTCTCTAGTGACTCAGTTTCATTGTCTCCACTAATTACGTCATTAATTGTGAAGATCTACGAACGGTACATCGCGATAATGATTAATTTCTTCGCTAAATATTTGGAGATCATAAATTAGAGTTGTTTTCGCGCGCTAATCGTAATGTCATGCGGTTAATTATTCGATCGAATCGATTCTCGAGTACGTTCTTCAATTACAATATGAAAAATTTTCGAAAATTTTTCAAATCTAAACCAATGTGTTGTGAATTGTAAGTGCGTCAAATTATTCGATGTAGTTAATTAAATATTTCGGCCGTTTGTATAGCGAGAAATTATCGGGTGGAAAGTTTGGTTCTGGGCCAAGTTGTGTTTTTAAAAATTCTACGAAACTGATTGTTTAGAATTTTCGCTATGAAATTGGCTAGAAAAGTTTATTCTTTAGTATATTGACCCTCTGTTGACTGGTACTCTCTATGTTCGGTGAAGTAGAAATTGAAAAAAAAAAAACGTTTTGTAGATTTTCAAAAAATTTGCAATCTATAGGATTCACACATGGTGACTTTTTTCTACCCTTATTATGAAAAATTATCTCGGCTGTTTCGTCAGCATCTGTCTTCGTACGTCATTGAAGACTTTGCATTTGACAGATTTTCCATCAGAGTACACTTTTATCATTGATGTCTTTATTTCATTCATTCGATTAAAAATATCCGGCCACCTTCATTTCCAAAACTGTCGAAAATGGTTCAACAACACAATCGTTGTTTTTTATGTCTATCTCAGACTTCTCAGTCTATCTCCTTTCACAGGTCGTGTGTTTGATAAATAATAACGAATGTTTTCACATCCATTTTTACGGTATTTTTGCTCTCTTTACCCGTACATTTTGTAGTGAAAAGTATATTATTACGAATGATAGACCAGAACAGTGCAACGTTTTCTCACCTGTTACTATTGTGCTTTCTTTGTTGCAGCAAATTATCAAAAGAAAAAGACCAGGGCGAAGGAGCCGTACGAGAAATGATTAGATGGGGTGAAAGGATGACGAGGGGTGCAGCGTCTCTTTCTAGTGTGATGACCTCGTGCCGACACTCTTCCGGTTCTTCCTTCAACTATATTCCTGAAAAGTAAGCTAATCTGAGATTTGATGAAAATTAATTAGTTTAGCGATATTGTAGATCAATCTCGAATGAAAATAGTTAAAAGCATCTGGCACTTGTTTGTAAAAAGGTGAGCTGGTTGGATACCTTTTTTCGAAAATTCACTCTCTTTCTAAAAAGCCCCATAATCGTTGTATGTACCGAGGGTCCCAATTTAAAGAATTTTCAAACAGTAGTTGTAGTTTGAAATCGTTGGAATGATTTTCGTGATTGGTAAAATTTCAGTTGAACCCCTCTCTTCTCTCCAGTTCTCCATAATATTTATAAAAATTACCTGATAATTTTCATACAAATTATGCAAACTTTGGGGGGAGGGGTCCCATCGTAATATTTCTAATAACCAAAATTATTCCTAAGGTCTCAATCTACAACTTTTGTTTGAAAAGTTTTTCAATGTGAGTCTTACGAAAGGATTTTACGAGACTTCCAGGAGAAAAGGGCGAATCCTTGAAAAAAGAGTACCTTGATATTCTTTTTTAATTTTATGGAATTGAAAAATTTCTCAATTTTTTTGAAGAAAAAAAAATCATTGGTGAAGAAACCCCTAAATTTTCGGGAGAAAAACTTCAAGTAAAGAATTCACCAATTTTTTCCCCCTCTTGATTTCGTATTTTTCATATTTTCAACAGAATTTTAAGTGGCCTCTGGTCATCTCATTTTCTCAAAAAAATTAAAAAATAGAACGATTTTCAAAATATTACTTTTTTGGGCTATAACTCGTCTAAATTAATTCCCAATATTTTATTCCTCCACCCCAACTCAACTTCAAGTTGTACCTTGGATGTCCTCATAAAATAAAATTTAAAAAAAAAACGAAAACATTTGACAAAATTTTTTGACCTATATTTTAATACTGTGACTTCTATCAGAAAATAATTCCCATTTTTTTTGTTCAATTGAATTTTGGATAGTATCACTATCCCTCTCCCCCACCCGTTTTGAAAATTGGTCCCCGCAGTACCCTTTTTTGGTACCTTCGAAAATTTACCAAGTCCAAATACTACATAGATATTTGGTATTCAAAATTGGAGGGGAGGGAGAGGCCCAATCAAAATTTTTGTAATTACCAAAATTATTCCTATGACTTCAAGCTACAACTTTTGTATGAAAATTTTTTCAATTGGACCCCTCCCTTCCCAACCATTTTGCATAACACTCCGAAGATTAAAAATTGGAAAAGTGAGGGAGGAAGTGCCAATTGAAAAAAATTTCAAATGAAAGTTGTAGATTAATATTTTGAAAATAATTTTGGTTATTATGAAAATTTCGACTAGATCCCTCCCTTTCCTCCAATTTCACATAACATCAGGCAGATACTTTTTCAAAATTGAGGGATGGAGCAATTGAAAATTTTTTCAAACAAAAGTTGTAGATTGAGGTCCTAGAAATAATTTTTATTATTATAAAATTTTCGATTATACCCTTTCCTCTCCTCCAATTTTGCCTAATATGACTTGAATACTTGAATGATTAGCAGCTGTTGGATCTAGGGGTCCAACTGAAATTTTTTTTGAAAAAAAGTTGTAGTTTGAAGTCTTCGAATAAATTTTGATTATGACAAAAATTTCATATGGACCCCTCCTTCCCCTCCAATTTTGAATATCAACTATCTATGTAGTATTAGACTTGGTAAATTTTATGATGGTGTCAAAAAAGAGGTACTGCGGCGATCCACTCATGCCACCTAGCCCCATTTTGAAGATAAAAAAAATGAAAAATGATCAGTTTTTCAAATGGAAAATTCATTTAGGAGTAGAGAATTATGGAAATTATTTTCTAATGAAAGTGAACATTTTTGATAAAAATTGGAAAGGAAAGGAACGATTTTGATGGGTTAGAACTGAGAACCAAATAATGCAAAAGTTGAAAAAAATTGTGGTTTTTTCAAATTGGGGAAGGAGTGCTAGTGGCACCACCTAAAATTCAGTGAGGGAAAAATGAAAAATTTGGAATAATTTTTGGTCAAATTCCGAAGTATTATGCTGAATTGGACGGGAAGGAGGGGTCTAATCGAAATTTTTTTTATAACCAAAATTATTCCAAAGATCTCAGTCTATAACTTTCGTTTGGATAATTTTTCGATTGGGGCATTACCTACAGAAATAGAGAGGATTTTTGGAAAGGGAATGATCCCTTGGAAAAATGAGTCCTTGAAAAAATGAAACTCCAGCTCATTAAGAAAAAATAGTCCTGGATTACAAATCAATTATATGTATTATAAAATCGATTTTAATCTTTCGATCGCATGGACGACTTCCCCCCCCCCCATTTGCGACTGTACCCGTACTAATAGCCACTAATCGAATCATCGAAGCGTACAATAAAAATACTATCGAATTACCTTAGCTCCTTTTTTCATTCTTTCACCTTTTAACCTGTGTGCAGCGAGTACCACATGAAAAATACATTCCTACGATTTGAATTAACGTTTACCTGCTTTTTACAGAGTGAAATTTGGTGTACCTTTGAAGCACGTGTGTGGTGATCATATTCCAGGCGCTTTATTGGTAAAATTTTTTATTTCAGAATTATTCCAGATCAGTATATAAGCGAGTTTATACAATTTTTTTTTTCAATTTCAGATATTGATACTGAAACTAAACCGAGAAGGACCGTTCAAAAAAGACGTGTTTAGAGCACCCGGTAATCAAGCCAGCGTCAAAGAATTGATTAGTTTTTTACAAACTGGTACTATATTGAATATCGAGCACTACTCCGTATACACGGTCGCCTCCGTATTGAAGAAATTCCTCAGTAAAATACCAGGAGGTATATTCGGCGAAGAGATCGAAAAAGAGTTACTACGAATAGCCAAAGAAACGGAAGATGATACGGAAAGAGGTCAATTAATTCACGAGTAAGTGACGCTCGACGCTGTCGTCGACAAAATATACATCTCGTATCGAATATACTCGTAATAAGGCACATGGGCCAATTAAAGTGCATATTTTTCCTCAATGAATACGTTTACCGCTTGCATATCCAACGAAGGTTAATTTTCTCTTCGCGTCTCGACCTTGTACACGTTTTTAGTAAAATGGCTAAAGAATGTAGGAGTTCATTGTCGTCGTCGTGATTTTTCTCTCTTTTGGTTATTAAACTCTGCAACGAAGGTAGAAAGACATTGTTGCCAAATTGGTTCGGTATTTGGGGAAATTATGCAATACCTCCCGCTCTCCTCCTCTCTTGATCGCTTCTTTAATCGCATCGTTGTAAAATTATGAAAATCCTACGACTAATAATGAAATGGCTAGGTCACGTTTGTCAGGTGTGTAATACTTCCGATAGGTCGTTTCTGTTCAACGGTCACGTTTTTTTTTCTTTTTCCAAGACAGAGGTACCTGCACGGTGTACTTCTTATTGTCATTAGAAAAGAAAACAAATGACTCAATAGAATTACCGTCGCTAGGTCTGGGATCATATTTTCTAGGTTATACGCCACCGACCGAGATTACTCGCTGTTGACTTGCATTCGAAGTACCTCTACCTGTACCCTCCAAGACGTGATTGATATTGATAATGATTCGATCGTATAGAGCGAGGGGAATGCAGAAGCCAAGTTTCCGGAAATTATAGTTAATTACAACAATGGTTCAGTTTTTAATTTTTCCAACTAATTAACCAGCAGTAAAACTAACGAAATAAACTCTCGAGCGTGTTTTTTCCCTTGTCGGTTTGCCAATGAATTATTATTAAATCAGGTTAAATTATGTGTAAGAATTTTTTCCCCTTTGTTTAAAATATAAATTAGATTGAAATCGACAACGAACCTAGTTCGCAGGTTGCAGCAGAAGGGGGTGAATTGATTGAAAGCTCGAGTAATTGGTGCTCTATTTTCTTTTTTTCTTCTTTTATGGCACCGACTGATTTATTATGAAATTATAAAAGCGTTATAAAATAGATCGAGATATTTTTTATGACCCCCCCCCCTCAAATTAGTATTTTTTCGTCGTAGGATTACGATTAGTTATTTTTTTAACATTTTGTCATTGTCTTTTTTGGTTTTTTATCCAAATTTTCGATTAAAAAAAAAGATGAAAAAATTATTTTAGTCGACCTAATATTTTTTTGAAAATAAATTCTTGAATGGTTTTGAAAAATATCCTTGGAGAAGTAGTCAATTTTATTAGAAAAAAAAAAACTTGTAACAATTTTTTCGAAAAAAAAATAATAGGTACCTAATGGAAAAAAAGTTGTATGAGTGAGTGAATCTGATTAGAAAAACTTTTTACCGAATTTTTTCATAAAATTAATTATTATAATAGTTATTTATGCAACGAGTATCATAAAGTTGATCATTATTCGGTAAATCACATCGAGCATCATATTGATCAATTTATGATACGAGTTTCATACAAAATTTTATCTGCGATTTGAGTGGCATAAAGAAAAAAGAGTTGTAAAATGAAATCCGTTATGCAACTCTTTTTTCAAATTTGAGTGTCATAATGAAAAAGCAGTGGCATAATGATTTCATTATGACACTAGTGTCCTAATGTAGAACTTTATTTTACTCTAATTCATAAATTTGGAAATCATAAAATTAACTTTATAATACATGAGCAGATAAAAATCTTTAGAAATTCCATAAGAGGAGGATTTCGCTTTGAAAGTACAGTAGATTTCATCGTTGATTAAGTGGAATTTGGCAAAAACTCTCATTTTTCAAAAATTACTGAAATTAAAATTTTTTACATAATTGATGAATGATGATTGTCAAAATCTTCAAAAATTCCATCAGAGGAGGATTTTACATTGGAATTGCAGTAGCTTTTTTCGTTGATTTAATGTAATTTGGCAAAAAATTACTGTAATTTAAAATTTTACAAAATTCTTTTCAACAAATTTTTTTTTTTAAATCTCAAAATTAATTTTTTTCTAATTTTTTTGAAAAAAAAAATTGGGTAGTTCACGTTAAGAAAAAAAAATTCTCAAGTATTATTTTGACTCTCTCGAAAAATACAGCCAGTTCACTTTTCAAAAGGTTTTCAAGTGTTAATTACAAAAAAATTGTAAAAACTTTTTCAACAATTATTTTGAAGAAAAAAAATGAAAAAATTCGTACCTACAATTTTTTGAAAATGATGAAAAATATTTTTGAAAAACAAAATTCTTGAAGAAAGAGTAGAAAGTTGATAGGAAAATTATTCTGAAGAAAATATTGTGTCAACAAAATAATTATTAAAAACTCTACCGCAGCATCTGCGGTAGACAAGCTGATTTTTTTCTATTTTTCTTGTTCTTATGAATGTCTCTCACTCCTGTCATATCATTGTAGCTTTCATTCAATTATAAAATTACCTGATCCTGAATTATGATGGAATTCATTTCCTTTCTTCAATATTTAATTACCTACTCCCATAAATTGATAAAGGTTATTGGACACAAGAAAATTGTGAGAAATGAATAATCGAACACATTAAAAAATTAATCAAAAATGCAGAAAATTTCCTTCCCATTTTTATAGACTTAGGACTATCTGAGGTATTAAATACCTCAGGTATAATCATAATAAATAATGTATTACATATAAGAACTGCATGTTGAGTACCATTTATGTAAAACGCACTTCATCATAACGTTTCAATAATGTTGTTACAGTAATGTCACTTTAACGTTGTTTTTTTGTATTGATTGAGATTTTTCAATCAATAACATTATTTTAATAACGTTATTGATGATAAATACCGAAAACACACCTTTAACGTTACAGTAACGTTATAGTAACGTCGTCAATGAAGCGTTATAATGATGGAAATCTCACACAAATAGTGGATACGTCATAAAAACAATAACATAAGTTCAAAAACATTAAAATATCGTTACTGTAACGTTATTGTTGCGTTTTTTATTGAATCTCAATCACTACTACAGAAAAAGTTATGAACAAATTTTTTTCAACCGAAAACGAAACAATAACGTTACAATAACTTTATAGAAACGTATTGTAGTGATGCTATTGATGAAATACAACGAAAAATGCAAAAATAACGTTATAGTAACGTTACTATAATAACGTTATTGCAGCGTTATAATGATGTTTTTTCACACAAATAATAGATACGTGATAACAACATTAATACCAGATTAATAACGTTACAATAACGTAACTGTAACGTTACTGTTACATTTTACAATGCTATTGATGAAATATAACGAAAAATTCAAAAATAACGTTATAGTAACGTTATTGAAGCGTTATAATGATGTTTTTTCACACAAATGATAGATACGTCATAACAACATTAATACCAGATTAATAACGTTAAAATAACGTTATTGTTACGTTTTTGGTTAAATCTCAATCACTACTACAGAAAAAGTTATGAACAAATTTCACCCATCTGCCATATTTGAGGAGCTAATGAGCTTTGAAAATTTTGATCGCGAATATCTCGCGAACCCGCGAACCGTTTTCGCTCAAATTCAATAGGCTTCTATTCCCAATGACCCTCTACCATTGACATAAATTTCAACTAATTCCATCAATTATAACTCGAGTTATCGCACCAACAAATTTTGGTCTATACATACATACATATATATAGTTATATATAAAGAAATACCAAAATGCGAAATTAGTGCCAATCGTCATATTTTGTCATAAAACGTCGAGAAATATCACTCCCACCCCCCACTGCTACCAACGGGTCAAATTTAATAGCTGATTTTTTCGAAGAAAAAAATCAGCTAAAAATAATATTGCTAATGTATATTTTACTCAAACAAATTTCCAAACAATGCTGTTTTACAAAAATCCTCTAGAAAAATAAATACCAAAAAAATTGGCAAGAAAATATTTCAGGATGATAAGTATTCTGAAAAAAAATGAAAAATTTTGTGTAAGCAAAGAAAATCTCAATTTAAAAATTGAAAAAAATGCAATTTTTTAAAAAATTCCTCAAGGAGTATTTTTTTGAATTTTTTCAAAAAATTCCCATTTTACTTTAAGAAAATTCCGTTTCAAATTGAGAGAATTCTTGTGCACTTGGAAATTGTATACCTATGAAACTAAAATGTTTTGAAAAAATAATTTTTTGAGAACCTAGGTAAAAGAAAAAAGTCAATGAAATTTTTTTTTAAATTAAAGAAAACATTGCGTTTGAAGAATTATTGAAAAATACTATTACGAAATTAATCAAAAAATTCTTCTTGAAACTCCCCTACTGTGGAACCGTACGGTAAATCACAAAATTATTCAAAAATTTTATGTTAGAGAAGTAAAAAATGTCTAAAAAATAATTACCTACTCCAAAAAATATTTTATAAATTTTCTTTTAAATTTTTTTTTTTTTTTTGAAAATAAAATGGAAACTTCCAGAAAAAAATTTAAAAATAATTTTTTGAATGATAGGTATTGTCAGAAAATATATTATGAATTTTGAAAAATGTTTTTAATTTTAAAAAATTCCTACTTTTTTTACAAAATAATTTCTCAAAGAATTTTTGAGACTACTGAAAAAATTCTTTCAAATCTACATTAAGAAATCATCATGAAAAAATTGTTCAATTTTTTTTTTCTCGTAAAATAGTCGTTCAGAAAATGAAAATATTTCAATTTCATAAAACATTGGATTAATTGAAATTGTTTCTTATTCGTTAAAATTGGTCATCCTCATCATTGGCTTTGGAATTACATAGATTAAAACGATTTTTGAGCCCTGCAATAATTACAACCGCATCAAATCGTTATTTGAGCATTTATAATTCGAGAATTTATTTTTTCAGCTTATTCACATCGCTTCCCGATCCAACTCAGAAATTATTGACGTTGATTTTTGGCACATTATCGGCAATCGCTGTGAATTCTATTAATTCGAAATCATACATGAATGCGACCGCATTAGGGGTCTGCGTGGCACCAAGCTTCTTCGTATCATGTGGTGATCAGAGTAAAGTATCATTAAATGATATCGAATCATATAAGGTGAGTGGAGAGTATCAAAAAAAAATCCTCTTTCGAAAGAGTACTCGAGAAACGACGTTTTGATTTCTTTTTCATTTCAGATCGCCATTTCACTGATTACGTTTATCATCGAGCATTACGCCGATTACGATTTTTTCGACGCGAAACATTACGAATATTATGTAAATATTACCGGCAGACCGGCCAAATTATCTGTTCCTGATGAAATGAAACATGACGATAAAGGTGAGTAAAAAATAATTCGTTGTGTTGTATTATTTTTATGTAATTGCTTTATTTTGAAATGATTTTTTTTATGTGCTCAGATGACTCCAAAGATTCGAATTTAGATGCCTGTGCCAGGCTATCGGTTAGTTTAGAAGGAAGTGGAGTATACGAGGTGAGTGGGAAAATTAAAATTGTTCGAAGGAGATGTATTTGAAAAAAAAATTATAAAATAGAAACACTTTAGAATTTTTTTCAGTTTACGTAAAGTTTGGAAATTGAAAATTAAACATTTTAAAATTCATTAAAATATCGAATTTTCAAAAATGAAAAAATCATTATTGTGATTGTAAAATTTGAAAAAAAAAATATTCGAATCATGAAATGGATTTATTTCAACAAAAAAAAATGAATAAAAAAAATATGGACGAAATTACCAAATTTATAAAGTTGAAATCGAAAAATATTCCTATCTATAAATCTAGATGAATCGAATTTAAAAAAAAAAATTATTCGACATGTTTTAAGTAATATTTCAATTTTTTAGACCAACGAAAGCAACTTGCTCGGCAACGGAGACCGCAAAGACGACATGGTCGAAGCATCCTTCAGCGCCAGCAGTTTACCTCAGGTCAGTACCAAGCGAATATCGAATTCAGCGGTGAGACGAGCTTTTTATTTTACCTTTTTTTGTGGAGTTGTATTATTATTTTTTCACGGATAGTTGTGTGTTTACGCGAGTTATTTTTCCATTATTATTTGATTTGGATTTATTATTTTTTTTTCACAAGTATGACGTATGTGTTTTCTCCTCTCGGTTTCCCATCCTTCTCCTCACCAACTGCCTGTATGTTTACTCGAGCTCGAGAGTAAAAATATTTGTACCAACCTTTTGTATTCATGTTTGGATGTTTTTTTTTCTCTTTTCGTCAATATCATAGGTATACGAACGCCAGGTTGAACGACTTAAAAGGCGTACAAACTGGTTCTTAAAATTGGATAATAACGAAGATAATGAAAACAGTAACGAAGGTTTGTGTTATGTGTACATTATAGCGCTAGGCATGTTTTAATTATTGTAATTTTTTTTTAATAACCTACAACCTACTACTACGTTTAACTTCGTGCTATACGGTCTCTCCGACGAAACAACATTTTTGGACGTGTTTCCAGGAGGTCATACACTTTTTCTTTTCTTTGTTCGTTTCTTCTCTCTTTAATTTTTTTTTTTTTTTTTTTTTGAGGATTATACAATTTTTTTTATTTTGATAGTGAACATAGCGGAGTGTTCAAGTCGATGCTCATCGTCTTCGTGTCGATTTTTTTTCAAATTTTGTTGGAAAGATATTTTTAAAAATTTTTAAATCAAGTTTTTTTAAATTTTACAATTTTTTATTGAAAATAATTTTTTTCTTTTTTTTAGAAATTGAGTTTTAAATTTTCAAAAATTTTTTTAAGAAGCAGTTTTTCATATTTTTTTACAAAGTTAAATCCCTCAAAAATATAAAATAATTTTTTTCAAAATTTTCTATTTTCTAAAAAACCCCAGTTTTAAAAATTTTCTTTGAAAAAATTCATTTTTTTCTGAAATTCAATTTTAAATTTTTAAAGAAATTTTACATCAGAGCGATTTCCCTAATTTACCAAGAAAACTGATTTTCTAAATTTTTTCAAAATCGAAACTTTCAAAAATTGAAATTTTTTGAAACATTCATTTTGATTTTTTGTGACAAAATAATACATTGGTACATTGAATTTTGTTCGAAATAATTATGTTTTTTTTATTAATTTTTTTTTTAAATTTATATTTTATTTTTTTATGGGCAATCATTATGATAATTTTTCGGGGGGGGGGGGGGGAGATTTTTTTGAATTTTTTTGAAAAATAATTTTTAGACTTAGTTAAGTTAACCTAAAAATACACTACCTAATTGATTTTTTTGTGAAAACAATATTTTAAAATTTTTAAAGTTTTTTTTTTTTTTTTTTTTGAAATCTTTGTTAAAAAACATTTTTTTTAAAATTTTGAAAACAATTTTTGCTAATTTTTAAAAAAAACTATCACCTTATTCTAATTTATTTAAAAAACGTTTTTTCCCCCCAAGATTTCAAATGCTTCGAAAATTCGATTTTTTTGAAATTGATTTTCAATTTTATTTCTGTTGGTAATGTTTTAAATTTTTTTCGAAATAAAATTACCAATTACCCAATGTTTCATAAATCAAATCATCGATTTTTTTCAAAACGAGGTTTTAATAATGATATTGCTGTTTAAAATTAATTTTAAAACTTTTATTAAAACAATTTTTTTCAAAATTTTAAATTTTTTCCAGGACCATGTTTTAAATTTTTTTATTGAAAACGATTTTTTATGTATTTTTTTCTGAAATTGAGTTTTAAAGTTTCAAGGAATTTTGTTTCAATTTTTTTTCTCGAATTTATCCGATTTTTCAAATCAATTTTTTAATTTATTTTTTTTCTAAATTGAGGTAATTTTTAAAAAAATCATTTTTTTGGAATAGAGTTTTTAACGTTTGAAAATTTTTGTTTTTAAGCAATTTTTTCTAATCTTTTGATTTTTCTTTCAAAAACAAATTCTTCGAAAATTGGAATTTTTTGAAATTGATTTAAATTTTAATTCTGTTGGAATTTTTTTTTCGGAATAAAATTATCTAATGTTTCAAAAAACAAATGACTAACCCTACAAATAAATGAAATCCCCCCAGTTATACCAGATATTCCTTCCGAAATTCAAAAATTCATAAACTTAATTAAAAAACTCAACCTCACAAATAAAGTTTAGAAAATTCTTCCGATGGGTGTAATAATCCTGTAATTATAAACACCCCCCCCCCCCAAAAAAAAAAAAAAAAAAAAAAAAATCATCGATTTTTCAAAATTTTATTGAAACAATTTTTTCAATGTAAGTACATATTTTTTCTGAAATTGTGTTTTATAGTTTCAAGGAATTTTGTTTAAAAACATTTTCTCGAGTATATTCGATTTTTTGAAAAAAAAATTCCAGGGACTTATTTTTTTCAAATTTTCATTTTTTTTTTCTAAATCAATTTAATTTTGAAGAAAAAAAATCAAAATTTCTAATTATTTTTTCAATAGAGTTTTCAACTTTTAAAAATTTTGTTGACAAATTAATTTTTTTCTCTCAGAATTTAAGCAATAATTCTTTTTAATTCCTCCAAAAATTGAAACATAATATCGATCTGCATAAAATCCGAATTTGAGCATCCCTTCAATGGTTACACGTCTATTCACGTAGGTTGAATTTCCGCATCGCCCACCGAAGGCGATGAATACCGATCGAAACACTCCGTATAACGTAACTCAAAAGCTTACGCTTTAATTTTCATAATTATTTTCCATCCTCGAAATCTTTTTGGTAATTTTTCTTTTAGCTTATTGGCTTCTCGCTATATAGATAGTATCTTGTTTTCATTTTATCGTTGGTGCGCGAGTGTGCATTTTTTTCATAGCTTTTTGACTCATTTTTAGTTGTTAAATTGTTTTGTACAATTGTGTGTGTATGTATATGCGTAGCCGTTATTAATTGGAACGCTTCTTTGGCGAATCGAAATAGCCTTCTGATGGACAAAACCGTGCAGATTTGGGCGCAGGAGAAAAATTTTATCGATGCGCCTTTCTTAAATTCCAATTCGATGGAAAGTTTTCGACGCGAAAATACAACGTTGGTTTGAAAAAGGTGGGTGGCCAAGGTGAGTGTACCTTGTACAGTACACAAAGTGGGTTCCCCGTCGCCCCGCAGTTTTTTACTATTTACTTCTTTTTTCATGCAAATGCAAAGTCACCGAGACGGCGGAAATTGATATTTTATACGTTGCACCTGTGACCTGTGTGGTGCAGTTTGTTCAGCGAATGGTTTACACTGTTTATATGGTTGCACGATGACTGAGGTCGAAGGTGTAATAGAGACGTCGATGAGAGATGCGATCGTGTGTACAAATTATGAGCAAAGTCTGGCTTCTGGTTTTGTACAATCATGTCATCGCTTATGGCGCTAATTTTTCTCATTTTTTGAGCATGGTTTTTATTTATTTTAAAACGTGTTCGCACGTGTTTTGCATGGATTTGGGTGTTTTTTTCACTATTTTATTGCTCGTTTAATCACGTGTTGCTGATTGTGTGGTTTTTGGGTGTTTGATTTATAATCTTATCTTGCACATAACTCGGCAATTCACTAAATAAATTAATCGTTAAATAAGAGAAGGGATGGGGGAAAAGAAAAGGTAAGTGCATTTATGTGAATAGAAAAATTACTGTTTTAAAAATTTTTCTAACAACGAAATATTATGCAAATTTTCTTCAAAGACAAATTTTAAATTCCTTGTAAAAATTAAAAAAAAATATTTCTCATAAAATCACAATTTTTTTTACAAATTTGTGAAATATAATATTAGAAATATTTTAGGAAAATCACAAAATTTTCAGAGGAATTCTCCTAAAAATTGAAAACGAATTTTTACGAAATCCCAAAAATTATTTTTACAAAATTTCAAAAATTCTCTAGAAAACTTTTTACAGATCTACATAAAATCGAGAAAAAAAAATAAACGAGAAAATTTTCACAACATGTCAAAGAATTTTTTACAAAGGAATTAAATTTGAGAGAATACTTCACGAAACTATATTACAACATTTTTGGAAAACATCAAAATTCAACAAAACTTGTGGCGAAATTGAAAAAAACAAGAATTTGTTCACGAAATCACAGAATTTTTTTTTACGGAATTCCAAATTTTCGGGAAGTTTCAAAAAAAAAATGAAAATTTTGCACCAACTCTCTGCATTTGCCTTTACAAAATTTCAAAAAACTACTCTCTTAATTTTCATAATTTTTTTGTCATGTTTGAAAATATTGACAAAAATCTTGGCGATTGAAAAAAAAATCACGAAATCGCCGAAAATTTTTTTTACAGAATTTCAAAAAAATCTTTCACCAATTTTTTGAAAATTTAAAAAAGAAAAAACGGGAAATTTCGTACGAAATCTCTGCATTTTTCTTTACAAAATTTTTAAAAACCACTCACTGTATTTTCGTTAAGAAAATTTTGGGAAAAAAATTCACAAAATTAAAAAAAAATCAAAATTACTAAAAAAATATATCTGAAAATTGAAGAAAAAATATCACGAAATCCTCGTAATTTTTTCACAAATTTTCAAAAAGATTTTCCTAGATTTTCTGATTTTTTTTTACACATCAAACTTTAATTTTTTTTTTGAGAAAACGTTTTACAATTTTGAAAAAAAATCACAAAATCGGAAAAATTAATAAAATTTTTCACAACATAGTAGGGAAAATTTGTAGAAAACATTACAGAATTCTTTAGAAATCTTAGCAATTTCTTCATCAAAAATTTCAGAAGATTTTGAGTAATTTTCCACAAAATTGTTTTAAAATGTTTCAGAAAAGGTTAATAATTTTTTCACAAAAATTTTCAGAGAATTTTCAGAAAATATTAGGAATCATTTTTACAAAATTCTTTCCCTAAATTTTCAAATAAATTAAAATTGATAATTTAAAAAAATAAAAAATGAGAAAATTTTGTCCTAAATCTCAACATGTTTTTCTACAAAATTTCTAAAATCCCTGATTAAATTTTCTGAATTTTATAAATTATAGATAGAAATGTCATTTCTTTTTTAAAAGAAGTTTTCTACAATATTAATTGGGGGAAAAACGTTCAGAAAATCTTTCGCTGAATAAAAAATAGAAAATGTTTTGGAAAGCAGAAGAAAATTTTCCATTATTTTCAAGCAAATAATTTAACAATTCTTTAGGAAATTGTAAAAAAAAATTGTTCACGTTATCGCAACAATTTTTATTATCCAAAATTTCAAAAAATCTTTTTATAATGATATTTAGAAATTTTTTCATGGAAATTTTTAAAATTTTCAAAATGGAATCGCAATTTTGAAAAATAATCTCACAAATATTAAAAAAAAAAAAAAAATAGAAAATTTAAAATTCTCCATTAAATTATGAAAAATTGTTCATAAAGTTTCAAAGAAGTTGAACAATTCTCTTTTGAGAATTTTTTACGAAATTAAAAAAAAAAAAAATCCCCTAAATTTTCTAGAAACTCAATTCTTTTATTAAAGAACATTTTTTTACAATTTTGAAAAAAATCACGAAATCTCAGAATTTTTTTTTACAAAATTTCACAATTTTTTTCATTAAATTATGAGAATTTTTTCAAGGAAAATCTTTACAAATTTAAAAAATAAACATTAAAATTTTCAAAACTCCAAAAAAAATTTAAAAATTTTTCACGAAAACAGAAATTAATATTTTTTTACAAAATTTTAAAAAATAAAAAATTTCAAAAAAAACTTGTCATGTTTTTAAAAATATTTAGTAAAACTTCAATTTTTTCCTACATTTTCTAAAAAAATAAAATAAACTTTGAAAAATTGATAATTTTTTTAAAAAAACAAGACATTTTTTAACCAGTCTCAGTAATTATTTTTTGCAAAATTCCACAAAATCCTCATAAATTTTTTTACTGTTGAAGAATTCAAAAAATTATAGAAATTTTTTCAGAAAATTACAAATTTAAAAAACTTTTCACAAGAAATGCCTTTTTTACTCTCCAAAATTTTTTTCTCAAATGAAAATTTTCATTTTTCTAGTGAATTTGAAGGAATTTTTTTTTTTTTTAATTTCCTAAAATACGCAGTGTTCTATACCATACTTTATTACAAATGACATCGGAGCTTGCTAAATTTGCAAATTTTCTTCTCTCACAAATCATAGCTTGAACAATATCACAACTTACTACTCGATTAAAATAATTGTACCTTGTTAATAATTATTATCCTTCGTTCAAAACGAAAAAAATTAACATTCATCTATCTCGTGTTACAGGAGAAAACCTAAGCTTGAGTTCAGAATCTCTGCCGAAGAAAGGTAACCTGCGTTCCAATTCAAAAAGCACCAAAAGATCGTTACGTAGGCGAAACACGTTCCGGGGAAGTGACCGATCAAACACATCGATCGAAAATCTCGAAACGTAATCGTGTTTTCTGCCCTTCTCGAAGGCTCAAGGGTCGATCGAGTGTACGAAAAATTCGATATTTTACTCATCCCATCGACTCGAATGTTACCAACGTATCGTTAACTTTCTCACACGTTTCGACGTAGCTCTCTCTCTCTCATTCGATCTTGTATCCACCGGAAGATCTAAAAGAAGATGGAAATCTCTATAGATTATTGTAGATCTGCAAAGAAAGAAAAAAAATCAATCGACTGAATTAAGTTTTTAAAAATCAGTACATTCCACTCGATTTATGTAAACAAAAAAATGTATTAGGAACTTGCATTTATTAGCAAATACGCTATTTTTCAATTTCATCGCACCTGTCACTTATTTAAAATGTATCGACGGTTACATTTTATTGTTTTCACCTTATCCCGTCTCTCTCTCTCTCTCTAGTGTCGATTCATTCCAAAAAGTGATGACAATATCGTCGATTACTATGCATTTATCGGTGTCGAATATTTTCTCCTTTATTTTACACGATCAGTGTTGTATAAGAACAAAGCCCAGTTTTTTGTGTAGATTTTTTTTTTTTAATTCTTGAAAGTTGCGATTATTTGTGTTTCATTTTATGAAGTATTTTTATTATTTTTTTTATCATTATTAATTTATTTTTCAATGAAGCACGTCTTTTTTTCGTATATTTTCTCTTTTTTTTTTTGTAAATTACGTTGTACGATAGATTTTTATCTCATTATTTTTTAAGTCACCATTTTTTTGTCACATTTAATGTCGTATGTTTTGCGAGTTACCCAGTCAAAAGCAACAGCAGAGGGTTGGTTATATATTCTGGAAGCTGAGACTTCTTCGATGGAATTTTTACGTTTTCTGGCCGAGGTTTCTCGATGGTGCTCTTGTCTCGTGTTGATTTTCTAAGAATTTGATTAGATTTTGCATCTATTCTTCTTCGTTTATCGACTGATCAAGTTATCAGATTTTTAACGCTTGGCAGTCTTCCATAGATATTTTTTACGATTTTTTTTCCCAACGATGTACTTGTTTGAAGGTGTCTCGAAATTTTATAGGGAGTTCTTACAGATTTAGATTCCACTCAGGGGTTAAAAAAAGAAGTATTTTGGAACTAGTAATTTTTTTTAAAGCGTGATTTTCGAGACACGGTGTACCTGTCATTTTAAAATCAGGGTTTCGCGTTTTCTTCCCTTTTTTTATTTCATTTTTTTAGCAGATTTTTTTCGTTTTAATTTAGCGAAGAATTTCCGCTTCTTGAGCAGGGTTTTTTAAAAATATCGATTTGTAAATATTCTCGAATGTGTTTGTTTCCTTTTTTTTTTTTTCATCGTATTACTTTACTGCCATTTATTTTTATCATTGTTTTTCGTTCATCAAAAAACTGTTTGAAAATGTAAAAAAAATATATCAGTAGACTTAGTTCGTAATGGTAATTACGTTGACTGTGATAAGGTGTTTTTTTAATTTTATTTAATTGACAACTGTTTTACTTTCTCTTTATTGAACGAGTCGATTTTACTGTTTACCAAGGTTACCACACGTGGAAAAAAAATTTTCAGATCGCCTTCTACATATTATAAAAAAATTAATATTAAACCATAGGAAAATAATTACCATTTAACCAAAATATAATATTTTATTCTTTGAGAATTATTAGTACCGCGCATTCTCAACTGTTCGTTGTTGATTACGTTGTAATAAAACGAAAATTTGTATATGAGGGTTTTTATGTGTACAAAAGACATACCTACTCAGCGACTAGTCTACAAAAATTTAGTAATTAATTGTACATAGGAAATATATTTATGTGAAGTATATTTCATCACTCTTGGTGTGTACAAACGGCTTTTTCCTCCCTGTTTTTGTACTTTGGTTTTTTGTTTTTTGTTTTTACGCTGTTTATTTTTTAAACGAGTTCTCACGTGTTTTATCAAAAAGAAAAAAATTGAATATATGATTGTATATCAAATGTCAAGTATGAATATGTCGATGTGTTAATGATAAGGTTTTTTTTTCATAACTTCGTCAATTCTTATCTTTCAATTTTTACGCTGTATTTGTTTTTTATTTTTTTCGTTTGTTTATAAATTTAATTGTATCGATTAAATTTGAAATGCTGCTTAATGCGTTGGATTTATTTTGTGAGGTACGATTACGAAGATGGAATTTTTTAAGCGTTGAATATAAGAATGGTACTTGATTTTTCTTTTTAAAAATAATCTCCACAAAAATTTAAAAGTTTTAATCTTGCAAAAATTTTTGTAAGGATTTACTTAGTTAATCTAAAAAAAATAAAACTTTTTCTACTCCCAAAAGTAAGTTTGGAGATTTTTTGAAAAAATTGTAAAAAATTTTTTTCGAGAAAATTGGGAAATTTTATTCCCTCAAAAAAAATATTTTACCTCCTCCCAAAAAAGTACCTTATTCTCAAAAAATATGGGTTGATTCTCAAAAGTTGAGAATAAAAGTATTGTTTCTCAAAAAAAAGAGAATCGTTTCTCATTAAAAAAAATAAATCTCAAAAAATTGAAATTATTTTTCTCTCGATAAGAGTAAATTGTGTATCTACCTAAGCATTTTTAGTATTATTCTAAAAAAAGATTCTTTTTTAAAATAATTGTGTTTTTCCCTCAGAAATAAGAATTTTAAAAAAGAAATGAATTTTTTCTCATAAATATACTTAAAACATTTTTCAAAAAAAATTGTCATTCTCTCAAAAAATTGACTTGAACAATGTTTCTCAAAAAGCTGAGAATTTTTTCTCAAAAAATGAGATTCTTTTGCTCAAAAATTCAGATTTTTCTTCTAAAAAAGTTGAGTTTCGTTATATAAAATTGAAAATTGGTTCTCAGGAAAAGAGATTTTTCTCAAAAAAACTTAAAAAAAAAAAAAAAAAAAAATAGAAAATTTCACTCTTAAGAAGTTACATTATTTTTTTTTAAATAATTTCATAGTTGAGACTTTTATTCTCTAAAAAAAAAAAAAATGAAGAAATTCAATTTCTTAAATAATTTGTGACTCTTTTTCCTTGAAGAACCGAGTAGATAACTGAATTTAATTCGCACAAAATTTGGAAGATTTTTCTATAATTTTTTTTACGTAGGTGCGTTATTTAAAGAAATTTCAAAAAATTTTCTTCCCAATTTTTTTTTATTTTTTTTAAAATTGAGAACTATTTTTTTTTCAAAAAAATGATTTCCTCAATTTTTTTTTTCAAATGTTCCCCAAAATTTTTTTCTCAAAACATTGAGATTTTTTTTTGGGTACGTTTTTTTGAAAATATAGAATTTTTTCCAAAGACGTTGGACGAGTTTTTTATGCGTGTAAGTAAAATTTTTACTTCAGAAAAATTTAATAATTTTTGCTCCTGAAACCAACGATTTTTTCTCCGAAAACATAAGAAGGGTATTTTTATTCCAAGATGATTCTGAATTTTTTCAAAGATTTTTCTGCCCAAAAAAACTCAAAGATCCCCCCCCCCCCCCCAAAAAAAAAAATTGAGAAATTTTTTCATTTTTTGTTTAGTTTCTTAAGGTGTGTGTGACAGTGTGGCTCATTTTATTTGGGAAATTTTAGAGCACCCGAGCTACCGTAAAGTTGACGGTCATTGAATTGAAAATCGAACGTTGAGATTGCAAAAAAAAAATCAAAAGAAAAAATATGTAATAAAAAATAAAAGTCGATAAGAAAAAAACTAACAAAATTAGGTACTTAATTCAAAATAAACAAATGCTTCAAAAAAAGAAAAAAAAGAAACAACAAATTGCAAAAATTTCACAATTATTCATTTTTGACGGAACTGTCGACCGAAGTCACCACTTCAGGTGCAGGTTCGCCTTTACAATTCGCATCTTCGGCTCCTGATTCAGGAGAATTTTCTTCTTTAACTTGAGGAACTGTTTCGGCAGTACTTTCAGGTGCCTTTACTGCACCAGACGTAGATGAAATATCTTCCGTCGAATTACACCCCGGTTCTTGAGTTTTCTCTGCGTTAGATGACGCACCAGAAGACGACGAAACATCTGCTGCGTCTTCGTTTTTCACCGTGGTTGGCTCAGCATCGGAGGGTTTGTCTTTGCCACCGGTTTCTGGCTCAATACCGCAGATACTGTTTAGATTGTATTTGCTGTACTGGAAATAGTCGCGAACAACCGCAAGACAACAGATTGCTTTCATTACTTCGACGATAATGGTAAGAGTTGGACTAGTTAGGTTGACTTTGTGATTTTCGTTCTGATTAGAGACCATATCGGCAAGCTCCTTTATGACAGTGTCGCGATCTAAGTTGGAATTATGACGTCGGCTGTAAATAAAAATAGGAATTAAAAAAGGGAATAGAAAAGGGAAATAATTGCTAGTAACTACGTATATCGAATAACCTACTTGAAAGTAATACAATATGTAGTAGGTTCGCCTTTGAAGTATTTTTCGAGCAAGGGTTTGAAAGCTACTTTAACATCGTCAATATACGCCTGAAAAAAATACGACGGTTTGAATATTCGTACGACATGAATGGTGAAATGAAAAACGTTACGAGTGACGTACTTTACATGTAACTTCGACAGGAACCATACGTATGAGGAAGCGAGTCTTTACTGCTTTCGTCTCAGATAGATCTTTAACGATGTTATCCATTAAACCAACAGGATCGTCCAGCTGATAACACAATAGTCGTTTTAAAAAAAGAAGCAATATCAAATTGAACATACAGATGAATGTACCTACATTGGTTTTGATAAAAATACAATTGGTGATGCCAGTATTGATGGCTTGAAACCTTCTTCCATCACTTTTCGAATGTTCAGCCTTCAGACTTGCAACTTCACTCTCGAAATCGTCCATAATATCCTTTTTCTCGTCCTTCGACTCGGGTTTCGGTTCAACCTGAGACTGAGATTCAGCAAGGTGTGTTAATTATAAACGAGATGAATGTACAGAAAGAATTGAGTTTTACGTACTTTGTTCTCATCACCGTAGATTTTATCCGCGTATTCGTTCAGAATATTGTACGATTCCCGAATGCATTGTTTTTCTTGCCCGTTTGTGGTCGAGATGAAGCCTTTGAGACCGGTCTGTAGGCACAATTCTGGGCGTTTTTTCATCATGAGGTTTGAAGAGAAGTACTTCTTACGTTTATACCTATTATCACTCATTGTATCGACTAGAATTAGCTGAAATTAAACGCGAAAATAGTAAAAAATACTTGAAACAAATTTTAACTTATTAAAATCGGCACCGTGTTCCAAAAAACATCCAAAAATTTCAAAAAAATGGTCAATTTTTGACTTTCAGCATCGCGTTGTACATGCAAGCAGAAAATTCTATGAATTTCATTGGTCATACTTTGAGTCCACTTTGTACGATTTTTTATTTTTTTTTAATAACATACTTGATTCCTTCCTCAAAATTTTTAACTCAACGTTAATCTGGATGGAAATCCTGAATAAAAAATAAAATGAATAATTCATGACTTTTCAAATTTTCATGAGTGAATAAAATTTAAAATAAAATTGAACGATTATTTTGGAAAAAATGAAATCAGATAATACAGTTGAGAAATTTTTAATTAACAAAATAAATTAATAATTTCAAAATTTTATTCAACCATCCTGCAATAAGAATTCGTCAGTTGTACTTTTCAACTTGACAAAATAACACAATGAAAATATCATGTAAGTCGATCTTTAATTTACAAAACCTCAACTAACTAATAAATGGCAAATTGTTAAATAAAATTTCAAAACTAGAATATAATCATATTACCTACAACATTAAGAAAATAGAAAACGAACGAAATAAAAAAAAAACTAATCAATAGTACATAAGTAATGCATACTGAACACATTACAATCAAATAATCACAAAAGGAACTAAATCATCACGAAAAGGAAAAAAGTCTCATCTTCTGCACTGCTCCAATCAACTCAGTTGACATTAACAGCCTCTGGGACGCAAATCATTCAAACCTCTCATCGAATGGGGAAATTCTTCCAATATTTTGGGATAAACGACTTTAGGAAAAGGCTTCATCTGAATACAGAGCCATATGCCGAAAATTCCAAGAGCTTTTCTAGCAGCATCGTCGTCCGAAGTAATCTTCAAAGTTGATGATACGTATTCGACAGCTTCGTGTAATCGATCTAATAAAGCGGTAACGAGTGAAATACCATTTTCAATACAAAGGTCTTCCTGTTTTTCACACGGATACGATGTGGCGTCATTTGATGGACTCTTTAGAACTATCATTTTTTTGTAGTCTGAATTTTCTAAATAAAACAAACCAAACGATGAACTAAAATCGTTGATATTAATGAATGATCTATGATGAATCAAATTTACCCAATGTTTTAAGAGTTCTTTCGAGGGGATCGCGCCATGCATTTAAAAACTTCGTGGTAAAACTTCGTGTTGACGAACCAACAATGGAATGGACGGGAAACAGATGGATCTTTTTTTCCAAGTTATCGAGTAATCCTTTCATCATGATGAAAATTTCGAGTAGTTCGTTGACAACAAATATTCCAGCATCGATATCGGCACTATCAAGCATGGCTTCGAGTTCAATCTACGTGAAATGAAGACATTAATTACATCAAAAATTGAAAATTTGTATTGATCGGGTATTAATACGACTGATTCTGTAGGTCTTACCTTCATTTGGAAATCACGTACTCGAAATGATTTCTAACCAGGAGAAATAGAAAGTTACTCTTCGACAGCTCGTTCGTAGATTTTTGCAAAATTAGCTTCCACTTCGTATCAACTCTACCTTTTAAGAGGATTATTTTGATTCAGAAACAGACGGTATTATTTTTTACGAGGTCGAGAACAGAAGAAAACGAGCACGAGAACTTGTAGAAAAGTGTCAAAGATCCATCAATGATTTTCAATTTCATTTTCATTCATGAATTTTCTTATCTTTTCTAGTGTAAACAGCTGTTTTTAAATCCGATAAAATTACGCGCCAAGAATTTTTGTTTACTTTCGATTATTGGTATTTAGCGACACTAGTGTTAGAAAATTGAACTATCAATTTGGAAATTTTTTTTTTTTTTGTACACCGGGTAAAGTTTGAAATTAAGGAGGTTCATAGTTTCCATTTTTTTATCGCTTCGCTAGCTATTGTTTATTTTGTAAAGAATGAATCATTGTTAAAAATTCATACTCGAGATTATTTTAATTAATTCGAAGTACTATTTCACATGCTCATGTATTTAAAAATGAATAATCGTCTGCGTAGTAGGCGTTCGTAGAGTTTTTGGTGTTTTTCTGAGTGTTTGTTCCTTTCGTTCCTAGCCAATTTCGTGGATTCGATTACCTAATTTTAAATCATAATTAGCCAATTTTTTACTAGCAATTAATAATATAATACTGAAGGTATGTAATACAATATTAATTAATTCAGTTTTATGTCACCTACTCCAGTTATGAAATATTATACCGAATGTTTCAATTAAATTTTTAATTAGTCATTGTGTTTGCGATACCATAACACCCCCGAATACCATACTTAATTTGAAACACAATAATGTAAAAATTAATTATTGTTTCACAGAAAACTTGCCTTACATTGTACGTCGTTTAACAAGGAATGAAAATGGAAGTACCTCTGCATCGTTCACGATACAACAGGTCTCGCGAAACATTCGGAAGATACTCTGAAAATTCTCTGCATTCCAATTATTTAGGAGTAAAAGGTAAATTGAGTCAATTGAACAATAATCTGTCTATAACTAGGTTTATTAGATTCGTATGAAATGTATTTCATGTTATTTTTTCTCCACAGAGTCGCAGAAATGTATAACTCGTATACCTTATGCCACCTTAATCGCTACAATTATGTGCTGCGTTGGGGTAGGTATTTTTTGTGGAACCATGTACCGAGGGGTGACTCTTAGTGCGCTGATGATGAACGACGTATTCCATATCCACCTATCATGGTACGTTTTCGAGTTACAATCGTATATAAAAATTATGCCATATTAAACGTTGATCTAATTTTTTGTAATTTTTTCAGGTTACAAACTATGCAGCTGATTTTAGTAATTATCGGTAGCGTAATGGGTGCTCTTGGCTTAATGATACTATTTATTGGATTTTTAACTACTGGTGCTACGCGACACAAAGTATACAGAGCGTGGCGAGCACGTATCGGAGGCAGAATTTCATGCGCAGTGGTGAGTAAACTTGTCGAGTGTGTGAAGCATGATCATAAGTATTTAATTATACGCTTTGTTTTGTTTATATTTCAAGCGAATCGTCGTTTTTGTAGCATATCTGGTATTATTTTTCCAAGTAACGAGTGTTTTTCTTTTCATTTTGCAGTATATGGTTATAACGTACATACTACAAATTTTCTGGCTTATTGTGTTTTGCTTGATGGTTGTTATAACCTTTGTATTTACGCTATTTTGGAATTTATGCTCTCGGGCTTCGGCAGGAAGTCAGCAATGTATTGATTTTACGCAGTTTGGTAGGTTTAGAAAATATTCCATTGAAAAAATTTCCATCTGCTTGGAATTAACCCTATTTTCCTTTTTCAGATTTCCTCTTCCCTGTAGGTACTAAACAAGAAGATATGAAGGTTTGTGATCAAGCTGAATTGAAACCGTTTTGTAAAGATTACGTCGAAAACGTAGAATTCATGTTTGTTCTGGCCACATCAGCGTGCGTGCTTATTGTGTTAAGTTTGGTGAGTGTACTTTCTCTCTTGGTACGTGTATTTTATATATACATTCGTTAATATGGAACGTTTTCTATTTAGATCCATTATTTGATGTGTTTATCGGCCAATTACGCGCATATCAGAGATCACGAGAAGCTACAAGAGTTACAAGAATTGCAATATTTACAAGACGCCGAGTTGACTTCCTCCAAAGATAGATTCTAATTGCTTTTTTGATGCACGACTCATTAGCTTATTGCATTTAGCTTTATAAAGACGATTTTTTGTTATTCCTTTAAATTAAGTATTTTTTATTTATGTTTCGCGTTAATTTTTTTTTATACATTCCATATACGTACAAATTTCATTCACCCGTCCAAAATACATATGAAGGAGATTTTTTTACAATTATTAATTTAATGAGCTTTTACAACTGCCATTGAATATTACGAATTTATGTTGTGATTATTGTGATATTTTTTTTCATTTAATATTATTTCAAAAAGGTAAAAAACGAATTCATTCTTTTCATTATTTCATTATTCCATTTTTCTATAATTGTGATATTATTGGTGTTCATTTGTTACGTCTCCGTTCGAATTTTATAGAATATTAGTTGAAGTATTTATCTAATTGATTGTTTCGGGAATTTTAGGCAATTTTTTTTATTTTTTTTGTACGTTGCGATATTTCTGTACATATCAAGTTTTTTTATATCTAGATTTTTAAATGTATTTATCGTTAATATCATGTCATACGAGGATACGATTGATTAAGCAGGTTGATGCGGAAATTTTTCTTTTTAAAAAGACAATAGAAGTAATGAATATAGGCAGCTTTGTGACATAGCCATTTCTTTATATTTTTTTATTTATAATAAATGGGATTCTTTGTACGTAGAATTTTGTTGTTTCTTTTTTAATTTTTCATTTTGATTAGAAATTTACCAATTAAGGTATTTCTTTGTTGTTGGTGAGTACGTAGGTAGCTCATGATATTATTTGTATGGAAAATAAAATAAGTAGGACCAAGAACTAAAAATTTTCTAGGGTGTTGAATGTAAAATTTTTTTCCAAAGAAACGAGAGATTTTTTACTTTAAAAAATTAAGCAAATTTTTCATTCTACAAAATTGTAGTTTTTTTACCTAGGTAATACAAAAAATCGGAAAAATTCTTACTTAATTTAAAAAAATTGAAAATTTTTTTTAGTGTTTTGTTCCAAAAAAAAAATACTCTAAGAATAAGAGATTTTCATTCCAAAAAGAAAGGAAATTTTTGCTCCAAAAAAATTCTATAAAAGATGAAGACCTCCCCCCCCCCCCTCCCCCCCCAAATAAATAGAGAAAATTTTATAATCCAAAAAACTGATTTTTTATCTACAAAATCGATATTTAAAAAAAAAATTTCCTCCAAAAAAATTAATTTCAAGAAAATTCAGAATTTTTCTCTTCAAAACAATTTAGAGCCTTTTTTTTCTCAAAAAAAAACGTTTTTTTCTCTCTAGAAATAAGATGATTTTTCCTAAAAAAAAAAAAAAAAAATTTTTATTTCAAAAAAAAAAATATGAAATTATTTCATTCCGATAAATTTTTGAAAAAAAAATTTGACTTCAAAAAATTGGTAACTTTTCACAAGTACAAAAAATTGGGGGGGGGGGGGATTCATTGTTACAAAAAATTAAATCAGGAAATTTTTTTGTTTGAAAAATGGAGAATTTTTGGGAACTCCAAATTCCAAAAAAATCCAAGAATTTGAAAAATGTTCTGTTCCAAAAAATGAGAAATTTTTCTGTTTCAATGAAATTAAAAAAATATATATATTCCTAAAAATTTGTGAAATTTCAACTTGAAAAAAAATCAAGAAAATTCTGTAACTTTTTCCGCAAAATAAATAATGTGAAGAATTTTATCGCTAGAAAAATTACCCCCACCCTTGAAATTCTTTTTAAAAATTAACAAGGATTTTTTATTCCAAAAAAATTGATAAAAAATTTACGTCGAAAAAAATTCGAAGATTTTTAGCACATTCAATTTTGAATTTTAGTTACTACAAAAAATTGATGGACTAATAATTTCGATTCCAGGGGAATTTAGACCTTTTTTTTTTTAATTTGAAAAATTTTTATCCCTAAAAATTTGGAAAGTGTTTTACTAATTGTAGTATTCTTATTTTTTATCTAAAAAATTTGAAAATATTTTTTCAAACAAAATTTTTCGAGATTTTCTTTTATTAGGATACGAGTAAGAAAAAATGTAAAATTTTATGAAAAATTGATAATTTATTATTGATTATTTTTTTTTAAATAAAAAAATTGACAATGAATTATTTTTATTGAATAGAAAGAAATGATATAAAAATAGATACAATTTTTTTTTTCAAAATAAAACATTGTTCAAACATTATTTTGATCAAAGTAAAAACATCGTGGGGTTGGCGAATTAAAAAAAAGTGAGATTGGCGAAAAAGAATTTTGATTTCTTTTTTAAATGAAAAAATGGGAAATTTGGTTAGAATTAAAAAATAAAAAATCAGTCAAAGTTGAATACCTAGGTAAATGGTTTGAATTCGGTATTTTCCAAAATCAAATATCAACCTAAAAAAAATTTCAAGTAAAAATTTATATAAAATTGGTTTGTTATTATTTTTTTTTTTTAATTGAAGAAAATGCAAAAATTCCAAAAATTGATAAAAAATGAGTTGAAATAAGATATTTGATTTTTTTGATAGGCATAAAAAAATTTATATTTAGTAAATAGTAATTAAATATTTACTCGGACTCGAGATGAACTTTAAAAAGCAAATTTTTTATGTAAATCGTGTAAACAGGGACATCTAATTGACAGTTCATTATAAGTTGGCCATTTGTTGAAAATACAAAAATACCCTTTTGATCAGTGTCACCAGACGAATGCTTAGAGATATCACACGATTTTTTTAATGGAGGGAATTTCCCTTTTTTGGCTGGAGCATTTGCGCGCATTTGCGCAGTGCGCATATGCTCAGAGCCATCACTAGGCATAACCATCAAGAAATTTTTAGCACATTTGGTATATAGAATTTTGATTACTACAAATATTCAAGAGTTAATTTTTGTTCGAAAAAATTCAGATTTTTAAAAAAAATTTAAATTAAAAATGTTTCGTTTCAAAAAAATTGAAAAAAATTTGAAGATACCAAAAACATTGCAAAATATTTTTTATTTCAAAAAAATAAGAATTTTTTTTTATTCAAGAATTTGAGAATTTTTTTCCAAAATAATTTTATTAAGAAATATTATTCCATCTCAGATATATTTAAAAAATGTTTTATTCCAAAATTTCAGATTTATTTTTCTCAAAAAATTGAAAATATTTTTATTTTAAGAAAATTCAGAAATGTTTTCCTCCAAAAAGTTTATAGATTTTTTTATCAACAACTTTTAAAAGTTTTTCCTCCATTAAATTAATGTTTTTTTCCCACCAAAACTGAGTTATATTTTTAAAAATATAAAGATGAATAAATAATTACCTATATTATTTTCTCTCATAAAAAATTATAAATTAAAATTATAAAGATGTTTTATTCTTTTTATCATTTTTTTAAATTATAATTTTTTTTCAACAATTTAAGAAATTTTTGTATGCCGAACCCTTTTTACTCCAAAAAATATATGGGCATTTCCCTCCAAAAATATTCAAAAAATTGAGATTTTTTTTCTCAAAAAAATTTGAAAACGTTTTTTAAAGAAAATTCAAAATTGGGACAGAGAACTGTTATTTTCTTCCGAAAAAGTAGAAAAAGGGGTTCTTCAGTTTTTTCTCCAAAAAAATCAAGGGAAAAATTTTTTCCAAAAAAAATTGAAAAGTTTTTCATTATTTTTAAGAAATTTTAGAATTCCATTTCTTCTACTTTACAAAATCGTGAGATTTTTTCCTTCCAAAAAAATCAACCAAGATCTTTCTCAAATTTACATTCCAAATAAATTGTTATGGATGAAAACTTGGAAAAAAGATGAGTTTTCGTAAAAAAGTAGGGCGTCGGCGGCGTCGGACATCGCCATTTTGATTTTGTGACGTCAGAGTTTGTTGTCTTCTTTTATCACTACGCCTGTACCTATTATCACAAAAAAACATCCATTTCTGAATAAGTTGAACTTTCAAGTGTGCTTTTGATGTGTCTTATATATTTCAGTATTAAAAAGCTTTGTAATCGAGATACTTAAATCACATTTTTCATGCTACTTTATTTCATTTAGTTTAAATAAGCAACAGCAGAAATATGACATCAATTCCATTGACGAAATCTGCACCTCCTGCAACATCTATCCCAGTACGTATTGCACATTTTTGATTTTTCCAATCTATCTGACGAAATGATTAATTATTACCAATAAATTTTTACAGAACGAGTTACCAGAATACACAGCGTTCAAGTCTGCAGTCCTATATTGCGGTAGTATCTTAATCCTGCCAATTTTATCGTTTTTCTTTTCCAAAGTCCTGCTATTCGATAGTAAGTGTGATAAGGTCAATAACTTATCGTGTGTTTTTTCATTCGAATAATATTTTTATGATTATTTTGCAGATATTTCATCATTGAGTATCACTTCGAGCAATGTGTGTTCTGCTATATGTGCTGTCGTGGTGTTACATATTTCTTTAGGAGCCTTTATTTATAAAGCTTATAGTGGTACTGATACTAAGGCTGCGAAGCAGGATTAAAATGGAGTACTTTCTTATTTATTATTTTCATTACATTTAATCAAGCTCATCTTTTATATATACTTTGTTTCCATTATTGTTTTGTACAAAGCTGTTGAAATGATAAAATAATATAAAAATAAGAGTATATTTTAAAACGAAAAAATAAATATGGAATTCTTCTAGGAACAAACAAATAAAACGGTTTACATCTTTTAAAATTTAGACTAGTGGAATTTCGTGGAAATTATTTACGGTTGGTCATCTCTTGAGTCATTCGCTGGCTTAAGAAAATTGCTCGTTGAGTTTCATTTCGTTCTGATTCTTCGAGAAGTTGGATGTCGTAAAGTCGCAGCTTTTGGGTACCGATTATTTGTCCGAAACATCTGAAATTATCGTTTGTGTGAGTTGTACGAGTAAAAGTGAAACTACGAGTACGATTTGATCAAGAGTGGTTCATACGTACCCTACAAATTGACCTTTCGTGAAGACTGGACAAGGCCTGTCGACTTCGTAGAAACTGCATTCGAGTACTGTGCCATTATTTCCTCTGATAAAAATACATTTTTCCATTGGGTAACATCCGTTTATCACGTTTATAAACGTACCTTTTATAAAAACAATGCCAATAGAATATAGAAAGTAGTTGAATAATTTAATTGAGGATTACCTACCTAATACGTTATATATTACGATGCTAGTGCTAGAATTTTTCATAATTTGGTCCCATTTCAAGACGTACTCGACGTAACCAATCAGATGTATCACTTGTCGATCGATTACCTGAAAAATAAGTTTGATTTTTAACGAGGGTTTAAATAAGATATTGCTTTGTTTCGAAGTACATAATTATTTATTACCTTTTCTGTCTGCAAATTTTCTTTCAATAAATCTTTTTTAGCGATCGGTTTTTCTTTCGTGTTTGAGTTCGTCGGTTTGAGCACTGATTTTGGAACTGACTTTGGTGCGGGCGAGCTGTCTGGTTTGAAACGTTTACCAATATCTGGAATATCAAGATTTTCCAATGTAAGAATTGAAGAAGTAAGTTGGCGAGTACTGAGTAATTGTAAACGAAAATTTTACCGGAATTTCTCGTAACTGAAGGGACACTTGTGGTTGGAGTATCGAAACTTTGATCGAATGGTTGCGTTTCCATATTTTCATTTGGAAAATATCTATTGAATAAATGCTGAGTTTCTCGAATAAACTGAGTATTTCCGATGGGGAATTTGATTTCCGTTTCGCCGTTGTGGTTTCTTTTCAGAGTCATCATTCTTTCTTTGCGGTTTTCCGAATTTGGTGTGGCGTAAGTTTGAACTTTGGGTTTGAATCGTGAGTTGGTCTGGCTGTTATATCTAAACGTAGAAATAAATTAGCGAAATGTGATCGATTAAATTCTAAGGATAAAATTGTGCAATACGTACCCGGGCTCAGGATTTTTAGACATGTTCAAATTGCCAGAATTCGGATTCGAAGAAAAAGATTTCGGAGTATAATGGCGATTTGCCATATCTGCGGTAATTATTATTGTAACTTTCGTATAGAATATAAATTATGTCGAGCAATTAGAACCTGGGTCAATTTGTAGCGTTATGCTGCAGAATATTCCTGTAAGAACAAGTTGAAGTCGATGGAGAATTGGAGATGTATTGAGAAGTTCAATCTTGATCGTAGTTTTCAAAGATGAACGAAAACGGTTTACAATGAATTCAGAATTATTACTACCTTGGCTCGATGTTGAATGACACAATCGTGAACACCTGAACAGTTTTCAAAAATAATTAATTAAATTAAAACGAAAATGAACGATTTTTTACGCGGACGCTAAATTAAATTAAATCAAGATTAAATTCAAACAAAATTGGGCGGTTTGTGCCAAAGAGAAAGAAGAAAAAGAATAACGAAAATTTTTCAAATAATTTTTTTGGGTTTCAAAGTGTAATTCAGAAGCAGTGGGGTAGAAAAGTAGGTAACTACCAACGTGTACCAACCCGTGATTTTTGATTGATTGACGTTGATGGCGAAAGTCGTTCTAGGAATGTCGCGGTCGCGTATCGATTTTCTCCGTCTGCGACTGAATGAAGTTTTTGTGGCAGAAGAAGGAGGAAGAAGTTTACAAATAATTCTGTCACGTGGTAATGATTATTTTCGATAGAAATACTTCATAGTTTATTCATTATTTATTTGTGTTCGTTCTTATCTTTCAATTAATTAACGCTTAGAGTTAAATACTGTGCTCGTGTTTCGTCTCCGTCGTTCATCGTTAGCTGTCAATTCACTTCAGGAACGTGTTGCAAACTCAGCCGGTGTTGAGTCAACAAAAGTGTAATTTTTTTGCGCGTTAACTTAAAAAACTGCGAAGATGTAACTTTATATGCACTTTCACGTACTTGCCAACACATACGCGTGCTAATATGTAGTCTAGAAAATCACACGCAGCGATATTACGTTTCAGTGTTCACTACATTCAAACACTGTACTGATGAGCTAGGTGAATTATCAGGTAAGCTGTGTCCTTGTGTTTCAACCACTGAATTCTGCCTTTACTTATTATGCCATATTTTATTCCAGCATGGACCGAAGATTAATCCAAGACGGGGCTGGTTCCTACGGATCGACCGATAGTACCATACCGGATGTCAGTATCGAAGGACCTTCGAGTTCAACGCTGAATTTCGACTCGGTCGTGAGTAACATCTATTCGATCAATTCAAACTGTAGATTCTTGGAGCAAGCTGCGAAAGCGATTGGTTCTACGAAGGATAATATCAAGTTACGAAATAATGTGTAAGTATTCGCATGAGTCATCGCTATGCGTCGCATTTTTCACGTAATTAATTAACGATGCCGTTTCCGTTCAGCCAATCGACATTACTTTCCACTAAAAATCTAATCGACCAGACGAAAGCAGAGTTACACGATTTGATTCAGATATCCCGCAAGCAAGAGAAGTCTTTCAAATTGCAAGTGGAAAAATTGAAGAATTCTTTCAAAGATGCCGTGCAGGTTTTTAGTGGATTGCAAAACGTACGTCTGTCCGTTCGTTTACCTTTCTTACAACGAGTAGCCGAATGTAAAATTAATTCCAACGACTGTTGCAGATGTTGTTATTGAAATTGAAGAGAAATTTGCCTTCGGAGCCTTGCCCAATAACCCACAGCGAACATAAAAGAGTCGATTATATCTACGATGACGAAGAAGAACTGCTTTCGTTGCAGCAAACGTTTCAAAAAACGTTGGAAGAAAATCTCGTAGAAATCACCGAACGCGAAGATATCCTGCATAAGCTAGAAAACGATGTGATTGATATCAACGATATTATGCGTGATTTAGGTACTATTATTAATTCGCAAGGCGACATCGTTGGTAAGTTTGACATTTTTTCTCCATATTGATGCAGTTTTTCACACCGGAATCATCGTTGATATTTTTGAAAAATTATTCTAGATCGGATAGAAGATGTTATAGAAGACGTCCATGGAAATGTAGAAGGTGGTAGACAAGAATTAGAAAAAGCTGCCGAATATCAGGTATTTTTTATTTTTTATTTTTTGGTTTTCGACCTTCTATCGATACTAACGTTAATGAAATATTTCTATTTACAGCAAAAAAGAAAAAAGAAATTGCTCTACTTGTTTCTAATCCTTTTCGTGGCTGTTCTCTGTCTCGTAGGTGTTTTATACTATACGATTCGACACTGAATCTTGTCTCCGTTCGATTAAAACCATTTTTAGCGAAACTTAATTTATTTTAAAAAGTCGCATTTATTATCATTTTTGATTTATCGTCGATTATTTTAATTCATTTTCTCCTGTTGCTTTAGTTTTATACGTTTTATATATGGATTGGCTTGCGTATAGTATTATCTTAGACCCTTGCCCAGTTTACATTCATGTATTATCGTGGTTTTTTGTCCGTTTTATATTACGTTTGTTATTTTTTTTCCGTACCATTTGTTCTATATTGTATTATTTAAAAAAAAAATTAATCGCTTTAAATATTCGCTTTAAAATTGTGTTAATTTTTCATATCGAATGTTTATAGCATTTTTAATTTATTTTTCTCCCCTTTGTAAACTTGTATATTCGTTTTTTTCCTTATTATTTTTGTCTCTGTTTGTAAAACTCAACGAATAAATAATATTGACATATTAATCGCGGTTGTATTTTTTTTCCTCCTAAAAAATAGTCCAATGAAATTAATCCAAAAAATGATATTCTGAAGGTCGAGGAAACGCTTGGTGATAATTTGAAGAATTTTATGCCAAAGGTTGAAAATTAAAAAAAAAAAGATCAGGTATAAGTTCAATTTTTTTTATAAAGCTAAGTTCATAATACTAATAGGAAATGAATTTCTCGCGTTTTGTGAAAAAAAGGAAATGAAAAGTTGAATTTTTTCAACTTTTCATTTCCTGAGATGTGAAAACGAAATTTTCGTGATATTGTTTTTTTATCAACTTGTGATATATGTCACAAATATCACTAAAATATAAGAATATTTGCATCATACATCGTAAAAATTGAAAAAAATTGAAAGTTCTTTATTGTAAAAATTCCAAAAAATTCATTTCCTATTATGAACGGTTTCATAAAAAACACTCTGTTCAACTTTTCATTTCCCATTTTTCACAAACCGCAAGCAAAATAATTTATAAATTGGAAAATCGAAAAAATTGATTATAAATTTTTTTTTTAGAGAATTAGAAAAATTTTCTTTGAAAAAAAAAAGAAAAAAATCATAAAAAATTTACAAAAATTATAAAAATTGAAAAATTAAGCAGGGCTGTTAACCGGTACCGTAACCAAAACCAAAACCAGAAAAAACCCGCTTAATTTTGTAAAAACCAAAACCGAAACCAATACTTTCAAAAACCATAACCAAAACCGGTAAAACTCGAAGTGGTTTTGGTTTTTAAATTTTTGTTGTTCTCTTGAAATTTTGCGACTTTTTTGCCCAATTGATCAGCCTACCAACCCTTAAAAATGGCATAGGGATATCAAAGTATCCATTTTTTGCCAAGAAAAATGTTTTTAAAGATTCGTTTATCGAAAAACTTCTCAGACGAATTCTGTGGGTGTCAGGGTGTGGAGTACTTCAAGTTCAACTGACAAAAATTTAAAATTATGACTTGAAAAAAACCGTAACCATAACAAAACCGATACGTTTTGAAAACCAAAATCAAACCGATACCTTCTGAAAACCAGAACCAAAACCAGAGAAAAAATTTTTAACGGTTTAACTGCCCTGAAATTAAGTCTCTCTACATACTGAATAAAATGGAAAAAATATAAGATTGAAAATTCTAGAACACAAAAAAAAAAAGATTTTCCAATAAACATTAAAAATGGGGGGGGGGGGGGAATGATAATAATAAATTGTTAACGTTGAAACGACGATTGAAAAAATCATGCCCAAGATTAATTTTTGATTTTTTTTTAAACGACTGGCAAAAAATTTTAAAACAAGGAAAAATGGATAAAAATTTTAAAATAAATCTTCACTAAAATTTAAAAATTGAATTAAAATTATTGAAATTAAAAAGAATTATTTTTTAATAGAAAATTTTGAAAAAAGTTTTTGAACAATTTTAATAAAATTGAGCAAATTAAAAAAAGTATGCGAACAGAAAAAAAGAATAATAATTAAAATTTGAAAAATTATAACAAAAGAAAAATTTCTTCAAAATAAAAAAAAATAGAAAATGGTTTTCCCAAACAACATTAAAAGTGGAATTTTTATCACAAAAAAATTGAAAAAATCATTTTATCAGGGAAAAAAATTGAGATTACCTCTAAAAACAGGAGAAAATTCTCCAAAAAATTAAAAGCACTTTTCTCACAAAAATTTGAAAGATTTTCTTCTTCAAAAATTTGAGAAATATTTTCAATCTACCAAAAAGAAGATTTTTTCAACAAAAAAAAAATGCGATTTTTTTTGCAAAAATTTGACTCTGAAAAATACATTTTCAAAATTCACTTCAAACAATTGAAATATTTACGAAAATTTGGAAATTTAGTATTTCTCTAAGAGAGATTTTTTCCACAAAAAATTAAAATTGTTTCTCAAAAGATTGAGATTTGAGGTTTCATCCCCAAAATAATCTCTCCTTTCTCAAAAAAATTTAAAAAAAAATAATTTCAAAAAATTCGATTAAACAAAAAAAAATGTTTTTACCCCAAAGAAAAAAGAATGCCTAATCTAAAAATTGGAACTAAAAAATAGTTTCTTATTTAAAATTGAAAAGAAAAATCATCAAGATTTTTTTTATTTTTTCAAACATTTTTTTTTTTTTTTAGAAAAACTAAAAAATATATAATAGGGACCTCCTAAAAAATGGCCGCCCATTTGTTTACATCCGCTGTTATCGCTTTGGGGGATTTTTTTCTTATCAATAGGGATCTTGACCAATCAGAATAATCAATGAGCGTACTTTTCATCAAATATTAGTGGCTATTGCAATAAGTCTGTTTTTTTTAACGCTCATTGTTTATTCTGATTGGTCAAGATCAGTGATGCCGGAACGTAACGATAACGGTAACGAAAAACGAAAAATAACGTTTTTTTTTTTTTTTTTTTTTTTTCGTTACAAGTAACGGAACTGTAACGGAACTTTATTTTTGAACAGAAATTGTGTAACGAAATAATAACGTTACAATAATATGGGGCCTTTATGTAACGTAACAAATAACGAAAAAATTTCGTTACGTTCCGTTACTTTTTTCGTTTTTTTTTTGTATTGCCTGCACTGCCAACCGCAGAAATGTTCTTTTGGTTCGTTGTAACTCTTGAAAAATCTTAATTTCACTTACACTTATGTGTAAGTACTATGGTACTGCCAGGCCCTTGTAACGTTATTTTTTTCGTTCCGTTCCGGTTTTTTTTTTTTGTTACAGCGTAATTTTTTCAGAAAGTAGGTAGCAACACCACCAAACTTGTATTATTTTCTTCTTAGTTCTTGATGTTTATTTTATTCTATTGGACTTGATAGTTATTAATTTACATCGAAAAATGAAGATAGCAATTTTTTATGATTTCTGACTATTTCGGAAAAAATTACGTTTTAACGAAAAACCGGAACGGAACGGAAAAAAATAACGTTACAAGGCCCTGGCGGTACCATTTTCGTTCCAAGTAACGTAACTAATAACGAAATTCAGAATTTTTAGTTACAGTAACGGAACGAATACCGTAACGGGGAAAAAAATCGTTACTGACATCACTGTTTTTTAGGAGGTCCCTATAAAATAATTTTTATTATAGTCGGTGCAATTTATCTTGAGCCCTCACCACTACAAAGAAAAATGTAAACAAAGTACCATTATCAAATCAGAACGCTGGAAATCCGAGCGTTGTTGCCATAAATCACATGATTTTTTAAAGAGAAGTGGTAAATTTGGTAAAGACACCTCTGAATTGCAACGTCGATTTTTTGTTTACAAAACTCAGGGCTCAAGATAAATTGCACGGACTATAGAAGTTGAATAAAAATTATCAAAATTGTAAATAATAATTTTTTGATAAAAAAAAGTTTGAAAAATAAATAAGCAAGTGAAAAAAAAATCATTGAAATAGAAAAAAAATTTGAGAATAAAAAAATGATCTGAGAAACAACATTCAAGTTCCAAAAACAATTATGTAATAAAAAAAGTGCCTTTCTTCGTTTTTCGCATGTAACTCTTGAAATATGCTTTAGACAAAAAACGACCAAAACATTCGATTTAATTTCTTATTTCATCGAGTTAAAAAAATAAAATATTTTACTCGAAAGTTAAACCAAATTTATTACAGACAGAAATATAAGTAGGTATTACGTACAACAAATCATCGAAACGAATTTACCATAAATTATCATTAATAAACTTACACAAGTCTACGTAATCAACAAAAAATTCGCACAAGGTACAACGTAAAAAAAATAATTCACAGGAAACAAAAAAAAATCAAGTCAAAAATTACAGCATGTCACAAACAAAATAACAAAGTTGAGATAATACAAAAAAAAAAAAAAAAAAAAACGAAAAACAGCACAATGTAAACATACAATACAAACTCACGACTCGTACATAATTATAAATTAAGAAAAAAAATTACAAAAGGTTTAAAAATTTCAAAAAATCAAAATATTAGAAGAAAACATCGTAAAAAAGATCAACTTTTTTTCCAAAAGCTTAGACACTACAAAATCGAGTACAAAAAAAGCTAAAAAAATATATACACTAGCTCGAATGAAAAATACAAAATAATTTAATTCTTGCTTCGACTTGGAATTTATTGTCATAAAAAAAGAAATCGTTCGAAAATGTTACGACTAAGTTTAGGAATTTTTAAATGCTTAAAATGTTGCAGCTGAGAGAAAAAAATATGCGTACCGCAAAATTAGGTATAAATATGATTCGTGGGTTACTTTTAAACCTAAAGACTTGAAAATTGATCACAAAAAAAAACTAACTTAATCTTACTCATAAGATCTGGCCACAGCCTTTAAAAATAAACATAATTCTACGACGCGAAACGTACCTGCTTTTTTGAAAATTAAAAATAGGCAGTGTGAAGAAAAGCTGCCAACTTAAGTAATTTGTGTTCTTACGAAAAAAATGTTTACACGTTTTAGAACAAAATTAAAATAATGTCGTCACACTACGTTTTTCAGACTTCTCCTTAATGGTTCATAGAAAATGCAAGAGCAAACAGTATTGAATCTATAAATTCAAAATACATACAGTTGTGCTTGGTAACTGTGATTAAGTTCATTACGAGTATTATGGCTAATGCTGTTTTCTTTTTTTTCTTTTTTTTTAATCTATTACGAAATAAATTACTTATAAATAAATTATTAAACTGAAATATGGCATGTACCGATCGTTCAACCGTGTTTGTAACACTCGTGTCGAACAAATGGTTCATATAAATAACTTAAATTAATAATAATACTTGGTAACATGAAATTGCAATGTGAATGTGCCACCGGAGACTTGTAAATTGGAAAATTAGCACCTTATTATAACGATACGCACCTTCGTTCATCGCTCGTTTGTTCGAACAATACAAAAATACTACTGATACAACCTTCTCTCAAAACTCCTTCGATAGTTTAAATCTCGAATTTTAAGAAGTGAAAACATTTTCACACAGTCTTGGAATTGAATCGCAGCCAGACTCTGTAAGCTGAATTTATTCTCTTTTGCTCCCTATTTCAACATAGGTGTCGTATAATTGACCAAAAATCGTGGATTAACGGTATAATCAGCTTTCTTTGCTTTTCTGTACGATTGTCCAGATTTGTAACCACGTGTTTCGGATATTGTAAAATAGCTGCGAAAAAATTAAACGAATTATTAGTAACAGAATGCGATAAGATAATGAGCAGTTGGTGGATGAAATAAGCGGAGTTCCCAGGGCGATATGTCGATGATAATCATGTAAACGGGTATTGCCAATTATCAAGAAATAACCTTGACTGAAATTTCAGACTTTTTATGAATTTTCCTTTACACTAGTTTCAAAAACATTTTTTTTGAAAATTGAAAAAAAAAAATTCTTTGAAAATTTAATTTAAAAATTTTCTACTTCTCTAGAAATGAAAAATAGAATAAAATATTTTCAGAATCTTTTTTTTCAATTATGAAAAAAAAAAATCCATGATATCATTCAAACAAAATGAAATGAAGGTTTTTATTTATTTTTTATTTTAGAAAAAGAATGGAAAAAATTATTCAAAGTATTACTCAGGAAAAAAATCTCCTAAGGAAGTACTTGGAAATCCTCTAATAAAAATTCAAAAAAATTCTGGTACAAAAATTTTCAAAATTCCATCGAAAATATTAAAACTTTTTCAAAGTAGGTAAATCTACTGAAAATTAAAAGAAAATATTTTGAGAATTTGTTCGTTAAAAATTCTCTCTTTCTAACACAATAACTTGAAATATTTTCACAATTCAACATTTTTTTGGAAAAAATTAGAAAAAATTTCTTTCGAAAATTGGAAGAAAATCTTTTGAAAATTCCTCGGTCAAAGTTTTAAAAAAATTGCAAATGGAATTCTTTAAAAAAATTTACGTAGATACCTAAATATTATTTGAAAAAAAATAAAATAAAATGAAGAAAAAAATTCGCTTAAAAAAATTTACGAAATTCTCTCGAAAAATTTCCATGCTCCAAAAAAAACTCCAAAAAATCCTCACTTGATATTAATTTAAAAATTATCTTCAAAAATTTTCAAAATTTTTCTCAAAATAATTCTTTTGGAAATGAAAAGAAAATCTTGAAAAAAATTGATAAAAATTATTTTGAAAATTAAAAAAGAAATGCAATTGAAAATTTTATCGTGAAAATTCTCAATTTCTAAAAAAATCTCAAAATGTTTTCAGAACCAATTTTTTTTCAACAAAGAGAAAAAAAAATGAAATCCCTTCAGTATTAAAAAAGAAAAGAAAAACTTCAAAAATTTTTAAAAGAGCAATACTCGAAAAAAAAATCCTGGAAAATATCTTGCACGTCATTTTAAAATTTTCAAAAATTCTTGGGTAATTTAAAGAAAAATAAAAATAAATTAATAAGAATTCTTTCTAAAAATAGTTTTTTTTTATTTTACCATAAAAATTCGTTAGTTTTACAGGAGTAAAAAATCCTGAATGTAGAAAAAAAATACTATTAAAAATAAACTCCTTAGCTCCTGAAAGTTCTCTAAAAAAATTCCAAAAAATTCTAATGTTTTTTAGAAAAAATCTTTGGAAGTTTTTTTTTCAATCTTTATCATAAAAAGCTCTAGTTCTCTGAATCACGCGTATAATAAATCAAAAAAATCTTTCAAATATTTTCAATGTAAAATTTCTTTGAAAGTTAAAAAAAATCGAAAAAAATAGGTGAAGTTGAAAAAAAATACTCTGAAAAGGGATTAAAAAATCTCAATGGTGCGCTGAAAAGTGAAAACGTAGAAAAGAATACTACGAAAAAAAGTTTTAAAAAATTGAAATTTCTTAAGAAAAGTCGTTGACAATCCTCAAAAGGAATTCCAAAAAATTCTTAGATGAAAATTTTCATTTTTTTTGTTGAATTAATGGAAGAAATTGATAGATTAAAAAAATCTTGAAAAAAAACTGAAAATCGCTTCGAGAAAATCTACCAAAAAAGTCCTCAAAAATTCTTTTAAAAAATTCTCCCGCCCAAAAAAAAAATCATCAAGAAAATTTTTACAGATGAAAATTTTACCATCAGTTTCAATAAAAATCCTTTAAAAAAATATACTTTTCAAAATGTTTTCACAAAAATTGTTCAAATTTCCTGAACATAAAAGTCCCCCAATAATTTTTAAATCATGAATTCCTCAACATTTTTAGTGTAAAATTTCTTTGATAAGTATAGGTATAACAAAAAAAGAAAGGAAAAAATGTCGAAAAAATACATTAAAAAAAAACTTGATAAATAACTTGAAAATTCTAAAACAAAATCATAAAATTGAGGCGCTTGGTGGAAGAAGGGCGTTCTGCTACATAACGCCCTTTTTCAATATTTTGTGAAATTTGAAATCTTCAGGTCTCCAACTATTAGTATACGAAGTCTTAGATCTGAAAAATATACCTAGACGATGATAGACGCCTCGACACTTGCATCCGCGTATAGAGTATAGCCGAGTTCCGAGTTTATGGGGGTAATTTGGCCCTCAGCACCGATTTTGAAATTATCCTGCGGAAGTTGGTCCTTATGGTCTAAAACCCCCGTGACAAAATTTTCAGCTCGATATCACGGTATACATATATCTCAACTCTAACCCCTTCTAGGGGGTTAAATGTGGATTTTCGTTTAAAATTTTTATTTTTGGTAATTCTCAACCGAATTTTTTCAAACTTGCAGGGATGGTGGGTAATACCAAGGGTAATTTATGGAATTTTTTAGTAAAAATTTTGAGTACTTTTTCAAGGTCATATAGACATTTTAAGCTTTCTAGCGTCCGTTTTGGTAATCCCTTTCAGAGGTGCAATTCTGAAAAAAATATATATTGTGCACTTAGTCTAAGGCCCATATTCTGAAACATACCTTAACTTTAAGTGTTCCTTCTGAACTAGTGAAGGACGAATCTGACGATTGTGATTCGTTAAGGACAAGGAGTTCCTTAAGGTACCTCGCGAGGTACCTTAAGGAATAGTCGACGTTAAGGTACGTTTCAGAATATGGGCCTAAATGTACAACCCTATATTTTTGTAGAACTTGATATCGTGGTGCGTCATCTTTAAAAATCTGAAAAACCGATTTTTTCGTCTATTTTTCACTTTTAAGTTCGTCATTTTTCGTCGAAATTTTTTTTTATTAAAATATATCATTAATGACACCAACATCACCATCAACCAGAATTTGGGCCAAATTCGTTCGTTTTTTTTTCTTCAAAAATACCTAAATGACGCCATTTTGGGAACCCACAGCCTACTCAAGATGACCTAGGGGCCTAAAAATCATGTTTGGACTTGTTTCGAGTCGATATTTTTCATATACTGCAATTTCAGCAAAATCGAGAAACATTGACTTTTTTCAACTTATTTCATGCATTTGGTTTGATATTTTTTTTATTTCTTCCTATTTGACGGATAAAACTCATATACATCTTGCTGAAATCTTGGTAGTTCTCGATTATAAGACTCTTAGGAGTGAGAATATGCAAAAAAAAAATCATTATTTTTTTTTTGAAAATTCAAATATGGAAAAAGGACGTTAATGGACTGTTACAAAAACTGTTATTTTGGCGTTATAACGAAACCTTTTTTAATTTTTTTTTTTTCAAAATATACCTCAAAGAACACACTATCCACCTACTATAAAAGATTTCACTTCAATTGATCACATTTCGCGGTATAACATTTCAAAACTTTGAACGTGTTTTTTTTCACTTTTTGAAATTATCTAACGCCCTTCTTCCACCAAGCGCCTCAATTCTAGGATGAAAATTTTCAAAATTTTAAAATCTCGTTAAAAAATTTTTTAAGATTTTTTTATAAAAACATTTTTAAAAATACGAGTGATTCTCTAAAAATGAAGAAATCTTTTGAAAAGATTCTTTTCATAATTTTTTTAATAGGAACCTATTACATTTGAAAACTAGAAGTTGAAAAAAATATTTATCAAATTTAAATAGATAATGGATTCTAATATTTTCCGAACCACTAAATTCTTTAAAAATTTCAATATAATTAAAAAATTTTTTTTTTTTTTAATTTTGGGAGAAAATCTGATTTTTTTAAAATTTCTCCGCAAAAAATCGGTTGGTAAAATCCAAAAATCATTTATATTTTATATAAAAATTTAAAAAATATCCTTTAAAATTTCCAAAAACTTTCCCTTAAAGATTTTTGAAATAAAATTTACCAAATTGTTTATCTAAACATCATTAAAACATCGCTAGGGGAGGAAATTCGTCCACCTTATCTACCTTTGCCGTTCATAGACACCATAAAAAGACTTACTTTCGACAACCAGGTCGTATCAGCCAATAATTCATTCAAAATATCAGTCGTTCCTTTAGTTTTATCTTCGGATTTTTTCTTCGAGACGTATTTAGCGCATTCGATAAACGTGTGGTATTTCTGATGCCATATTTTATTGAAAAGCTTCACCTCGCGAGAGCAATTTTTACACAAGTCGACCGTCTACAGAAAGGGAAAAATTTACGTTACCAAATTTTCAACTATTAATTTTCATATTAAAAATGTGCGAATTACCTTATCGATATCATTAGGAATACTAGAATTGGGTTTACACCCTTGCAGCGTCTCTCTCTGATAAGGTGGTCCATAAAAAATAGCGGTTTGTTTTGAACTGGTAGCGTTACAACTGGCACATTTCATTTTGGTCGAATCTGTGCGAATAGTTTTTATCGAAATGAACGGCCACGTTTTGACGAGAATATGTAACGAATTATTTTTCCATTTAACTACGCCAGTCAAATCAGATAAATAAGTAGCGGTTACTTCGTCGATAACTTTCATGTTGCTCAAGAAGTAGACATCTGAGAACAAAACGAATCCGAATAAATAAACACAGGTCTAAAAAGAAAGTGCTGGAGAGGAGGATGCTCGAGTTACCATTTTCTTTGACGATTTCGCTCAAGAAATTCGAATCCAGAGCTTGAGATACTAAAGTTTGAATGTAAACGGCGAACTGATTCTCGTAACATAACGATTCCTTCATAAAATTTTCTTTAATTTTGCTACAAATCAGAGTGAAATTTTCGTTAGAAAAATAATGAATAATTAAGGATTCAATTACTGGGAAAATTCGTATTGGTACTCACAGATCAGTAGGTATTTCAGTATCGTCGCATAGTTCGATTATCAATTTATCGTTTTTATCTTCGATAATGTTTACTTCTACTTCTTGATATTTATTTTTATCCGTTTCGAAATATTTGCAGAACTACGAAGAAGATAAAACAACGTTAAAAATTTTCTTTTGTTTATTTAAAAAAAAAAATTTTTAAAAAAATAATCAATTACCTCGCCTGTACTTTGATATAAATGTCTTCCGTCGCTTTCGTAATGTTCCAATTTTTGCAATCTGGATTCGTCTTGCACTCGCCATAAATTTGGATGCTTGGCATTCGCTTCTTTTTTCAAAATTAAAAAAGGTTTCAACTGTGGACAAAAAGAAAATGACAAAAATGTGTTAATTTTGGACACCCCTGAATTAATATGTAGATTTTTAAAAACGATTAAAATTGAAAAAAGAATTACTTTATGGCTGGGGTCTGAAGTTTTGCTATTTTTTGGTTTCGCCTTCTTCGTAACGGGTTCTGTAAGTGTAATAAATTTTATATTAGAAAGAGTTCGAAAATTTTTTCACTCTGTGTGGAAAATGACGATACCTTTTTTGTTGTGGTTTTCAGTGAAATTCTGCTTGAACGAGGTCGGATCAGCCTTTCGTGAAGTCTTCGTTTTAAATCTCACCGCTCGGATTCTGATACCTTTACGTTTGGAGGCATTTTCTTCGTCCTGAAAAATATGAAAAAAAGTTCAATCGATTAAATAATTACTTTGAGCATAGATCTTCACAATGCTGTGACTTACTTCAAAAAAATGAAAAAAGTACGAAAATAAGAAAATATTAGAAATTCTAAACAGTTGAGAAATAACATTCTTCAATAAAATAAAATTTTAAAAATGCAAACTAAAAAATATTTTGTTAGATAAAATAAAATAAAAATTATTAAACCAAAAAAATTGATCAAGTTCAAAAAAAAAAAAAATAAAACTAAAAATTGATGAAAAATTTCATGGGTTTCAAAAAAAAATGATTAAAATTGAAAGAATGATTTTTTGATGAAAACTAAAGAAAAATAAAACGTGATTATTTAAAAAAAAAAAAAAAACATTATAAAATCAAGAAAAATATTGATTGTAAAAATTAGAAAAAAATAAGAAGAAATAAAAATAAAACGAAAAAAATAAAATATCCAAAATTTTCGTACAAAATTGGAAAAAAATATTGAAATTGAGAAAAAATCATAATAATTATTGGTTTAAATTTAAAGGAACGATTTCTTGATGACAATTGGAAAAAAGTTGGATACATTTTTAAATGAAAAAAAAAAAAATTAATTTAAAAAAAAAATGATGTGAACAAAAAAAAATGATGGGAATTGAAAAAATACATATAAAAACTGGGAAAAATTATGGAACAACGAATAAAAACTGAAAGATTGTAAAAATTTGAAAAAATAACTTTTTACCAAAATGAAAAAATTGTACCTAAACTGAATCTTCTTAAATGAAAATTTCAAGTTCAGAAGAAATGAGTTCAGGTTTTGTTCTGGATTCAACTTGGGAAGTTGTACAAATTTAAATTGTAGATTTTTGTATGTAAAACATGATTTCAAAAACTTGAATATTTTTTTGGAATTTTTTCTTTGAAAACTTCGGCAATTTTAAAATAAAATCAGTGAATTTCAACGTTCGTTCAAACCCAGAATTTAAGATTTCTGTATAAAATTATTGTTCTTTTCCTTTTTTTTGACATGGCAAATCTTTTGATTAAAACCTTTTTTCAGATTTGTCTTGATGATTTTTTTTTTAATTTTATTAAAAAAAATTTTCTTGGCGTAGTTATTTGAACCAAAATTTAAGATTTTATTAAAACATTTATTTTGAAAAAAAAGTTTTTGAATGCTAATTTTGAAATTTCTTCCAAAACTTTTTTTTAATGAACTTCGAAAATTTGAAAAAAAAAAAATCTAAAAATTTCAACTTCGAAACATTTTGAACCAAAATCTGAGATTTCTGTTGTAAAATTTATTTAAAATCTTTTTTTGAAGTGATATTGTTTTGGTTTGGTCACGATTTTTTCAAATTTTGTACCAAATAATATTTTTTGAGATTTCATTTCCTTTTTTTGTTGATGTTAGAACTGATGAAATAAAAAAAATTAATGTTAATGAAAAAATACATACTTATTCGAATCAAAATTAAAGATTTTTTTGAACATATTCTTAAACAAATTTTCGAATATTTTTTTTGGGATTTTGATATTTTTTCGAGAACGTCGATAATTTAAAAAATAAAAAATTCAATTTTCAACTAAAAAAAGTTGCTGATTCGAATCTAAATTTTTGCTTTACATACTTTCAAAATTTAAAAATTTCAAATTTGAGAGGTTGTAAACAAGGTTTAATATTAATGAAAAACATGATTTGAAAAATCTTTCAATAAATTTCAAGTTTAAAAAAATTATATGCATTATAATTTTTTTGAAATTTTCCTTGGTAAAATTCTAAAATCATTTCAAAATAATAAAAGGAATGCTCTAAAAAAAATTCTAAAAAAAAAAATTGCAGAAGGATAATTTTTGAAAAATTTCTCTGAAGAAAGTTTTGAATTTTTTCAAACCCTCAAGCAAGAAATTCGCAAATAGAAAGTATCTTGAAAAAATTTTCTTAGAAAAAAAAATACCTGTAGAAAGGACTTAAAAAAAAAATCATTTCCGAAAAGATTTGAAATATCTGGCAAGGGTAAGTCGGTCTCAATAAATCGTTCCAACATAACCAGCGTAAATTATCAAACTTACATCAGCACGAGGAGTCCACGAAGGATCAGAATCACTATCGCATTGAGCATCATCCTCGGAATCAATAGCTTCTAGAATTTTCTGTTTCAGCAAAACTCCATCTTTCACTTTCCTGTTCGAAACTTTCCTGCGAGGAAGCTCTTTCGTTTCCTTGACTGCAACAAAAATTAAAAATTCATAAATTAATAAGTACATCGCAGTTACCAATTGATCCCAGATGTGAAAAAAAAAATCCAACTCACCAATATCTTTCGATTTAGGTTTTTGCAGACCGGATTGTTTAATAGCTTTCATTTCGGCGATGGCTTTTTCCATCTTTGGTTTAATTTTATCCGCTTTATGTTTCTTCTTTTCGGCTTTCATTTGCAGCTTGGCTATTTTCATTTTGGTCTTTTCTAATTTTTCTAGTTTCGTTTTAACAGTCGATTTGGTCTCTTCGACGGGCGGTTTTTTAAATTTCACTTTTACTTCTTTTTTCGGCTTGACTGGTTCTTTTTTCTTCTCTTCGATGGGTTTCTTCACCACTGGTTTAGGTTTTTTGGAAAATTCGTCCGAAGATTCGTCACTGGAACTGTCGAGTCTTCGTTTATCCGAAGATTTAGGTAAAGGATAATACCTAGGATCGTTTTCGAAATTAGTTTCTGGTTCTTTTTGTTTAGGTGGTTCTTTGGATGGACCAGCCGGAGGAATCGGTTCGCCACTTTCGTCTCGAACCACCGGCTGATACACTACTTTGTTTCGATTCCACGTCTTTAACGTGCTGGAATTTCCGTCCGTAAGACTTTCGACGCTTTCGCAATTGTTTTCGAGGAACTTGATGTAGCTGGCTAAGAAATCAATGTTTTTACGAAAGAACACCGGTTTAACCGAAGGCTTCGGGAAGGCTTCTTCTTCGCCGACGGCAGCAATCTGTTTGAAGTTCGGTGTGCATGGATCAAATAAGAATTTAAATTCGTCTTCGATGTTTGGCACGATTACTTTGACACGACCTTCGTAAAGATCTTTTTCTAGTTTATTCGGCGCCGTTTCTGGGAAGATTTGGATGTCGTTTAGGTTATATCCGGCCACCGTTATCGGAGGCGGAGGTTCTGCCGGAGCTGGATGGTAATCGTGATGCGTATAATGCCCGTTGTTCGGCTGGAAGGTCGAGAAGTACGCTGATAATGGAAGAGATGGTGGAATTGGAGCAGGTACGTTACGTATTTGATGCGATGTTGTGGACGGAGTATGACGAGGGGTCTGGGCATTCGAATGAGATGAGATGACAGACTGGTGTTGAGTCGGATCGTGCGATACGTTGGTCACAGGATTGATATAATTGTTGGTCGGCGACTGGGAATAGAATTGCTCGGAGTTTGGGTACATTTTCGGCATATTATGGGCAACATCGTAACGCGAGGGCTCCATAATATACCCCGGATTCTGCAACGGTTGCTGGTACATGTTCAGGTGCGCCGGAGGTGGATCTCGTACCGAGTAATCGGTCGATATAGCGTGTCTGGGAGGTTCATTGACCTTGGAAGATTTTCGCTTACGCGAGTATGGCTTCTCGACGACTGGTTCTTGAGCCGGTGGCACAACCGGTTCGATTTGTTGAGCCATGGTGGGTTTACTAGGTATTTGCATGTATTGCTGGTAATGGTGAATTGGCTCTTGGGGTTGGGTAACTTGAGGCTGGTGCGGTTCTTGGATACGATCGTCGTACATTTTTGCAATCGGTTTCGGATTACATTTCACATTCGCCATCGACTGAGTGCTCATTTGCGAAGATCCTGGAGTCGTATCGAAGTACGAATGTTGACGTTCGGTTAGACCCAACAGAATATGTTGGTGATTGGCGACCGTAGGTTGGATATGACTTTGAGGTAATACTTTATCCGGTTTTGGAGCTGCAACGACCGTATGATTCAGACGATCTGTCGGCCACATCATATTTTGTCTCGCTGGTTTATCCAGTTTATCTTCTGGCTCGTAATTTCTATCAGTTCTCATTATCACCGACGAATATCCGACTAGACCGTTCTGCAGAGGAGATTTCGCCATCATCGGAGGAGTACCAGCTGTATTATGAGTATCGTTTCGCTCATTGACCTTATCCTGAGGTCTTTTTTGCACCACCATCGGAGGTGACGTAGCGACAGCTGGCTTATTATACGATATATACAGGGGTGGAAACGATGCCCGATTTCGATCAGCGATAACGTTATTCTGCACGTTACCAGGCGAATATGGTAACTTGGCGAAATTCTGGGTAACTTTTTTACCATCTTGGCAATTCATATCGGTTGGCATTTCTCTGTAAATAGTCGCTGCAGCAGCTGGAGCAGTACCGTGAGCTATCGTGTTCGTGGCCATTTGATTCATATGAAATTGATCGTTCTCTTTCAAGTTGCCAGTGCCAGTAGGTCGGATTACATCGTTATATCGACCATGATCAGCAATATCGTCCGAAGTCAAGCTCACCGGCGACGACTGACTATCGTCTTGGAAATCGTTCATTTTATGCTGCATCATAGAAGGCGATCCGTTAGAATTCATTCGTTGTTGACTCTTCATCGCAGCTGATCCGTTCTGGGCGACTTTATTCACATTCATTTGCTTATGTAAATACTGTTTGTTTGCTTTACCGGTGAAATTACCAACAGCAGCCGGAGGATTAGCAGCGAATTGCATCGGTGGTGATTTAAATACGCGGTAGTCTCTTGGTACAGGACTCATCGTCTCGTTGACAACCGTCGTCGGTAACGATTCCATCGTTTCGTTATGTTTAGTGGCACTTTTATAATTCGAATTCATCTTCGATACGTTGGCATGACTGCCATGATTTATAACACCATTTCTATACACTAAATCATTCTGAGTATAGCTATTAGGTGACAAAATATTATGCATTTTTACATCGTTCACTGCCTTAGGGGCGTATTTCTTCATACTAGAAATATCTTTCGATTTACCCGACACGATAACTTGACTTTTCTTATCGCAATCCGTATGACCAAGCGAGTTTAAATTATTTACAGCAGGTGTCGTACCGAAATGGCTATTTACATCGTACGATTTCGTATCAGGTTCGATATGCTCGGGGGATATTTCATGGGGTAAAACACCAAAAGGACTCAGTTGCGATTGCCTGGACCAATACGCAGATTGAACCGAATTAGCGGATTCGGTATTAAATACGTTAGATCGTCCGTCGGGAGGAGCTAATATCTGAGCAAGATCTTGCTTAGACGTGTTATCGTTTGTTGGTATCTGTTTCTGGTGAGCAAACGCGTTGAAATGAGCTGATCTTTGAGACGTGTGGTGGAATAATGGTAACATGGCCATGTCGTAGCCGATCGAATTAGGAAAAAATCCCGTCCCATTGAAATGTGGCCCGTTCGTATTAGTCGTAGGTGGAAAATTCGAATTCGAATGGGCTGCTTGGATGACCAAAGATGAGGCACCATCGTGATGAAAGGTGTGTGATGTTGCTGGTATAAATTCGTTCGGAGCTGACATATTTGCTTCAGGTGTTCATATCAGTGAAATGGGAAATTGATATTTTATTTCAAGTTCAGCTTGTAATTGGTACCGTATGTGATGCAGACGTCGTCACTTGAGATCATGCTGAATCTAAAAACAGAAAAAATTTAATAATTTACTCGACTGCGAATGAGAAATTAAATTGGAAACGATGTAAATATTGTTTGAACCGGCTAATGATAAGTTCGTTTCATCATATGTTGCGGTAGGTAATCGTGTTATGATAATGATACCGTAATGTTTACACAAGATTTGAGTTTCATTTCATTTCGTTACGAAGTTGAGATGGTCGTGAACGTAATTCAACTTGAAATAAATCAATGGGTTAGATTTTAACTCGTGTATCGAGTAAGAAAACAATTAAATGAGAATATTATCTAATATTATCAAACTTTTGGTTAACATTATCACACACAGTTTCCAACCACACAAACCTTTGTTAAAACATTTTCATCACTTTTTACCTGTATCCAGTTCGTTGGTTTAGTTCTGTTTTTGATCATTTTTTCACAAAATTATACACACATTTAATATAATCGAGTGATTTAAACGGTCTTTATGATAACATGCAAAACATAACATAAAAAACACCACTGTCTCAGATTTGAGAAAAATTCAAATCAAGAAGTTACAACTTTTGGGTGACTAACCGTTGAAAAAGTATCGGTTTGTTGTGAACTTGTACTCTTAATAAATTAATTGAATAAAGGTTACATCACGTTAATAAATATTTTACGCACAGAAATCTGAATCAAAACTTTCAAATGAACCATCATGGCAACTTTACCCTTCTCCTTGTTTGTTGTCTTTTCATGTCTTCATCTTACCGACGCCTAGATCTAGTAAAAAGACTAGACAAACAAAAGCAAGTCACAGAAAAAACAATAGATAGGTTACTATTCTATCCTACTTTCTTCTGATTGGAGGATTTAAGATTAGATGGCACCAGATTGGCTAATTTTTTTCTAGTCATTGATCATAAAAAATCAAAGGGTTCGTGTTCGTGGAGAAAAATTTGAATTTTTTTATTTTTTATTTAAAAAAAATAAAATCAGTGATTTTAGAATTCAAATTTCAAAATCATGAGAAAGGTGAATTTTTATCCGAAAAAGAAAATTTGTTGTGAGATACAAGATCAAAATTCAAATAATAATAAAATATTTTATTTTCGAAATAATATAAAATGAAATATAATCAACGTATAACATGATAAATAAGGTAAATATTGTACTAAAATAACGGAATAAGAATATCAAACATAATAATTAATATCACATGAAGAAAATATAGCTGTAAAATTTCGAATATACCATATTAATGGCTTCGAGTACACCGTCAGTCCTCCCAATCATTAGAAACATCATCGTCTGTTTCTGAATCATCAGGAGGAGATGGCGGTATCATCGAAGACATACGATCTATCAAGCTGGTATTCTTCGTATTCTCTTTAATTTGGCCCGAAATTCCTTTCCTTCTGAGAGCCAACTTCGCATACAAATCAGCCATAAAGTCATTCTGTTTCGATTCGCTTGATTTAGCTATTGGTTCGTTTTCGGTATGCGACACCCGGCGTAGATTCGCTCGATCTTTACCTCCAGCGTTACGTATAGCTGCCATTAAATTGGCATGTACATCCAAACCAGAACCACTCGACTTGGGAGTAGAAGTTTCGCATTTTTCATTCGCAGCTGGCAAAGGAGGCGCTGCCGGAGCCGGTGTGGAACTTGGCGGCGGCGGAGGAGGTGGTGGTGGTGGAGGAGGCGGCGAAGTTTGACTCGTAGACGAAGCCTCAACTACACTGGAAGCTTTTGGAGCTGATACAGTGACAGGTTCTACTTTTGGCACCGGAGTAATATCTAACGAATCTAAGCTATCAGCAGGCAATTTTACTTGTTCGCTGGCAACAACTGGCTCGGTGGGTTGTAATTTTTGTTTAGAAGGAGCAATGGACGTTTCAGAGGTAAAATTGAACTTCAAGTTATCAGCAATACCGGGTAAATCTGGCAAATCAACGGGCACATCGATCGTGGGAACTTCTTTATAAGCTGGAGTATAAAACGAATCGAAATATTCGGTGTTTTGAAACGCGTAATTGTTCAATATGGAATTAGGCGCAGCGGCGATACTAGTCGAAGGATTATTTTCTTCGATAACTGGCGATGAAACGACATCCACCGATAATGGATCACGCATTACGTATTTATTATAAATATTCTCCGACGTATTGAATAAAAGTAACGAACTGACGTCTTCGATGTCATTCGGCACCGGTCCTAGTCCTTGCTCGAGGATTATTTCTTCGTATTTCGGAAACGTTTCGATGTTGGTTCTCAGATGATGAAATTTCAGCGTATTCGAAGACTTGTTATATTTCGCATTTAGGTGTTTGTCGCTAATCGATACTTTCTCACTTGCAGGAAGATCGTGCAGATCCATGCGGAATAACGTATTGTAATTATCTTCTCTGCATGGGAATTTATTATGCGAGTAAACAGTCGTAGCGACATTTCTACCTGCGAGCTGATCTACTTTGGCAGCCACCACTTCGCTTCTTTTTTGCAAACCAGATAGATGATTTCGAAATCTGTCAATGTTGTTTTCGATTTGTTCGAATACATCTGTAGTTATCGAGTCGATGTTTCGTAATGCAGTCGCTATTTGAATAATCGTTTCTTCTGGACGCAATCCGTACGGAATTATAGGAATGGTTATACGATTTTCAGACATCTCGAAGGTAAGCGGAGATACGATTGTTACCGAAAATTCACATCCAAAATCATATTCATAGCGCACAAATTAACCGACATCGACAAACTAATTAACGTGTTTCTATTAATTGGACGAAACACGAAGTGTTTTTCATTCAACTGATAAGAAAGATTACGAAATGTTTATGTTTTTATTGTCATGCGCAGAAGACGAAAACACAATGCATGCCAAAATAGTTTCGCAAATTTTAGGCTAGATCATCGCAAAGGCTTGGGCTGAGTTTGTTTTGTTGAATGATTTTTTTGAATTTTTTTCTACAGAACTTATAAGCAGTAAGCACTGCTAAAAAATGAAATCTAAATATTTTTTGATGAATTGAAAAAAATGAACTAGGTCAATGAACAGTACCTGTCTATACTCTATAATATGCATTTATGCAATCGTCACATTGACCTTGGGCCGACTGGTTTCCTATTTTCAAAATTTTATTCGTCCCATAGGCATACCAAAATAGATGGAGCAGATCGTTCATTACTTATAATTAGGCCTATATTGTATTACATTCTCATGAGGGAAGGATGGAAAATCCAAACCATGAAACCAATGACCTTTGGCGTAACGTTGCTTCATCCCTGCCTCAGCCCTTTCATGAACCAACATGTTTTATTTGATAATTTTTCTCGTAGAAAATTTTTTTCAATTGTTTGTAGGTAGTAAAAATTTTTAATTTTTGATGAAAAAAATTCTGTTTTTTCTGAGAAAGAATTTTCTCATCTTTGGAGGAAAAAATTCATTTTTTTTTTAATTTTGAAAAAATCTTTCAATTTTTTCGGAGAAATGTTAAGATAAGAATATCTAAAATTTTTGGAGTCAGCCCAGAGAAAAAAATTCCTGTAAAATGTCTCAATTTTTTGAAAATCTTTCAATCGTTTCCTTTAAAAAATCTCAAATTACTTCAAAAGAAAAAAAAATGCTAGGTATATTTTTGTACCAAGCAAAAAAAATCTTAGAAAATTTTTGCAATAAAAAATATTTCAATTTTTCGAGAAAAAATATCAGTTTTTGAAAAATATTTCTGAAATTTTTGTCAGAAAAACCTTGAATTTTTTGTTGATAAAAATTTCTGAATTTTCGTGGAATAAGAACCTCTTATTTTTTTAAAGTGGAACAATTTCTCTATTTTTTACTTACTTATTCATTTTTTCTTCAAAAATAAAAAATTCCCCATTTTTTTGGAATCAGTTTTTTTTTTTAATGCAGAAAAAAGTTCAGTTTTTCTGTAAAAGGAATTCCTTTACATATGCTTCGAAAAAAAATTTCAGAATTTTTTTTTCGATCGTTTCCTATAGTAAAAAAAATTCAGAATTTCCTTGCAATAAAAAATTTTTAATTTTTTAAAGTGGAACAAATTTCTCCATTTTTTTTTCAAAAATGAAAAATTTTCCATTTGTCTAGCATCAATTTTTTTTTAATGCAAAAAGTTAATTTTTTTCTGTGAAAGGAATTCCTTATATGTTTCCAAAAAAAAAATTGTTTTTCAGAAAAAATCCTTCAATCGTTTCCTTCAAAAAATCTCAAATTTTTTACTTCTAGAGAAAAAAATTGCTATACTTACTTACTCGTATTTCTTTAGTGAAAAAAAAATCAGAATTTTTTGCAATAAGAAATATTTCAATTTTTCGAGAAAAAATATCAGTTTTTGAAAAATATTTCTGAAATTTTTGGGAGAAATACCTTGAATTTTTTGTTCATAAAAATTTCTGAATTTTCTTGAAATAAAAAATCCTTAAATTTTTCAAAGTGAACAATTTCTCACTTTTTTAAAAATAAAAAATCTCCCATTTTTTTGGAATCGATTTTTTTTTGAAACAGAAAATAAGTTCATTTTTTTCTGTATAAGGATTTCCTCATGCGAAGAAACCCTAATTTTTTTCAGAAAAATTTTTACAATCGTTCTCTTCAAAAAATCTCAAGTTTTCTACTTCTGAAGAAAAAAATGCCTAAAATTCAGAATTTTTTTAGAATACAAATTATTTTAATTTTTTATGGGTAGATACCTAAGCATAAAAAATTCTCAATATTTTTAGAGTAAAAAAGGTTTTGAATTTCTTTTCGAGAAGAAAAAATTCACCAATTTTTGAGAATAAATTGTTTGGAGATACCGACAAATTTTTAAGAAATTTTAGAAGTTGAAATCTTTCGATTTTTTGAGGAATAATCACAGTTTTTGAAAAATATTTCTGAAATTATTTGGAGAAAAATCTTACTTTTTTTATTGAAAAAAATTCTCAATTTTCTTGGAGTATGTAGGTATGTGGCATAACACAATTTGGGCACTTACAAATGAATGGATTTTTTTTAAATCATAATTTTTCAAAGTGGAACAATTTCTCTTTTTTTTCAAAAATAAAAATTTTTCATTTTTTGGAATCAATTTTTTTTGATACAGAAAAATATTTATTTTTTTCTATGAAACAAATTTCTTATACCTACCTACTTCGCAAAAAACCCCACATTGTTTCAGGGGGAAAAAAATCAATGGTTTCCTCCGGAAAATCTCAAGTTTTGTAGCCTACTTCTAGAGAAAAAATGACTGCGTATTTTTTTCGTGGAAAAAATTTCAAAATTTTCTTGGAATGAAAAATATTTTAATTCTTTATGAGTACCTAAGCATAAGAAAATTCTTGATATTTTTTGAGTGAAAAGGTTTTTGAATTTCTTTTGATGAGAAAAAAATCATAAATTTTTGAGATTACATTTTTTGGAGAAAGAATTCTAAGGATGTATTTAGCTATATTCTTTATAAAAAAAAAGTGATACAATTTTTTTTTTAAATGTAGAAATCTTTCAATTTTTATAAAAAAAATTCCAGGTTTTTATTTATTAATTATTATTATTATTATTATTTTTAATAGAAAGAATTATTTCATTTTTACTTTTTAGAGATAGAGAGAAAAAAACATTGAGATTTTCCCTGCTTCTTGAAAATTTTGCTTATATTTGGGAGAGGAGGAGTTAATGTTTCGGGAGGGGTTGTCTGAAAATTGTTGTTTCGATTGTTATCCACAGTAGTGAAAAGCGGTCTAGAAAAAATAGAGGAGGGGGAGAAAATCAGTCGAGTCGAAATCGAAAATGCAGGAAAGAAAGAATTAACATCGACAATTATTTTTATTGCAAAAATTTTCAATTATTTGACGATGGTAATTAGTTTTTTTCAATTTAAAATCATCAAAGAAGGTCAATTTTGGCCATTTTTCTATAGTTTTTTCCTAACAAGAATAACATTTTTGTTCATAAAAGTTATGTCACAATTGATTTTTTTTCCCACTTATGCTCACACTGTAATTGCGAAGGGTAATGTGATGCATTTTCCATCATTACTTTCATGAACTTAAGGTTCACCATCAAGTGGAGACATTTTGATGTTTAAAAACGTTATTACACAAAATCGAAAAAAGTGACTTACTTCGTTCTTTCCGTGTGGTCTTCATTTATTTGAAGATTTTTTTCTCCAAAAATTTTGAGGGATTTCTTCTTTGGAAATTTGAGAGATATTTTTACTTTCACAAAAAATTGAGATTTTTTCTTAAAACAGTAAACAGTGCAGTAAGTGGATTTTTTCTCTCAAAGAATTTAAACGTTTTTTCCCAAACAACTGAGATTTTTTAACTCTTTATAATTTTTTCGAGATTTTCTCTCCAATACGATACCTATTTTTATTCCACCAAAAAATATAATACCTGCACACTGCACAGGTATTTTTTTCTTCTCGAAAAAATTTAAAATGTTGTGTTTGGAAAAAATTTGAATTTTTGAAACTAAAATTCTTTTTATTCCAAGATTATTCAGAATTTTTCTTCAAAAAATTGAAAAAATATTTTTAAACTCCAAGAAATATAAATTAAAAAAAAATCTTTTTCAAAAAATGTAAAAGATTTTTTTTCTCAAAAAACATGAGATTTTTCATTTTCACTCGAACAAAGAATTATTTTGAAAAAATTTTCTATTCTAAAAACACTGAGAAATTTTTTATTCTGAAAAAATCAAGAAATTCTATTCCACAAGAGAAAAAAGGAAAAAATTTTCCTTTGAAAATTTTTTCATTTTTATTTTTTCTAATAAGGTAGGTAGGTATTAAAAAAAAAAAAAATTCACTGAAAAAAACAATTTTTTCTACAAAAATGATAGATTTTTTTCCAGCAAAAAGCACAGATTTCTTTTTCAAAGAAATTGCGAAAATTTTTATTTTGAGAAAAATCTGCATTTTTTCACAAAATTTAACGGAGAAACAGGTATTTTTACTCAATATAAGTTGATATATTTTTTACTCCAAAAAGTTTAAGAAACTTTAATTTCCAGAAAATCAAAAAAAAATTGATAAATTTTTCACCCCAAAAAATTCTTTAATTTTTTTTATTTGCAAAAAATTCACAAACATTTCATTTTTAGATACAAAAAAAAAACGTTCACTTGGTTCACTTATTGAAAAAAAAAAATGAATTAATGAGGTTTTATGTCTCATATTTTATTTATTTCAATTTTAGTTGTAATAATTTTTTTTGTTTAAATATACATGTATTTGGAGAGTTATGACTGTTATACTTATGAGTAAAAAACAAAGATGGGACTGGGCTGTTCCCGATCGACACTTCATTCCTCCTTCATTCACGAGGCAGGCAACATAATGAACACCTTGTAGAACAAATTGAAAAAAAATGGCCATTAAAACCATAATGAAAATAGTTGTACATTGTTCATCTTCGTATTATTAGATAATACGCAGATCAGATGAAAAATTTATCCAAAAAAATCAAACGCTCGTGTCAAATTCCTTCGCAGTTTTTTTGTCATTTTTATTTGTTTATGAATGAAAACTCATCACCACGAGCTAAGAGCTCATCTCACAATAATATATAATTCTGTAATATATTATGTTCAAAATGCTCCAACATTTAATTTAAACTCGTTAAAGCTTAAAGAGCTTATTAAATTCAGCTTTTGATAGGTTCATATATCTTTCTCAGTGGGAAGGCCTTGGTAGTTATGCGTCATGCCTCCCATTACGTTCTACATCAACGACAAGTTTTCTCTTCATTTAGTGTCGTCGGAAAACCACGTGGAAAATGAAGTAATTTATAGTGTAACAAAGTAAACGCGTAAAAATTATTTTTTAAGGTGAGTGACTTTATGAAAATAGCATTTTTATTTTTATTGCAATTTTTTTTTTCAAGTTCGGGGTTTTTTCTCTCAGATGAATGATAATATGGAAAAGAAAAGATTATCTTTTACCCTTTCTGTACCAAAAATTACCGAAAAACAAGTCAAGGTGAGTACCTAATTTGTTTGCCATGCGATGCCTATTAAATTTTTGTTTTTCAAGAGTATGTTTTGCTTAAAATTTATGTACTTTTTCTGGCTTTTGTAGAGACACAGTATCCATGGCATAACCGAAGAAATAGATATTGTAAAACCTCATCAAGAAATTGGCCATTTATCGACAGCAGGAAAACAATACCTTCTTGCTGTAGAAAGAGGAGATGTTACAACTGTGCACAAGTGAATAATAATTTTTCTATGGCATTTTTGCCTCCATTGTATCATAATATATAATTTGATGTACAACGATCTTGGGAAATTTTCAGCTTCTTGATGCAAAACAAAGCAGATGAAATTTTAGGCAAACCACTAAACGAACGAAAATTAAATGTGAATTGTGTAGACCCATTGGGACGTTCAGCCATACTTATGGCGATTGATAATGAAAATTATGAAATGTTGAAGCTTCTCGTCGATCACAACGTCGAAACGAAAGATGCCCTGCTTTATGCAATTTCCGAAGAATTCGTCGAAGCTGTTGAATTGCTGTTGAATCACGTGGAAAAAAATCGCAAACCAGGAGACCCTCATGTAAGCAGTTCTATTTCCATTTTAGCCTATTTTTTCCCTAAAAAAAACAAAAAAAAAAACATTTCCATGAATTTAAACCCAAGTGTCGTATAAATTTGATATTTTATTTACTTTCTGTCGTAAAATTAACACCTACGCAAGTGGGAATACCTACACAGGAAGTTAATCCGGCTTGAAACTTTTTTTTTTTTTTTTAGATAAGTTTAATTGTAAAGGAAAATATTAATACGGAGTAATTACGTTAATAGCTCGACCAAAGTGCATTTTGCTTTTATTTTATTTTCATTCGTATAACAGCGTTACACGATCCTCCAAAACATACCTGGATAATTTTAGTTTGTTTATTAAGGGCGTGGTCAAAAATTTCGACGCTTAAATTTTTTTTTATAAAAATATGCATAATAAGTATATAGAAAATGCCGACGAATTTTTTATTAGCTCGAAAACGTATTTAAAATTTATTATCGTTTAAACGCGACGTATTATGTACGATACTTGGAATTCGCAATTTGATGTCCCTTACCTACTCTGGCGAAATTCTTCGGTGTAAATTATAACGTTAATTTACAAAAGCGTGACGATATATTTTTTTTAGCAAAATTTCTATGCCTAATATGGGACACGTTTTTATCATTCCTGCCTAACAAATTCTCGTATATTATTTCTCTCTTTGCCATGCGTATTCATATTAATTAAAAAAATGTCGCGAGCACATTAAATAATTACACTTTAGCAACGTTTCACGTGTGGTCACGAATTATCTGTGAAATAATGGCAATCAGATAAGAATTTTTTTCACCAGAGTTGGGAGCAGCATTCCCAAGATACCAACATGTTCACTCCAGACATCACGCCTTTGATTTTAGCAGCTCATAGGGATAATTACGAAGTAATCAAGATATTACTCGATAGAGGTGCTCGACTTCCTGTACCTCACGATAACAGGTGAGTTTTTGTTTTATTCTCGATTATATCGGTTCATCAGAGTAGGCAACTTGGTTTGGTCTAGGGCGCAGGTTGATTTTTTTTCTCGAAGGGGTGGTGGGGTGAAATTTTTCTAAAATCGAATGTGAGGATGTTTTTACCCCAAAGAATTAAGTGATTTTTTCCTCTTAAAAATTTAAAACACATTTTTACTTCAAAAATTAAGAAATTTTTTTCGTCAAAAATTTGGTTCTTTGGATTAAAAAAATGCCAGAAAATCACGAAAATAGATATTCTTTCTCAACAGAAAATTTAAAAAATTTAATTCTAAAAAATCGAAAATTTTTTTCAAATAAATTCAACTCATTTTTTTTCTAAGAAAAATTGAGAAATTTTTTCCAAAGAAATTGAATTAGGTAGGTATTTTTTCCAAGAAAAGTTTTAAAAATTTCTGATTTTCTCAAAAATTACTCAACTGAAAAATATAAAAAATTTTGTACCCAAAACTAAAAAAAATTAATTGAGGAAATTTTCATTTTCCAAAAATTGATTTTCTACGAATTATTTCAAAAAAATTGAGAAGATCCCTTTTTCAAGCAAAATTTTCTCTGCTTTTATTTTTAAAGAAATCGAGAGAAATATTTCTGCTCAGAATGTAAGTAAGGGTAGATTTTTCTACAAAAAAAGAACACTTTTTTCAGTAAAATTGAAAATTTGTTCGAAATAATTACATAGGTAGAAAGTACCTATACTCTTCACTCCAGAAAATTAAGAAACTTCTTTATTGCAATAGGTTAATTTTTTAATTTTTTTTTTTCAAAAAATTAAAAAGACTTTTTTTTCAAAAAACATGAGATTTTTTCATTTTTACTCGAACAAAGAAATTTGGAAAATTTTTCTATTCGAAAAATACTGAGAATTTTTTTTATTCTGAAAAAATCAAGAAATTCTCTTCCGCAAACAAATTGAAAAAAAAATTTCCTTCGAACTAATAGGTACCTACCTACCTAGGTACCAAAAAAAACAATTCATTGAAAAAAATAATTTTTTTTACAAAAACAACAGATTTTTCTCCAGCAAAAAGCACAGATGTCTTTTTCAAAGTCATTTTGAGAAAAATTTGAATTTTTCTCCAAAATTTAACGGAGAAACGAGTATTTTTATTCAAAGTAAGTTGATATATTTTTTACACCAAAAGGTTTAGGAAACTTCAATTTCCAGGAAAATTACCTCAAAAAATTGATTTTTTCCTCGAAAATAGGTATTACCTATTGAAGTTTTTTTCCAAAATAAGAAATTTTTCTCTCCAAAATTTTTGTCTCCAAAAAATTGACAATTTATTTTTTGAAAAAAAAAAAAAAAAATTTTATTCAGGGGAAAAAATTCTTGAAAAATGAGAGATTTTTCTTCAATTTAGGTATTTTTTTTTAAACTGAATAAATAAAAAAAATTTCATCAAAGAAAACATTAGAATTTTTCTTCTCCAGAAAATCAAAAAACTGCAAATATTTGCATCCCCGTAATAATTGAAAAAAATTTCCTTCAATTTTCTTTTCAATTTCAAAGAGAAAATTTTTCTTCAATAATACGTTATTTTTCTTCGAAATAGGAAGAGATTTGTTTCCAATAAAATTCAGAAATTTTTCAAGATGGGTAGAGATTTTTCACTACTAAAAATTGAGACTTTTTTATTGTAAAAAAAAAACTTTTTTCAAAAAATTGAAATATTCCCCTCCCATAAAAAAACATAATTTTCTGAAAAAAAACCTATTCCTGAAAAATTGGGAAACGTTTGTATATCCCGAAAAAATGAGGTTTTTCTTCATCAAAAAAAGCTAGTGATTTTTTCCTTTAAAAAAAATTTCAAATTTTTTTCCTTAAAAAATTGCAAAAAACACCCGATTTTTTTGAAATAGAGATTCCTTTTTCCCTCATCCCCCTCCCCAAAATAGAGAGAAGCATTCTCTTCAAAAAGCAATAAGTACCTAATATATTTTTGTCCAAAACAATTTAATATTTTTTTTCCGTACATATAAGCAGTATTTTTCTCAATAAGCTGAAAAAAATTTCTCACAAAAAGTTGATTACTTTATTTTATTTCTCAGAAAAAAAAATCAAGTTTTTTTTTTTTTAAACTGAGGGCGAGAATTTTTCCCAAATTCTTCTCAAAAAAAAAAAAGATATCGTCTCCATTAAAAAAAAAAATGATTTTGAAAAAAAATAATCATTTGAGAATTTTTTTACTCCAAGAAAATTCATACTTTGAATTTTTTTTTAAACTGCAAAAAAATTCAAAAATTTTATTTTATAAAAAAACAAAAAAATTGTTAAAAATTTTTGATGAAAAAAATTGAAGAAATTAGTTTGTTATTGATTGAAAAAAATTGAAAATTTTCTTTATGTAGGTACCTAATGCCAAAAAATGAATAGTTTTTTATAGCAAAACAATTGGATGATTTTTCTTATTACAAAAAAATTGTTAAATTTTTGCATTGCAAAAAAATTGATTTTTTTTTCTAAAAAATTAAGAGATTTTTTCGAAACAATTAAGTAATTTTCTCGTCATTTTTACTAATTTTAAACAAATTGCGAAATTTTTAACCCATGAAAATTCAGATCTTTGTTTTCGAAAATGATTTAGAAATTTTTTTCTTCAAAAATGGAGAATTTTTATACCAATTTTTTTTTAAATCCGAAAAAATTAAGAGATTTTTTTTCTTCAAGAAAACAGAGATTTTAGTAGGTAGTTTGTTTTTACATAATTTTTACATTTTCTGAGTTTTCTAGAATGCATCTTACATAACTTATTTCACTTTAGGGGCTCATTGATTCTGAATTAATTGTTTTCTTTTGGTCGTGTCAATAGGTGCAGTTGCTACGAATGTATTGATTCAAGATCGACAGATTCATTGCAATATTCGCATACACGTTTGAACGCGTATAAAGCTCTATCGAGTCCTTGTTTAATTGCATTATCGTCCAAAGATCCTGTTCTAACAGCTTTTGAACTTTCATGGGCGTTACGTAAATTAAGCATAGAAGAGCACGAATTCAAAGCTGTTTACGAAGTACGTATTATATATCGTGTTTTCAACTGTACCATAATTTAATTTTTTTTGACACCTGTTGAAAAAAAATTGTACAGGAATTGAGATATAAATGCCAAAATTTCGCTACTGATCTATTGGACCACACGAGGACTTCAGGAGAACTGGAAATTCTACTAAACTACGATACGAAAATGGATTCCAAAACGAGCGACAAAGTTATGCACTTGGAACGTCTAAAATTGGCCATAAAACTGAAACAAAAAGAGGTAACAGTATCTTTCGGTAAAATATACGTTAATTAGGTAAATTGGAATTTATAATAGCGTGACTTGTGACAGTTTGTAGTACATCCTAACGTGCAGCAGTTACTGGCATCTATTTGGTATGAAGGACTGCCTGGCTTCAGACAGAAACATTCGTTGTTACAAGCTCTGGAATGTTTAAGAATTGGCTTCATGTTTCCAATTTTTTCAGTCATGTATATCCTGACTCCTTGCGGACCTGTTAGGAGACTGCTCAAGACACCTTTTATAAAATTCATTTGCCATTCGGCTGCTTATTTTTTATTCTTGTGTAAGTCTCCGAGGTACCTACCTGTTTAATTTATCAACCTATTTCGTTTATAAATTTTCTTATTCGCGATGAATTTTTCTTTTTTCAGTTTTAATCATTTTGACTTCCTTCGAGACACTCATAAAAGATTACAAATCAGGCCTGATGTTATTACTTGGAACTTTCGTACTTGGTACCTATTTTTAATCAACTTCACATTTTAAAACATTAAAAAAAAAAAAAAATACCAAAGTATACGTGGTACACCTATCGACGAATTAACGAGCTATAAAATAATATTAACGTATTTATAGGTTTATTATGGAACGAAATTAAAACTCTATGGAAAGATGGCTATACCGAGTATGTCTCAGATATGTGGAATTCGATGGATTACGTTACCACTTCTTTGTATCTTTGCGTCATGGGTATAAGAATATTTCTTAATTTCACCGAAGTTGGTATTTTGTCGAGAGAAATGACTAGAGATTTTTTCAACTGATTCATATAAAATATAATATACTTTTGAATTTCCAGAAAGGGTCAAAAGCTCGTCTCGTAGAGAGAGAAAACTACGAGAAGTATCATCCGATGCTGGTTTCAGAAGCTCTCTTTGCCACAGCGAATGTTGTCAGGTACCTAGCTAATTAAATGGATACCTACCTAATTGCTTACTTCGCGAAAGAGCTCGAATTTTGTGGAGTAGATACTTAATGATTTCTTTTTATTTTCAGTATTTTAAAATTGGTGTATATATTTTCAATCAATCCATATCTGGGACCGTTACAAATAGTTCTTGGCAGAGTAATTCTAGATATTGCCAAATTTTTCCTCGTCTATGTTCTTGTTTTATTTGCATTTTCAAATGGTGGGTAAATTTTGAAATTAATAGATGAATGTGATTTTATACAATTAAATGTTTATTAATCACTGATTTATGCAATTTGCAGGTATACATCATTTACTTGTGAAATACTCGAATATTACAGCAATTGCATGTCACGACTCGAACGAAACAATCGATACAGTCAAAAAATTATACGATTCGGATATGTGCAAAAATAAAGAATACATAAAATTCATCAAGTAAGCATCTAATGAGTTTTTCTTGAGTACTGTTTTTTTTGGCAACAGAAAATTTACCAAGTCCAACATTACTTAGGTACTTAAAATTCAAAATCGGAAGAGAGGGAGAGGACCAATCGAAATTTTTGTAATAACTAAAATTATTCCCAGGACTTCAACCAACAACTTTTGATTGAAAATTTTTTTAATTGGACCCCTCACTCCCCACTGATTTTGCATAACACTCAAAAATACTAATGAAAAATTTTAGGAGTGGGCGAGGAAGGGGACAATTGAAAAAATTTTCAAATAAAAGTTGTAGATCAAGATCCTAGAAATAATTTTGGTTATCATAAAAATTGCGATTGGACCCCTCCCTCTCCTCTGATTTCACATAACATCAGGTTGATACTTTTTCAAAAATTCGGGGAGGGGTCTAATTGAAAAATTTTTCAAACAAAACTTGTAGATTGAGATCTTAGAAATAATTTTAGTTATAACAAAAATTACGATTGGACCCCTCCCTCCTCTCTAATGTTGCATAATATGACATAAATACTTGTATATTATTAAATACTGGTGAAGGTAGGGGTCCAATTGAAAAAAATTTCAAACAAAAGTTGTTACTTAAAGTCCTTGGAATAATTTTGGTTATTACAAAAATCTCGATTGGACCCCTCCCTCTCTTCCAATTCGGAATATCAAGATCAAAGTACAGTAGGCTTAGTAAATTTTCGATGGTGCCAAAAAACAGTAGGAATACCTTGTGTTATTTCGAAGGTTGATAAATTATCATTTAATTTTTTCATCCCACGTAATTTTTCATTTCAGTTTATTCGAAATCATCCAAACGTTATTTTGGGCAGCTTTCGGAGACATTGATCTGAAACGATTTAATCTAGAAAAAATTACCCATTTTACGAAATTCTGGGGTATGCTAATGTTCGGTTGCTATTGCGTGATCAGTATCGTCGTATTGCTCAATTTATTGATCGCCATGATGAATCATTCTTACGAATATATTTTTGTAAGTCAATTAAATTTTTCTTCAAATTAATCTTAATCAAATATAAAATCAGCAGTTTGAAAAAAAAATCACCTCCGTATGCTTCCAGAGACACGCAGACATCGAATGGAAATTCGCCAGAAGTAAACTCTGGATAAGTTACTTCGAAGAAGGAGGCACAGTCCCTGTACCATTCAACATCATCCCATCTCCAAAATCATTCTGGTACGTGATACGATGGAATTATAGGAAATTCTGCCCAAAACGTAAAGAAGACGAATTTCGTTCCAAATCTGTTTACGTGAGTACCTCTACATACATACCTACCTATTTTTAGACAATACCTATACGTAAACAAACAACTCAGATCAAATCAACGATTAGAATTTAACAAGGGTTAAAATTTGAATAAAAGGCGAACCAGATTCGTACTTCAGATAAGCCTATAATTGTTTTCCACTCATTGTAGATCATATTATCAATATTCGCTTATTTTTTCCGGCTGCTTGGTACGGAGTAGATGCGTCAAGTGTCATTAAATCAAGTCAGATATCGAGTAAGGTTCATCGACAATACGCAATTTTTCCAATAATTATATTTTCACTGTAAACAAGACGTAATTTTTTGCTTAGAATGTTATAAAAAATCTCGTCCAACGATACGTAGCATCGAGACAGAAAAGAGGAGGTGATCATTATGGGGTAACCGAAGATGATATTAATGAATTGAAGCAAGAAATTTCCACCTTTAGAAGCGATTTGTACGAAATATTGAGAAATTATGGAATGAAAACTAACCCTTTGGGAGATAGCAGTTCTGGTAGGTTTCTTTACCTACTAATGTTAAATCTGGAACTGTCGCAAAATGGAAATCAATGTTTTTAAAGCAAAAAATGCTCTCATTTTCGTGAAAAAAATTCCTCAATTTTCTTATAAAAAAAATTCTTTCATTTTTTCTGAGTAAAAAATTTTTAGGTGATTGCTTTTGGAAGAAAAAATATTTCAATGTTTTTGAAGTAAAAAAAAAAAAAAAATCATTAATTTTTTTTAATTAGAAAAATTGGTAGTTTTTTTTTTTGAAAAAAGAATTTCTACCTACATGGTCAATTTTTTTTACCTATTTCTATAATAAAAAAATATAATTTCTTACAATTTTTGTCAAGAAGAAATTTTTCAATTTAAAAAAAAAAAAAAAAATGATTTTTTCTGCCGTAAAAAAATGATTTCTTCTGCAGTAAAATTTTTTTTTGAAACAAAAATATCAAAAAAATCGTATTTTTCCCATTTTTTTTTTTAGGAGGAAAATATCTCAATTTTTGCCTAAATTTTTTTGAAAACCTGTTTTTAGTGTTTTTTAAGGAGAGAATAAAAACTCACAATTTTTTGATAAAAAATTTCTAAATTGTTTTGCAATAAAGTTTCATAAAATTGCTAATTATTTTGAAGGAAAAAATTTTTTTTTTTTTTGAATTGAAAGATTTATTTTATTTTTTGGAAGAAAAATAATTTTTCTGACTGATCTTTTTTTTTTGAGTACATAAACAAGATTTCTATATTTTTGGAGGGGGGGGGGGCATTTTTTTTTCAAAATTTTTGTTGAAAAAATCTGAATAAAAATTTTATAAATAATAATCTTTTAAAAATTCTATTTTTACCTACCTATCAAAAAAAATTCTTTAATTTTTTAGGAGCAAAATTCAAAAAATATTTTCAGGATGAAAATATTTCGTAAACTCTTGAGGTAATGCTAGGTATGCTAAAAAAATTTAATTTTTGATCTATTTTTAATTTTTTTTTTGAAGAAACAAGATTTTGTCACTTTTTTGGAGTAAAAATATTTTTCGAAATTCTAGTAGAAAAGAAATCTTCATTTGGAGTAAAAAATTCTGAATTTTCTTGGAATGCAATTCTATTTTATTTTTGCGGGAAAATTTTTTACCTAATTTTAAAAAAAAATGGTGTGAAGAAATTTTATAAATGTTTTTTGGCAAATAAAAAATCTTTTAAAAATTATAATTTTGTCTAAAAAACTTCTCTAGGTATTTTATGAAGGATTTTTAAAAGAAATATTATTGGAATAAAAATATTTTTTAAAAATGTCAATGTTTTGGGCTGATCTTTTTTTTGAGTACATAACAAGATTTCTAATTATTTTTTCGGTTGGGAAAGGGGTAATATTTTTAAATGAACTTCTTGTAGAAAATATTTGAATTTTTTGAGACTAAAAATCTCAATTCTTTTGGTGTCAGCGTTAAAGGAATTCTATTTTTTTTTCTCAAGTGAAGAAATTTTACAAATTGCTTTTAGAGAGAAAAAAACGATCTTTCAAAAATTCTATTTCTGTCGAAAAGAGTTCTTAAATTTTTTTGGAGCAATTTTTTTTTAATTTCCAATTTTCAGGATAAAAATATTTTTCAAATTCTTGCAGTATAACTTTAGGCATTAAAAAATTTCAATTTATTGAACTAAGTATTTCTTTGTAAATTGAAGAAACAAGATTTTGTCACTTTTTTGGAATAAAAATATTTTTCGGAATTCTAGTACATAGAAAAAAGCTTAATTTTTAGAGGAGAAAATTCTGAATTTTCTTGGAATAAAATTCTTTTGGTGTGTCAGCATAAAAAAGCTACGTTTTCGGAAAAAAATCTTACTAAAAAAATGGAAATTATTTTGAGGTGAAGATATGTGAGAAAAACATCAACAATTTTTTTAAAGGAACCAATTTTTGTTCTTTTAAAAAAAGGATCTCTCAACTTTTTTTGATAAAAAAATTTCTGATTTTTTTTTTTTTTTTTTTGGTGGGGGGTCAAGAAATATTTCATTTTTAGAGACTAAAAATCTTAATTTAAACTTAATTTTTGGTTTCAACTTTTTTGAAAAAACAACTTCTAATTTTTTAGAGAAAAATATCATTTTCACATTCAGTATTAAAAAAATTTTAACCCTCTACTTGCGTCTCCATAAACATTCTAATTCCCAAATTTTACATTCTACAGGCGCAATCAGCCGTAAAATTCGTTCCAAGCAACGTCTCTTCAACACCGAATTCTCGCAATCCATTTCCGACTCAGTTGATCTATCCGAAGCCGAACTAGAACGTCAAGTGCAGAACGACAGGGACGAAAGGAAAGCCATTGAAGGAAAATACGGATTATCAGATTTATTCCAGCCCATTTTCCACGCAACCGCTCCCATAAATATATTTAACAAGAAAAAATTCAAAAATGTTTTCATGAAAGCTGTCTCAAAAGGAGCCGATTATAGCGACGAACCGGATAGCGAAAGTGAATACATCAAAACACCCGAATTCGAACAAGCAGAAATGAAACCTGAAAATAAAGACGATCGAGATGTATCTTCTCATGTTGAAATTTGCATCAGCGATGAAGATAAAAATGGCGAGGAAAATGAAACTAGTATCAAGTTTATCGATGATTCTTTGCATTAAATTATTCGTTTTTTTTTTTTTTACTTTTTTTCATTGTTATTTTCAACGTACCTGCCTCCTATTAATGTACCTATACTTAATTGTACAGCTTGTATTGTTCGTTCGATTTATGGTTATCATTTACTATACCTACTAAAATGTACCTATTATGTTTTGAAATGAGAAAAATGTCGTAGGCATGTTTCCAGAGTCGTATTGTGTATTATTTACTTACTCGAAAATTGAAAATTAGCAAATTTTTACAAATTAATTGCATCAGTCGTTGAAATTTTTTCCATTCTTTTATCAGAAACCCAAATCAACGGAGAAATTACGTCAGAAAAAATGTTGTAAAAAAAAGTGAAATAAATAACAGCCTCACGTAAAATTTCTTTTTATTTAAAAATATAGAGGTACACATAACAAAATTAGGTAGGGAACTAGAGATCACCAATGAAAACATTCATAATGTAATATTATATCATAAAAATATAAAAAATAACATAAAAAAAAACGCTCACTTCGAATGATATTCGGTTAAATGTTCGGTAAAGGAACGTAAATGCTCAAACATAACTCCGAATATTACGAGTAAATAGGTATACTGAAAACAAGAAAAACAGTACACGTCATTAAAGTAAAATAAAAATATTAGTCACGTCGATATAGCCATCAATGCCAACAACCATCGCTATAAACCAGGTGTTCATTTTGAATAATTCGAAGAAAAAAAACCGGATGGAATTCAAAAGCTACGAGTGCATTAGTACTTTCTCAAAGGCACGTATAGATAGGTACAATGTTAACAAAGCATAGTAATTACAAGAAAGATGGAAACGAAAAATAAATCAACTGATCAATGAAATAAGTCTGACGTTAAAAAAAATCAACTTAGATACAATCTATAACCAGAGCAAAAAATAAACAAAAAACGAAAGAAAATAAAAAAGCGAAGTAATTTAGTCTACATCTGAATTACGTTTTTGATAAAGTGAATTTAAATGGCGATGTTGTACCTGTTTTTTATACAAATGGTGACCATACAAGCAAAAGGATTCAAGATGCAAAACCATCTTTCAAAACAAATGTTACCTTTACTTCTTTTCCGCTGATTTTTGTACATACTTGGAAAAATCCAATGTTTTTTGTTTTTCTTCCAGTTCTACGACGAAATCTTCCGGTGGCCTAAATCATAAGGGTAGGGATTATTTCATATTTTGATCTTTCAAATTGATTAAATCGCACCTCCGGTGTGATACAGTCATATTTCAAAAAAAAAATCGCGAAATGGTAAATTAAAAATTTTATTTATATTTCAAACTTTTTTTTAGCTAAATATGGCCCACTGGGGTGAGGGTGAGGGTGGGGGCTAAACCCACATACAATTTTTTTAAGTTATTCAGTGAGGTACCGAAAGGTAAGTTTTTGACCTCCCGAATCCATTTTTGGAGTCACTGGGGTAGACGTGAAACTGTAGATACTTAATATTCGAAATTGGAGGGGAAGGAGGGGTCCAATCGAAATTTTTGTAATGACCAAAATTATTCCTAGGATTTCAACTTTTGTTTGAACATTTTTTCAATTGGACCCCACCTCCCCCACTATTTCCAATAATAAGAATCTACGTAGTATTATGCGAAATCAGAGGGGAGGGAGGGGTCCAATCGAAATTTTTATAATAACCAAAATCATTTCTACGATCTCAATCTACAACATTTGTTTGAAAACATTTTCAATTGGGCCCTCCTTTCCTCACTCCACCAATTTCAATGTGCATCTGCGTAGTGTTATGCGTGATAGCAGGGGAGGGAGGGAGGGAGGGGTCTAATTAAAAAAATGTTGAAACAAAAGTTGTAGCTCGAAATCCTAAGAACAAGTTTGGTTATTACAAAAACTTCGATTGGACCCCTCCTTCCCCTCCAATTTTGAATATTAAGAGTATTAATGCAATCTAAATGTCACAAGAGAGTAGTTTTCAATTATTTTTTTTTTCGAGATACTACTCCAAAATGTTGAATTTGAGTTATAGAATTGAGGTTTCAAGTTTTCAGGGGGCGGGGGAGGGGCTATAGTTGTAATTTCAAAAATTCCAACATAGGGTCATAGAGCAAAATGAGTAAATTTGATTTTTTTTTACATATTAGCTCTATTTCTCCGGAGGTGCGAAATTATCGAATGTTTACCTGTACGAAGGACCGACGATTTTCTTTCCAGCCATGGCACACAAATCCCTCATTTTTTCGCAGGTCTTCGAACGCAACATGACTCCTTCGTACAAAGACTGAGTAAAGCTGTTACTCATGGTCAACTTCATCTTCTGAGTTTTAATTTTCTCTTCGAACTTGGCAACGAGGGCTTTTAGAGAATTCAATTTCTTGATCATGGTAAGCAGCGTTTGTTTCTCCTGAGCGTTGGTTTTAATCGACGTATCTAGTTCTCCCAAGCTGGACAGTAATTTCGACCTGGAATGAAATACAATCGTCGAAGAAATCAGATAGAAAATGGTTTCGTTCGATGACACAAAACGGTAACCTTATTTCGACCAAGTTTTCTTCAGCTTCGAATAACAAAGCTACTTCGCTTTTAGCTTCTGGTTCTTCATTATGAAGAGGAGCATTTTCTTGAGGGGGAAGACTTGGACTCTGAAACATACTCTAAAGTTAAACTACCCGCACGAAATGGCTTCGAATAATATTGAAATATAAATTAATTCGTAACTTACCTCGAATAAAAATTTAATAAAAAGTTGCCAATAATACTAAACCTCGTATCCTGTAGGCATCATAATGCGATGAAAAATTCATAGAAAATTACCGTATCGCATCTCAACGAAGAGACGTCGAGGATTTCGATATCTGCAACATCGAATGGCTCGTTGAAAACATCCGGAATGGGCTCTTCTTTGACGAGAATCGAAAGATCGGCAGTGGTCGTAGAAGGCGATTCAGTCGAGGCGAAATCATCATCGGGTAATTCCTCCGGTACTTCTTGTGGCTCTTCTTTAATCTTGGGCGGTTCAGGTGGTTGATTTGGAACGTCGTTTTTCACAGACGAAGGAAGTTCGATTTGAGGTTCCGATGTTTTCGTAGGCATGATGGAAGGTTTCAGCAGGAGGTCTTCTTCTCTCGAGCTATCGTCTCGATCGTCGTCGTCTAACGGGATTATAAATTCATTCAGGTTCACTTTGGAATACTGATTGGTACGATTTATCGAATAGCGAGAATTGGTCGGTTTGTTTTGCTCGAATTTCGTTTTATCGATCTTTAAAGCGGTTTTTTTCAACGTGTACTTGGAAGCAGGAACGTTGTTCAGTTTATATCGGTTCGACTTACGAGGCATCGAGTATGTTTTATTCGGCACAGGTTGCGTAGAATTAAATTTACGAAAACTGCAAGCGGAGTTGATCTTAGCTGGAATTGGTTTCGATTTCGGCGAATTTATTATTACTCTAGAGTTGATAATCTGATGAGTAGTTTTCGTCGGTTTTGTTTTTACTTGAAAATCACAGTTGGGTCGAGTCGATTGGTTGAAAACAAGCTTATTCGCAGAGTTTTCTACGACTTTAGGTTCCATCGATTGTTCGGAAGTGTCTCTAGGTTCTACCTTTACCGGTTCGGTAATTTCATCACGTCGTTCTGTTTTCGGTAACCCGTTAGGTTTCGGTAATACTTCGGTATTAATTGAATGTAAACGTTTCGACACAGCTTCAGTCTTTCGAGGAGGGTTCGTGATAGATTTAATTCCAGCTTTTAGACTACTCGAATTGTTTGATTGATTTTTGACTTCACGACCGCCATTAAAACTATCACGTTTATTTACTACGTTCTGCTTAGTAGGTATATCTAGCATAGTGAACTCTGTCTTGGGGTACCAAGATCTCACAGAATTTATCACAGTTGGGAATTCATCAACTGAATCATCTTCAGCGCTGATATCCTTATTGACCAGATTTGTTTCGGTATTCTTGACAATTTTGTCATTTTCTATCGATTCGTTAATTTTCTTAACGTCGTTCGATAACCCCGAAAGTAACGAAGTGGTTTCTTCTAAGTACGCTTCATCAGGCTTGGTCTCTTCAACAGGTTCTTCCTTAACCTTGGCACGTTTCTGAGGTGAAGTGAGTTTCTTCGGTTTTCTTCGTCTTTTTCGTTTTTTAGCGGCGCCATTCACCACTGGCGTCGGAGGTTTTTTCGTAGTTAAGAAATTGATATTACGACATAACGATTTCACAGCTTCGACTCGTAGTTTTTCTTCTTCGGTTAGGTCTTCGATGTCTTGTAAAGTTTCTTCGTTTATGCTCATGAAACCAGTATTTTCTAATAGCGATTTCAGCGCTTCTAATCTACATTTTTCTTCTTCGTTATTCGGCTCGTCGACTTGGAGTGATTTCAGAGCTTCATCTCGTAACGAATTTACGTTTAGGTCGTCGCTGAAATCTAAAAAGAACGCGAATTATAGATATTTCGATGTAATATCCACGAACAATGTTGATATATTTTAAGAAAATAGGAATGAAGATGATGTTACCTTCATGAATGATGTCAGAGAGCGAGCAGTCTGATACATCTTCTAGAACCTCCTCTCGATCCCGAATTTCTCCGTCTTCTAAATCACTTTCACTTTTGACTATATCCATTTGTTATAGTTTTTTCATCGAACTGATCACAGTAATTATCCCAAAATTTCATTAATTTAACGAACGGTCATTTTCGGGATGATAAATTATTGGTTTTTTTCCATGAATTTGATAATCTGCTGGGGTGCATTCAGAAATTTAATTTTTTCGTGGGTGATAAACAAGCCTAGACCAAATACTTTACATATATAATACTGGAAACTCCAATGGGGACAAGTGACCCCGACAAAAGCGCTCTTTTAGCGGCTCGGCATGAAACTATTCTCAGACTTTCGACCGATCGTCATGTCTTCGACCAATCAGAGAGCGAATCACGCGACGATTAGCCGAAAACCTGGAATTAGTTTCATGCCGAGCCGCTTAGAGAGCGCTCTTCTTGGGAGTCAAATCAAAAGCATTGAGTTTCCGGAACTGCGACATCGGACCCCCGCGACATTCAAACACTGCGCCAAACGACCCCCAAATGAATTCTAGTTTTTTGCACGACAAATGACCACCAACCATATTTTGGTATGCGTCTTTTGACCACCGCGACAATCGACCCACACATGCATTACACATTATTGGCGTATTTCGACCCCCACGACAATTGACCCCCATTTGAAAGATTCATGATTTTATTAACCTATACGTCAAACGACCACCACATATCAATTAATAGCGTCAAAAGACCTCCAAGTAATTTAACCATCGCGACAATCGACCCACATCGAAATTCTAAATCAGTGTTGCAATGAAACTCAACGAAAATGTGGTAATAAAATGATGGGATGCGAATGAAGACGTTTGCCTACAAACCACAGCGATGCAACCAAACATACATGATTGCGAGATCCGGCAGATATATATATTTTTGTTTTAATTCCACGTGATTTTTTACATCAGCTGGTTTACACGATCCGTCATTAGTTTTTTTATTTGATCTTTTATCGTGTGATCACTGGAGTGGAATTTTAATCACATTCAACTTGTGAAAAAAAAACCGGAGTCGTAAAAACTTAAAATGAAAGAATTGAGGTATGGGAGAAAATTTGTACAATATGAGTCTCGCGTTTTTATACTGTCTTTTTCGAACTTTGAACTTTTTTTAAATTTTTACTCGTAGAAAATTTACTACAATTCTAAAAATTGGCCAAATTTTGAAAAATGTAAAAATTACTCAACTTTACAGAGTTCTAATCAATAAAAATGTACAAGTTACATCTCGAGTCGAGCTTTCGCTTCCACCCTTTTTTCGTTTGTTTACATCATAAATGAACGCAAAGCAAATTACAACAATATAATTCTTTATAATTATTAAGAATCAAAATTTAATCTTTGAAAATTTTTCGACAAATAGAGTGAATTTTAAAAAATAGCCAAACTTCAAAAATAATAAAGTTTTAAAATCACCAATTTTTCATTTTTCTGAATTTCCAAAATCGTAAAAATTCATTTCACTGGCAAATTAACCTTCCAAATTTTCTTTGAAAATCGCAAGCAAAAATTCAATAGTTGATTTGGCTTTGAAAATTTAATAAAACCCCAATGATTACCAAATGAAGTATGAAATTTTCAAAAATTTTATGAATTGTAAGCCTTTATTAAATTTCAAAAATTGGTTCAACTTTTATTAAAATTCGAAAACTAAAAAATTACAACTTTTCTCAAAATTGTAAAAATTTATAAAACCTTGAAAATTAAAAATTTTATCTGAATTTTGGTAAGAATAATTATTATCGCGTTAAAAGATGGAAAATAATTTTTCTGGCAAAATTCCTGCGTCTTTTATAATTTCTTATGGATGCGCATTGCCCAATTTCCCAGCAAATCTTATGGTAAAAAATTTCATTACTTGGCCTACACCTTAGGTACATAAAAAGGCAATAATACCGCTTCGTTGAATAGCATCGCTTCTTATCGACTACAATCGCTAAATACACGCAATTTGACGTACTTATCGTTACGCAGAAACACGGAGGAAAGGGGGCAAAGACGATAAAAAATTACCTATACAAACACGCACCTCGATTATTTAATAATTTAACATAATACTTATAAAATAATCTCGTCTATAAAGACAACGAGAAAACGAAAATAAAAAAGAGTAATCAAAACTCTGGGTAAAAAAATAATAGAGTAAAAAGTAAAAGACGCAATTGACACGACGTAAATAATTATCTTACGACGTATGGAAATAAAACGGCTACATTGTGACTGGTGATAATGAGGCGACAGTGGCGAATTTCTTCGAAAACTTTCCGGATTACGTTTGAAGTCACTTGTAAACGGTGAGTATTAGGTAAGCAGCGGTGAGACCTGCTGTGATCATCAACAGGCAAAAGGCGAGTATTCTCAGTACAATCTTCTTTTGACGAGTTGACTCTTCTTCCCTGCAACATGAATGAAGAATTTCGGTTAGAGATTACGATCTGTGAAAACAAAGTATTACGTACTTATTATAAATTAAAAGATAAGAAAAATGAAGGTATTAAAAAAGTAAATAAATAAGTTCTCGTGTCGCTGATAAGTGGATTATCTAACGAGTGTGTAATAATTCATCCCATCAAAACTCGTATTATCACCATCGGTGCATTTATTCTCATAAGCTTACCGAGTGAGAAATGTATTCAACTCATTCAATGCAACTTTTTCAAATAGATATCAAAATTTTTCAAAAACTTATAAAATCAAAAATATACATAGCTGAAAATTAGACTAAAAATTAAGAAATCCGAAATTTACACACAAACAATTTAAAAATGGAGGAAAATTGGCCATTTAAATTGTACCCTTGGTTAAAAATTAAAATATAGAAGATATCACCAAAAAATTCAACGAAATTGAAAATCCTCGTAAAATTTAAATCTCGAAACTTCCAAAATGAAAAAAAAAATTGAGTTGAAATAATTTCTTGTTTAAAAATCAAAATAGTTGGAAATTGAACGGAAATCAAAAATTTAAATTGGAAAAAAAATTTGAAAAATAAAGACAAATTGAAATAAAATTGAATATGACTATAAATTAAACGAAATCAAAATTTTCAAATATTAAATTTCCAAAAATCATCAAAATTGATTAATTAGGTACACGAATAAAAAGATTTAATGAATCAAGTAAGTAAATAAAAAATGTGAAAAAATTTTATAAGTCAAAATTTTTTAAACAAATGAAAATTCGAAAATTTAAAAATTAGATGAAACATTGAACCATTGGTGATTTTTTAAATCCGAAATTGAGCTAATAAAATTGAAATAATTCAAATTCCTAAAAATCCAAAATTTTAAAAATTTAATAAAAACTGAAAATTTTTATAATTTTTAAATACAAATTTATTTTCGAAATCTGATTAATTTATAATGATTGTTTGATTTCAGCTATTTTCAAAGTTTCAATAAATTCTAAACCAATTTTCAAAAAAAATTCAATAGGTAACCTTTTTTTTACTACTTTCAAGTTTTGGCCAATTTTTCAAATTCAAGTAATTTCTAAATTCAAATTTATTTTTTAAATCATACGTAGCATTTTAAAAATTAACTTCCAGATCAATTGTTGCAATTTTTTAAATTTGGTCAGTTTTAAAAATTGAAAAAATGTTTAAAATTTCAAAATTGTATAAAACGGGTTCGAAAAATAATATTAACCCGAACTAACAACCTGATTCGGCATAATAGACAAAACTTCGGTAAACTGATTCACGTTGGTGATATCGTTCAACGTAACCACGTCTAAATTACCATAATCGACAATTAATAGTACTTCGATTTGCAAAAAATACATTGAAATCAATTGACAATCGTACGAGTAATTTATAGGTAAGTTCTCAGAAAATCTTATCGATCAAATTCCACCTACTAACTCGTCACTAACGACTCGATCTGTGATAACCCTGTACCATTTTCCATCGGCCGCATACCGAGCCAGGAATATTTTACTGCCGAGTAATTCGGTGCTCGATGTGACGCGATATTTTTCAAAATTCGAAGCCAGCTCTTCAGACGCTTCATCCAAGAAACTCTCGAGGAGCTTGAAACTTTCAGAGTAAATTTGCACATAAGCCATGCCGTCCTCTTTGACCGATATTAGGTACGTGTCCGTAACATAACCTAGCTGTAATTAAAAAGCATTCCTCAAATGATCATATGTTCGATAACTAATTACGGTTAATTTGGTATCAATTTTAATTCACGTACCGGAGGTAAATTTGGCGGTTGTAATTAATTTTTGATACGTTTGATGATCAATTGCTTTACATCGATTTCGGAGTCCGTGCTCGTATCGAGCAAGGTAAGTTGTAACTAGGGTTTCTTGTGTCTACTCTGGCTACAAAAGCTTTGCCGCAGGTCGAATCGCCCACCATTCTCGTCACGTAAGGTTCGTTGCTGTAACTCTCGAGACCGGTTAAACAACAGCTGACTTTCTGCAAGATAAAAGAAAAACATTAAGAACATTGACCAATTTAGAAAAGATATTGGAAAGTCATAAATAACTGGAAAATTTGAAGAAGTCCAATATTACAAACGACTGAAATATTCAAAAGAATGAAAAATGATTATTGAAGTATGCAATTTAAAAAATCCAAAAATTCATACAAAATTTTGAAAATTTGGTGAAATCAATAAATTGAAATATTTAGAAATATACAAAAAAATTAGAAGCTTGAAAATAAATTGAAATACATGAATATTGTACTTAAAATTTTCTTTTGAAAATATTTAAATTCAGAAATATTGGAAATTTAAAAAAAAATTAAAGTTAGAGGAAAATTAGGACATTGAAAAATTACAAAACGTAATTTAAAAAATTCAGAAAAATTGATTTTTTAAAAATGTTAGAAGACTAAAAAATCAAAATTGGTTTCAGAAAAATTGACATTAAAATTTTTACAGGAAATTAAGAATTACGAATAATTTAAACATTCCAAAAAATTGAGAATAAGCTAAAATTATCAATGCAAAATTGCAAGTGAAAAAAATTGAATGAAAAAAGAAATGAGATAAGTAGAAATGAAAAGAATAAAATACCTATAGAAAAATTTGATTCAATTCTGAAACATTAAAATTAAGTTTGGAAGAGCGTAACAATTTTAAGCAGCTGATAAAAAGTTTCAAAAAAAAATCAAAAAATCAAATCAACATTAAAAAAGTAATTAAAAATTCGAGCCAAAAATGTCTAAATTTTCCAATTTCTTCGTAAAAACCACGCGTTTGATTCCTCTACGTACAATTAAAGTAGGTACGCACTTGAGCTGGTAAATTAGTGAACAGTTCGTCTAAATCGAACAAGTCTTCTTTGTCAATTTCGTCAACATCACCGTGATCGACTAAACAGACTCGTACGACTCCGTCAACAATCGGACTCAGGGCTTTAACACGAAACCACGCGTTATCCAAATAAGCTGCGTAGTACGATCCTTCTTTGACCATTTCGACGCTGCGTAATTCATCAGCCTCTAGTTTCGATTCGTCCAATTCGAACATTTTTTCGTCCATGACGGCGTAAAGCACCTGTGGGAAAAAAACAGCCATTAAAATACCGCCGGAGTAACTCGTTGGTTTCAAAGATGACTCCAAATTACGTTATAGTCGTCGTGAATGATTCTAAAGTAGAGACACGAAGTTGATACACAACAGGTCACGTACACATTCCATACTTCGTTCTCTGGTAGCACCAAAGGTGGAAGTTTGGATACTTCGAAATAAGTGTTTATTCCTCCCTTCGAACGATGGACAAAAAAGACACCAAAATTAACGAATAGATCAATTTTTCAATACAAAATCGGAGAATCGACTCACTTCGACTGGATAAACAGCAGTCGTACCACCAACTAATTCTTCGACGCTGAGTAAAGAACGATTTTTAACGATATCCAACCAGTCGATGGGTAAAATCTCTTGATGCATGAGCTGATATTTCGATTCGATCGTATCGCTTTTCAGTCCAGTGGAATGAGGGTTCACGATTTGCGCAAAAAATAATCAAAAATAAAACTAACACCGAAATTAATAATGTATAAAAAAGTAGGACGACGAGCAGCTTCAAACCTCGGCGAATCGTTCAATGATCAGGTTTTCGTCGGTGGTCACAGGTAAGGCGGTCGAGTCAGGCGTTTTTGTAATTCTTCCAAGGCGATTTTTGCAGTATACTCGTAGACGTATTTTATTAGTTTGCTTTCGTAGGGACAGCTGGTCATCTAGTTTCGTTTTTCGTTTTCAAGTTTAGCCTGGACCAGGAAATCGTTTCGCTATGGTATCCGAAATTAAAATTTGTACAATTATTATCACACACTATCACGCACATACACATAACCGATACTCCACGCGAAACAAACACAATAACCAAACTTCAACTAGGTATTTTGCGAACTTTACCGAGACTGAGTACTTTTATCTGAACTGAACAGTGAGATAGCTTTGGCCTGATACCAGTGTTTACGTTTGGAACTCGCGCATGCGCTGAAAACCTTTCCCTACCTCCTACCTACCTACATTTAAACTGATAACAAGATACCAAAGGATTGATAACGTTGATTAGTGATTAGTAGTGATTAGTTTTTAATAAGTTATGTTAATTTTAATTTAAAATTGTTCTAATGATCTAATGAAAATTCTCGTCTTAGTTGTTTTAATGGAAAATGGCGAAGTATACACGTTCGAAAGTAACACCTCCGGTCAATTAGGTATCAACGACGAGAACCACATCGGGCCTGTAAAAGCAAATCTACCTCCAGTCGTAGTGGAAATTGCAGCCGGATCTAATCACACTGTTGCTTTAACGGCTACCGGACAAGTTTACACGTTTGGCAATAATTCGGTTAGTTGTGTCGAATTCTCAAATAATTGAAAATTGATCGAATTTTAATTACGATTAATTTGCAGAAAAACCAACTGGAACGCAATTGCGTGACGTTTATTCAAACCGAAAGTCTACTGTGGCATAGTACGTCTCAACTTATACCTAATATCGGATATCAATATGCTCAAAAAGTTACCGGAATCGCTGCCTCGGGTGATTTGATGTATTTGAAGATTAGCGAAAATTTATGGAGTCGGTCGACGTTGAATAGTTCGAGATTTGTTGCCGATAGAAATGATATTCGTTGGTATTCATTTTTTTGGATATTTTTGCATGACTTTTATTTTGTGATAAAAACGTAAAATAATTTTTACTTGCAGTGATGTTACCAGTCCACATTAAAAACGACGAACAAAAAACATTCGAATGTGTAGTAATCAAAAAGAAAAGCGGAAATTTTAGAGATTTCAATAATGCGGATGCGGATCAAGTGAATTTTAACAACGCAGCGGTTTGTTACGATGCTCTTTATAATGTGCTATGGTGGTGGGTACTCAATTTACTAACACCTTTCTCATACTCTTATTCGAATCCATCCTTTAATAATTAATACTAATTATTTGCAGCGTACACGAGAATAAATCATCTAGTTTGGAAAAAGGTTCAATAGCTAAATGCTACAACGTCGTAGCCAGCGACGTACACGAGGAGTTTTGCTCTCGTAATACCCTAGACTGCGAATTGGCTGTAGCAGTTGTTACTATGCATACTACACCTTGTTATCAAGCTGCCATCCATGTTTTAGCATGCTTGGATATGCTGGCTCAAGCGAGATCTCGTAATGATTCGTTTAAATCATTGTTTATGGAGCAGAAACATGTCATAAGTACGAAGTCGTTGCTTATAGAAGATTTTCATTGCTGTGAATAGCTTTCAAGGTAAGCGAATATTTTTTTTAGTCAAGTTGAAAACTTATTCATAATATTATTGACTTGAATTTTGATTTCGTTAGGTCTTGGTAATTCTTGGACTTATATTGCTCATAATGCTGTGGAAGCGATTCGATTTTCTTGCGATACCGACGTTCTAGGAGGTATCGGTTTATATGACGGCAGAGGACATTATCATGTGAGATTGAAGGTAAATTGGAGTTGTGATTCGGACATTACTTACTTATTTATTTTTTTTAAAAAAGTCGATTTTAAAATACATATAATTATTAGGTACAGATCATCGATTTCAGGATTTTTTTTCTCGAAAAAAACTAATGCCATTTCATTGTTTTTAGTTGTTTGATGTCGGTTACGAAAGTGATCCTGAACCGAAAGATGGGCAGATTATAATCAGCACCGATGAAATCGTATACGAATGTTCGCTTAAACAAACCTACCCATTCATGTTCGAAGAACCTGTTTTATTACAAGTAATTTTAATCATTATCTGATTCGTCCTATAAAAAAAATTTCTCAGTTTTCTAGAAATTTTTCTTTCATTTTTTGAAGTCACTGTACCCAAAGAAATCATTTTAAAAAAAAAGTATAACTATACCTATCTCAACTTTTTTTTGGAGGGAGGGGTGTCTAGATTTTCAATTTTTTGAAAAAATTGCTGAATTTCTTAGGAGTATAAAGCTTTTCAATTTTTGTAGAAAAATCTATTTCTTGTTTTGAAAAAAAAAAAAAAAAAAAAAATTAGATACTCAACATTGAAAAATTTTATTTCTACATCCTTTTGGAAAATTACCAAGCTAGACTCTTGCAAATTTCAAGTTATTGGCTCTGTATCGAATAATTTTTAAAAATGTCTATAAACCAATTTACAGGCCAATCGATGGTACATAATATGGACACAAATCAAAGGCTCTCCTAGTGACTGCGGAAGTTCTGGATTACCTTACCTAGTGACTGATGACGAGTGAGCACTTTTTTAAAAAAAAATTTTTAATATTGAATTTATTTGTATTGATTTATTTTTCATTTTTTCAGAGTGGTTTTCCATTTCAAATCGAGCCTTTTATCAAGTAACGGGACCAATGTATCATCAGGGGAAATCCCACAATTATTATACAAAGTCTTATTACCAGAATTTTACGTGGTGACGAATTTAGAGAATCCATCGCCCGCTGCGATTCATATTATACTTTCTCGAAAATTTTCTCATACCGTCACAGAGGTTTATCAATAATTTCGTTTATTTCTTTTGCTTTAAGAAAATATTCTAATTATGTGATTTTTTGGCAATTCTCCCAGGACGGTTTCAGGTCTCTGATAGATAAATTTATTATCGTGGTGTTTGGAAGAATTCAAGATGAAATATTCGGAAATTTCGGATCTCAGATATTCGCCTTCGTTGTTCGAAGTTATCAGGCAATTCTACAAATTGGTTTATATTTAATTAGAGCAATTTATATTCGAAATGTACCCGGATGGTTGTAAGTATCGTATGATACGATTTCAGAGAAGGCTACTTCGAGGTGTTTTAATGTGCAATTATTTTACGCAGGTCGAGTTAAGGAACGAAGATCTCGATTGAGTTACGTTATGGCCGAGTTAATTGGAGATGTTCGAGAATTATTACAAAATATTTTATCCGACCCTTTATTTTTGAAAATTTCATACCGAAAAAAATCCAAGGTAAAATATTATTTAAATATCCTCGAAAATTACATTACTTGAAATTTATTTATTTTATTTCGCAGATGGAAGTTGCAATATTTTTTATAAATTGGTCAAGCATATTATTAAAGAGTAGCAGTACGTTTGTGGCCTGCTTTTACGTATTTTTCCCAACGCCAACTCAGAAGTGGATCTACCTCAGATATTTACCTAGTTTTGAACCGGTTCGTGTTTTTTCCTTCAAATTTTCGAATGAAATATGAATTATTTTTTCTAAAACTTCTTTAAATTTTCAGGAAAACAAATTTGAAAACGATTTCTTAATTACGGCCATACTATCAGCATTATGCGCATCGAATATTTGTTTAAAATTAATATTTCCACTCTTACTCGGAGGATTCGATCCAAATCAATTATTCCAAGAAAATATAAACACCAACCTGGCGTCAAACTTCTACAATTACAATACTATTCTAGCAGAAGTAATGATCAATTGAACAGAAGTAAGGGAGTTATTCCCTAAATAGGGATTTCGTTTCTATTTTATACTTATTTTATTAGTTCGAATTTTATTTTAGGGTGAGATCACACTCAGTATATCGTCTTGGTTATTCGTGATGGTTAAATGATTGGAAATATCATCGAAACCTGTCGAAGAAGCTTTACACGGAGTGAGAAATTACGACGATTCGAAAATAGCTTTAAATAGTTGTCAGATACTTTCAAAATTGATCGCCGAATTGTCGGCTGATGCGATGGGGATCAATGTAAGTATTCTGATAAGTTATATCAGATCAGTATTGACGACGTGAAATTGTGTAGATCGATGTTTAAAATTTTAAAAAGATGAGAATTTCTGTACTCCAAAAAATTCAGAATTTTCTTTCACTGAAAGTTTTGAAATTTTCTTCTCTAAAGTCGAGGTACCTATTCTCATTTCCAAAAAAATGAAACAATTGTCCAACGCTTCAAAAAAATTGAAAAATGTACTAAAAATTATTGTGACTGAGTAATTAGAAATTTAAAAAAAAAAATTGGACGATTTTTTTATGCTGACTTCAAAAAAAAAAATTAAATGTTATGTGTTCCCCGAAAATTTAGAAATTTTTCTTTCGAAAAATTGAGAGGTTCTTTTCCAAAAATGTGAAAAAAAGTTTCGACACCAAAAAAATAGAGGGGTTTCTACGAAAAAATTCAGGTACATTTTTAAAAAAAAAATTATGAATAATAAGGATTTCTTTCTCAACAAATGTGTTTTTTCCTTTGAAAAATGGAAAGTTTTTTTTCCAAAAAATTGAATTTCGAAAAAATTGAGAATTGAAAAAATTTTTCTAAAAAATTTATAATTTCTTTTTTAAACATTTTTTATCTCGAAATATTTTTTTCTGCTTTAGAAAAATGTTTTCCTTTAATAAGATTTTGAAAGATTTAATCGCAACATTTAAAAAAGAAAAAATTAAGAAAATATTTTCTTCAAAAAATTGAAAAATTAAAAAACATAGAATTATTTTTTCTCCAAAAATTAAAAATAATAAGTAATTTTTAGAAATTTCTACCAAAAAAAAAATGAAAAATTCTTTCAATAAGTATATTTATTTATTTTTTTAGGCTGACTTTTGACTTTGAAAAATTGAGATATTTTTCCTCCGGAAAATTCAAAAACATTTTCTCCGAAGGTTTGGGTATTAATTTCACTCACTTCAAAATCATTTGGAAATTTTTCTCTCTAAAAAAATTTCTCTTCCCCCTCCAAAAAAAAAGAAAACAGATTTGAATAGGTTGCGTATATTTAATTTTTGCATTTTTGGAGTTTTCTAGGGTGTAGATAATAAGTTGCCAGCAATTCTCTTTTAACTATGACGCTGTTGAAAATTTAACGTGGTAATTTTTTTTCATCGCAGGATGAAGTTCAAAGGCGTAAAGATCAAATGCTCCATACAACACCATTACGTTTCTGAAGAGTAAACGCTAATAGGTCATGGAAATGGAATACTGGAAATGGCTCCCCTGACGCAATTTGTTTTACTGTCGATAAACCAGGATTCGTTATCGTCGGTATCGCTGCTTTCTGTGGTAGTTGGAATTACGATTACGAAATCGAATTATTAGACAAAGTACGTAATTAATATTGATGAGAAAATAACTCGAGTCTATTAAATATTAATAATTATCGATTTTTATTCCCAGGTCGCATCCAAAAGTAAAAATAATTCGGATTAAAATTTAAGCAATCCTCACGCCAATTGGAGATGTATAGCTTTATCACGAGGCTCGTTCCGTTCGTCAGATTATAGTGGTAAAAATATTGTAGAACTAAATTTCGTACAAAAAACTTGCGCTTATCAGATTTAAAATTTGAAAAAAAAATTAATCGCTTTTAACGTGTTTAGGAAAATACAAAATATATTATTAAACTGAGATTAAGAGGTAATCGAACCAATAACGGCGAACTTGGCCAAGCTGTTGTTACCGGACCAGACGATACAGCTTTTAACTTCATTAGCACTGAAATCAGTTTCAATGGGACGTCAGTTTCAAGAGGCCAACTTTCGTGTATTATATATTACAGGTTAATTACCGTTAAAATTACCCTTTCGAAAATGGAATCATATTCAGATACGATTAATAATACCTGTGATTTCATATTTCCAGATACCCTCAACGAACGACTCAAGAACTACGTAAAAATAAATTCGTCGAAAATCAAGCCTACGAAGTAATCGTCACAATCTCAGATCGTATTTTTTCCCAAATCACGAGTATTCTAACATTAGCCAACGAATCTCCAAATTACAAAGATTTCCTCTCCCGGTTACTCATCTATCTCCTTTAGTCGCGACGAATGCCAAAGTAAGACTTAATTTTATTTTAATCTCGAGCGAATATTTTTTAACGATCGATTTGTTTGCAGATTACCTGCCATGTGTTGAAATTGATCGAGGAATTGTTGCCATTAGTTTGCCAAATTACTAAAAAGATTATCGCTAATACGAAAGAATCGACGTCAGGTGCAGAAAGCTCGTCGACTATTAATTGTGCGTCGAATTTCGTTACCACCTCGCCTCATTATTCGTTGGTTGAAAGCGATCATCCGTATAAACGAGCTACCGTCAGCAAATACATGTAATTTGAATATTGCATCAGTTTTTGTTTAGGTCGATTTTTTTTCTTTCTTTTTGTAGATATGTGGGAACTGTGGCCATTTTCTTTGTGATCCATTTTTTCTGGGGCATGTTTAATTGAATTTATGGCTAGATAAAAAAAGTAAGGATAGCTACACCCTAAAAAAAAAAAAAAAAAAATAGGAAAATGCAAAAATTCTTACACCGTACACCTCCTCATTTTTTTAAAAATCATTCAATTTTTTAAAGTAAAATATTACTCACTTAATTTTTGGAGAAAGAATTTCATTTAGAAAACAAAATTCTGAATCTTCTAAAGATCTCATTTTTTAAAAGTAAACCAGTCGTTCGTTGTAAAAAATCTTTCATTTTTTTTTTTTTTTTTTTGAAAAAATGAACTGAATCTTTAAGTTTTTTTTTTTTGAACAATCTCTCCTTTTTTGAAGAAAAAAGCTCATTTTTTATCTCATTCCTTTTTAAAAAAAAAAATCATATTTTTGAACGAAGAAAGAATTCTAAATTTTTCGGAGTGAAAATTATTTTCAAATTCTTGAAACAAAATTCCAGTGTTTTTTTGAAGAAAAAATGGTACCTAATTTTTTGTTGAAACACTTTTGAATAATTTTTTGAAAGTGAAAATATTTTTTATTTACTTGAAATCCAAATTCTTTTGAAATGAAAAAGTCTGATTTTTTGAGAATTTTTTATTTTTTCTTATTCTTTTTGAAAAAAAAATATGAGAAAATTGTTCTAAACTGTCCGGAATAAAAAAAATTAACATTTTTGGAGTGAAAATCACTTTTGGTATTCTTAGGAGAAAATTCTGAATTTTCTTGGATTTGAAAATTTCTCACTGGGAGAAAAAAAAGCTCAATTTCTCAGAAAAAAGTTATTTTCATTTTTTAGCTATCTAGGTAGGTATCATTTTTTTAAAAACTTATCGATTTCTTCGAAAAAAAATCATTTTTTCTCATTTCTCTTGGAAAAAAAAAAATTGGGCGGAAAACATTTCCAAATTTTTAGGATTATCTTCAAATTCTTAAAGAAAAAATTCCAGTTTTTTTTTGTTGAAAAAAAAATCGAAATTTTGTCGAATAGGATAAAAAGATCTAAATATTTTGAAGGAAAAATTCCAATCTTTTTTAAACATTAATGATTTTTTGAAAGTGAAAATATTCTCAAATTTTTCAAATCTTTCATTTTTTTTTTAAATGAAAAAAATTTCGTCTCATTCTTTTCGCAAAAAATTTAAGAAAATAATTCCAAACTTTCTGCAGTATCAAAATAATATTTTAAAGTAAAAATCCGTTACGAATTCTTGTAAAAATTTCTGAATTTTCTTGAAATAATTTGCAAATTCTCTATACAACTTTAAACCTTCTAATTATCGAAAATATACGCTTAAAAGTACTTTATATTCTTGTTCGAAGCTGCACGCTTCTATTATTACGAAAATTCTTATCATCTCGTGTCGTATCGATTTTCGGTTTGCGGTGTAACTTCTTGATCGGGTCTGTCTCTCGGTGAAAGTAAATTAAGTACTTACTGGGATTTTTTCGAGTGAATTTTCATTAATTTTTTATCACTTTTTTGTAGCCGTTGATCGAGGTTATTATTTCGCGATCCAAAATCGAAAACGGTTCGCGGTGGGATACTGCCAGCGGTCACCTCGAATATTTTCCCTTTTATTATCGTTTTTTGTACGAACATGTGACAGCGTGAGGCACATCTTCTATTCGGAGGATTTTATTTTTCATTTTGCCGCATCGAAATCAATTCCTTCGAGATATCGATTTTTTAAGTTTTTGATTTTATTATTCTTTTATTGCTTTATTTTTTGTTTCCATTGCGTATTTTTGTTTCATTTTTATTTCTTCAATCGATTTTGTATTATTTTTTATTTTATTTTTGTGTTTATTTGTTTTTTTACTCGCAAAGTTATCATTATGATTTTATTTTCATTTTATTGATTTATCATTTTCTTATTGTTTTTTTTTCTTCTTTTGTATACCCATTTACTTTTCTTTTTAAGAACGTTTCAGCCTGATATTCGTAATGTGAAGCTTTGAACGATTATTTCAGGCATAAAATTCGGTTACCTACTATATTAAAGTAACTTTTATTATTATTTCTTGTGTTGGTTACTTATTATAACTATTTCCTCAAAGTACGAACTAAACTTATTTAATTAAGGATTTCTCGTAAAGAAGGAGGGGGAGGGGTGAAAATTTTAAAAATCTTTTTCAGTATCTACGATGCACTGATTAATTATCTATTTACATTTTTTCTCAAGTTGAAACTTTAGATCTTCACTACCTTTTTGAAGGAAAAAGTTTTTTTTGGAATAGAAAAAACCCTCATCTTCTGAAGAAATAATTAATTAAGGAGTTATGGTAGGAAATTTTCTCAATTTTTTAGCAGGAGAAATTTTATTTTAAAAAAGTCTCCAAATTCTTTAAAGGCAAAATTCTTGCATTTTTAGAAATTCTTTTTTCAATATTTTCATTTTCTTAGGGGAAAAAATGGGATTTTTTCCCTTTTGAAAAAATTATATTTTTTAAAACAAAATTACGTCAATTTATAAAAGAAAAAAATATTAAACTATGATAAACCTCTCTTTTTTTTACAAAATTTAATAAAAATTTCGAAAGCTTACAAAAATTGCAAAAAGTTTCACGAAAAGTACCTAACAAAAAGTTATTTAGATTTTTTTTACAAAATTTCAATTCTAAGAAACCTTTTTCAAAAGTCGAAAAATCAATATCACTCTTATTAACAAAAATTGAAATAGTTCAAAAAAAGAAAAAGGTTAGAAACTTGGAGTTTTACAATACTCTCTTAAAACTATTAAAATTATTTAAAATAAAAAATACTCCTGAAAACCTATAAGTCCACCTAACCTAACCTAACCTAACCCAACCAAAAATAAAAAAGAATAAAAATCTGTTGAGTTAGGCAAAATATTTGACTTGTAAGAGTGTTGGTTGCTTTACTGGGGTTTGAAGGCAAACTTCATCAGCTCACCTTCAACATGTCATTTTTGTTGTGTTCCACTGCAACACTGATTTAGGCATGGTGGTCGATTGTCGCGGTGGTAATTTGATGCTGGGGGTGATATGACGCACTTCGTTTTAATTTCATTACAATTTGGTGGTCATTTGACGTGTAGGTATTACAATTGGAATTAATTTGATGCGGGGGCCTCCTGTCGGTGTGGTCGAATGACGCCAATAATTTCAAGCATACGCGTTGGTTAATCGTCGTGGTGGTGGAATGACGCGCATAAAATAAATATGGGGGTCGTTTGTCGTGTTTATATTACTTTTGGGGGTCTTTTGTCGCACTGGTAGAATGGCGTGGGGGTCGTTCGACATAGTACCGAGTTTCCACTTTCCAGTATTATATGTAAAGTATTTGCCTAGACTAAAAACGTCTGGTACCGAAAAATTGTGAAATGTAGAGTGCGCCCTGTAAAATCCTGATCGCTGATTGGCCAATTCACACAGGTCGAACTCGAACAACGTACCCCAACCTAAAAAATCTCTATTTTTTATTTTTTTAAAATATTTTTAGAAAAAAAAAAATCTCATTTTTTGATTTCTTTTGAGAATGAAAAAGAAAAATAATAAATATTAAAATGATACATTAAAATTAAAATTTTAATTTGATTGAGAAAATTTCATTTAAAGAATAAAGAAAGAAAGAACGAAATAAAATAAAAAGCTCTGTTTTTTTTAGGAAAAAATTTTTTTTCATTAATTATTTTTAAATTTTTTAAATTTTTTCCAGAAAAATGGTTTTTAATTTTTTCAGGGAGAGAATTACAATTTTCTAAAGATAAGTTCAGATTCAGAGAGAGAGAAAAAAATAGATTACCTATTTCTCGAATTTTTGGAGTAAACATTTTTTTCTCAAAATTTTGATAGTTGAGAAGAATCCCTAATTCTTTATAGGAAAACAAAACTACCTATTGAATTTTCAATTTTTTGCAATTACCATGAAAAAATTTCTTATTTTTTGTGGAGTAAAGAATAGATGAGCCTAAAAAAATTATATTTTTCTGGGAAGAAGAATCTTTTGATTAAAAAAAATACTATTCAATTTTTTTGAGAAAAATATACTTGCGTCTAAAGATACAATAAATGTGTCACATTTACTCTCTTGAATTTTATCAAGTCCAGCACTTGCACTATACATAGATGTAGATACGGGATATTCAAAATTGGAGAGGAGGGAGGGGTTCAATCAAAATTTTTGTCATAATTAAAATTATTCATAGAATTTCAAGCTACAACTTTTGTTTGAAAATTTTTTCAGATGGACCCCTCCCTCCCCACCAATTTTGGATAATGTAACTCGAGTTAGTCAAAATAAGTTGTATTATCCGAAATTGGTGGAGAGGGAGAGGTCCAATTAAAAAACTTTTCAAACAAAAGTTGTAGCTTAAAGTTCTATAAATAATTTTGGTTATGACAAAAATTTTGATTGGACCACTATGCCCTGACCAATTTTGGATAATACAACTTATTTTGACTAACTCAAGTTACATTATCCAAAATTGGTGGGGGTAAGGGTCCATCTGAAAAAATTTTCAAACAAAAGTTGTAGCTTGAAGTTATATGAATAATTTAGCTATGACAAAAATTTTGATTGAACCACTCCCTCTTCTCCAATTTTGAATATCCAGTATCTATGGTATCTATGTATGTAGTGCAAGTGCTGGACTTGGTAAAATTCAAGAGAGTAAATGTGACACATTTATTGTATCTTTAGACGCAAGTGAAAAATATCTCAATGTTTTTGAGAATTTGAGAAATAATATCTCAAATTGTTTGATAAAAGGAAGTTTCAATTTCTTGAGAAAAAAGAATCTCAATTTTTTTGAGAGAAAAAAATATTTCGATGTTCTCGTTCTCGTAGATAGAAAAGCTTATCTGTTTAACCATTGTAAATGTAACTACCAAATACCCATAGACCTTTTACTGTTATATATGGACCGCTCGTGTAAATCAGCGGTTTTGAAGCACAAGTAAAGTAGTGTGAGTGTGTATTTACAATATCATTTTTCGACCCTTACGTTGTGTGCGTTACCAATACAACGACTTATTATGTGTAAAATACACACACACGTTTGTTTGCGCATGAGTAGAAGCGTTTTATCAAAATAGAACGTCGTGCTTCAAAATCGGGCTGATTTTAACATTGGACGAGCGGTCCATATATAAAAGTAAAATGTCTATGCAAATGCCTAAGTAATTGGCCCATATCTATATCTATTGCCGACCGACCCCCCCCCCCCCCCCCCAGAAAAATGATTTTCAATTTTTCCAGTTGAAGAATCGGAATCCTAATTTCTTTAAAGGGGAAAAAAATCCTCAATTTTTAAAGAACATTTTTTTTTTTTTTTTTTTTTTTTGAATTTACCCAACAACTGTCTTCCTGAGAAGGCATCCATCAGTGAGGATTCAAATTTTTGAAAAAAGAAGCAATTATTCTTTTGGAGAAAAAATTCGAAGTTTTTTTGAAGTCAACAATTCAACATAAAACAGTTCTCAAATTTTTAGTGGAAAAAGAAATAGGCAAGCCTAAAGAAATTCTTATCTTTTTAAAAAAATGACATACTTATGTAAATATTTTTTCAATTTTTGAAGAGAAATACTTATCTCGTTTAATTTTTTTGAAGTAAAAAATTGGCAAACCAAAAAATTCTTCATTTTGCAAAAAAAAAAAATGGTTTAATATTATTTAGAAAAAAAAATCTTGAATTTTTTTGAAATAAAAAATGAGTTGGTAGGTATGTTTTTCAAAATATTGTTGAAAAATATAAAGAATATTCTTGGTATGAAAAGTATTTCAATTTTTTTGGAGCTGGTGTTGAATTTTAAAATTTTTTGTAGTGAAATGAAAAAATTCTAAATTTTTTGAGCAACCAAACGTTTTAATTTTTTCTGAGAAAAAAACTTTTAATTTTTTGAAGATGAAAATGACAAGTAGGTATCTACATTTTTGAGATTAAATAAATTTTAACAATTCTTTATCTGAGAAGAAACTTAATTTTTTGGTGAATATCAACTTTTTTCAAATTTTTGGTTAGGTAAAGAATCCTAAATTATTTTGAAGAAAAAAAATCGTAGTTTTTTTGGAGTCAACATAAAAAAAATTCTCAAATTTTTAGTGGAGAAAATTCTTAATTTTTTGATTTTTTTTCAATTTTTGAAATTAAATATTTCGCTGAATTTTTTTGAAGTAAAAATTGATAAGCCGATTTTTTTTTAATTTTTCGAAGAAAAAAAATCGTTTACTCAAGTTCACAAATTTTTTTGAAATAAAAAATAAGTAGATATGTTTTTCAAAATATTAGGTAGTGAAAAAAATTAATGAATATTCATGGTATGAAAAATATTTCATTTTTTGGGATCTACCTACCTAGTGTCTAAATTTTTACAAAGTTTTTTGTGGTAAAATGAATACTTAATAATAGCTGTACTTAATCTAAGTTTGAAAAAATTCTAAACTTTTTTGGGTGACAAAATATTTTAATTTTTTGGAGAAAAAATCTTCAAGATTTTTGAAGATGAAAATATGTAAGATCCAGATTTTTGGGGTTGAAGTAAATTTTTCTCCAAATTTTTAAAGAAAAAAAATCTTAAATAAAACGGGGAATAGATTTTTTAATTTTTTTGGATTCAGCATGAAAAAAATTCTCAAATTTTATCCAGAAAAAAAAGGTGGGTAAGCCTTAATGGAATTTTCAATTTTTTGAGAAAAAAATATTTATTTAATTTTTGAAGAGAAAAATCTCGTAGGTATAATTTTTTCGAGTGAAAAATTACTCTGTTCCTTAGAACAATTTTTCCACTATTTTTCAGAGTAGGTACTAATAGAAGCGTTTTTTAATTTTTTTTTGGAGTAGAAAATTTTTCCATTTTTTTTGTTTTTCGGGAAATAATTAATTTTTATACTCAACCTTTTGAAAATTTCAACTCGCCACCCTTTTGAGAAAAAATGGAGCCAAGAAATGGAAAATCTTTTATAAATTCTGAAAATTATCTCCTCCTCCTCCTCCACAAAAAAAAAAAGAAAAAAAAGAAGAAAAGAATAAAAAACAGCACAAATGAATTGAACATAATGTTAAATACCTACAACTAGACGAAAATTTTTATTTAAAAAAAAATGGTTCATATCGAAGGTAGTTATCTGAGTAATGGTGGAACATGTATCATGAATCAGAACAAAAAAGAAAAATTCAGAAAAATAATGAACCTGAATTTAGGTACATAAAATTACACACAACCCATTGACCATAAGTAGATGGTAGGTACCTACAATACCTACCTATTATCATCAGCGAAGATGGCAGTATCTCGAACAAAATCATAAGTATACCCAACCTCAGACATATTCTTCTTAAAATTAATCCCCATATACTTGATAATTTTCGGTTTAAACATATCTTCGCTCGGTTTATACATCTGGGCCACTTCCAAAGCGTTTCTCGCCGTTAAATTCGACTTGATCTCGATTATCATCATCACAGTCCTCTCCTGATTAACCATAACGATATCCGCCCTTCTTTTGATTTTTTTAGTATTCGGGGCTAATTTCGAATCTTCACACAGCATCCTGACTTCAGCAGATGTCCCAGAGTGGAATTTTTTCGCCGAATAATATATCAAAGAATGGTAATGGAATTCTTTTTCTACGTGCGAAGATATCAAGTTTTCAGCTTTTGGGATGAGATTTTGTAAAAGTGTTTTCAACTTGATGAGCATTTTCCTGGTCACTTGGGAGCTGTCTAAAATATTCTTCAATTCTTCTCCTATGGATTGGGCCTCTGGACCTAGATTTTTACCATAAAAGTCGAACAAGTAGTATGAAAATGCGGTTTCTATCTCATCATTGGGTATCCTGTACACGTCAGGTTGGGTAGTGTAACTGAGGTAGCCGCTTTCCAGTAGGTAGGAAAAGATAATATTAACGTCTACTTTTTTCACCATATTGATATCGGTCGCTTCGTATAATGATTTCAGGTCGTCGATTAGCACCGAAGGTAATAATTTAAATTGCACTTCTTTCATGAGCACCAGGTGCGATAGTTTATCGTACACGTCGTCATTTTGAGTGAATTTTTTTAGAAAATCAATCGAGCCACTTTCTGCCCAATATGCCGGATATGATACGTTTTTCTTTGTCTGGCTCAAATATTTAGTAATCGAATACGTATTGAATAATTCCAAGGCCATTTCTTTGACAAAATATCCCTTATAATATCTGGTTATTTCTTTGCCAGCGTTTGCATTGTATTTGTGACGTTGCAGTAGGTCATCCACTTCTCGTTCGACCAATCCGTAGTATTTGGCGAAGGCGTGATCGTTCAAGAACCGATGATGATACATTTTCTTAGTTTTCGAAATGAATAAAGGTACCAAGCTGTTCGTGATACCCGAAATGAAGGCATACTCGACGAAATTATATCTGCTCGATGTTTTCAGTATTCTTTGGACCATTTCTCCAATCAACATGATTATCTGTTTCACGTCGAAATTCACATTCTTGGTAATGGCGTCAACCAAAGGAGTATCGTATTCGTCCACGAACACGAAAGCTTTTTTCTTAAAGAATTCGTGAAGTATTCTCGATAAAATATCCAAACTATCTGGTATATCTGTTAAACTCAACTGATCCTCGATTGCCCTCTTCATAAAAGCAAGCTGTTCCGTCTGGGTCGACTTTTTCGTCCCAGCAGGGTACTTTTGGCTCAACATTTCATAAAGCCAGTGATAGGTTTCGTAACATTTCTTTATTTTTTGGCGTAAATTTGATAGCGTCTTATCGTACGTCGAATCTGTAATGTTGTGAAGTTCCAAATGTATGGTCGGGTATTCGGCTAGGTGATCTTTTATTGTGGTTTTGCATTGGGCAATCTGAAGGCCTAACGATAGATTTGTAAAGAGTTGATAACCGGACGTGTCTTCTTTCTTTTTCACCTTACCAGTGTCGTCGACTTCGATTTGAACGAATCGTTTCATCATATCTATGTTGATACTTTTGCCAAATTTTCGTGGACAAGATATCACGTGGTATTTCCAGGGGTCTGAATGGTTGAAAAATGTCTCAATCATCATGGTCTTGTCTACGAAAACCGAACGTTTTGTCAGGGTTTCGAAATCCTCGTTTTGGATAGAAGGTTTGACCGTTGTTTTCGAGGTGATACCGAAACAATTCAGGCATGATGTGAAAATCATACATGATAAAAAGTAAAATTTACTCATCACAAAAGCGAGATAGGTATATTAAATGTATAATATTAATTAGGTTGCACGTTTTTGATTCATGTCATCAATTACTTAGATATATTTTATAATGAAAATATTTCACGTCGAAAAAATTATAGGTAGGTAGGTACATTGAAAGAAAAACTGCTTAAATTGGAGTGAGTATTTTAGAGGAAAATAGCATTGAAATTTATTGATAAAATGTTTTTTTGTTTTTTTTTTTCATTAAAATATTACTCAACATGGTTTTAATACAACTGTTCATTTGATTTTCAGTTGATATGATTTTTAATGAAGCGATTTTTTCATTTCATATTTTGATAAGTGATGAATATAGGTATGTGATATATCTAACCTACAAAATAAGTAAGTATCAGATGTTGAAATATCTTTATCGTTGGATAGGACATTCGTTTCCTATTTCATAGATTACATTACAAGTTCGGAGCAGTAGTTTAGGTGCTCGAAATACATCCCAGAAAATTTCGAAAATTCCTATGAAAAAAATTTCCGATTTTTTTCCGGGGAAAAAATACTATTATTTATAGAGTGAAAATATGTAATGTGTATTTCTCAATTAATTTTTGGAGAAAAAACTTTTTTTTAAATCTTTTTTTTTTTTTTTTTGGAGTCAGCATAAAATACTTTTCCAGTTTCATTAAAGTAACTACGTATTTAGTTGACTAAAAAAAAAAAAAAAAAAAAAAAAAAAAAGGAAAACCATATCAAAACGAAAGATTTGTATAAATTTTTTCCACGTAGGTATTTTCTTGTGAAAAAAAAAATTCAAAAAATTTACTATGCTTATCTCGCGAAAACTTGTTCTCGAAAGAACTTTCTGTTGGGAAAATGTTCAATTTTTCAAAAATTGTTGTGGATACTGTATTTACTTATTCAGATAGGAAAAAAGGAAGGAATTCTTATTGAAGATAGGCACCTAATTTAAAAAGTTTTTTTGGAAGAAATAAGTACAATACCTAGGTAAAACAAAATAAGCATCTATAATATCTATAAATTTATGCTTAGTTGTTTGCGAAAAATTACAATAATCAATATATTTTTAAAAACGTATTTAAAAAATTTTTGACAAAAAAATTCTAAACATTGTTGCAGGGCCGGCGAGAGCCAGGTCGGGCCTCAGGACCAAAATTTTTGGGCCCCTTTTTTTCTGAAAAAATACCCATTTATTTATTTTATTGAACAAAAAAAATGGTTCTTTAGTTAAATAATTTCAAAAAAAACTTGAACAAATTAAAAGAAAGTAGAAAATTTTTAAAATTTAAAAAAAGTGAAAAAATTCTTTCATTTAAAATTTTAAAAAAATGGGTTTTCACTGAATTTCAAAAAAATGGTTCTCAAAGAAATTTGAAAAAATTTCAAGTGCAAAGAAATTGCCTGAATTTCAAAAAAAAACTGCTTTTCAAAAAAATTTTAAGAAAAGAAATTTTAAAAAATTGAAGGGAAAGAGAACTCTTCAAAAAAAATTCTTTACTGAATTTCCAAAAAATAAGAAAAAGGTCTCAAACGAATTTGAAATTTTTTTATATGTTAAGGAATTGACTAAATTTCAAAAAAAAAAGAATCACTGAATTTCAAAAAAATGGTTCTCAAAGAAATTTGAAAAAATTTCAAGTGCAAAGAAATTGCCAAAATTTTTAAAAAAACTGCTTTTCAAAAAAATTGAAAATTATCTTAAGAAAAGAAATTTTAAAAAATTGAAGGGAAAGAGAACTCTTCAAAAAAATTCTTTACTGAATTTCCAAAAAATAAGAAAAAGTTCTCAAACGAATTTGAAAATTTTTTAAATGTTAAGAAATTGACTAAATTTCAAAAAAAAAAAAAAATGAAAATCAACAAAACTTAACTTCCAATAAATTATTCCACAGACAAAATTTTCAACTTGAGAAAAATGAAAAAAAATTTCACCAAAATTTGAAAAAAAAAGTTTTTTTTACTGAATAAAGAAAAAATTGTTATCAAAGGAATTAGAAAATTTTTCAATATAAAGGAATTGAATAAAACGAAAAAAAATACTTCAACATATTTATATTGTTTTTTTTTCCAATAGGTATATTCAATTCCTTTATATTGAAAATTTTTCTAATTTCTTTTAATTTGTTCAAGTTTTCTACAGGAACAATTGTTATATAACAAATGTTCCTGTGGAAAACTTGAAAAAATTAAAAGAAATTAGAAAATTTTTTCAGTTAAAAAAAGTGAAAAAATTCTTTCATTCAAAATTCAAAAAAAAAATTTCACTAAATTTCAAAAAAAAAAAACTGTTTTTCAAAAAAAATTTAAAGTTTTTTTCTTTGCTGAATTTTTCTAAAAAAGAAAAAAAAGTTCTCAAAGGAATTTGAAAATTTTCCAAATAAAAATAATGATGCAAACAAGAAATCTTCAAAAAAATATTTTTTGGCGAAATTTGAAAAGAAAACTCGCAAACATTTTTAAAAATCGAAAATTCAAGAAATAAGGTTGAAAAAAAAAGTTTAGCTGAAATTCAATTTCTTTCTTGATTGTTTTCCAATTTTGTTGAGAAGAACATTTTTAAATTCACTTTGAAATGTATAACTTTTTTTTAATTATGTGGTTCTGTGGTCGCATTGTTCACGTTGAGTTGAGACCACGTTCACTGCTCGAATGATATAAAATTTAGAATTTTTCATTTTAATTGTTCATTTTTTTTATTTGTTATGAAATATTGAGCCCCAAAGAAATATTGTCATTTTACCTTGAGAGCTCTATGAGATGGGGGGGGGGGGGGATCCGAAATCTCGGAGAAAAATCCGGACCATAAGAAAAACTCCGAGCCCAAGACTTGTGTCCCCCTTGTCCTCCCTCTCGCTGAGACTGGTTTGTTATATAAAAAAAATCAAAAATCCTTTCCAAAAAATGTTTCAAAATTCTTTTTGGTAGATGAGAAAAATGTATTTGGAATAAATATTACAGAAAGGAATTAAGGAAATATTTTAGAAATTTTTATGAAAAAAAAAAATCAAAAATCAAAATCCCAAAAGAACTGTAAAAAACTTTTTTTTTCTTTTTTTGAAAACTAGGGGGTCTCAAGCAATAATTGTGAAAGAAATGTCATCAATTTCGTAAAAATTTAAATTTATTAGTCGACAATTTTTTTGAATATTTTTTTTTAGTTTTAGCGTATTTGACGATTTTTTTTTGTTTTTTTTCAATTCTAAAGAATTTTTTGAGTAGGTAGGTAATAATTGTTTAGAAAAATTTCATCATTCTGTTTAATAAATTTTTGTTCGATTCTGGCAGATTTGATAATTTTTTCTTTTTTTTTTCAACTCTACAATTTTATTGTAAGATTTTTCGAGTAATAAATTCGATAAAAATTTCATCAATTTTGTTAAAATTTGAATTTATGAATCGAAAAAAAATAATCATTTTTTTTTAATTCCAGCAGATTTGACAATTTTTTAGTTTTTTTTCGACCGGTTTCTCGAGTAGGTAATATAGTTTCGAGAAAAATTTCATCAATTTTGATTTTGAATTTGAATTTACGTGGAAAATTTTTTTAACAATTTTTTTTCAATTCCAGCAGATTTGACAATTTTTTTTTCAATTCCATAGTAGATTTGACAATTTTTTCAAAATTTTCTCAGAAGGAAATTTGCAGATAATTTTTTTTAGAAATTTTCGCAGAAAAAATCGAAAAATTCTGTAAGAAAACTACCTACTTTTAAAAAATTATGAAAGATTTAGAAAACCCTCTAAAAAATTTACAAAAGATTGTTTTGAAAAGTGTTTTTTTTCGACAAAAATTTAATTCTTTCGAATAATTTTTTTGGACAGAACTTTTAGAAAAGAAATAAGTACAAATAATTTTTTTTTATTGTTTGAAGAAAATTATTTGTACTTATTTCTTTTCTAAAAGTTCTTTCCAAAAAAAATATTCGAAAGAATTAAATCTTTGTCCAAAAAAAACACTTTTCAAAACAATTTTTTGTAAATTTTTTAAAGGTTTTTCTAAATCTTTCATAATTAAAAAAAAATTTATAAGCTGGATTTCAATTTTACAATCTCGTGTAAATTTAATCCAGTTAAATTCTTAATGTCATCGCATGTCAAGTTCGTTTTTTTCAGTAGATTACGTGCAATTTTAACTTCTTGTTCTTGTCTACCTGCTTGTCTAGCTTCTTCTCTAGCGGTGAGAATTTGATCATGAATCTTGTCTTCGTACATTCGAAAATGTTCATAATACCTTCTCTCAACCAAGCTCCAGTTTACTTCGTCTATCATATACATCATTTTTTTGATGTATTCGTCTTTCCTCGATAATTCTTCCAAATTGTCTTTATACAACTCACTAGTGGTTTGGAAACTGAAGAAATAGCAAAATTTTTCTGCAATTGTATTGAGTGTATTTATATCACGGTCTTTCATCTTCGGTAATTCAATATAAGTCAGAGAAAACTGTTTCATTTCATTTTTATGGGTTGAGTTATCGAGAATCAGATGCGTTGACATGAATTTCTCAATGTTCTCATCAGGAGCAGGAGTAGATGGAAAAAGTACGTCATTCAATATTGCAATTAGATGAACAGGTTTAAGTTCATCATAAATTACGCCCTTATATTCAGACTTGAGAAGTTGCTCGCTGGTGTCGACGGAGGTTTCAGGAGGAGTCGAACTAACGAGTGGTCTCAGGTACTCCTTTTGACCAGCGTAGGATTTACACGCGCAAAAAAAGGCCTGATTCGTAGAAAATTTTCCACTCCGAACTTGAATTTCCACAATCACTTGTTCTCCAGTAATCGTCTTACATAAAATATCTAAGATCTCTGTTCTTCCAATAACGTCATCAGGAGGAAAATGCCTAACTAAATGTTCCGCACTGGAAAACATGTTGTCATCCGATCGACCTAGAACACTATTCACAAATGCTAGGAGTAAATCTTCATTCATAAAAATCTTCTGGAAGACCATGTGACGTGTTGGGTTATGAAGTTTTCTCATTCTGTCACCTGGAAAAATGTGAATAATTTATTAGAGAGAAAAAAGGATACTCTCAATGATTACTTAGTTTATTTTGACTTGATTCTGGATCGAGGGAAGTAGATTCAAAGTTAACAAAGGGATTGTCAAAATAGGTCAAAAGGAGTGATCGTTTCCTATTGGCAGGTCTTGGTAGGTACATATTATTCAGAAAGTAAAATTTAAAATGCACCCTTTGCCTCCGAGTCTTATGTTTCATATTTTTGTTAGTTTAAAACTAAAAGTAAATCATCTCGAAGCTACATTACCAAAAAATGCATATTTTCAAAGACGTAGATTTCGTTCTATAAGATTCTCAGTTTGCGCTTGATGTATTACCATAACACAAACTGGGAAAAATAATTTCAACATCATTCTGAAGTAATGAGGAAATGTTGGCACTATTCGTAACAAAAGAACAAACAAACGTTTGAGAATCTTTCGAGATCACAATTTTTTCATTTTACTCTGACTAGAGAAGAAATTTTCAACGCCCAACATTCTTTAGATACCATGTAATCCATTGAGAATAATTTCCTTATAGATATATTCCTTATCTATAGTCGAAATGACTACGAGTACGAATCATATCCTTTAATATTAATGCTGTATCGCCAACCAATACTAAGCATTTTTCGCAATTACAAGATTTCGTAATTTTACCAAATGTTCCATGCAATATCTCGAATTTTTTTAGTGCTTTCAGTCAAGTAGGCTAATATACAGGGTGTTTCGTAGCTGATGTATGTAGTTCCTTCCACCAGGTGAATAGGCAGCCCATAAGGAACAAAAAATGTTATATATAAATGGTGCCTATCTTGAAAATTGAAGGGGAAAGGGAAAATGAAATTGAGAGAAAGTAATTTCTGGTTGGGTTCGTGGATATAGTGCTAAAGAAAATAAACTTTTTTTGTTCTTGGCATTTTTTGCCTATCTTTGAAAATGAAGGCGCATGAGAGATTTGAACTATGAAAAAACCGGTTTTACGATTTTCAAAGCTCTTACCACATATACCCCTACATGATACCTATAATCTGTGAAAAAATCAAAAATTTTCATACACTCCCTTCAAAGTTAGAATTTTTTGATTTTTCGACCGTTATAACGCGATTTTTCGGAAAGGGGAGGGGGTAGGGGGGTCAAAAATTTTTGTGGCGTGTTTTTACATCATAAGTAACATTTTGACCCACTTTGGACCCAATTTCGATCAAGGGCCGATTTCACCATCTTACCATGGAAGGCCCTATTGTCGCAAATCCCAGGAGGTACTTTTTTATCCAAAAATTTGAAAAATATTATTAAGTAAGTACCAAAGTTATATAGAACAAGATAGTTACCACACTGCGGTTAGCCACGCCCATTTCGCCAAAGTACATCACTGAGAGCGCTGCATTCGACGGGTGATACATATAATGCATTGAATTATATTGAAAGTTAATGGATTGATTCAATTTTAAATTTGATTTGAATGAATTACCCGCGAAATTTTCATTTTTACTTTCAGCAAATTACTAATTTTGCATTTTTGCTATAATTTTCAACTAACGTCTAGATTGATTGTTTTGTTTACATTCATGGGGTGCAACTTCGATAAATTTTTACCAAGTCCAGTGCTACATAATACTTTATAGTCAAAATTGGAAGGGAGGAAGGGGTCTAATCGAAATTTTTGTAATAACTAAAAGTATTTGTACAATTTCAAGCTACAACTTTTGTTTGAAAATTTTTTCAATCGGGCCCCTTACCTCCCCCCTGTTTTTAAAAATGTATTTGAAGGAGTTGGATTATCCAAAATTGGTGGGGAGGGAGGGATGCGATTGAAATTTTTGTTATCACCAAAATTATTCCTAGTACTTCAAGCTACAACTTTTGTTTGAAAATTTTTTCAATCGGGCCCCTTACCCTCCCCCTGTTTTCAATAATGTATTTGAATGAGTTGGATTATCCAAAATTGGAGGAAAGGGAGGGGTCCAATCGCAATTTTTGTCATGGCCAAAATTTTTCCTAAAACTTTGAGCTACAAGTTTGTTGCAAATTTTTTTCAATTAGACCCATTTCCCCTTCCCCCTTCAATTTTTAATTAGTATTTTGGGAGTGTTATGCAAAATAAGTGGAGAGAGAGGGGCTCAATTGAAAAAGTTTTCAAAAAAAAGTTGTAGCTTGAAGTTTCGCTAATACTTTTGGTTATCACAAAAATTGCGATTGAACCCCTCCCTCCCCTCCAATTTTGGATAATCCAACTCATTCAAATACATTATTGAAAACAGGGGGAGGGTAAGGGGCCCGATTGAAAAAATTTTCAAATAAAAGTTGTAGCTTGAAGTTGTACAAATACTTTTAGTTATTACAAAAATTTCGATTAGACCCCTTCCTCCCTTCCAATTTTTGTGAAGTAATGAAACTTTGAAAAATCTTACCTTTGGAACATAGAATGAGTGTAGCTTTTCCCCATTTTTATCTCGCTTGCTGCTGTTTTTATACCCAGTCTTACAATTAGGAACACAACAATAGACCATTTTATCAATAACTAAATATTTAAATCATTATAAATGATTCAATTCACATTAAAAAATTTCACATGCAACAGTTGATCATGGTTAATCACTTCACATTTCATATGATGATTTGATAAGAGTGTATCACCCGTCGTATCAAGCGCGCTCTATAGTGAGCGATTTGCCCGCCGTAAGAGTGACAGAAAAGAATTGCATTATTCATATGGGGAGTGTGGTAACTATCTTGTTCTATATAACTTTGGTAAGTACCTATTTCAGGAAAACTAAGAAATTTTCTTCTCTAAAAAATTGTTTTTTTTTTCTCAAAAATTGAAAGGTTTGAAATTATATTCTAAAAAAAATGACAACTTTCTTTCTGCATAAAAAAGAGACTTTTCCTAAAAAAAAAAATAATAAAATAATGATTTTTTTTCCACAAAAATTGAAAAAATTTTCTTTAAAAATTTGAAAATAATTTTCGATTTTTTTTTCAGAAGGTGGATCCAAAAAATTAAATTAGTTTTTTATCCCAAGGAAATTTTCAATTTTTCTTCTATGAGAATGCAATACTTTTTTATATAAAAAAATAGATTTTTTTTCTCCAAAAATTTGAAAAAAAAAATCCAGAATAATTAATATTTGTCAAAAAAATTGTCAATAAAATTAGAATTTTTCTTTCTAAAAATGAGAGGTTTATCCTAAATAAAGAAAAAGAGTTTTTTATTATTTCAAAAAATTCAAAGATTTTTTTGATATATTTTTTTGAAATAATTATTTCATTCTGGACGGAACAAGAAATTTTTTCGATAAAACTAAAATTTTTCTTTCCAAAAATTCTTTTTTTTTTTTCTTTTTTTTAGAGAATGCAATTAATTACTAAATTTTTTTTCTAAAATGAGAGATTTATTTTTGTAAAAAATGTGAGATTCTCTTTAAAAAACAATAACAACAACAACAACAACAAACAGACATTAATTTATTCCCAAAAAAATTGGAAGATTTTTTATCCACAAATTTGATTGGCATCAAAACTGGGCGGCTTAAATGCCTCCTATTGGCGCAAAAAAATAGAGACATATTTTAATTTTAGAAAAACTGAGAAATTTTCTTCTCCAAAGAATTGTCCTTTTTTTAATTGAAAGTTTTTTTCTTTAGGTACCTAAAACATTTGAGAACAAATAAAAGATAATTTTTTTTTTAAATCAAAGCTTTCTTTCTACTACAATCATAAAAAAAGACTTTTTCTCGAGTTTTTTTTTCAAAAAAATTGAAAAATGAAATAAATCATAAATATCTAACATTGAATTCCTTTCCCATAAATTTTGAGATTTTCATATTTTTTTTCAACTAAAAAAAAAAAAAAAAAAAAACAATTTTATACAAAACTTTTATAAACTTTTTATTAGAAAAAACTTAAAATACATTTTTCATCAATTTTTACATTTTTTTTTTTTTGAAAAAATAATGTTGATTTTGAAAAAAAATTGTACGAATTTTTCATCAATTTTTTCAATGCCTTCTTGTTTCAAAAAAATTACTCAAACCAATTTTTACTACCCACCTACTAAATTTTTCATTTTTTAAAAACTGTGGGTGAATAATTTTTCCAATTTTTTAATGCAAATTTTTTTCGTCATCTCCACATTTTTTTCATTTGGATAAAAATAATTTTTCATTTTGAAAAAAAATTTGTCCTGGTAATTTCTAAAATTAATTTCTTAAATTTTCCATTTTTTTATTGCGGGCACTTAGAAAATTCAATTAATTTTTATTTCTTTATTCTTTTTGTGTGAAAAAACTTCTTAAAATGAAACAAAATACAATTTTCTAAGATATTCAATTATTTTTATTTTTTAATACCTAAGAAAAAAAATACTTTGTATAGATACTTACCTATAATTTTTTTTTTTTTTTTTGACAATGGCATTATCATAAACATGTGGTTTGTATTTTATCACAAAGATTTATAAAACAAAATAGTGTAAGTAAACATGACTGGAATAATTTTGATTATCTTTTTCGCAATCTTTTGAATTACAAGATGATGGAATTTTGTAATAATTGATCGAATCTTGTACCTCAGTAAAATGAACGTTGTATTCTAGTATCTTTATTATCGATTGTTGAATGTTTAGACTACGTTCAGTGTAATTAGAAAATTCGTAAATGTGAAAAATAGATCTTTTTGAGTGCTTAGATTGAAAAATTCCAACGTTCTTTTCATAAATTTATCAACGTAAGACATCGCACCTAAAAAATGGAATACGATATGAGACCATCAACTTCATACCCTGTGTCCTCTGAAAGATTATATTTCGATCGAGTGTCATCGTCTGATTCGTCATCTAACGAATGCTCATACCAGGCATCTACATCTACACGTAATCAAAGAAAATGTTTTTGGAAAGGTACCTATACCTAAGTATATTTCGTTATTTTCCATACTATTGGCTCGTTCTCTAAAACATACTTACAGTTAGGGTAAGGACGCCACTTTTGGCCAGGGTCCCATCTTTGGCCAGGTCCAACTGTTTTTGATTATAAATAAGTTTTATGAAGTGATAAAAGAGCGATTTTTTTTTTAATGGACAGTGGCAATACTGCTCTTTTTTGAGTATAATTCCGATTCGGCATTACCAGTGTTGTATTTCTGTATAAATTTATTTTGTTTCGTCCTTAAAAAAAACTACAGTTTCTTAGAAAAAAACTTAAGAAACCTCTCAACAAAAAAATCGTATTTTTTGGGCAATAATAGACGGAATTTACCCGGGTAAGTTTTTTACTTATAGAAGAATGTACATTAACCTCAAAAAAATTCAAAAAATAAAATTTTAGCCATTTGATTATTTTTTTTGGACCATGGCCAACTTAGGATAGCAAAAATTGGCTATGCTCCATCTTTGGCCATAGGGTGGCCAAAGAAGGAAAAGGGCAATTCCATCTATGGCCAGGTTATTCAGTCGACTTGAGAATGGAAAAATACTACTGATTTATTCCCTAAAAATGTTAACAATAATTAAAATGTTGGTAATAGGAAAGAATAAATTGTCCGTCGTCTTAAAAAAATATTTTTTCTCCGAGTAGATTATCAATAGTCTATTTTTCATGTAGAGAGACATGGCCAAAGAGGGGATGGCCATAGATGGAAAACCATGGCCAAAGAGGGAGGTTTTAGGTCATTTCTTAGATATTGCTATATAGTGAACACTGAATTGAAGTTATAAGCTCGTGAATGATATTATCCAACACTACACATCCCAAGGATTCGTTTGATATATATATAAGCATGTCTAATTTGATTCTTCTATTTTTAAATGAATTTTGAAGTTCACCAATTCCTTAAAGTGGCCAAAGGTGGCGCTACTGCCCTACCTACCTACTTAATATTTGAAACAATATAATACCTTGACCAATATTTCTCTTATGATTAGGAGGTGATTATGGTAACACGATGAACGAAGCTTTGGTACCACAAAATTATCCTAAACGCAAAATTCAACCAAAAAAAGAAACCAAAGTAGGCTACACTGTGCACACCTTTTGCACAAAAATCTAACTCATTTGAGGCTTATTACTTTGAAAATTATTTCAGACGGTTCGTACACTGATCGGAAAAAAATTACGAGATATTCGACATTCGTTTCAAAACAAACATAGCACCATCAAACTCACAAATGTACCGGTTAAAATTAATAATATTTTAGATCTGTATCATTGTTTTAATCGATTCGGCACCATAACATTAATTCAGGTTTAGTACCTAATGCGTTCCACTCGAGAAATTACCGTTACGGGATAATAAGCTTCAACTTTTTATGAATTTAAATTTATAGGCTCAAAGGAACAGTAATCCGTATTGCGCAATATTATCATTTCTAACCACCGAAGATGCTAAAAATGCGATGGAAAATGCCAGAAAAATAATTCCCGACGTGAGAGCTAATTGGTTCGTGGATGTTTGTCTCTTAACCACGTCTAATGTATGTTTACATAAATGTAAAAATAATATCATCTTTGATCTGAATAATTTAGGTAGGTACTTTATGTAATATTTCACAGGCTGATTACGTTTACGCCGATGATACGTGCTCTTTGGAAAATACTAGTATAAACAAATGTAGGACTGGTGATATTATTGATCTTTCTGATAAGCTCAATTGTACTCAACTTTTTAACAACGAAGATAGTACTTGTAATTCCAATTTCGATTCGGTATGTTTTTCACGTATACCTACTTCTTCTGCTGTAAAATTATCAAAAAAATAATAATCATTTTTATTTTGATAAATTTTAGAAGTATGAACAAAATTTAGAACTCCTCATTACAGAATTGATTCGAAAAAAGAACAGATTACTTTCTCATCAAATGAACTCGATGAGAGAAATCATAGAAAAAATAAATAAATCCAAGATAGGAAGTAATGAAGAAAAAGTCCTATCGCAGCTATTGAAAAAAGTACAAGTACGTAACGAGCTAGGTGCTTGAAATGAATTTTGAAGATATTTTTTCTCAAAAAATTGAGAAATCGCTTTTCTCCTAAATTTACTTCATAACAAATTTTTAAAATTTTCTAGAGTAAACACAATAAAAAAAATAAAAAAAAATTCTTCAAAAAATCTTTTTGGTACAAAAGGTTGAAAAAGTTTTTCATTCCAAAAAAATTCAGGAATTTTTCTTCATGAAAATAGATTTTCTTTTTGATACAGTTCAAACAATTTTTACTCAAAAAAATTGAGTTTTTTTTTCAAGAAAAATTGAGATTATTTTTCAAGAAAAATTGAGATTATTTTTCAAGAAAAATTGAGATTATTTTTCAAGAAAAATTGAGATTATTTTTCTCATGAAGATTGAGATTTCTTTTCTTAAAAAATCGAGATTTTTTCCCCTCAAAAAAATAGAGATTTTTCCCCTCAAAAATTTAGATTTTTTCCCCTAAAAAATAGAGATTTTCCCCTCAAAAAATAGAGATTTCCCCCCTAAAAAAATAGCGATTTTTCCCCTCACAAAATGAGATTTTATTTTCTCAAAAAAATATTGAGATTTTATTTTCTCAAAAAAATATTGAGATTTTTTTTGTCAAAAAATTTAGATATTTTTTTCTCGAAAAAATAGTGAAGTACTCCCCCCCCCCCCCCCCAATTAAACGACTATTTCGGTCAAATATTTTTTGCTTTGAGGTACAATATTGGATGTTCATTTATACGCCTCTTGCCTGAATTTGATCTCAATTCATTCTCTCATCGCTGCGATTAATTTGTACACCCAGGATCAAGTCCACGAAAACAGAAAAAGTATCGAATACTCTATTAAACAAAGAGCCGAATATTTTGCCAAACGAAAACAATTATTGCAACCTACGAATAAGTGTGAAGTAAAACCAACTTCAAACTGTCCTCCTTGGATATCTGCCTTCAAAGCTGTGAATGCAAAACGAGCCAAAGATATGAAACACGAAGGAAAACGTCGGAAAAATAGGAGGACGGTTAGTACGAGTATGAACGATGGCGAGACTTCATCTTCTGACTCTGAAAGATCATTTACAGACAGCAGTGAAGCGACATCGACGAAATTATATTCCAATTTTTGCAGAAAAACGGTGAAAAGGCCAAGAAAATTACATGCAAATGTTGGTAATTTACTGGTATGATATTGTCGAATATCTCAATTATTTTTAAACTTTTTTTATCAATAACGAACTTATGATTTTTTTCTGAATAGAAGGATGGACAATATGCGTGCGAGATGGACCATCTTCTTTCTGATGATAGCGACGTTCAAGAAATTTGTTAAATAAGTGATAAAATATCAATTGTTGTTTTAATTTTTAAATTGAAGTTTTAGGTAGGTCTAGGTACTTACGAAATTTTTTATCATTATATGTTTATTTTAGAAGATGACACATTTTAACGTTTTTATTTTTTTGTATTCCTTGCTTTTTTTAATCACTAATTTTTGTATGAAAATTCCAGTTGCAATTTTATCACATTGTATTTTTATTATAAGATTTTAACTGTCGAATTTTTATATTTTTTCATCTGGAAATTCCAAAAAATATTTTGTGAAAAGAATTCAATTTTCTGCGTTGTCCTTCACATCTTTTTGCCAATAAATTTTCACAGAAAAAAAAAAAAAAATTGAAATTTTTTAAAAGAAATTTTGTTTATAAGGCCACAATGGATTTTTTTCAAAAAAAAACTTTCAGCGTTTATTTGGGCATAATTTTTTTTTTTTGGAAAAAAATCCTTATTTTCACGAGAATGAAAATTCACAATTTTTTGGAGTAAAAAAATTGTCAATTCCTTTTGGAGAATTTTTTCATCGTTTTTTGAGAGTGGAAAAATTTCTCAAAAAATGAAAAAATTTTCATTTTTGTAATTTAAAAAAATTCTAATTTTTTATAGAAAGAATCCAAATTTTTCTGAAGAAAAAAAAATCATAACTTTTTTCATTTCAGAGAAAGAAATCCATAAATATTTTTGGGAAAAAATTGAACTTTCTTGAAAAAAAATATACTTACTTATTTCAGCACAAAATTGAAATCTTATTGCAGAATTGATTCATTAAAACTTTTTCTTCCTCCATTTGTATATAAATATTTCATGAGTCATTGTAAGAAAATTTTCAACATTTTTGAGTATTATTTTTTTTTTAAATTTTGTGGTGAAATTTTTTTCCAAAATTTTGGGACTGAAAATTTTTTTGAAATAATTTTTTTTGTTTTCAATTTCTTGAAGTAGGTAATGTTTTTTCATTTGTTGTGAAGGGGGGGGGGCAAACCCTTTTTTATTATCATTAAAAAAAAACATAAGAACTTTTTTTCAAAAAAGAGTGATTTTCTTCAACAAAAAAAACCTATGTGATTTTTTTCTCCAAAAACAAAGATTTCTTTTTAGAACTCCATAAAATTAAGAATTTCTATCTCCAGAAAAATTAATTTTTTCCTATTTTTTTTATTTTTATGTTTTTGTTAATATTTTCATCTATATTTTTAAAAAATATGGTTTTCTTTTTTTATTTGAAAGATATTTCAACTCCAAAAAATAGAGGGGTTCCTTTTCTCCAAAAACATTGAAATTTTTTTTTCAAAAAAGTTGAGCAATTCATTATTGACCTACATACTTTTTTACTAAATATTTAAGCTGAATCTAAAAAATTATTTACTTATATGATTTTTTCTCTTTAAAAATCCGAAGATTTAAATAGGTAGCATGCATTCAATTTTTACATTTTCGGAGTGATCTGGAATGTAACTCATTTCACTTTTGATTTGTACTTCAAGTGCACCTGTTAAGTTGCCATTACATAATATTTTTTCAGTTCAAGATTCAATTAAAAAAATAGGCACATATCATTACATGATTGACAAAAAAAATGTCTATAGTTACAGACACAGAGTGACCATTGATTACTGATGTCAAGATCAACTCGAATCTTGAAAAATGCGGTTGTAATATATTAGAAATTTATCAACTCGTGTCGCAGTCCAACTTCCTGCTTCTTTACTTCGAAATAATATGTTTGAAAAATTTCACTTATAAACATTCTTTAACAATTAACAAGCCGTCGGCTAACTTTTCTCAATATTGCTGAGATGACAATTTGTTAATCTTGTGGTAAATTCCACAAAGAATTAACTCAAGTATCTTATAGATAGGTCCACGAAAGAGGCACTCACCACTCATGTTCTTCCGACTTCTGGATACCTACCTACGTATTTTCCATATAATTATACACAAACAATGATGAAAGTTGATAATATAGATCTATAAGTGGTTCCGAAGTGGACTAATTTTTGATAGCTATTACCTAATTTAAAATCGTATTTAATTATATTAATTTCGTAGAAATACTTTTGTCACGAATAAGAAGAATGGAATTGAATTTCAATATTCAATTGTACTTTTTAGTAGGTTCCTAAATATTTTTGCTTGCAATAGATTGGCCCTCCTAATAATATAATTCAATTTCCTGATCACCTAATCTACGTTCCTTCATCAATTTGGTGTTACGATAGGAATAAGGTAACACATTAAGTAATAATTAATTATAAGCACCTAAAATAGGTAAAGCTATTGCTCGATTAGAATTGCAATTTATTATACACCCTGTAGTGATAAAAAATTGCTGTATTGTAGTTTTGTATTCATCAAAGATGCATTCTATCACGCGATTGTCATTTCGTTAAAAATTTCAAGACAACGTGGTGTAAGTAGTAGGTATAAGATTCATCGTTCCTCAAACTGGTTTTTTTCTGGAAGGATGAAAGTGTTTCTGATCTATAAACAAATACTCAGAAAATAAAGTTTCACTTTCGTTGGGCTTCGATTCGTGATTACACGCATAATATTAAAGGTGTTGACAATTTAAGTTATTTAAACGTTAAAAGGTTCATATAAGTGAGTCGTGTGGCTGGTTTCGTCTTTTGTGCTGTTTCTTCTTCTGGAACCGGTGAGTATTTTGAAAATTTTATTGAATTAGATTTTTTAAAAATGCAGTTTTGTGATTTATTTTTTAAAATTTTTATAAAAATGTATTTTTAGAATTTTTATTTTTTCAAGAAAAATTTTATTAAATTACCTAGGTATATATTTTTTTAAATGAAGTTTTGGGATTTATTTTAGAAAAATTTAAAATGTATTTTTTAATTTTTTTTTTAAATTAAAATTTTATTAAATTATATATTTTTTTAAATGAAGTTTCGTGATTTATTTTTTATTTTTTATTTACTTATTTTTTTTTAAATATTCATTTTAAAATTTTTATTGTTGTGTATTTTTTCCTAATTTTTTTCCTAAAATTCACCTTTTTTAATTCGAAAAACAAAATTTGGCAATTTTTCCAAATTTAAAATTGGGAATTGATTCTTCAAATAATCATCAACATAAATTTTTTTAAATTCTTTTTTTAATGTTTAGTTTTAAAATTTTTTATTGTTGTGTATTTTTGTATTTTCCCCCAATTTTTAAATGTAATTAAAAGTTTACTAGGTACCTATTTTTAATTCAAAAAACAGAAAATTTGGCAATTTTTCCAAATTTGAAATTGGAAATTAATTTTTCAAATAATCATCAACATATTTTAGCATAGTATATGCTTTTACGGAGACCAAAATGGAAAAAACGAGACCAAAATCCGACCTCAAAAAAAATAAATTCGATTTTTTAATTTTTAGACATTATGTCAGACATATTGAAACTTGGAAATGTTTTATTAGAAAGATGACTTTCTGACATTTTGTCAGATATTCTGAAATGAGTTTTATTTCAGAAATTTTTAAAATAAATTTTAAGACTTTTTGACATTTTGTCAGACATTCTGAAAATTTCTAAAATTATTTTTGGCTTTTGGGCTTTTTGTCAGACATTTTGAAACTTGAAAATATTTTTATTTTTATTAGACTTTTTTTTGATTTTTAAATTTCTTTAGAACTTATTTAGATTTTAAAATTCCCATGGAAATTATTTTTTTTAATTTTTAAATTATTTTTTAAATTTTTATTGTTGTGTATTTTTTCCCATTTTTTAAAAAAATAATTCAGATGTAATTAAAAGTTCACTATTTTTAATTCAAAAAACAGAATATTTGTCAATTTTTCCAAATTTTAAACTGTGAATTAATTTCTCAAATCATCATCGACATAGAAAAAAAAATTTGACGAGGTTTTTAATTTTTCAATCTCAGAATAGGTAAACACCGATTTTTTTAAATTTAAAAATTCTTCAAAATAAAATACTCAAATTTTGACAAGACAGACTGCTCGTTAAAATCCGAAATTTCTTCCAATAAATTATTTTGAAAATATTTTCTAAAATTGAAAACATAGGTACAAACTACAAACATACTTTAACACCCACCTTCGAAACATTTTCTTCAATTTTTAAGCCTATAAATGAACTTATTAAAAGCTTTCTCATTATACGAAAAGTTTGCCAAGCTGAAGTAGGTAGTTAGGTAATTATAAAAACGTCACTTTGCCAATAAAACTTGCCAGGCCAACTTTTATTATAACCTTCCTCGTTATTTTGATAAGTTACAAGTTATAGGTACTTGTCGTAGGTATAATTCATGTCACGTAGAATAACACATGTTTTTGAAATACTCGTTTGTCCAGCTCCAGCTCCAGTACAACCCACAAGTACAATGTCAGCATGGAAAGCTACAATCGTCGCGATAGCATTTATTGTATTAGCAGGCTTTGTAAAAGCGGGCATACATTTTATAAGGTTAGCTCTTTTAGCCTTACTCGGATTACTCGGTATGTACTTATTACATAAGCTGGCTCAAGACTGGAATAAAATCAGACCTGGAGGCGGCGGCGGCGGCGGAAACAGACCGAGAATCACTTCCTTGTTGGGTATCGCCACTAGATTATTTCGTTCTAAACGGTCCGTGGATCCGCACACTCTCGTAAGTACGGATACGAATGGTATTCTTTGGTGCGATAAAATTTAGTTAGTATCTGCCGAGGTATTTTTACTCGTATTTTTATTTTTATTTCACCTTATCGCATAAAACTAGTTTTTTTGATCCGGCGCGATGTGATTTATGTAGTGAAAAGAGGAAACAATTGTGATTGAAAATGTACCTATGTCGTTTTTGCATGTCTCGTGCGTATCTGGTTTCGGAAGTGATGTAATCAATGAACTCACATGTCAGAGGTTGGATGCGAGTGTGATCGTGGTTTTGAAAAGAGGAATGTCAAATGGTCAATTGAATAATATGGTTGTGTTGTGGTCGAAGATGAATTTATTCAGATTGTTTTTATGGAAATTTACCAAACTTGGTTATGTAATTAAATAGGTACCTACCTACTGCCTACTACCTACAAGTCCTTTATTTTCAAAAAAATTGAAATTGTCAGCTACTACCCCTTAGATCATTTCTATATCAACTAAAACCTAATCTCAAAATTTTTTCAGATTTTAAAAAATAAATAAATTAACTTAGGTATATGCCCCAAAGGGCACAAAGTTCAATATGGAATTTACAAAAAATTACAACATATTTCCTCCAAAAAATTGTAAATATTTTGCCAAAAAATATAATTTTTTCCAAGAAAATTAAGGAATTCTTTTCACCAGATTTTTTCATCACAAAGATAAAGACTTTTTTTGAAAACAATTGAGATTTTTTCTCTTTAAAAACAAGAAGTCCTTGGAAAAAATAAACTTTTTTCTGTATAATGAATTACATAATAATAAAAAATCGGTTCACCCCACCTGCCCCTCCCCAATAAAAAACTTTCCTTCAAAAAATTGAAAAAAAAATTATTTAAAAAAATTGACAAATTTTTTCAGTCTTAAAATATTGAAAGAAAAAATTTCTCTAAAAATCTGTACACTAAAGCACCGAGGATGGAAGTTACATTTTTTTTAAACTTTGAGGTTTTTACGTTTTTTTGAATTTTTGACACTAAGTAATAGGTTCATAAACCATAAAAGTCACCAATAAGTCGAAAAAAATTGGACTTCCATCTTCGGTGTTTTATTAGTGTACAGAAATACTAAAGATTTTTGGCTCTAAATATATTTATTGACAATTTTTTGCTCTAAAAATTATAAAAATTTCAAACTATAAAAATATTGAAAATTTCCTTACGCTCATAAAAAAAATTTTTCCCCAAGAAAATTCAAATTTTTTTCTCCAAAAATATTAGGGGACTTTTTTTTGAAAATATTTATGATTTTTTTTCTTCACAAAATGTGGATTCTTTCTTTAAAAAATTGAGAATTGTTTCTCCCGAAAATATGAAAGATTTTTCTCGAATAATTGTAGGGTTTTCTGTGAAAATGAGGAATTTCTTTCCCAGAAAAATCAGAACCGTTTTACTCCATTAAAATTAATAGGCTCATAGAATTTTACTGCAAAAAAATGCAAAGTAATACTTATTATAAAAATTTAAAAAATATATTTCAAAAAATGGAAAATTTTTTATTTTTTGAGGAAATTTTCTACTCTCAAAAAAATTTACTCCGATTTTTTTCTGCGAAAAAATTGAAAGATTTTTTAAAAATGAAATTTTTTTTAGGTAAGTACCTAGCTACCTATTTTTGAGATATTCTTATACTAAGGAAATTCAAAATGCCCCCCTCCCAAAAATCTAAATTTGACTAAAAATATTTTTTCTCAAAAAAAAACTAAACATTTTTTCCATCAAAGTTTTTCCCAAAACAAATTTGAGTAAAATTGAAATTTCATTTCTCTAAAAATAAATAACTCTTTTCTCAGAAAAAACAGATTTTCTTTTTGTCTAAAAACTAATTCATTTTTACTAGGTCTAGGTATAAAAAAATTTCTGAAAAAAATTGAACCCGTTTAAAATTTTTAATTATCTCTGCTCTAAAAAAATAGATAAAATGTTCTTATTTCAATAGATAATACATTGAAAATGATTTTACCTCCAAAATAAATTGAAAAATAAAATTTAGAATTTTCTTTCTTAAGAAAACTAAGATATTTTTTATTCGAAAAAATGAGTTTTTTTACGCCAAATAATTAAACAAAGATTTTTTCAAAAAAATGTGGGATGAAATTGGATGATATTATACCTCAATAAATTGTGAGATTCACCCCCCCCCAAAAAAAAATTGAGATTTTTTTTTTTCAACGAAAATGTTTAAAGACTTTTTTAAAAGATGGGAAATTTTTCTGATATTTTACCACTTGAAAAAAATTAAGAAATGTCGATGTTACTCCAACTTAAAAATCGTGAAATTTCCTAATTCATGAAATAAGCAAGTGAATTAGGCAGAATTTCCCAGTTTTTTGGCTGTTTCATAAAATTGACAAAAAAAAAAAAGGAAAAATAATTCGTCTATTTAATGAATTAGGCAATTTCACGATTTAGGTATGGCTTCAAAAATTTAAAATATTCTTATCTACTCCGAGAAAATTCAAAAAAAAAAATTCTCACAAAACATTGATAGTATTTCCCTCCCTAAAATTTGCTAAAAATATATTTTTTCTGCAAAAAAAAAATTTAGAGATTTTTTTCATAACAATAATTTAGATTTTTTCTCTAAAAATAAAAAATTATTTTCTCAGAAAAAATGAAGGGTTTTGTGACATTGCTGGAAAAGGGGGTCTAGATAAATAAAAAATAAACATAAAATAAAATTTCCAGCTGGGAAGGAAGAGGAACGAGAATCAGCGATTAACCTATCTCTATTATTAGAAAATGGGATTTTAGGATAACGTGTTAGGTGGGAAAACTAGCTCAAGGAATAGGGAAAAAACAAGTAGGTACGTTTTGGAAATGTTGACAAGGATAGGAAAAGCAATGCCACAAAGAAGAAATACCCTACACCTACACACGTAAAAAAAAATATTATTAAATTTAGAACCAAAAAGTAAAGCGAGTAATTTTGAAATCCAAAAAGAAGTAAAGTAGAGAAAAAACATGTATCGGGTAGGTATCGACCTACCTGACGTATCTACAACGAAAATTGTATCTCAAAATTTCTAAAAATAAATAAATAAATAAAAATACCACGATGGTAATTTTCAACTCTAAAATCAAAAGAAAAAGGATCCTGAAAGGATCATATCAAATTTGGGTGTGCCTGATCAGACGATCAATTTATGGCAAATGAAAATAAACTTAACTCCATGATGGAGTATTTCAAAGATAAAAAACTAAATTCTAAAAACTAGTGGGGAATTTTGGGGGGACGAAAAAAAAAAGAAAATCGAACACTACCACTCACCTAGCCCATGGCTAAACTACCCTAGCCTTGCATTTTGGCAAAGACGACTCAAAATTCACACTAGAGAAAAAAATCTTTTAGAAATCATATTAACACCAACTCAGATAATAAACCGTCTATTCTGACATTACAATAACATATTGAAGCGTTCGAGCTTATTGAATATAATCTTACGAAAAACGAATTAACAAAGACTAGGACTCCGCCTATCGGACGACTTTTAAAAGTCTATTAAGAGTAGGTATCCTAGTTTTCAATATCACATAGATCCCCCCCACTCGGTTAAAAATTTTGGCTACAAAATTTTTCAAAATTGAGTGGAGTAGATTATCATTCTAATTAAACATCTTACAAACTAGGTAGGTAGTCAATATAACTATGCTATCGATCAGCGATCTTGGGACTACGCTGTATCTGGTGGCACTTGTTCATTTTGGATATCTGGTGGGGTATGAGCCATGCTAGCGATCGATGTTTTGACTGAGTCAGCATAGAGTAGCTTGCATAGTTTTGCGTCGAGATTAGCGAGATCATCAGGTACTCGCCTATCTGTAGTTGGTAAAGACCGACGATTTGGACAGGTGGTTGGCGTAACAATCGGCGTACTTTTGCTAGACGATGTTTTGGGCGATGAATTATTTTTCGACGAGTTAGTAGGTACAGATGACGCATCGACGAGCGGTGGATTGTTATTAGGCAGTGTAACTGGATTCGTATCGACTTTGTCGACGTTCGGATTGGGCATATATCTTTGTAGCTGCCGAATATTCTCTCGGATGATATTGGTATCATCGTGGACGTCTACTAGCTCGTAGACATTCGGGTATACTTCTCGTGTTACTCGAAAAGGCCCTCGCCATTGTTCAGCAAGTTTCGATGATATTTTCTTGTCTTTGGAAGAGAGAATATGGGTGCGAACTTTGACGAGATCACCAGGTTGGAGTTTGGTGAAGTTGATTTGACGTCGTTTTCGCAATTCGACGTTTTTCTTCGTGTTTTCGCGCGCAAGTTCGATAAGTTTCGGCGAGCATTCTCTGGTAGGTACGATGATATCAACCAGAGTGTCAGGAACTGGCTTACCATACACTAGTTCATATGGTATGGCTTTTGTTGTCAAGCTTTCGGTGTGATTAAGCTTGGTTTCGACATCCTTGATTAAATTAAACCAAGCACCTTGCTTGTTGGGAATGTACTTTCGGATGGTACTGCCTATAGTGGACATCACTCTTTCTGCCGGATTGCTGCTAGGCGTATAGCGTGATGTATGTCTTATTCGTACCTTTCGACCTTTCCAGTGGTTCTTCCACAGCGACGATGAAAATTGTGATCCATTATCGCTTAGGATCGTGGTAGGTGTACCAAATTCGGAAATCCAACGCTCAACTCGTTCGATGGCGGTACTTGAGTACATTTTCTTGAGCGGATATAGGCGTACGAATTTCGTAAATAAATCTTCGATGACTAGAATTGAATTTACGCCAAAATTACTGGGTGTAAGCGGACCAAAAAAGTCAACGCAGAGAACTTCGTTGAATTGGGTTGCCAATACACTGGTGATTGGACCTTCGAGTCTTTTACTGGTACGAGTTGCAAGTTGACAATCTATACAGCCATTTACATATTCAGCAACACGTAAAGTCAAGCCTGGGAAATCGAAGTGTCGACGGATAACGATGACGAGCTTCGTGATGCCTATATGGTGGTAGGCATGATGGTAATGCTCAACCAGGGGAAGCTGAACTGGCTCCGGAACATATATGCGATACCTATTATCGCGTCCGCCGTATTTAAATAATTGTGTCTTCTCGTCAAACCGAACTCTGACGTCTTCTCGTCTCAAAAACATTTTTAATCTTTCATCTGAATTTTGAAGTTCATACAGGTGACGAATTTGATTTTCTACAGATGGTGAAATTTTATGCTCGATTGAAAATATGGACAGGTTCATTTCTTTCTTCGTCGTGATGAAGGAATACCGAGAAAGAAAATCTGCTACGTAGTTTTTTACTCCGGAGATGTGCTGCAAATTGATTCTAAAATTTTCGAGGTACAGCATCCACCTTAAGACTCTCATCGGCAACATTTCATTTCTCTTGAGATAGGTGATTGAAGCGTTGTCAGTGTATAATTCGATCTGCTGTCCGAACAGAAGATAATAATTTTTCGCAAGTGTGTGTACTATGGCGAGCAGCTCCAGCTCCATCACTGTGTAGTTTTTTTCATGGTTTTTCAGTGATCGACTTGAAAACGCAATTGGCTTCATCACAAGGGAATTATTTTGGTCGAGTTCTTCTTGCATCACTACACCCGCGATTGCCTTTGTCGAAGCGTCAGTGTAGATGACGAAGGGTCGATTAAAGTCAGGATGGACTAATAAAGTTTCCTGAGCTAATTTGACTTTGAGTTCTTCGAAGTTTTGAATACGTTCGTCAGTCCAAATAAATTCGGATTTTGCTGACGTCATCTGGTATAATTCGTCACATAACTCGGAGATTTTTGGTATAAAAGCTCGATAGTATTGGTAGAAACCAAGGTAGCGTTGCAAATCTTTGATGTTGGTAGGTCTTTCGAAGTCTAAGATTGTCTGGATTCGTTCGTTGTCAATTTGTGTACCATCTTTGGTTAATATCAATCCTAGATATTTAATCTTGTTTTGGCACCACTTCGACTTGGTTACATTAAGTGTCATATTGGCATCTGCGATACGTTTGAGCACGATTTTGAGATGTTGTAGGTGCTCTAAAAACGTTTTTGAAAATACTAGGACGTCATCAACATAGCAACTGACAAATCCTTCGAGTCCTCCAAAAACTTCTTGCAAGCCAATATTAAACCCCTGCATGCTATCGTTTGTACCAGGAGGCAGGCTACAAAAACAATATGAAACTCCTTCAAATGTAAACGAGCAATATTTCCATGAATCCTCGTGAAGGGGAATTTGATGGAATCCTTGATAAAAGTCGAGAGCGGAGAACCATGCACAGCCTTTGTACTGCATTCGTAGGTTTTCTATTTTTGGCACTTCGGTGCTATGCATACGGATGAAAGGATTTAGGGGCCGGAAATCGCCACATGGTCTCACTTTTCCGCCTCCCTTGTCCACGACAACAAGTCCTATTTTGTAGGTTGAGGGCCTTTTTATGATCACTCCTTGAGACAGCCAGTCCTCGATGACTTCTCGAACTGCTGGTAAAAGTTTATGCGCAACTGGGCGTGTTTTGCACCAAACCCCTTTTGGAGTATCATTTTCTAACTCGAATTTGTGCGTATACTTGTTGCAACGACCTATACGATTTTGAAACACTGTTGGATAATTGGAAATCACTTCTCTCAATTTTTCTTTTTCTTCAGGTTTCAATTTTAGCTGGTCGATGGTGTTTGCGAGTTTAATTTCGAATTCTAAATCCACATTCGGCGCAAAAGAGCATATTTGAAATTTTTCATCGATTACAGCAGTCTGAATATTTGCGAGTTTTGGTAACGATGCAATTATTTCGCAGTTCAACTTCGGCTTTGTTTCTCCAACAAAGGGAATATTATATCGAATTTCTGTTGTCGGGTCTTTCACGTTAATGACATTTTCATCGAAGTCTACATTTAAGCGAAGGTCTCGATATACGCTTCTGCCAATAATCAAATCTTCGTTCAGGTCACGCGTTACTAAAACAGTCATGCGGTATACAAAACGTGGCGGTGGTTGACCTTTGAAGTTGAATTCCAGAAAAGCAATTTTGGTGATTTTTGGCTTTGATTTACCAGTAGCCAGCGTAAATTTTTCACCAAGACCTCGAGCGTTGATTTCATTCTTCGTGACATTCGGGTATCGCTCAACGATTTTATTATAATGGGACTCGTTCATAAGGACATGCGAACATCCTGTGTCGATCAAGGCGGTCATCGAATATGTCCCAAAATTGACCTCGACTTTGGGTACAATATCTGCATCTTTTCCATGCAATGTGGTGATGTTTGATGGCGAAGTAACGTCTTCAATGGTGTCATTCAGCCTGAATAACGATGGTTCGTCGGTTGACATTCCTAAGAATGTATCGATGATATTATTTTCAGCTTCAACGATATTTACCTTAGCTGGAGGCAGGAGCGATTTGTCTCGGAATATTTTTTCCAAATATTTGGGGAAAATTATACGAAATCGGTCGTAGGTCTCACGATTGAAGTCGAATTTATTGGCACTTCCGTCGACGTTGATTTTTTGGTACATATTAATATTCGTTTCGTACAATATTTCGTTCTGATGGACGTAAATGTACCAATTTTTTACGTCTGTATAAATCTTTTTCCGGGTGGTGAAAATCGAAAATAAGTTCCAATAGGCACATTTTTCGTGGTCGTGACTGGCGTAATAAATTGCTCTATTTGCTTCCTGTAATCGTTGCCAATAGTCAATATCGTCATCATGATCGAGCTCTGGAGGTATTAGGCATAAAATGATATTTTTTGCTTTTTCTCGATCTTGTAATAATTCGATAGTAGCGTTCAAATCTGCACGAAAGCGAGTACAGTCGAATTTCGTATCTTTGACATCAGGATAGCCGATTGAAATTATAACGTAATTCAACTCTGCTATTTTTAGGGAAGGGCATAATTTCAGTTTCGAATATACGTTGGAAATTGTATCGATATTATTAACTAGCAGCATTGGTTCAATGTGTTTCTCATTTTTCAAATTTGAGAAAAAATTGGCTACTGCTAAATTTCCAATATAAATCATATTCTCATTTACAACGAATACTTTATCATCGATGTTTGAATTATTCGTTGGCAGCGGCGTCGATGTAGGTAAGGTAGGTACAGGTGTAGGTATCGATGTAGGTACGGATATGGGCTGATTGGTCGATTTTGATTTGGGCGGTTGAATGCTACGACCTACAGCATTCAACATTGGTCGTTTCCCCGTACATCAGAATCCTCTTCAGTTTCTACATCGTATTCTATTGGCTGGTCGATGGGTATTAATGTACCATCGTCGTCGTATTTATAGTACGATGGGTTGGCTTCGTCTTCGACGTATTCGAAGTAACCAGCAGGATCAGCGCCGAGGGCATTGACCTTGCCTTTGGTAGGTAATTTTTTGGGGTCCTTCGGATTATCGTTCGAACTCGTTTTCTTGGGCACTGACGCAGCTGTCGACGTAGCAGGTTTTTGGGAGGTCGAAAGAGAGTCCTTAGATTTGAAACTCTTCCAACGCAGCTTGCTAGGTTCGAGTTTTTTATCGAATTTAGACGTTTCTGGAGGTTTGTTGGATTTTTCGACCAGAAGCTCTTTGTATTTTTGCTCGAATTGGGCTCTAGATCCGGATACCATTGGTTTCGTCGAGATGTTGTTATACTCGGTTTCCTGAATCATCAATAATACTCCATCCATTGTCGTGCCTGCTGGATAACGGCTGGAGTCTAGACAATCGATCATCACCATTGGCTGATTAGTTTCAGACATCTTTTTTCGTAGCTCATTTAAAACCCAGAGATTACTAGCGTATGGGTTATATCGAAGGCGGTTGATCCAATAGCCACAGAACATAGAGACAGTTTGACCTTGAACTGTGGGAAACTTTTCGCCAAGGAATATCGAAATCTCTTGGTGGAGCGTTGTATCGTCGACTGTCCTTCTTATAAATTCTTTTAGGACGTCGTCTATGGGTGTGTGGCGATCGATAGAATCTTTGAAAAGAGCCAAGTGGATGCTTTTGAGATTCTGTGTAAAAGCATGGACTGCGGTAACGTTATTCGTGCAATACGGAATAACTTTGGTGACGAATTCCTCTACGAACTGGATGGGACTCCGCCAGTCCTCTCTGCCTAGGTATGGTTTGATCAGGGAGATCTGACCAAAAGTCGCTGTCAGATTTCTGGATAATGTTTCGGGTATCGTGTTTCTGGTATTAAATTGACGTTCAGATTTAATTGCGTCAATTTCTATTGGTACCGTTAGATTATGGAACTTTGAAAGAATCCGTTCTTTCTCTGATGCATCGATACTCGTGGCAGGAGGGGGGTTTTTTCGAATAGATTTCGTATCAAAATCTTTCTTACGCGAACGTCTGCTACAGTGGCTGCTATCGGATTCGTACATGGCGTATTTTTCATCGATCTGCTGCAGCTTTTCGTCAAGCTTTTTCTCCCACTTTTGCATGGATTTGCCCAATTGCTCGTCAAAATTCTGGACAAGTTTCGCGATGGCATCGTTGAGCTGTTTTTCTTCTCCACCAGCATCACTCGGTATATTCTCGTTTTCTTCTACAACGATTTGTGGACTGAGTGGAGGTGGAGGCTTGACTGTGGGAGAGCCTCTGATATTTTGAGGGATTTTAGCTTGAGGTGATTTCGGTGGTGGGAAAAACGCCTTTTTACTCGATTGATTTTCGTACATTAGCTGATGTAAATCTGGATCTGATGATTCATCACCAGTGTCGTAATAGTCAGAATCATAATCCTCGACTGTGACTGGTGGTGTTTTCTGATGTCGTCGAGGTGGTTCGAAAGCTGGGAACGACTGAGGTGCACGTGGAATTGACTGCTCTGCACGTGGTAGGTTCGGCGCTAGTAAATGACCCTGGCCAAATAAGAGTCTCGAATTATCTCGTACACGTCGGATATTTTCGTCTGATAGGGATTGAGCTCGGCGTAATAAGGGCGAGCCATTTTGGCTAAAATGCTGACGTTGAGTACGAACAATTTCTGCATTATTTTCGTCAACACCGAATCCTTCAGGTGGCGGTATCGTGCCATCAGATAAATGCGAATTGGCAGGCGGTAGCTGTTGAAATTCGACCTGCGAAATACCATCGTTTGGCGTGGTGTCGGCGGAGGGCGGTAAAGGTACTCGGCTTGGATCTACCTCAGGTGAATTGATGTGAGGGATCGCCGATGGACGCCAACCTCTCAGTTCGTATGTGACGTTTGCGTTAAATGTCGATACAGGCGTCGAGTCTTCGTACCTTGTCGATTGGTAGATGGAATTTTCGACGTACACGGAGCGTGGAATATTGTGAGCTTCTCTGGGACGGCGGTGAAGTAGATTATGGGCTACAGCCAGCGGTCCTACAGCTGAATACTGATGTTGAGATTGGCTGGTGACGGACGGTGCAATTGTGACCGGTTGCAAACGGTCTCGATGTGGTCTTTTGGGAGGTCTACCTCGACCTCTGACTGGTTTCATATTTACGCGATACGATATTATTTTACGCGATACGAATATATTTCACTTTACGCGATACTATATTACTTTACGCGATACGAATAGATTTCACTTTACGCGATACTATATGAGACGACTTAGTCTGGGCATAGGCTCATGAATAGTGTCGATTTTATACAAGGGTTTGGGGGGTCATAATCTAAAACTAATCTAAATTTAAAATTAGGCAATGTGTTTCATCTGACGAAAATACCAAAATTGACCGGTTGGTCTGTGGTAAGAACCACACGAAGGGCGCCAGCCGAAGTAACTCGACAATTTAGATGTCGAGGAAACACATTTTATTACGAAATAATTACGATGGAAAATTTTGAAACAAAAAGAAAAATAAATTGACCAAATTTTAACGCGAGAGAAAAAAAGGATTTTTTTTTTTTTTTTTTTTTTTTTTTTCAAACATTATGACGAGCTCGTAAATTTACATATACGTAAATCTACAGCTAACTCGAGTTTATCCGGCGCTTCGTATACCTGATATAATACAACAAAGGAAAAGGTTTCGAGTGCCGATAACGTTGGTCGAACGTAGATGGTTTAAAAATCACATTCGTATGAGCGAGATTATTTGCACCGACATACGATCAACCCACACGTAACGTATCGAAACAGAACGTTTGATTTTTCAAGTCTCAACTTCGATAAGCAGTTCTTTTGTTCTACCTATCCAAGTTGAAACTTGGGATAAATTTAGGATAGGAAAATTACGAATGAGAAATTTTTGGGAAAAATTTTAAAAGGAATCAATACGTACCCACGATGTAATTTAAAGTACAGCAGCAGTGGGTTACTAGCTGGATATACCAAGACGTCATACTCCACACTCCTGTTGTACATGAAATTACACCCTGAAGCACATGTTGAATTAAGTAGGCATTTTTAGTAGGATGGACTACGATAGGCAACCTCTCTCGGGCCCCACGTTGGGCGCCATTTTTCTCTGTGACATTGCTGGAAAAGGGGGTCTAGATAAATAAAAAATAAACATAAAATAAAATTTCCAGCTGGGAAGGAAGAGGAACGAGAATCAGCGATTAACCTATCTCTATTATTAGAAAATGGGATTTTAGGATAACGTGTTAGGTGGGAAAACTAGCTCAAGGAATAGGGAAAAAACAAGTAGGTACGTTTTGGAAATGTTGACAAGGATAGGAAAAGCAATGCCACAAAGAAGAAATACCCTACACCTACACACGTAAAAAAAAATATTATTAAATTTAGAACCAAAAAGTAAAGCGAGTAATTTTGAAATCCAAAAAGAAGTAAAGTAGAGAAAAAACATGTATCGGGTAGGTATCGACCTACCTGACGTATCTACAACGAAAATTGTATCTCAAAATTTCTAAAAATAAATAAATAAATAAAAATACCACGATGGTAATTTTCAACTCTAAAATCAAAAGAAAAAGGATCCTGAAAGGATCATATCAAATTTGGGTGTGCCTGATCAGACGATCAATTTATGGCAAATGAAAATAAACTTAACTCCATGATGGAGTATTTCAAAGATAAAAAACTAAATTCTAAAAACTAGTGGGGAATTTTGGGGGGACGAAAAAAAAAAGAAAATCGAACACTACCACTCACCTAGCCCATGGCTAAACTACCCTAGCCTTGCATTTTGGCAAAGACGACTCAAAATTCACACTAGAGAAAAAAATCTTTTAGAAATCATATTAACACCAACTCAGATAATAAACCGTCTATTCTGACATTACAATAACATATTGAAGCGTTCGAGCTTATTGAATATAATCTTACGAAAAACGAATTAACAAAGACTAGGACTCCGCCTATCGGACGACTTTTAAAAGTCTATTAAGAGTAGGTATCCTAGTTTTCAATATCACAGTTTTGCATAAAAATTAAGTACCTAATGATTTTTACTCCATTTTTAAAAAAAAAATTTTGCTCAAAAAAAAAAAGATTATAATATTGAAGTTTTATTTCAAGTACCTACCTGGTTACTCTAAAAAAATTGAGAAAATTTTTTATATTAAAAGAACTGATTTATGGAAGGATTTGACAAAGATGTACTCCCTGCGGAGGGCGAGCTTTCCTCCACCAAAATGAATTCAATTTCAAAAATCGACGTCGAAAAATTTTGGAAAATGTATTAATTTAGGAAATTCCATTTTTTTCGAACCACTGCCAAAAATTCAATTTTAAATATGAAATTTTTTGAAATGTTTACGTCCAAAAATTAGAGAAAATAATGACGAAAATTTTTGAAAAAAATATTCCACAATCCACATGTTGAAAAAATGAAATGCTACTACCTATTAAAAATTTCCGTATTTTTCGAACCCCTACCAACAATATTTAATTCTTCAACTAAATGTAGCAATATTTTCTAAAAAATAAAAAAGTAAACAAATTCACTCAATAAAAAAACGACGTGTGAGAATAAGTATATACTTCCCATGCACGAATTGAAAATTTTAAAACTTTTTTTCAAATAGAACACTGAACACAATTAATTTTAAAATTTTGTATTTTTTGAACCCCTCACGTAAATTAAATTTTTAGACAATTTTTTTTAAACAACAAAGTTTGAAAAAATATATACCTGGTACCTAAGTATAGAAATTAATGTTGATATAAATGGAAAATGTAGGTATTATTTTTTTTTTTTAATTTTTAAAATCTGAAAAAATTCCGAGAATAATTTTATGTGATAAAGAAAAGATCCCGAGAGTAACAGCAAAAAATTTCAAAAATTCTAAAAATAATGAACACCTTATCGCCTGGTCCACCTACCTCGTAACTAATGTATTTTTTCTTTGAATTGCAGATTGACACATCGAATAACGTTGCCGACGTCATTTCTTCCAGATTTTCCAACATTTTGTACTTCGATCCTTTAGGTTGTGCTCGTAAATTCATTTGTTATTCGGCTTGTAAACCTGCGTCTAATTTAACACAAAGTGAAAACAATTTAGTTCAAATGTTCAGGTAAGCAATTTCCTCTTAACATTAACCAGGTAAACATAACTTAGACGAGAAAATTATATTTAGGGAAAAAAAATGCACGACAGCAAATAAAAATAAGCAACGGAATAATCCGATAAGATTTTTCAGAATATACCTACATTTTACGTTTGATGATGAAGTTCCATGTATAAATATGTAACTCGATCCAAGTATTTTGTTGATTAGCTCTATTTTAATTCTACTCATTCGTAAAATAAACATTACAACAACAAAATCCGCGAATATAATTGTCGAACTTAACCTTGTTACGCAATCAGTGCATCGATAATAATTAAATATAATTACAATCATTGAAACGTAATTAACAATGAGCTGCGTTAGGTATAAATTGAGCATAGGCCTATTCCTAATTCGTCTTCATATGGCATACATTTTACAATAATAAAACAATTTGTTGATTTTTTTTTTTTTTTTTTTACAGAATAGATCACAGTGAAAGTTCTAAAGATCACAAGGCGTTTAAAATTTTCCAAAGTGCTGCACATCTAGGAAAAATTAGTAAAAATATAACACTTTGTGAAAGAGCTTACAGATCTTGTTATTTAACTAATAAACAATTACATAGTATTTATGCATTTTTATAATAATTATTAAAATAAGTACCTACCTATTTTTTTCTCATTTTTATTATGTAAATATGTGTATTATTTGGATCTTGTGATTACAATTTTTTTATTTTTTAAAGTTACCACAGGTTACCTGAAGTAATTACTTGATATGTTAAAATAGGTACCTACCAAGGTAATGATTAGGTATCCTACTGAAATATCAAATGAAAAAAATATTTGAAATAAAAAATAAAAAAATTGGTATATTTTAAGAGAATTTTTTCAATTAGAATTAAATTTTTGTAATCAAAAGTTTACTTATACGAATTGGAGTAAAAAAAATTCTATCTCATAGAAACCTATTCTAAGACTATTCGTGTGCTCATATACGTACATTTACTATCGAATCAAAACCCAATATTAAATTAAGAAACGGAGGCTGTTAATACTTAAAAAATAAATCGTACCTTAATCAGTGATTTTTATTTCTCAAACAAAATAACATTTAAAAAAAAATGTGATCATCGTTGCACCAACAGGTCAAAGAAATCTCCTCGATAACTGCAGGTTTCGTCGACAACGAACTAGAAAATAAATATGGAACAGTTCGATGAAGAGAAACCCGAAGTGGTCTGAGGATTTGGATTTTTCAAGTGCGTTAAAAAATCACAAGTGCAGGTAAAATTCAACACCGATAAATACCTGGTTATATTCACTCAATTACCATGATTTTGCCAGAGTTTTTACCACTCGTGCTCGTAATACTAAAACACATACTGCTCTAGGAAAGTATAACAATTCAGTAGGGCCGTTCAAAGTCAATAATTTTTACAATGTATATCGGTATTGCTACAGGAACTAAGCTTTGTTATTTGGAGGGGAATCGACTGGATAATGCTTTGCATGTCGGTATCGCATCCAATAGCCAAAGGTTAGATACAAATCTGTCATGTAATTAATGAAAAACAATGCGGCGTATTTTCACCATAGTGGAAGCTCGTTTGATGTGGAGGGGGCAGGTTGTTTTTTTTTTTTTTTTTATTATAAGGCGATAACGTGTTACAAATTTACAATGCGATTAATTTTTTGATAATTTGATCGTTTGTTACAACGAATTTCTAATTTAATAATTTTTTTATCTGCAAAATTAAAAAAAAAAAAAAAAAAAAAAAAAAAAAGGATACCCTTTCATTACTCTTTTGATTAATATGGGTACTCGTCGTCTATTTAACCTATTTCATCAAATGTAAACAAACACTTGTGTAACCAAATTAATATGTTGTTAAAAGGAGCAACAACAATAACAAGAAGATACAACGATAGTCATAATACCGTACAAAATACGTAAATAAAAAGAATGAATTAACATTTAAAATTATTCCAAGAGTGAACCATTTCATTATGATAATACGTTGAATCACAATCAAGAAAGTTGTTAGTACCTAAGCTTCCGAGGAAGTGTAATTAACGATGCTGCTTGTTAGGTAGGTACTTGTATGTATCTTGTAACATTACAGAGGACTATAGCGATGGTGTTGTTGTTCTTATTAAAAAAAGAAAGACGATTTAAGCATAGCTTAGGTTTACATAGCTATGCGATAATTCGTTTCGTGAAATTTACGACAAACGTGTGCAAATTAAACATTGTCATTGTGTTGTGTAGGTCACAAATTGAATAATTTTCTGCGGAGTACTTATTGTCTATTTCTCGGTGATAAAAATATTTTTGAAAAAAAGAGGCGTAGCGGTCAGGTTGCTGCTTAAGAGCCGAATTTTATTCGTAATCTTTTAATTTGAGGCCTAAAAAAAGAGGTGAGGATGACTTGAGAAGCTGAAAATTGTATGTATATGTAGAAAATAATATTGCTCCACATCACTGGTGCAAATTTCAAAATTTTTCGTAATTTATTGAAAGTGTTCGAGAGGTCTTCAAAAAAAATGAATTCATCACAAATTTGACCCTCCAAAGTAGAAATACCCAAAAGCACATTTGGTTTGAAATTTATGATTTTCAAAAAACCTAAAATACATATTATCGAACCTAGAAAGAGTACCATGCACCCACATTAAAGGAGCCTCGAAGCACTTTAAAAATTTTGGTGCCCAAGCTCTTTTTTTAGTCGGTAAATTTCTTGGGAGGGGTAATGTTTCTTTTTCTTTTTTTTTTGAAAAATTATCGAAATTTTGGCAATGAGAAACAGCTTCTCCTTTCAAGAAGTACCCCTCTACCCACTACTTCCACTGAGCAGTTGTATATGAAATATTTTCTCAATTTTTTTAGAACAAAAAAATTTCCAATTTTAAAATGATTTTTTTCCGATTTTTAAATTTTTTCAAGAGTGGAAATCTTTCAATTTTTATGCAATTTTTTTTTTTTTTTGAGAAATAATACCTACCCAAGTATAAATTTTTATCACACATTTTTGAAAAAAAAGAACCTGGCTTTAAATCATTTAAAAGAAAAAAAATCTACATTTTTTTAGATTCTAAAATTCTTAGAGAAAAATATCTCAATTTTTTATGGATTTTCTTTTGAATTTTCTTGTAATAAAAAATTTCAAAATTTCCACTAAAAAGAAAATTCTCAACTTTTTTTTAAGAAAAAATTTTCAATCATTTTTAATAGACTGTACATTTTTTTTTAAATTTTGAGAGTAGAAAATTTTCTTTATTTTTTTTTGGAGGGGGGATAATGAAAAATTTATCATTATCTTAGAACTTTTTTTTTCAATTTTTTAGAATAAACATTTTTAACAAATTGCAGAAAAATACTTCATCTTGATTTTAATGCAGATAAAAAGTTCTATTCTTCCTCGGAAAGCAATTCTTCATTTTTGGATAAAAAAATCGTAATTTTTCTGGAGAAAAGAAATCTGAAATTTCTTGGGATAAAAAAATATAATTTTTCTATCAGTAGGTAGGTAAGCGTAAAAAATTTTTCAATATTTTTAAAGTAAAAAAATTTCAATTTCTTTCGAAGAAACAATCGTACAATTTTTATGCAAAAAAGATTTATGATTCGAGAAAAGAATTTCATGTTTTTAAAGAAAAAAGTCTCAATTCACCCTTCAATTTTTTTGGAGAAAATAAATCCCTAAGTAAATTGATGCAGAAATTTTTTAAAAATTTTTTTGAGGTACGTACCTACCAAAATAAAAAGTAAGAATTTTACACAATTTTTTGAAGTAGTTAAGACGTACTAAGAAATTTTTTTAATTTATAAAAAAAAAAATTTTTGTTTGGGATTAGCTGGTGTGGACGCCTTTAATTTTTTTTTCGTGCAACATCTGAAACATTTTCACATTCTACATTTTTCAATCAATTTTTTAAGATTTTTAATTTCCTTAGAATAAAAAATTTCGCAATTTTTTTCAAGAATAAGCCTCTCAAGCTTTTTTTTTTATAAAAAATTCTCAAATTTTTTGAAAGGAAATTTCAACGTTTTGAAGAAAATTAATTGGTTCATCTGTAGGTACAGAAAATCATCTCTAAATTTCTTCTCTCAATTTTTTCTAAAAAAATTACTTTTTTTGTTATTAGGTATATATTATTTTTTCCAGGAAAGAAAACTCTTTATTTTTTTTTTCTTTTGTTAGAGGAAAACAAATTTTAATCCTGGGAAAAAATCTCAAATTACCTACGTCTCAATTAAAAAAAAAACTTCCATTTTCTTATAGCAGAAAATTTTTTTCTTGTGTTGCAATACTTTACTTACTTAAAAATATTCCTTGAATCCTTAAAAGATTCTTGAAATTTTTTGGAGTAAAAAATTTGTTGACTCTAAAACACTTTTCGTTTTGGACTGATCTTTTTTTTCTTTTTTTAAATGAAATCCTTCAAAATTTAAAAAAAGAAAATCTTTACATTTACTTTGAAATAAAAATATTTTATGTTTGACTGTTTGTGCAGACCATTTATTTTTTTCGAAAAGCGATCTTTTTTTACGTACTTGTGAAAATTTCATATTTTTGAAAAAGATTTTTTCGGTCAAAATCACTTCATTTTGATGCAGATTTTTCTTTAAATTTTGATTTTTGAAATAAACTTTTACTTTTAGAGAAAAAAAATTTGATTTTTTTTTTGAGAAAAATCCGTAAAATTTTTGGGAACAAAAATTTTTCATTTTTTTCAAGTGAAAATTTTTTTGAACTGTTGAGTTTTTTCAACAAAAAAAGTTTCTCTTTCCTCTTTTCCTTTTTTTTCTCGAGGAATAAACCTTCTACTTCTGGAGATAAAAATCTATGGTTACCTATGAAGGAAAATCCCTGATTTTTTTTGGAATAAAAACTTTTTCAACTTTTTAGTCTAGACTTTTAAAAAAAAGTTGTTTTTGTTTTGCCTGTTATCATTTTCTTTTGTTTTCTTTGTTGGTTTTTTTTAGAGAAAAAATCTCATTTTTGGATTAATAAATTTTTATTATTGTTACTGAGTAAATTTTGGAGAAGAACGATTTCTCAATATTTTGTCGAAAAAAATCTCAAAAATATTTTAAGTACCAAGAGTTGAAATCGTTTTCTCGGGCCCTTATGGAAAATTCAGGCCCGATTCAAGTGCACTTTTTGCACTCCCTTTTACCATCGTTGCCAGAGGGAGTACTCTGGGATCCATCGAAAAAATTCTAAAATATGGCAGAAGCTTGAGGAGATGCTCCGGGTCAATCAAAAAATAAAAAATAAAATAAAAAAAATCATTAACAAAACTAAAAAAAAAACATTTTTGACGAAATCTAAAGGAATTGGGGAAGGTAGAAACAGTGAGGGGGATTAAAAAATTAAAGGAATAGTTCTGATTCTGATTGAAAAAAATTCGTATATATATCCCAAATTTCCCCCATTTTTTCTTCTTTTACTTTGATAAAAATAATTTAAAAGAAAAAAATTTTAAAGAATAAATTCGTAAATTTTTTTGTTCTTTGAATCTCTTTTATCAAAAATGTGAACTATTTTTTCAATTTTTCAATTTTTTTCCTTTTTGCTCACAACTGTTTTCTTTTGTTTTTATTTTTAATTCATTTTTTTTTTCATATTTTGAAAATGAATTCTGATTGAAAAAATTTATTAAAATTTTCAAATTCCAGTAATTCCACCAAAATATTGGTCAATTGTATTAATTAATTTTTTTCTGATTTTAAATGGTATTTTGCTTGAACAGGATCCCACTATACCTACACTTGACACCAGAGACCCAAAAGAGACGAGAAAATTCGTAATGTTTAAACGTCCAAAGGAGTCCAAAACATGATCAGATCAAGTCATCCCATTCTCCCACCCCCCATTTTTAAATCAGGTCTCAGTATACAAAAGTCATATTTTTTTCTTCAAATTCGACTAAAAACATCTTAGCCTAGAACTTGGAAAAGACTATAGATTATAACTGATGGGTTATCTACCTTTTAGTACGTATTAGTATTATCTTTTATGCTCGCAGAATAATGCACAGTCATCAATTGTATTTTCCATTCATTTCTAGAATATGCAAAGTAAAGTAAAATTTACGCTGATATTTGAGGAGTACCGCAGTAGTCAGATACAATGCAATAACTTTGTACCGTTTTTATGTGCCATGCAGCATGTACCTACTACCTAGTTACCTACTCGTTCATGCAACAATACTCATTGCAACTTGCACTACACACACCCGAGCCAAGCGCAATTCCACGCATAGCGTGCGCTTGAAAATGCAACGTGAACATTTTTGATTTATCATTCAAGTTGGTCATCATTGCATCGGTGATGTAGTAGAACGACGAATATTACAGAACATTACATTTTTGACCGGAAATTTATATCCGTAAGCGTATAGATGGGAGTATCCTGATCGTAAAATACAATTCCGGTGTATAATTGAAGTGTGAACGGAACACCTCTCCTAAACATCGTCGAATAAACATTGCATTATCAATAGCAATGCTCTTGTATCCTTTCCTCTGCTGTGTTTCTGTTTCAACTTGTAGGTATTGTTCAATTTTCCAAAAAAAAAAAAAGTTGAACTATTATAAGATGCAGTAGTCGAGGTATAGTCTAAACGAGAGTAATTTTGCAGGAAGAAAACATACCTACATTTACGAGAAGCCGCAGACGTCATAAATTACAAACTCGTTTTCAGGTTGATTTTACCGGTATGTAATCCTATAGTGGAAATGCTGCTTGTTCCTATGCCTGCTGATTTTTGATTTACACTTTGCAAATGTACCAGGGATTTGATCTCGTTTCTGTAGGATGAATCATCCATCGTGCTGCATAATCTGCGAAATGAAATCACATTAGACTAATGTAACTGATTTGTTTATATTTGTCGAATAAAAATTACCCATTGAAACTTTCTACAGTATTATTCTCGAATCGTCGAGTCTTTTACTAGTTTTGTTGTCAACACGTGTAGATATTAGAATAAGCAGGTGATCGTATGTAGTTTGATACTGTTACATTCGAATGTTACGACTTGCGAGTCATTTCGTGGGGTTAATTATTTTAAACAGCAGCACTTTCGAGTACGTATTTGCATCAGGTCGTTGATAGTAATTAATAATGATATAACAGAACCTAGGTACATAATTGTCGCTTATCTGCGACGATTACATCAATAGAAAATCGATTAATGGTTTGACGTCAGTGGAGTTCATTAATTTTTATAGATCCTGACGTAATTTTTTCAACTACCTATTGTGTTCATTTTGATGGGATATTGTTTCAAATTTTATATCTGCAGTTTCTTCACATATCAAGAATTTTTTTTCATTCAGGTATAGAAATTGGAAAAAATTTAAATTAGTTTTGAAAAAAAAAAAAAAAAACCGGAGTACAAAATTTTTAAAATTTATCCACAAACATCTATTCTATTTCAAGTTAGTAGGTCTAGGTACCTACCTACCTAATTTTACTCTATCAATACAAGTGAGATACTCAGAAGTTACGATGACCTCAAATTACAAATTTTTATTATTATTATCTACATTGGAGGCATTTTGATTGACGATATTAATAAATGAGTGGTATTATCTACCTAGTGCTGATTTGCACGTGATGGAAGAATTTTGATTGAAATTTTCCGGAAATGGAAATCTCTTTTCATTAAATAACGTTAAAAGAAACATTATAAAATGAAATACCTTTGTAATTTTCAAAGATTTCGAATTTTGATTATCAAAGGTATTTTAATGGAGATGAAATCAATCAAAGCGATACGGTAAGTTTCATTTTCCTTCAATGTTTGTGTAGCTTATTTATTCAAGTTCGACGTTAGCCTGGTTATTGCCTTGATTTTTGAAGGCACAATTCACTCAGATAGATTCTCCATAAAAGAGGTAAAAAGACAAGCGATTTATTCAATTTTAAATTAGTATACATACAAAAATCTGAATTTTCTTGGAATAAAAAAAATTACAATTTTTTAGAAGTCAGCTTTAAAAAAAGTTATAAATTTTTTTAAAGTGAAAAAATCGATAAAAAAAACTATGTATCATTTTCTTGAAAAAAAAAATCTCTCTCTTTTTAAATAGAAAAAAATTCCTAATTTTTTGGAAATAAAAATTATCTTTGGGAGGGATTCATAAGATAATTTTTTTTTGAGAAAATGCTCATTTTTTGAAGGAAAAAATGTCTTAGGTACCTACATTGTTATAGGAAAAAAATCTTTTAATTTTTTCTAAAAAAAAAATTTTCAACTTTTGGAACGATTTTTTTTTAAGAAGTATTTTAGAGAAAAAAAGCTCTCACTTTTCCTGAAGAAATAAATTTCTCAATTTTTCTAGCGTAAAAATTCTTTTAAATTTTAAGAACGAAGTATCTAATTTTTAGAAATAAAAATTCTTTATAATTTTTCAATTTTATGAAAGGAAACAAATTTTCAATTTTTTGAGAGCAAAAATATTTCACAAATTTTTGAAGAAAACGACATAGAAAAGTTTCTGGATTATTCTAGAGGAACAAGATTTATTTACATATTTTTGGAGTTGAAAATTTTAAATTTTTTTTGAATAATTAGATTTTTTATTTTTAGAACAAAAAAATCAATTTCATGTCTCAATATTTTTAAATAGGTTTAGGTACATATTTTAATTTTTTGAAAGAAGAAAATTATATTCCAAATTTTTCTGGAGTAGAAATATCACTCAAGTATTTGATGAAAAGAAAAACTACAAAATTTTGTAGAGAAAAAATGTTTTAGATAAAGAGTAAAAAAATACCAATTATAAGGAGAAAAAATTTCTCATTACTTACCTACTACGTTAAATAATATTAATTTTTTTTTTTTCAAAATTCATGGGGAAAAACTTCTGGATTATTGTAGAGCAAAAAATATCTTAATTTTGCGGGAAAGAAATTCTCAATTTTTGGAGCAATTTTTTTTTATTTTATGAAAATGAAAAAAAAAAAATTTTTTTTTTGTACCTAACAAAATAGGTAAGTACATACATTTATTGGAAAAAAAATTCTTTGATTTCTGGTGAAATGAATTCCTCAATCTGATTTTTGTTGAGGGTAAAAATATTTCTCAATTTTACTGCAGAAGAAGAAGATAATTTACATATTTTTTTCTTTAAAATCTAATTTTTTTTCAATAGGTAGGTATAGGTAAAAAAAAAACTTCAAAATTTTTGAAAAATATGGAGCCGAAATATTTCTTAAATTTTTGAAGGAAAAGATTTCCAAAATTTTATGGCGACAAAAATTTCTAGATTTATATATTTTTGTTTAGTAAAAAAATATACGGTTACTAATTTCAAGAATAGAAAATTTCTCAAATTTTTTAAGAAAAAAAAAATCTGTTTTTTTTTTTTTGGTAGAAAACAATAGGTAACTAGGTCAATTTTTCCAAAGTGAGTTTCTTCTCGACTTTTTTCTCACAAATATTAAAAAAAAAAATTTATAGAGAAAGATTTCTCATTTCTTTTGGAGTAACTATAAATATTTATCAAATTTTGGGAGTAAAATCTCTAAAAAACCTTAGAAAAAAAAAGGTCTCTCAATTTTTTGAAAGAAAAAAAAAATTAATAATTTTTTTGGGATGAAAAAACCTGATTTTTTTAGTAAAAAAATGGATGGTACATATTATTTTTTTGGAGAAAAAAATAGTTTTTTCAGGGTTAGAAATATTTCTAAAATTTTTTAATAAAAAATCTCTAAAATTTCCACGAAAAAAAATTCTGAATTTTCTGGAGCAGAATAATTCCTATCGGGGTAAAAATTATTTTTTCGACTGCGATTTTTGAAGAATAAAGTCATATTTGTTTTAAACCACTTCAAACCCAAAGTTATGATATTCCAAAATTGGATAAAAAAAATCCAAAATCCTTTCAGTTTTTGCTGTTTTTGAGATGACTTTTTTTTTTAGAGAAGAAGTCTTGCAACTTTTCTCGAGAAAAAAAATCCTCCAAAACGTTTTTAAAATTTTTGTAGGGAAAGATTTTTTGATTTTTCTGGAATAAAAATATTTTTGGAGAAAAACTATATTTATCTTTAGACAAAAAAACACATTTTGTTTCTAATTTTTTTAATCTAATTTTTTTTCTCAAGTAGGTACCTAAGAATGTTTTTCAAATTTTTGTGGATTAAATTTTTTTGGAGAAAAAAGTACATAGGTGTACCCCATTCTTTTACGAATAATTCGTGCTGGTAGGTAACTTTGTTTCATTCTCATAGATTAAGAATAAGTAATTAAATACAAGTATGAATCATCTGAAAATTATTATTCTTTATTCCATTAAACAAATATTAGCGAAGTAATTATATTTAGAATAATAGATAATATCTGTACTTCGATTTGTCGTCAATCACCTGTGTGTAGCTATGAAGCTTTATTTTCAACGAAATACAGTTCAGTTTAAATTCCATTACGTTATCAATACAGAAAATTGAACAATATGTAGTTAGATATTCTATTTTTAGCCAAGTCTTGAACTTGACATTCGAAAAGTTTTAAGCATTTTATTGTAATTTTATCAAATGAACAGAGCGTAAGCCAAATATTGCAAAACACAATCACTTGTTTACATCAACTCGCATCGTCTGCCAAATTGAAGTCATACTTTTTATATATTTTTGTTACATTTGCGAGTAAGTATACCTGCTCATAGATACAAGTCTAGAAAATTATTCGTTTTGCATTATTTACGATAGGTACCTATCATCAGAACTCAAATCAAAATACTGACTTCCTATATAGAAAACTTTTTCAAAAAGAAAGTCTAAAAACGACTTTATAAAATTGGACGAGCGACGCACGATAATTTATAGAAGCGCGAGCTAAATTTGGGCTAATGGCTAAATACGACTTTAAAGTCGTAGGACGGAAAATAAGTAAGTTACGAGGAGGCAATTCAGCCGATATAGATAGTTCCGGGTGCTTAGTTACGAATGGCTGGTATTCAGGTATTATTCCGTAAGTAAGTTACCGCGAGGTTGGGTCGGTCAGGGCCTATAAAGAAGCATGGGTATGAAAAGAATGCAAAGAGCGAAGAGGTTTTGCCATCTTATTACATTGAATCTTGTCTCATCAGACGGGAGATGGAAGGTTGCGAAGAGGAGTTATCGGGCGCAATGCCTCGCTGTTATTTATTTGTTAGATAATCTGGCACATTCGAGTGCACGGACGTGGGAGAAAGAAAGGCATTGACCTATATTTCGACGAACACGATGCCGAAGGCAGGGCAAAGTAGGCTATGACAAGGAAGCAAGTATACCCAACACGACCAGTGGGAGATAGAGTAGAAAGAAATTCACTCGCCGGAAGAGTAAAAGAGATGGAGAATATTGCAGCTGCGTTTGTTCTTCGTTCGTTTGCACCATCACCATTCCGCAAAAAGAGGATTTTTATGCCGGTATACGCCGCGTTATTAGCGAGTTATCAATAAACAGCATATCGCCAGTGTGACACAACTTTCTCCTAATCACGGTCATCTTTTTTTTTACCTTTACTTCTCTACCGTCTTGTTGTTGCTTTTTTTGTACGAGTATTACAATCCCACCGCGTCGTATTTATGCGTATTTTTACAGCATAAACCTTTTAATTGACCTAATATTCAAATGAAATCATCTGAGTACGTTGCCCTGCATTTCCTTTCGTTCGTGTCTTTCTTCTAAATACATGCTGTTTCGTTTCTAATCCGTAGGCCATGTAATATGGAATAATTTAAGCTGGCGCTCGTTTAATATAGTTTCAAGTTCCCTTTAACGAGCGGTCGTTTTGAAAAAAACTCATGAAATTTAATAATTGGCGACCGACTTATCAACTAAACTAAACTAGAAGAGTGGAGTACTTACAGAATTGAAAATTTTCATTTTTCTGCAATGTCGACTGTCGTAGCTAAGTCGTAGCACTCGTAGCCTCGTAGGTGAAAATAAATGGTGAATAAAACAATATCAAAATACGTTCTAACAATAACGGTGAAAAATTTGAATAAAAGGAGGAACAAACTACTAAACTAGAACAGAAGTAACAGAACTACAGAACTTGAACTAACAGAAACAAAAAAAAAAAATGTTTAAAAAAAAAATAAAAAATTTTAAAAGTGAAGGGGGCAAAAAATTCATTTTTGGACTTTTCGAACAGGCTTTGAATATTTGACAACGTTGCAATTACACTGATAAAAAATAATTGTTATCATTAAAAAATTCCGCCATTTCATTTCCCATTTTCCATCATCTTCGGTAAAAAGACCAATTTTCTGAATTTTCATCCAATTATCACGTATTTTCTCAGCTTTGTCATTTCTTAAGTGAAAAAATTCAATCAGGATTTCTTTTTCAGTGCATCTGCATCGTGTGCTGTGTGATTTCTACAGTTTCAAGATCAAATATTTCTACAAACAAAATCAAAGTAAGTTTTGGTTTGAGCTTTGAGCTTGAGCTCATTTCTCATCTATTCAGCTACCCTTTAAATGAAATTATCTAGTTGTGTATTTTATACAGTTCAATTTTTACTTCGATGGCAAATAAAGGACCAGGTAGTTTACGTAACGTCTCAAGTGATTCAGTGATTGTCATCATGGTAGTTATTGACCTTTGAAAAAATTATAAATTCCAATTGTAAGACGTAATCGAAGCCTTGAACTTGAGACAGCATGCCGAATAGCAATTTGTTAGTCTTGATGAAAAAATATTTCTGTTTATTCACGAGGTTTATTATATTTACAAATCAAGTAGTGCGAATACAATTTTCGCATAAACTTTCAATTAACATTGTAGACAGATTTTATCATTTCCATTTTCGAACAATAGTAAATTACGTTAACGAGATATTCGTTGAATTTTTATAACATTTGCACGATGATGAGTTCTCTAGATCAAAATGAGAGATACGTACGTTACACAATTGAAAATGATTTTGTTTGCACTGTAGGTTTTTAAAATCCCCGAGTGTTATGAGTTAAATTTGATATTTATCTAGTTTTGCCAAGAATTGCCTGCCATAATTTAAATTTGATTGCTTAAATCCTACATATTGATTGTACTGTGCTGAAGTAGATATGCAGATGTTAGATATTGAGACGAGTGGTAATTTATAATATTATTTTTTGCTTTCTTACGAAATGTTTTAATCCATCTAGCAATCCTTGATCTGTCGCTGGAATTGATGATGAGCCATTTTTCATACATTTCGTCGGAAGTTTTCCATTAAAACGGAAGCAAACTACTCGATCGCCAATTGGAAAAATTCGATTCGAATGGATACGAGTACTTGGTGTGTTACAGAATGCAAATCCATCTTGGAGATTTTCTTGGTAAATGTTTCAAATTATCAATCATTAAATAATATGATAAGGAAAAACAGCTCAACTTAAATTAGGTGTTAGGTAGTAGGTACGTGTTGCAAACATCCACGTAATCGATATCTTAATTCGGGGTGCTTTACCAAATGGCTCAACATTGGATAAATTTTCAAACCGAATCAAGTTATCGATATCGAAAAGTATAACTTTGTTAAAGACTATTCTTAATTCATATACAAAAGGAAACCTGTAGAGTTCTTTTATGTGTTACATTGTTGCCGATTACGTTCACGTATTTAGTCCAACGATAAAAATATTTAGGCTATTCATCCTGTTCTATTCCTTTTGCAGACTAAGTCAACGAACTGTTCACTTTCAATTTTTCAACTCGAACGTGTTATTGGCTGAATTGAATTGGAATTTTCAAAACTGTTTTGGCATCGTTTCGTTATCGTACTCAACAACGCTTTCATTCGGATCGTGCTTTCGGGAGGTAAACCGAATGAGTTTAATTTTATTAATTTGTCTTTTATACATGAAAAACGATTTATTAGAGTTTGCTAATTACGTGATTTATTTTGAGAAATGGCAATAAAGCCGATCAACTCTCGAGGGATCGATACGTTTTCATTAGCCGTAGACTTCGCTATTCAATTGCCATGTTTAATGCGGAATAGCTCGCTCCAAATACATAAGTATTGTGAAACGAAAGAAGTGGTTATGTATTTTTTGAAAAATAGCTCCTACAGGAATTCTAAAGGCTGCCTTGATTGTCTGATTTATTTTTAGGGTTTCGGTAATTTACTGCTAGTGTGATGAATTGCGGTATCTAACGTTAGGGTTCGTTTGAAAAGAAATAATTTCACTTATCTTGGAATCACTTTTAGACCTACTCGCAGGGTTTTCTAGTTTAAATACTTAATGATGATTGAATATTTTTGTTCTCAGATTGATACCAGTTTCGAAAGAAAAATTTGACGATTCGAAGAAAAGTTTGTTTCTAGGGTGAGTTTATTACCATTTTGCATAGGTAAATTTATATTAATAAATATGAAAGCTTCCCTATAAATCTCCCTGAGTAGTAAAATATGGAAAATTGAAATATAGGTACGAAGTTGCAAATTTTAAAAATATTCGAATTTTATTATCGCGAAAAATTTATGAAAATTTAAAACTAGCGAAATTAAAAGCTCGGAAATAAGTAGTTTTTTTAAGTGGTAATTTTTGTCATTATAATTTTTTTTTCAACGTTGGGCTTTCTTCTTTAAATTTTTGGATTAAAAAAAAAAAACTATTCAAGAAATTACTCTCGAACTACTGAGTGAAAAAAAAATGTCAAAACATCATTTAAAAAATTCTTTTAGTAAGAAAAATATTTTAAATTGGAAAAAAAATCTTAAGAATTTAAAAAAATCTCCGAGTCTTTAAAAAAGATACTTATCTAAAAAAATTGCCAGTTTAATTAAAAAATTGAAAAATTCAAGTTGTGAAATATTTTTTTAAAAATCTAGACTAACAATTTCTTTTAAATCACAATGAGAGTTCACTTGAAAAAAAAAAAAATATATATCAAATTAACAACTTCGAAAAAATATCTCTCGAGGAGTATTTTTGTGAAAAATTCTCTCGAAAAATTGCAAAATTACAAAAAAATCTCACGAGGGAATTTTTGAAAAACTTTTCAATGAATCTTTAAAAAATGAAAAATCTCTCAATCAGTGTAAAATTAAAAAAAAAAAAAAAAAACTTCAAAAATTCTAAAAAATTTGATTTTTAGCATAGTATATGCTTTTACGATAACCAAAATGAAAAAAAACGACAGAAAAATCCGATACTAAAATCCGAGACCAAATTGGGTTAGGTTAGGGTACATTAAGTTAGGTTTGGATGACATAAAAAAAACTTAGAAAATTTTTAATAAATTCGATTTTTTAGACATTTTATCAGACATTCTGAAACTTGGAAATTTTTTCAGAAAGATGACTTTCAGACATTTTGAAACTTTTTTATGACTTTTGGTCATTTTGTCAGACATTCTTTTTAAATAAATTTTTTAAATAAATTTTATGACTTTTGGACATTTTTTTATTACACCTTTTAGATTTTTAAATTTCTATGGAAATTAATAATTCGTGACTTTTAGACATTTTATTACAGAGTAAAAGCATATACTATGTTTCATACTTTCAAACGTAGTGTGGAAATAGAGTCAACCAGGAGGGGTCCCCCTGGCGAGGCTTTTTTTAAAATTTTGGAACTTGACAAATTAAAAAGTATCGAGTGTTCCTTAAAGAAAAATTATAGTTTTCCCTTGAAATTTTTTTTTAAAAAAGTTCTACTTAGCAAGTGATTATAAAAAAAATTATCAAGGAGTGTTTGAAAAAAAAGACTACTCAAAAATTCGTCAATTTACTTACTTCATAAAAAAATCTACAAATTATTCAAAATTTATTAAAAATTCTTTTCAACAAATTTTCAATTTTTCTTGGGTATTTTTTTTTTGTTTGTAAAGAATTGCCTCAAAAATTGCAAAATTAAAATAATGTAAATTGAAAAATATTTTGAAAAAATCGTTCAGTAAGTTTTTTAGACAAAAAATTCCAGTTGATTTTTTTCGATTTTTTTTTTTAAATTTTTGTGTCTTACAATGTTTGTGAGAAAAAAAAAACTTCAGTGAGTGTTTGATAAAAATCAAAGAATTGCTAATTCCCCCTTTTTAAAATTTAAAAGAAGTTCTACATACTCAAAATAATTAAAAAAATTCCCAACAAATTGTTTGAAAAAATCATTCAAGGACTAATTTTTTATTGATTTCCAATTCATTGATTTTTTTAAAAACTTTATCTAGTTTTTCAAAAATTTTTACGAAAAATTGCCATTTCACTTTTTGAAACGTTTCAAAAAAGTTATGCATTCATAAATTTCAAAAAATTCTTGAAATTTTTTTGGCAAGTTATTAATAGAAATTCATCTTGAATAAAAATGGTTTGAAAATTTTTTTATCAATTTGAAAAAATTATATTATGCTTTATGAAAAATATAATTTTAAAAAAATCATTATTTTTTAGGGGGAAAAATAATAAAAAAATGTTTTTATAAGTTGAAAGAGAAATGACGAAAAACTTTTTTGATAGAAATCTAACGAAGAATAAATTGTAAAAAAACATTTTGAGAAGAATTTTATTTAAAAAATTCTTTTGTCAAAAAAATAATTTTTATTTTTGATGAAAACTTTCAAAAATCATTCAGAAAACGTCCTCTCAAAAAAATATCTCGAAATAAATAAAAAAGATAGGTATTATATTTTCTTTAGAAAAATTTTTTCAAAACAAAATGTAAGAAATATAAAAAACATTTTAATTTTACAAAAAAAAAAAATATATATAGAATTTATCGAAAAAAGTATCACATTTTTGCAAAAATTAGTAATTTTTTTGGACTAAAATCAGTCTCTCGATTTAGTCATTATTGTCATAAAAATCCAATTCAATTATTTCCGAGTACCAGAAACGAAACATTTTGTCAAAATATCCGCAACCTGAAATTAAAAAAATTAAAATTTTTCAAAATTTAATTAACAGCGAAATATAAACTCGACAGCTAGAGCCAAAAAGGCGAATTTTCTTCGCAATAAACTTTGTGGAACGTAATCCATCATCATCTTCATCATGATCACGCGGCACAGCGTTCAATGACCTTTAAAAAAAATTCTCTACGCGCATATGGCTTATACTCGCGAGTCAGCTGCGATAATTTTCTTCTCCACTTTACCCCACCCGATTACAAAATTTGACCTTAGAAGACTACACTACGAACTAAAAATACAACACCCCGAACCTCCCTTTTTCACTAGTCCTAATACATCGAAAACATTCGCAACTTTATTCGTACCAAATTGCTCAAACAAAATATACGCGTTACCTATTCCACGAGTTGATCGTCGCAGTAGGTAGCTAGGTACTGATTTTTTGGCACCGTGGAAAATTTACCAAGTTCAATACTACATTGACACTTGATATTCAAAAATGGGTGGAGGGAGGGGTCCAACTGAAATTTTTGTGAGAACCAAAATTATTCCTAGGACTTGAAGCTACAACTTTTTTTTGAATTTTTTTTCAATTGGGCCCCTCCCTCCCCACCAATTTTGCATAATACTCCGAAGGTACAAGGTAGTAATGAAAAATTATAGGAATCAGAGAGGAAGGGGCTAATTGAAAAAATTTTCAAACAAAAGTTGTAGCTTGACGTCCTAGGAATAATGTTGGTTATTACAAAAATTTCGATTGGATCCCTCCCTCTCCTTCGATTTCACATGACATCAGGTAGATACATTTTCAAAATTAGGGGTGGGTCCAATTGAAAAATTTTCAGACAAAAGTTGTAGATTGAGATCCTAGAAGTAATTTTAGTTATTATAAAATTTTCGATTTGACCCTACCCTCCCCTCCAATTTTGCATGATATAACTTAGATACTTACATGATTAAAAACTGGTGGAGGTAGGGATCTAATTGAAAAAATTTTCAAACAAAAGTTGTAGCTTGAAATATTTGCAATAATTTTGATCATTACAAAAATTGTGATTGGACCCCTCCCTCCCCTCCAATTTTGAATTCAAGTATCTACTGCGGCGATCCACTCGTTCGATTCCCATCCCCTCGTTTTGATGTTTTTTTTTCTCGAAAAAAAAACACATTCGCGTGCCTGTGTCCGCGTCCGCGTCTCGCGTACGTAAAATACGCAACGCAACGCGGACATATCTACGATATTTTTATTTACGTCGCGCGTAATAATAAATTGTCGAATTGCATCGATCATCTCATCGTTGGCAATGAGACTATTACGCGTTTTGCTTGGTTTCAGCCTCGCATTATATGTACTTTCACCTGCATTCGCGTTTTCTGCCTGCTCCTTTCTTTTTATCGCGACCAGTTCATTACCTACATCGCGTTTTGCTGAAAGAAAGTACCATACGCGTCGCCCGGCCACAAACCCATCGTACCTAAGTCGAATACGCTGACACTGAAGCTTCGATAATATACGACTCGACTCGTTCTTTGCTATTTATTTACCTATATTTTGCACGTGACGCGACATTTCGTACCAATTTTATTCGGCCGGCTAATTTGAATACTTATTCGTTCGACTTGTGGTGTTCTGTGCTGTTCGTAAAGTGCCCTAGTGCCGGCTACAGTATCAAAAGTGCAACATAGATGACCCTAGGTGGGGGTATGGAAACTAGAGCAATTCATCCGGAAAGTTCAATGCTTCAGTTGCTTCATTCGCCTCGAGGTAAATGCACATTTTAAGTCGAATTTTAAAACCAACTCGTACAGATAAGACCGTCCCCCAGACGAACCCTTCACTACTCTGGTCCCGAAGAGAGGAAAATTTACCCGCACTTTTCACTACGATTGCGACTCGCATCGCATCATCGCCCAAAGAATGCGGTCATAAGGTCAAAAAACTAGTCTACCGTGAAAGTACGCGTAATAAAGTGACAGGAAAACTCGTCGACGAACGTGGATCCTCCTAAACGAGTTTTTTTCGCCATTGCCATTATTATAGCAACGATGACTAAATTATGCAAGATTATAGAAAACTCTTTTTTTTTGAAGTCTTCGCCGGTCTCTTTGTTTTTTTTTTTTTTACTTCCAAAACATCGGTCGGACATACTTGTAAGCCGAATACAAGCGTGCATCGTAATGACAATGAGTCTTATAATCGATGGGTAATTAGGTTTTTGCCTTTTGTGGACTTAATCGAATCGTATTGTTGGGTCGAATAATGCGAGTAAATTCGAACTGAACAATGTGTGCTTTTGGCTGATCTTTTCACTAGTACGAAGAAGTTATAGCTATTGAATTTGACCCGAACTGATGGTGGGAGGAGTGGGAGTTGTATCGAAGTTTTGATTTAAAATAAGACCCTTGACATGGATTTTGCGATTTGATTCGAGAGCTGGCGAAGTCTCCACTCATTAAATGATTGCATTTTATTTTTGTTCTATTTTGTATTCTTATCTACTTAATTTTTATAATTTGAATTGGAATGTGTTTGTGTTTTGTGATCGTTGCTTTCTGTGAAAATATTGAAGATTGATCTATTAGATTTCAAATTTTGAAGATTTTTGAAATAAAGAAATAATTTTAAATTTTAAAGATTTATTATAACTAGGTATTTAAAATTTTTAGAAAATGTATTCGAATTTTAAAAATAAGTTAAAAAATTTTAAAAACCACGCTTCTGTGAAATAGTAAAAATGTACTAAAAAGTAGAAAATAATCCCTTTTCCTTTTCAGAGTTTTTGAAACTTGTGCAAGATACACAATTTCTTAGTTTGTAATTTTTTCAATTTGGATCAAACTTATTTACGAAAAAGCGTGGTGAGACGTTGGCATTTATTGCCGAATGCGGCTCACCACGCTTTTTCGTAAATGAGTTTGATCAAATTTGAAAAAATTACAAACTAAGAAATTGTGTATCTTGCACAAGTTTCAAAAACTCTGAAAAGGAAAAGGGACTATTTTCTACTTTTTAGTGCATTTTTACTATTTCACAGAAGCGTGGTTTTTAAAAATTTTTTACTTATTTATTTAACTCTTTTTATCTGCTATTGTATAGTAACCAATTGAGCTGTAGTATTTAAATTCGATCAAAAGTGATACCAAAAACAGATTTGGAAGGGCAAAAACCAAGATTTCCATACCCCACATGACATTTTTGATAATTTGGAGTTTTGCCCCTCCCCCTCGAGGCCCCCGTTGAGAATTCGTAGAAAACATTACCAAAAACGGATTCCGGATGTAAGAAAACCTAGATTTTCATACCCCACACGTCATTTTTGGAAATTTTGAGTTTTGCCCCTCTCCCTTGAAACCCCCCCGTTGGGTCTAGAGTCAAAATAACATGAAAAATGAATTCAGCGTCATCGAAAACCTAGATTTTCATACGCCACACGTCATTTTTGGAAATTTTGAGTTTTGCCCCTCCCCCCTCGAAGCCCTTGATGGGTCTAGAGCCAAAATAACATGAAAAATGAATTCAGCGTCATTGAAAACCCCAGACGTCAATTTTCATAATTTTGGAGCGCTTTGTCTGCATGTTATAGCGCATTGTCTCTAAGGGCGCATTATTCAAGTTAATAGAAGCGTGGTAATAAAAACTAGCACAATGACGAAAAATTGATATAATTTTTTTTTTAAATTTTAATTTTAAAATGATGGAAATTCAGAATTTTATTGAATTTTAAATTTTTAATCAATTTTGAAAATTGTAAGAATTTTGAATAATTATTGATGCAACTTCAAGAATTTTAAAATTTTTGTTAAAATTTGTGAAATACTGAAAAATTTTGAATTTTTTATAAATTCAAAGAATTTACAAATTTTGAAATTACAAAAATTTATTGAACTTCAACACACATTTACCAGTTATTTGTAGTAATGATGAAAAATAAGTTTGAATTTTATTGTATTTTTTTTTTTTTAATTTCAGTTTTTAGGACGTTTGTTTAAATTGATGATTTCCAATTTTCAAAAATTTTCATTAATAAAAAAAAAATCTTGAAAGTTTTAATGTTTATATTGGTTATTCTCAATTTTACAATTTTTATGTTTCTCCATGGTCAGTTTTTTTGATTTTTTTTACTCATTTTTCTAAAATTTTGAATTAAATTCCATGTTGAAAATTTTCCTCAAACTGACTTTTTTTTTCTATTTTTTCATTTTCACAATTCCTACTTTTTCAAATAGAAAACGTTAACTATTTAATTAATATACCTAGAATATTATAAGCTTTCGTTTTTTTCAATTTTGAGTAATTTTATCAATATTTTTCAATTTTTCTTACTTTACTTAATTTTAGGTTCTGTTTTTCTGATTTTTTTTTTCACTTTTCAGTTATATGTTAAATTTAATTATTTAATCAATTTTTTTTAAATTATCATTTTTACCATTTCTTTATTTTTCATTTATTTGAATTTTGTATTGTTTGTTTATTTTTTCAAATTTTTATAAAGCGCTATTTTTAATAATTTACAATTTTTTCAATTTGATTTTTTCTTCATTATGAATTTTTTTGTTTTACTTTTTTTGGGGTGGGGCAGCTATTCCAAATTGAATTTCAATCTTTCTAGTTTTTTAGTTTATTTCAAATTTTGATTTCAATTTTAATGAGGTTTGTCATGTTGAAATAAATTTCCATTTTTTTTATTAATTTTTTTTTTTTTTATTACCATAATATGCAAAATGGAAAAAAATATAACAATCTTTTAAACTTGAGTTTTTTTTCAAATCTTTATTTTTGTTTTAAATTTCTAATTTTACAAAGTTTTTCTTATTGTCAGTTTTCCTTTTTTTTCCAGTATTTAGTCATGTTGAATTTAATATTCAGCTTTTAAAATTTTTTCAAAAATCGTAATTTTTATTTTCTTTTTTTTCAATTTTTTTGAACAGTGTTCTTTCCTCAAATCATTATTAGCGGAATTCAGAGTTTTTGTACCCATTTATTTTTTGTTTATTTAAACAATTTGTAATTTTTTCTTCATTTACCTAAATTAAATTCCAATCCATTTTTTACGTTGAATTTTCCCTTAAATTTTTCTTCTCTGATTCACAATAACAACCTATTTAAATTTTTAATGGAAAATTACGTCTTTCTGAATTTGAAAAAAATAATGATATCAAATTTTTATTGAAAATGAATTTTTCCCCCAATTAAACTGTTTTTTAACTTAATTTTTGAAATATTTTTACAACGTCATTTTCTTTTTTCGATTTTTATTTATTTATTTTTTGTTTTCGTTTTTATTTATACTTAATTTTGTTTTAATTAATATTTTCGAATGGTTGTATTTTTTTTTAATTTTAGTTTTTATCAAATACATGATTTTTCAAAATTTCTACGTACGCATTTGATAATTATTTTCATTGAAAGTTTTTTTCGAATTTTTTTATAAAAATATTTTTTTTATGTAGGTATCTAGTGTACGTTGAAAGTTTATTTTTTCCATTCTTTATATTTACTTTTTATTTATTTTTTTACCAAAAATTTTCAATCAAATTAATGTTTTATAATTCAAAATATTTTTAAGATTTTCCATTAAATTTTCAATGAAAAATATATACCTAATTCTAAAGGTTTCATCAATGAAAAAATTTTTTTTTTCAACTTTCACTTCGGAATAGATAACCAAATGAAAATGTTCAAATTTCGCGATTCCAAAAAATAGTTTTGAATAAGTTTTATGTATTTGGCGAATTTCTAGCGAAATAAAAATGACTAATGCCTAATTATAAAATTCAATATCACAAATCACGTACCTATTAATTAATTACCATTAAGCAAATGATGCGAAACATTAAAGCTTCTTTACCGTAATTACGATAATCACATGATCGGTAAAATTAAAAAATATATTAAGTACATCTTGATGTTTTTCTTTGACAATTTTTCGTTTTCGAAATAAAATGCAAAATTCAAATAATTTTATTTTAAGATTACAAACAGGATGCCTACTTTCATGATACACCCATTTTTCAATCTATATACAAATTTCACAAAACTTGTTCTTCGTTTCAGAGTAAGGGTACCTATAGAAATTTTCAAATTCGACTCAACGACTCGTATAATCACGTGAATTTTATCAAAATCAATCAAAATTCCAAACCATTAATCCAAATTTATTTAATTTTATCTCGTTAGATCATCAAAGTAGTATTTTCGTCGAAATCATCGCGTATATTTTGGAGGGAAAATTCCACGAGCCCAAAAACATGGAAAAAAATTCGAACAAAGAGAGGAAAAAATTTCGTAACATCGGCGCGACTACAAAGAGAGAGAAAAATACCAGGTAGCCAATCACGATCATCCAAACGTAATGACCGAATAACAAAGTTTAAAAATACACACATATTTGTAGTATATTTTAATTAAAACAGTCTTTTTTTTGAGGTCAAAACGAAATTACAACACGTACAGATAAAAAATTATCGATATAAATTTACTTCCTAGTTTGACTCGAGTTGGAGAATTTAATTAATTTTCGTTTTCGACTATAGCTCGCGTCAATAAATCACCTAGCCCGGCGCGCGGCGACCTGAACCTTATAAAAAATTTTCGATAGGAATTTTTTTCCTCTTTATTTTAAACAGTCCGCGAAATTACTATATTTCGTCTATTAACCCATCTGCAGGTTGTATATGGACAGCAACCGTTATAGAGCATTGACATGGTCAAAATAAAATCTACGAGATGGCGGCGTTATAGTGCATGGTATACGTGTAGTATGAGTTACATAGGAGAAAGATGCTCCTCAGAACGGGCGATAGATGACCTCGGTGAAAGGTCAAGATTTTTCGTAAAAAAAAATAACGTTAAATAACGTTACAACGATGATGATGGTTGAATATTAAAAATCAATACGGATGTTGATCTACTTTAGTGCCTACATGTTATATTGCAAACATGAGGTTAAAAAATTCTATTTAGACAAGCTAATTTTTAGGATTTTTAACATCAACTTCACAATACGTACGTAATTACATACTCTCCACATTTAAAAATTAAAAAAAAAAAAAAATGATTATCCATCTTTTATAAATTTTTGAAATTGAAAGTAATTCTTTAAACTAAAAATATTGATAAGATGAGATATTTATTTTACAACTTGAGGTTTTCATCTAGTGAAAAACATCAAAAATTGAAAATACTTATTTGAATTTGATTAAAACTGAAAAAATATTATGCTAAATAACAAAGGAAAAAAATTAAAAAATGCTAATCATGAAAAAGAATTAAAGTTGAAAAAATTAGAAAACTTGAAAAAAATCAATTTAAAATAAAAATTACTGATAATTGAAAGAAGTTAAGGAAAATTAAAATCTTTAAATTTAACAATTGAAATTCAATTTAAAATGACTGAAAACTGAAAAAAAAGAAACAACTCGTCATGAAAACAATTGAAAAATTGAAAGAAATAGAATCAAAATAAAAATTTACGAATAAAATGACTTTTAAGATACTTAACTAAAAAGTGAAAAAAGCAAGCAAGAAAAAAATTTACTTAGGCAAAATTTTACTGAAAAATAGAGAAAGAAAAAATTTAAGAGACACAATTTTTGAAAAATTGGAAATGGAATCAAAAATTCAAATTAAAAAAATAATTACAAATAATCAAAGAATTCAATTTAAAATCACTGAAAACTTATTTTAAAAATGGTATAAACTGACATGGAAAAAATTGAAACTGAGAAAACAGAAAATAATAGAAAATTAATTTAAAATAAAAATTGTTAAATATTTTTAATTTTTTTTTTTTTTAATTTCCAGTTGTTGATTTGAAAAAATCGTAAATTAAAAAATTAGGAAAAGTTGGCCACAGAAAAGAATAATTTAAAATTTGAAGAAATGAGATAAAATGGAGAATCACTTTAAAATAAAAATTATTGAATTTTTTTTTAAAAGTGGGAATAGTTTAAACTAAATTAATAAAATGGAATTTTATTTAAAAATACTAAAAATTGGGGAAAAATCAGAAGAAACTGGTCATATGGAAAATTCCTTTAAAAAAATTAATTAATTAAATAACTAATTGTTATAATGTAAATCAGAGAAGAAACATTTACTTAAGGAAAATTTGAAAAATTGGAAATAACAATAAAAATTCAAAGTTGAAAAAAATGGATTGAAATTTAATTTAATGAAGAAAAAATTGGAAATTGTTTAAAAACAAAAATAACTGAAAATTAAAAGTGAAAATCAGGCCCCTTATTTCGATTTTGCAAGAAGCAGGATGAATTTTCAAAAAAAAAAAATCTCAAAAGGTGGGCCTAACTAACCCCATCTTACGGTATCAATTTGAATGAAAACTAAAATACGGAATTACGAATGTTTGGAAAACTATTTTAATAAAAAAAGTTTATGACCCAGTTTCGGTAAAAACTGAAAAAAAACCTGAAAACTTTTGATAGAAATATTAAAATGAGTTTGTGTTGGTTTTTATTGATTTTTTAAGGCCCTAGTTTCGATGGAATGTTTAAAAAAAGGATTTCTGAAAAAATGAAAATAACTTTTGGAAAAATGTTTTAATTTTTTTAAAATCCAATTTCAATAAAAATGTGAAATCGTTACCTTTTTCAAATTTAGAAAGACGTAATTTTTAATTTAAAAAAATAAAATAATGTAAATTTAAATAAAAACTGAAAAAAAAAAAATTAAAATTGATTTTTAATTTATACCAATCTACTTGTTTAAATATTTAAAAAATGATTGATAATTTTTCCATGATTTTTTTTCTCCAAAAATAAGTAAGTACTTAAGATCCATAACTCCATAAGAAATCAATTTGCAATAAAAAATTGAAGAAAATTATTTTTGGTTGACGAATTTAATAACTTGGATTTCTGAAAATATACTCTAAAGTCCACCTTCCCCTCTCGTAATAGTTTACTGAATAATTCGAATCGTTATCAAAGATTAGCTTATATTGCACATTTTTTGAACATAAAGCTCTTGATTTGTTTACGTTCGACATTGTCACATAATATTGTTTCAATTCGTGTTGAAAAATTGTGTAAATATTTTCAAATTTCGCTTTTCTCTCAATTTAGTATAATTGATAACAATACATGTAGCAACGGTTTACATTTTTAGCGATGAAATATTTATAAATAAAATTTGAGAGAAATGACCGATACGATGCATCTTGAAAATTTATGATTTACAATATCATTTTTAAAATATTCATGGAACACTAGTTGTTAAAAAACCCGATATTGACCAGTAGGAAAAAGAACAGGATGCACTTCGACGATAGGTCAAATTATTACGGTATAATTTACTTTTTTTTTTTAGTCGTCACGACAAGACGATTCGAAACACTCGAATTTATCCATTTTATTTAACATGTCACAATTTAATCTTTATTGACATATCCATATTATTAAACCTAATTGGTATTGGTTCGAGTGCCAAGTGGAATACAGGTACCACACTATACCACTGTGGTTTACAGGTCGTGTAAATAAGGTTGCCTAGTTAAATAATTGAAGACGTCAGTTTCATCAAAATGACACATTGGTAAAGTACATATCGAGACTACTTCCATAGAAGGGGCCAAATTCAAAAAATAATTTCCATGCCAGGTTTCTATTCACATATCAAAATATGACGAGGTATACTCGTGGCGTATGCCTACGCACACTCGTACCTACTATTCACTATTTGAAATAAGAAATATTTTAATCATCGTGAAAACAGAGCTATTCACGCTCATATACAAGACACTCGTATGGATAGACATTGTTCGGCTAAAACATCTTTTCACGTAAATTTCCAAGATATCGTGAAACTATGCCAGATTCTCGAGCAATGCATGCGTTCATCTAGAAATACTCGCGGCGTCGGATATGCAATTTTATTAACAGCAAAAATATGCTCCATACACGTTAGCACAGACCTTGATTATCGAACGAGTTTCAACCTTTTCTTCCCCTATCCCTTCTTGTGATTTCTATTTCGTAAAGAAAATTTTTCATTAATCTCTCACATTCGCTCCTTCCAAAAACGAGGGGATAGGAAGGGAATAGGACGAGTGGATCGCCGCAGTAGATACTTGAACTCTAAATTGGAGGGAAGGTAGGGGCCCAATCACAATTTTTGTAATAATCAAAATTATTTTAATTACTTCAAGCTACACCTTTTGTTTGAAAATGTTTTCAATTGGATCCCTACCTCCACCAGTTTTTAATGATGTAATTATCTAAGTCATATTATGGAAAATTGAAGGGGAGGGGAGGGTCAAATCGAAAATTTTATAATAACTTAAATTACTTCCAGGATCTCAATCTACAACTTTTATCTAAAAAAATTTTCAATTGGACCCCTACCCTAATTTTGAAAAAGTATCTACCTGATGTTATGTGAAATTGGAGGAGAGTGAGGGATCCAATCGAAATTTTTGTAATAACCAAAATTATTCCTAGGACTTCAAGCTACAATTTTTGTTTGAAAAATTTTTCAATTAGCCCCTTCCTTACTCACTCCTCCAATTTTTAATTAGTATCTTCGGAGTGTTTTGCAAAATTGGTGAGGAGGGAGAGGTACAATCGAAAAAAATTTCAAACAAAAGTTGTAGCTTGAAGTCCTAGAAATAATTTTGGTTCCCACAAAAATTTCGATTGGACCCCTCCCTCCCCTCCAATTTTGAATAAAATAAATGTTAATTAAAATAAATATTTTTCAAGTCCAGAACTTTGGCGATCTTGTAGATTTCAATTGATTAATTTCAAAGAACTACTCACCCAGGCTGGTTGAAATAACAACACCCGTCCAGGGTCGATAAATTTTTTTGAAAAAAATCGAAATGGTTTCATTGAAAGGGTTCCAAAACGGAGATACGCTACGTATATTAAATTTCGAGCAAATAAAACCGCCGATAGATCTATTTGAAGTTTCCAACGTACTATTTATTTACTATTATTGTCGCGTTTATTATGAAACGAAAGCGCACTCTCGTTGACGTAATGACTATTGTTGAAAACAGGTTAAAGAACTTCTAAAATCGTACGATAATTTTATCGCAACGTAAGCGAGTTATAATACCCAAAGAATGTTTCATTTTTAGAACTTTTACGACCTAAATTTTTTCCTAATTAGGTGTCGATTACATAACAATACGTTTGCTAAAGTAAGACTTGGCTAAGTAGCTGATTTTTCATACCCTCCCTTGACTTCCTTCGCACCTTCCAACTACTTAGTTAATTTAAACGTTAGGAGGAAAATTATGATAAATTTCTTATCCATTACGAAGATGGCTAATTTGTAAATAACTGCATCTATGTAGAACCAAGGCAGGTTAAACGTGTTTTATAAACGTCCTGGAAGAGGCATTGACACTGAACTAGATATTCAACGAGAGATTATGCGCTATGCCATATACGAGTCATTGTTCGTTAATGATATGCAATAAACAATAGATAAAAAAGGGAGTATACCGAGGAAATGGCCAAGCCGCCGCCGCAGCAGTCGATATGGTAAAGGCAAATTATCTGATGTTGGATATTTATCATGAAAAAGCATAGAAAGAATTACTCCAAGTATAAGAATGTGGGCGGTCGATTCGATTCTTTAGAGGCGATTATTTTGTATCTTGTTAAGGTAGCTTAATAAGGATCGCGAGCTACCGCTCTTATCTTCTCTTCGCTTCGGCCCGAATTACGATACTGTTGCGAGCGTAATAAGCTGAACAGGGTTAAGGTAAATGGTGTTATACTCGTTGGCTGGAATTATTATAACAAGGTGTTGTTTTCGAATGAATTCTTCTGAGGTGTTTCTTTTTTCTTTGGTAGCTGTGTTGTACAGTCGATGTTGATACGTACTTTATTATCATTGTCCTAGCTTGGATGGATGATTGGTTGAGGAGGAGCAGAGATTATCAATCTAACCAGGTTTTGGCGCATTTTTGCTTTTTAGATTTTTCGAAAATTTGTTAAAATTTTGGTTAAAGTTCTTGGATATTTGTTCGTCATTCAACGCTGATAAAAATATAAATTTATGTAAGTAATATTATACTACGTAGATATGTTAGAAAAAACTTGAAAATTTCAGAAAATTCTTCAATTTCCAAATTTTTTGAAATCAAATTTTGAAAAAAAGTTTGTACAATCCAAAGAAAACAGATGAAAAAATCATCCAAATACCTGAAAACAACTTTTTAAAAAAAATATTCAAAAAAATCCCTTCAAGAAATACAAAGGAAGATTTACTCAAAAAAAAAAAAAAAGGTAGAAAAAAAACAAGAAAAAATCAAGAAAAATTCTCTATTCAAAAAAACAATCTTTCAGTTAGGTATTTATTACATTTTCTTTTTTTTGACAAAAATGTCTCGAAAATAATTTTTAAAATATGTACTTAGTTTTCAAAAAAAAATCTATGATCTGTTTTTAAAAAATATTTGAAAAATTGGGAAAAATTATACTCTTCAACAAATTAGATAGGTATAATTGAAAGAAATTTTTTCAACTATTGTAAGAAAGAATCTTCTGAACATTTCTATTTCATCAACTTTTCTTTTGAAAAAAAAGATTGAAAAATTTGATGGAAAATTATTCTAAGGAAATTCTTTAAAAAAGAAATGTGTAAAAAAAATTGAAAATCTTTTCTAAAAAAATTTTTTTTTAAAAACTGTGTCAATTTTTTGAGGAAAGAAATTCTTGAGAAGAAAAATTTTAAAAAATCTGTTAAAAAAATTGTGAAAAAAATATGAAATGAAATAAAATTTATTTGTTCTCGATTTTTTTATTTGAACAAAAATATCTCGAAAAAATGTCAAGAAAGTATCTAAAATTTGAAAAATTTTGTTCAATTTTTTTGAGTTCCTATAAGATTCCAAGTATTTAAAAAAAAATAACCCTCACAAAAAATTGCCAGGTCATTTTTGAAAAAATAAATGGAATTTAGAAAAAATTCTTTATTGGTCAGAGAAAATTGATGAAAAAAATCATCCTTGAATCTTATTACTTGTTTATGAAAAAATCCTCGAATGAATAAAAAAATGTACCTATTCATTTTAAAAATATATATATAATATTTTAACAAAGAAATAATTATTAAAAACTAATTAATTATTCAAAAAAAAAATATATAGAAAAAAACTGAAAATATAAATTCCACAATTTTTTTTTTCATTTTGGAAAAATGTGTTCAAACTTCAAAAAAAAATTTAATTACCAAGGTATATTTCCGTTTTTTTTTTAGAAAAACATTTTAAAAGTTTTAACGAACAATTCGGTGATTGTTTTAAAAAATTTCAAAAAGGCAATTTGAAATTGAAAAAAATTCACTCTCGACAAATGTAAAAAATTCAAATTCTTTAAAAATTAAATAATTGGGTAGTCTACGTTTTAATAAATTTCAAAAAGGGTATTTCAAAAATTTCAAAAAACTCTTTCAAACATTTTAAAAAAAAATTCCGAGTTGAAGCAAAACATTTACAAAAAAATATTCTGAAAACATCCTCAAAACAAAACATAAAATTGCATTTAAAAAAAAAAAAAAAATGAAAAAATGTGTTTTTTTTAATTTTTTAATTTTTTATAAACTAATCAGTAATTATTATTGTCGTTAAAATCAGAGTAAAATTATTTCTGAGTCTTAAAACTATTTTTTTTTTTTTTTTTGTTATTTTAAGTTAAATTTAATGTAAGTACATACTACGACTCTCTATTTTCGAAAAATTCCCTTAATTTTTGTAATTTGTTAAAAAATTGAATATTGAAATTTTTGTGTTTGTACAGACCACGTTTTGTTTTTGTTTTTGTTTTGAAATTAAGTATTACCTGTTACTTGAAGTCAAATTTAGTATAAATTTCTATTTTTGTCATTTTTGAAAAATTGCTCAAAAGTTGATACCTATGTAGGTATGGGAATTTTAGCGTTTAGTCAAAATAAACGCTGATTTTTCGAATCTTGTTGAAAAAATATTGTTTCATATCGCTTAAAGTTTGATTAAACAGATTCTTCCATTTTTGCCACTTTTTGTAAAATTTCTCAAATTTTAATTGACTAACCACTGTAAAATCATTAGGTACATTTGCTCGAGTGGAGATTCGAATTTTTTTAACGTGATTGAGGTAAAATTTATTTCATGTCATTTCAGGTCCCTTTCAATGTTTTTTGTGTACCTTGGAAAAATCTGTATTTTTATTCAATTTAATTATTGTCAAATTTTTATTTTTTTTGTGAATTTTTTTTGAAAAATTCCAAGGAAAAAATGGAATTGGTTGAAAAAGCAAAATTTAAAATCTCACGAGTTAGTACATAAATGTAGTTACATGTAACAGAAGTGAAATTAATTAATTAATTGTTTCAAATTCCAAACCGCATTCGCCCGCATAAAACTGCATAAAAAAATCACAGTTTAAATTTCCTTTTCCTATTCTTTTATTTTCGATCGCTTTATCAATAGCTGTATCATTTACCTCGTTAAAAAAATATTAGATAGCGTTGTTTTAGCTCGTTAAAAAAGTTTTAAAAAAATCGTACATTTTATTGGCTCGGATTAAAATGCCAGCACGTATAATAAAATTAAATGAAGTGTTTAAAAAGCGAATATACGACCCACGTTTACGTAGGTATCAGCTTTATTATCCCAATACACATTGTTTGTTTATTTAAACGCGGCAAAGTTCATCAAAACTAACACACATTCATTCGTATTCGCTATTTTTATATGCAGCTTATACCTAATACACTCGTACATTCGAAGCTTATCTCTCCAATTTCGAATGAAACTGCTCCCGCTTTCGAGTTCGTTTTATTTTTCTCGAATACAAATTAATACGATTAGAATTCAATTGTTCGGTGTTAACTTGTTTCTCTGATACTGTTGCATTTTGAAGATAAAATAAAGTTTACGAGAGGAAGTGGTAGGGGGAGTATATTAAATCATATTAATTATTATTACTCGTATTATACGTACAGCACTCTAACGAAAGCAAAATCTAACTAACCCAAGCACTATGTTAATTATTTTTATCAGTTTTATTACAGAAAATTATGCTATCTGTTTCACGTGGTATAATTTTCATCGATTACACGATCTTTATTAAGTAATAAACCGTTTATTTGTCCAAGGCCGCTGGTATACGTTTAATATAAAAGTATAAGTTAATTACGAATGTTTACAAACTTTACCGAATTATAATTAAAATTGTTATGATTGTAAAATCCATCTACACACGCATATGTCTCGATCATTGTCTATATTTACATCGAACGAAAACATTTTTACTCGAATCTGGTCAGCGAGAGGCAGAGGCAGGTTTATATGGTATGTACCCCAGTTACACCAGCTCACTATGGATAGGTGTAGGATGATTATGCGAATTTTTCTCTTACCAGACTCGTATTATATAGCAGCATCGAAATATGCTCTAAATATTTGAGTGAGGCCACCTCCGGTGAAACATCCTACCTTTTATTTTGCTACCAACTTGAAATATGTATTTTATGCCCATCAATAAAATCTATATACACGTAAACGTGATCGACATTCTGGAATTTTTTCCTTTCTTAATTAATCCATAATGTACAATAAATAGGCACCTACCTATTTTCATATCCGTCATAAATTCTTGTAAATTTACGTATTAATCGAGTGATTAGCAGGCGAAATCTCATTCTCATACATTTATTTCCTATAAAACACCGTTACAATTATTACGAGGGTGACATAATTACACGTAATTGATGAGTCGTACAATATGCGTCAATTTCTTATTACGTTGTTTACAAATGAGAAATGACCATGACTCACGTGGCAAATTTTTCAATCATTCGGTTCGTTTCGAGTTGAGTAATTTTACCTACTATCGAGTATATCGAAATCTCAATTTCAAACCCCAGTAGAATAATATATAGAATTCATCGAAATGAAAATTATGGGCTCGGTTATGACTTTAAAGAGTTAACTACCTAGACCTACGTACCTACACAGGTTTTTTTCACTATAGATTAATTTTTAATACCGTGATAATGTGCTATTGATAAGGTAACGAGTTCACGATGCGAGTAAAAAAAAATGCAAAAAAAACTTAGCTTAGTATCCGGATTGCTTAATGGTGTTTTTTAATGTCATCCTTTGGCTTGTTTATTTGTTCGGATTTAATGAGTGAAAATTACGAGTGAAAATTTATAATTATCGAGAGAGTTATGCAATTTTTCGTATGGTGCGTATTTGAATGTCGCTCGTGTCGAATGTCGATGTCGAGGTTTTTTATCGTGTTTGAGAATTTTTTCGAGTGTTTTTTCCCCATCTCGTTGTTTTGTTGATTGTCTTGTGAAGAATTTTATCTTGATTCTTGTAAGTATCTTTTTTTCTAGAGGGAGGGGGACGAGGAAGTTCTCGAAAATTCGAAATTGACTACCTATTTTCCTTTCTTCGGGTTTCGAATTTCTTTTACCCTCACTGACGATTTTTAATTTTTTCAAAATTTTTATCAGGTAATCCTAATTATTATTATTTTGAGAAAAATTAGGGTGTCTCTAGTGATACTTACCTTGAAAATTTCAAATGATTTCATGTTGCTTTTATTTTTGAAATTTTTGGCTAAAAAATTCTGTTATTTTCTGAATAAAAATATTCGAGCATTAAAAATTTTAGTATCAACAATCCTGAAACAAAATTATAATTATTCTGGGCTCAATTAAATCGAAATTGTCTTGTCGAGAATTTCATTTAAATTTGTGCATATTTTTTTCTGAATTGAAGATAAATTGGAGTAAAGAGAAATGAGGAGAAGGGGGTCAAATTTTGAATCGAGTCCATAAACGGTTTACTGAATTTTTTCATTTTGATTGTGTTAACGATTTTTAAATTTTTTCAACCGCTGGCGACAATTTTCAAATTTTCTCAAATGTTTTATTATTTTAGCCAATTTATTATTTGACAATAAGTATTCAAAATGAGGCCTAAATATTGTATTGAAAATTTTTAGAAATTTTTTGCAAAAAAAAAAGTGATTAGGCCTATATGGAAAAAAAACCTCCTATTTTATAAAACGAAGATTTTTTGAACTCCTGAAAAATATTACAAAAATTATTGGAAACAATCTTGAAACAAGAAACACCTGCTCTAAAGTGAAATTTTCCTCGTTTAAAGTTACAGGTTTTGATAATTTTTAATTTTCTCAAAATTTTTATCAGTTTGGCCAATTTATTATTTGAAAAAAAAAGAATTTTTGGTTGGGAGTAAATTTTAGGCAGTTTTTTTTTGTGAGAGGGGTCTTTAAAAAGGTGATATTTTCTAAATGAAAATTTTGAATCCTATGAAGATTTTTTGAACTTCTGAAAAACATTGAAAAATTGTTGAAAATAATCTTGCCAAAAAAATATCAATTTCACACTCATAATTAAATTGAAACTTTTCTTGTGAATAATGGGTTCACATCAAAACAATTTTAAATTTTTGTCTAAAGAAATTTTCTTATATCTTCTAAATAAAAATTGTGTAAGTAGGCATTTTATTGAAACCAACAATTTTTTGAACCATTGAAAAATATTTTAAAAGTAGAAAATGATCTCAAAAGAAAAAATATAATATACCTATTCTACGTACATTCAAATAATTTGAAAATTTTCCTGTCTTGGAATTTATTTTGATTTTTGTATATTTTTTCTGTAGGTGAAAGGAGAGGCGAGGGTGCTCAAAAAATTCGAATATTAGTATATCCTCCACCCCTCCCTCACCACTCAATGAGAACACTTCTGATGGTAGGTGAATTTTAAAGGGGACATCTTGAAATGAATTTTTATTTTTTTTTTGCTTACAAAAATTGTAATTTTCTGAATGAAAATTTTATGTTTTATGAAGATTGTCGATTTTTTAAGCCTCGAAGAATATTCTAAAATTATTCTTGAATTTTCGTTGCATAAAATTCTACGCTCAGTAATAAAATATTGAAAATTTCTTTGTTGAGAATTTTTCGAACTGACGATTTTTTATTTTTCTCAACATTTTTACCAGTTTGAGTTAGGAGTTCAGGTGATAGGTAAATTCTAAAGAAATTCAGATTCATTTTTTTAATGATAATTTTTTTGATACTTTTTTTTAAAAAAAAATTGTTTTCATGAAAATGAACGATTTTTTGAACCCCTGAAAAATTGGAGAAAAAATCTCGGAAATAACCGTGTAAGAAATAAAATCTGTTCTAATACTCTCAATATTAATTTGAAAATTTTCTTCTATAGATTTTTTTTTTTTTGTAGGTGAAGAGAGAATGGAAGCAGGGTGCTAAAAAATTTAAATTTGAGTATCCTCTTCCCCCTTCCCCCTCAATAAAGGGTTTATTATTTTTTTTTTTTTGCATTTAGGTCATGTGAACTTTTTATAATTTTTAGAGATCCCTGATCCTTTTTAAAAAATTGTATCAGTTTTGTCAATTCATTATTTTGGAAAATTTCTCATTTTTTTGAAAGGAAACTTAGGTATGTGTGTTTTATGGAAAATGACAATTTTTTCAATTCTTGAAAAGTATTAAAAAAAATTGTACGGAACCGTCTTGAAATAATTTTTTTTCTACATTCAATTTGAAAGGAATTTTCTCAAGGAAAAAGTTTCACTCCCAGTAACCTTTTTTCTCAAAAGAATGTTCTTACTTGTTTTGAACTTGAACTTCTTTATCGATATTTTGTTATTGCGTACATTTGAGGTCAAAGTTTTCCACAGCTCTCCTCACCTCCTTCCTCCACTCTCGTTAATTTTTATTCCATTGATTATTTTTAATCTATACGATTTTTTTCACCAACTTAATTCACTTTTTCATTTCAAAAACTACGAGTATACAGTCCTATATTTTTCATCACCAAGTACTAAATCGAATTCGTGATTCAGATTCGTGAATCGAGCTCGCGGTTGTTGTCATCCGTTGACCTAAGTTCGCATTCGCACGAATCCAAAAAATGGAACAATAGATTCGTTTAGCTTCTTCGTGATTCGAAGCGTGGAATATGGTTAATAAATGGGTGGGACATTTTTTCGTAGGTCTGTTTTGCCAATTATTATTCCTTTTTCGGATCGAGAATGGCGAATTAATTTTTATACTCGTATTTTAATCTCCCTCTTGACTCACATCATCAGGTTAATAATGTGTGAGTTTTGAATTCGATTGATAGCTAGATTGAGTTCCGAACAGTAGGGTAACTAGAGGTTTCACTCCCCCTCCCAAATTTTTTCCAATATGTTCTAATTTTTTTTAAACAATGATTTTTTGAGATTTTTTATCCAGAAAGTTGGAAAAATTGAAACATTAATCGTTTTTTTTTCTAAAAATAACAGATTGTTTTTCCAAAAAAAATAAGATTTTTTTATTCCAAAAAATTGAGATTTTTTAATGTGATTTTTCTATTTCAAAAAATTGAGATTTTTTTTATTCCAAAAAAATTGGGATTTTTTTTATTTCAAGAAAATTCAGTTTTCTTTTCTCCAAAAAAATTGAAAGATTTTTTAATTGGAAACAAAAAATCGATTTCTCCTGTAACAGTAAGTTATTTTTTCCCCCAAAAATTAAAAAAAAATATTTCTTCGGATATTCGAGAAAAAATTTTAGGCTTTCCAAAAAAACTGATTTGCAAAATGTTTTTCTTCAAAAATTTGACAAATATTTTGTATTTAGGAAGTTAAAAAAAATTTCTCCGAAATTTTTATCATTTTTCTTTCCTTGAAAACAGTGGGGTTTTTCCATAAAATGAAAAAATACCTAGTACTTTTTTAAGCAATTTGAGGCAAAAAAAACATTTTTTTTCTCTCTAAAAATGAGAGATTTTGTCTCCAAAAAAATAAAAAAAATATTTGGTTAATTAAGTTTTTTCTTCAATTTTTTTTCAATTTTTAATAGGTAAATTTATTATTACACTTCTCGTCTTCTTCAAATCTACTTTCAAACGCACTACGAGCTCAATAAATACCCAATTCGAAGATTCTGCGACGTGTTTTTCCAAACTATTTGTTGAATCTATTTTAATACACCTTGTGAAAAACCTGGTGAAAATTTCACAACAACAGATCGAAGAGACAAACCAAACTGGAAATTTTATTTTTAGATAAATAAACGAAAACATACCTAACCTGAAATGGATTATTCACGCGAGATACAAAGTCGCACGAGGCGTCACCTATTGCGATAACGACAAGTGTATGATACTAAAAACGTGATTTTTAAACGTAATCGCTCGACCATGCAAAAGCTATGTCCAGAATGTGCTGAAAAAAAGATGACCAAAAATAAACACGAGTCTAGAATTGCGCTGGCGTCTGCGCCTGCCTGTGGTGCAAATATTCGTATTTGTATATTTGGCTCGAGTTCAACAACATATAAATCAGAATTTTGCATTTATAAAATGTCTTTTTTGCTAACAACCAACATAGCTATCTTCTATCTTTCGATTGGAATTGTCGAGATGTTCATCACCCACTACCATGTACCACGAGTATCCTTGAAGTGACGATTATTATTACAGATGCGAAGATTATTAGTTTTCGTCATTGTTAAAAACGTTGGTGTAGAGAGAGAAGCAGCGAGGCGAGGGCAGATGTACGGTTGCAGATTTGCGTTTGCACGATTCGCCAGAGTGCCTTGTCCACGGCCAAGGTGCTGACTTGTTATTTATAATATGAATTTTTTAAAATTAAATCATCGATTATAATGTTAATGCTACACCTCGCCTCGTTTCAAACTACTTCCGCGCCCATTTAATCAGCTTCGTTGACCATTTATTAAATTCATCGACTCTGTGTGCTTGTGCATACGCTGGCCGGTTACTTAATAGGTCTTTGACCAGCAACCTTGCCCAACGAAGAAGGTTATAAATGCCGACAAGAACGGGCCCAATGATGCTGGTCTAAAAGAAATACTTACTACCTACGTGAGGAGTGTATTCGTAGGTACACATGCGAAAATTATCTTAACGTAATTAATTTATCTATTCGTCTCTTTAGAACGAATATTGTACTTACTAGTATCGTGTGCCAGACAAGGTTTGGTAATTTGCAACTTGATATTGGTATGATACTCGATGGTGGGTTTGCCTCATTTTGGAAAGATCACCGACTTATGTGGCACGTCCACGAATGAGATTTACTCGAGTATTGGGCTAGAATGCGAGCTCTTATTTGGTGACAATGAAAATTATCGACATTTTTGGTATGATAGGGACAATCGACGGACTCATTGGCAAATTTTCAGAATAATAAAAAATTAATTTTTCAAAAATACATTGAATTTTTTTTTTAAATAGACAATTTTAAAAACATGATAAAATTTTTAAAAATTTTGGCTTTTTTTTTTTTTTTTTTTTTTTTTTTAATTTCGGTATAATATTGAAAAAAAAACAATTTTGTTAAAAAATTGTCACAATCTTGTAAAAATTCTCAAAATTTTATCAATTTTTAATTTTTAAACTTCCATAGGTATACCTATTTTTTTTATAACGAATAATTTTTTAAAATTCGAAGCCTATGCTAATTTTATCTATTTCCAAAAAATACTTATTGTAAATTAAATTTTGAGGATTTTTTTTATTGAGTTTCCAAAAAATGTAAATACTTACGTGAATTAGTAATTCCTACTATATTGACAAAATTTTCATGGCCAGTGAGGTAAAATTCTGAATATTTCAACTTTTTAAAATTAAATTTGGTAATTTTGCGAAACTTTTCAAAATTGATAAAAATATTTTTTTTAATTTGAAAGATTTTTTAAAAATGAGAAAATCATTTTTTTAAATAAAAAATTATCCAAAATGTTTATAAAATTCCAATGGAAGGAATTTCAAAATTTTTAAAAACTTTTCAAATTTAATAGATGAAATTTTTAAAAAGCTGTTGGAATCAAAACATTGAAGAAATTTTCAAAATTTTTAAAATTTGGACACTTTTTGAAATGGGGTAAAAATTAAAAAAAGTTAGCTCGAAGATTTTGGCAAATTGAATTAGAAGTCTGATGGTTTATGAAAAAAGTGGCATCATTTTGATAAACATCTCAGAATTTTGTTACTTACCTAGACTCAAATTTTTAATCTTGAATTGTAAAATTTCCAACATTTTGATTGGTAACGACTTTTTAAAATAATTTTTAAAAATTTTGGAAACATTATTGGCAATTTTTTATGAAATGAAAAACTTGAAAATTTCCTTTGAAATTTAAAAAAATTATCATCATAAAAAAAAAAAAAAAAAGACCAATAATTTTTTTAAAGAAAAAAAAATTCAAAAATCCCATAATTTCTTTCAAATTTTACAAAAAATTATCCAAAAACTTTTTTGAAAAGAAATAATAATTTTATTTTTTTTAAAAAACGTAAAAATCAAAAAGAAAATGATAATTTTAATTTTTTTAAAAGACGTAAAAATACGAATTTTCAAAATTTTCCTTAAAAGTTCTATCATTTTATCAATGCATATTTTCCACAGATAGGCAATCGTTTAGTTTTTCCTTTGAAGGAAAAAGTTCTATCAAGATAATTTTCGAAAAAATTAACAAAAAAATTGTTTAATTTTTTTCCCTTTTTTTTTGAGGAAGAAAATATTTCGAAATTTTGCGGAGAAGAAATTTAGAATCCTAGGTATTTGAAAAAAAATTAAAAGTCACAAAAAATTGTCTGAAATAGGTATTTCCTACTTTTTTTTAATACCTATTGAATATCTCGAAATTTTCATTAAAAAATTCAAAAATCTGTTGATTTTTTTTGCAATTTTCACAAAAAATAATCCAAAAGAAATATTTTAAAATTTCCTAAAAAAAGGAAAATTTTTGAGTGGAAAAATTTCAAATCTTATAAAAATAAAAATAATAATAATAAATACCTAATAATGAAAAAAAATAAGAAAAAGTCCAAGGTATTTTTTTGAAAGAAAATACAAATATTTCAAAATATTCTTTGAAAAAAAAAATCACAATTTTTTTGAAGGGGAGGGGGAAGAAAATATTTAAAAAATTTCCAGAGAAAAAATTTAGAATCCCATTTTAAAAGTGATAAAAACTGCCTAAAACATTTTACTTATTTTTTTTTGAAATGAAATATCTCGAAATTTTGCTTTAAAAATTAAAAAAAATTTAAATTTTTTCACAAATTTTGCAAAAGATTTTCTAAAAAATTTTTGGAGAGGAAAGTTTTGAAATTTTATTTGATTTGAAAAAATGGAAATCCTATCATGAATTTTCTTGAAAAGTAATTTTAAAATTCTATCTATCATTTTTTTTAAATTTCACAAAAAAATTGTAGAAACATTTTTTTGTTGAACATGTTGAAACTTACTTGAAATAATAATAATAAAAAAATACCATTATAGGCAGGTAAAATATTTTTGAGAAGAAGTGTGAGTTTTTCAAAAATTTTCGATTTTTTTTAATAATTCCAATAAAGTTTCTAAAAAATGATAACAAAAAATTCGAAAGCATTTTTTGAGAGGAATTACTAATTTTAAAATTTAACCCAAAGAATTGGAATTTCACCAAGTATTTTTTTCAGTTTTCACATAAAATCCACCAAACATTTTTTTTTTTTTTTTTGGAAGGCACAGAAATTCATTTAAAAAATTCAAAACATCTTTCGAAATTAAAAAAAAAAATTTGAATAAAACATTAAAAACCCTTTTAAAAAAGTTTTTTTATTTCGAAATTTTATATTGAAAAATTATAAAAACCTATAATTTTTTACTGAATTTGTCAAAAATCTTCTACTTGAATTTTTTTTAGTTCCATAAATTCCATCAAAAATTACGTCCATTTTTTAATTTTCATGAAATATGGGAAAATATGCATTTTTATAAATGAAATAGATAGGTATTAGGTACGTAGTACGTACCAACAATGTATTTACCTAGGTATAAATTATAAAATTTTGGTAACTCTAAAAATTCAAAGAAAATTATTTTTGTAATTTAAAAAAAAAATTAAAATGGAAATTTTTCTAAAAATTGAGGAAGCACCATATTAAAATTTTGAAATTCCAAATTTTCAAAAATTTTCAAAATTTCTATTAAGTTTGGTAAATTTTGGTATTTTTTTTGGAATTGATCAATTTGTCTGAAAACAGGTTACTTACCTTTACCTAGCACGTTGTACCTAATCTAGTTAAAATTGACGAATTTTTAGAAAATTTAGAAAACATTAGCCCCAATAATTTTAACAATTATTGTAAGTAATATTTGACAATTTTGTTGAAAAGATACGAGTATCTAAAAATGCTTGTTTCAAATTTTCCATTAAAATTTTTTTTTAAATGTTCGTAAAATTATGCAAATTTTTTCAATTTTTGAAAATACAAGAATAATTTTATCGCTGCATTGGGACAAACAATTCCCCCTTCACCATTTGTAATCTTCACCCAAACCTAAATTTTTTTATTATCCATCTTTCCAGTTGGATATATCTTTGTGTACCTGTCTGATCCATTTTTAAAAAAAATGCATACCCTAGATACCACAACATTATCCCATGTATATCACATTCCACCGCAATGATGAAAAATTTGAAGGTTAGGTCATCGCTAATGGTGGCCGGTAAACTTGACATAACTGACGAAATATGTAGGTACAATTTGGACGGTCGACCAAAACGACACATTGAAAAGAAAATCGTCTAACAAGCGAGAAAAAGCGACCAAAAATAATTACACGCAATTATGCGAACGCATAAGGTACCTACTGGCACTGGCATCGCGCAGAAAATCAAACACCAAGGATTTGATAAGTTCAACAATCGTTTGTAGGGCACACTATAAAAAGACTATAATTTAGCAATGACATAGGTTTTTTTTTTTTTCAATGGTAAAGTATGACGTCGCCGTGACCATGCTTTACGCCTCTTTCACTTCCTCGCGACGTCGCCGGTCGCCAATCTGCGAACAAACGGATGGAACTGGAAGTGAGGTGATGCGACGTATTATGGGACGAGTCGATTACCTTTTTTTTTTTGCTCTCTTCTTACATCCCTTCCAAATATTACTTTCTCGTCGATGCAATGTGACCTCATTATAAAAGAAATGGTATAATCATGCTATGCAACCTTTCACCTTACGTCATGCGATTTCTCCCCCATTGTTAGCCGATTGCGAGTGAAGAGAGAAGCGTCTTCGCAGAGTCCACACAACCATATCCGTACTCGAACAACCATAATATCTCGAAGATCCCACAGCTCGCGTTATCACGACTCCCGCGCTCCGGCCTCTTGTGTGTTTTTTTCTTCTTTTAAATAACTAATTCGTCGTCATCCTAATTTTTGCCTTCTCTTTCGCCGCGTGTAAAACGCGTAATTTCACGAGAGCTCTCGTAATTTTATTTAAGAGATTTTCAACATTACGCGTGAAAGATTATTTCAACGTATTACAACCAGGAATTTTTTATGCTCTCTACGGGTTCCTTTTTTTTTCATCTCTCAACAGGTGTATTACTTATTTTTTTACTTCCATTTTTATCTAAATTTTCTTCGGTTCTGGATTAATTCGAAAGGATTTAGATTAAGAAAATCCTAAACAAAAGAATTTCGAATTATCAAAAAAAAATTCTAGACCAAATTAATATTCAATTACTCTGATCGATTTTTACTGCATAGGTCAGAAAAATTGTAAAAATTCCAGGAAACCGATCCAAATGAATTTTAAGTGCTGAAAAAAATTGTGAATTACCCAGATGATTTTTTTTTTACTCGATCTGGAAAATTTGGAATATCTAAAGTAAATAAATTTTGAATAATGAAAAAAATTAGTGCACCAAATTTTTTGTTACTCAAATTAATTTTTACTGAATCTGCAATTTTTTTTTAATTTTGAAAAAAAAAATTAAATAAACTTTAAATAATGAAAAAAATTATAAACCTGCCTAATTTTCAACAATTTTTACTAGACCTGAAAATTTTTCTAAATTCTAGAAAAATGAATTTTAAATAATGAAAAAAATTGTACACCTAATTTTTAACAATTTTTACTAGATCTAGAAAATTTTCTAAATTCTAGAAAAATATTCAAACAAATTTTAAATAAGGAAAGGAAAAAATTGCAGACCCAATTTTTAATCATTTTTACTAGACCTGGAAATTTTTATAAATTTTAGAGAAAAATATTCAAATGAATTTTAAATAATGAAAAAATAGTACCTAGACCTAATTTTTAACAATTTTTACTAGACCTGGAAAATTTTCAAATTCTAGAAAAATACATTCAAATAAATTTTAAATAATTAAAAAAATTGTAGACTTAATTTTTAACAATTTTTACTAGACCTGGAAGTTTTTCTAAATTCTAGAAAAAAATTTCAAATAGTAAAAAAATTGCACACCCAAAATTTTTAATTACTCGACCAGATCAATTTTTTAAACCAGATTAGGAGAATTTTGTAAATTCCACAGAAAATAAATTCCCCATCAATTCAAATTCCCAAATGTCAAAAATTTCTTCCTACTTTGAAAAAAAAATTACCACTAAATTCGGTTCAAAAAATGTATCCAATAATAAATTGTAGGTGTCTGGTTCTTTTTCAGATTAGTGTCGCAAGTAAAATAAATAAAATATTTTGAAAAATATTTAATTGATCTATTCCTTTGAGCACAGGGACTAAACTTGACGAAATTAGGGTACTAGAAATGAGGGGGGGGGGGGGGGGTATAATCGAAGGTCGCCATGTTGGTTCGGTAACGTAAACATTGGCTGATTGTTTACAGTGTATTTCAACGAATTTTATGAAGTTTTTAGTTTTCGTCTCAATTTCTATTAATTTTAGTAGATTTTTTAAATTTTTTAATTATTCTGAAGGATTTCGGTGAAGTGTGCTGTTTGTGACGCGCGTTTTAATAATTTTTGTTCAACTATTCGTAACTAAACAGGCTAGAACTAGGTGAAAACAAGCTAATTCTACGAAGTTTTTATCATAGTTTCAGTCAATTTTCTCAATTTTTCTCAAAATTTTTAAAAGTAATGCACTTGAAAGTATAAGAGAGAACGTATCAGCGAACAGTGAATTCAATGGACTCTCTGAAGAGCAATATAACCAGCCGAAAATGTATGTTTTTATGTTATCAGTGTATCAACAGGTACTAAAATTTCATCTACACAACTTAATTTTTTACACGTAAAAGTTCTTTGAATCAATTTCACAATGAAGATAGGTTTGAAAATTTTTTTAAAAATTTCCATGGATGACCCTTAAGTATACCTAACATCTACCCGAGTTTGAAAAAATTTGGTTAAAAACTGTCAAAATCAAAAATTATAATCGAAAAATCACATTTTTCGCTCTAGGAGGGGGTGGGGGTGAGGTAGCGACCTAAAAATTTGGTCACGGGGGTTTTAGACCATAAGGACCTACTTCCACTAGTTGGTTTAAAAATTCGCTCTGGGGGCCAAATCACCCTATTTTACCCGGCTATACCCCTTTTTGAATCATCCTCCCCCCTCCCTTTTGGGAAATGAATTGACCCCAACACCATAAAAGTACTCGGGGGCATATATATTTTCAATTACCATAAGAAAATTTTTTTAAAAACCTGTCAAATTTCTGAACTTTTACAGTAGTGAAATTTGCCGATTTTCTGAGAATTACCCACTTGTAGTTCTTGAAAAAGAAAAAAAACAACTTGCAAGGAATCGAAATGCATGCTTGTATAATACGTATATTCGTAGATGGTAGTGCTAAACCATCGCATTATGTGGTTCATAAGGTAAAAAACTACATATTATGTTCATTAAGACATGATTCGCACATGTCCATTAAGACGTAATTCGCACATGTTCATTAGCGCGAAAAAATCTTCATTTTTACGTCGTAGGTACTTACAAAGTTTCAATTTTTTTGGCTGAGAATTTAAACTTTTTTAATGAAAAATTTTCTCGAGGAAAATTTCAGACAAATCTGTTTTTAATGGGGGAATTTCCCATCGAAATATTTGGAAAAAATGCTCAAGTATTGTTTTAATTTTTTCCTTTTATTGGAAAAACTTCTCATTTAGGGAAATATAATCTTTTTCAGCCAAAACACCTAGACTTAATTTTTGAAATTTTGAAAAGTTTTACTAGACCTGGAATTTTTTCTAAATTCTATAAAAAAAAAAATTTAAAGAATGAAAAAAATTGTAGACTTAATTTTTAACAATTTTTACTAAATCTGGAAATTTTTTTAAATTCTAGAAAAAATTTTCAAATACCTAGTGAAAAAATTACAGACCAAATTTTTAATTCCTCGATCCCGAGCGGCACACTCGATCGATAATATCGGAAGATGTAACGTATCGATAAAAAATCGTTTGAAAATCTATAGATGTTCTCACGATATTATAAAGATTTATCGGTACAACTTCATAGGCAAAAAATCTAAAAACTATCGAATTCGATATTATTAAGATTTTATGACGATATTCGTCAACGATACTATCGACAAAGAATATTAAATTTATCGATTCCGATTTTCCACCGATTTTGTGCAGATATTTGAAACTACATTATCGACAAAGAATATTAAATTTATCGAATTCGATTTTTTAACGATTTTGTAAAGATTTTTAAAACTATATTATCAACATATTATATGAAATTTCTCGACTTCGATATTTTACCGATTTTTTGACATTTGAAACTATATTATCGACAGATTATATTAAATTTATCGAATCCGATTTTTTACCGATTTTGATTATATAATAATATTAAATTTAATTTAATAAATTTATTTTATATTAACATTACTTTAATTTTAGGTCTATATTTCATTTTAATTAAACTTTTTGAATATAAAATACTTCAATTTAATATTTCTAATTCAATTTTATTTTCAATTTTTTTTATACTAACCTCATTTCATATATTTCATGTAATTATAGGTGAAACTATATTATCGACAAATAATATGAAATTTCTCGATTTAGATTTTTTAACGATTTTGTGACGATATTTGAAATTATATTATCGACAAATAATCTGAAATTTCTCGAATTCGATTTTTTAACGATTTTGTGAAGATATTTAAAACTTTATTATCGACACGTAATCTGAAATTTCTCGAATTCGATTTTTCAACGATTTTATGACGATATTTGAAACTATATTATCGACACGTAATATGAAATTCCTCGAATTCGATTTTTCAACGATTTTGTGGCGATATTTGAAATTACATTATCGACAAATAATCTGAAATTTGTCGAACGATTTTTCAACGATTTTGTTACGATATTTGAAATTATTTCCAAATTGGTGAAAATTTTTCCAAGTCCAACACGTCTGGAAGTTCTAAACTGCCTATTATAAGCGTTTTATTTCTAATTCCTCAACGATAAGGTATGGCATAATGGTTAAGGAAGAGGATTACCATGCAGGAGGTAGATGGTTCAAGCCCCACGGGTGGCTGATTTTTTATAATTTTTTTTGACTTTTTCTGAAATGATCCTCTTACCGTAACATGAATAATGTGTTTAGGCATAGTTTAATGTATTAATTATGCTAATTAATGATTTTTAATTATAGAAAAAAGCTAGTAAAAGACAAAAAATCGGAATAAAAAATCGACAGAATATCGAATTCGATAAAGTGTCTCGACAGTTCCGCCTAAATCGTGAAATTATCTTTCGATATTATAGATAGATTATCGATAAAATATCTTACTATAATCTCGAAATTTTTATTAACTATAATTCGTCGATAATCTATCTATATATCGAAAGATAATTTCACGATTTATGCGGAACTAACGCGACACTTTATCGAATTCGATATTCTGTCGATTTTTTATTTCGATAATTTGTCGAGTGTGCTGCTCGGGATCAGATCAATATTTTTCAAAACAAATTAGAAGAATTTTGCAAATTCTACAGAAAATAAATTCACCATCGGTCATTCATTTTTTCCAAATGTCAAAAATTTCTTCCTACTTAAAAAAGAATAACCACTAAATTGGGTTCAAAAAATATTCAATCAAAAGAATTTCGCAAGATTGACTTCACCCCCCCCCCCCCGCCCCACTTTGATATTTCTCGTCGAAATAAAACCAACGAACTTTAGAGGTGTTAAACATAAAAATTACTTCCTGCTCGGGGTTCCCTTTAATGAACTGGCGTGGCCATGGATGGTAAAAATGTTCATTAATAACAACTCATCTTCGGTGGTACTGAACGCGAACCAAACGTCGTTTGGTAAGTTTACGCCGGCATTGGGCGCCTTCTCTCAGGTTCAAGTTCAGGTTCAGGTTTGCAATATTCAGCGACCGACGTCGGTTCTTTCACAAGCGGCGGCGATGCGGTTCTTCCTGCGGCAAATCTGTTTTAACCGTTGGAGTTCTGGTCTTGGCACAGATTACAGTATTAGTACCTACATTTAGCCAGATTAGCTTTTTACGTATTTGAACCTACGACGATGGATTCCCAATATTTTTTGTCCTTTTGGTCCATTTATTGGGTGGGGAGTATTTTGGAATTTTCAGAGGTGGTAATTTTTTTTTAAAGGAAGGTGAAAGTAAAATAAAGTGAAATTTGAAAAATTTATGAGTCCAACTAAGTATTAAACACTTAAACAGTGAGAACTAAGGAGAAAAACTGATTTAATAAATTTTTACAATTTTAAAATTTTAGCGAATCATTAAAATCTAGGAAATTTTTCAAACTGCGTATTAAAATGTGAATTTTGGCACTTCAAAATAATTTTTAAAAAAAATTTAGAATCCGGATTATGTTTTTTTTTCAATTTTTCAATTTTGAAAATTATTACCTACATTTTGAAAATTTGGTAATTTTGGAAATTTTAAACAATTTTTGAAATTGGATCAATGTTTCAAATTTAATAAATTTGAAAAAAAAATCGGAATTGTATAAATGTTGGAATTTGGATACAGGTACCTTACTGTTTTATGGTTGGTAATTATTAATAAATTATTTTGAAATTATGCAGCACATTTTTAAAATTTGAGGAAAATTCGAAGATTCATGTATAAAAGTGAGAATTTGAGCAATTTTCAAATTTTAATAAATTTTTAGGGTTGATCAATTTTAAAATTTTTGAATAATTTTACAAATTGGATACATAATGGTTTAAATTTAGTAGATATAGGTAATATTTTTTTTTAATTTGTGGAAAATTCAAAATTTTATAAAAATTTGAATTGAATCAATTTTTAAAAATTTTCAAAATGTAGATTGCGGTAGATTTTTAAAAATTTGTAATTTTTAAAGTTAGATTAAATTTTTTTAAATTTACAAAATTTGGAAAAATTAAAAAAAAAATCAAAATTAGAATTTGGGTATTTTTTTAATTTTTAAAAATTTTTTAAGTTTAACTAATTTTGTAAAGTATCAAATTTTCAAAAAAATTTAAACGTCGGGTTGCCAAGTTTGATAGATTTTTAAAACCTTAAAAACTTGGAATTTGGTGATTTAAAAATTTATTTAATCATCAAAGTTGTCAAATTTTTTAATCTACCTAATAAATTTTCAAAAATTGACTAAACATTCAAAATCTGGTAATTTTTGAAATTTTAATGTTTTAATTTTGAAAATTTTACAAACTTTGAAAAAAACATCGATCGGCCAAAAATAAAAAATTTGGAAAAATTTCAAAATATTTGGAACTCAAATTTTGAAGTTTATAATGAGTGTTTACAATTTTTGAGATTTATCAGCCTGGTTTTGTACATTATCCAAATTTTATAATTTTCAAGTGTTGATAAACTTTTGAAGTTGGAATAAATTCTCAAAATGTCAAATTTTCAAAAAAAAATTTAAACATCAATTGCAAAGTTTGTTTGGTGTTAAAATTTGGTAAAAATTTTAAATTTTGTCATTTTTAAATTGAATCTTTAAAATTTGTTTAATTGGTTGAATTTATAGCGAATATCTTTTTGAGATTCGGTAAAAATTTGAAAACTGGAAATTTTTATAATTTGGCACTTTTTAAAAGTTTATAAATTTAAGATTTTTTAAATTATTAATTTTTTTAATTAACGTTATTTAATACTTTCCTACACCTACTTTTTTTTTTTTTTTTTGGAAAAATATGATACAAATTGTGATTTTTAGTGAGAACTTCATTTAAAACGATTTTTTTAAATTAATAAAAAATTCCATTATCCATTATATTCACGTCCTTTCCATAACACTGATTTTTATTATTTTTTTCAAGTACAGTAGAAGCTCGTTTATCCGACGTTTGATTATCCGATTTCTCGAGCAAAAAATTGCAACCGATTTCTGTCCTTTATCCGATGTTCTAAACTCGGTTAATTTTTTATTATCCGATTTTCCCTTATTTTTGCTCTAAATGAACATAAAACGAATAAAAATATTCTCGTATCGTTGAAATCTTGTTTTAGAAAATGTGTAGCATCCGTCTTTGAAGCCCCTTCCACGTTTTACGAGTTAACTTTTAGATACTTTTATCAAAGTAATTTTTTATTTTTCGTTTTATTTCGAAGAAAATTTTTTTTAATTTTTAATTTCTTCTTTTTTCGAAGTGTTTTTTTAGTCGTAAGTCATTTTTAATGCGAGTTTAATGATTTGTTGCAATTTATAGTTTATTTGTTGCGTTTTTACAGCAAAAAAACTAAAAATCGATTATCCGACTTTTCATGGTATCCGATTTTGCTTCGCCCCGATTAAATTGGATAATTGAGCTTCTACTGTAGTTCATTTTGAAAACAACATTTAATTTATTAGTTTTACAAAATAGACCTAGGTACATTTTTTGAGAAAAAATCTCGAAAAAATCTCTTTAAAATTTTGTTATGATTTTCTTTTTCACATTAAAATTTTTTTTCAAAATTGTTAACCAAATTTTTAATTTTTTCAATTTTTTTTAGAGTGGTTTAGGTATAATTTTTTTATTTCAGGGATCATTCTATAAATTTTACAATCTTTGTTCACAAAATTTTTTCTATGATATTTATCCAGAATTTAAATTTTTTCAAAATATTTTTGTCCTGGACCCAGCTTATTTTGAAAATTACTCAATTAAAAAAAAATTGAATTCGATAACTTCCGCTTTCGTAATATGCACATACTTGGTAATTTTTATCTTTCGACATTCTGTTTCATTCCCCCCTCCCCTTGGCCATCTCTCACTCCTAAAAAAAAGTACTAGCGTACTTCCTTATTGGAGTATTTAGACTTTAAATGCTATCTGGAGCTGAAATCTCATAAAATCAAACACTGCTCTATTTATATCGGTGAATTCTCATTTACCCCATGCCTCGTACACGCCTCAAAATATCAAATTCTCTAATGATATTTTCATTCTGTGTTCACGTTGTGAAACGCTGCGTTAAAAGCTCCACCGCAGTATAATGCCTGCCTTTGTGCTCTATTTGAAGGAACGGAAATTAACCCTAGACTAGGTCAAATGTACGAGTAGGATCTTTATTAGATGCGATACGATTGGTATGGACGTCTTTGAACTCTTCAGATTAATCTGATGAAGATCTCATCGAGTACCCCGAATTCTTCAAAAAAAAAAAGTACCTACCAAAATATCAAAATTGGCTACGCCTTATAAATTAAACCTTCCAGGTGGCGAAGAAAAAAATAAACGTGCTAATTGAACCCGCATGCGAGTTCAAAATAATTACACCCATGTGGCCCGGTCCTATACCCATCTATCAAATGGCAAAATTTTGCTCAAAAATGAGGGCAAGGATCGTTAAAAAATTTATTCATCAAATCTTACGGTATTATTTATTTTTTGGTCAAAATTCACTCCTAATTACCATCGATGAGGTCTTACATTAAAAATGGGGAATTAAATAGAGGATGGTCGATAATTAATTATCCACTCGTGAGCACTTTGTGATGATATCACGACCTCGTACGGTTTAAAATTAAAACCAAATTCTTTCATTCGAACTGGGAAATTATTAATAAAATCGATATAATCGAGAAAACAAGTTATGAAATTTCATCTGATGGACGAATTTTTCGGCGTGTTCTGTTCGTTTATAAACACAGCACCAATCAGAGAACACAAATCGGATCGATTATTACCGAGGTTATCGGAGAAATTTGAAAGATAAAATGTAATACGGTTCTTTTTTTTTTCGCGTTGCATTATCGATTTTTCATTTCTCCATGTCGTAATTTCGAAAAAGTAATTTACTGATAACGAACCAATCGTAAATTGAGAATCACGTACATCGTATTCGAATATCAATGGCAGACGTATAAATTATGTAACAGTCGAGTAATCTTATCTGTGTGGGTCCAAATTTGAGAAATTTTTCACGAGGGTGGAAATTGAAAAAAGAAGATGAACTGGCTTCCTCCCCTTACCCTGGTTCGTATCGTAAGACAACGTAGCCTTCGTTTGGAAGTCGGTACATTGACCGAATATTGTGTAATTCTGAATTAGTTGCAAAGAGAGAGTTCGTGAAAGCAATGTCAATGCCCTAGATTAACAACAACGTGCTGATCGTGGCCAATAACCTTGCCTCCTTTCTTTTCGACTCGGTGTTTCATTTAAAACCCATATCTCCTTTCACTGAACGTCTCAATTTCAAGTATTCTGCACCACGGCCTGTCGCATGACCGAGTTTTTATCAGCGCAGAAAATCCTCCAAAGTCGAAGGCGCTGTTTTCCGCGCCTCGTGGCGAATTTTCTTTCTCCATGCAGCATGCGCTGATCACGCTCTTAGCCAACATTTTGCACAGATTCCTTTGGCCAGAAGCCAATACCGAGCGTATTTTTCAATGGTAATAGACTCTTCGAACTAATAACCAGTTAATCTTAGCAACCTTCGAATATTTTGTTATTTGTCTAGACCGAATGTTGACCCTATAGTCACGAAGGTAGCTGCGATATTCTCGCATACTCGTAATACCAACGTACGAATAATTTTGTTTGGTGAAAAATATACATACAAATCGAGCCCCGTTTAGGAAATACTACCCATGTCGATGTAACATCGTAATAACATCTCATTTGCGTAATTTGTAAACATTATATATATCGACTTAGTCGAAAGAATTCAACGTCTTATCGAGTTGGAAAATATTAAATTCTGTATCATCTTCCCAACTAGATTAATTTCTATCAAAGAAAATTTTTTTTTAGCTCGGGTAATTAATTTGGGTTTGATATTAATTAATACGTACGTAATTTTTTTTTTCGGTAAGAAGTTCCTGATTGCTGACCCGTGACTTTGAGCTGTACATATAAGCTCACATTGAACGTATTGTGGTTCATGGGGCTTCAAGTTGATTGGCTTATGTCACGTAGCACGTAGTGATTTTTCCTCTATTCTATGAATAAAGTCTATTATACTTGAGAGATTTAACGATAATTACTTTTAGATAAGCGAGTTTATGTGATAAGAACTCGAATGCATATTGGGCTCGCATAAGAGGCGCGTTAGTAAGTCGTCAAATCGAGTGTGAAGAGTTTATAATGAGGATGCGAGCTAATGAGGCGGATTGCATAGTGTTTTTCTTTCTGTAGGTGTTCTTGTTTACGTAGATTTCCGGTTATCCGGCTCAGAAAATTATTGCAGTTCTCAATTAATTTTTGCAGAAAAATCTCTCATTCTGAATTTTTGTAAAATGAAAAATATCAGAAAAAAACTAAAGATATTTTTTTATGAAAATTTTTTGTTTGAAAAATTGGAAATTAATTAAAATAAAAGTCCAAATTGAAAAAAATCAACTAGGTACCCATTCAAAAGATTTTAGCTTAATTTAAAATTATTGAAAACTGTAAAGAAAAAAAAACAGCAATTTTAAAATTTGTAAATTCTTTCAAAGAATTTCTTGGAATTACTTAATAAAATATTCAAAATTTGTCAATTCTTCAAAAATTTTAATAAGACTTCAAAATTCTTCTAGTTTTAGCAATTATATAAAGTTTGAAAATTTAATATAACTCCGAAATTTTATAATTTTCAAATTTTAATAAATTTTTGAAATCGCATTTCAAATTTTTTATTTTGTGATGATTTTCAAAATTTGAATAAATTTTCTAATAATTTTAAATTCGTAATTTCTCAAATATAATAAATTTTTACAATTTTCAATTTTTTGTCTTCTTTTTTTAATTTTTTGGAATGGAATCTTTTAATTTTTTGGAAGTAAAATTTTTACATTTTTATTATTTCAAAAAATTGAAATAATGGGTGAAATCTTTCAATTTTTTGAAGAAGTAAAAATCTCTGGATTTTTAAAACAGAAAAAAAACTAGCTCTGTAGAAAGAAATCATTTATTAATTAGAGAAAAAAAAATCAATTTTTGGTCTCAATTTTTTATAATTTTTTTGGAGTAAAATTTTTCTGATATTTTTTGGAGGAAAAAACTCTTGATTTATAGTATGTAGAAAAAATATATTTTTTAAATTTTTTGTATTTTGAGGCCAACTCGTTTTTCAGCTCGAGTATGAAAAGTTACATAGTTTTTTGGTCAACGATTCATTTGGAAGAGGACCCAAAATAATTTTTGCCCGGGCCCGATTTGGCTCTCGACGGTCCTTTTCTAAGAAAGAGATGTTTTACACAATTTTAGAGGAAAGGAATCCTCCATTTCATTGAAAAAAAATCGTTTAATTTTTTTTTAAAAAAAAATCTAAATTTTTTGGAGTGAAATAGGTGTTTTTGGAGCGAAAATATTTAGAATTTCATGCTGAAAAAATCCTGTTTTTTGCACAAATTTAGAATAAATAAATATTTGAAATTTAAAAAATAGTAAAAATATCAGTCGAAAAGGATTTTCAAAAATTTAGTAAATTTTGATCAACATTCGATTTTGAAATAATTCAAACTAACTAAGCTCATTTGTTTCTGATAAAAATTTTAAGAATTTAATTTTAGATAAAAATTTGAAAAAAATTGGCAGTGGAGAAAATGTTTCAATTTATTTATTTAGAACCACCTCCCGCTCCCTCCCTCCCTAAAGAATATGAGTTGTAAATTGATTTCATGATAAAGGTTTGAAGAATACGTATACCTACATGAAAATTTTTTAAATCATTGTATTTCTCGAAATTTGCAGTTTTTATTTCATTTTTCTCTTTTCCCCCAAACATTATCAAAGAAAAAAAATTTGTAGTCAAAAGTGAATTTTTAGCAGGGGTTTGAAAAATTCAGATTTTAAAAATTGATGTGTTTTTCAAAATTTGTCGTTATCAATTTTTTAAAGATATCTACGTATTTTTTCCAATCTATATGTGAAGTGAAAAAAATTGATGCTGAAAATTGAATTTTTGCAGGGATTTGAAAAGTGTAGAATTTTGAAATTGATAAAAAATGGTTGAGGTTTGACGATTTTTTTTTTTGCAAATTGATGCATTTTCCAAAATTTGTCGCTATAATTTTTGCAGATTAAAAAAAATTACCAACATTGCAGAAAAAATTTTCATTTTGCATTCTAATATACCTAGTTTCCACCTTTTTGAAAAAAACACAAAAAATTAATAATTATAAGAAATGTTAAAAAAAAAGATGAGCCACCGTCTGTTGATTATTTTCAAAAATCTACGTTTTCTTTTTAGTTTTTAAACCTTTTCCAAAATTTAGATTTTCAACTTGAAATTTTTTTTTCTTCACATTGTTTGAAATTTCAACTTTTCACCTAGAATGTTTCTTATCTAAAAAATCTGAAAAATTCTGGAAATATTTTCAGATAACAAAAAAAGGTATTCGGGGTCAGTCCCCTGATTTCAAAATTTTTAAAATGATGTTAAAAGTACCTAATGTAAAAATTTTATTAAAAATGAAAAAACATACTAATGAGTCACTTGACAAAATTTTCAATTTTATGGAGATTCAAAAAAAAAAAAAAAAAAAAAAAAAAACGTGTCGAATTATTCTCCAAAATTCCACTCATTGTCATAGAGTTACCATTTTTTCCAATTTCATTAAAATATGTGGGTACTAAAAACAATTTACAATAAAATACCGAATAGAAAAATCTAGCATGTCTAACTTTTTATAGAAAGTGGTAATTCTACTATGAATCATCTTCCAAGAAGTGCTATAATGATACTATTTATGCGAAAAAAGAGAAGGTGCTTTTCTTCGATAATACGTGAATTACTTTATATACCTACATTTACGATAACAACAGAAAATTGTGAAACGTCGTTCATGAAAATAATCTCCCCCTGACTGACCTCTCTTCTTATCTCACAGAGAAACCTACAACTTTGTTGTTACGCGATTGCATTGGATGATTTATGCGAAGACGACTGGAAATTCGCACGCGAGTGATAAAAATAGCTCGGATTTAAATCGATGCTAGCCGATGAAACGATGTAGGTAGATTTTGACGTGTGAATTTCGAATACGTAAATAGAGGCATTAGTCGTGGACCGGAATTATTTTCAGATTACCCTATTCGAGGAACTTTCGTGTTCTAAATGATTTCTCAACCGTTCTACGAACATTATGAAAATGATGCTATGCAGTTGACGAATATCTAGATCATATGGTACGATGGACAGGTTACATATTGGTCGATTGGAAGACGTGTTACAAATTACAATGACAGCTTTAGTAGAACATTAGTGCCTATAGTTTACTCAATTTTTTTACCATGTGGCGGATCGTTTTTGTTGAATTTTATCAAGTTTAACTACATAGATACTTGATATTAAAATTAGAGGGGAGGGAGGGTTCCTATAAAAAATTTTATAATAACAAAAACAATTTCTAGAACCTCAATCTAAAACGTTTGTTTGAAAAAATTTTCAATTGACCCCTCCGCCAATTTTGAAAAAGTATCTACCTGATATTATAATATGAAATCGGAGGAGAGGGAGGTATCCATTCGAAATTTTTACAATAACTAAAAGTATTTTTCGGATCTTAATCTACAACTTTTATTTGAATTTTTTTTTAATTGGCCTCGCTCTCCCTCCCACCTCCAATTTTTAATTTGTATCTTCGGAGTATTATGCAAAATCGGTGGGGAGGGAAGGGTCCAATTGAAAAAACTTTCAAACAAAAGTTGTAACTTGAAGTTCTAGGAATAATTTTGGTTATAACAAAAATTTCGATTGGGCCCCTCCCTCTCCACCAATTTTGGATAATACAACTTATTTAAGATACATTATTGAAAACAGGGAGGAGGAAGGGGCCTAATTAAAAAAAATTTTAAACAAAAGTTGTAGCTTGAAGTTTTAGGAATAATTTTGGTTATAACAAAAATTTTGATTAGACCCCTCCCTCCTCTCTAATTTTGTATATCAAGATCCGCCACCATGTAAACAAATTGAGTAAACTAGACACCAGTGACTAGAACACATAGGTTCAATGCCACTGCGAGTCTGCGAACATTCTCAGTGGTACTTTATTGATTAGTAATCTTGTAATTCATCTGGTAGAAGTTTAGATGAACGAGAAAGTATTTCCAATCATAAAACACAAGACTTTGAAACAATAAGCATATCAAATCTGTAAGGGTGGTAACTTTCTAGCGTGTAGTGAACGATGAAATAAAAATAAGACGAAATGAAAAATCGTATTTATTAGAAAGTTCTCTCTTATGTTTGTCTAGTCTCTGGCGCGATGATTACGCGGTGAACTTATCAACTTGTAACAATACATATAAAAAGTATAAACCAATCGACAAAAAGTATTGCAAAATGCACAAACAAGGAGGCGCCGCTATCGCTACAATTATTTAATTTATTATCGAGGATTATCGTGTACTTGATGTTTTTTTTGTTGTTTTTTTTTATTTTTCGATTATAAACCATCGCATGGTTAATACTTAATATCACAATTCACAATTATATTTATATTGAATATCTTTGAAAATGTATAAACGTCGGCTATTGGCTGCTTACAAATTGTTATGCGCAAATAAATCGAAGGTTAAGAATCAAAACACTTGTAATGTTGCCACGTTATCTTCAACTTTCATCATCGCGTTCGGTTTCCCCTTCATCGGTCTGAGAAGATAAGCTCGTTCGGTTCTTTGTTTTATAGCCAATTTATCGAATTATAGGCCAAAATTATTTATATAATTAAAATTGGTCGTTACCTGAGTGTTTATTTGTTATACACAATTAAGGTCGTATTGGTCTTATCAACGGAACGTACTCTCGTATTACGATAACATAATTATTTTACAAGGTTACCGCGATAAAATATATATATATATTTTTACGAAACTTTCAGTTTTTACGGAAGTCGCAAGTCGCAGTCTGCGCAGGGCTCTGATACGAGTATTTACTCTATTTTAAATACGAATAATATAGAGGATGACCGAAGATAAATTCGCCTACTAGATTTGTTCCTTTTTTAGAGATTTTCTCTATAGGATGATAATATATAAGCGTTTCACTGCGATGAAGGGCATTTAGGTACGAGTTTCAGATTCCTATGATTTTCATTCTATGGACTTTGAAGTCGATGGGCTGAATTTTGCAGCCTTGGTGGTCCAATAGTGACCTATTTTCGATTACCTTTTCCTTCTTGTGTCAGTTTCACCGCTGATGGTTACTGTGGTAAATGCTTCAATGTCAATTTATCCTACCTAGTTAGCGGTTGGTCTGGCATCTGATAATTTAAAAGCGATGTTTGTATGGAAATTGATATTCTGGTACAAGCCTCAAGAGTTTTAAAAAATATAGAAATTGAAAACGTGAAAAATTAAAAAAATTATAAATTACAGAATTGGGTTAATTGAATGAATAAAAAATTATTTAAAAAAACGTTGAAAAAATTAAAATCCAATATTTCAAAACATTAAAATACAAACAATTATGAAAAATTGAAAAATTTGAAAAATTAAAAGATTGGACAACAAATATTTTAGTCATTTGAAGGAATTGAAAAAAATTAATTGAAAGATTTCTAAAAACTTGAAAAAAATTTAAAATTTGGAGGGATTAAAAATTGGCTTTAGATATATTTTTTTTAAATTATGAAATCACAAAAAAAAAATTGAAAATTTCAAGAAATCGTAATGAAATGGAAAGTTTGGAGGAATTGCAAAATTGGAAGATTCTAAAAAATCAAAAAATTAATCAACAAAATGTTATTTATTGAAAAATTTGAAAGAATTAAAAAGTCATGAAAAATTTGTAATTCGAAGTACCTAATAGAAGATTTTAAAAATTATATAATTGTGAAATGGTTGAAAAATTGGAAGAACTAAAAATTTTCTCAAAAATTATGAAATAGTAAAAAATTCAACATTTAAAAAAACTGAGAAATTATGATGAAGAATAGTAGCTTTTAAAAGAATAGAAGATTTAAAGATTGAAAAAAAAAATGAAAAATTGGAAAAAATACCTACTTTTACCTAAAAAACTACAAAAATAAAATAATTTCACTTCAGGAAGAAAATAAATTAAATTTCTTCAATTTAAACCCTTTTTTGAGAATAAGGTATGGATTTTTTTAAAAAATAGGTATGCCCGAGCAGCACAATCGACAAATTATCGAAATAAAAAATCGACAGAATATCGAATTCGATAAAGTGTCGCGTTAGTTCCGCCTAAATCGTGAAATTATCTTTCGATATATAGATAGATTATCGACGAATTATAGTTAATAAAAATTTCGAGATTATAGTAAGATATTTTATCGATAATATATCTATAATATCGAAAGATAATTTCACGATTTAGGCGGAACTTTTGCGACACTTTATCAAATTCGATATTCTGTCGATTTTTTATCGATTTTTTATTCCGATTTTTCGTCTTTTACTAGATTTTTTCTATAATTAAAAATCATTAATTAGCATAATTAATACATTAAACTATGCCTAAACACATTATTCATGTTACGGTAAGAGGATCATTTCAGAAAAAGTCAAAAAAAATTATAAAAAATCTGCCACCCGTGGGGCTTGAACCATCTACCTCCTGCATGGTAATCCTCTTCCTTAACCACTATGCCATACCTGATCGTTGAGGAATTAGAAATAAAACGCTTATAATAGGCAGTTTAGTACTTCCAGACGTGTTGGACTTAGAAAAATTTTCACCAATTTGGAAATAATTTTAAATATCGTCACAAAATCGTTGAAAAATCGTTCGACAAATTTCAGATTATTTGTCGATAATTTAGTTTCAAATATCGCCACAAAATCGTTGAAAACTCGAATTCGAGGAATTTCATATTACGTGTCGATAATATAGTTTCAAATATCGTCATAAAATCGTTGAAAAATCGAATTCGAGAAATTTCAGATTACGTGTCGATAATAAAGTTTTAAATATCTTCACAAAATCGTTAAAAAATCGAATTCGAGAAATTTCAGATTATTTGTCGATAATAGAGTTTCAAATATCGTCACAAAATCGTTGAAAAATCGAATTCGAGAAATTTCAGATTACGTGTCGATAATAAAGTTTTAAATATCTTCACAAAATCGTTAAAAAATCGAATTCGAGAAATTTCAGATTATTTGTCGATAATAGAGTTTCAAATATCGTCACAAAATCGTTAAAAAATCTAAATCGAGAAATTTCATATTATTTGTCGATAATATAGTTTCACCTATAATTACATGAAATATATGAAATGAGGTTAGTATAAAAAAATTTGAAAATAAAATTGAATTAGAAATATTAAATTGAAGTATTTTATATTCAAAAAGTTTAATTAAAATGAAATATAGACCTAAAATTAAAGTAATGTTAATATAAAATAAATTTATTAAATTAAATTTAATATTATTATATAATCAAAATCGGTAAAAAATCGGATTCGATAAATTTCATATAATATGTCGATAATATAGTTTTAAAAATCTTTACAAAATCGTTAAAAAATCGAATTCGATAAATTTAATATTCTTTGTCGATAATGTAGTTTCGAATATCTGCACAAAATCGGTGGAAAATCGGAATCGATAAATTTAATATTCTTTGTCGATAGTATCGTTGACGAATATCGTCATAAAATCTTAATAATATCGAATTCGATAGTTTTTAGATTTTTTGCCTATGAAGTTGTACCGATAAATCTTTATAATATCGTGAGAACATCTATAGATTTCAAACGATTTTTTATCGATACGTTACATCTTCCGATATTATCGATCGAGTGTGCCGCTCGGGTGGCTCTAAAAATAGAGATAAATTTTTTATTCCAAGAAAGTTTATCTTTCTTTTTCTGTAAGAGTGCAAGATTTTCTCTCCAAAAATTTAAAAAATATTTTTTTGGCAATAAATTGAGATTAATTAAGATTTTTTTCACTACAATATTTTTTTCTCCGAAAATTTGAGAAATTTTTACCTCACTTTTACAGTTTCACTTCAGAACAATTGAAACACTTTCTTCATCAAAAATTTTTTTTCTCGAAAAATTAAGAATAATTCTTAAAAAATTCCCCTTCAAAAAATAAGATGCTTTATGCTAAACCTAAACAGTTTTTTTTTGCTCTAAAATATAGAATAGGTAATCGAGACTATTTTCTCTAAAAAATTTGAACATTTTTTTTCTTCTATCTAAAAACTAAAGATTTTATCTTGAACAAAAAAATAAAGATTTTTTCTCCAAAAAAAAATTGAAAAATTTTTATCCAAAAATTTGAAAAATATTATTATTTTTAAAAAACTGAAAATTTTCTTCTCCAAAAAGTTAAATTTTTTTTCAATATAGGTAGGTATTTGAAGATAATTAAATGTTTTTTTTTATGTTTTTTTTTTAATGAGTTTTTTTGACTTTTTCTCAAAAAATAAAAAATAAAATTTTCATAAAAACTGAAAAATTTTCCTTGAAAATTTGAGAATAATATTCAAGTTACCTATGTGTATTTCAGAAAAGCTGGAAAAAATTGAATAATTTTTAGTGTGCGTAAGCACACTATTGGTTTCAGTCTAGAAATATAAAATTTTGAAATAGGTTTATCGAGGTTAACTCATTAATGATGGGATGGATTTGGTTCAAATTTTCAAGGAATGTAGAGTTCATGAAGGCGGAGGGCCAATGAGATTTGTGTGTGAATCTAATGAGTAATTATCGAAATAATTGCAATTTTCACTTGAATAAAAAAAGGGAAAAGGGGACTTTTCTAGTATTCATATCTTATCTTATCTTGGGGCAATAAATTTAAAGTGTTCAAAATCGAACAATGGTCACGTCACAACGTCCTCTTTGTGCTCTGCGGTTTTATCTTTTTTGGGGCAATAAAAATTTAAAATGTTCAAAATCAAACTTTATCAGTACAGCAGGCGGTAAACATTTTTTCAGCACAGCAGGTGGTAAAAAATCAGAAATCACGTCTCAGGCTCAGGGCAATAAATTCAAATTTTCAAAATCAAACAATGGTCGTGTCTAGTTCTTATCTTATCTTTGCTTAGGGCAATAAATTTTGAATGTTCAAAATCAAACAATGATTCCGACTTGTGGTCTGCAGTCTTATCTTATTTTGGGGCAATAAATTTTAAATGTTCAAAATCGAACAATGGGTTGATCTAGTTTTCAGTTTGAGTGAATGGGGAGGTGGTGTGACTATGCGATGGTGGTGGGGGGCATGGCAAATTGAAATACCAAAGTAAGTATGCTTATGTTAGGTTAGGCTACTTACTGATAACTTCTCATAAAAGTTATTTCAGTAATACTACTCAGTAATTTTAGAATTCAAGCTACGCACACTGTTAGAGCTGCGCTTGCGCAGGTGTCTAGTTTTTTTTAATTTTGGTAAAATGGAACATGACTTAAATTTTTCACGAATCGAAACGAAGAATTTTCATTTTTTACGAACCCGATCTGTTTTAGTTCTCGAAATAATGACGAATTATGACGATGCCTTCTTTTACATTTTTTCAACATTTTTTATGAAAAATGTAAACTGCCCGAGCGGCACACTCGATCGATAATATCGGAAGATGTAACGTATCGATAAAAAATCGTTTGAAAATCTATAGATGTTCTCACGATATTATAAAGATTTATCGGTACAACTTCATAGGCAAAAAATCTAAAAACTATCGAATTCGATATTATTAAGATTTTATGACGATATTCGTCAACGATACTATCGACAAAGAATATTAAATTTATCGATTCCGATTTTCCACCGATTTTGTGCAGATATTTGAAACTACATTATCGACAAAGAATATTAAATTTATCGAATTCGATTTTTTAACGATTTTGTAAAGATATTTAAAACTATATTATCGAAAGATTATATGAAATTTCTCGACTTCGATATTTAACCGATTTTTTGACGACATTTGAAACTATATTATCGACAGATTATATTAAATTTATCGAATCCGATTTTTTACCGATTTTGTAAAGATATTTGAAACTATATTATCGACACATAATATGCAATTTCTCGAATTCGATTTTCTAACGATTGGGTGAAGATATTTGAAACTATATTATCGACAAGTAATATGAAATTTCTCGATTTCGATTTTTTAACGATTTTGTGACGATATTTGAAACTATATTATCGACAAATGATCTGAAATTTCTCGAATTCGATTTTTTAACGATTTTGTGAAGATATTTAAAACTATATTATCGACACGTAATATGAAATTCCTCGAATTCGATTTTTCAACGATTTTGTGGCGATATTTGAAACTACATTATCGACAAATAATCTGAAATTTGTCGAACGATTTTTCAACGATTTTGTGACGATATTTAAAATTATTTCCAAATTGGTGAAAATTTTTCTAAGTCCAACACGTTTGGAAGTACTAAACTGCCTATTATAAGCGTTTTATTGCTAATTCCTCAACGATAAGGTATGGCATAGTGGTTAAGGAAGAGGATTACCATGCAGGCGGTAGATGGTTCAAGCCCCACTGGTGGCAGATTTTTTATAATTTTTTTTTGACTTTTTCTGAAATGATCCTCTTACCGTAACATGAATAATGTGTTTAGGCAAAGTTTAATGTATTAATTATGCTAATTAATGATTTTTAATTATAGAAAAAACTAGTAAAAGACAAAAAATCGGAATAAAAAATCGATAAAAAATCGACAGAATATCGAATTCGATAAAGTGTCGCGAAAGTTCCGCCTAAATCGTGAAATTATCTTTCGATATTATAGATAGATTATCGATAAAATATCTTACTATAATCTCGAAATTTTTAATAACTATTCGTCGATAATCTATCTATATATCGAAAGATAATTTCACGATTTATGCGGAACTAACGCGACACTTTATCGAATTCGATATTCTGTCGATTTTTTATTTCGATAATTTGTCGAGTGTGCTGCTCGGGTGTATATTTTTGGACAATTTTGAGCAGCTTTTAATATAAAGAAAAAAATTCACACCCACGATCGCTATTTATTTTCGCCGAAACTTTGGCAAAAAAGTTATCTCACCCTATTACACAATTCGAATTCGATAATCTACGTCTCGGTATTATAAACAATCGAAATTTCAAGAACATCGAGCCATAATCACGTTTATCTCTAACGACCACACGTTTCAAAAACAATTGTTATAGTTTTTATCGAAAATTCTCACTGTATTTGTACGAGTATCGAATCGAACACATAATAGCATATGCGAACTGCGAACCCGGAGTCATTATTGAGTTTTCGCTGCACAATATAAGGTGCACGATAAGCAATATCCAATCCATCTAGTTTATAGTTCAACGGCTATAAATAAGAACACGATTCGAGTATAAATTTTCACTTTCCGGCCTGGCTGGTGCTGCGTTAAAATTAAAAGCGAATATTACAAATGTCTCGGTCTCGTATTCGCATCCTGATTCCTGATGACATGTAAACGATTACACGAGTCGGAGATCGGTGTTAATCTCGCCGAGAAGAGTATTATCGCGTAATTAACGAAACAAAAAAACGCGCCATCGCCATTCCAAATGAATGAATATGGTTATTAATGGGTTTAATTTGATAATTAGGTAATGCAGCGTCCGTACCGCAGGCAGCAGTCTCGCGATGCACTTTAACGCTCGCGACATTCCACCAGGGTGACCGACCTTCACTCGGTTGGTTCTATTTTCCCGTCTTCGATCGCCTAAAAGATCTATTGTGATGGTCGCGACATCCTCGGTCGGCTATTTTAGGTTTACCTATCGATCATTATGTGAAAATGGACTGGACAACGTTATAATGGCAGAGTACCCAACTGCCTATGGTCTAAAACTTGACCAGTTTAATAAGGAACCAGTAGCAGTGGTATAAGAGAGTAAATGAGTTGGGCAACGTTTGCATCCGCTTCACCTTTTAGTGGTTTACGTCTTGTACTCGTAGATCGCCGATTACCTATATTTTTGTACGAGATGTTTACAGTTTCTTTTGCTTAGTACTACATATAAAAGGGGATCTATAAATAGTCAACGATGCCGACGTTTGACGTACGAATAATTAAAAATATATCAACTAGGCGCCATTATAACTATATGGAATTAAATTCACTTTTTTTACAGTCTAATTTCTAATAAACACCTTTATATAGCTGAAAAAGTTGAGCAAAAGTTGTTTTAAAGCGCTTTATAACGGTACTTTTAAATCAATTCATTTTACGCTACTTTATGCTCTGAATGTAAAGAAAGAAAAAGTAATAATTTTTTTCTATTGTTTAAGGCAATAATTATGAAAAAAAAAAATGAACATTCTATACGAAGTGCCATAAAGGAAGCTATTTGGTAATTGACAAAATCACTCTCCTTAGGTGATAATTTTTTTCATCACTGCAATAATGATTTTTATAACTGGAAAAATATTGTGTAGCGATGGACTGTTCTTCAACTTGAAATGGAACAAAAGTTGACTAATTTTTTTTTTTACAAAATTGAAGGAAATTGAAATTTAAATAAATAAATAAATGAAGCAAAATAAATAATATCAAAAAATTAACAATACTAAAAACAAAAAATCTAAAACATTAAATATTTCAAAAAATTTCAAAATTATCTATTGAAAATTAAAAATAATTACATAAATGAAATTGAACAAAAATTGACTAAAAAATTGCAAAACTGAAGGAAATTGAAATTTAAAAAAATAAAAAAAATAAATGAAACAAATACCTATAAAATAAAAATATCAAAATAATTAAAAATCGAAAACATTCAATGGGCAGAATTTAATAATAATAAAAAAAAATAAAATAAAAAATAGGAAGCATTTTAAAAGTGTTTAAAATTGGAAAAAATCCAACATGAAAAATATATAAAATTGAAAAAAGTGATTGAAAACAAGTCAACATCAAAAAAAAATTAAAATGGAAGTTTTGAAGAATTGTAAGTACCTAGTTTGAAATACTGAAAACTTCGAACTTTTACAAAAATCTTTAAAAATTAATATATCAAAAAGGTAATCGAAATGAGCTTATTTCGAACTTTAAAAAAGTATTAAAAATTGAAGAAAGCTGATTTAAAACAAATTAAAATTTAAAAAATATAATTATGCTTATTTTTTAAAATGGTCATTTAGGAAAATATTGAAAACCTCAAAAGTATTTAAAAAATCTAAAAAATAAACGTTTCAAAAAATTATTTCTAAAATCAAAATGAAATTAATCCAAACATTGAATAATATAAAAATAATGGAGGAATAAAAGTACATACACTTTTTTCAAAAATTGACAAAATGTATGAATTGACTTGGGGAACAAGAACTTAAAAATTCTTCAAAGCAAGTTTTTTGAAAAAAAAACGGTAGAAAAATTATTTATTGGGTTGAAAAAATTATTAAGATAGAATTCTAGAACAAACAGATCTGAATGAGAAAAAATTCTCTGAAAAAGACATTGGAAATCATAATTTTTTCAAAAAACGTTTTGAGAAAAGTCTTATAAAAAAAATTTAAAAAATATATTTTTAATGAGTACCGATTTTTTAAATGTTATCAAAAAAATGACTGTTGATTGACTTTTGAGAAGTAGAGCACCTAATGCATTTTTCATCACAAATTTTTGAAAGAAAAAAAATCTCAAAAAAATTTGGTATGACTCAAGTATGAAAGAATAGCAATTCCTTAATAGAAGAAATCCAAAGAAATTTACTGAAGAAGAAATTGTCAACAAAAAGACGTATTTTATTCAAAGTTCTACCTACAAAAAAAATGTAATGATTTTGTTTCTAAATTTCATCGAAAAGTTATTGTCAACTTTTAAGAAAAATGGAAAGAATTTTTTCTATTTTTTTTTTTTTAAATAAAACTCAAACATGTTTGTACTGACACTGAGTAAAATAAAAACTACTTGATTAAAAAAAAATGCATCCTAAAGAAACCCACCGAAGAAAAGATTGTTTCAAAAAAATTATTAAAAAAGAAAATTTTAATGGAAAAAAAATTATTTCAACTTACAAAAATTTATGTGAAAAAAATCCTCCTAAAATAAAAAAATATTGAAAAAGTTGCAAGTTTTTTTTGGTTGGGGGAGGGGGAGGCTAAGAGGACTGGATTTTGACAAAAAACTCGAAAATATTGTCAAGGACTACTTTCAAAAAAATTGGTTTTTGATTGTTTTCAGTAAGAATTCTTTCAAACAAAATCTCTAAGAAAATAAACTCATCTCAATTTCACAAACTGTGCGATTCATCATAAATATTGTTCCTTCATTTGCCAAAATGAGTCATTTGTCGTTTTTAAAATTTATTTGAGTATACGAATTATTATTATTGCCATCCATATCACAATTAGGTAAATCATTTCCAAGCACTGCAGATGAGAATGTCAAATTTAGGATAAAAAATCATAATCAAACAGTCTATTCTATACAAATTGCTCATTACGCAGAAAAAAAATTTCCGAGGCGGAAACAACGCTCGGATAATCCATTTGGCTCTTCTTTTGCGAACAGAATACACCTCAAGGTTCTCCATTCAATTCGAAAACCATAAATTCAAAGTCAACGATTCTAATCAATTTGAATTCTAAATAAACGTGTGCTCTTGACGCAGCTGAATACGTATTACGTACAAATAAAAAATGGGGGAAAAAATAACCATCAACATCGGTCGATTCGACGATGATGGCATAACCCCAACCCAACGTTATACATTTACACACACATACCCATCGAAAAACCATTACGACCGAGCGGTAACAACAAATTACCAACTCGTAATTGCTCGTAATCACACGATCAGCGAACAGTTTATCGAATTAAAATTGTCATTGATGAAAAATTACACCTTTATCGATGTCCCGTTCTATATACGATCACCTATATAATAATTACTCATTTATCAGCCAGCCCGGTACGGGCTGCTCGCCGCGTTGCGCTGATTTTATAGAAACAAATTAGATTCTGTTTAAATTGGCGAATAATTTAGGTAATTTTCAAACACGTAGTGATTCGTTCCGCCAACTCGTCTCAGTCTATCCTTCACCCACTTTTAGATTTATTACTTGTAAAATTATTCCTAGTTTGATGACATTGTTCCTGTATATTGGTAGAAAAAGTATTTTGTCGTGTACAGGCATGAAATTCAGTTACTTTTAAAGAACCTAATATTTTTCTGATTTTACTCAGAATAATTTGGAAAATGTTTTACTCCAAAAACATTATGAGTTTTTCTTCAAAAAAATAAATAAATAAGTAGGTATCTAAGATATTTTTTTATCGAAAAAATAGTAGATTTTTTTGATTTTAAAAAATTGTTACCTGCCTACGATTTTTTTCTTGAGTTTTTTTTACAGATTTTTTTTTGAAACAATAAAGTTTTTTATTCCATTATATAAAAGATTTTTTACTTTAAAAAAATTGAGAAATATTTGCCTTAAAAAAATTAAGAGATTTTTTTACACCAAAAATTGAATTTTTCTAATAATGAAAAATAAATTGAGATTTTTTTCTGCATGGTAGTATAGATATAGGTACGTAAAAAAATTTAGAAATTTTTCCGGCAAAATTAAAGGATTTTATTTTGAGAAGAAAAATTTTTCTTCTGCTAATTTTGTAATCCAAAAATTTTGAAAAGTTTCTTCTACTCCAAACAAGTCAAGTTTTTTTTTTTTTTTTTAAATCAAGGCAAGAAATTGAGATTTTTTTATTAAAAATGAGGGAAAATTTTCTTTCAAAAAAAAGAAAACATGATGTTTTTTTGCTACGTAAAAAAATTTAGAGGTTTTTCCACCAAAATTGAAAGATTTTTATTCTAAGACGATTTTTAAAATTAATTTTTTTTTCAGAAACATAAGAAATTGGGAACTTTTGAAAGTTGAAAAACATCTACTCTAAAAAATTGAGAGATTTTTACACCAATAAAATTAAGAGATTTGTTTTCAAAGAAAAAAAAATATAATTATGATTTTTTTTGTTCCAATTTTTTTTTTTTTTTTTTTTTCAAGAAAAATTTAAACATTAATAATTGAGAATATTTTTTTTACTAAAAGTTGTAATTTTCTTTCCTAAAATTCAACAAAACAAAATTCTGGGCAAAAATCAAGAGATTTTTTTTTAGTGTAGGTATACCTAGTTTTTTTCAAAAATAAAAATTGAAAAATCAAAAATTTCTGTTCGTCATTTTATTAAATTATTTTTTTTAACGATTGAAAAATTAACAAAAAATTTGCTCGTTATAAAAAAATCGAAAATTATTCTTATTTGAGCCTTTCAAATTTCTTCTTTATGGGTTTGATTTTTGACCACTTTTTGAACCATTTTCGGTCATTAAAATCTCTAAAAAATTCAAAATAGTGGATTTCATACCTGCGTATACCATGTACCTAGATATTATTAATAGATATTAATTTTGATCATTTTTTTTTCTTCTGTTCCAGGTGAGTAACGTGGCTCTTTTTTTACTTTGCTGACGTACCAGTATATCGGTGAGTAGCCTATAGACATACAAGCCCATGCTAAGAGAATATTGATATAGGTATCTAACCGGTTTATGTAAGATTTGAACTTTTTTTTTCGGACTCACCTACTTTCCAAACCATTATTCAAAGTTCAGTAATTGATGCTGGCCAGTTAGCGAAAAGGTCTAGTCATGATTTATAGCTACTCGAAATTACCTATACTCGTGTATCGCGGGTAGTCTGCCCTCAATTTATATTTTGAAGGTGCGTAACATTGTTGCTGGAGCTCGTAATCTTCACAGTGATATAATTTCGGTCGTGAACGACTTCAACTTCCCAGTTCTATTCAAGGTAATGCGAATGACTTAGAGTAAATAATTTCGAAACGAGAAACAAACATCAACCATTACGATTATAGTGATTTAATTGATGGTTGTTGACTCGTTCTTGTTATACAAACTACACTTCATTACGTTTTGTCACGCTTTCGGCTTTTTCCGGCCAATGTCTCGCATTTCGCATCTCCAGCGTTTTAAAATCGATTAATTGCTCCGATCAGGTAATTCCGAGCGGTAAATTATTTATTACAATTTGCTTGTTTATGAAGAACTCTGGTATCTATATTTGTTTTTTCTCGAGTTAGCATTTTCGTGAAAATTCGTATCAGTTGTACGATTCTTCTTTATTCCCTCGAAAGATTCGTATACCTAATCATGCCACTGTCAATTGCACTAAAATCGAATTCGAATTGACGGAGGTTTTTTTATTTTTTCTACGGTCATATAGACAGTTGAGCATAATACACGAGTGACTTCAGTAATTCTGTACATTATCAATCGATGTGCATATCATACCTCTACATAAGTAAACGAGTATGAAAATATTTATAATACCTCTCAAATACATCTGTAAAATTGCAGAAGATCTGCTATAGAAGTGTTTTAATGTGGGTACCTACCTCTACCTATGGGTAATTCTCAGAAAATCGGCAAATTTCACTACTGTAAAAGTTCAGAAATTTGACAGGTTTTTAAAAAAATTTTCTTAAGGTAATTGAAAATATATATGCCCCCGAGTACTTTTATGGTGTTGGGGTCAATTCATTTCCCAAAAGGGAGGGGGGAGGACGATTCAAAAAGGGGTATAGCCGGGTAAAATAGGGTGATTTGGCCCCCAGAGCGAATTTTTAAACCAACTAGTGGAAGTTGGTCCTTATGGTCTAAAACCCCCGTGACCAAATTTTTAGGTCGCTATCTCACCCCCACCGCCTCCTAGAGCGAAAAATGTGATTTTTCGATTATAATTTTTGATTTTGACAGTTTTTAACCAAATTTTTTCAAACTCGGGTAGATGTTAGGTATACTCAAGGGTCACCCATGGAAATTTTTAAAAAAAATTTCAAACCTATCTTCATTGTGAAATGCGCGTTTTAAGTTTTCTAACGGCTATTTCGACAAGTTCTTTCAGAGGTACAATAATGGAAAAAATATATATTATACACCTAGTCTGGATGTACAACATATATTTTTTTCAGAATGTTTTATATAGGTGGAAGACCTTCAAAAATGCAAAAAACTGATTTTTTCATCATTTTTCGCGCAAAAAACAGTAATTTTTGGTCGAAAAAAATTGTCGTCCTAGTATATCACTAAATACGTAGTTATACACCATCAACCCGAGTTTGGATGAAATTCGTTGATTTTTTCTTTTTTTTTAAATTTTCATTTAAATTAACTGAGTGACGCCATTTTGGGAACACTCAGTGTCCCTCGAGGTGTCTGGAGAGCCTAAAATTCATGTTTGGACATGTTTCAAACCAATATTTGTCATAAACAGAAATTTTCATGAAATTGAGAAAATTTGATTTTTTTGCTCACATCGTCGTGGCTTATCATTCCTCCGGTATAAAATGTCCCACCTTCCTGAAAACTGAGAAAATTTATTCTAATTAGTGAGTATCTTATTATAGCTTATTAATAATTAATAAAATATCAGTATTATACACTGAAAGAAATGGGTTTTGAAATTTGGTAATCGTTCCTTTGTGTCAGGTAATTGTTCCCAAAAATTCGGTAATGGTTTACATTTTTCAAAAAATTTGTTAAATTCCCCAACATTCAAGTAACTATTCCTGAAAATTGGTAGTTGTTACCAGAAAACTTGGGTAATAATTACCTTAAAAAAATTACTGGGAATTATTACCTATGTATGAGGCATTTATTCTCAACTAACCAAGACTGCAACCCTGATAAAAAGTAATGATTGTGAATTTTGATGGGTAACCATTCACTTCCAGAAGTAGGCATTTATTGCTTCTTATTAGAAGTATTCATTCTCGAAAAAAAGGATTAAGTTCCCAACGTTAGCTACTAATTCGTCATCTATACAAAATGTCAACACTTATTTTTGTTATCAGTATAGAAATTATGAATTTTTTTTCAGGTATTTCTTTCTTTATAATTACTTTTGAATCATAATTGATGAATAAATTCTTCAAAACTGAGGTTTAATAAAAAAAATTCTTATTGAAGGCGATTGAGGTGAAATTATGTAGAAAAAAAAATAGTTCAATGAAATTAAAGAATATTTATTCAAATCACAAAAGTATGGTTGTTTTTTTAAAACTATTTCCTCAGTCCTCACAATTAAAATAATTCGAAATCGACGAGCAAATTTTTCTTTTTCTATATTTCAACTAAGTAATGTTACAGCGAATGGAAACTTCTGTCATCAAAGGCATAATATAAAATGTGGACAAAATCAATTGGTCTGTATACTAATTCAACAAAATTATAAAATATGTTCCCAAGTTTATAATATACAAGTTTGATGAGAGTATGATGAGAGGTTTCTCAAACATTTTTTTTTTCTCTTCAAAATGATTATAAAAAAATCGTCAGGTTATTTCTTAAATTTTTGAAAATTTGAAACGTAGAATATTTTCAAAATTTTGTTCAAACATGAAGTATTCAAAATTGTGTCAATCACATCTCGATACTTTATTGAATCACGAATTTTTTGAAATTTTGTTAAAACACAATTTTTATTTAAAAAAAAATAAACGCACATACTATTTCAATAATTTCTTGAAAAAATTCCAATTCGTTTAAAGTAATAAACCACAATCAAGCACTCAAACTTGAGTTTACAGGTTGGCAGAGTGGTTAAGGCGTTGGCTCTTCAAACGGAAGGTCCCGGGTTCGAATCCTACCAGATCCATCACCACGAAGAAAAAATTTCCGAGTTGGTAAACCATTGAATAAGTTGTGTAAATTTGGGACATGATTTGAATTTCCTGAATCATTCCTCCCTCCGAGTTGGGAAACTAATACCAAACAAAAGGTTGGGAAAAACTGGGACATGATTCGAAATTCGTGAATGATTCCCCAACACTGGGCAATAATTCCCTAGTTGTGTATCGGACGATTCCATTCGGTAGGAATGGAATTGTTCCTTATCATTATTGATTAATTCATTTTTGTTGGGTAATGGTCGCCTTAAAATTTTAATAATAGTTGTCTTACATCAAGGAACGATTATTACCACTGTTGGGAAATCATTCACGAATTTCGAATCATGTCCCCGTTTTTCCCAACTTTTTGGTAATGGTTACCCAATTATTTCTTTCAGTGTAGCTTATAGAATAACTAATTGTCGAATTTACAGATAATTACATAAAAAATCGCTCTGTGCATTGCCATTCGAAATTTCAAATGCGGATAGTATTATTATAAAAGTAACAAATCAGTGTAGCCATTCAGCAGAAAAAAATATTCACTCAGTGAGCTGAGACAAATTTTTAAAAATTAGCCACGACGATGGACATAAATCTTTGCTACAGTTTTCAATGATCAGGTGTAGTTGTACTAAACACTTTTTGTGATCATCATTCACACTAGCCTATACCCTGAACTTCCTAATGACGTGTACTTACTTTTTTTTTCAGAAAAACATGGTGATTTCCATAATTTTTGAAATCTGTTTTCAAAAACATGTTGGGCTACAGGCCACGACGAAGGACATTTTGAGGTTTAGACTAACTTGTACTCAAGGGGAGGGGGGTGGTATTCATTAAATTGGGCATGGTGGATTAAGGGCGTTATAATGTACAAATAACCAAAAAATGAAAGTTGTCCATAGTACAGGAGTTGAGAAATCAGTTGGTTACTCAAATTTACCGATTTTCTGAGAATTACCCCTATACTTAGGGCAAATCTTGTTTACATGATTCAAATTCTATAATTATTATTATATCGATACGTTGTTTAATAAGAAACTTCGCCAAGTTGACCATTAGAAAAAACACAGGTACCATTACCCGAGCAGGCGAGCACCTGCTGTGTATAGGTGTACAAATACCTACGTGATGATTTTATTGCGAAGAATTATGTATACGATGAGAGTGTGTTGGTCACTTGGTCAGCTTATAGTGTTGGTGGTTGATTATTATGCAATAAAAGAGAGGCATTTTTATTGGTTTAAGAATGTTTTTATTAAAAGGCATGAAATTATTTTATTAGATTATTCTTGGTTTTGAAGTGATTGATTGTGACGCTGAGAGGAAGGAGGGGATGAGAAGTGATGGATTTGATTCCTATTTCCTACCCCGAAATATGAAATGAAATTTTCAATTTTTTCTGACAATATTTTCTTCTATATTTTTTAGATTTTCAAAGTGAAGATTTTCACTTTGATACTTTTTTTTTAGAAAAAATTATATCTTGAAATCAGCATAAGTGTTGAGATTTTTTTCTTCTTAAAAAAATGAATTTTCAATTTTTAAAAAAATTGTTTCACGATGTTTTCAAATTTCTTTATGGAAATTATTAAACAATTCGCATCAGAAAACTTTTTAATTCAACTTTTTTTTTGTAAAAAAACAATAGGTATTTTCTTTTTATTAAAAAAAAATAAAAATAAAAATACCACGATATTATTTTTAATGTTTTTTTTTTCAATTTTTAAAAAGGTTTTTATCAAAATTCTTTCGACTTGACCCGTGTAGCAATTGTCAACATCGACATTTATGTCGACAAAATTCAGACACATTTTTTTCTTGGTTAACGATGAATTAAAAATGATATATGAGATTTAAAGTAATGTTCTATGTTAAACATAACGGTTCAATCAAAATTTTTGAATTTTTCTCAGTATTTTCCTGTAATTCAGAAAATATTGTTTTTCTGCATAGACATGTCGTAGTAGAAATCGATACTCGATAAACGAATCGACGTTAATGTCGACATTTTCTGCCAATTAAATTCACTAATTTTATATCTAAAAAGAACTAAAAACAATTAATAAGAACATTTTAAGCTCAGGAATAAATAATTTTTGAAAGAATCACAAAATTTTCTTATTTTTCAAAGTTTTGAATAATACAACGACTTGTCGAGTTATTGTCGACATAATTGTCGATGGTCGAATAATGCATCGACTTCACTGTCGACAGTGTCGACCAGAGGAATTTTAGGTCGAGTTAGTGTCGATGTAATTGTCGAGGGTCGAATAATGCATCGACTTAACTGTCGACAGTGTCGACCAAAGGAATTTTAAGTCGAACCAATGTCGACCTAATTGTCGAGGGTCGAATAATGCATCGACTTGACTGTCGACGTCTTGAGGGTGATTGTGATACTCGCAGATAAAGTGTGTTATGAATTAGTACATAAGACTCTAAGAATTGCCTCTTCGTTAGCTGGGCACACAGAAGTTCAGCTACAAAGGTGATTTCAGAGCCGCAATTTTGACGAAATGTCGAAGTGTTGGCTTGATCACTATTTTTGGTTTAATTTTAAAACATATACCTATTAAAAATTTTGAACTTGGGCATTTTTTTCAACATCTCAGCATTGCAAATGTCGATGTGAATGTCGATATAAATGTCGACACATCGAAATCGGTCACTTTTCGATCGTATATGTCGACACGATTGTGGATGGTTTGTCGAGCTTATTATCGACATGTTTGTCGACCGTCCAAATATGGCTCGACATGTCGACGGTCGATAAATGTGTCGATAATAACCTCGACAAACCATCCAAAATCGTGTCGACATGTACGATCGAAAAGTGACCGATTTCGATGTGTCGACATTTATATCGAAATTAGCATCGACGTTGCTACACGGGGACTTTTTTTATGAAAATTAAAATTTTACCAATTGAATACAAATTTTTTTTTTAAATCTCATAGATTTTTACTTAGGTGCGTTTTTTATTAAATTTTTTTCATTTTTTTCAAAAAAAATTTTAAGCAATAATTTTTTTAATTAAACTGAAAAAGTTGATCATTGAGAAAACAGTTATTCCATATGTTTTGAGGTTTTTTTTCTCCGCGATTTTCTTGAGATTTCCAGAATTTTTCGATTTGATTTTTTCTAGTGTAGATTGAAATTTTCCCTTTAGAAATTAAAATTTTTAAAAAAATTATTTGAAAGTTTTAACTATTTTTTTTTTTGAATCATGCGATTTATTAGTTACCTATACTTAACTTTTTTTCTCAGAATTTTTTTTATCATTTTTTAAATGAAATAATTTCATTTAAATTCAAAGAATAAAAAAAATCCATCATTTTCAACAAAAAAATTGATTTTTGCTTACAAAATTTTGAAAATTCAAGTCCATAACATTGGACTTGGTGAAGATTTCAAATTTGAAGAGTTTTTGAAAATTATGAATCACTTTTCTAAATTCAGTTAGAATTTTTACAAATTTCAAAAGTTCAATTTTGAATCTATTTACAACTTTTAAAATTTGCTCGTAGGTAGCTCAGAAAACATTTTTAAGGTTGAACATTTTCTAAATTCAGCAAGTACGTAAATTCTTAATACTGAGCATGAAATTTTTAGAAAACCAATTTAGTAAAAATTTAAAATTTAGGAAATTTTTAGAAGTTGATCAAATTGAAATTCATTAAGTATAAATTTTAAAATTGGATCAGTTTTTGATCAGAAGAAAAATTTCTACAAATTTTCAAAAATTTTTGAATTTTGTAAATTAGGAAAAAAAATCCAACTGTACAAATTTTCAAAATTTTATAAAAATCAAAAATTAACTGGTATTAGTAAGTATATTGTTAAAAACTGTTTAAAGAATTGGAATCTTCTCCCACAATTTTTTGACTAAACTGCAGTCTTTTTATTTTTTTTTTTCAATTTTACGAATAGACATAGGTAACTAGTAAGATTTTTTGCTCAATCAAAGTTTTAAAAGTTTCTGATTAATGTTTTTTTTTATCATTATTGTTTTTTTGAAAAATTTTGTTCCTAAAAGTTAACATGATTTTTTTTTGATTTTTTGAAATTTTACTCATTCAGAAGTTTTTATAGCATTTAAGAAAATTATAGGTACATTTTGAATTTTTTATTTAAAAAAAATAGGTAGTTCAGTTTTTTATTTTTTTAACGTTCAATTTTCACTAAGGTTACTTAGGTAATTTAAAACTTTAAGGATATATTTTTATCAAAAAAAAAAAAAAAATCAAAATTGTAATTGAAAAGAATTTTAAATAAATATTTTATATGAAAAATCTTTTATCTTTTAAATTTGAAATTTAGAAACCTTTTTGAATTATTTCAACTGAAAAAATTTAATGAAAAACGATATTCAATTTTTTTTGGATATTTCATTCCAAAATTTTTTTGTTATAGATAAGAATTGTTAATTCTTTATCTAAAAGAAATTTCGATTTTGAACTTGAAAAACAACAATAACAACAACAACAACAATGAAGTAGGATCAAATAATTTAGAAAAATTATCAATTTCCGATTTAAAAATTTTCAAAATATTTTACCTATCTAAAGAAATACTGAATTTGCAATGACAGAGAATTTCGGAAAAATTCTAATTTTGAATTGAAAAAAAACTAAGACACCTGCGCTAGCGCAGCTCTAACAGTGTGCATAGCTTTTAAATAGATAGATACCTACTATTTGTCTCACGATTCTATTGGAAAATTTATTCAGTGAATGAAAAAAAAAATAGAACAATGGTATTTATCTTTGAAATTGACCCATTGTTCTATTTTGAACATTTTAAGTTTTTTGCCCCGAAAAAAGATAAGACTTCAGACCACAAGTCCGACCCATTGTTTGATTTTGAACAAATTTATTGCCCTAAGCAAAGATAAGATAAGAACTAGACACGGACCAAAAATTTGAATTTATTGCCCTTAGCTGAGACGTAATTTCCAATTTTTCTAAAAACACCTAACATGTTTTTGATTTATACCACCTGCTGATACCTCCTGCTGAGCCCTAGATCACAAAGACCCCTGCTGTGCCCCATTGTGTGGAGTGCTCATTGTTTGATTTTGAACATTTTAAATTTATTGCCCCAAAAAAGATAAGACGGCAGAGCACAAAGATGACGCTGTGACGTGACCATTGTTCGATTTTGAACATTTAAAATTTATTTCCCTAAGCGAAGATAAGATATGAACTAGACACTGACCATTGTTTGATTTTGAAAATTTGAATTTATTGCCCTGAGCCTGAGACGTGATATCTGATTTTTTACCACCTGCTGTGCTGAAAAATTTTTTACCACCTGCTGTGCCCTAGATTACAAAGTTTGATTTTGAACATTTTAAAATTTTATTGCCCCAATAAAGATAAAACGGCAGAGCACAAAGAGGACGTTGCGTTGTGACGTGACCATTGTTCGATTTGAACACTTTAAATTTATTGCCCCAAGATAAGATAAGATATGAATAATAGAAAAGTTCCCTTTTCCCTTTTTTTTACAAGTGAAAATTGCAATTATCTCGATAATTACTCATTAGATTCACACACAAATCTCATTGGCCCTCCGCCTTCATGAACTCTACATTCCTTGAAAATCTGAACCAAATCCATCCCATCATTAGTGAGTTAACCCCGATAAACCTATTTCAACATTTTATATTTCAAGATTGAAACAAGTTTTCAATTTTCTGTTGAAATTAGAAATATATTTATATATTTCACCTAAATGAGAAAGAATTTTTAATGTTTTGTCAAAAAGTCTTGAATTTTGAATTAGAATAAAATCAAGAAGATATCATATTAATTTAGAAAATAAAAAAAATCAGTAATTTCAGAATGTCTAACAAAATTATTTTGAAAAAAAAAAATTCCATGGAAATTTAATTACATAGGATTTTTTTCAAAGTCGAAAAATAGAAAAAATTTTCGCGGAATGACATAATTTCTAAAAATACGTAAGTAATCCAGTTTTAAAAAAATCCCAATTTTAAAATGTCTAAAAATTAAAAAAAAAAAAAAAAAAAAAAAAAAACATAAATATTCCAATAAAATAATAAGTAACTAAAACTGTCGAATAAAAATGTCTAAAAAATCATCCAATTTTGAAAAACTTTCCTAATCTACCGGTGTAGCAACGTCGATGCTAATTTCGATATAAATGTCGACACATCGAAATCGGTCACTTTTCGATCGTACATGTCGACATTTATATCGACATCCACATCGACATTTGCAATGGTGAGATTTTGAAAAATATGCTAAGTTCAAATATTCAATATAAGTATATATTAAAATTACACCAAAAATAGTGTTCAAGCCAACATTTCGACATTTTTTGTCAAATATGCGGCATTGAGGCCACCTTTGTAGCTGGACACATGCGAGTGTCCAACTAACATAGAGATGATGCTTAGACCTTATGTACTAATTCACAACACACTTTATCTGCGAGTATCACAATCACCCTCAAGACGTCGACAGTCAAGTCGATGCATTATTCGACCCTCGACAATTAGATCGACATTAACTCGACTTAAAATTCCTCTGGTCAACACTGTCGACAGTTAAGTCGATGCATTATTCGACCCTCGACAATCACATCGACACTATCTCGACTTAAAATTCCTCTGGTCGACACTGTCGACAGTGAAGTCGATGCATTATTCGACCATCGACAATTATGTCGACAATAACTCGACAAGTCGTTGTATTATTCAAAACTTTGAAAAATAAGAAAATTTTGTGATTCTTTCAAAAATTATTTATTCCTGAGCTTAAAATGTTCTTATTAATTGTTTTTAGTTCTTTTTAGATATAAAATTTGTAAATTTAATTGGCAGAAATTGTCGACATAAATGTCGATGCGTTTATCGAGTATCGATTTTTACATCGACTTGTCTATGTAGAAAAACAACGTTTTCTAAATTATAGGAAAATACTGAGAAAAATTCAAAAATTTTGATTGAACAGTTATGTTTAACATAGAACATTACTTTAAATCTCAAATATCATTTTTAATTCATCGTTAACCGAGAAAAAAATGTGTCTGAATTTTGTCGACATAAATGTCGATGTCGACAATTGCTACACGGGTAACCAAACCTTACCCAATTATTGGAATTTCGTTACGTTTTTTTCCCATTTTGTTCATCGTAAAAGCAAACCTATAGGCCTGTACCATGCTAAAAATTCTGGCAAACACCATGCACTGTCTCGTTAGAACATAGATAATTTTAGGTTAAATAATTCCGAACTAATACCGGTAAAAAGTGTGTAATTTTTAGATCATAAAACGCGCAGGAAGAAAGAAGACATGTTAAAAGAGTGGCCAAGAGAGAGAGAGAGACGAGTGAGGAGCAGAGGGCAGGTAGAGAAAGAGATGGTATCGTTAAAGAGAAGAACGCCAAGTAATGCGAAAACATTGGCCGAGGTAATTTGCAGTCATCGTAGCTTTCACCTGATTACCTATTATTATGCGTTCATACCTCATAGAGGCGCTTTCGGTTAACATTCAGGTGGCTTAGTTTCCAGGGTCAAGGAACTGCTCTCCTTACGATAACTTTACGCTTCGTAATACCGGTCGTCGCTTGGTCTTGGGCTTTTTAGACTACTTTTTTCGTAGTCTCGAGTCTTCGTGTGTGCGGTGCACGCGCACTCGTTTAATTATTAAATAAGAATTAGTTCGTTAAAAAATCGCCCGAAAGATTTTTCTCTAATACGTGGACTAGCTCTTGCCAATGATAAAATGTTGTTTGACGTATATCATATTATATACATACGTAGAAATATTAAAAAATAATTAATAACGTTTATAGGTAACCGAAATGAAAAGAATTAACGACCTCAGAAAAAGATAGATATGTAGGACAAGAGTATTCTCGATAATATTATCAAGGTGGTTGGAAACACCCGAAAGTAAATTATCGTAGCGTTTTCTCAATTCCAATAGGTTAATTTTTTCAATTCGATTTACAATTAGGTATCATTTCGGTTTAGTTTGGCGCCGTTTGCCATTCAAAGAGTTTTTCCTTTTCGCACGACGCACGTACTTACACTTATCAAAGACTTTAAATGATTTACGACTTAGATCATATATTACATTATTATATAAACCAATGCCAATCCACCAGGGACACTGCATTAGATCCGGAACTAAATAACAGAAAATTGTAATTTTTTTCCTAATAAAACAAACGAGTTTAATACCTAAGACTGAACTTAACCTTCGAATCGATTCAATCCAATTTTATTATTATTTTTTCCTTATTACGAAATCATCTCGAGGTACTTGAAAAAATTTTAAATCGAGATCGATACACCCCAGAATCGATTACCAACGATTATATCATAAATTAACATTTGTACGATTCCCGCTCCCCCTACCCACCGCATCACATTTCTCTGCTTTCTTCTCGACCTGGCATCTGCAAAATGCAAACACGCGTTGGTAACAATGTCAAGTACATAAATGCCAAGGAGAACTACGCAACTACACGAGCATCTGATTGGCACTCTTCTTCGCCTCAGCACCTCAGCACATTCAGTTTGTATATGTGCCTCTGCCTCTGCCTTCTTACGCGAGCACCTCGATCAAAAACAAACATTATTTAAATTCTGGACTGCGTACAAGTCATGTACTTATATATAAACAGAGCCTCTCATCTGCATTAAAAATTAAGTTCACAAGTTTCGCAGTCACGAATCTGGCGCGTATGGGTTTTAAAATACTCGCTTATGTGTGCTTAGCCGAGCCCTCTCTCTCGTTACGAGTATTTCCTTAGGTAAAAGTACGATTAGATCTGTAAAATTACCGCGTGCTTCGTGTACAAGAGAGGCGATGGCGATGGCGAATAGTAGGTCATTACTCCAAGTGTTTCCATCATAATCATCATCGCCATCAGATCATCTCTATATAGGTACGTACTACGTAGCTATAGGTACGTGTGTTTCAGAGCTAAAAACACATACGGTTTGTAGGATTAATAAATTTTATAAATTTAAATCGCACGTGTGTATTTGTACTGGGTACTTGTATCAGTTGGAAGGATTTAGTGTCGTGAGGTTGATATCAAAGTGGACGGACGAGAGGTGGGTTTTTTACTTCTTAGATGAAGAATCGATTATTTCTCATGGTCGTGAAATTTTTATTTTTTCAAGGTTAAAATAAATTGAGGTTTTGAGTTCCTGGATAAAACATATTTTTTAAGAAAAAAACGTTTCGTATCCCTTTTTTTTTTTTGAGAAAAATCTCTTGTTTTTATAGAAAAAATTCTCAAACTTTTTTTAGCGTGAATAAAATATTTCTCAAATTTTTTGAGAAAAAATTCGGAATTTTCTCGAAATGAACGTGATGTTGTTCCTTAATTTTTTTGGGGTCAAGTTACAAAAATTTCTTATTTTTTGGAGTAGCTATCTATAAAAATAGGTGATTTTTTTAAAATCTTTTTGAGGATTCATTTTTTTTTTAGAAGAAAAAAAATTCTCTTTTTTTAGAACAAAATCCTGATTTTTCTCTCATTAGGGTCCGTCTTTTAAAATTTTTCATAGTGAAAAAAAAAATCATTTTCACGTTCAAAATCCAAAAATTTAAAACTTGACAGCCCTTTGGAAAATGTTAAGCTACAACTTTGAAAAATTCCAAGTTGTCCCTTTTTTTTGAATGAAAAATCTTTAAATTTTTTTTGGAAAGAAAATTTCTCAATTTTTCGGGATTATTAGAACTACCTATTTTAATTTTTGTTAAATAAAAAATATTCAAATTTTTTCAATTTTTTGCAGTATAAAATTTCTTATTTTTCAAGATTAAAAACACCTAAATGATTTTTTTTGTTAAATGAAAAAATGCCCTTTTTTTGGAGAAAACCATTCTTAAATTTTTTTTTTTTAGAAAAAATTCTGGACTTTTTTTTAAATGAGAAATCGTTTAATTCTTGAGAACACTTGAAAAACATCATCGATTTTTTTTTTTTTTTTTTTTTTTTTTGAAAAAAAAACCAAACAAAAAGTACCTATTATTCCACTTTTTTTTAAAAATAAAAAATCTTTCAATTTTTTGGATATTTTTCAATATTGTTACAGCATAAAATTTCTCCTTTTGTGATAGGCAGTAAAAATATATTAATTGAAAAAAATCAAAAAAATCAAGTTTTTTTAAATAAAAAAATGTTCCCTTTTTTTGAGAAAACGATTTCTCAATTTTTGTAGAGGTAGAAATAAGTAGGTATTTTTCATTTTTTTGAGAAAAAATTTCTCGATTTTCCTTGGAATGAGAAATCATTTAAATTTTTGAGAACACTTGAAAAAATTCTCGATTTTATTTGATTTACCCTCAACTATTTTTTCAGAATTTTTTTTTTTTTTTTTTTTTTTAATAAAAAACCTTTCAATAGATAATTTTTCAATATTTTTCAGCATTAAATTTCTTATTTTTGAGTATAAAAATATTTTTAGGTAATCGAAAAAAATTATGTATTTCTTATTTTTCTAGAGGTGTATTTCTCATTTTTCTAGAAAAAATTTCTTGATTTTTGAGATTTTTCTTGGAATGAGAAATCTTTCAATTTTTTGGAAACACTTGAAAAAATATTCCCAATTTTTTGGATTAAAAAGTCTTTCAATTTTATTGGAGAGAAAGTTTCTCATTTTTTGGAAGTGATAACATTTCACTTTTTTTTTGATTTTCCGAGTTTTTTTAAATTAAAAAATCAATCTTTTGGAGAAAAAATCTCAATTTCCCGAGAGTAAAAACTTCTCATTTATGTGTACCTAAGTATTTAAAAAAATCTCGAATTTCGAACTTTTTTTTGAAATAGTAAGAATTCTTTTATTTGTTTTTAGTATAGAATGTTTTAAATTTTTTGAAAAAATTTCTCATTTTCAGGTTTTTGAGAAAAAAAAGTCTCAATTTTTTCAGAACAACAAAACGTTTTAGAACACTTGAAAAAAACTATAGTTTTTTTGAAATAAAACGTACAAATTTTTTGTATTTAAAAAAACAAAAATGGCAGAGTGAAATTTATTACTTTTTTGTTAGTATTTTTTATTTTTATTTTTTTTTTTGAAAAAATTTCTCAATTTCCAGCTGTAGGCAAGTTTATAATATTTCTCATAAAAATAATCACTTATTCATTTGAAAAAATCGTTCAACAAAAAGCGAGATTTTAAAAATAATTTTATGCAAGAAATTTTTTATAATTTTTTTTTTTTTTGAAATTATTCTAAACAATCTTTTTGAACATCTGCATCATAATCGATACCAAGAATACGGAAATATGGACCCAATTTGCCCACCAGATGCACAGAAATCCATTCAAACGCCATAAGAAACGAATTCATGCTCGTCGACCTTATAACCCTGAAGGAACACCACAGAAATCCAACATACGTATCTCGAGGACCAATAATTCTTCAAAAAGGAACCATCGCATCGATACCGATGCCGGAATAAGATTCAAAATTATACACTTGGAACGATACGGGAGGAGCTAAAATATGCCATTCGGAACGACCGGGATCGGCCCGTTGAACCAAAACAATGAAAAATATTTTATCCGGGATCGCAGAAGTGTGGCACAGATGCGAAAATCGTACCCGTACCTTTGGCTTGTACCGGATCTACGAAGCAGCAGTTATCTTGAGATTGAACGTCGCGTCGCGTTCAAGATCGAAGTTTGCAGCTCGGGCTCGGTGAAGTGTTGAGTTATGAGCAGGAGAGAGCATTGGAGCACAAATTTGTGCTGGATGGTTGACTCAGTCTAAAGGCAGAAGAAGTGCATGGGGTGTGCTGTGTAGTATACAGATCTTTGATTGTTTTTGTTTTTCATATTCTGTCTGATAAAATTTCAATTTTCATTTTTTTTTCAATATCAACTTATCCCCGTTTTTAATTTGGGAAATTTTCAAACCTAATTTTGAACAAAATTAAGTACCTAATATTCTAGTATATTCTTAAACAACTTTTTTAATTTCCAACATTCTAAAAAATGATAAATTTTAATTTTTTTTTTTTTAATTTTCGGGATGTTTTTGTAAATTATTTTTTCAGTTATCAAAGTGAAATGAATTTTCAAATTTTAATTTTTCTATGTAATTTTATTCATTTTTCAAAAATTCTTTAAATATGTTTACTGTGAAAAGACTTCAACATTTTACCTGTAAACATTTTTATTCCCTACCTACGTTGAAAAAAAACTACATTAAAAATAATTTTCAATTTTTCGAAAAATGATTAATTTTAATTTTTAATAATTATATGGAAAAAAAATTCCCAATTTCAAAAAATGAATTTTGAAATTGAAAAAAAAATTACCTAATTAAAATTTTTTGTCTAAATATTTTTGAAAAAAATTGATATTTTATCTGAACTTTACAAAAATGCCTATTTTTGATTTTTGGAAACATTTTGGAACAAATTTTTGAATGATTTTGAATTTATAAAAAATAAATTGACCTTAATTTTGAAAAATTTCGATTTAAATTTTTTAACGTTTCATTAATTTTTTTTCCAATTTTCAGATTTGAAAGTTTTTTAATAAGAAAATTAGATACCTACCTACCTATACGTGATTAGGTACCTAAAAAAAATCAGTTCCATTTTTTTAAATTTTTTATTTACGTTTTAAAATATATATTTCCATTTATATTTAATCTAAAAATTTGTAGTTTCTATTTTTTCTTTCAATGCCCAATTTTTGATATTTTTATGAAAATTTTTAATATCCACTTTAAGGGAATCTAAGATTAGTTACTGCGATGTTTATAAAAATTTTCAAAGTTCTCATTTTTTTTTTAATTGAAAAAAATTGAAGATTTCATCTGAAAAATTTCCAATTTGAAAAAAAATGTTCACCCGAGCAGCACACTCGATCGATAATATCGAAAGTTGAAACGTATCGATAAAAAATCGTTTAAAAATCTAAAGATGTTCTCACGATATGATACAGATTTAGCTGTACGATTTTATAGGCAAAAAATCTAAAAACTATCGAATTCGATAGTATTACGATTTTAGGAAGATATTCGTCAACGATACTATCGACAAAGAATATTAAATTTATCGAATCCGATTTTCCACCGATTTTGTGCAGATATTTGAAACTACATTATCGACAAATAATCTGAAATTTCTCGAATTCGATTTTTTAACGATTTTGTGAAGATATTTGAAACTATATTATCGACACGTAATCTGAAATTTCTCGAATTCGATTTTTCAACGATTTTGTGCAGATATTTGAAACTATATTATCGACACGTAATCTGAAATTTCTCGAATTCGATTTTTCAACGATTTTGTGACGATATTTAGAACTATATTATCGACAAATAAACTGAAATTTCTCGAATCCGATTTTCCACCGATTTTGTGCAGATATTTACAACTATATTATCGACAAATAATCTGAAATTTCTCGAATTCGATTTGTTAACGATTTTGTGAAGATATTTGAAACTATACTATCGAAAAAGAATATTAAATTTATCGAATTCGATTTTTTAAAGATTTTGTGAAGATATTTAAAACTGTATTATCGACAGATTATATGAAATTTCTCGAATTCGATTTTTCAACAATTTTGTGACGATATTTAAAACTATATTATAACCACATTATATGAAATTTATCGACTTCGATATTTCAACGATTTTGTAACGATAGTTGTTGAAACAATATTGATTTTTTTCTAGTCAAAAAATACCTACTTTATATTCAAAATTGGATGGGAAGAAAGGGCCAAATCGAAATTTTTATAATAACCAAAATTAAATCCAGAATATTATTCTACAACTTTTGTTTGAAATGTTTTTTCAATTGGACCTCATCTCTAGCATCTATTACTTTGCATTTACCTACTTACGTGTAACAGTAATATGCGAAATCAAAATTGAAAAAATTTTCAAACAAGTTATCTAGTTTTTTTGGTTTACTAGGTATTTTACTTGAAACCAGATCGTTGTTCTTAAATAAAATTTTACCAAGTTCAATACTACGATTATTATGTGAATACTTAGTATTTAAAATTGAACGGGAGGGAGGCGCCCAATCGAAAATTTTGTAATGAGCAAAATTATTCTTAGAACTTTAAGCTACAACTTTTGTTTGAAAATTTTTTCAATTGGACCTCTCCTTCTCCTCCAATTTTGCATAATACTCCGTTGATACTTATTCAAAATTGGAGGAGCGGAGGAAAAAGGGGTCAATTTGAAAAAATTTTCAAACAAAAGTTGTAAATTAAGGTCCTAGAAATAATTTTAGTTATTATAAAAATTTCAATTGGACCCCTCCCTCTTCTCCAATTTTGCATAAGATGTTTGAATATTATAATCCAATTCGTATTATGCGAACGAACTCCGATGTTCGCAACAGACGCTTGTTTTGGTAGAAACTGCTGTATTTGGAACGAAATTCGCCAGCCTTAAGCGTAACTACGACTTCAAACTCGCCAGCCGGTCTTGAAAATGTGCGCGCGCATATACCCATATATGCTAAATTATCTACAAAAAATCGATAGAATATCGAAACTAGATAATCTACAAAAAATCGTAATACAAAATCGATAGAATATCGAAATTAAATCGAAATAAAAAATCGACAGAATATCGAAACTAAATCGAAATAAAAAATCGACAGAATATCGAATTCGATAAAGTGTCGCGTTAGTTCCGCATAAATCGTGTAATTATCTTTCGATTTATAGATAGGTTATCGATGAAGTATCTAACTATAATCTTGAGATTTTTAAAAGAAAAATCGTTCGATTTTATCGAAAGTTTATCTGTTGATGGATTTTGCCAACTATAATTCATCGATAATCTGTCGATATATCGAAAGATAATTTCACGATTTATGCGGAACTAACGCGACACTTTATCGAATTCGATATTCTGTCGATTTTTTATTTCGATAATTTGTCGAGTGTGCTGCTCGGGCAATTTCCAATTTAAAAATTCTCATTTTTTTCCTTTGCATTTTTTTTTTCAAATTTTCAATTATTTTTTAAAAAATGAATCTGTGAAAATTTTCAATTTTTATTTTTAAAAAAATGTAATATTCGTCTATTTTTTCAATTTTTCAAAATAACTAGGTACTCAATAAATTTGAAATTTATTAAAATACCTAAATGTTTAAAAATTAAATTTAAAAAAAATAATTTTTTAAATTTTTGAGCAAGAAGATAAGAGGGGATTCTCTCAGTTAAGATTGGAAAATTTTCAAACTAGTACAGTACAAAAAATAAAAAAATAAAAAAAATAAAAATAAATGTTACACGTTGGAATTTCTCATCTCTCTATCAGCATCTCCGATAGACGATATAGAACTACATATTACGGATAAAATATGCGATTTAATCTGTCAAAACTGACAAATAACCGGTAATAGTTGAAAAATCATCATGAATGGATTACATTGTCACGGTGTTAGCGAACAGATAAATAAAGATCACGAGAGATAGAGACTCGGACGCGCGCGGGGGAAAAAGAACATCGCATCGGCCGAGTAACAGCTGGTAATAGGCTGGCGAAAAGATACTCGAGCACTTCGTGAAAGCATAGAGCATCGACCAGCCAGCACAATACTATACGAGGTGAAAATAGAAAAACAAGGTGGAGGGAATGGTCTCGGTGAAGGACCTACTTAGAAGTAGCAAATTTATAATGTGCTTTGAACATGTGCAGTGCACGGCGCGAAGGCCTGCGAAGGCGAACTTTTATGACGATGAGCGATGCACATGCCGCGTCGCGGCGTCGCGGCGTCGCTCGACGCGACGCGATCAACGACGAGAACAGCGCAACAGTAGCGATGCTGTACAACGAACCGAGAACCGGAACATGACCCATCACCACGATTTTCAATTTAGGCCACAACTTTCACGGAGGACCTACTTACACGTACTATTACCCGTAGTTATCTGCTGCTCGTTCCGATTGCCAAGTGCCAACATCGAGCCTATATACACTATATATTATACCTACTTGTACATTTTATATATTATAATGGCGTTCTTAGAAAAATTCCGAGTCTTTACCTTTTTTAGATGATTTTTTAATCGTAGCTAGGTAATAGGTAGGTCTAGGTATATGCGAGCAGTATCGACTTGGAGACGCGTATCGTGCTTATTTAGTTCTACAATGTAAACACGATTAAAAACCAATCGACTGTACGTACGTACAGTACACATTTCATAATACTAATATTTATTTTCGCCTTTTTCTTCTTCTCAATTCGAAATTAACCAACCGTTATCAAAATGTCCCGCATCGTTATGTGTTTGAATAAGCACGAGATTTCAATTTCTTCACAAATACAGTCGCTAGTCATCTGGGCCTCTCTGTCTTTCTGCCATTTATTAGGCGTATGTAGTTCGATGACCTTGTTGTTGATCGAATAAACTTTATCGGTCTTATGTAAACAACCAATAACGGATATTATACGACATTATCGATGGTATTTGCTAAATTCGCTAATTTCGCCTGCTCTGTTATTTCCAAGTCTTCGTTATTGTGACGCAATTGCGCAGACCTTTTCATTTGCACTCAATACACATCACACAGGTGGAGTCGTAGAATGGTTTGGTGAAACGTACAAATTTCAGTAGCTTTATTACATCCAATCACTAAAGAGAAGCACTGAACAATGATGCTCTTTGGAGAATGAATTGATCAAAAATGGCACATTTTTCAATTTAAATTTTCGCGTTAGTGAAATTAATAAAATAGAATACCTACAATTGAATTTTCAATTTGAAAAAAAAAATCTCAAATCAAATATTTAAAAAAATTTTCTACGAGTAAAGATTTTCAGATTTTCAAAATTTAAAAAAAATGTTCGGTACCTTAATCCTAAATATTTGTATTTTTCCAAGAATAATTTTTAATATTTTTTGTAACTTTCTCAAGATTTAGAATTTTTCAAAAATACATTTTTTTAAATCTCCAAATATTTTTTAATCTTCTCAGCTATACATTTTTCAAAAAAAAACTGATGAAAATTTGAAATTTTGGCAAGTAGTAGAATCGAGCAAATTTTTTAATTTTTTAAAATTTGCCCAATAAATTCTTAAACTTAGGTTAATTTTTTCAAAATTAAAAGATGAACTTTCAAAGGCTGATAAATTTTTACAAAATTTGAAATTTGACCATTTACAAAATTTTAATAAATCTTTCAAAATTGGAGCCATTTTTAAAATTTAATATAATATTCTCAAAAAACTTGAAAATATCAGTTTTCAATGTTTGATCAACTCTCACAATTATTTTTAATAGAAATTTGATAGTTGAAAAATTTTAGAAATTGAATCAATTTTCAAAATTCAGGCATGTTTTCAAAAAAAAAAGTAAGAACTCAATTTTGAAAGTTTTGTAAATTTTACAATTTTTTCCCTTCAAAATTTGGTAATTTCGTTAGTTCGCGGTATTTTGATAAATTTTTGGAATTGAATCAATTTTTAAAATTTATATAATTTTTCAAAAAAAAAAAATAAAAAAAAATAATAGTTAGATTAGATACGTTAATTTTGATAATTTGGTGAATTTTTGCAGTGTTGAAAATTTGATAATTCTAATAGTTGGTATTTTGATAATTTTTGAAATTTTACCACCTTTTTGAGAACTCAGCTTTTTCAAAAAAATAAATAAATCGATTTTCAATTTTATTAGTTTAAAAAAATGAAAGGTCACGGTCAGTTTTCAAGTATGAGTAAATTGTTAAAAAATTTTCGAAGTTTTTTTTTCAATTGTTCTGAAAATATGACCTAAGAATTTTCTTAAAATCATAAATATATTTTTTCATTTTTTCCTAAAATACTTACTCATTTTCAAGTTTTCATAAGAATTTTCAGTTTTGAAAAATTGATTCAAATTTTAAAAAATTTCTTTAGTCTTCTCATGATCAATTTTTTCAAATTTTTCAAAAAAAAAAAAAAAAACATAATTATATTATCTTTAATTTTCTCAAAACAATTAGGTACATAAGTAAGTACTAAGTAGGTATTTTAATTTTGAGAAAATTATGAAACTTTTTTCCCCTCTTAAAAATATATTTTTCAATTCCCATTCCTAAATTTTAATAAATTTCTTAAGTTGAATGTACTTTTAAAATGCTAGTACCTAAATCTGCAAAAAAAAATAGACATGCAACCCTTTTTAAACAGTAGGTACTTGAACTCTGATTGATTATTTGGGAATGATTACCAATGTGTTTGAGAATAATTACAACATGCAGCGAAGTAGCAGCAGTTTTAATAGGAAAATATAAGGTTTAAGAGGTCTGCTCGATGTAACCAACTGTTTAACATAAGAATAACCACCATACTGTTGGGGAATCATTACCGAACTGTTCTGCAATTATTACCAGACTGTTTGGGAATTGTTACAATTTTGAAGCAAAATTCATTAGGAAAATAGGAGGTATGAGGAGGTTTACACACGTCCACAGTAGTTTGGGATGGTTTGAGGATAATCATCAGACTATTTCGGGATGATTGAAAAACTGTTCGAGGATGATTACTAGACTTTTTGGGAATAATTACGACTTTGAAGCGAAATTTTGTATTTAAGGTATTTGGAGGTGTACTCAAAGTCTCAAACTGACCAACTGTTTGAGAATAATCACAATAGGTACTGTTTGGGAATGATTACCAAACTCCAAACTGTTGGAGAATGATTGCCATACTGTTTGGGAATGATTACCAAACTGTTTGAGAATAAGCACAACTTTGAGGAGAAATAACAACATTTTTTATTAGAAAAATATGAGCTATTGGAAGGTACATTCTTTGTAACCAACTGCTCGAGATTCGAGAATGATTACCCAGACTAATTGGGAATGATTATCGGGTTGTTAAGGAATGATTACCAAACTGCTCGAGAATGATTATTACTTCAAAGCAAAATAACGAAAGTTGTACTAGGCAAATATAAGGTATTAGGAGGTCTTCTCAACATGATCAACTCTTTGGGAATGATTTACAAAATTGAAGAACTGATAAAAAATCTGTCAATCAATGAATTTTAAAATTTATTGAATTGAAAAAATCAAAAAATATAGTTTCAACATTGATTTGTCAAAAAAAAAAAAAAAATGAATCGATGAATAAAAAATTAAATATTGAATTTTCAAAATCAAAAAAGAGATTTATTTAATTAAAAAAAGTGATCAATTAATCAAAAATCAAAAAACTGATCAAAAATTAATCGAATAATTAGGGGGAGGGGGTGTACCTTTGCCTAATTTATCAAATTGACGTAATTGAAAAATTTAAAAATATTGCTCAGTTTTTCAAAATAAAAAATTGACAAATCAATCAAAAATTTATTAATTTAAAAAAAATTAAAAACTGATGAAAAATTGAAGAATTAATGAGAAATAAAACATTTATTGCACTAAAAAAATGTGTAGAATTTCTGATAGATTTATTAAGTAAAATAAAAAATTAGTCAATTAAATTCTATTGACAAAAAAAAAACACTAATGAAAAGTTTATTGTTTTATCAAAATAAAAAAATCGGAACATTTATCGCAATTAATTAAATAAAAAGCTAAAAATTTACTGACTATAAAAGAATCAAAAAGCTGATCAAAAATTGATCGATTTACCAAAATGAAAACTAATAAATTAATTGGAATTGAAAAATTTATTGACTTGAAAAAAAAATCAAAAAACTGATTGAAAATCGAAAGATTGAACAAAACAAGAAAATGATCAATTAATTAAAAATTGAAAAATTGATTGACTTGAAAAAAAATCAAAAATTGATTGATTTAAAAAATTGAAAGGATTTATCAATTATTTGAAAATCAAAAAATTGATTCTTAAGAAAATTGAAAAACTGATGAAAAATTGTTCTACTATTCATCAAAATACAAATATCTGTTATCAAAAAGTTAATCGAAAATCAAAAAATTTATTCAATTAAAAATATAAAATAATTGTTTAAAAATTTGTCAATCCTTCAAAATAAAAGTATCGATATTTTCTAAAATTTAAAAAGTTATCGTAGCACCAAAAAAGTCGAAAAATATACTGAATTAAAATACCCAGGAAAATGATAAAAAAATGCATCGATTTTTCAAAATGAAAAAGTCGATTCAATCAAAAATGTACCTAAAAATTTATCGAAGCAACAAAGTTGGAGAAATTATGAAAAATTGATCGATTTATTAAAATGAAAAAATGGATCGGAGAACTGATGAAAAAAGTGATTGATGATAATTTATAAAACTAAAGAAATCGATAAATTACGTAGGCAACCAAAAATTGAAAATCAAAAAATGGAAAAACTGATCAATAAATTCATCGTTTTATTCAAAATTGAAAAATCGATTCATTCTAAAATTGGAAAATTTGCCGAATTAAGAAAATCGACATCGACTGATTGAGAATCGAAAAATTTATTGAATTGAAAAAATCGATCCACTTCAACATTGAAAAATTCACTGAATCCTCAAAATAGGAGAACTGATGAAAAAACGATCGAATAATCAAAAATCGCAAAATTTTATCGATTTAAGAAAATTGCGAGGAACAGATGAAAAGTTCATAGTCGAAAATTTCATCTAATATCAACAAAATCAAAGAACGTGATCAAAGATCGGTCGATTTCGATTTATTACAATTGAAAAAATTTGGGATTTACCAAAATTGAAAAATTTCTCGATTCGTCATCACGAAATTTCGACTACTTTCGCTTCAAAATCCTTCCAGCATCTTCGACTCCGACTCGACCAATGCAAACAAAATTACCCGCAATAATGAATCAATACTGTTCCGAGATAAGAACTCGACCGAGACTGAGACTGACGACGGGACGCAAGCGGAGAGACGTTGAAAATTCTGGAATTATGACGTGCGGCGTACGTCATGAGGAAAGTCAGAGTGAAAGTAGTCGTTTACGATTCGTGAGGTAGCAGGAACTGGCGTAGAGTTCAACATACTCAATATTGTAACACGAATAGCCGGTTTTTTTCTTCTCAATGCCTCACTCACTCGTCTTCGATTTCTTGCGAATAAAAACCTCGATGGCGAATTTTTTCGCCCAGACTCGAAACGGTGGCAAAATTTCCACTCTTTGCTCGTAGAATTGTTTACGAGCAAGAGCATCAAGTGCGAAAAAAATAATTCAGCTATATGGTGTAAAAACAACCGCGTATGACACGAATTGCGTAAATGATTTTCGAATCAGAAGGTGTGACCGATTATTTGGTTGAAAAAAATTTTTTATCTGCTCTATTGACTCTTCCTGAACTGCTCAACCAATCGACGAACGATTCATTGGAGTACGTACGAAAACATGATATGGTTCGAAGTTCAAATAGTACCAACATAGAAGGCAGTGTGACTTATTTTCGGTACATTAATTTCAATTGATATCGATATTCGTACGTACCTACTAAATGAATTCTACGAAATGTCACTTACGTAACAATGTTTCAAAATCGATTATTCTTTTCGAGAGTCATTAGAGTGTGAGGGCGACAGAGACAAAACAAGTATAGGGAATTACACACTACGATGCTGGCAACAACTTGTTGAAACAATAACTACTCGTACGAATTTAATTAAAGGGTCAAAATGTCACAATTACAGGATATCTAAAGCGACTTATTATCTTTTTTTTTTCCTTTCCATTTTTAAATCGCGACTACCGCGAGGAAAACTTGCCACTTGTTTAGAAGTAAATAAAGTTGATACTTCACGAGTGCAGCGAATCAAGTTTGGTAAGTTGAGGAATGAAATTCACGCGATCATTTTGGGTATTGTTATTTCCACCAGCCTGGGTGAGTTGTTGCTCGGATTTGTTGTGAACATGAACGAAATTGCTCACACTTCCTACTTCCATCAGTTCAGATTTTGGACTTTGAATAATTCTTTCAATTAACATGTGTTTTATTCGAAATTGAAAGGGAAGGATGGGTCCAATCAAAATTTTTGTAATAACTAAAATTATTTTCAAGACTTTAAGCTACAACTTTTGTTTGAAAATTTTTTCAATTGGACCTCTATCTCCTCCACTTTTTAATAATAATAAGTATCCAAGCCATACTATGCAAAATTGGGGGGAGGGAAGGGTCTAATCGAAAATTTTATAATAACAAAAATTACTTCTTGGACCTCAATCTACAACTTTTGTTTGAAAATTTTTTCAATTGGACCTCTATCTCCTCCACTTTTTAATAATAATAAGTATCCAAGCCATACTATGCAAAATTGGGGGGAGGGAAGGGTCTAATCGAAAATTTTATAATAACAAAAATTACTTCTTGGACCTCAATCTACAACTTTTGTTTGAAAAAATTTTCAATTGGACCCCTCCTTCAATTTTTAAAAAGTATCTACCTGATGTTATGTGAAATCGGAAGAGAAAGAAGGGTCTAATCGAAATTTTTATTAATACCAAAATTATTTTTAGGATCTTAATCTACAACTTTTATTTGAAATTGTTTTCAATTGGCCACTTCCTTATTCACTCCTCCAATTTTTAATTACTATCTTCAGAGTATTTTGCAAAATCTGCGGGGAGGAAGGGGTCCAATTGAAAAAATTTTCAAACAAAAGTTTTAGCTTGAAGTCCTAAGAATAATTTTGGATATCACAAAAATTTCGATTGGAACCCTCCTTCCCCTCTAATTTTGAATATAATAAATGCCAATTGAAACTTGAAAGAAATATTTCAAGTCCAGGTAGATTCAAATGAATTCAATTGATTCATTTCAACGAACTACTCACTCAGGCTGGTGAAAATAACAACACCCGATGTGGGTTCGAGCTCGAGACACGATGCCCTTAAAATTTTAACGACTTTGGGGGCTCGAGAAGTCGAGGGAAGGTTTATAGTATTTTGTTTTGTTACCGATTACGTAATATAACCCGATGTCGCGCATGTGTTACCAGCCATTGCGTTGGGTGTACCTTCTACGTACCTGTAATACTTACTTATGCTTTACCCAGTCGTTTTGTGTAATTGTGAAAACGTGTACGATGTTTTTTTTTCCACTGTTTACGCGAAAAATACCAACGTCAGAACGAGCTTCCTCGAATGTAGCATATTATGTCGAACAGACGAAGTATGTATACGAGGAGTGGGTTATTCGTGGAATTTATTCGCTTTCACCGATACCTTAGATGAATGAGAATGGCACTCAAATGAGAATTTCTCGCAGAGTAGAGGATGCGAAATTACCAACGCTCGCGCTCGTTGACTCATATTCCGAGTTGTTTTGGTTGTACGTACAAGAATTAGGTCTGCTGGAAGCTTCCAGATTAGGTGTTTTTGAACTTGACTTTGACCTTGGTCTTGGTGGTGGCTTTAGATCGACCTTCGTTTTGATCTTCGTGTAGTGACTTTGACCCTGCGATGGTGTTTATTGCTGGTCTTTTGATTTGCATTTTAATGACTGAGTGTACGGATTTGCAGCGGTCGTATGTGGCTTGTGTGGCGTGTTAGAATGTGTGTTGGGGTTCGGGTGCATCCGGAAGTGAGCCAGTGATCGATTGAGTATGATTGTGTTGTTGATCATTCATTATTAACATGAGTTTATCGTTGGAAATCTCTTATGGTGTGATTTTGATCGAATAGGAATTTATAATTTTTTTCTGATTGTGGAATTTTTTTGGGGTGATTGAGAATTTAAAAAAATAGGCTTAGAAAAAATCGGTAAAAATAACGAAAAATTGAAAGATTGGGGATGATGGACGAAATAACGAAAATACGTAAATCATTAAATTTGAGAAAAAACAACAATCAAAATAAAAATAAAAATTGCCTTTTTTTCAAATTCCTGAGAGGAGAGGTTCATTTTGAATTCTTTTAGTAGTATTTTCCAGATGATTCAATTTTAGTTCAATGTGATTTTTTTTTAATTTTCTTGTAGGTAGATAATTTCCAAGATTTAAAAAAAAATCTTTACAGATTTTTTTTCTTTCAGAAAACGTAGGCTATAATTCTTTCAATATTTTTTTCTCAGATTAAAAAAAAAAAAATGAGAAAATTTTTTCATTTATTTTTCTAAAAAATTTTTCATTTAAATAAAGAATTTTTCTGAAATAATTTTGATATTTTTTTAGATTTTTTATTTCCTTGTTTTTTCATTTCCCGATTTTGTTTTTTGCGAATACCTACTCTTCGGAATTGATTGTTTAGAAAATTTTCTCTGAATGTAGGTGGGTTTCATCGAGAAACGCCCCCTTGGAAGATTTTTTCTAGTAAAGAATTTTTCTGATTTCTATCCTTGAAAATTCATGTTCTGAGAAAAATTTTCAATTAGGAAATTCCTCGTGTTTTTTTTTCAGAGAGGATTTATTCCTAGAATATTTCATTTTTTGATAATTTATTATCAAGAGTTTTTTTTTTGAATTTATTTCTTTGAAAGGATTTAATTTTAGCTTCCTGAAATATTGTGTTTTTTTAAATTTACGTGATTTTTTTTTTCAATGAGAGAATTTTTCTGAAGAAAATTTCTGAACTCACATTTCCTTAGAGATGTTTTCATTTGCTGCGAGAACTATTTTTTTTGGAAATTTTTCCTTGTGAATTTATTTTCATTTTTTCATTTTAACAATTTTCAATTTTATTTACTATTTTTATTTTAAAAAATATTCTCTGAAATTAAGTCTTCGACAGTATATCCAATATTGCAATTTTGTTTTCAAGTCTTGAAATTTTTTTATCCTTAGAAATTCATTTCCTGTGCTCGTTTTTGTCTGATCTTGAGTAATTTACTTTTTCAATTTTCATTTAGGAAACATATTAGGTAATTTCCATTTTTTTTTCAAATAAAATTTTTTTATGAAAAAAATCAGAATCAATAAAATTTCTTAGGAGATTTATTTTTTATTTTTCAAGTTTTTATTTTTATTTCCTAGAAGAATTTTTATATCCTCAATATTTTTTTCAATGCTAAAAAGTTATATTGTCTGCACTAATTTTTTCTGAAATTGAGAAATTTATCTTTCGGGGAAAAAATTGATTCAATTTTTTTGAAATGCCCATTTCCATACTTTTTTCAAATAGAACATTTTTCAATCTTTTTGAAGATTTTTTTCATTCCTTATTTTATTTTAAACTTATTTTTAAGAGAATTAATTATTTTTTCAATTTTGAGTAGGGATTAATTTCCTCTAAATATATATTTTTTTTCAAGAAGGGTTTTTTTCGCGAAAATTTATTTTGTGTTTAAATCAGTTGGGGAAATTGACCAATGCCTTGAAAAGGGGATACCAAAAATGTGAAAATTGAAAAAATGGAAAATGTAGATCAAATACATGACATTTATGGAGTAATTAAAAATTCGTTATTCACAACATAAAAAATCTGATAAATTACATAATTTTCAATAAAGTGTGAAAAAATCAACAAAAAAAATCAAGGACAATAAATTATAGCTCTCTGTTGAAAAATAATTTACGTCATCTATATACTTAACCACGCGGTAGTTTTAATATCGTTAACATCTTGAGGCAACCTTGAACTTGAATTTTTTCTTCGCTCAACTTTTTGTAATTGGAAAACCCAAAATTTTCCATCTCCCATAATTTGTTTTTTATACCTTTTTTTTTGACTGTAACGAAGTGATTTAATTTCATTTCAGAGCAGTTGTTTTTTTTCTGAAATGAAATACAGTTAAAAAATACTTTAAACCGTAATATCAAATGAAATCTACATGGAAATTACACCAAAAAAAAAGAACATCTATTCATCTCGAGCCAGTAGGCATAGATACGAGTATACTATAAATACGCAAACATTAGGTCGTAACGCGTATTAGATTTCAAGTGCAATTCGCACACAAATACACTAAGAGCAGTTTGAAATCCTATTCAAATGTGTCCCTGAGTGCGGTCATGTATCATGAAATATGAAAGTCGCCAGGTTCAATGCACTGGAATACTTAAAATTTATCATTTCACATAACCCAGGCTTTATTTTACCTGGCGAGTGAAAGTTATAATTAATACGTCCATTGCAATAACTGGGACACCTATAGTGGATGCATTAAAATACAGATAACCTATTATAAAACATACTATACGTGTACTATACTCGTACATTTGTGTGCAAAACAAAACCCAAGCTGACGTGTCGTGTCTTCGTTGGAAAATAAATATTTTCCTATTTCTCTTACCATAGTCCAGTCAAATTAGGGTTTCGAAAAAATTGCTGAATTTTTTTTTCTTCATAAATTGGTTGGGAAGCATGTCATATCAAACATTCTAAAATTCTCGACCCCTCCGACGTTTTGAGAGATATAATATGTGGTTTTTTTGACACCATCGAAATTTTGCTTACAAGGGAACCTCGCCAACTCGTCACCTCCGATTAAGCTGAAATTTGGCTCACTGAAAGAACGTGCCACCAAGACCTCACAACCAAATTTTTAGCTGCCGAAGTTGATTTTTCGATTTTTGGCGAATTTTTCAAAATGGCTAAAACCGCCTCCAAAAATACATTTTTTGAAAAAAATTGTAAATTTAATGATAAAATCCTGAAAATTGGTTTGTACACTAAAGTCGACCTCCAGAGTCCATTGGCACCCTTTTCGAAGCGATCTGGAGCCTCCAGAAAAAGTTGATTTTTCTCCAGCACACTGGAATCTCTCCACACAGCAAAAGTCAACATTTTCTGGAAGCTCCAGATCGCTTCGAAAATGGTGCCAATCGACTCGGAAGGTCGACTTTAGGGGGTAGACGAAGTTCCGGGTAATATTCTGAAGAAATTAATTTTTTAAAATTTTTAAAAAATGCAGAATTTTTTAGTTGTCAAAAAAAACACGTGCGAACTCTTCACCTCGGATTTTGGATTCAACTACGTCAATCAATAGATGGCATCACACTAACGCTAGGATTAAATTTTCAGCTGCTGAAGTTGATTACAGCGCCGTCTGGAGCTATTCCAGTGCGCTGGAGAAAAGTCAACTTTTCCTGAAGGCTCCAGATCGCTTCGAAAATGGTGCCAATCGACTCGGGAGGTCGACTTTGGTGTACAAACCGATTTTCATCTTGAAATAATTTACAATTTTTTTTTCAAAAAATGTTTTTTTGGAGGCGGTTTTAGCCATTTTCAAAAATTCGCCAAAAATCGAAAAATCAACTTCGGCAGCTAAAAATTTGGTTGTGAGGTCTGAATGGCATGCTCTTTCAGTGAGCCAAATGGAGGGGACGCGTTGGCGAGATTCCCTTGTTAGTCCAATATAACATAGATACTTGATATTCAAAATTGGTGGCGAAGGATGCGTTAAAATTATTCCTAGGACTTCAAGCTACAACTTTTGTTTGAAATTTTTTTCAATTGGACCTCTCCCTCCCCACCAATTTTGCAAAACACTCCGAAGATAATAATTAAAAATTAGAAGAGTGAGGAAGGAAGGGGCTAATTGAAAAAAATTTCAAACAAAAGTTGTAGCTTAACGTCCTAGAAATAATTTTGGTTATTATAAAAATTTTGATTCGATCCCTCCCTCTCCTCCGATTTCACGTAACATCAAGTAAATTAAATACTTTTTCAAAATTAGGGAACGAGTTCAATTGAAAAATTTTTCGAACAAAAACAAAAGTTGTAGATTGAGGTCCTAAAAGTAATTTTTGTCATTATGAAATTTTCAATTAGACCCTCCCCTACCTTCCAATTTTGCGAAAAACTGATTTCAGAAGCACATATCTCACATGAGGGCGAAGGCGAAGCAAGCGTCGGAGGGGTCTTACAACTTGTATGCTTATTATTTGGGGGGGGGGGGGAACAAGAAATGCAGCAATTTATTTTTGCAGACGTGCTTTTTTTATTCAATTTGACTGGACTTACCTTACTACGTATTTTCAAAAAGAAAAAACAAAAACAAAACATGTTATGATTTTTTTTAAACGTAAACGTAGCTATAAATTTTATAATATGCGAAGCTGTCGCAAAATATCGAACGAATGTTCATTCATTATCAACACGCTTACTAGTTGAATAATTTTTAATACGCAAAAAGTTACGTATATGGTACCTCATACTTTATCAGCGCATTAATTAGATCAATCATTCTCGCCATAGACAAACAACACAGCTCATACATCTGAAGCGCAGACGCGCTCGTAATAATAAAAATATGACAAAAAGTCGGTACCTTGAAAACAAAAACACATTGTCGAGAGATGAAATTCTTTATTTTGATCTACGAGAATAAAAAAATACACTTCGATAAGAGTTAATTAAGAAATTAACATACAAATAACGCGGCATATTCTATTTTAAATTCTGTTATTCTGGGTTCTCTGAGCTAAAATGCAACACGTAGGTCTAGAGGTATAAATCCAGCAATCGTTCATGACTTTGAAAAGTACACGCAATTAGAAGCTCAGTGCGACATGCGAGTTGCAAGGTAGATATTGCAATACGTGTTGCGAGGGAGGAGGCTCCACACTTTGTGCAAATATGAGCTAATCGTAGAGAAAAATAAAGCCTTATTTATAGGTACCTATTTATTTAAACGAGACGTGAAAAATGCAGATCATTAAAGTTATCCACGGTATGGTACCCTTTCGTACCCTCAACTCACGAATTCTTTTGATAGGTCACCTCTACATATACAAAACATTATGTAATCAATTATTAAGAACCGGAACACGCCGAGTATACGTTAAACTTGGCCGTTTACTTTTTTTTTTTTTATTATTGTACGCAGCGTGATGATGTTTTTTTTTTCACCTTATTCACGCCTGATTGGGTTTTTAATTGGAGCTATGTAGATTCTATAGATGAGCACGGAGGTGCTGATGTTGGCGGATTTGCTTCTGGTCCTCTACTTAAAAGGTTCCAAGAAATACACGTCGTGGTGTTTTTTTTTGGGTACGAGACGAGATAAAATATTAAACCCGGTCGTAAAAAATTTACAACGAGTACGACCTACCTCAAACAAAAAACTATAATTTGCTCAAGAACTTTGCTAATACGTCATCGTAATCGTATGGAGGTTACGATGACGTCGGTTCGTACGTTTTTTTCACATATTTTTAGCTTTTTTACTCTCGCGTTTGCCTATAATGAGATGACGAGGTGGGATTTGGATTCGCGTTGGAAGATGTCCATTGTTGTGTGGTTAAAAAGTGGAGTTGCGAAGTGGTCCTGTTGACATCGATGATTCCAAAAATTGCAGGTCTTTTCGAAGGTTCTTGTATTTTGTTCCCGTTCTGATTTATTTCGCGAATTCTTAGAAAAAAGACCGAAGGATTTGTTTTTATCGCTTTGCGAATGATTTCTCTCTAGCTATTTAATCTTTGTTTGAAAAGAAACGAGGTAAGTAATTTTTAACTGAAAAAGATCCGCAAGTAATTGCGCTCGGCAGGTAATAAAGGTTAATTTTGTTTTCTCGATCATGCAACAAATGATGGGAGACTGCAGTCGAGTCGCTATAGAGCGATCTATGCCCCACGCATGTTTTGTTATCAATAAAAAATCACGTGGTGAAAAACAATAGGTCATTTTATTCGTATACATGGCTGAAAAATGACGATCTCTCGAAGGCATTTGGAAAACTAATTGTTCTTGTTGTCTGTCTACTGACTAGTACAAAAAATATTAGCAGGGTCTTTCTTTTTTAATTTCAATGTTGAATTCAAATTGGAAATTTTTTGGCATAGAATGAATTAAATTGCAAGTAATCATTTTAAACAGATTGTCCTTGCCTTTTGAAAAAAGGTTAACCAGAGAGTCTCTCCTACAAAATCTTCAAATTACTTTCCTTCTTTCTATCTTTCAGGAAAACGGGTGGGAACCGTTTAAATTTTTTGCTCAAATTGGTCAAAAGTGATCAAGTTGTGATTTTTGATAAAAACTTACCTTAAAAATTAATTAAAAATTCATGTTTTGACTCAAATTCACTTCAACGTCGATCAATGTTTTTTATCTCATTTTTGTTTAGCAGTTTGAAAATCCATTTGAAATTCGTGCTTTTGGATCAAAAGTCAAAAATTTCAGTGAAATTATATTTTTGGTTTAGAGATCGCAGAATTGGCTCAAATTCAGTCTCGAGGCATGTTTTTGGATTAAATTTGCTCGAAAGTAAAATTCCATTTTATTTTGTATTGAAGTCATGAAAATTCGTTTAAAATTTGTTTTTCTTGATTCATGAATCAAAAGTCAAATATTTGAATGAAATTATGTTTCTTACTCACATTGAGATATCATAATTTGCTCAAGTTCAATTTCATGTTTTTGGCTCAATTTTCTCATAAAGTGATCAAATGTTTTTTTTTCCAAATGTGTTTCAAGTGAGGATTTCAGGAATTCTAGAATTTCTGCTCAAGAAAAATTCAAAAAAATATTCATTTTTCTGCTTAATTTGATTCATTTGATCTTTAATCTCATGTTATGTGTTTTTCTGAAATTTTCTCAAAAGTCAATCAAATATGTAGATATATTTTTAAATTTTTCATACTTACATTTTTTCAAAGGTTTTAGAAATTATAGTTCTGCTGAAATTTGGTCTAAAGTTATAGGCACCTACACAGTCTTTTGTTCAAATTGATATCAAGTCACGTTTTTGGCTTAAAGCTCAAAAGTCGATCAAATACATTTTTATCTTTTTTTATATGTTTTACTTGAGGTTTTCAGGAATTATAGTATTTAAGCCCAAATTCAATCCAAACTTACAAATTATTGCTCAATTCGATCTCAAGTCAATGTTTTTGGCTCAAATTGGCTCAAAAATATATCAATACATTTCTGAAAATTTCACGCTGTTTTCTCAAATCATAATTATTTTGGCTCAAATTTAATCCAAAGTTATGCAGCTTTTTACTCAATTTAATTTGAAGTTATGTTTTTGACTTGAATATGCTCAAAAATCTATTGTACATTCAGAAACTTTTTTTTTCAGAAATTATATTTTATTCTCAAGTTCAATCTAAAAACACAGTGTTTTTCTCAAGTTAGTGTCAAGTTACTTTTGGCTCAAATTTGCTCAAAAGTCGATTAAGTAAACTTTTTTTAAGTTAATGCCAAGTTATTTTTTGGCTCAAGTTTGCGCAAAAGTCGATCAAATATTTTTTACATTTTTGTGCACATTTTTTGCTGAAGTTTCAGAAATTATATTTTTGCTCATATTCAATCTAAAATCATAGTTATTTACTCAAGTTAATGCCATTATGTTTTGGCTCAAATTTGCTCACAAGTCAATCAGATTTTTTTACATTTTCTTGCACATGTTTTGCTCGAAGATTTCAGAACTTATATTTCTCCTAAAATGCTATCTAAAAACATAGATTTTTGATCAACTTACGGGCAATTTATGTTTGCGCAAAAGTCGATCGAATATTTTTTTTTAATTTTGTGCACATGTTTTGCTCGAGTTTCAGAACTTTTTGCTCATATTCAATCTAAAATCACAAAGTTCTGTTTTGGCTCAAGTTTGCGTAAAAGTCGATCAAATATTTTTCTACATTTTTTTGCACATGTTTTGCTCAAAGATTTCAGAAATTATACCTATTTCTGTTCAAATGCAATCTGAAAATGACTTCGAGCAAAACATGTGCAAAAAAATGTAGAAAAATACTTGATCGACTTTTGCGCAAACTTGAACCAAAACATAACTTGACATTAACTTAATGTAAAGTTATGTTTTGGTTCAAGTTTGCGCAAAAGTCGACCAAATATTTTTTTACATTTTTGTGCACATCTGTTTGCTCGAAGATTTCAGCACTTGCTTACCTATATCTCTCCTCAAATGCAATCTAAAAATCATATGTTTTTGCTCAAGTTTGTGCAAAAGTTGATCAAATATTTTTTACATTTTTTTTGCAAATGTTTTGCTCGAATATTTTAGAACTTATAATTTTTCCTCAAATGCAATCTAAAAATCAATTTTTTGCTCAAGTTAATGTCAAGTTATGTTTTGGCTCAAGTTTGCGCAAAAGTCGATCAAACATTTTAAACGTTTTTTGCAAATGTTTTGCTGGAATATTTAAGAATTTATAATTTTCCTCAAATGCAATCTAAAAATCAATCTTTTGCTCAAGTTAATGTCAAGTTATGTTCTGGCTCAAGTTTGCGCAAAAGTCGACCAAATATTTTTTTACATTTTTGTGCACATCTGTTTGCTCGAAGATTTCAGCACTTGCTTACCTATATCTCTCCTCAAATGCAATCTAAAAACCATATGTTCTTGCTCAAGTTTGTGCAAAAGTTGATCAAATATTTTTTACATTTTTTTTGCAAATGTTTTGCTCGAATATTTTAGAACTTATAATTTTTCCTCAAATGCAATCTAAAAATCAATTTTTTGCTCAAGTTAATGTCAAGTTATGTTTTGGCTCAAGTTTGCGCAAAAGTCGATCAAACATTTTAAACGTTTTTTTGCAAATGTTTTGCTGGAATATTTAAGAATTTATAATTTTCCTCAAATGCAATCTAAAAATCAATCTTTTGCTCAAGTTAATGTCAAGTTATGTTCTGGCTCAAGTTTGCGCAAAAGTCGATCAAACATTTTAAAGATTTTTGTAAATGTTTTGCGGGAATATTTTAGAAATCCTAATTTTTCCTCAAATACAATCTAAAAATCAATCTTTTGCTCAAGTTAATGTCAAGTTAAATTTTGGCTCAAGTTTGCGCAAAAGTCGATCAAACATTTTAAACATTTTTTGCAAATGTTTTGCTCGAATATTTTAGAACTTATAATTTTTCTTCAAATGCAATCTAAAAATCAATTTTTTGCTCAAGTTGATGTAAAGTTATGTTTTGGCTCAAGTTTGCGGAAAAGTAGACCAAACATTTTTTTACATTTTTGTGCACATGTTTTGCCCAAAGTTTCAGAAATTATATTGTTGCTCAAATTCAACCTAAAATCTGAGTTCTTGCCCTATTTAATGTCAAGCTATGTTTTGGCTCAAATTATCTCAAAAGTCAGTCAAACAATTTTTTAATTTTTTTTGAAAATGTTGTTATGCCTAAACATTTTGGAAATAATATTTCTACTCAAATGCAATCCAGACGCATCCTTAGAATTTTTCAAAACAGTTCATTATCTCACTTTGAGCCAGATCTGACCTTGCCGCGCAGGGTCATTCCTACAGGTTCGTTTACCGGACCAGCTGGCATGGCAATTGTTAGATCACCTATCAGTACGTACGATCTACTCGACATAGAATTGGTAAAAACAATCGAAATTTATACGATCACAGTGCGGATAATTACATCTGATACAGGGGGTCTTAACACAACCGTGCTCGTATTAGCTCGCGATCATTGATCATAATGTTGATCGTTGAGCCATTCCGGACATGTGGCTTGGGCCGGTTGGCGGACGGGTACACTTCACTCTTACTCACCCTCTCCTAAACACCTCACCAAACAGCAACAAGCAACACAACAGAATACATCGCGTAAGAAACAAAACAAGCCGGGCAAACGGCTTAGCGCGGGGATTCTTTAAGACTGGAGGAGTGGTGCAGGGTCTTAGCACCACTGACGACGACGAGAAACCACTGAACACAGTGTAGCGTAGACTGCTGTGTAACTACACTTACAGTAACGACGAGTGCGCTGCGCTATTCATTACAACATCAACGTCAACATTACACACCGACAACGCGATCGCGAAGTGCACAAGTGCGGCGCTGCTTTCGAGTTTCGACATAATTCAACTTCGACTTTACTTCAGTTTTCCGCTGTCGAGGTTCGTGGAAACGTGATTATTTCTTCGTTTCTCGTCCAACCAACGTTCGCGTATTTGTTTTCCTACTTTGGTTAAAAATGCTCAAGGGTTGTTTACCAAGCTAACAAGTGAACCCCCCAAAGTGCAGTTTTTTTTCATCATGTTACATTTTTTTTCACAGTAATGATGGTTACTTACTTTGTAAAGTGAATTTTTCGCAAAATCGTTTCCTTTGCCAATTTTTTATTTTTTATTTACTTATCGTATATCCAAGGACCGGTTCTTGTGATAGTTTTACTGTTCGTTGTGCTCGTTCGGTTTTTTTTCTGTCAATTTTTTTCTTTTTCTATTTCGTATCATTGTTGTTGTTCTTGTGTAGTGCATCGAACTGTCAACAGGTGGTTGGAACTGTAAACGAGGATCACTTTTGATTGGATTTTTATTTATTTGAACTGTGAGTAATGATACCTATAATTTTTTTACAATTTTTTTTCGGTTCGATTTGAGGTGTTTGAAGGCGAATGAATTATTCTGCCAATATTTGATTTTTTTTTTGTGGTGTTTCCCCAAAATTAATGGGTAGTTTATTAAAAAAAAAATTAAAGAAACACATTTTGGTATTTCATGAAAAAATATCAAAATTTCAGACATCTCGCTTCGTTTGCTACGGACTTGAAAATCTTGAGATGTTTGTCTTTGCATTTTGCAATACCTACCATAAATAAATATACCTGAACCTCTACGCGTCATTTATAAGTTTTCACATCAAAATTGCAACATTTCACCTATCAATGACAAATCACAGGTGTCTATTTACGTATCGATGAATTTTTATTCTCTCAAAGTGATTGAAACAAATTTAAAAAATAATAAATTTTCAATTCCTTCCCAACTCTATCAAATGCTAGTTTACGTAATCATGAGATTCAAAGAAAAACTAAATTAATTATACAATTTTATTAAATATTTATTATCTTTTATCTTATCGCAGTTTTTATCGATACGTATTTCATAGTTAATTTCACTATATCAAAGAAATTTCAATTAAGGCCTAAAACTGTTTTTCTTGTTATCTCAACTATTAAGCAGAAAACAGTAAAAACATTGTAATTATAATTATACACTAGTATTGAATTTCCTTCCCTTCTTATCAGCATGATGATTCTCTAATTTAAGAAAAAATTCCACCAATCAGGTTGTAGTTGCTATATGGAAATATCGATGTTATCTCGATTACCCATTGATAAGAAGATTATCCAGAAAATGAGGGTACTTGTACTAAAAAAAAAATTTAATTACGTAACTTAATTCTACTCGAGTGATTTTGGGATTTTGGTTTTGCAAATTTTAGAGAATGTGGATGAATTCATATTTTAATGCCTGAGGAATTTGCTCTGTCACTTAATCTACCACATTGCTGTAGGGAACTGAAGAAATGTTGATGGTAGACTCGAAATTTTGCTTCTTGATTAATGTACAAGGTTTATTATTCCAACTTACATTCCAAAAAATTTTAAAAAAGTCAAAAATTAGAGCAAAAATGAAAATTGATTTTTTTTTAATGGGCATAAATAATACATGTAGAAAGTATCAATAATTTTGTCCAAGAAGTAAATTATGTAAGTGAGTCACAATTATTGTAGATATTTCATAAAACGAAAAAAAAAAAAAATATATATATATATATATACCTATATAGCATGTTATTTTTTTTTTTTTAAATCCAAAAATTGAATTAAAAAATTTTTATTGTAAAAAGTGTATAATTTTATCACTGATTGATACTTGACGTAAATTTCTTCAAGTTGAATAAATTTTCCCCCAAAAATTAAACATAAATTTCATCAATTTGAGGGTAGGTACTTGTTTATCATGAAAAAATTTTCTCAGCATGTTTTTTTCTTTTTTTCTACTTTTTAAACTATTTCAAAATTTTTAAAATTAAAATTGGCCTATGTTGTCACAAATTAAGTGAATTTCTCTGTAAGTAGATCCAGGTACAAGCTCATCTTTTAAAAAAATGAATTAAAAAATTTTCAGCCTGATTTTTGATTTTTTGTTTTCAAAATTGAATCATAAGTTTTTTATAAAGGAAAGAGTCTCATTTTTTGTTCGAAAATTTTCAAAATTGTAAGTTTCTTCTTTACAAAAAAAAAAAAAATTAAAAATATATTTTTAGTGGATTTTTGATTTTTTTTTTCTTTTAAAATTGAATCAAATATCTTTTGTGTGGTGTAATATATCTAACTATGTCTGAAATTGTTTTAACTATTTATCGAAAAAAAAAATTAGGTAGGTATAGGTATATTTCAATATCATTTTTGAATTTTTTCCAAAAATTGAAAAAATAATTTAATGTGATTATTATAAAATGACGTATAGTTATTTTTCTCTCAACTGATGTAAGTAAATTTTTCAAAATTGCGGGTAGATTTCTAATATATTTTATATATTTTTTAAAAGTGTCTCGAGTTTTTATTTTAGGTACCTATATCATTCTATTATATAAAAAAAATTTAGCATGATTTTATATATTAAAAAAATATTCAAATTTTTGTTGTGAAAAGGACTCACGTTTTGTCTCAAATACATGCTGGGAGGGTGAAAATGAAAAAATTTGTAAAAATCTTAAATTTAAAAATAAATCATATAACTCTAAAAAGAACCTATTAATTAAATTAATTGTAATAAAATTTTTGGCATTCATCTTTTTTATTTATAATTTTGCGAAAAAACTAAATTTTCCCTCAAAAAGTCTATTAATAAAATATTTCTAAATAAAAGGAATTAAAATAAAATGAAAGAATAAAATTGCAATCAATTAAAAGTTTAAAAAAATCAAATATGTAATATGTTTGTGTTAAACTACGTAGAAATAAAATTCAATGCACTAAAAAAAAAGAAAAAAAAAAATGGATTCAAGATTGAAAAAAATGAAAATTAAAAAAAAAAAGTTAATAAACTATTAAAGATCAAAAAAAATAAAAAATGAAAATCAAATGTTGGCAAGTGACTGATAAAACATTAGAAACTGATTAAAAAATTCAAATTATGCCTGTGTAAAACTTAAAATAAAATTCATCAAACTAAAAAAAAAACAAAAAAAAAAAAACTCATAGGTAGGTAATGAGATGAAAATTGAAAAAAAAAGTTGATACCTAAACTATTTAATATTGAAAAAATGAAAATTATATGTTGAGATATGACTGATTGAAAATTCAAAATAAGATGTAGAATATTGTAAACTGGAAAAACAATAAAAAATCGATTACAGTTCTGATTTCGGTGTATTTTTTATTTTTATGAGATTCTGTTTCGGTGAAAGTTATCAAAAAAATATATCGGCTCAGATTTCGATTGAAAATGTCAAATTTTTTTGGAAATTTGAACCTGTTTCTTTGGGTTTCGGTTTCGGTTTTCGCTCCGGTTTAACTGTTCTAATTTCTACTTTAGTAATTATTTTTTATTAAAAAAAAAAATTTTAAAAATTGTGTACTCTTTGCCTTTGCTTTTTAGAATACAATTCATATTATGGGCATACAGAATTGTAATTATACCCTAGTTTTTTATTATTTTTTTTCACTTTATCAAATAATTGCTTCCTAATGAATTATTTATTTTTTTCCTCGAAAATTGATACGAATAAAATTTGGCAATTAGACCATATTCTTTCTACTTCCCTTCTCCTCGAGACATTAAAATACCCATAATCTCCTTACCTCGTAAATTTTTCCAATCACTAATACCAATGACCAATCCACTATTCAGCTTCATACCTCGTTACCAATACATCCTCGTCATGGTCATGGTGCAACTTGACACAAAATCCAAATAATTCAACTTATTCGATTAAAAATTCGTGACCATTGAACGGGCACACAATTCGCAGTAAAAACCCAGGTCATAGTAATTATCACGCGGTAATAATCCCAAATACATTAAATACCATGGGCGAGGAAATACTCGTTGTAAAAATTAAAATTACATACTCCGAAATTCGAGTAAACGATAATTAAAAACGAACCACAGGGAGAGTGAGAAAATTCTCGAACCAGATAAGAATTTTTTTTACGTACCTATAGATACTTTTTTTGCACATATAGATACTTACTCGTATATAGCATAGTAACGCATCAGAGTAGGTATTTATAATAAATTGATCGATGACGATATAATGCTATATAAATAACGAACACCTCTATATCCTTGTCGAATAAATGGCTCGAAGCTTAAAACCTCCGCATTTCAATGGCATCGAGTGCGAGAAAAACTTAATTGTAATAACTCGCATATATCGACTCGTGCGGCGGCGAAACATTAAGTAATCGTTTGACCGGCACAAATATACGTAATATTACGACTATAATGCGGCATCATTACGTAATTTTTTTTTGAATCCAATTCAACGTTCCCTAGATTGACCCACAGGCGAAAAAAACATATCGAGGGAGCTTTTCTAAGCACGTAAATGCCATAGGACATTGGCTTTGGCTCGTCGTTTTATAAATACTCGCACACACGACGTTGGTACGCTGAACTTAGGAATGTAATTAAAAATAAAGTCGTTACGTAATTAGGACGTACTTGGTAAATTTCAATTTCTGTGTCTGGTTTTTGCAAACCAGGACTGAGGAGCGAGGTGCCGAAAAAGCTCGAGATCGTTTTTCTCCCATTTTGTTTACCTGATTAGGTTTATCAGCTGAACGTCGATTGCTCGTGTATGTAATTGTTTTTCAAGTTTGACCGATGCTAATGCGCAGATAATTCCCCTTCTGGCCTGCCAAATGTGGCATGTGATGTGACCGCGTGTGCTCGCGCGTAGGTGTTATGCAATTTACCAACAACGCTTAGGACTTGCTTTTTTAACGCTGTTTTTAGTTTATTTTTTCAATGCTGATGATATTTATCGCGCTTGGGCAGGTGGTATTGTTCTAATAAGGTTGCGGGGGAGTATTTAGTATTGGGTGCGGAGTGTAGTTTGCTATTTGGCTTTGTCTGGCGTGGAATTAATTTCGAGCCAGTGATTAGCATTCTGCTGGTTCCATCGATTGCGAATATAATCGGTGGAAGTGTCATTAGAAAATTTTTTAAGGATGGAGGAGGTATTTTTGAAGGGCTGTAGACTGCTTTGAATTTATATGGGAATTTAATGGTTTCGGAAATAGGCATCATTAAATTAATTATTGAGAAAATGTTGAGCTGGGATGACGATGGGAAGTTATTTTCGAGGAAAGCTAAAAATTGGAAATTGCCAACTGCTGAATCTCAATTATCTCATCTCATATTTTTTTTTCTTGATTTTTCTCAATTATTTGGCATAGAGATAGTCAGAATAATTTTCAAAATTTTTTTTTGAGAAAATCAAAAAATTCAAAAAATTATTAAATTTTTTTTTTAATATCATCGGCTTATAGAACACAAAAAAACAAACAAAAATTTATCAAGACATAATTTTACCTATCTCTAAAATTGAAAGGGCTAATAAAGAAAATACAATTTAATTTTTTTTTTTGTAAAATTATCAAGCACCTACATAATTTCAAAAAATTGATTGAAATGGCAATTTATTTTCTAGCCCCTTCAATTTTAGAAATAGGCAAAAGTATGTATCTAATAATAAAATATTTTGTCTGTTTTTTCCAGTCCTATAAGATGGTATGTCAAAAAAAAAAACAATTTTAAATAATTTTTTGAGTTTTTAATTTTTTTTTACCTAAAATTCGTTTTTCAAGTCGAGAAATTGGCTCAGATTTTGAGAAAATCAAAAATCTGACACTGAAATCTTTATAGAAAATTGAATTTCCGATCAAAAAGGTTGTTTTCACTTTTTCTCTATCCTCAATATTACAAGAGTTGAACCACGTTAAAAGTATGTAAACTTTTTTCCTCCCAGGAATGAAGAAAAAAAGTGTTTCTTTTCAATAACGTCTGAAATAATGAAGATAGGCAAAAAGTGAAAAGAACCTTTTCCATTGGAAATTCAATTTCCTATAAGATGGCAGTGTTAGGTTTTTAATTTTCTCAAAATCTGAGGTGACTTCTTGACTTGTGAAACAAAATTTTGAGTTAGATCATTCCCATCTTCTTTTGATAAAGAGATAGATGGCCATTATTGCAGGCAGAGTGCGTTGTGATCTCCTCGATCCAAGCTATACGTCCGAACTTGAGCTCTCAGTGATTAGAATCATCAGGGAACTGATTGTGCCCATCATTCCTCATGGGCCCAGCAGTTGAAAAAATCTCCTATCTCTGGATCATGCTCCGCTTCAACTCCAAATCTGACGATCGAATTATTCGAGAGTATTATCGATAAAAGAGCTTTAATACTCGAAAAATAACTTCTCTGTACCCTTATGCCTGGATAATGGCCATATAAACAATTTAACGAGCTGGTTTGGTACCTACTTTGCACGTGCTATTAATAATCATCCGGGTAACCGTTTCTAGAGCTCTGTTTATTGTGTCAATAACCACGGTGTTTGTCAATTACTCGTTTATTTTTTCTGATGTGCAACGGTTACGCCGCAACAAACTGATAATTATAGAATGCGGGGAAGTGGAAGTATCCTCTATTTGTAGATATAGTACATACAGAATGCGAATATCGTACGATAAATTGGTATAGCCTAGATGGGCTCGTATGCAAGGAGAGGCAGAAAATATACTTAAAAATGTGTAATTTTTGTTTATTCGCTGTTTGGTATAGTACATACTTATACAAACTGTTTGCAATGCGGCAATTTAGATTCAACTCGTTATTTTCCCACTTGGTCATCGTGATTGCCGTATGGTTAGTTCCGTTTTTTTCATGGCCATCATTTTAATCTCCTTATTGGTGTAATGCATGCGAGAAATAAATTGAGATAGTGACCATTAAACGGCCGTTAATTTGAGTTCTTAATGGCGTTCGTATTAACAGTTGACGGTCAGCTTGTCTTCTAGGTCATTTTAGATTCTAATGTAAGTAAATTAACCTAGTTACCATCCGTCGTCGTCTGTAAGTGTCACTTGAGTGTGAAATGAGTTCAAACATCGTGCCATAATTCTTCTTCCTTCTGATCCATAATCTGTACTGAAATATTATACATACATTGTAGTACCCACAATGACAAAACAAATACTCTGGAGTTTTTATATATTGAACAGCGATGAAAGATCTTTGTAGACGATTTAATCGGATGATGTCGCATGTCGCGTCGTGAGATGACGATGACTTAATTCTCGTCCTCGTCGTATGCTGTTTTGAAATATTCAAAAGAATACAATGTTTAATATTTCTCGTGTATATTTTTTGACAAATGGTGTTGTAAATCGTCGCCTAGTATGATGAATATCGTCGAAACAGCTATGAAAACAATATTTATGTCTATTTATAATAATATTGCGCAATTATTTGGAATAAACATGAGAATTAAACTCACTTATATTCGGCTCGTAACATTGCATACATATAACTTATCAAATTTGTATAAAATTGATATTACAGCACGAGCAATTGATAAAAAAAAATCGTCTATTGCCTTACATATTCACGTGATCACATTCGTTTATAATGAAATATTCAAAGATATGGTTAAAATAATTTTAATTTTTTTCCTAAATAAAGTAATAATATTTTCTGATGTAATAAAACAAGAATGATAATTTGATAAACAAACTTTTCATCTTCAATCTCACTGAAAAATAATTTTTATATTCAAGATATAAAAATAAAAATCTAGCAAAGAGAAATTGCAACTGATTATTCAGATTATTTACATATAAATGCATCTGTCGAATAAAAACAATAGTCCAGACAGTGTAGCAGAATAGGTGTCTAGATTCCGGTATCATCACGTCAAACCTATTGTTGAGGGTAGGTCCCGGCTAACGCGTGCCGTCTGGGTGGTTTAATAGGCGAGGGGGGAACGTCTACTATTCTGCATAACACACGTCAGGTAGTTGGAGGGCTGAATCAGTTCAGTTTTGCAAGTACAATAGTCGCGTTGTGGGTGGGAGATGAACGGGGAAAGGATCTATTCTGTGTTCTCCAGATTCGCATATTGTACAACAGGTTATTTTTGTTGATGCATCAGTTGCCTGCAAGGCAAGGTTTATAATATGTTGCGTAATCTTTTGGGCTAGATTGACTCAGCAGATGCATTATTTTTTTTCTCGCGAATAAAAAAACACGATTTTTTAATATTTTTTATTGTGGATTTAGTTAGTGGTAAAATTCAAAACACATGTAGTGATTTGTGTACTTGCAAACAGCGAGTTGAAAAAATAAGGAATTCCCACAATACAAAATTCACAAAGATGGAAAACACGCGTAGGTGTTGAAAAGTACACATGTATAATATATTTTGGAAATAGACAGCGGAATTATAAACAGGTATTTAATAAATAAATTATGCTTTCAACTACAAGTTAAGGTTAAATGTGAACATATTGGATACAAATTCCAATGCAAATGCAGTTTGAAAATTTTATCGCATGGCACAAAAGTTAATTAAACTGTTCCCGTGTAATTTGCACAAAGAAATAATTGCTCAAATATTATTAGCATTTGGAAGTCGTACAAATGGGCAATAAAATCGAGCAAGAGTACAAACTTCAAATTGGTCACACGAAAAACTCTTTTTCAATATTTGGAATTTTTATTAGTCTCATTGGCGCTTATCCAGATCGCCAGATGAACTCTACGATCGGTAGTTTGTTTATAAAAATATATGTAGATGAGGTAGGTGAGTCTGATGAAGTATGTGGTGGAGGAGGTTGTCTATGTTTGTATTTTCATTTCATTTATGAAATGGTAATGGTAATCCTGGCCTTGAGATTAAGACTTTTGAACTTTGATTTGTGCCAGTATGGAGTTGGAGTATACCAGTATTTGAAAAAAAAAATCACTTGATTAGTAGCCCGCTCATTTCGACGGGTTTATTTGTCTTTTTTTTTAGGAATGAAAACAACGAGGTCAGTGCCCCCAGCATGTTTGCGAATTTCTTTCATCGTGTGAGAATGTTTGTATACACGAGAGGAAAAGCGCGCTAATCGTCGCTGGGTGGATTTTGTTTTGCAAATAAATCCAATTATAATATCAAGTGTAGACGTAATAGGTGAATTTTTCTTCATTTCGGGTTTGTTTTTCTACTTTGTTTTTGAATTGCGTAATTTGGCGAGCTGAGGTGAAAAACAAAGAGAGGAGGTGGACGCATGGGAATTATATAATCTAGATGTAAAATTAGCGGAAAACAAATTTTTCACGTTTGAAATAACGATTACTCATTGTATGTAATAATGTACTCCGTATGAATCATCACTTCGGTTCGAACATTTCGCTAACGAAAAAAATTTGCCCTCTGCTCGACGCTCACGATAAATACCCGTGAATTAGTATCCCATCTACGGATGGGTATCTCGATGTTACGATAATATAATTATTTACAGTGATCGTTTGTATGTGTAACGTCATAATGCCCGACGCGTTTTTTTAAACTTTTATTTTGCTTTTCACGTAGCAGAAAAACTTTTTCAGGGTCGTCTTTGTTTAGCGAATACTCGGAGGCTGTGTCATGGCGCCCGTGTTGACCATTTGGGTGGATTTCCTTGATGTAATTTACTACGGTTAGGAAACATAAGAGAGATAGAGAACAGGAGAGAGATGTTTGTTGTAAAATGTGGTCAATCTGTGACTATGTCAAAGATTTTCATGTCGAGTAAACTGATCATTCCTTAAATTTGAAGTCAGGCTTGTTTATATTCAAATTGCGAGGAAATGTATGAACTTTCAGATGAGTAGGGCCAAATTTTGATTTAATTGAAAATGACAGTTTCGCACTTGTGAAAAGACATTCTGCAGATGAATAAGTTTTTGCGAACATTTGGCTCATAATTATCTTTTTTTGAAGAGATTCAAAGCAGTTTGTTCTGAACTTTTGACGAATCTGTGATCATGAAGATCGTTATGTTGAGTGAATTGATCATTCTTTGAATTCAAAGTAGGGCTTGTTTATAATCAAATTGTGGGGAAATATGCGAACTCTCCATAATATATTGAATCCAAATTTTCATCTGACTGAAAATGACAACTTCACACTTGATATTGTGAAAGGTCATTCTGGATATAAATTTGCTCAGAGCATTCGCCTGAACTGTCCTGCTTGTCAGATTGAATTCCTATTCGTATTTATCATTCGTATCTATACCTGTTGGAAATGGGCACGATCCATCAGGAAATACGTTAATTAATAATGGTCACAAAGAAGACGAGATTTTTTAAGAGGCGTTAAAATATTGACTAATTAACCTGTCCGAAACATATACTTACCTCGCGATGAAAGACGAAAACAATATCGGATATTGAAAAATAGTCTGCGTGAATCATCATAATACATGATCTAGACCTTGAAGATAGCATAAGAGTTCAAAAACATCGACGATGTCGTCGTCGTAATTGTCATCTTCGCATTGTGCTAAATCGCACTGGTGTAGTACGTCGGCGAACTCACCCACATAAATCAATTCAATATATTAAATTCATATTCTGCTCGCTGCTAGTGTATTTTCAGTGTCAATATAGCACTAATGTCTAATGTTGCGGTCTACAATACCACTTCAACATGGTGTATCATATCACAATAGGTTGGCTGGAATGTGGATTACGACTAAGTGATGAAGATGGCCTCGTAATATGTGGGAGTGAATTAAGTACGATATTAACAAATCAATCGACAAATGTGTATCATTTGCTTATCTTGGGTAGGTTCAGAGACACAATAAAATAAGAGAGATGTGGGTGTAATCGACGAAAATTATCTGCGCTTATATGGAGGTCACCTGGAACGATAAAAACCTTTGAATGCATAGAGGACAGACTCTCTGCGAGCTTGGATTGTGTAATCAGTTGTGAATACATAAAAAGACAGCAAATTCAAACCGTGTAATCGTCATCGACTCTGAATTAAAATATGCTGGAACGCGTGTTCGTGGGGAACTGGGGATTCGCAGCAGGACTAGATGAGCGTCGCTGATTGGTAATTATGGCGCGTGATTCGCCAATTCACGTTTCATTGTGAGTACAGAGAGAAATCACAGTTTAGGTACACGAGTGTGTAGAGTAGACTGTTGTACGATGGAATTGATGGCGCAGAGCATTCGCTTTCGAGCACCGTAATCACGGTAATAACCTTTAGGTTTCATCTACCTCTAACTGCGCGACTGTTTGACAAGTACGAGGTCAAACATTGGATAAATATTGGCGCTATTATAATAATAGTGCTAAGTTGACGATCGCTATCTCACTTATGAGGTTTTGTTCGCCAAAGGTTTACATAATAACAGTCGATGCTGAATCTGCCTCTTAATAAAGGTGACATGAATTTGTGCACCTTGGATAGTGTGTGATGTATTGACTAATCGAAGGTCGCAATGACATATTGTTGTTTTTCCATTCTCAATCAATATGCCGAAGCTACCGAGAAAAATAGTCTAAAGAATATTGTGATCGTCGTAGTGTATTAAACGTAACATTAGGTATGGTAGGAAGCGATTGTGTAAATTTCCTGAATATAGTCGTCCAAGCGAACGCTTATTTAACCTCTACCTTGGCAAGCATTTCGTGTAGCTCGGTTATACACGCGGGTTACGTCATTTACGCGTTATTACGTGGCTCGAACGGCAGGTTGTTCTTCGTGCTGTAATAGCACACCTTGGCCATAGAATATTCGCCCTTGTTTTGCATTATCGCCATGATGTAGTTTCCAAGCCAGTCTCTCTTCGTGTATTCTTCTAGCCAAATTGGCCATTGGTGAATTTTTCTGCGATTCTAGTTGGGCCACTATGCAACGTTACATGATATTATACCATCCTATCTGTATGCAAATCGATCCTCCATTACCGACTATAACCAGAGAACCGTTACTTCCTCGAATGGCTGAGAATTAGGCAACAGGTTCGTGCATATAGCTAGTAGACCGGATTTGGGTGGGTATTGGGTTTCGGCAGTGTACCCACTGCTCTGTCGTTTCACGCAGAAACGGAAATTATAGTGTGCCAGCTTTTTCGTGTAGCTAATTTGAATGGTCAAGATGATGGAATGCGGTGTTGTATAATAGACGTTCAGGTTCAGCTTGTTTCCTCTTTTTTTCTTCTTCATCGTTTTGATCGAGCAAGTTTTGTGTAATGTGTACTTTTGCGCGAATATTTCACAAGTAGCTAGGCATGTTCGTCCTTTAGATAATATCATCGTGTCATGGTTCACCAAAATCAGCCTTGTTAAGATGAGGTTCATGGTATGGTCAACAAACGATTGTCATCGACGATGTTGTTTTTCGTACTTCCGTCTGTACCGTGATTTTACTGCAGTTGTGTGGTTTATGATTCAGCTGGTATTAGTGGATTGTTCGAGTTCAGACTAATAAGGAATTGAGCGCGAATGTGTTCTGGTTCTATAAGATCTTCCTAGTTTAGATCATGCCAAAATTTCAAAAGTTCCAGGAAATATTTAGAAATTTTTCATGTATAGATTTTCATTAGTTCATTCATCTCTTAATTGATTTAGATGCTCGAGCATGGATAAAGAAGCATATTTGTGGTACCATTGAATTTTTTCAATTTTTTTGGTAATGGTAGCAGAGTGCTGGTTTCTAAATTTTTACATTCAGTACCATGGTAATTTTTCAAATGTTTCGCTAGTGGTAGTTGAGCAGTGGTTTCTGAATTTTTCTAAAGTACATTACCCTTATTGTTTTTAATTTTTCACTATTTTTACCGATGGTAGCAGAACAATGGTTTCTCAGTTCTTCTAAAGTAGGATATTTTTAAATGTCAATGAAATTGGAAAGTACTACGTTTTGACAACATTTAATTATTCAGTTTCTATCAAAATAGTGGTTTTTGATTTTTTTCAAACTATCCAATGGCTGATTGTTCATGTTTCTCTAATTTTTTCTGATGGTAGCAGAGCAATGGTTCTTACTTAAGGCTGCTTGAGGGCAATCATCCAATATCTGTTAGTTGGAACCTAACAAAAGGCCATAAAACCCGGAAGTTATTTTTACACCATCATGATGTTCTAACATGAACTTGAACCTCGAAATCACAGCAGCATAACTGCTAAAACATTAGATAAGATTGTGGTACCTGATTCATAAAAATGACTTGGTCATGTTGGCTTATTGATTCTAAAGACATTGGTTCTCCGCTAGATGAAATTCTTTCGCTTTAGTCAAACAACCAAGATGCCTTCGAGAGTTCACCTACGCTTACCAGATTATAAAAGAGGCTTCGTTCGAGATGTGTAACCAATTTTGAAAATTTCAATACGTGATGTTTTCGGAATTCCCCATTACATTGTATGGCTAGCTCATCTTGTTAATCTTCACGCATCAAAGTGCATCGGAAAATTAAACGGTATATAGAAAACCTGGTACTTGAAATGGAAATGAGGCAAGGTGTGCACTGTGCAGTACATTAAAGGTACACATGTCATACGACGAATACTGTGAAACGTTTTGTGTGCATAGATAAAGATAAAAGGCGAGCAAAATAGAAGATGAATGACCTCGATGGTCGAAGGAAACATTGACCTTGAAAAATAAGAGTAAAGAAATAAGAAAACATGGGACATATTGCGGTAGCATTATTATTCAATCTGTAAACAATACCGAATATTACAGAAGACCTTTTGTACACTGATGACCGAAACTAGAAAAAATCGGTTGGCTTGAAAAAATACGTACAACCTCGACACCAGCACCAGCCACGAAAATTGTTCGTATAACTGTTCACTTTTGAACAGCTTCTCTAAAAATGTTGAGCCAGTTGTCGACATACATTCTAGCGTACATATTTTGTCGTGCCTGCCTTCGTGTACGTGTGTGGATACGTTTGTGGGTATGTGTTATGCGTTTGGCAAGTTCTATGACCTAGTTCATGTTATTACCGCCTTTCTACCACTTCTCTCTGGTCTGAAGACATATCTTTTTAGTAGTACACATCCGTGTTAGCTTTGTGTCCATGTGTGCGACGTGTGCATACGTGTAGTATAATCGAGACATGCGGCGATGGTAATGGGCATAGTTGGGATGCTCGTTCGACCGTTAAATCGTTGTCAAGATGAGCATTTCCTTCGAAATGGAAAATTTTATAGAAATTTTCCGCCGATGATTTCGTAATTTACATTTTTAATGTTACGAAACAACTTCACGTGGTGTCGTCGTCTTGAAATTAGAAATTTTATGCATGTAGATTAGCCCCTTACCCTTTTGTCCAAGATGCTACTGTGCATGGCCTAGCTTTTGTATCATCATTGCATTGTTTCTATTTGTCCTGTGTAAGCGATTACGTCAACGATTGTGGAGCATCTATCGAACTTTAACCTGGTCAAGAGTATCGTACTTCGAAATATGTCGTGTGCGATTTTTCTTACCTAAAATGATTTTTCTGAGAGGAGAGGGGGATTCTCAGAGTTTATTTACATTTCTATCGCGTAAAAACGCAATTATGTACTTGGAATCATATGCGTGTTCATTTGAATATTCACAAGGTGATGTTGGGTATATTTCTTTAAAAACACTTGTCAACCATTTTTGTGAATTTGGAGTCAAAGAACTTACAAATTATTTCCATAATTATTCGTATTATTTCGTCCCTCTTGAGGAAATGGCAGCATATGCGAGGCTTAACTACTAATGGGATCTGATACCTCTTCGAATACAAGTGTTGGCCAGATCCATGCTTGAGAAAAATATCTGAGATCTAGATCTATAATTAACATTCGAAAATTATAAGCCAGATTCTCAGGCTTGGAATAGAAAAGATGAGAATCAAAAAAAAGAAATTAGTTAGGTAGTTTGAATTTTATTAAGAAGTGAAAATTGAAAAAACTTGGCAACTGAAAAAACAACAACAAAAATTTAGAAACCTAAATATGTGGAACTTTGAAGTTTACATATGAAGAAAAAACTATAATTTAAAAAAATATTAAAATTAAAATGAAGAAAAACACGAAATAAAAAAATTGAAAGAATCAAAAAATGGCAAAAAATATAAAAATACCAACAATCGCAAAAATTAAGAAAATTGAAAAAAAAAATGAATTGGAATCAAAACTGACTAAAAATTGAAAAAAGTGGAATTGAAGAAATCTTTGTATAAAAAAAATTGAAATATTGGAAGAAATGATGTAGGCAGACTAGGCACTAAAAAAATTTAAATTAAATTAAAGATGACCAAAAATTGAGAGTTGATATTGGAAAATGACAGTTTTAAAAAAATTAAAATTTGAAAGATGAAAAAAAAAATTGTCAGATTAACGTTCAGAAATTTTAATGGACTTCATAAAAAAAAAAATTAAAAAAAATGGGTACACACTCGAAATAGTACGGACCACTTCTTCACATTAAAAAAGATCCCGGATCTGCCCTACACGGATCATATTTTGTCATTCTTGGAATCACAGTTCGATCTTTTGCTCTCCAAAAATTACCTCATTTTGATTACTCATCGTCGTATAATAAAATCTAGGGCTACTCTAACACCTCCATGAACTTGATTTCTTTCATCGAAAAAATGATTTGCATTTTTAAAACATGTTTATTCATCCAGGAAAAAATCAGATCACTCATCCCACTCTGGATATTCCTCAGGGGCGGAAAATTTGTATTCTACATAAATATCTCTAGAAAAAAATCCACTCAATCTGCATTCTGCATTACACGATCGGTCTCCTATAGTCGTAGGTATTTGGTGCTCATCGCATCCCACAAATGCTCTAATTTTCTGCCATAAAATAACGCCCATATCTACGCGTCGATTCCGTTAGAATCTCTTTAAAAAAACGGGCGATCCGATCTCGTGGACGGGTTAAATTATACGTATTATCAGTTTAAAAAAAAAAACAGGCGAGTACGATCGAAGAGGCAAAAAAGAACCAGGCATCCAAATCTCGAAACTATTTGGCGATGGCATCAACCAACAACGGTTCCATTATGCTCTGATCTCAACACGTACCAATGAGTTTGGTTCGTTTATTGTGAATTTTTCTGGTAATATTTAAACGCTCGTCGTACATACGTACGTGTCGATTACGAGCAATGTATTGGAGTCTTCGTCACGTTTCTAGGAAGCGATTACATTATTGAAATTACGAAAATATAAAAAAAAGAACGAAACGATTGCATCATATGCGCGTGTGTATCCAAACACACAGCTCAGGTATTACCATTGAATGAAATCTCGCTCAGTTCTGTTGCCATTCCAATCGAATCGTATACGTAGAACAGAGTTGGAAAAAATGGATTCTATTGTGAATCATTTTTATGGTAATGAGATTCATAATGCGAAGCCGCAAGAGGTATGTGCCCGACTGCCCGCACCAAGCAGAGGCAACAGGCACCTGGTGTAATGACAACAGGAGGGAAAAGAGATCGAAAAATATGTGCACTTGTAAAATACTACCTATAGCTCAGCGCATCGTACACACTAATGGAATGTTTATTTTCGCGGTTCGTTCGCATATAAGCGAAGATCATGGCTGGGCTGGGGCTCTGTTATGTATATTCTACGAACCCATCGAAGGCCTCTGGGCAACATCGTTCTAGCGTAAGATTTCGTAATAGCCAACGAACCGTTCGATCTTGCCGACTGGTACGGATGACATGGCATGGCAGTGGCCACCCTAATGGCTTCGGAATTAACGTGATTGAGTTGCGCCGCTAGAGCATAATTAGTAGAATCTGCGTTCGCGTTCGGTGTGTGCACGTGGTCGCCTTATTACGCGGGCAGATCTTTTTTCACCAAGTCCAATGGCAACTGAAGCGGTAATGACCTAGTCACGGTCAAGGGTGAGGTTAGACTTGCGCGAATTTACCTCGTCATTATGCGACTATGAAGTCATCCCGTCGTTTATTATACCTGTGTACCTGTGTGCCTGTGTGCAGATGGCTTGAAATGGGCGCGTCATACCTCTGGCTTGAAATTTATTTCTATTACATATTTTAATCGAACGAACGTAGTTAATGCTATTTTATGAGTAGGGATTGAGATTAAATTTATTAAGGAACGAAAATCATCCTATGTTGAGAAAAGTATCTAGTACAGTTGGGTAATTCTCAGAAAATCGGTAAATTTGAGTAACCAACTGATTTCTCAACTCCTGTACTATGCACAACTTTCATTTTTTGGTTATTTGTACATTATAACGTCCTTAATCCACCATGCCCAATTTAATGAATACCACCCCCTCCCCTTGAGTACAAGTTAGTCTAAACCTCAAAATGTCCTTCGTCGTGGCCTGTAGCACAACATGTTTTTGAAAACAGATTTCAAAAATTATGGAAATCACCATGTTTTTCTGGAAAAAAAAAAGTAAGTACACGTCATTAGGAAGTTCAGGGTATAGGCTAGTGTGAATGATGATCACAAAAAGTGTTTAGTACAACTACACCTGATCATTGAAAACTGTAGCAAAGATTTATGTCCATCGTCGTGGATAATTTTTAAAAATTTGTCTCAGCTCGCTGAGTGAATATTTTTTTCTGCTGAATGGCTACACTGATTTGTTACTTTTATAATAATACTATCCGCATTTCGAAATTTCGAATGGCAATGCACAGAGCGATTTTTTACGTAATCATCTGTAAAAATTTCAATTTTTATAAAAATAGTGTCCATCGTCGTGGCTTATCATTCCTCCGGTATAAAATGTCCCATCTTCCTGAAAACTGAGAAAATTTATTCTAATTAGTAAGTATCCTATTATAGCTTATTAATAATTAATAAAATATCAGTATTATAGCTTATAGAATAACTAATTGTCAAATTGTCCATCGTCGTGGATCACAAGTGTTTGTCTTTCGTCGTGGATCACAAGTGTTTGTCTTTCGTCGTGGCAATGATGAATTTTTACAGCCACGACGATGGACAATTCGACAGTATGTTATTCTATAAGCTATAATACTGATATTTTATTAATTATTAATAAGCTATAATAAGATACTCACTAATTAGAATAAATTTTCTCAGTTTTCAGGAAGGTGGGACATTTTATACCGGAGGAATGATAAGCCACGACGATGTGAGCAAAAAAATCAAATTTTCTCAATTTCACGAAAATTTCTGTTTATGACAAATATCGGTTTGAAACATGTCCAAACATGAATTTTAGGCTCTCCAGACATCTCGAGCGACACTGAGTGTAAATGGCGTCACTCAGTTAATTTAAATGAAAATTTAAAAAAATAGAAAAAATCAACGAATTTCATCCAAACTCGGGTTGATGGTGTATAACTACGTATTTAGTGATATACTAGGACGACAATTTTTTTCGACCAAAAATGACTGTTTTTTGCGCGAAAAATGATGAAAAAATCAGTTTTTTGCATTTTTGAAGGCCTTCCACCTATATAAAAAATTCTGAAAAAATATATGTTGTACATCCAGACTAGGTGTATAATATATATTTTTTCCATTATTGCACCTCTGAAAGAACTTGTCGAAATAGCCGTTAGAAAATTTAAAACGCGCATTTCACAATGAAGATAGGTTTGAAATTTTTTTTTTTAATTTCCATGGATGACCCTTGAGTATACCTAACATCTACCCGTGTTTGAAAAAATTTGGTTAAAAACTGTCAAAATCAAAAATTATAATCGAAAAATCACATTTTTCGCTCTAGGAGGGGGTGGGGGTGAGGTAGCGACCTAAAAATTTGGTCACGGGGGTTTTAGACCATAAGGACCAACTTCCACTACTTGGTTTAAAAATTCGCTCTGGGGGCCAAATCACCCTATTTTACCCGGCTATACCCCTTTTTGAATCGTCCTCCCTCCTCCCTTTTGGGAAATGAATTGACCCCGACGCCATAAAAGTACTCGGGGGCATATATATTTTCAATTACCTTGAGAAAATTTTTTTAAAAACCTCCCGAGCAGCACACTCGACAAATTATCGAAATAAAAATCGACAGAATATCGAATTCGATAAAGTGTCGCGTTAGTTCCGCATAAATCGTGAAATTATCTTTCGATATATAGATAGATTATCGACGAATTATAGTTAGCAAAAATTTCGAGATTATAGTAAGATATTTTATCGATAATATATCTATAATATCGAAAGATAATTTCACGATTTAGGCGGAACTTTTGCGACACTTTATCGAATTCGATATTCTGTCGATTTTTTATTCCGATTTTTCGTCTTTTACTAGCTTCTTTCTATAATTAAAAATCATTAATTAGCATAATTAATACATTAAACTATGCCTAAACATATTATTCATGTTACGGTAAGAGGATCATTTCAGATAAAGTCAAAAAAAATTATAAAAAATCTGCCACCCGTGGGGCTTGAACCATCTACCTACTGCATGGTAATTATCTTCCTTAACCACTATGCCATACCTTATCGTTGAGGAACTAGCAATAAAACGCTTATAATTATTTGTCGATAATATAGTTTCAAATATCGTCACAAAATCGTTAATAATATAGTTTCAAATATCGTCACAAAATCGTTAAAAAATCGAAATCGAGGAATTTCATATTACGTGTCGATAATATAGTTTCAAATATCTTCACGCAATCGTTAGAAAATCGAATTCGAGAAATTGCATATTATGTGTCGATAATATAGTTTCAAATATCTTTACAAAATCGGTAAAAAATCGAATTCGATAAATTTAATATTCTTTGTCGATAATGTAGTTTCAAATATCTGCACAAAATCGGTGGAAAATCGGAATCGATAAATTTAATATTCTTTGTCGATAGTATCGTTGACGAATATCGTCATAAAATCTTAATAATATCGAATTCGATAGTTTTTAGATTTTTTGCCTATGAAGTTGTACCGATAAATCTTTATAATATCGTGAGAACATCTATAGATTTTCAAACGATTTTTTATCGATACGTTACATCTTCCGATATTATCGATCGAGTGGCCCGCTCGGGCTGTCAAATTTCTGAACTTTTACAGTAGTGAAATTTGCCGATTTCCTGAGAATTACCCAGTTGCAAATATTTAAAAAAAAATTAGCATCCTTCCTTTCAGATGGTCCACCCCTTCACAAAAAGAGCATAGCCGGATGAGGGGGTGAAAACATTATGAGTTTTTATCTGGTGTTTACTTCCTGAAAATTTATTAATTTCTTCAATTTCGAACAAGCCCCCCCCCCCCCCCCCCCAAAATGAAGATCAGAAATTGAGATTTTTTATTTTTAAATTTGGGGGGGGGGGGGGGGTAAAAACTAGATATTTTTCTGCTACGTCAAAACAATAAAATTAGAGATTTTTTCACAGTTTACTCTAAAAAGTTTTTAAAAATTTTACTCTAAAAAATTGAGAGATTTGTCTTCAAAAAAATTGTGAGATTTTTTTGCTCTAAAAATTGTGAGATTTTTTTCAAGAAAAAATTAAGATCAATTATTTGAGAATATTTTTTTTTTACTATTTCCAGGATTTTAATTTACAACTTTTGTTTAGAACTTTTTTCAATGGGAACCCTCCCTCCTCTCTAATGGTTGAATTGAAAAATTTTTCAAATAAAAGTTGTAGATTAAAATCCTTGGAAAAATTTTGGTTATTGCAAAAATTTTGATTGGGCCCCTCCCTCTCCTTTAATTTTGCATTAAATAAGTATTTAGGATTTCCGAATCCCACTGAGGTCTGAAAACGAGGTAACAGGATATATAAATGACATTTTACAATTCATTGATAGATTTTTAGACTTTTCTACCCCTTCCACCGCACATAACAGCTAACTTTGGTCCCTGCAATTGACAATGATTGTATCAATCGACTCGTATAAGCTGTGATACATTACGTAATTTTTTTATTGCATATTACGCGAAACGCAAGCAACGTGACAACTGACAAGTGACAACTCAGATTCAAAGAAACGAAAGGGGTTAAAAAAAAATTGAAATAAAATTGACCAAGCAAATATTTTACATAAGTGTCAACTCGTGTGCATGATTTTCAATCTATTTTTATCGACCTTTTTTTCTGGAGTACGGTTCTAAATTTTTCTGGATGGTAAAATGCGGTGGCACCTTTTTGTTTCATGTTTTGAAATGTGTAAGTTACAGAAATGTACCCTTCTCTCAAAGTTCGGTTTCTTCTAGTATATTTTTATTTGCACGTTTGTTTATATTAAAGGTTCAATTAGTTTATATGTTTATGCGCAAAATTTTTCTTTGATTAAACTCGAAAACTGTAGGTAAACTTTCAGATGAGAATGTGTTTTTTTGTCGAGGAGGGGGTTAATTGGATAAAATCTATAATAAAAAAAATAAAATCAATTAGGAATGGTTGCAAATTGAGAAAAAAATTGCAAATAGGATAACAGTTGAAAATTTTAAAAATTCGAAGTTAATTGGAAATGAGTAAAATTGGAATAATCTAATGAAATAAAAAGTAAGAAAAATTCAAAATAAATTGCAAAATTATTAAAGATTCCGAAATAAAAATTTTAAAAATTTGCAATTGAAAATTATAAATTGAAATTCCTGAAATGTAGAAAAAATTAGAATGAAATCGAAAATGGCTAAAAATGAATGCAATTCAAAGGAATTAAAAAAAAATTTAAAAAAAAAATTCAAATTAAAAAAATATAATAATAAATTTAATTAAAAATGACAAAAAGGTGAGAGAAAAATGAAAAAGAAATGAAAATTTATCGAAATAAAAAATTAAAAAAATTCAGCGTGAATTGAAAATTAGAGAAGACTGAATTTAAAAAAAATGTATGCTTAAAGTTTTATTAAAGATCATTAATTACCTATCTAGTAATAAATTCAAGCTGGATCAGAAAGAGCCAATTTTTTTTTTTTAATTGAGAATAACTAAAAATTGGAAAAAGTAGTTAACAATGAAAAAAAAAATTAAGTCGATTAAAATGGAGGAAAATGGCTAAAAACCGATGAATAAATCAAAAAGGGTGAAAATTGAGAAAAAATTGTTTAAAAAAAATTAGAAATGAATCAGAAACGAATTAAAGTTGAATAAGAGTAATAATTTTAATTTACTTAAAAAACTTTGGGAAAAAATTTAGAAAAAAGTAAATTTTTGGTACTTTTTTGATAACTTCTTATTTATTTTTTGATCTATGGTAATCAAGTCTTTCGAGAACGATTTATTTATGCAGTAATGAGTAGCGTGGACAAGAGGGTCGAGGGCCGGAATCCCCTTTGCTTGAAATTTTTTAAAATAAAATGTATAATAACTCTGTTTTTATAAATTTTATTTTAAAATGTTTTCCAAATCAAGTGATATTTTTTTTTTTTTTTTAAGAAATGTGATTTTTATTCCAATTTAAATGCTTTTGGAAACTTTCCATATAATTTTTTTCTTCATGGGTAAATGGAGTTTTTTATGGGGAATTTTTTTTTGAGAAATTTTTTGGTTGTTTTCTGAACTATTTCATTTGAAAAAAAATTGAAAAATGATTTTTTCGACATGAGGAAAAAAAGTATCAAATTAGTTTTTTTTTTCTTTCTAATTTATCATATTTTTTCTCACATTTTTTTTTCTTCAAAAAAAATATCTAGAAAGTATTTTTTATAAAGTGAGCTATTTCAAATTAATCCAAGGATCTTAATCTGCAACTTTTGTTTGAAATTTTTTTCATTTATGGCCCTAAAGGGACAAAGCTAGAGAGATTTTATGGAAAGGAGATGCCCCCTTTGGAAAAGAGGGCTCAAAAAATGATCTGTGTTTTTAAAAATACGTCTAAATTACTAATAATTATTAATTAAGGGGGGGGGGGCTATAAATTTTTTTTTTTTTGTTGAATGCATAGAGTTGACAAGCAGAATTTTCTAAGACCTTTGCATTACGTCAATTTGATTTTTCATCCATGAAGTTTTGAAGAAAAATTGGAAACTAATTTCATCTCGCTTTTTTTTACAAAAAAAATTAATTTTTTATTTAAAAAAAATAAAATGCATGGAGTTTTCAAAACAAAAAAAATTATATTCATTTTGCATTTTAATGATGTCATTTTGTAGAAATTATTGATAAATTTTTTGGAAAATCAAAAATTTTAAGCGTTGAAATTGGAGAAAAACACGACTTTTTCTTAATGCCCCGTTTCCAGAAAAACTATGCAACCCACGAGGTTTTTCCTCAGAATGTTTTTTATTCAGTACAGTCTGGTCTGTAGTCTGACGAGAGGGTTTCGCGAAATTATAATTTGCCGACGACTTCTTTCGAGTTGAATGGAATACTAAAATGAAATTCATAAGAAAGTTAGATAAAATCAGGGGAAAAAGTAGGAATTTCGCAAAACCCTCTCGTCAGACTACAGACCAGACTGTACTGAATAAAAAACATTCTGAGGAAAAACCTCGTGGGTTGCATAGTTTTTCTCCAATTTTGACGCTTAAAATTTTTGATTTTCTAAAAAATTTATCAATAATTTCTACAAAATGACATCATTAAAATGCAAAATGAATATATATTTTTTTTTTGAAAACTCCATGCATTTTATTTTTCAAAAATCAAAAATTAATTTTTTTTGTAAAAAAAAGCGAGATGAAATTAGTTTTCAATTTTTCTTCAAAACTTCATAGATGAAAAATCAAATTGACGTCATGCAAAGGTCTTAGAAAATTCCGCTTGTCAACTCTATGCATTCAACAAAAAAAAAAAATTTATATGCCCCCCTTGCACTCTTGTCTATTTTTCTAAAAAAATATTTTTTGTGTAGTCTGTTTTGTTATTGTTGTAATTTCTATTGAACTCATGATACGCCTTCCCTCCTCATCAATAAAAAAATCTGTCAATGCCACTGATTCTTTTTTTTTTTGAAAATTTTTTGAAACTCAAGCTACGCCAGTGACGATAATTTTACACATTAGTGGGCAGCTTACTTATACGTTTTACATTCGTGAACGATTCATTTGACAATAGTTCTATGAACCGTGCAGGTATTTTTTTCTGACATAATTTCACCTGTTTCTGCGCAAATATCTGTGGATTTAAAAGCATATTTTACCCCACGTAGATATATCAATTCAATACTTCTCGTATTCAAATAGTTTAAATTCAATTCATACTTTATTAAGCTCGCAAGGCATTTCATTTTCCACTCGAGTAGAACTGTCGTCTTGCACATGAAGTAGAGTAGATAGTACTCAGGTGGAAAAGGTACTCGGGCGTGTGTCGTATACATTTTTGGAATAACAAATCATCTCGTAAAAATCGACGTGGCGCGTCGCATCGCATCGTTTTCGTAATTCGTAGTAAACATCTCTCCCTACGTGTACCTTGTCACTTGCCAGCTGAAAAAGGGGTGACAAGACGATGACGAAATGTACTTGGAAGTTTACGTAGTACCTAACGTAAGTAGCTGTAGTGGGCTTTAGCACAACGTCAGCGCCATATGCCCAAATGATGTAATTTTGAACAGGGGTTTCCTGGTATTATGAAATATCACTAAACGATGCGTTGGCTCAGGCTACGGTACGAACGAGGGCAGGGTGTCGGGGGGGGGACTGTTTTTTTCGCTAATCCAGACGAAGTGAAGATTTTTTTGGAGGTCGAGCGACCTGCCCATGCCCTGCTGGTTACTCTGGCTCTGCTGGCCTGGTGGTAATGAAGTAAGATGTTATTGTTCGCTGTTTACGCGAATTCCACTCGTTAATTATACGATGCACGGAAAAGTAATTTTTTCACGTCGCTGCGAGGTACGTGTTGCAATTTACGTGGCCGTAAGGGCAGGGCAGGGGCTCAGGGGGTACAGAGCTGGGGATAGTTTCGGCGAAGGGGAGGGCATCTTGCAGAAAATCCTCTCTAGCTGAGGTAGCGATCGTTTACACGTTCTTTGTGGTTAAATGGTTAATTAATCATTGTAAATTCCGAAAAGAAAATATAATGGTCGTATTAGCAATTGTGGAAGCGTTATGGTAACTTGTTGTTGTGATCGCTGCCAGTGTCAGTGCGATGGTGATTGCATACACAGTGTTGTCGTCCACAGAGAGTGAGAGACGCAGAAGCAGATCGCAGATGACGACCTGAGCTGAACCCGCACCACGCCGCAGCACTTTGTCTGTATACGTAAGATCTTCGCACTTGACATTGTTATTGCATTGCGTGTGTATTTATGGAGTGGTATCCTCTCTCTCGCTCTTTCTCTCTCTGCATTGCCGAGTAAACGTCATTCGTACTCGCGAAGCTTGATCGCCTTGAACATGTTCCATAAAACACGTCGTGTTTGTATTCGGTATTATTATTTCCTTACCTGCACTCTGCAGTCTGCACACAGATCATTTCTTTTTATACGTGAAGGTAATAAGCCAATAAGCCAAAGCTAAAGCCGGCGTGGAACGGTTTTGTATTTTTTTTCTTCACCATTGCAGAGTTTATGTGCCCTGCGAATTATTCGCCAAACACCAAACTGCATTTTTATTACCTATATCTTTGTACTCGCCGCGATTGGCCAGCCTGTTGGGTTTCGTTACGAAATCAATGGGGAGTGCAGGGGAAAGGTCGTTTTGAGGTCGATGTATGTATACATAATGGATACATTATAATAGTATGGTTATCGATGCGACCATGTCAATGTATGATCGTATCGCCAATAAATGTAAAAATTAATCAATTATCGTAACGTCATCGTCGTCATCTTTGTGTATATGAATCGAAAGGTCATATTTACCCTATTACAAGGTGTTCGGGAAATTATGTAGTTTGAAATTTTCATAGAACTCAGCACCTTTAGCTTGAGAAAATTTTAATTTGATGTTTTGAACTCTTGCAATGGAGGAAAAAAATTAAAATTTTAATAAATCTTTGAAATTCTAAAATATTATAATTTGAAAAAGTTAGAAATTTTTGGAATTTTTGAATTTTGATAAATTTTTGAAATTGAACCAATTTTTAAAGTGTGATCAATTTTTACAATTTTGGAAATTTCGAAAAATTTCAAATTGAGTATTTTTTCAAAATTTGGTAAGTAGGTAAGTATTTTAAAACTTTGATAAATTTTTAAAATTGCATAAAGTAAGTTTTTTTAATTTAATTTTTTTTTTAAATCTCCAAAATTTGGAAAATTACCTACTAAAATTTGGTAAAATTGAAAAATTCAAAATTCGATAAAAATTTAAATCTTGGTCGTTTTAAAATCTCATTAAATTTTCAAAATTAGATTCACTGATGAAGTTTGATGAATTTTTGCAATTCATTAAAAATTTAAAATTGGCAATTTTTTCAAAATGGGTAAAAATCCAAAATTTGGAAATATTTTCAAATGAATGAGTTTTTATAAATTTTGGAAATTTCGAAAAAATTTCTAAATGAGTATTTCATCAAAATTTGGTAAGTAGGTATTTTAAAAATTTTGATAGATTTTTCAAATTTTTCAAATTTATTTGAAGTTTCTAAAAATTTGAAAAATTATTAAAATTAGGTAAAAAATAAAAATTTAAAATTCGATAAAAATTGAAATCTTGGTCATCTAAAAATCATATTACATTTTTGAATTTCAATAAATTTTCAAAATTTGACCAATTTTTAAAAATTAAGTTTTTTATTATTTTGGAAATTTTAATTTTAAAAAAATTTCGAAATGATTATTTCTTCAAAATTTGGTATTTTAAAATTTAATTTTTGAAAATGTTAAGATTATTATTAAAATTAGATAAAAATGCGAAATTTAAAATTCTATCATTTTACAGATATATGTACTTAATTATACTATAAAATTTTCAAAATTGGGTTCATTTATGAAGTTTGATAAACTTTTGCGAATTAGTAAAAATTTAAAATTGGAAATATTTTCAGAAATGAAAAAAATTCAAAATTTGTAAAATTTGAAAAATTTTTAAATTGAATAAATTTTTATAATTTTGGAAATTTTCAAAAAATTTCATTTTATTACTATTGTCTATTATTTTGTTAAAGCTTGGTAATTTTTAAATGTTGATAAATTTTCAAAGGTGTATAAATTAATAAAATCTGGTGAAAATTACAAGTTCAAAATTCGATGAAAGTGGGAACCTTGATCATTTTTAAATTCCACCGGTTACATTTTTCAAAATTAGATTTGTTGATAGGTGAAGTTTGATAAATTTTCACAATCCTGTAAAAATTTAAAATTCGCTAATTTCTCATAATGGATTAAAATTCAAAATTTAGAAATTTTTTGAATTTTAATCAATTATAATGATTTGACCGATTTTTTGAATTACATAATTAATTTCTAATTTTTTTTTTTTTTTTTTTTTACAACTTAACAGTTTTTGAATTTTGATAAATTTTTGAAGTTGGACCAATGATTAAAAACTAGTGAAAATTAAAAGCTCAAAATTCGATAAAAATCGGAACGTTGACCACTTTTAAATTTAAATAAATTTTCGATACTTATTGGACCAGTTCATGGAGTTTGATGATTTTTTATTTTCAGTAAAAATTGTAAAATTTTCCTATTTTCAAACTTTTTCGAATTTTTTGAAATTGCACCAATATTTAGAGTTTTAAAATTTTTAATTTTGTATTTCCTCAGAATTTGTTGAGTTTTTGTATTTTAATAAATTTTTGATGTCATAGATCAATTTTTAAAATTTCTAACATCTATTAAATCTTTTAAAATTTGAAAAAATTAATTAGTATCTACCTACCTATAGAATTTGGTAAAATTTTTAAAGTATCAAAATTCGATAAAAATTGGGATCTGAATTTTTCGAAATTGAATAAATATATTGAAGTAGGTATGATAATTTCTTAAATTAGTTACCTAACTGAAAAATTGGAATTCGGTAAAAATTCAAAATTAGGAAAATTTATTAAAAATTGGAATTATGGTAATTTTTAAATTTTAAAGATTTTTTGAAATCGAGCTAATTTGCAATCTAGCCAAAATTCAAAATTTGGAAATTTTCTCAATTTTACCAATTTTTAGGGTTTGATAAATTTTTTTAATATTAGAAATTTCAAAAATTTGTGTAATTTATTGAATTTTCAAAATTTGGTAATTTTCAAATTTTGAGGAATAAAAATAAAAAATGGGAAAATTTTCTTCTTATGGGTAGTTTTTCTTTCAATTTTTATGCTTTCTCGAAAATAATGTCTAAAAAAAACTCTTCCCTGTGTTCATATTAATAAGGAACCATATCAATAAGAGAGCCTCTCCTTCGCTCTGTACGTGCTTCCTTCCTCCAATCGGTGAAAGTTATTGTGTCCGACGATGCGATGCAATTTATGACCTATTTATACGCGCTAAATGAATTGTATGCCATTATTTATTACCGACGATTATGTAAATGTCGAATTTTCTAGGTCAAATTAGTTATCTTCTAATTGCGGTCGATTTTAATTACCAAGCGATTTTTCGTCTGTATGTGTTGCACTTATTATTTAATTATCATTTTTTTCGATTATCGACCGTTTAAAAAAATCGATGATTGGATATTGGAAAAGTGTTTTCCATTTTTCATAATTTTAGAAAAAATTCAACAATTTCAATTTTTTGTGATTCGATATAAGGTACTCTTCGATTATCGATAGTTAAAAAAAAATCGATTATCGATTTTCAAAATTTTGGAAACCGATTTTGAATAGATTTTTCCATTATCGAAGGTTGAAAAAATTGAATATTATCAAATTGCAGACATTTTGAAAATTTTTAAATTTATTCAACATTTAAAAAAAATTTATTACTGTTTTTTTTTTTTTTTTTTTTTTTTGTTAAGCTCAGTCTCGAGAAGCAAAATCTACAAATAGGATTGTATTTTTTTCAAAATCGAATATAATTTTAAATAACCTATCGATTTTTGTGGGAATTAGAAAATCTTATCATTTTTTTTTTCAGATCAACGATTAAAAAACTATCCATTTTCTTTAATTTTATGAAAACGGTATTTCATGCCTCTTACCTCACCTTACCTTCGTTTCGAATTTAAAATTAATTAATACCCATAGACGAATCCCGTTACACGAGACAGTATTTCAGGCAATCTGCAACTATGCATTTTTTCGCATCATCGAGTCTAGCCTACGCGCACACAGATATCACATTACCCACTATCGCAGCTTGTCCAATGTCGAGATGGTCGCATCTGCTATACATAGAATAATACCCAACGAATGAAACATGGGAAATTATATTAAAAATAATACGCGAAATGAGTGAAAAAATAATAAAATCTGCAGTAGCAGAGCAGGCAAAGATGCACGTACGCGACATCCTGAGATTAATAATCAGCGGATGTAGTCTCGCTGTCTGCTGCTACCGTGTGATGATACGGTAGCGTTAACTCGACTCAGACTTTGTCTGGTGTGGTGATCGCGACGAGGACGACGAATACCACTATGCTGAATTGGCGTATCGAAAAAAAATTATTAACATTTTTTTTGATGACTAACGTAGTGTAACGGGCTTCTCTGGTGTACGTTAGAATAATATTCCAGTGTAGTAGTGTACTGTCTAGTTGTAGGCATTAGTGAGATACTGACGTGAGACAGGGAGAGAGAGAGGGAGCAAGATGAATGACGACGTGAGCTATTTTAGCTGCAGCCTGTGTGCTCGTACTTCGTAGGTATATGAATCCTTTGTATCTGTGTCTGTTACACAAATTACACAAAGACTTCTCGTATATACAGGGTGTCCGGTGACTGGTCTGCCAAACTTGAAATTCGGATATAACAGAGTACGACTAACAAAAAAGTTCATGTACAGAAATTGCCTAAGTTTGAATATGAAAAAGCTATGAAAGTTTGAAAATCGGTATTTTACCCAAAAAATTGATTGGCAACACTGCGTTTAAAAAAAATTTCTACACCGGCAGTGGATAGATCTTCGAAAAAGCAATAAAAGTTGCAATCATATTGGATTGCCTATCTTTGAAATTGAAGGAATTACAGCTACGCAAAATCCCAGTCAAAAATATTGCCTACCTCAATTTATTACGGTGCAATGGGGATGCGTGAAAATTGCGAAATTCGGTCGAAAAATACACGAAACAGGGTGTAACTTTTTGAGAGGAACAAAAAACGTCATGTGAAAATTTTGCCTATCTATGAAAATTAAGGCGCTACGGAGCCTTGAATTTCGAAAATAGCAATTTTTAAAACTGTGTAGCGCCTTCATTTTCAAAGATAGGCAAATTTTTGACATAACTATTTTTGTTCCTTTTAAAAAATTACGCTTGGTTCGTGCATTGTTTTCGCAGAATTTAAGAATTTTTGTACACCACTGCCCCTTCCAAATCGAGATAGGCACCATGTGTACATGAAAATTTTTGTTAGTGGTACTTGGTTATATCCAAATTTCAAGTTTGGCACACCACTCACCCAGGGTGTCTAACGGTTATGAAAAAGTCATGAAATTTGAAAATGGGTCATGAAAATGATGGCTGAAAAGTCAAGAATTTTTCAAAAAAACCACTAGGTCAAGAAAAGTCATGAATTTTACTCTTTGTAGCCACGAATTTTTGATAACATTACCCGAGAAAAATTACAAATTTCGCTTAAAAGTGAAAATTTTTCAAACTGTTGCATCTTCTCAAAAAAAAAAAAAATGTATAAAATATTTTGATTTCTGGTTTCTCTGGAGAAAAAAATTAATTTTTTCGATTTTTTTTTTTGAGGCGGAAGGAAATCTCTATTTTTTTTCTTGGAATGAAAAAAAAATTGTAAAATGAAAAAAAATGAATTTTTTGGTAGAAAAAATTTTAAAAATTATTTTGGAATAAAAAATTTTCACGTCACTCCTTAGGTAGTTGCTGTGCAAGGCGTTTAAAAAAACTCCCAATATTTTTGAAGTAAAAATATTTTTTAAACTTTCGCAAAAAAATTCTCCTTTAAAAAAAAAATCTGAATTTTATCGTTTTGGAATTGAATTGTTTTGAAGTAAAAATACTTTTCGAACTCTTTTAGAGTAGGTATAAAATCTCAATTTTTTGGATTTTTTTCAATTTTCTGAAAAATAATTTTTTTTTGAGGAGGGGTCTACTTTTTGAAAAAAAAATTCTCATTTTTTGGAATATACAAAAAAAAATTGAATACGAATTTTTTGGTTCAAAAATTTTTAAATAGAGAAATCTCAAATCTTTTGAAGCAGAAATTTTCTTGGATGAAGAAATTTCAGGATTTTTTGGAATATAAAATATCCATTTTTTTTTTTTTTTTTTTTTTTGAAGAAAAAATGTTATAAAATTTTTTTATGTGAAGATAGTTTTCAAAATTTCTGTGGAAGTGAAAAAGACCATGAAAAAGTCACGCCCGAGCAGCACACTCGACAAATTATCGAAATAAAAAATCGACAGAATATCGAATTCGATAAAGTGTCGCGTTAGTTCCGCATAAATCGTGAAATTATCTTTCGATATATAGATAGATTATCGACGAATTATAGTTAGTAAAAATTTCGAGATTATAGTAAGATATTTTATCGATAATATATCTATAATATCGAAAGATAATTTCACGATTTAGGCGGAACTTTCGCGACACTTTATAGAATTTGATATTCTGTCGATTTTTTATCGATTTTTTATTCCGATTTTTTGTCTTTTACTAGCTTATTTCTATAATTAAAAATCATTAATTAGTATAATTAATACATTAAACTATGCCTAAACACATTATTCATGTTACGGTAAGAGGATCATTTCAGAAAAAGTCAAAAAAAATTATAAAAAATCTGTCAGCCGTGGGGCTTGAACCTTCTACCTCCTGCATAGTAATCCTCTTCCTTAACCACTATGCCATACCTTATCGTTGAGGAATTAGCAATAAAACGCTTATAATAGGCAGTTTAGTACTTCCAGACGTGTTGGACTTAGAAAAATTTTCACCAATTTGGAAATAATTTCAAATATCGTCACCAAATCGTTGAAAAATCGTTCGACAAATTTCAGATTATTTGTCGATAATATAGTTTCAAATATCGCCACAAAATCGTTGAAAAATCGAATTTGAGGAATTTCATATCACGTGTCGATAATATAGTTTCAAATATCGTCATAAAATCGTTGAAAAATCGAATTCGAGAAATTTCAGATTACGTGTCGATAATAAAGTTTTAAATATCTTCACAAAATCGTTAAAAAATCGAAATCGAGAAATTGCATATTATGTGTCGATAATATAGTTTCAAATATCTTTACAAAATCGGTAAAAAATCGGATTCGATAAATTTAATATAATCTGTCGATAATATAGTTTCAAATGTCGTCAAAAAATCGGTAAAATATCGAAGTCGAGAAATTTCATATAATCTGTCGATAATATAGTTTTAAATATCTTTACAAAATCGTTAAAAAATCGAATTCGATAAATTTAATATTCTTTGTCGATAATGTAGTTTCAAATATCTGCACAAAATCGGTGGAAAATCGAATTCGATAAATTTAATATTCTTTGTCGATAGTATCGTTGACGAATATCGAATTCGATAGTTTTTAGATTTTTTGCCTATGAAGTTGTACCGATAAATCTTTATAATATCGTGAGAACATCTATAGATTTTCAAACGATTTTTTATCGATACGTTACATCTTCCGATATTATCGATCGAGTGTGCCGCTCGGGCGAATTTTCAAAAAAAAAAAAAAAAGTTAGACACTCTGTCGTCGGACACCCTGTATATGTTGATGCATAGAATGTAAAAAAAAAAAAATTGAATGGAAAAGGTAAGCGTTGCATTAGCACGATACATAGACGAGGTAATATTGAAAAATTATTACATATCAGGTACTCGTCGAGTGTAGCCAATTCACCACATTATGCATTTTCATATTCGTAGTCAGCTCGTTTAATACGTTAATTAATTACCGTTATAATTATACCTAAAGCTCGTACGTCGAACGGATAGCTCATCCGGTAATAATATCAAATTACCCGTCCATACCCCGGATGAAAATCCCTCCACCGTTGGCTCCGATTAGTCAGCGATGTCCGATGAAATTTTTCTAAATGGCTTAAACCGTATACCGAGTATTTTTTATAGGGACAGACACACCACCGTTGAGAAAATAACACCACGTTTATCTCTCGTGTCACGTCGAAAGTGTAATTACGGTAATGCGCCATATATACGTTCTGGTTTTATCAAAAGATAAACAATTACGTAATCCGGGCTATTGTGATGGGCCAAAATGCCTCTTATGGTCTCATCTTTCCCCCTGCCACGTAACCCTCCTCGTGGTTATCTTCTGTATGTTCTACTATCAATACCTTGTCTCTTTCCTAGAGAGATGTAGGTTATGTAATGTGTGTGCGTGTGGCTTCTCAGTTCTCTGTCTACTTCGTAAGTACCTCTGTTGACGAGCAAACGGTTCTTTTCTAACATTTTTTTCCTCTTCGTGTTTGTTAAAAGCCCAAGTACGAGGTAATGAAGCTAACACATTGTAGATGTCATCGGATCTGCCATCAGATATGTCGCTGAATGACCTAGGTGCTTGTGGTTGCGGTTTTATTCACTTTTTTCCCTCTTGTCACTTCCAAGTCACTCTGACGTGTACGAGTGCCTAATTCGATATAGTGTTTTTTGTGTAAATTAATCAAAGAGTCGACTCGTTAGTCATACCACATATCGAGATGGAAAAATCTTGGTAATATTTCCAGCCAATGTTATATCATCTGATTCTGAGTTGAATGAAGGCAATTTTGATGCAGCAAATTGAGTTAATTGGATTGCATATCAATTTTTCGAAATTTCAAGTTCATTCACCTTGTATTGAATTCCTTCTAGAAAAATTATATGTACCTACTACGTATTCGTTTAATGAATTTGCCAGTAATAAAATTGATACCAAAAAACAACTATTCACTAATATTTTTATCTAGAATAATTTCGAGGCGAATTCTTTAACTAGGAAATTAAAAACGAATGTGAATCATTTTCCGGAGAATTTTTTTCGCGTGGAAAATCCATATCAGAACGTGAAACATTATGTATTTCACCAAATGCTTATCTACATTTACTTCTGATGTAATAATTAATAAGTTTTGAAATTACCATACTTACGCGGTAATGTTTTTTTTCTCGATAAGAAATTTTATGTTGGTAAGGTTTGCTCTTATTTTGATTTTTTGAGCAATTATCGATAATTGATTGGAAACCATTGAACCGGTTTTCGAAATTATTTGGGAAAAATTTAAATATTTTTTATTCAATGACTGGATTTCTGTTTAGGAAGTTTTTATCATACTTTGTAAATTTTTGGAGGAAACGGTGCCAGGTTGGGAAGTATTGAACCGGTTTTCAGGTTCATTTTTAATTTTTTTTAAATTTTTTTTTTTAGTAGTGATGTAAAGTTATTAAAATTGCAAGTTTTTCATCTGCATTTTAAAAAAAAATTGAATGTTTTTTTTCTGGAGAAAACTAGCAACAAATTAAGAAGTATTGAACTGGTTTTCAAATAATTATTTTTAAAAATTCCGATACTTTTAATGATAATTTGAAAATTATATTAAAAATTTTCATCGGTTTTTGTATTTAAAAAAAAAAGAGAAAAAAAAAGGAAAAAAAAGAAAGAAAGAAACTGACAACGAGATGAAGAAACAGTTTGAAAAGTATTGAACTGGTTTTCTAAATTGAAGTTTTTTTTTTTCTTTGATGATTTATACCTACTTGAATTAATTTTTGTTTTGCAGTTTTTATCGAATTTTATACTTTTTGGAGAAAACTATAGGAATTGATTGAGAGGTAACAGTTTGAGAACTATTGAACCGGTTTTATAAATTATTGAAAAATTAATTTTTTGTGATAGTGTAAAATTTGTTTTTGGAAGTTTTTTCTCATAATATGTATTATACTGTCGATTTTTGAGGAGAAATGGCAATATGTTTGAGAAGTATTGAACCGGTTTTTTTGAATCATTGAGAGGAAATTGGAATATTTTTAGTGATTGAAAATTTGTAATTGATAATTTCAACAAATTTTGTAATTTTGAAGAAAATCAACATCAAATCGAAACAAAACTGGTTACGAACTATTGAACCGGTTGTTGAACCAGTTTCCAAAATTGTTTAGAAAAAATTGTGATATTTTTGGTAATGATTATAAATTTGTAAATGGGAGTTTTTATCGATTTTTTTTTTGTTTTTTTGTTTTGAAAATAATTGGCATCAAATTGAAAGGTAATTTAAAAAGTATTTAACCGGTTTCCTAAATTATTGTTGAAAAATTGGGACTTTTTCGAGAAGATTTGAATTTTATTATTGAAATTTTTCTTATTGAATTTTTTATGGTTTTGAAGAAAATTTTAATCAAGTTGAATGGTAACACTTTGTGAAGTATTGAACTGTTTTTCAAAATTATTGAGTAAACGGGTAGTCTCTCGTATGCTTAAGAAGAAGACACTCTTTTCATGTATCGTGGCTGAGCTTTGAACCGAACGCGACGTTCTTGAAAAAAAATTAGGTCGTCTCATTAGAACGTCTGCCGTCCGTCGTCTTTACGAATCACCATCGGACCACACCATTGTTAATTTGCAATTATAAAACGCCCGGCTTGGCCTGACTGAGCCAGTTATACGCGTACCAATGACACCGAAAAATCTCCAATCAAAAAATACGCGAGAGGTTTTTCAAACCGAAGTCTAATGGCGCCTCGTGAACGCGTATTAGTTTTAATTTCCTTCGAAAATTAGGTGCACACATACGTAAGCTAGGTATATTTGTACTTGACTGATAAAAAGAAATTATACAATCGTGGGATCGTATTTTGTTACGAAATTTGCTCTCATCGCGAACGCAGCGCACGCACCAATAATAAATCATCTAATTAAAATATCAATTTTCAAAAGCTAATTCGCGTTGGTCTCCGCGCGATAATACGTTTAATTAACGAAATCACTCGTGTTTTTCATGCTGTGCAAATACCTTCGATTACCGTGCACGTTCTCGCTTTGCTACCTACTCCCTCCGACTTCTCTTTTCGCTTCCTTCGAGCTAATCGTGATTTTAATAAAACGTTGAAACGAGCGTTAAATTAACAAAAAAAGAAACGAATTTAGCGTATATTAGTGACCTTATTGATAGGATAAAATTAACCCGAAAAATTTTTATCGTCATTATCGATTATTTTTTTCCTCGTGTGTGAAGTCGATATAAAAATTGAGAAAGAATCCCCCCCCAAAAAAAAAAAAATTAAGAAGAGTAATTACTTGGATATATTTTTTAGAAATTCATTTTACATATTTTGGGAATCATTGAATCGGTGTCAAAAGCTAGGAATCCATTGGCCGGTTTAAACTCGTATGAGAAAAAAATTGTATTTAGTGTCTATTTTTATTTTTTTTTTCATTTCAAGTTTTTAAAGAAAAGTTTGGAAACTAATTAGTGATCATTGAATCGGTTCCAAAAATATAAAGGTGAAAAAACGGTTCATATTCGGTACCCCAAAATGTTTTTGGATTTTTTAGTTTCTTATTTTTTGAATTGAATTTTGAAAAAAGGCTGGGGACCTCTGAACCGGTTCCAAACTTGTTTACATGAAATCTGATTAATAACCTGGTAGTTAAATCTGTGTTTTTTTTATTAATATTTTCCCCTTCAATAATGCAATAGAATTTTAGCAACCGGTTTAAAATCCCTTCATAATTATTTGAAACTCCAAAAATTTTGGATTTTTTGGTCTTGATAAAAAAAAAATCATCAACTGGTTGGTACTCCTGTATACTTTTTGTATTTTGTATAATATTTTGCACAGCCACTGAACAGCCTGCCAGAAAATTGATCTGATAATTTTTGCAAAAAAATAAAAATAAAAAATAGTGGCACACCTAGGTGTTTCTTTTTTTTTCGCAATTTATTTATTTTGGATACCATTGAACCGGTTTCAAAAACTCATTAAAAATGGTTCTGTTTTAATAGTCTGAAAGTTTCATTTGAATCTTTTTAATTTTTCAATTTTATTTTTGCAACAATTTCAGTCAACGGCAACGGTTGAGATTCATTGAACCGGTTTTAAAAACGTATAAGAAAAAAATTGTACTTCTTTGTTACCTCAAAAAATTTTCAACATTTTCCCAATTTATAATTATGTAAGTTTTTGTTATTAAACCGGCTCAAACAAATATGAGAGAGAAACTGGCGCATATTTGGTACTTACAATTTTTTTGATTTTTTTCGTTCAAGACTTTTCAAGTGTACGAGTAGATAGAAAATTTGTGGGCTTCTTATTGAACCGGTTTTTAATATTTATGAACAAACAACCGATTGAACTTGAGAATTTAAAAAAAATTGCATTTTTTTTTTTTGTTTCTCACTTTACAACATAATGGTTGAAAATTTGTTAGGAACCAATTTGAACCGGTTTCAAGCGTGTATGAGAAAGTAACTGGTTCATATATTTTGGTTCTCCAAAAATTTTTCATCTTCAGATTTTCCAAATAAAAATTTAAAATTGGTTGGGAACCATATTGAACCGGTTTCATTTATGTATGAGCTACTAACTGGTTCAAATTGGGAGCTTGGCATTTTTTTGATTTTTTTTTGTTCTTCAGTCTTGAAATTAAATGTTGAAAATCGTTCTAAAACTATATTGAACTGGTTTGAAGTAGCATGAGAAGGCAACCGGTTCATATTTGGTGCTCCAAAAAAAAATTGAATTCATTTTGTTTTCATATTTTCTCAAATTAATATTTTCATGAGATTGGGAACCACTGAACCAATTTCAAATATCCGATAAAAACCGATTCATATTCAATGTGAAATGTAGCAATTTTTTGGAAATTTGTTTCGGTCGAGAATCATTTTGAACTGGTTTCAAGTAACGATGAGAAGACAACCGGTTCAGATTTGGTGCTCCAAATTTTTTTTGAATTTATTTTGTTTTCATCTTTTCTAAATTAATATTTTAAGGAGACTGGGAACCACTGAACCAGTTTTTTAATATCTATTAAAAACCAAAGCATGAGAAGACAACCAGTTCATATGATTATTTGGTGCTCCAAATTTTTTTGAATTGTGTTTGTTTTCGTATTGTCCAAATGAATATTTCAAGAAAGTTGGGAACCCCTGAACCGGTTTCAAATATCTGTAAAAACCCAATTCATATTCAATGTTGCAATTTATGAAAATTTATCGTGGCGTTTTCATTTTTTTGAAAATGATCACAACCGGTTGGATCTCTGTATTATTTTTATATCTGTTGTGATTTTTTTGAGCACCCTGTGAATGAGCCCAAAAATCTGTTTATTTAAAAAAAAAATTGGATGTAATTGCTGCAGATTGTGGTGTTGTCATTTTTAAAAAAATGGTTTCAACCGGTTGGATCTCTGTATTATTTTTACACATTGTGATTTTTTGAGCACCCTGTGAATGAGTCAAAAAATCAGTGTAAATATTTTTTGAAAATTGGAAGTAATTGCTGCGGGTTGTGATGATGTCAATTTTTTGAAAATTATTACAACCGGTTGTATATGTATTATTTTTACACATGTTGCGATTTTTCAAGCACCCTGTGAATTAGCCAAAAAATCACAGTAATTATTTTTAAAAAATAGATGTAATTGCTGCGGGTATAATTTTATTGCACACTAACTCATTATAAACGATGTTGATTTTAACTAATCGTGGTCTGTGTTCTTTTTTTTTGATTACAGATGTGCTAAGGCATCAAATGATGGTGGCCGGTTTCATAGTGCGTCAGAATAGTTCGCCGATTAACGGCGAAACGGCGTTTTTAAATTCGAACATACCGTCGCAAAATGGCAGCAGCGGCGGCGGCGGAGGCAGCCACGGCCACGGCCAAAACGGCCACGCTAATACGAACGGTAACTCGCGCACGTCTGCGGAGCACGTGCAGTACTGCGGTCAGGACTCGAACAACGGTAACATGGATCCGCTGTCGCCCAGTCCATCGTCTCCCATGTCGGACAACATGCAGAACTACGAGATGGGCTCGCACCTGGCCCGAAAGGACCTCTTCTCGCAGCGCAAACAACGCGAATTCATCCCTGATAACAAAAAAGACGAAAGCTACTGGGACCGGCGGAGGCGCAACAACGAGGCTGCCAAGAGATCGCGCGAGAAGCGCCGGTTCAACGACATGATCCTCGAGCAGCGAGTCGTCGAGCTCAGCAAAGAGAACCACATCCTGAAAGCTCAGCTGGCCGCGATCAAGGATAAATTCGGCATCAACGGCGAGAACATCGTCAGCGTCGAGCAAGTCATGGCTTCGTTGCCCTCCAACGAGCAAGTCCTCAGTATTACTAAACGTACGAAACTTTCGAACCCTTCTCCGCTGATGTACTCGCCCAGCCCCAGTCCCATACCGACCTCTGTGATACATCAAGCTCCGGTCCACTCGAACGGCACCATGGTCTCGTCGTCGCCCAGTCACAACTCCTTATACTCGCAAAATTCCTCACACAACGAAACCCACCATCCTTACCCGGAGTCCGAATCCTACCCTCCGTACAGCTTCGCACCAGTCCTACCACCCCTTCATCCACCCATGTTCGAAGCAGCCAGCAACAGCGTGCTGAATCTCAGTCGATCCCGCAGCAGTGGCCCGCCCTCGCCTTACGAACTATCCGGTGCCAGCAGCGACGAAAACTCGGCTCCTATTTCGTTAACTTTATCCTCGGCAGCCATCGCAGCCAATAATTCGCTTCCTCATAAGTTACGCCATAAGAGTCATCTGGGTGACAAAGACGTTGCAGCCACCGCTCTACTCTCGCTGCAGGCAATCAAACAGGAACCGGTGTCGTCCAGAGGCAGTCCGCCGTGGGACGCCGAAGGCAGCAGCGACGAAAGAGACTCCGGTATCTCGTTGGGGCTCGACTGGAGCGTCAAAACCAAAGCTTCCAAGAATGTCACTAAACCATCGACGTCTCCCAACGTACACGATTTGGTCAGCTTGGACGAGGTACACCTCAAATCCACCGTAGCTCGGCTCGCCTCCGAAGTTGCCTCTATTAAAAGTATATTGTCTTCCAGGGAGTGAAAACTACCTACCTATGTCGCCAATTTATACAGTATGGTTTTATTTTTACTTTTTTCTCTCCTCTTGTATGTTCTATTTTTGTTTGTTCCCTTCTTCGTTGTTTTTCACCCCTTTGTTTTCCCCTCTCCCCAATTTCCATCGCCCTTTCTCTTTTTCTCTCTATCTTCTCTTTCGTAACCTATATCTATAATTTTTTTTTCGTGTGTGTTGAAATTTTTATTCGAGTGACCACTGGTACAATGATTGCCGGGTGCTTTGATTTTATTATCGTGATACTATTATTTTTGCAAATTTATTAATTTTTTTTTAATACATTGATAAGAGTTAAATATACCTAATTTTATAATTATTTAATTTGTACCTCGATCACACCTTCATATGGTTGTATTTTCATTAATCAGCAGCATAGCAATGGGAAAAAATTCCATTGATGAAACGTATGTACTATGTAATGTACACATGTGCACCGAGCTTCGGTTATATTCGGATTTATCAGGCAAAAATTAGGCAACTTATTGTACTTCTGTATCTTCTATTCATTTTTTTTTTTTGGTTCCTTCAAAGTTCAAATTGTGATTGAAAATTTTCCAGCTTTGGTGTAAATTTTCAAATTGAAAAAAAAATCGATACAATTGTGGGTGGGGAACGAAACGTTTTCCCGGACATAACCGAAGCTACTCTACGTGGATTCAAGCAGAGACGGTTTGAGAAATTTTTTTTGGGGGGGGGTGTAGATCGAAAATGCCGAATGAAAATTTTCAAAATGCCGAATGATAATTAATAGGTACAACAGTGGGAAGTAAACCCCTGCGCTGAATTTTTTGAAAAAAGTGAGTTTTCGAAAGAACTTCTCACTATCCTCATAGAAAAATTTTGAAGAACTTATGGTAGCATTATGATTTGAATCAAAACGACTGTTGCTGCCCGAGCGAAGCGAGGACGAAAATTTTTGAAAAAATTGCACTTCTAAAAGAAAAGATGGGCTTTTTTTGCAGAAATTTTGAAAACGTACAATAATTTCTGGTTTTTTAAAAGATGAAAAAGTGATATGTTGCCCGATCGAAGCGAGGGCGAAAATTTTGAAAAAATTGGAATTTTTAATTAAAAATAATGCACTTTAACCATAATTTTTAATATTTTCAAAAAGATCATGTTCATTTTTTAACGTTATAAGTTATAACAATTGAAATGCGCTGATTTTTGATTCCTATTCTGATTCTGAGAGAAAGATGAAGTAGTAGAAGTACATTGCGCGAGCGAAGCGAGGGCGAAATTTTTTTTCATAAATTTACCGAATTTGTGAGTTGGAATTTCTCTCAAATTTATCGAATTTATGATTCGGAATTTCTCAAAAAGTTGCCGAATTTGTGATTTAGAATTTCTAAAAAATTTACATATTTGAAATTCAAAACTTTACCAAATTTTGTAAACATACCTAATTTAATTTGTCGGAAGTTTGCCGAATTTGTCGAAAATTTTTCGAAAATTTGCCGAATGGAATCACCGGGGGGGTGTTCCACCCCCCCACACCCCCCCCTCGCACCGGCTCTGGATTCAAGCCAAAGCTAATTAATTTTTTTTCTGGTAAACATACAGAGTGGTTCAGAAGTGAAAGCTCGAATTTGAGATTTGGATATAATCGAGTATCACTGAAAAAAAAAAAAAAATTGACATTTTCTCAACAAAATCGATTGGCAACATTGAATTCAAAAAAATTTCCAAGTTTGGCAGTGAATATAGCTTTTTAAAAATGCGAAAAAAATCAACTATAGTGGATTGCCTATTTCTGAAATTGAAGGAGTTATAGCGAAAAAAAGTCTTCCTCAATTTTATTTTAAAGAGCACTAGCGAGAAATTAAAATAACAAAATTTAGTCAATAAAATTCGTGGGAGCAGGTGTAATTTCTGAAGAGGAACAAAAAGAGTTATGTGGAAAATTTGCCTATAATTTTCAAAGATTTCATAAATAAAAAATTTCAATTTTTATCAAAAATGTTGAAAGTATTTCCAAATTTTGAATTTTTTCCAAATTTTGAGGTTTTTTTCCAAATTGTAAATTTTTACAAAAAATTTTATGAGTTTTTACAAAATTTTAAATTTTTTTCAACTTTGAATTTTTCTCCAACTCTGATTTTATTTCAAATTTTTAATTTTCACAAAATTTTGCGAAAATACTAAATTTTGTAAAAATTCAAAATATTAAAAATAAATAAAAAATAAACATTATAATTTGAAAAACAATCAAACTTTTCAGAAATAAAAAAAAATTAACAATCCAAAAAATGAAAATAAACTATGAATTTGAAAAAATTGTCGAAAATTGTAAATTATAAAAAAATTCAGTTGAAAATTGAAAAATGACTAAAAAGTGTTGGTAATTTTCTAATTGATTTTTTCTAATTTGCAAATTCTTCCCATTTTTCTTTTTCGATTTTCAAAAAAAAAATAAAAATAGTAAGAATTTGCCAAAAAAAAAAAAAAAAAAAAAATCAAAAATGAAGCATCATTTTTGTTTTTTTAAATGTTTGAAAACTGTAACCAAAACATGTTTGTAGCGAGCGCCGTCATTTTCAAAGGTATGCAAATTTTTCCCATAACTTTTTTGTTCCTCCTAAGAAATGATTCCTTTTTCATGAATTTTTCTGACAAAAATTTCGATATCCTTGTAAACCATTGCCCCTTAAAAATCAAAATAGGCAACTCGTTCACATCCAACTCTCAAATTTGAACCCTCCCTCCCTCCCTCCCCTGTATAACAAATTAGCTGCAAATTTCATATGTATGGTTATAGTTATATGTATGTACCTAATTGCGCTGATCTCAATGTATACGTTGTTTTCCTTCTTTATTTATTTATCTATTATTTATTTCGACTATAAAAATACGACCACCTAAATAACACTATTACGAATAGACGAACACACTGGCACACGAGAATGCTATAAACACATATTTTCTACACGCTGCGTACTTTGTCCGGTAATTGAAAAATTATGTATCACGTGAAACATTCATTCACACTGAGAAGTTTCACTGTATTGAAACTAGTTCCAACCATAATGTCAAATGAAGCTTGAAATGTATCAATTAAAAATAAAAAGGGATAATGAAAATTAATATAGTTTTGCTGTTTTCTCTCGAGGATAAGTTGTATTCGTTTTATCGTCCTATTGATTTATAATTCAGAATGCTACCATTTAACCCCTCTGATCCCCGACCAAAAAATCCAGTCTCATTTGAGCCCCTTCTAATAAAAAGCAATTACGTCACAGCGTCATTCTCAAGTATCCAACCGTTGTAAACTTTTCTCCCCCCGCACTTATCAATCTTTTACTTTTTAGCACCGGTGCCATATAAATTATTTGTTGTTGTTGTTGTTGTTGATGTTTGTTATTATTGTTGTTTTTTGTTTTGTTTTTATGTATACGAGAGAGACAGAGAGCGATAGAAGTCGAGTATGACTCGAACTTGTGTGTGGTTGAGTTAAAAAAAAGAGAGAATTTCAAAATGTAACTTTCGTTATTTTTCTATAAGGTTAACTAGTATCTCCGTAATTTAAAAAAATATGATCATTTATTTGTGATATTTTATATGTTAAACGTATTGTTTTTAAGTGATTTTTATATTTTTAATACACATTTTTCATCTTATATTATAATATTTTTTTTGAATTTCAATTTAAACGAATAAATTTTTTCTTCACTTTGAAAATATAAAACGATTGAATTCATTGTATTTTTTTTTTTTTTTTACCTCTTCATTGTTATGTTTATTTTCATGACAAATTATACCGCGATCTGAATTGTATGAAAATTGACGAGCGAGTGATGTTTAGAATTAATATCCAAAACTTTCATTCCTGGACTGTTGATAATGTTTTTCCTGTGATATATTTATTTATGGCAGCGTTTATAATGGTGTATAATTTAATGTTGCATAAAAGCTAAAAAAAAAGAAAGCGATGTGCCAAGAAGCAAATTCGAATGCTTGTAAACATACCGTACTAAAAAAAAGACCTAAAATATTGGAAAATTTGTATAATTTATTTAAAACATCTTGTATATTGTACATAAAGAATGTTTATTGTCATTTTAATATTTTTTCTATGTGTATAAAATGTTATGTAATGAAAGAAGACTATCAAAGTACTGTTATTAATCGTCTTTCTGATGTACATAAAAAATGTTGTCATTGAAAATAGTGCAATCACTATACACTCGTGTAATTTATAAATTGTTGATAACTTTTTTTTGTTTTATTTATTTATTTTTATTTATTCATTCGTACGAAAAATTCATATTGTATCTATTCTTTGTTATGGTAATCCATGCGAGTGTTTCTGTACTGTTTTAATATTTTTATCTAAGAATTTTGTTGTAAAATATATTTATGTTTATGATGTTGAAAATTGAAAAATATATTACTTTTAATCATTCATATATTTCGGTTTTTCTTTTTTTTTCGTTTGTTTCATTTGAAATGACAGTGTTTTGAATGGTAATTGGTAACTGAATTATTTTAACGTTCAAAACAATCAATTTCTGAATAAGTTACCAAGACCCAAAGAGATGGAACTTTGATTTTTTGGATTATTCCAACATTATTCCTAGGGGAAAAAATGTACCAGGAATTTGAAACAAACTGGAAATAGAACAACTCTAAGAAGTAATAGCAACCAATTTAAAAGCTTATTCTTATTTACTAATTTAAGAATTTTTTAAGAACATAAGAGCCAATAAGAGCTTTACAAACACAACTGACATCATCAGAATGATTAAAGTCAGTGGACTCAGAGTATTTTTCCTTCAGGTAAAAATGAAACTGACCGTCATCAACTCATCATTTTTATTCCCTTCGAATAAAATTACGAAAAAAAAAATTAAAAAACGAACATAAATAAATTCTATAGATATTTTTTGCTCTAAAAAATTCAAAATGACTCATTGATTCATTCAATTCAATATTATTTTACTCATTTTATTATAATAAAATTATGCATGAAAACGAGGACTCTCTGGGAAGAAGAGTTCCTTTTGGGGAGGGAAATACCTCGAATTGAGATAGAACAGCTAAAATAAAGAGAGAGATGCTCAAGCGAATAGGGATATATTCATCAATTAATAATTACAGAGTACAAAATAGTTCGTAAAACTAAAATCGACTTCTAATTCCTTCTTCTATCTTCTTCTAGCCGGACGAGAGCAAGCACCAAAGCTCCTTGCAGGTCGACAGCTTCACACGGGAATGATTATTCAAATCAAGAGCTTTTCATAAGGTGGCAAACCACAGATCTGACAGATCACGGACGAATAGTTCTAAAACCAAACGCAAGATAGCGTCTAGCAGTGGCGGCGCGACAGGGAGACGAAACGTCCCTCTTCATGCATTATGCTAAAAGATTTATAATTATTATTAAGGTATTTATAAAATAAAAACTATTATTTTTTTTCATAATAAATATTTTTAAAAAATTTAAAAAACGAGGGAAATTCGAGAATTTACATCTCACACAAAGCGAATTTTAATTTCATTCGACGAGCAACACTGCTCTAATGCGTCAACAAAAAAATCATCCATTCTGTAACTTTTGATCTGTGAAATTCTCTCGTTCTCTCTGTAAACTGATAATCGAACGTTGCGAATTAATTTCACGACGATTAAAATTGCCTCAATCTTCGTTTAATGTGTAATTGTAAGTATTAAATATTCATTTTTCTTCACTCTGTACCTTAAACTTCCATTTGCAAGCTTTACCTCCCTCCAAATACTCGTTATTACGCTGTATCCTCATCGCCAATTCTGGAGCACGTGAAAGACTCCACCAGCATAATTTCTGCATCAAACACCTCTTATTTGGTTCGACCTAGTTATATTTATACGCTTATTTAATTATATTTGTGATTTTGGTTACAGAAAATCTGCCAAAATGATATCGATTGAAGTCCGAGGACAAAACAAACACCTGCTCGAAGTTGCTGAGAATGATAGCATCAGCGGTATTAAAGTAAGCTTTCTTCTGTCGTTTTTCATTTCCTAAGGTGATAGGAATAAAATAGTACGTTACTAATGGTTGTGATTATAACAGCAAATCATCTCACAACTGGAAAATGTACCGGCTACAGAAATTCTCTTATACAGTTCCGGAGCTCCACTTTTAGACGATATGTGTGCATCGCAGTTGCCAACTTTGACTATTGACGTTAGCGTACCATTATTGGGAGGTAATTTATGAACAGATTAATCTATTTCACGAATATATTTTAATGACGGAGTGATTAACTTTTTATGTATTGTGTGCTTTTTAGGTAAAGTTCACGGATCTTTAGCTCGTGCCGGTAAAGTAAAAGGCCAAACACCGAAAGTAAGTCGTTCGATGTTCATCACTCATCAGCATCATTCGAGTGATATTGTATTAATTTGAGATTTCGATTTACCACACGTTTTTATTTCCTTAAAGGTCGAAAAACAAGACAAGAAGAAAAAGAAAACTGGACGTGCTAAGAGACGTATGCAATATAACAGACGATTTGTCAACGTTGTTCAAACATTCGGCAGAAGACGTGGACCAAACGCCAATTCGTAATTGTTATGATGAATAATTTGTAAATATAATTTTTACAAAGTTTCCTAATCTCGGGTTTTATTTCGAATAACGATAAGTATAATTTATGGGTAAGAAACCATCTTTATTCCAGTAAGAAATTATATATTTTACAACATTAATATCACAATCGTGGAACCGAGTCCGAGGTTAACACGGTTATAGTATTTCTTACATTCGAAAACTTGAACAGCTATAAAAATTCTATACTAATACTTTTAGGACTGTGTGATGAAGACTAGGTGGCGATTATTTCAAGATACTGCCTTTTCTTTGACATCTTTTTCGGAGTAGGCCTTCTTGTATTGTTCTTCGATTAAGATATTTCGCTCCAGATCTTCCAAGTTTTGTTTTTTCTGTTTCTGGCGATCGCGATCCTGTATCGCTCCTTTACGTAATCGTGTCATTTGCAGTTCCTTGTCGTATAATGCGTAAGCGAAGCAGCTTGCACTGAATATGACGGAAGCGACTATGGTTTTTTTCGACGCCGAAGACATTTTAGGTTATGTTTAAATCCGCGTGAGAACGAGAAAAAGATTTTAAAGGAGATTTTTACGTGATTTTTTTACTTCAAAATCAAGCTTCGGTGATAGTCTGATAGACGAAAAATGCGAAAGCGAAACTCGGAAACTGGAAAATGAAAGTTTATTGGCTTAGTACTTCATTCATTCATGCGGTTGCAGTATCAGTGTTATATTCGAAAAAAACGAAAAATTCCTCCTTTCACCAAGTTTTAAATTTAAATTTAAAAAAAATTGCAAATTTTCTTAATCGGAGTCTCGGAGACTTTCATTGAAGAAAAAAATAAAAAATAAAAAAATAGAATATAACCGGTGACTTCAGCCCCCCCCCCCAAAAAAAACATGGTTTGATTTGAATTTGAATACGTTATTTTGATTTTTGGTCTTCTGTAAAATTTGATTTTTTGACTATGGTTGTTTTTTACAACGGACCTCTCAAATTTTAATTTTGGCCCTCTTTCTATGCTCTTTCTCAATACTTTTCTATTTCGACCCTTCCTTCGCCTTTAAACGTGTATTTTTTTTTCGAAAAATCAACATTAGGCGTATAATGAGAAAGTTAAATTGAAAATAAAGTTCATATTCGTGATCAGCGATCTGGAAATAGTAATAAACCGCATTAAAAATACAAAAATACGATATTTTTTGAAAAAAGGTTCGCATTTTGAAAATAAATCTCGAATCTGCCTGCAAATGCATCGAGTATGCAACTCAATTAACATCGAATACTAAAAACCTTTAATGAGCTTTAAAGCTTTTAGGAAGTCTTCGAAAGAGGTCGAAGGGTCATTTATTACATATTCGAGGTCGCAGAATCCAAATTTGAAAATTGTTTGAAACAATGTTGCCAACCTAGCGAAGGAAAAAAAAATTCCTGAAGTTTGCAATCCCGGAAGGTATAAATAATAAATTCGTATTCTACGACATCGAATTGAGCTACAAACCAAATTTCAGCTCAACCGGATCGTATACAAGAGCCTGTCAAATTTTTGAATTTCGACCCCTTCGGAATGACTTTTTTGCAAAATTTGAAAAAAATTGTCGAAAATGGGCGTACGAGGGGTCGATTCTGGTAGAGTCGAACCCGACGATTGCAAATCTGCAATCAGATTTGAAATCGGATCATTATTTGCGGAGATATTAAAAATCAAAGTTTTGGTAACTTATAATAAAAGACTTTAGGAGAAGTGTGCTGTGATTGGTCCATTTATTACCAAAACTTTGATCTTTAATATCTTCGCGAATAATGGACCAATTTTTAAATCGAAAGCAGATTTGTAATGGTCGAGGTCGTAGAATTCAAATTTGAGAATTGCTTCAAGCAATGTTGCCAACCTGGCGAGATAAAAATTTTGTTTCCCGAAGTTGGCAATTCTGGTCGGTGTAAATTATAAATTTAAATTGCGTGACCTAGAATTCGGGTATAACCCAAATTACAGCTCAATCGCATGATAAATAAGTGCTTGGCAAATTTTTAAATTTCGACGGATCAAGTGGTGACTCGAAAATGAGAGGTTCAGGGATATAGGGTGATACAGGATAGAGTCGATCACGTAGATTACAAAATTGCTTCCGTTTTTAAAATCGGACCATTATTCGCTGAGATATTAATAATCAAAGTTTTGGTAATGAATGGACCAATCACAGCACACTTCTCCTAAAGTCTTTTGTTATTCGTTACCAAAACTTTAACGTTTAATATCTTCGCGAATAATGATTCGATTTCGAATCTGATTGCAGATTTGCAATCTTCGGGTTCGACTCTATCGGAATCGACCCATCGTACGTCCATTTTCGACAATTTTTTCAAATTTTGTAAAAAAAATCAAAACTGCCCTATTTTTTGCTTCAATTTTGATAAAAAATTTTAAATTGATATTTATGGCCCCTTTAAGTTAAAATTCGGTTTATGAGCTAATTTGAGGTCGCTGAACCTAAATATGCCATCGGTTTTCAGATCTGGTGCGTAGTTACTGAGTTACAGAAAATGGTCCATATCTCTACGAATTTGCCTCCGATCGGGAAACTGATCGCGGGGATCGATTCCCCAGGTCTGAATACATCATCCTAGACACCTCACACGTCAATCTGGGCCAAAAAAAAAAATTCAAAAAAATGACCCCTTATGATTTTTTTGGGCAAAATTTTTCTTAATCATCTGAATGTTTTTTGAATTTTTTTTGCACATTCATTTCGAAAAAATTCTGGAAATCTACAATGAGGTACTTTTGCCTACTTTTTCTCAAAGTTCAAAACAACTATTTCGTAAAAAAAATTTATTTTGAAATACTTCACATTAAATAACGAAATCTAAATTCACATAAATAAATCATCTTAACAATAACATTCAAAAATTACATAATGGTTTACAAAGACAAAACAAAACAAAAACAAAAAGAACGGTAATGATTGAAAGGTAACGGTAAGCTATCTACTATGAATATCATTTCGTAGGTAGGTATATGGCGAAAAAAAGTAATACGTGCATAAAATATCGACAAAAGTTTACACCTTTCCGCATCTCTCATTACTTATTACTTTACACAATTAAATTACAAATCTAGGTAAATCTTAATTACAAAAATTGCGTTACACATCACGATACACAGCGCACGAACGAGACAACTTTACTATCATCGATAAAAAACAAAAGAAACAAAACAAAACGAGGAAAAAAATCCATCTGCGATATAAACTGGTGTAGGTAAGGTACATTACAATATTAACTATCACATCGATCAAACTACGCGAGCTTATCAGCATTTCTTTACTGGTAATTTTGCACTATATTAAGTTCAACAATAATATTATTGTCTACACTTTTTTTTTCATCGTACGATTCAACAAGATTTTGAACTTTTACAAAATTTACAAATAAAATACCTATGTACATAGGAAGATTTTTTTTTTCAATTTAAAAAATAATAATAATTCATATTAAAACATCAACAATTTAAAAACACGACAATAAAATATACGTAAAGAAAGAATCATTCGACTACAAAATAAAACACGATAAAAATCTAGTGGCAGAAATTTGTACAAACTGGATAAAAGAAGAAATTGATCACAATAATGATATGATGAAAATACAGCCTAGAAGCGGTATCGAATTCCGGAGGTCGTATTACCTATTCCAGGTTATAAATAATCACAAAAATTGGTACCAGTAAAGTACTTATGATATGTCTGTTGATGGACGTTTTGGAACTTTGGGGTAAAAAGGTTTGGATTTCGGCTACTTTGAAAATCGATGTATATAGGTTGGCTTTGACGTCGTAACTTTGCTCGACTACGTCTTTCTTCAAACTGGTCATGGCTGCTTCGCAGGCGCTCTGTGGAAATTACAATTATTTTTATTAGAGGAATATCTAGAAAGATTTGAAAGAAATTATCTGCAATGTTGTACCTGATCTTTGGTAATATCTTCCCAAGTGGGATTAACGCTGTTTTGTCTGACTTCCGATGTGGTGGTATTTTTATATTTTCCCATAACGACGATACTTTCTTCGGCCACCAAGAATAACTCCAATTCGCAGGTCAACTGTGGTGAAAAATTCAAACGAAATTAATAGTACCCTTGTTGATAATAATGAAACAAAAGGAAGGCCACAAAATTTTTCCCTCTCTTGAGAAAAATCATACTAATCATCAAGAGTGTAATTGAATTTTTCATGGACCTGTCTGTGTTTTCACCCTTCGAATAAAAATTCAACAATGGCTATTATTTGAAATTTTGAAAATGTATTCATTGAAATTTTATCATTTTTACTTCAATATTTAAAAAAGTTTGAAATTTAGGACAATTTTTGAAATTTCTCAAATTTTAATCAGGGCTCTAATAACGATATTTTATTTTTGCGTTTCCGTTTCCATTCCGTTTCCAAACCTTCTCATTTCGTTATGTTTCTGTTTCCGTTTCCTAAAATTCTGTAACATTTTGTTTCCATTTCCCACGTTGAAAGATTTTCAGTTCCGTTATCGGTTTCGGTTTTTTTTTCCATTTCGTTTATCACTCAAAAAATTCCGTTTCCGTTCCTCATTTTGAAAAATTTTTGACACTGCAATATGGGTATCATTTTAAAGGGAAAATTATGTAGAATCTATTACCAAATTCCAAATTATTTTTGAACAAAAACCCAGCCTAAAATATGCCCAGAACAGACGATGTTAGCAAATTTTGAAATTTATTCTCTAGACTTGGTGATAAACATTAAACATTAAACAATAAAGTCAATAAACATCAAGAAAAAAGGACTTGGGGAGAATTTTGAAATTAAAATTTGAAAAATATATTTTTGTTATGTAGGTAGCTATATAATGGCAAATTACAAGAAACGTTATCCTTTCGATTTTTAGGTTTCCATTCCGTTTCCGTTTCCCATTCGAATTTATTTGGTTTTCGTTTCCGTTATGTTTCCGTGTTTACTAAAAATTGCGTTTCCGTTTCCATTCCGGTTCCAAGACAAAAAATATCGTTTCCGTTCCGTTTTCGTTTTTGTTATTAGAGCCCTGATTTTAATACAAATTTGAAAGTTGATTTTCAAAAATTGATAATTTTCAAATCGTAATCAAAAATTCGATTTTTTCTAAAAATTTTAAAATAACGATTTTCAAAGTGTAGGTAACAATTTTGAAAATTTAAAAAAAAAAATTATTTTTACTTAAATTTTAAAAAATTTTGAAATAGGACAATTTTTGAAATTTTTCTTAAATTTTAATGCAAATTTGAAAGTTGATTTTCAAAAATTGATAAATTTTAAATGTTAATCAAAACAAATAAAAATCTATTTTTTTTTTATTTTTAAAAAAGAGGATTTTCAAAGTGTGACAATTTTGAAATTTTTTTCATTTTTACTTAAATTTTGAAAAGTTTAAAATTATAGGTACCTACAATTTCTGAAATTTCTTAAATTTAAAAAAAAATTGAAAGTTGGTTCAAAAATTTATAAAAATATGTTAAACTAGCTGCTAAAGTACAAATATGGGATTCGAAATTTTGCTATGTTTCCCGTTTTACAGCTACATAAGTTTGCGGTGTGGTAACTACCACATCATGAATTTTGTTGTTTCAAAGACTTCGTTGAATTTTTTCCAAGTCCAACCCAACGTAGATACATAATATTCAAAATTGAAGAGGATGAAGGGTTCTAATCGAAAATTTTATAATTACCAAAATTGTTCCTAGCACTGTGGGCTACAACTTTTATTTGAAAATTTTTTCAATTGGACCTCTCTCTTCCCTCCAATTTTGCATAATACTCCGTTGATACTTATTCAAAATTAGGGTAGTGGAGGAAGAAGGGGCAAATTTGAAAAAATTTTCAAACAAAAGTTGTAAATTAAGGTTTTAGAAATAATTTTGGTCATAATAAAAATTTTAATTGGACCCCTCCCTCTCCTCAAATCTTGCTTAATACGACTTGGATTAATTGTATTTATGTCGTATTATGCGAGATTTGAGGAGAGGGAGGGGTCCAATTAAAATTTTTATCATGACCAAAATTATTTCTAAGACCTTAATTTACAACTTTTGTTTGAAAATTTTTTCAAATTTGCCCCTTCTTCCTCTACTACCCTAATTTTGAATAAGTATCAACGGAGTATTATGCAAAATTGGAGGAGAGAGAGAGGTCCAATTGAAAAAATTTTCAAATAAAAGTTGTAGCCCACAGTGCTAGGAACAATTTTGGTGATTATAAAATTTTCGATTAGAACCCTTCATCCTCTTCAATTTTGAATATTATGTATCTACGTTGGATTGGACTTGGAAAAATGTCAACAAAATTACGTGGTCGCAAAGTCGCGAAAATAGCAAGTCCAACGACGGAGCACGTAAACGACCGAAGTTGTCCGAATCCCGTTTGTGCTTTAGTAGCTAGTATATGTTAAATCTTAATCAAAAACCAAAAAAAAATCGATTTTTTCTAAATTTTGAAAATTTTTGAAATTTGGCCAATTTTTGAAATTTTTGAAATTTTAAATCTTAATCAAAATACAAAAACAATTTTTTTTTTCAAAAATTAAAAAAAAAATAAAAATTTAAATTTTCATCAATTCTGAATTTTAATCAATTTTCAAAGTTTGATAATTGGAGAAATTTTTAATTTTCGAATACAAATCAATACTTTTAAAATTCACTTCAACTTTCAAATAATTGTACACCTAACGATATTTTTAAAGTTTCACAAATTGTTAGAATTTTTGAAATGTGCTATTTTTAAATTTTTTGGATCAATTTTTACATTGGTATAAATTTTTAAATTTAAGAAAAAAATTCAAAATTTGATAATTTCTAAATTGTGAAATATTCTTCAAATTGGATCAAATTACTGAATATTTTTTGACAGTAGGTAAATATAATTATAAACATAAAGTTCGATGAATTTTCAAAAATTAAAAAAAAAATGACAACTCTTTGAAATTTGAAAATATTTAAAAACCAGGCAAGTAAGTTTTTAGACTTTGTAAAAAATTTCAAGCTGAAAATTAAATTAATTTCGAGAAAATTTGTAAAACGTAGGTAATAGATTTTGAAATTCATAATATTATGGTAGTTTGGCAGAAATTAAAATTTTAAAAATTTGATAGATCTTTGAAGGTTCATCATTTTGATAACATTTTCAAAAGTCATTTTTTTTATTTTTGAAAACTTTCAAAATGCAACAGATCTAAGTAGGTATGAATTTTTAAATTTTCATAAATTTTTGAAATTCGATGAATTTATTTAATTTTGAAAATTTGAAAATTTGAAATTTGATATTTTTCAAAAACCACTGATACCAACCTCTGGAGCCATTTTCTTATCAACTATCTCTTGCAATCCAGCAACGCATTCTTGAAACTCGAAATTCACAAGCCTTCTAACGTATTGTTCGTCTATACTGCTAAATCCTAGAAACAAAAACACTCCGGGTGGAAGCGTGTAAGTACCTGAAATAAAAAAAACTCCGTTAAGCATGATCTTTGAAATTGAAACGATTTGTTATACTACATTATCGAAATCAAATTCGAGGTAATACCTTTGAGAGGTCGAGCGCATACAAACGTCTCCGAATAACAAACACATTTGCCTTTATAGCCGTCAAATGCTGGAAACATGTGATTATAAGGTGCCATGTCTGATTTACACGTTTTCACTTCTATACACGCCGTTTGACAGTGTAGATTCCCACCAGCGCAGTAGCATAATTCTGAGCATTCCACGTCTTGGTCATGGTACAACTACGGAGGTAACAAATTAATTAATTGATTATCCAAAGTGAATGTTCATTTGTAGTCTTATAGAATGAGAGAGAGAAAAAAACATTTTTCACTTATTCTGTTTTTTGTAGAAAATTTGCGTACTAGGTTTGGAGAACGAAATCCCAAAAGACAAAGATCATCCGACACTATGCTAAAATATTGAAACTTTCACGCCAAAATGACGAATTGTTACGAATGAAAAATATCGACGGAGATTTAAGCCGTCACTGCCATTTATGAGCGATTGAAATATTTCAATTCTCATGGTAAGAAACGGTTACCCGTGTCATGGTAAGAAATTATTGCCCGTGTCATGTATCAAAGTTACCCGTGTCATGGTAAGAAATTACTGCCCGTGTCATGTATCAAAGTTACCCGTGTCATGGTAATAAAACATTTCTTGTTTTTTTTTTTTTTTTTTTTTATTGGAAGAAATTTTTCATTTTTTGAGAGTAGGTATTTTTTATTTATTTATTTATTTATTTTTTGATAAAACAAATTATTTTTCTGGTGAAAAAAATTGTCAATTTTTGAGATACTGTAATATTTTTACATACATACATACTTCATGAAAACGATTTTCAAATGTGCCTTTTTGGATTTTTAAAAGAATTTTATGCAAAAAAGGTGAAACGCCAATTTTTTTCTGAGAGATTTTAATATTATGGTGATTTTTATTAAGAAAGAAATAATATGAGCAAAACTAATTGAGAACCACTGCTCTGTAAATTACGATTTTTTTTTCCAATAAAATATAAAGACTTTTTTTTCTTAAAAAAGAACACGATTTTTTCTTTAAAAAATAAGAATTCAAAAATTGCCTGTTTGAATCCAATTAATAAATTATTGGAATTGGAAAATAAAATATTTTCTCTTCAGAAACTTCAAGAATTTCTTAAAAAAAGAAAGAAATAAGAAAAATCTTCCCAAAAAACGAGAATTTTTTTCTAAAAAAATGAGAAATCACTTCAGAAAAACATTGATTTTTTTTTTACTTGAAAAATAAACGATAACTTTTTCCAAAAAAATAAAAAATATTCTTCAATCTAAAAAGTTGAAAGAATTCTTATTAAAAAAATAATTATTATTATAGATTATAGAAATACTATTTCTATTTTTTACTCCCCTTGAAAAGTTTTCCCTCTAATAATCAAAAGATTTTTCAAGCAAAATCGAGAAATTTTTTCAAAAAAATGAAATAATAAGGTTAACCTTAATAATACGTTCACTCCAGAAAAATTGAGAAATCTCCATCGTTCCCCTTTCAATGATAGGTACCTTTTTAATGAAATATGTCTACTCCCAAAACATGATAAATTATATGTATACTACAAGAAATTAAAAAAAAATCCAGAAAATTGGCAGCTTTTTTACTAAAAAAAAAAACCGAAACATTTTTTTGCAAAAAAATTCAAAAATATTTTCACTCCAGAAACATCGAGAAGTTTTTTTCTCAAAAAATAAAAATAATATTTTTAATCCCGAAAAATTGAAAAATTTTCTTTTCAAGAAAATGAAATATTTTTTACTAAAAAAAAAAATGGAACATTTAAAGAAAAGAAATGAATTTAATAATAATTTAAAAAAAGAACTGAGCAGTGATTGCGGTCCAAGCGAAGCGAGGCGCGAGGGCGAAAATTTTCAAATAAATTATCATTAAAAAATATGAATTTTCTGAATAAATTTGAAAGTGTACAAATTCTTTTGAGAAATACTGTTCTAAAGAGTTCAGAGTGTTTTTTACTTTTTTTACTTTTTTTGAAGTAGGTAAAAATATTTTTTATTCTTTTTCCTAGTTTAATTATTTTTCAAATGTTTGAAAATCTCCAACTTTTTTGGCAGGAAAACGTTTTAATTTTTCAGAAAATTTAATTATAATTTTTTGGAATAAAAATTTTTAAATTTTTTTTTCGGAGAAAAAAATCTTATTTTTTGTAGGAGAAAATTTCTAGTTATTTTGGAGTTGAAAAATATTAAAATTTTTAAAGAAACAAGGAGAATGAGATGGATCCTCAAATTAACGAATATTTTTACTCCAGAAGAAAAAAAAATGAAGTTTTTTTTTTATTATTTAAAAATCTGAAAAAAATAAGATGAGTAGAAAATGTTGTCAAACTTGGAATAAATGAAATGAATTCACTCTTCAAGTGTTTGATAAATTTTTAAATTAATCAAAAAATGTTGTATTCTAACCATTCCCGAGCAGCACACTCGACAAATTATCGAAATAAAAAATCGACAGAATATCGAATTCGATAAAGTGTCGCGTTAGTTCCGCATAAATCGTGAAATTATCTTTCGATATATCGACAGATTATCGATGAATTATAGTTGGCAAAATCCATCAACAGATAAACTTTCGATAAAATCGAACGATTTTTCTTTTAAAAATCTCAAGATTATAGTTAGATACTTCATCGATAACCTATCTATAAATCGAAAGATAATTACACGATTTATGCGGAACTAACGCGACACTTTATCGAATTCGATATTCTGTCGATTTTTTATTTCGATTTAGTTTCGATATTCTATCGATTTTTTATTTCGATTTAATTTCGATATTCTATCGATTTTGTATTACGATTTTTTGTAGATTATCTAGTTTCGATATTCTATCGATTTTTTGTAGATAATTTAGCATATATGGGTATATGCGCGCGCACATTTTCAAGACCGGCTGGCGAGTTTGAAGTCGTAGTTACGCTTAAGGCTGGCGAATTTCGTTCCAAATACAGCAGTTTCTACCAAAACAAGCGTCTGTTGCGAACATCGGAGTTCGTTCGCATAATACGAATTGGATTATAATATTCAAACATCTTATGCAAAATTGGAGAAGAGGGAGGGGTCCAATTGAAATTTTTATAATAACTAAAATTATTTCTAGGACCTTAATTTACAACTTTTGTTTGAAAATTTTTTCAAATTGGCCCCTTTTTCCTCCGCTCCTCCAATTTTGAATAAGTATCAACGGAGTATTATGCAAAATTGGAGGAGAAGGAGAGGTCCAATTGAAAAAATTTTCAAACAAAAGTTGTAGCTTAAAGTTCTAAGAATAATTTTGGTCATTACAAAATTTTCGATTGGGCGCCTCGCTCCCGTTCAATTTTAAATACTAAGTATTCACATAGTAATCGTAGTATTGAACTTGGTAAAATTTTATTTAAGAACAACGATCTGGTTTCAAGTAAAATACCTAGTAAACCAAAAAAACTAGATAACTTGTTTGAAAATTTTTTCAATTTTGATTTCGCATATTACTGTTACACGTAAGTAGGTAAATGCAAAATAATAGAGGCTAGAGATGAGGTCCAATTGAAAAAACATTTCAAACAAAAGTTGTAGAATAATATTCTGGATTTAATTTTGGTTATTATAAAAATTTCGATTTGGCCCTTTCTTCCCATCCAATTTTGAATATAAAGTAGGTATTTTTTGACTAGAAAAAAATCAATATAGTTTCACCAACTATCGTTACAAAATCGTTGAAATATCGAAGTCGATAAATTTCATATAATGTGTCGATAATATAGTTTTAAATATCGTCACAAAATCGTTGAAAAATCGAATTCGAGAAATTTCATATAATCTGTCGATAATACAGTTTTAAATATCTTCACAAAATCTTTAAAAAATCGAATTCGATAAATTTAATATTCTTTTTCGATAGTATAGTTTCAAATATCTTCACAAAATCGTTAACAAATCGAATTCGAGAAATTTCAGATTATTTGTCGATAATATAGTTGTAAATATCTGCACAAAATCGGTGGAAAATCGGATTCGAGAAATTTCAGATTATTTGTCGATAATATAGTTGTAAATATCTTCACAAAATCGTTAAAAAATCGAATTCGAGACATTTCAGATTATTTGTCGATAATATAGTTGTAAATATCGTCACAAAATCGTTGAAAAATCGAATTCGAGAAATTTCAGATTACGTGTCGATAATATAGTTTCAAATATCTGCACAAAATCGTTGAAAAATCGAATTCGAGAAATTTCAGATTATTTGTCGATAATATAGTTTCAAATATCTGCACAAAATCGGTGGAAAATCGGATTCGATAAATTTAATATTCTTTGTCGATAGTATCGTTGACGAATATCGTCCTAAAATCGTAATACTATCGAATTCGATAGTTTTTAGATTTTTTGCCTATAAAATCGTACAGCTAAATCTGTATCATATCATGAGAACAACTTTAGATTTTTAAACGATTTTTTATCGATACGTTTCAACTTTCGATATTATCGATCGAGTGTGCTGCTCGGGTTCAAAGATTCAGTTGAAAATGGTAGAAAAATTAAAATTTATAACGCCGAAAAAAGCATTACATTCTCAGTTTTTATTTCAAATCGATTTTAAATTTTAAAATAAAAATTCTAGTAATCAACACACATACCCGAATAGTTTTTCCTTCGGGGATGAAAATACCATCATCCAGGGAAGTTTTCTGCATCACGCATCCAGCTGCACAAACAACATTCGATAATAAAATTAATGAATTAATAATTATGCATCATCGTTCAGTTATCTCCAAAAAACACACACACAAAAAAGTAAGTACCTATTAGGCCTATGCTAAAAAATTGAGTTTAAAAAACTTACGCAAAGGCACCGTCGGTTTCGTAGACCTAGACTTGGCACTAGAAATAAACACCGGCTTCTTGGTGGTCGTACTTTCGGTAACTTCCTCAAAGGTGATTTTATGATTGCCTTTGGCGAGGGCGGTAAAGAACACAGATGGCGAATGGGTCGTAGTAAACGAGGACTTTTCTCTGCTACGATTGAAATTCAAAATATGCGACAATCCGTTATAACTGGCTCGGAAAATCTTGGTGTTTGGTTCGGTACTTCGAACAACCACTTCGACGATGGGTCGAGCTGTCGTAGTCGTCGTCGTAGTAGTCGTTGTCGCTCTTATAGTCGTCGTTTGCGTCGTTGTAGACGTCGTCGTCGTCGTCGTCGGTCTAGTCGTCGTCGTAGTCGTCGTCGTCGTTCTTGGAGTACTCGTGGTGGTTTGTGGAGCTCTGGTGGTCGTGGTGGTCGTCGGGGTGGTCATCATGGCCGTCGAAGACGTCGTATAAGCGGTGGTAATAATTTTCGTTTCGATTACTTCCGGCAGCGTGGTTAAAATATCGTCGTAAATGCTGGTAATGTTGTGCTTTCGCGAAAGTCGTGCTCGGACTTTGTTCATATGGAATTCACGTTGCGCTTCGACTGTAAATTTTAAAACACGAATTCGTTATAGGGAATGAAATTTCAACAGTCAAAACTCAGCTACTCGTAAGGTACACATCGACATTGCATATGTAACGAATCATTAGACTCGCTAGTGTTGATTTCACATTCGAAAGATACGTACACCGGAACGGTGATGTTTACTTTCCATGTTACCAATTACCATTACCTACGTTTATTTACAAACACTGGCTAGATTTGACGGAAAGCTAATTTACCGCAGTCAAGATGATGGATGAGGTGCTCTTTTTTATTCGCTAAGGGGTATACGCAGATTTACGTAGATATAGTACATTTTCGTGTTCTCCAAGTACACATCCATGATTACGTGTTGAAAATAAGTGTGAGGTGAAATAACTTTTTGAACAATTTTACCACGTATTTTTTACTTTCAATGCGAAAACACGGTTACTTTGTTTCAAACAAAGGAATTTTTCGAAGCGAAATAAAAAAATATGTTGATAGGCTGTCACGTTGGGAGTAAAATTTTAAAAAGATTAATACTCTTTCAGAGCACATAAAATGCCCTTTTCTTCTTCTTCCCCAATTTTAAACATTTTTATAACATATTTTTCAATTTTTAATTTTAGTAAGGCTTTTAAAAATTTATTCAGTTTCAATTTAATAACCCAAAATAGGAATTACTTTTTTCTATGGAAATTTTTAGAAATTTATTCGATATATTTTTTCTCGATTCAATTACATTTTTTAAATTAACATTTCCTTCAGTCATTATTCGACAGAATTTGTTTAGTTCTGGTTATCTTAGCATGGTATATTTTTTTCGATTTTTAATTTGAATTCAATTAATTTTTCTTTTATCAACATTTTGAAAAACTAACCTTGATTCAATTCTTTTTTTTTCAATCTCGAAAATTTTTTAACAAATTTTCAATACCTAATAATAGTAGGATGGTGAATTTTATTAAATTCAATTTCTTTGAAAAAATTGTGAAAAAAATTTTTATCTCATCATTCTGGTCAATTCTGAGAAATTATGATGAAAAAATTCATATTTTTTCAATTTTTTTCAATTTTTGAGAAAAATTCAATTTTGCCACTTTCTATTTTCAGTAAATTTCAAAAAAATGGCAATTTGAATTTATTCAATGACAAAGGCTACCATTTGGTCCAATGCTAAATCCTACTCTTATACCTACTGATATTGAAAAAAAATTTATTTTCAGAAAAATTTTAAAAATGAAAAATTTCATTTAATCAATGAAAAAAAGCTACTCTAAGATCCAATGCAAAATCCTCCTCTGGCTGAATTTGAGAAAATTTTCATTTTCAGTAAATTTCAAAAAATTCCTATTTGAATTTATTCAATGACAAAGGCTACCATGTGATCCAATACGAAATCCTTAACCTTACTGAGTTTAAAAAAAAATTATTTTCAGTAAATTTCAAAAAATGGCAATTTGAATTTATTCAATGACAAAGGCTACCATTTGATCTAATACGAAATCCTACCCTTACTGAGTTTAAAAAAAAATTATTTTCAGTAAATTTCAAAAAATGGCAATTTGAATTTAATCAATGCCAAAGGCTACCATTTGGTCCAATGCTAAATCCTACCCTTAGTGATATTGAGAAAATTTTTATTTTTAGAAAATTTCAAAAAATGAGGAATTGCATTTAATCAATGAAAAAATCTACCCTAAAATCCAAGGCAAAATCCTCCTCTGGCTAAATTTGAAAAAACTTTCATTTTCAGTAAATGTCAAAAAATTTTTTTAATTTATTCAATGACAAAGGCTACCATTTGGTCCAATGCAAAATCCTACCCTTACTGAGTTTTAGAAAAATTTATTTTCAGTAAATTTCAATAAATGCCAATTTTAATTTATTCAATGGCAAAGGCTACCATTTAGTCCAATGCAAAATCCTACCCTTACCTAATGAGTACCTGTTGGTACTTATTACATGGTGAATTTCACATTTTCCTTAAATTCTTTTTCTTTGGAAAAATTTCCAAAAAAAAAATGTGTTCTTATTATTCGGGTCCATTCTGAGAGGTTATGATGAAAAAATTAATAATTTTTCCATTATTCCCATTTTTGGAAAAAATTAATTTTTGCTGTTATTATAGGTACAGGGTGAATTTCACATTTTCCTTAAATTCAATTTCTTTGGAAAAATTGCCAAAATTTTTTCTCATTATTCGGGTCCATTCTGAGAGATTCTGATGAAAAAATTTATAATTTTTAAATTTTTTTCATTTTTAGGAAAAATTTAATTTTGCCAAGTAATAAGAACCGGTGGTTTTACCGGCTCTTATCACATGGTAAATTACACATTTTCCTTGAATTCAATTTCTTTGGAAAAATTGCCAAAAAATTTTTTCTCATTATTCAGGTTCATTCTGAGAGGTTATACTTCAATTTTAATATTTTTGATATAGGTAGATACATTTTAAAAAATTCTCTAATTTCGAATAATAATTTTTTTGAATGTGCAACATTCAATTTTTTTGGTTTTTATTTAACATTTTAACAAATTTTCAATTGCGATTCAATTCAATTTTATTTCATTTTTTAAAAATATGGTCTATTTTTGATGAAAACAATTTTTTTATTTTTTTTCAGATTCAATCAGTTTTTTTTTATAATTTTCAATTAAATTTTAATCTTTTCGATCAACATTCAAGAAAAAATTTCAATTTCAATTCAATTCATTTGTTTTGATTTGCAATAATTTTTAAAATTTCAATATTTTTGATCAACGTTAAAAAACAATTAATTCAACTGAATTCAATTCATGTTATTTTGTAAGTACGTAAAACATCATTTTTCTTTTCTTTTTAAAATTTCCAGTGATTTTTGAATTAAAGTTGATAATTTTTTTTTCAAATAACTTTTTTTTTTCAATTTCTAATTTTGATTGAACTATAGGTAGTAATTTTTAGTTCAATTCAAAAAGTTTCAATCAGCTTTTTAAAAATTATTTTTCAATTTTTCCTCCCAATTTTTAGTGATTTTAAATTCAATGTTAGGTCTAATTTACTGCCGCACTGTGAAAAAAAAAATCGATTTTTTTTTTCAATTGAAAAATTTTATTTCAATATTTTTTTACTTAATTTTTTTTTCAAAATTAAATAAAGTTAATGTAAGCACCCGTTTTTAAAATTTCCAGACATATAGTTCATTTAACTTTTTTTGCTTAACATTTTTTTCCATCTTTAATTGTAGTTAAGATTCAATTAATTTTTCCCCCAATTTTCAATCATTCATTTCCAAATTTTGCCAGTACTTTCTTTGTGTTCGTATGAAAATTTGTTTCTGTACTTCTTGTAGGAAGGGTGAGTTGGGGGGTTATCATTTTTAGAAAATTTTCTGCGAGTCTTGCATAATTAATTTAAAAAAATCGAATATCTTCGAGTCTAAAAATTCAAGACGAATACGTACCAACGCAAGGATTAAACCACAACACACGCTGCCATCCCATACATTCGTATAATTTAGCTCGATCGGTGCCTTTGCAGATGCAATTTGTGCGTAATTTTGTGCCCAATATACCCAACATGCCAATACGACACTGTTCCGGGTATCCAGCGCAGGTTTTCGTGTAATTGTCGGTAGCGCACGACTGTTCGAATTCTTCCAATAATGGTCTAGAGACAAAAGACGTGGGAAATTTTTATTCTAAATTAATTCTATTTTCAATTTTGATTTTTAAAAATTTAGGTAGACGCCCTAGACGGGACTACTTACGCGCACTGAGTATCACCTCTACAGCTTTCTGCGACCGAATGACAAGTAGGAGGTGTGATTGTATCAACTTCTTGAGAACAGGTGGGATGTAGGGTGTCTTGAGCTTTCATACAGGCGTCTTCGTCCGAGTTATTTGTTTTCCTACGAAAAGTGATCAAATAATGCTAATGCAAAAATCGAATTTTCAAAAAAAATTTATGCTTCGGCAAAATAGTTTGAAAATTGATATTTTTAACAAAATTTTTAAAAATTTATGAAACAAGTTTTCGAGAAAAAAAAATACAAGGAAAAGATATACCTATAAAAAGTTGAACTTGACACGACCTTTCAAAACACGATTTTTCAATATCTTAATACAAATTTTTGAAAAGTTTTAAAAATAGGTACCTACTTTTTAAGCGAAATTGAAAAATCAATTTTAAATAAAATAAAATTCCGAACATACCTACTCAAAAAATCGTTATTACAACAAAATTTCAAAAAATAAAAATTTGTGTCTAGAGAAAATCTGAAAAATTGTTTTTTGTACTTTATTAAAATTTATTATTTTTTAAAGTAATAAGTAAAGTTGAATAAATTTCAACTCGGACGAAATTTAAAAAAAATCACACATAAAAATAAATGTTAAAAAACACGAATTTAAAAAACTTTTTTTTTTAAATTTGCAAATAGCTACTCAAATTTTTATTTTTTAAAAATTTTGTTGTAACACAATTTTTTGAAAAAATTTTTGAAGCCCAATTTTTTGAAAATTTTATTGAAACACAATTTTTTGTAAATTTTGTTGAAACGTAATTTTTTAAAAAATTTGTTGAAACACAATTTTTGAAAATTTTGTTGAAACGTAATTTTTTTTAAATTTTGTTGAAACACAATTTTTTAAAAATTTTGTTGAAACGCAATTTTTTGAAAATTTGACAATACTCAAATTCTTCAAAATTAGTCCAAACATGAAATTTTTATGATTTTCCAAAAAAATGTGCCCGAGCAGCACACTCGACAAATTATCGAAATAAAAAATCGACAGAATATCGAATCCGATAAAGTGTCGCGTTAGTTCCGCCTAAATCGTGAAATTATCTTTCGATATATAGATAGATTATCGACGAATTATAGTTAGCAAAAATTTCGAGATTATAGTAAGATATTTTATCGATAATATATCTATAATATCGAAAGATAATTTCACGATTTAGGCGGAACTTTTGCGACACTTTATCAAATTCGATATTCTGTCGATTTTTTAATCCGATTTTTCGTCTTTTACTAGCTTTTTTCTATAATTAAAAATCATTAATTAGCATAATTAATACATTAAACTATGCCTAAACACATTATTCATGTTACGGTAAGAGGATCATTTCAGAAAAAGTCAAAAAAAATTATAAAAAATCTGCCACCCGTGGGGCTTGAACCATCTACCTCCTGCATGGTAATCCTCTTCCTTAACCACTATGCCATACCTTATCGTTGAGGAATAAGCAATAAAACGTTTATAATAGGCAGTTTAGTACTTCCAGACGTGTTGGACTTAGAAAAATTTTCACCAATTTGGAAATAATTTCAAATATCGTCACAAAATCGTTGAAAAATCGTTCGACAAATTTCAGATTATTTGTCGATAATGTAGTTTCAAATATCGACACAAAATCGTTGAAAAATCGCATTCGAGGAATTTCATATCACGTGTCGATAATATAGTTTCAAATATCGTCATAAAATCGTTGAAAAATCGAATTCGAGAAATTTCAGATTACGTGTCGATAATAAAGTTTTAAATATCTTCACAAAATCGTTAAAAAATCGAATTCGAGAAATTTCAGATTATTTGTCGATAATATAGTTTCAAATATCGTCACAAAATCGTTAAAAAATCGAAATCGAGGAATTTCATATTACGTGTCGATAATATAGTTTCAAAAATATCTTTACAAAATCGGTAAAAAATCGGATTCGATAAATTTAATATAATCTGTCGATAATATAGTTTCAAATGTCGTCAAAAAATCGGTAAAATATCGAAGTCGAGAAATTTCATATAATCTGTCGATAATATAGTTTTAAATATCTTTACAAAATCGTTAAAAAATCGAATTCGATAAATTTAATATTCTTTGTCGATAATGTAGTTTCAAATATCTGCACAAAATCGGTGGAAAATCGGAATCGATAAATTTAATATTCTTTGTCGATAGTATCGTTGACGAATATCGTCATAAAATCTTAATAATATCGAATTCGATAGTTTTTAGATTATTTGCCTATGAAGTTGTACCGATAAATCTTTATAATATCGTGAGAACATCTATAGATTTTCAAACGATTTTTTATCGATACGTTACATCTTCCGATATTATCGATCGAGTGTGCCGCTCGGGTGTTTTGCAAAATCATAAAAATTTTTATTTCTACTAAAATTTCGCAAATTTTTCTTTCAACAAAATCCATAAGTTTGTTATTAACAAAATCATAAAAATGTCATGTTTGGACTAGTTTTGAAGAATTTGAGTAGTTATAGCCTATTGACAAATTTTCAAAAAATTGTGTTTCAACAAAATGTTCAAAAAATCGTGTTTTAACAAAATATTCAAAAAAATTGTGTTTCTAACAAAGCTGCAAAAAAATCAGTTTCAACAGAATTTTCAAAATTAGTTTGTTTTCACAAAATTTTCTGTGAGTTATGACAAAATCTTTATTTTCAGAAATTTTTGAAAAATTAATGTTTGGGCAAAATTTTGAAAAGATTGTGTACCTATTAACAAAACAATTTTTCAAACAATTTTTTTTTTAATTTTAAAACAAAAATTGAAAAAAATTCAAGTATTTCTTAACAATGAAATTAGAAAATTTAATATTTGGAAAAAATTTTGAAGAGTTGTGTATTCGTATTGACAATATTATTTTTAAACCCGAAATTGATCCACTTGAAATTTAAAAATTTATATGAGAGCGTTGAAAACTTTTTAAAAATTTATATTTGGACAAAATTTTAAAAATTTTCTGTTTTCAACAAAATTTGCAAGAAATTGCAAAAAAATGAGTTTTTAAAAACAATTATCGAAATTTATAAAAAATTCAAGTGTTGAATAATTTCTGAAAATTTCATGTTTTTAAAAAAATTGAAAATTTCATTGTGTAATTAGTAAGTAGGTAATTATTAACAAAATTTTTAAAGTAAAAAAAAATACGTTTTAAAAAATTGTTTTCAACAGAATTTTGAAAAAAATGTTGGTATTAACAAAATTGTCATTTAAAAACAAAATTTTGGAAAACTTGTTTTTCGATGAAAATTAAAAATCCAAGATATTTTAATTTGGATCAAATTTTGAAAAAAAAAATTATTTCCAACAAATTCTTGAAAAAATGAAGTAAGGTACCTTTACCTATCAAAAAAATGTCAAAAAAACCAAGTTTTAAAAAATCGATTTTTTTTTGACAAAATTGAAAAACATCCATGTACTTGCGTACCTAGGTAAATTTTTCCAACAAAATTTTGTAAAATCTGTGTTTTTGAAAAATGACTATTGACTATAAATTGATAAAATTTTCAAAGTTTGTGTTAGGAATAAAAAATAAGATTTGTATTAAAAAAATATTTTGAAATTGATGCTTAAAAAAATAACAAAAAAATTGACAATTTTGAAAAATGAAACAGATCTTTTCCATCTAGAAAAAAATTACCAGGAGGAGAATTTTATTTCAAATTAATTTTGCTTTCAATAAATGAATTTTCAAAAAAATTATTCGATTTTTTTAGTTGAAAATTTTTCAAAATCTAATCTGAAAAAACTCATAAAAAAATTCATTTCGAAAAAAAAGTTGTAAAAAACGTTTTTCAACGAAACTAATAAATTTGAAACTTCGTGTGTCCGCTCTAGCTACGCTACTTTCCAGATTAAATTTCCAACTTACTTGCAAAGACAAAAGGCCACTTCGACTGCGTACTTTATCAGCGTTTTATTACGATAAAAAGCTTGCAAAGAATGCATACACTTTTGCCTTCTGCATCTCTTGGGATTACAATGCGTTATCACGTGAGTTATGGCTGACGCGCATTTCGCATTCCTCTGACATATTTGCATCGCTTCAAAGCAAGTACTTTGGAAATTCATTAGCACGTCATTCGTTTCGATTGGTAAATCCGATCCTGTAATAAAATATGAAGTGAAACCTTCATTAGTCTCTCTAAATGTAGTATATAATGTATCACTAGTAATGAAAATATGAGTAGGTACATTTCGACCTGCTATACCAGCCACATTATGGTATAAAGTGAAAAACACTGGACTCGAGCGAGAAAAAAAAAAATCCTCATCGAACCAATGTATTAATTACACGTTTTCGCTCCACGTCGTCAATTTGTATTACAATCAATCGCATCCCATCTTCGTCGGTGATTATTTTTCGCAATAGAAAAAAAAAGGCGAGAAAAATCCTACTTTACAAGAAGCTGCAACCGCGTGCAGCGTATAAATTACCACGATACCGTTTTCATTTTCACTACCGCTATAAAACCATCTCGTAAACGAGGTAACCTCACTCACAAAGAGGAAATAATATAAACGATTAAAGGAAATGAAAAAAAAGAAGAACCGACAAAAAAAGAACTCTTCTTAGACGAATCGCAATTTTCAACAATTTCTACTCTTTAAAGATACGCCGACCGGAAGAAACTATAAGAGTTGCCAATACTTACCTATTTAATGGTAAGCATCGAAAAGGCTACAAAATGGCTCCCAACTCAAAATACTATCTATACTCGTACAAACCAATACCTACTATACCGTTCGTATATTTTTCGCTAGTGGAATTTCGCCTTAACGATGTGAAATCTACGATACCTACTTCCTTCTTTTATCTCTTCCTACCAACGCCCCTCCCCGCCCCAGCCTCCCTAGCTTGGCTCCTACTGCTCGACACCTATGCTACTTTTTTTTCCTGCCACCTTATTTTTACTTATCTATCTATTTCGACCGAACTGAGTAACTGTACCTACGTTGACTTTTCCCTTTTATTTATTTGTAGAGTAGTATGCTGATAATTTATACTTAAAAGTTTTTTATTTTTCTCAACCTAGATTTTATTGAATTTATACAGGGCGTTTCGTATAGCTGATCTAGTTCCTACCATCGCGCGAATAGGCAACCCCCCGAGCAGCACACTCGATCGATAATATCGAAAGTTGAAACGTATCGATAAAAAATCGTTTAAAAATCTAAAGATGTTCTCACGATATGATACAGATTTAGCTGTACGATTTTATAGGCAAAAAATCTAAAAACTATCGAATTCGATAGTATTACGATTTTAGGACGATATTCGTCAACGATACTATCGACAAAGAATATTAAATTTATCGAATCCGATTTTCCACCGATTTTGTGCAGATATTTGAAACTATATTATCGACAAATAATCTGAAATTTCTCGAATTCGATTTTTTAACGATTTTGTGAAGATATTTACAACTATATTATCGACAAATAATCTGAAATTTCTCGAATTCGATTTGTTAACGATTTTGTGAAGATATTTGAAACTATACTATCGAAAAAGAATATTAAATTTATCGAATTCGATTTTTCAACGATTTTGTGCAGATATTTGAAACTATATTATCGACACGTAATCTGAAATTTCTCGAATTCGATTTTTCAACGATTTTGTGACGATATTTACAACTATATTATCGACAAATAATCTGAAATTTCTCGAATTCGATTTTTTAACGATTTTGTGAAGATATTTACAACTATATTATCGACAAATAATCTGAAATTTCTCGAATCCGATTTTCCACCGATTTTGTGCAGATATTTACAACTATATTATCGACAAATAATCTGAAATTTCTCGAATTCGATTTGTTAACGATTTTGTGAAGATATTTGAAACTATACTATCGAAAAAGAACCCGAGCGGCACACTCGATCGATAATATCGGAAGATGTAACGTATCGATAAAAAATCGTTTGAAAATCTATAGATGTTCTCACGATATTATAAAGATTTATCGGTACAACTTCATAGGCAAAAAATCTAAAAACTATCGAATTCGATATTATTAAGATTTTATGACGATATTCGTCAACGATACTATCGACAAAGAATATTAAATTTATCGATTCCGATTTTCCACCGATTTTGTGCAGATATTTGAAACTACATTATCGACAAAGAATATTAAATTTATCGAATTCGATTTTTTAACGATTTTGTAAAGATATTTAAAACTATATTATCGACAGATTATATGAAATTTCTCGACTTCGATATTTTACCGATTTTTTGACGACATTTGAAACTATATTATCGACAGATTATATTAAATTTATCGAATCCGATTTTTTACCGATTTTGTAAAGATATTTGAAACTATATTATCGACACATAATATGCAATTTCTCGAATTCGATTTTCTAACGATTGCGTGAAGATATTTGAAACTATATTATCGACAAGTAATATGAAATTTCTCGATTTCGATTTTTTAACGATTTTGTGACGATATTTGAAACTATATTATCGACAAATAATCTGAAATTTCTCGAATTCGATTTTTTAACGATTTTGTGAAGATATTTAAAACTTTATTATCGACACGTAATCTGAAATTTCTCGAATTCGATTTTTCAACGATTTTATGACGATATTTGAAACTACATTATCGACAAATAATCTGAAATTTGTTGAACGATTTTTCAACGATTTTGTGACGATATTTAAAATTATTTCCAAATTGGTGAAAATTTTTCTAAGTCCAACACGTCTGGAAGTACTAAACTGCCTATTATAAGCGTTTTATTGCTAATTCCTCAACGATAAGGTATGGCATAGTGGTTAAGGAAGAGGATTACCATGCAGGAGGTAGATGGTTCAAGCCCCACGGGTGGCAGATTTTTTATAATTTTTTTTTGACTTTTCTGAAATGATCCTCTTACCGTAACATGAATAATGTGTTTAGGCAAAGCTTAATGTATTAATTATGCTAATTAATGATTTTTAATTATAGAAAAAAGCTAGTAAAAGACAAAAAATCGGAATAAAAAATCGATAAAAAATCGACAGAATATCGAATTCGATAAAGTGTCGCGAAAGTTCCGCTTAAATCGTGAAATTATCTTTCGATATTATAGATAGATTATCGATAAAATATCTTACTATAATCTCGAAATTTTTATTAACTATAATTCGTCGATAATCTATCTATATATCGAAAGATAATTTCATGATTTATGCGGAACTAACGCGACACTTTATCGAATTCGATATTCTGTCGATTTTTTATTTCGATAATTTGTCGAGTGTGCTGCTCGGGCCACAAAGTACAAAAAATGTTACATAAACATGTCGCCTATCTTGAAAATTGAAGGGGCGAGAGAAAATTAAATTAAGAAAAAACGATTTTGTTCTTAGGTAGGTACAAAGAAAGTCTTAAAAAAAATCAAACTTTTTTGTTCTCGACAATTTTTTTGACTACATTTGAAAATTAAAGCGCAAGAGAGCTTTAAACTTTGAGAGAAAAAACAGGTTTTTTCGATTTTCAGAGCTCTGCAGCTCCTTCATGTTTGAAGATAGGCAACCCTCTTCACTTTCCAGGGAAGTGGGATCTCGAAAACGGTTATTTTTACATTTTAGTCAATTTTGGAGAAATTGGATGGAAAGTGGAAGATTTTCAGCATGAGCAGCCATATATTTTTCAGAGTTATTTGACCTTAAAAATGACCCTGAAAAAGTTTTTGAAAAATTTGGAAGCTTATAAAAAAGCGACATTAATTGTCGATTTCGCTCTCACTTTCTTAAATTTAAATTCAGTTTTGATTGCGGGCTAATTGGCTAATTCGCTATGTGGCCAAGGTACTAAAGGCCAAGTTGCTAATTTTTCTACAAAAAAATTAATAAATAAATAATGGAAAAAATGGAAAAATTTTGATGAATTTTTCTCAAAAATTTACCAAAAAAATTGAAAATTTCTTACTGCATAATCAAAATATTGAGAAAAAAGATCAAGATTTTTTGTTCTTCAAAAATTAAATAAAACTGTTTCTTAAAAAAATTAATGAATTCCCCCTCACAGAAAATAGAGAAATTTCTTCGCCAAAAGTTGACAACCCCCCCCCCAAAGTATTGACATTTTTTTTTCTGAACTAATTATGAATTTTTTATCTCAAAAAATAATGAAAAGTTTTTTTTTTTTTATGAATTTGTAAAAGTGATTAATTCTCCTCAAAATTATCAAATCCCTCTCAATACTTGACACATTATCTCCGCCAAGAATCGACAATTTTTTCCCAAAATTCTTTCCTACTTAACCTCTCGCATTAAGACCGCCTTCAAAAACAAACATCACCTACTAGCTATTTTCTATGATATCACTAAGGCCTTTGATACTGTATGGAAATATAAAATAATTTCAATACTCCATTCTTGGAACATTAAAGGAAATATCCTCTATTTTATAAAAAATTTCCTAAGCAACAGAGAATTCACCGTTCGAATTTCCGACATCCTCTCTCAATTCTATCCACTTATAAATGTAGTCCCTCAAGGAGCTGTTCTCAGCCCAACGCTATTCATTATAGCAATTAATGATCTCCCCTCCATACTTCCTGCTCTTGTATTTGAAGTTATATTCGCTGATGATCTTGGCACATTCATCGAATGCAACGACCCCTCTATTGGTGAACAAATTCTTCAAGAAGCTGCAGACAGCATCCAAAATTGGTCTTTACAAAATGGTCTAAAAATGTCATCTTCAAAATCAACAGCTATTCATTTCTGCAGAAAATACAAATGTCCTAAAACTCTTGATATCTTACTAAATACAAATATGATTCCTTCGTCAGATACAGCTAAATACCTTGGTATGACACTTGATAACAAACTCTCATGGAACCAACATATTCTAAAATTAAAACAAAACTGTTTTTCAAAAATTAACATTTTAAAAAAGCTAGCCCATACAACATACGGATCTGATAGAACTACCCTACTTAATTTATATAGAGCACTTATTCGCTCCACTCTCGATTATGGATCCTCTATTTATGCCTTCGCAAGTCCATCAACACTCAATAAACTCGATACCATCCTCAACTCTAGTATTAGAATAGCTCTTGGTGCATTCCGCACAACTCCCACTGCAAGCATACTTTCTGAAGCTTCAGAACCTCCCCTCAGCTTAAGAAGACAACAAACAATAGCAAATTCGGCTCTTAACATACTTTCTACCCCCAACTTTCACCCTAAATCAGAATTTATTTTTCCATTCAATGATTTAGAACCTGACACTTCCCATTTACTTCAATCTATAATTACAAATGAAACAAAAATCCATCATTATGTCATAAATATTCTCCCACCTTGGTCTAACTTCAAACCAGTCATAAATACTTCTCTGACTGAACTAATACAATCAGATACAAATTCTCTCATCGCTACATCACACTTCAACGAACTCGCTAATAAATACCCAAATCACGAATTTATATTCACAGATGGATCTAAAACTTCAAACCTCACTGCTTGCGCTTTTGTACATAATGACGAAGAATTTTTATACCCCCTCCCTTCTCAATTTTCAATTATGTCAGCTGAACTATACGCCATTAAGCAGGCACTTACCTACATCAATAACTCTTCTTTCATCAACACAATCATATTTTCAGACTCCCTCTCAGCGTTGCTATGTATACAAAATTACAATAAAAAAAAACAACATCCAATAGCTCAGGAAATATCCCTCATGCTTTCTTCCTCATTAAAAAATACGATTTTATGTTGGCTACCTTCACACAAGAACATCACAGGCAATGAATCAGCTGACAAAGCTGCAAAACTTGCTCTAAATATAACTCCCATACAAAATATTCCTATTCCTCTTACTGACCTTAAAACCTTCATCAAAGCTAAAACTCAAATTCTTTTTCAAAACTTCTGGAATCAAATTCCCTCCACTAATAAACTGAAAAATATCAAAAACGATATACTTCCAAGAACTTGCTTTGATATCTCTCGCCGAGAAGACGTTCTACTCACACGTATACGAACAGGACACTCTCTTATGACCCATTCTTACTTGCTCAACAAACAACCTCCCCCCATTTGTTCAATATGTAACACTCAAATTTCAATAACACATTTAATTTTTCAGTGTCCAAAATACATAAATGAAAGATCCCTATACCTATCCTCTAATAATCCAAAAGAAGTCCTATCAGATGACCCCATTAAAATTCAAAACTTATTATCCTTTCTATCCAAAACTGGTTTACGATCCCTTCTCTAAGTAATCCTCCTCCGTGACACGCCTCTAGCCTTAGTTGCTGTATATGGCGTTAAAAAAAAAAAAAAAAAAAAAAAAAAAAGTTCCCCTTCTGAAAAATTGATGAATTTTTTCTCAAAGAAATTGACAAAAATTGGCAATTTTTTTTCTCCAGTAAATTGAAAAATTTTTCTTCAAAAGAAAAAACAAAACTTCTACCTGGGAAATTTGACAACCCTCCTCTTTAAAAAATCCCTTTCAAATCAATAATTTTTTTTCTGGACAAATTTAATTTTTTTTTTTTTTTTTTTTACAAGAAATATTGAAGCAAAAACATTGATTTGCCCGCCCCTCCCATAATGACCAATTTCTCCCAAAATTAATCAATTCTTTCAAAACTTGACAAATTTTCTCGGGTGGGGTGCAATGTAAACTTTTTTTTTCATAAGAAAAAATAAATTAAATTTTTTGTGAAAAAAATGAGACAAAAAAATATAGATAAAATTGATGGATTTGGTTTCCCTAAAAATAACAAACCCCCCAAAAATTGATCAAATTTCATCCTTCAATAAATCAACAATCTCCCTAAAAAAATTGAGAAGTTTATTTCTTTACCAAAAAATTGTCAAATCCTCCCCAAAATAGAACAAATTTTCCTCTGAAAAACCAACAGATCCTCCCCTCTCAAAGAGTTAATTCCTCTCCTCCAAAAAATTGATTATTCTTTTCCTCAAAAATGACAAATTTTTCTCCTTGAAAAATAGTCCTCCCAAAAATTCACAAATTCCACCGGACCAAATGAATAAGCATAAATATTGAAAAATTTTGTTCCCCAACACATTAAAAAATTGAAAAGTTCATTCTACAAAAATTTGGATTTTCTGTAAAAATTACAACACAAAAAAATGAAAATGTTTTTCTCAAAAAATTGAGAATATATTTTTTTCCTTATTTTCCTACTTAAAAAAATTAGATATTTTTCTTTTTTTAAAAAAAAGAGATTCTTCACTACCTTAATAAAATCGATTTTTTTTTTTTACAAAAATTGAGATTTTCAACTTTAAAAATGAAATATTATTACTCCGAGATTGAGATTTTTTTCCGAAAAAATAAAAAATTTGAAATGAGACAACTTTTTTTTTCAAAAAAAAAAAAAAAATTGTAATATTTTTCGTTAAAAATAATGTGGTTCATTAATAAAAAAATAAGAATTTTTTCGCCAAAATATTGAAAAAATGTATTTAAGTAGGTAGGTCTAGGTACTTGAAAAAATTGACAATTTTTATTTTTTTTAAATGAAAACTATGAGACATAAGATTATTGTGATTTTTTTTTTTTAATCGAGATGTTTTTCATCTCCGAAGAAACAAGAGTTTTTTTTCTCGCAGGTTCTACAAAAAAAATTGATTTTCCTAAGTATCAGTTTTTTATGCGGGCTCCAAAATAATTGAATTGATACTCGTATGTTTTTTATTCCATGAAAATTCAGATTTTTTTCTCCTAAAATTGATTGAGAAAATATTTTTACCTACTCTGAAGAAATAAGGAGATTTTAGACAATTTTTTTAAAAGTGTTTTTAAAAAATTCTTCGACAAAATTTTAGAAATTTTTCCACGAGCGTTCAGAAAGTTTTAGAGGTTTGTTGACAAAATTTGAGAACGTAAAAATATCAACGTTTAACTATCAAAAACCCAACAAAAATCCAGCAAAAAAAAAATCATAAAATCGAGTACTTACATAAACACACACTGAAACACATCCTTTTTTCTTTTGCTCTTTCATCCATTCTCCTCTAATTGTATTCTCGTCACGGCAAAGACACGCGAGAGTAAAGAAATGATTACAACGCCGCCTTCGCCTCCTACCCTCTAATAAAGAAGATAAATAATTTCATCCTCGCCGTAATCTCTCCATATCATCCGTTTGAAATCCTATCCCATATACGTATACGTACGTACATAACGTCGTAGATAAATCATATATACGCTCGCTAAGTTGATTTACAATCATTTGACGACTATTAAAGGTGTATCCGCGAACAGAACAGAAAAGAAAAAAAACCTTTCGCTTCTCTCGCCATCTTGCCAATCCTAAAGGAATTTAAATCCCTCCGGTGTGTTAATATCGAACAAGAAGGAGCTTTTTAATGCTCTAAAGTAAATTGCGCTATTTGGAAGTCTTTTATTTATGGTAAACGACATCGGCGTGTTTGGAAAATACTGCAGTATCGTAAATCTTAACGGTTGTCAAAATAAATGAAAATTTAAGAACGCTAACACACTCGAGAAAGCAAATTTATATTCCAAATGATTAATTTCCTACAAACGAGATAGAGCGGTAGTGCGCCAGGAGCAGGACTGAGCAGTCTTAGGAAAAAAATAACGATAAAGGCGAAACGGCGGTCGAATTAAAATTCATACTTTACGTGCCATGTATGAGAAAACAGTCGATAAATTTTAATTTCGCCCAAATTGGGCGCGAAAAATTATATTACCAGGTTTATTCCAGAGTTAAATGAGAAGAGGTAGAAAAATATCTACAGGGTGTCCGGGGAGCATTTTATGAAATTTCAGAATTGGATACAATCAGGTACCATTGACAAAAAATGTTATATACATATGTTGCGTATCTTGAAAATTGAAGGGACAATGCAAAATAAAACTGATATATTTTTTTTTGATTGGGCATAGGTACGCATCGTATTTGAAATTTTTTTCTATCTTTGAAAATGAAGGCACTACGGAGACAAGACCTTTCTAAGCAAAATATATTGGCAACACTACATTCAAAAATTTTTCTGATTCCGCCAGCGAACTGTACTCCAAAAAAGAAAAAAAGATTTCATTACATTAAGATACCTATTTTTTAAACTAAAGAAGTTATTGCAAAAAGAAACTCATGTCAAAGGTATTGCTTCCTCAAAATTATGAAGGGAAGTAGCCAGCCAAGAAAATCAAAATCAATTATCAGTTTCTAATTAAATTCAATATTTGTTTTCTATGGATAAAAAATCTTTCATTTAAAAAAAAGGTAGGTACTCAGGAGTCTTTCAGTTTTTCACAGGGAATTTTATTTTTTTATTTTTCGGGATAATTACTTAGTATTATTTTTTTTAAGAAAAAAATTTCTGAAAGTTTCAGGAGTTGAAGAGATTTTTTTTCAGTTAGTGAAAAAGCATTCACTTTTTTGGATATTTTTTCGAACTTTTTGTAAGTTAGAATTTCTCATTTTTTGAGAGTAGACATATTTTTCGTTAAAAAATGATCATTTGGGGAGGGAGATATCTCAATTTTTCCGAAGTATAGAATATAGATACCTATTTTTTATTTCTTTGAGACCAAAATTTTTCATTTTTTTTTGTTGGAATTTCCCCTGTTTTTTAAATAAAACACATTTTGAATAAAAAATCTCAATTTTTTTTTTTTTAAATCAAAAAAGTTCTCGTAATTTTTTTAAAATAAGAATTTCTTCAACTTTTTAGATTGAGGAATATTTTCGATTTTTTGGAAAAAGAGTGTGCATGATGCATACTGAGCATGCACACTGAGCATGTACACTGTGCATGAAGCACACTGAGCATGCACATTGTGCATGATGCTCACTGAGCATGTGCACCGAGCATGATGCCACTGAGCGTGCACACTGTGCATGAAGCACACTGAGCGTGCACACTGTGCATGATGCACACTGAGCGTGCACACTGTGCATGATGCACACTGAGCGTGCACACTGTGCATGATGCACACTGAGCGTGCACACTGTGCATGATGCACACTGAGCGTGCACACTGTGCATGATGCACACTGAGCGTGTACACTGTGCATCATGCACACTGTGCATGATGCTCACTGATCATGTACACTGTGCATGATACACACTGAGAATGCGCACTGTGCATTATGCTCACTGAGCATGCACACGGTGCTTGATGCACACTGTGCATGATGCTCACTGAGCATGTACACTGTGCATGATTCTCACTGAACATGCACACTGAGCATGATGTACACCGAGCATGCACACTGTGCACGATGCTCACTGAGCATGCACGCTGTGCATGATACACACTGAGAATGCGCACTGTGCATGATGCGCACAGTGCTTGATTCTCACTGAGCATGATGCTCACTGAGCATGTACACTGTGCATGATTCTCACTGAACATGCACACTGAGCATGATGTACACCGAGCATGCACACTGTGCACGATGCTCACTGAGCATGCACGCTGTGCATGATACACACTGAGAATGCGCACTGTGCATGATGCGCACAGTGCTTGATTCTCACTGAGCATGATGCTCACTGAGCACGTGCACTGTGCACGATGCACACTGAGCGTGCACACCGAGAATGCACACTGTGCACGATGCTCACTGAGCATACACTGTGCATGATGCTCACTGATCATGCACACTGAGCATGCACACTGTGCACGCTCATTATGCATGCTCGGTGTGCATGACAACTTTTCAATTTTTCAAAATTTGACATTCTTTAAAATTGGACAATTTTTCAAATTTTGACTTTTCCAAACTAAAATTTGACTTTTTTCGAATTTTCACATTTTTTTCTTCAAAATTTGAAATTTTTTTTAAATTTGAGAATTTTTAGAAATTTAATAATTTTTTAAATCTTTCAGTATTCTTTAAAATTTGACATCTCTTTCAAAATTTGACAATTTGTAAAAATCTGACAATTTTCCAAATTTGACAATTTTTCTAGTTTTGACATTCGTAACCCAATCATGTCGGTTTTCGGGGTCGGATTTTGGGGTCTTTTTTTCATTTTGGTCTCTGTAAAAGCATTTATAGGTATGATGTTTCTTGTTTATATAACATTTTTGGTTCCTTATGAGTTGCCTATTCACCTGGCAGAAGGAACCACATCAGCCACGAAACACCCTGTATTTTATTAGCTTAAACACATACTTCATTAACGAACGAAGAGTTCGAGTTGGATGCTAACTTTCCATTCGATTCACGTATTCGCTATTAATGTTGCTGCAATGTGTTCTCTACTCGTCCGTTCAACGAAAATAGTCGATTTTCCGTTACTTTTTATCGAACTAAAAACTATATACGTAGTACGAGTAGAGTAGGTACGTATTAGGATACAATGTTTGCCAATTTACGTTTAAAGAATGAACGTTTCCCGTTTGTTAATTTATTTTAGTCGAATTTCCGCACTTCGGATGAGCCCAACCTCCCCCTTCTTCGTCCTTTCGTCATTAATCACACACGCGCGTGTCAAAAGAAAAATGAAAGATTGTTTGAAAAATTGAAACATTCGAAAATTAGATTTTAAATTTTGTACGAACCTCTCACCAGCCCAGACCCCAGTCACACGTACGTCCGAATCGAATATCGATAAAAGCAAAGTACCGCATCGAAGCAGCTCGAATTTCAAAAATTCAACAAAACTTCTCATACGCTGCGACGTTTACATTCTCCGAGTGCCAATTTTAAACGTGGCTTAGCGTGAAAACTTGAAAATGAGAAGCAAAAAGGCGCTAGATAACATGCATAATTTATGAAGCACGGTTTCGGTTTCTCCATGATCGGGCTGCACTGTTTAATAAAAATGTATAGCAAAAAAATACCTACAACTACGGTTTCTACGTTGTCAAAAAACTCAGCCGATGAAAATTTATATACTTCCTCGAGAGGTAACACACGCATCGAGGTACAAGAGGAAGTGTCAGTAAGATAGTAATATCCGCATGGGTCAAAGGTTCACTTACCAGCGCAGCGATTATGATTCACGAAATTGAAATGTCGGTCGCATTTCTTCTGACCGTGCCATAAATTTGGTGGGCAAATACAACCAAACATCGGAGTCAGCCGCATTTTCGACCATGATTCTTTGCACGATTCTCTGGAAAAATACAAGGCATTGAATTAATACAGATTTCAACATACAGAATGATTGGTTTATTTTGATACGTTGGAATTTTTTGAAAATTTTATTCGACGAGAAAATACAAAATATTGACTATACTTTCAGAAGATCACATCACTGACTGTACTTCACGGTTGAAAATTTTACTTTAGAAAAGTTTTCGTACATTTTACGTTTTTTACAACGTAATAAATAATAATTTATTAGACTCCAAAAAAAGTTTGAGCATATTTTAATGAGTGGAATTTTCCGAAACTTGAATTTTGAAAAATACCTAGCACATGCTTATTTTGGCTATTTTTACGTGTAATTAAAATTTTTCAAAAAATCAACCTTAATTTTTTTTTAAGTCTTATTTTTATAACAAACATAAAAAAATTCAACGCCTAGATTTTATGAACATTTTTATAAATATTCCAACTTTTTTCAAAAAATGCAAGCTTCACAACTTTCAAAAAATCAACCTATGATTTTTTTTTTGTATTTTTTGGTATTATTTTTTTTTTGAAAGTTCAAAATTATTTTCAATGAAAAATCAGCGTTTGAAAAATTAAAAAAATAATTTCCATGGAAATTTAAAAATCTAAAAAGTATAATAAATAAAAAATTTTTCAAGTTTCAGAATGTCTGGCAAAAAGCCTAAAAGTCATAAAATTTCTAAAAAAAATCTAAGTTTCAAAATATCAGAAAGCCATATTTCTAAAAAATTTTTATAAGTTTCAATTTAAATTTAAGAATGTCTGACAAAAAGCCTAAAAGTCATAAATTTTTTTTAAAATTTTCAAGTTTCGAAATGTCTGACAAAATGTCTAAAAGTCATTTTCAAAATGTCTGAAATTAATCTTTCTAAAAAATTTCTAATTTTCAGAATGTCTGACAAAATGTCTAGAAAATGTCTAAAAGTCATAAAATTTCAAGAAATTTACAAGTTTCAAAATGTCTGACATAATGTCTAAATAGTCCAATTTATTAAAAATTTTCTAAGTTTTTTTATGTCATCCAAACCTAACCTAATGTAACCTGACCTAACCCAATGGTGTCGGATTTTGGGGTCGGATTTTCCTGTCGTTTTTTCCATTTTGGTCTCCGTAAAAGCATATACTATGCTAAAAATATGAAATGAACAATTTTTTTGGAAGTAGTCTTTATTTTTTTAAATCCAAATTTTGAATTTTTTGAAAAGTTTTTGATGATTTTTTGGAGGAAAGAATATTTAAATTTTATACTCATGAAATATCAACTTCTGATAACTTTTTTCCTTTTTATGTAGTTCAAAGGAAACTCTTTTTTAAAAATATCAATTTTTTTTTTTTTTAAATACACTTTCAAAATACTTTTTGAAAATTCAACATTTAGATTTTTTCGAAAATCCAAGTTCATTTTTTTTTAAATTCTAATTTGGATTTTTTTTTTGGAAAATTGAATTTTAAAAAATCAACTTCTAAAACTTTTTGAAGAGGTCTACAAAACCTTTGAAAAATTCAACTTTCAACAGAATTTTTATAATTTGACTTTTAAACTTTTTTGCAAATTCAACTTTCGACAGTATTTTTTGAAAATACGATCGTAAAATTTTTCGCAAATTCAGCTTCTGACAGCACTTCTCTAATTTTTTTTTTCATTTATATATTTAAAAATCCAAATTTAAAATGCATTTTTTTTTTTTTTGGAAAATAGGAGTAGGTGAAAATCTCCAGCATTTTTATAGAATTCCACGTTTGAATTCTTTTTGAAGAATTCAATTACTTCAACTTCTGAAATTTTTTAAGGACTCATCTTATAAAAATTTACCTTTTTACTTTTTTGAGGGGGGGGGGGGGGGTAGGGATTTGACTTTCAACCGAATTTTTCGAAAATTCAAAAAGTTCAGTTGTGAATTGATTTTTTTAGAACTAAAATTTTGACAATATTTAAAATTTAAAAAAAACATATTAAATTTTTTTTTTTTTTTGAAAAGCAAGTTCTTCATTTTTTGTTCGTGTTAACTCTGTGATTTTTTAAAAGCGTTTTTTTTTAAAAATGGAAAATTTTACTTGTAACAGCATTTTTCAAAAATACACCTTTTAATATTTTTGCATATTTTACTTCTGATAAAAACTTCTTAAAAATTCAATTTTTCGATTTCTTTGAAAATTCAAGTTCTTTTTTTTAAATTTCACTTCTGAAAAATTTTATTTTGATTCTTTTTTTTCAAGATTCATGTTTTGAAATTTTTCAAAAAATCAAGTTTAAATTTTTACCACGCTTTTATATACTTGATATTTATGTTTGTTTGTATGTTTGTTTGTTTGTATGTCTCATAGAACCAAGAGTATGTTTTCGACCAATCCTCTCTCATTTAATATTTTACTGGAATTGAAAGAACATAGTGCTCACATTAGGGGTTTTCGAGGTCGCTGAATTCGATTTTCGAACTCAAATTTACCCCCGACCCCAAATTGAGCCCCTATGAGGGGGTTCAATTTTGAAAATTTCAAAAAATCACAACATTGGTATCGAAATGTAGGTTTTCGAGGTCGCTGAATTCGATTTTCGAACTCAAATTTACCCCCGACCCCAAATTGAGCCCCTATGAGGGGGTTCAATTTTGAAAATTTCAGAAAATCACAACATTGGTATCGAAATGTAGGTTTTCGAGGTCGCTGAATTCGATTTTCGGACTTAAATTTACCCTTGGCCCCAAATTGAGCCCCTATGAGGGGGTTCCATTTTGAAAATTTCAAAATTCACAACATTGATATCAAAATGTTGGTTTTCGAGGTAGCTGAATTCGATTTTCGAACTCAAATTTACCCCTGACCCCAAATTGAGCCCCTATGAGGGGGTTCAATTTTATGAAATTAAAATATTTTCAACTACAAAAAGAGTTAAATAAAAATGTAAAAAATTTTTAAAAAACCACGCTTTTATTTAAAGTTGGTCACTTTGTAAAATGTTATTCATAGGGAAAGAGTAATGCCTTAAAAAACAAAAAATAAAATTTACTTACTTGAATACAAAAATGTGTCATGAAAAGCGTGGTGGGGTGTTCGCGAGGAGCAAACGAATACCTTTTCAATTAACGCCCCACCACGATTTTCATCATTAAAATTTTTGAAAAAAAAATTTTCATGACACATTTTTGTATTCAAGTAAGTAAATTTTATTTTTTGTTTTTTAAGGCATTACTCTTTCCCTATGAATAACATTTTACAAAGTGACCAACTTTAAATAAAAGCGTGGTTTTTTAAAATTTTTTTACATTTTTTTAAGAACTCAATTTACACTAGAAGCCTGGGTAGGGCGGGTGGGCGGCACTAGTGCGCCGCCTGCTTCGACCATGCAGCCGAATATTATCATGGGATACTATAATAGACCGCTCGAGCATATTGAAATTTTATAAACAAAACGGCACCATGATCTATCGCGATCTATAACGTTGTAGAACATGGATATGGAAGTGCGCATGCACCACTGGGGTACATGGGTAATTGATGGCCATCAATCTTCGCTAAATTTGACTCAAAATTCATTCCTTTTCATTGTTTTGTTTTTCGAATTTGGGAAAACCCTTGTGGTAACGCATGCGCTTTTCTAATCCCATTTTCTACAGTCTTATAAGACTTATAAAATTTCACAGATCATGGTGCCATTATTTACACCAGTGTTTAAGCGGTCTATTATATTATCCCATGATAATATTCGGCTGCATGGTCGAAGGCCGCCTGATAAAAATTCCAGCTCTTTCACCTTTTTTGAAAAATTCAATTTTTAAAAAAATTGTTTGAAAATCAGACTTTCGAAATTTTTGTGAATTCAACTTTAGTCAACATTTCTCCAAAATTAAATGTTTGCGTTTTTGAGAAGTCAACTTTTGGTTACATTTTTTAAAAATTCCACTTTTAATTATTTCAAATACTGAAGTACATCAAATCTTGACAATTTTTTTGAATCAAATCTAAAATAGATAATTATTTTTTTAAATTCTACTTTTGAATTTCGAAAAATTCAATTTTCAATAAAGTTTTAAAAAAATTAACTCGATAATTTTTGTAAAATTTGATTTCATATTTTACTTTTTTTTTTTTTCGATATTTATAAAATTTTTGGTTCGAATTTTTGATGTGATTATCACAACTTAGTGCTAAGGTAATAACAACTATTTTGGGATAACGTCTTTAAAAATCTGTGCTTGGTAAAATTAGCCAAATAAAATATTTTGATATACTTATATTTTTTCAGCAATTTGAATTTCTATGAAATTCGCTCATAATTCGAAAAGTAACACCTTCAAGACGTACCTACTATATTCAGCCGAGTTGGAAATTTTCGAAAAATCTAAAACACGAACTCCATAGTTATGTTTATACCGGTTTGAGTACTGCAGGGATATTCAAATAAATACCATCGATGGGAAAATAATTCAACCGGGTGTCCGAGCTCGGCGTGAATTTGAAAATTATACCGTCAATTTGTATGCTACACGTACGTGGTAAGTATACTTAGATATACCACTCTAAAGTCTCTTTATTGCAATCTCGGTTGCAAGAAGCACGTAAAAGTCTATCTATACCTGTGTGGTTTATGTGCAAAGAAACCTCCATATATGCATAACGATTCTAAGAATCGTTTCATACAAAAAGTGAGCCATTTCTGAATTTCTTAATACCTACTTTGGCATATTATAGTTGTAAATTTCAAAATCGTGAAAAATTTTCCAACTATTTATAAGTATGTAGCTGACCATTAATAAAAAATTACTAGTAAAAATTCGAAAATTCAAAATACAGGCTACTCTAATGTAGTAAGTATGTAGAAGTTGTACGTACACTACTTTAATTTTGGTTAAGATCATTTTCTTTTTTTTCTTTTTTTTTTTCTTTTTGAAGAAATCATTTTATAATTTTTTTTATTAAATTTTACAGGAAAAAAAAATTATTTACAAACTTTTTTTTTAAAATTCTGCATAAAAATTCCTTTTTCATTAAAAATCGTCACATGAAAATTACTCTCAGAAAAAATTATTAGGGATTTTTTGGCATGAAATTCGTAAAAGAATCCAAAGAAGCACATTTGAAAATCTTAAAAATTTTTTTTTTGATAAAAAAAATGATTTTTTTATCGAAAAAAAGAGAGAAATCAAGAAAAAATTACTCTCAAAAACGAGAAATTTCATTCTAGAAAAAGAATTGAAAAAAAAATCAAAAAAATTGAAAGAGTTCTTATGAACTAATCGTACATAATTAAATTAATTTTCAAACGCTACCATTTGCTCCTATGCAAAATCCTACCCTTACTGAAAGTGAGAAAATTTTTATTTTCGGTAAAAATCGAAAAATGCTGATTTGAATTCAATTAATTTTCGAAGGCTACCATTTGCTCCTATGCAAAATCCTACCCTTACTGAAAATGAAAAAACTTTTATTTTCAGCAAAATTCAAAAAATGTCAATTTGAATTTAATTAATTTTCAAAGGGTACTACTTGCTTCCATACAAAATCCTGCCTTTTTGAAAATGAGAAAATTTTTATTTTTAGTAAAATTCAAAAAATTGCCAATTTGAAATTAATTAATTTTCAAAGGCTACAATTTGCTCCTATGCAAAATCCTACCCTTGCTATAAATGAGAAAATTTTCATTTTCAGGAAAATTCAAAAAATTCCAATTTGAATTTAATATTATTATTTTTCAAAGGCTACTATTTGCTCCCATGCAAAATCCTACCCTTTTGAAAATGAGAAAATTTTTATTTTCAGTAAAATTCAAAAAAATGCCAATTTGAAATTAATTAATTTTCAAAGGCTACAATTTGCTCCTATGCTAAATCCTACCCTTACTGAAAATAAGAAAATTTTTATATTTTCAATAAATTTCAAAAAAAAATCAAAAAAACGAGAATTTTTTTCCTAAAAAGATAATAAATACTTACCTACTTTCAAAGTCATAAAAAATTGATTTTTTTGCTTGAAAAAAAAAACAAGAATTTATTTTGCTTGAAAAACAACGAGAACTTTTTTTTTGCTTGAAGAAAACGAGCATTTTTTTCCAAAAAAAATATTTGATAAAATAATAATAAATTAAAATTACTAGGTAGGTGTTTTCCTTTTTTTTACACCCAAAAAATTGGAATTTTCTCTTCTAAAAAAAAATTCTATCCAGTAATTGAAAGATTTTTCATTCAAAAAATTAGAAAATTTTTCATTCAAAAAAAAAAAGAAAAAAAAAGGAAAGGAAGATAAAAATCGTTGTATTCCAAAAAACTCGAAAAATTTAATCTCAAAAAAATGAAAAACACATAAATATACCTTTCACTCCGGAAAAATTGAGAAATCTCCCATTCCAAAATGATTCTTTTTTCATGAAAAATATTTTTACCCTCAAAAAATAAGAAATTTTATCTTCCTGAAAAATTGAAATTTTCCCTTCAAGAAAAAATGGCCACAATTTTGCTGCCACCCTCAACTTTTATTTTCGAGAACATACATGGCTTAAAATGTTCCCCAGGCTGCTTTCCTTTACAAAAATCATGTTTCATACGATCAGCAGAGGGTGCAGTAGCCAGTAGATCACCAATATGGTTGCAAAAAAAAAGAAAAAAAAATCGGCTTCGAAGAAAAAACTCCCTTTGAAAAGCTGGGTAATTCTCCGAAAATCGGTCAATTTGAGTAACAGGCTGATTTCTCAACTCCTGTACTATGCACAACTTTCATTTTTTGGTTATTTGTACATTATAACGTCCTTAATCCATCATGCCCAATTTGATGAATACCACCCCCCTCCCCTTGAGTACAAGTTAGTCTAAACCTCAAAATGTCCTTCGTCGTGGCCTGTAGCACAACATGTTTTTGAAAACAGATTTCAAAAATTATGGAAATCACCATGTTTTTCTGAAAAAAAAAGTAAGTACACGTCATTAGGAAGTTCAGGGTATAGGCTAGTGTGAATGATGATCACAAAAAGTGTGTAGTACAACTACACCTGATCATTGAAAACTGTAGCAAAGATTTATGTCCATCGTCGTGGCTAATTTTTAAAAATTTGTCTCAGCTCGCTGAGTGAATATTTTTTTCTGCTGAATGGCTACACTGATTTGTTACTTTTATAATAATACTATCCGCATTTGAAATTTTGAATGGCCATGCACAGAGCGATTTTTTACGTAATCATCTGTAAAAATTTCAATTTTTACAAAAATAGTGTCCATCGTCGTGGCTTATCATTCCTCCGGTATAAAATGTCCCATCTTCCTGAAAACTGAGAAAATTTATTCTAATTAGTAAGTATCCTATTATAGCTTATTAATAATTAATAAAATATCAGTATTATAGCTTATAGAATAACTAATTGTCGAATTGTCCATCGTCGTGGATCACAAGTGTTTGTCTTTCGTCGTGGCAATGATGAATTTTTACAGCCACGACGATGGACAATTCGACAATTAGTTATTCTATAAGCTATAATACTGATATTTTATTAATTATTAATAAGCTATAATAAGATACTCACTAATTAGAATACATTTTCTCAGTTTTCAGGAAGGTGGGACATTTTATACCGGAGGAATGATAAGCCACGACGATGTGAGCAAAAAATCAAATTTTCTCAATTTCATGTAAATTTCTGTTTATGACAAATATCGATTTGAAACATGTCCATTGCACCTCTGAAAGAACTTGTCGAAATAGCCGTTAGAAAACTTAAAACGCGCATTTCACAATGAAGATAGGTTTGAAATTTTTTTTTTAAATTTCCATGGATGACCCTTGAGTATACCTAACATCTATCTGAGTTTGAAAAAATTTGGTTAAAAACTGTCAAAATTAAAAATTATAATCGAAAAATCGCATTTTTCGCTGTAGGAGGGGGTGGGGGTGGGGGTGAGGTAGCGACCTAAAAATTTGGTCACGGGGGTTTTAGACCATAAGGACCAACTTCCACTAGTTGGTTTAAAAATTCGCTCTGGGGGCCAAATCACCCTATTTTATCCGGCTATACCCCCGTATAGCAACGTCGATGCTAATTTCGATATAAATGTCGACACATCGAAATCGGTCACTTTTCGATCGTACATGTCGACACGATTTTGGATGGTTTGTCGAGGTTATTATCGACACATTTGTCGACCGTCGACATGTCGAGCCATATTTGGACGGTCGACAAACATGTCGATAATAAGCTCGACAAACCATCCACAATCGTGTCGACATGTACGATCGAAAAGTGACCGATTTCGATGTGTCGACATTTATATCGACATTTACATCGACATTTGCAATGCTGAGATGTTGAAAAAAATGCCAAGTTCAAAATTTTTAATAGGTATATGTTTTAAAATTAAACCAAAAATAGTGATCAAGCCAACACTTCGACAATTTGTCAAAATTGCGGCTCTGAAATCACCTTTGTAGCTGGACATATGTGTGCCCAGCTAACGAAGAGGCAATTCTTAGAGTCTTATGTACTATTTCATAACACACTTCATCTGCGAGTATCAAAAATCACCCTCAAGACGTCGACAGTCAAGTCGATGCATTATTCGACCCTCGACAATTAGGTCGACATTGGCTCGACTTAAAATTCCTTTGGTCGACACTGTCGACAGTTAGGTCGATGCATTATTCGACCCTCGACAATTACATCGACACTAACTCGACCTAAAATTCCTCTGGTCGACACTGTCGACAGTGAAGTCGATGCATTATTCGACCATCGACAATTATGTCGACAATAACTCGACAAGTACTTGTATTATTCAAAATTTAAAAAAAATGAGAAAATTTCGTGATTCTTTCAAAAATTGTTTATTCCTGAGCTTAAAAATTGTTTTTAGTTCTTTTTAGATATAAAATTAGTGAATTTAATTGGCAGAAAATGTCGACATTAACGTCGATTCGTTTATCGGGTATCAATTTTTACATCGACATGTCTATGCAGAAAAACAATATTTTCTGAATTACAGGAAAATACTGAGAAAAATTCAAAAATTTTGATTGAACAGTTATGTTTAACATAGAACATTACTTTAAATCTCATATATCATTTTTAATTCATCGTTAACCAAGAAAAAAATGTGTCTGAATTTTGTCGACATAAATGTCGATATCGACAATTGCTACACGGGCCCCTTTTTGAATCGTCCTCCCCCCCTCCCTTTTGGGAAAGGAATTGACCCCAACACCATAAATGTACTCGGGGGCATATATATTTTCAATTACCTTAAGAAAAATTTTTTAAAAACCTGTCAAATTTCTGAACTTTTACAGTAGTGAAATTTGCCGATTTTCTGAGAATTACCCAGCTACCAACGACACAGACGCGTTTATTTCCAACAAAAGAACAAGCTAGTTTCTCAAATTGAAAGTCGCACCAATATAATGAGCCGAACGGAAATTCTAAACCATTGATTATTCAAATTCAGCTCACATTTTATTATTTATGCTACAAGTCAAAGGGGAGTACTACACGGGCACCCGGAGGGGGCGCAAAAAAAAAGTTAAAATATTATAATCGAATCCTTTTTATACGACAGTACCACCAACAACACGAAAGCAGGGGGGGGGGGAGAGAAAGCCAGCTCAGCATACATTTACATTTTACATTTCTGCATATATATGCAAATGCAAAGAAAAGAGATTGGGATTAGCCCCAGCTAATGTGCAAATCAACGCGCAGATTGCATCAAGACGAGATGAAATTTTTTTTCAATAGTGCTCGTCAGGTCAGAATGTCACGATGCGATCGCCAGCCTTGATGGTGTTTATGTAGGCAGAAGAGAAATCGCTTAAAAAGTGCTTTTGACACGCGTTGACGCCGAATACATTATACCCTGTAACCGAGCGAAATGAAAGCTTGTTGACGATCTGTCAGCTGCGAGCACATTTCATATTAGATTGGACGACCTTGTCAAAATCGCTTTACTCTATCAAATCCGACACAGAGAAGCGGTAATTTGGCCCAGCGCTTTGTCAAACCAGAGAGACTCCGGCCCGGCCTTTCTAGTAAATTAATATTTACTATGCGTTAAAGCGAGAGCTTTTCGGACTCCAAGGTGTGCTTTCCCCCACCCGTCCCTTCGCCATTACACTGCCACGAGCCGCGTGTGAAAAATAAAACGAAAAATATTACGAGGTTTTTACATTTCCAGCACCCTCTGCCCCCTCCCCCCCCTTGTCAAAGGTGCGAAAACACCTTTAATCATTTATCTTTTCTTTAATATCAGCAGGTGTACGTCTAGCTTGGTTGCCGAAACCTTTGTGTATATCCTGCCTCTGACACCTTTCATCAGGACTTTCTAATAATTTCAACTGCATTAAGTTAGGTACACGAGAAAACATTTACATGAAATTCTACCGCCAGTAAGTATACAAGGTGATTCGAAAAATATCCGGTTCCCTTTCTGGCCATTCGTCGTGATCCATGTTTTGACGAATAAAACGAGGTTAGAAAATTCGAAAATTTCAAGACGTAAAGTTATTAAACGTTGGAACGGTTTTTTTTCTCAACAAAATGTAGCAATTCAAACACAAACTTTTTTTTAGATTTCTAAAAAAATTTACTCGATGTGTCATGGCCTCGTGGGCATACTTTATCTAAATCAAAAATTAAAAGAGCGAAGAAAATTTTCAAAATTTTCAAATCTGCTGCTAGAAAAATATGTTGCTCTTGGGACTCGTTCTAAAGTTTTAGAAAAATTTTAGTGGTTGATAGATCACCAGCTCGAAGATAAATTATAGTCTTTATTTTCTTAGTATATCCAGTGCTCGAATTGAGTGCAAAATAAAAATTCTGCGTTCTGATTCACAAAAAAAATAATCTTCGTTCCGGTTCGCAAAAAATCCAAGTACCTGTTTCATTTTACCAAAATTTTCAATTCTTTTGACCAAAAAAATGCTTGAGAAAGTCTTTTTTTATACCGTACAAAAAGAAAGCTCTCATTTAAAAAAATGAAGATATTCCTCAAATTTTTGGATAAAAAAATATTCCTATTTTTTTGAAGAATAAATTAATGTTTGTATGTTATTTTTAAAAGGGATCTCCATATTTTTTTTTTTTTTTTACAGAAAGAAATCTCCTTTTTCGTTTAGGATGAAATCGCGATCATTATGAGAGGAATTGGAGAAAAAAAATCTCTTCTGTTTAGAATGAAATTTCTTATTCTTGGGAAAATTTTTTTGATATCTCAAAAAACAGTAAAAAAAAAATTAAAATTTTTCGAAAGAAAAAAATTTTTTTTTTTGTTTAGGATGAAATCACTCATTTTAAGAAAGAAAAATTCTACTTTTATCGAGAAAAAAACTTAATAAACTTCAATTTTTTGAGGGGATGGAGGGAAATATTTTCTCTAATTTCAAGGGGAGAAATCTCTTAATTTTTTTTAATAAGTAGAAAAAAATATTGCATTCTCATAGAATTTTGTTTTTCAATTTTCTTGGGATAAAAAATACCCGACTTAATCTTTTGGCGCCTCCTTTAAAAAAATCCTCAGTTTTTATGATGCAAAAAAGGCAAAATTTTATTTTTAAAAATCGATTTTTGTAATAATACATAGCTATAAGTTTCAGAATTTCTGACAAAATGTTAAAAAGTCGTTCAAGTTTGAAGAAAAGTTCAAAATTTTTTTTGATTTTAAAAATAGATCCAACCTTCGGTTCTTCTGAAGTAGGTAAGTAATACCTTAATTTGATTTTTTTTTTAATTTTTATAGAAAAAAAAATCTTTTATTTTATGAAGAAAAGTATATTTTTTATGCAGAAAGCTAGGAAACTCTCATTTTTTTTAGAATAAAATTTAAATTATTCCCAAATATTTCGAAAAAAAACTATACCTACCTACAGTTTTTAAGAAAAAAAATTAATTTTTTGGAGAAGAAAGTTTCGCATTATTTTTTTCTCAATTAAATAATATTTTCAAATTTTTATTTTTTGGATAAAAAATCTTCCATTTTTTTTGGTCAAAAATTTTTTTTATTTATTTTTTTTTGGATAAAAAAATCTTTCAATTTTTTTGCATACCTATTATAGAAATATAGGATAAAAAAAATTTTGGAGAAAAAATTTCTTCAATTTTTTAGATGAAAAATCTTTTAATTTTTTTGGATGAAAAAATCATTCAATTTTTTTATTTTTTGGAGAAAAAGTATTGATTTTTTTTAAATATTACATTTTTTTGAGAAAAAATTTCTATCTTTGTTTAGTATGAAAAAAAAATGTGAATTTTTTTGAGAAAAAGGTAGGTAATCTTTATTATTGCCAAATTGAAATATTTTGGAGCAGAAAATTATTTTTCTGTTTGGAATGAAATCTCTCATTTTTGGGAAATTTTTTTTTCTCAATTTCTTAAAAAAAAAAATTAAATTTTACCAAAGTAAAAGTAGGTACCTATATTTCTCATATTTTTGGAGAAAAAAAATAAGTTGGAAAAAATTTTTAATTTTTTGAATGAAAATTTTTTCTGTTCAGGATTTTTTTTTTTTTTGAGAAAAAATCTTATCTACTTAATAAATCTCAATTTCTAGGGGGAAATATTGTTCAAAATTTTTGTAGGTATTGAAAAAAAAAAAAAAAAAAAAATTAAAAGAAAGAAAATCTTACATTCTTTTATAGAAAAAGCGAAAACCAATTTTTTAAAAATCCTTCAATTTTCGTGGAATCAAAAATTAAAATTCCCATGTCTTATTGCCAAAAAAGGGTTTAAATTAGATGAATTGAATTGTTTTTTTTCTACCTAAGGTTTAAAATAATATTATTTTATTAAATGATTTAATTTATAAAAATTTGTTTTCGTAACTCCAACGAAATATTGATTAATTGGATAATTTTTTTTAATATCGAAAAAATTGATGATTTGAAAATAAATTCTTCGAATTTTTCAATTTTTTAGCATCAAAATTTTCAATGTGAACTTATAAGTATCCAATTCTTCTATAAAACATAATATAGTTATTATAATAAAAATGCTAAAAAAAATAGATTCCACATTGAAAATTTTGATGCTAAAAAATATACCTACATTTCAATTGAAAAATTCTGAAGGAAAAATGTAGGTATATTTTTCAGAATCAAAATTTTCAATTTGGAAGCTAATGTTTTTTATTATTATTATTTTTTTTCATAGAAAACATTAATTTTCACATTTAAAATGTTGATGTTAAAAATAATTATGCATTTTATTTATAGACCATTTATTATTATTTTTCACTTCTTTTTTCAAATTATCAAATTTTTTAAGTTATTTTTTTCAAAAAAAAACTCCACACAAGTGTCATGTCGTCTATTAATTCCATTTACAGATCAAAAGTAAAATCTATCTGATCTTTTGGCATTTAAAATTACATTTCTAGCTCAAAGCAACCGTATAACAACAATTCCCAAAAACCTAACCCAACAAAAAATAACCTTTAGTACGAATGACTCTCAATTTATATAAACGAATGTAACATTGGTACTCGTCCACTTCAACGAATAGATTATCTGTCGAATCACCCTATATGTATAGTGATAGTCTCACAATCGAAATAAAAAATTCAACGAAACTTGTCCAAAACTGTAAAGTGGGAAGCCTTTAAATGCAAGCACTGAAATTAACTCGTCCGCATAGTATGTGTACAAAGCTTCGGGAAAATTAAATATTCAATACTCATCAGCGAAATGGAAATTAAAATTTTAACCATCGATTAGATTATTTTTCACGTTAATAAAGAGTTAATTTACCTTTTGTGTTTGTTTTTCCATTCGTGTGATATTTTTATACATTCACTAACCTAAAAACGATGGCTATCGCTTCAATGAAATTTACCACCCCCCCCCTCCTCCCCCACAAACCAGCACGTAAAATTTATTAGGCCTAGGGCTGGTTTTTATAAAATGTAAGGGAAAAAATCAATACCCTATAAGATGCAAAAAAAAAAAAAAAAAAAAATAGACTCGACTATAATTATACGAAAAAAAGTACGCGAATACAAAACGTTTTATATTTTCTAATTAAAAAGTTACTCGAATGAAGCCCATTGCTCGACATTTTCCTTCTATTTTCGTCCTGTATGATTTGAATATAGTACTCGACGGCGGCGTGACTTCATTAAAACTTTAACATGTCGTTTATGAAACGACGGCATCCCCGAAGGAGCGAAAAAATTACTCGTCAGAATTAGCAGTGCAATGAAAAGGAATCTAGGTTGATTTATCGTCTATATCAAAAAGTACCATACGAGGTTCGCTGACACAGTTATTTATGAAAAAAATACACGCTCGAAACGTATCCACGGAGTAATTTTCATATCGAATGTTTACAATAAAAACGACCCTTTCGACTTTTTTTAAAATAACGCTACATGGTTGTTTAACAAAAAAAAAAAAAAAAAAATACAAATATTCATAGTAAAAATTTCAATTTAATTAAATCAGATAAATCTCTCATAAACGAGCGAGTTTCAAGGGCGATGTTACACGTGTTATAATTTAAAAGTTTTTTTCCCTCTCTCATTCATTTTTGCCCCATTTGAAAAATACGAATTACTGTCGTTGTTTTTTTCTGTCTCAAATATATACGTCAAATTGAGCGGTTATCTGGGACTTTTCTCGGCGGTTTCGTTCGAGACTTGGAGATAAATACGAGAAATTATATGAAACTTGTGTAAAATGAAACTGAAAAGAAAATTGCCAAATAAGACTGTGCGAACTTGATGCGTAAGTTGGGTAAAATAAGATATCTTGTATGAAGTGTTTTTTTTTTTTTTTTTTTTTTGTCTAGAAAGAAAGAAAGTGTGAAAAAGCCAAATAACTTTGTATCCAAGTAGATATGTTAGGTACGTATTTAGAAAGGTATGCAAGTGACAAGTATTTTATTAGCTGACGTGTTTCAGTCTAATCCCAGCTGGCAAAATTTTAGTTGTGCTCCTAGAAGCGTATAGCAGCGACACTACCATTACCAGCACACTCGCAAATATGGATGTAAATTACACATTCATTTGTCATTGTTGTAGTCTTAGAAGTAGCAGTGGAATTGGTAGTGTATAGCTGTGCACACTATCAAGGTATACAAATGCTAAACTACCGCTGCACTACTAGCAGCGCTGCTATCCACACTTCTACTCACACTTCTAGTAGCAAATGCTACCTTTCACTGCCAATCACACTACTAGCAGTGAGAATAGAAGCGTATAGCAGCGCATACTACCAAGAAAGGAAATTATGTACTACGGTAGCGCAACTAGTAGTGCAGCTATCCACACTTCTACTCATACTGCTAGTAGCAAATGCTACCTTTCACTGCCAATCACACTACCAGCAGTGAGAATAGAAGAGTATAGCAGCGCATACTGCCATGAAAGGAAATTATGTACTACGGTAGCGCAACTAGTAGTGCAGCTATCCACACTTCTAAGAATGTCACTGAAATTCCTCGCCCAAGCGTCTGCGTTATATCTTCATCTGAATAAGGAGAAAATTTATACAATAGACTTTGTAACGGTGCATGCGAGTGCGAATGCATGGGAATGGAAGTTAGCGTTCAACCAGTTAATAAATGTCCTTCTTAGGAGTTATTTTTGTTGGTAGAGGGTGGTTTTTTGTACTGTGATCGAAGGGTATCTTTCAGTTGAACAGAATTCGTCATTCACAGCGATATCATTTGTCTTACGCTTCGAATGTTATGTTTATGTTATTTAAAAATTGAAGTTTGTTAAATTTGTGCATCAAGTTCGTTAAATTTGTGTGTGTAGTTTGTTAAATTTGTGCGAGCAATATTTGGTGGATTATCCAAAAATAAGTAAGTCAATTAACATCTTTTCTGTATACGTTATTTATGATTACATATTTTCGATTGGTTATTATTTACATTCGGAGACAAACTGAAGTTGGCTTGACAGGTGGAAGGGAATTAAAAATTTTCAAAGTTCTGACTCTGATTATTTTGAATTATCTGATCCTACGTGCAATTTTTCACAATTTTTTTCATTTAAAGTCTGGGATTGGCATAACCATTAACTAAAAAAAAATAATTAAGATCGTCAAAATCAAAAAAATCATGTTTTTGTAAAACTATGGTTTTAATTTTGATGATTTTTTTAAGGTGAACTAAAAATGTCGAAAGAAAAAAAAACTGCAATTGTCTGAAGATTTGAACTTCAAAATTATGTACACTACTGCTACTAGTTAAAATTTAAATATTTTTTTGTTTTTTTGGTAATGATTTTTCATGGTGAAAAAAAAATCATGATTTGAATCATAATTTTGAATTTTTCTTTATAAAATTATTTAATGATTTTCAAGAATTTTCGAAATGGTTTTCATGATTTAAAATTCATTTTTCATTAAAATACTTTTTTCCAAGGTTATTTCATCCCCAATCACCCCTCCCTCGAAGATTTTAACAACTGCTTAGCAGATTTAAAAGAGAGAGAGAAATTTGTGAGTATGCTAACTGAATTTCATAATTTCAATTATTCAAATTTAAAATTTGAATTTTTTTTAGGTTGCATATCTAGTATCTATGTTCGGTATGAAAAAACAAACGAATTTCGCAGTCCACCTTATATGAGACCACCAAAATCGTGTTCACTAATTTTATTTTTCAACATTACCAATGGTGTCAGTCCAGAAAAAATAATGAACAATTGGAAATGTTGAACTTAAAGGACACTAACTTTGACAGCTGTTTTTTAGGTAGGTACTATAATGGAGGTTAATTTTTCGTTATTCAGTGTTGCATAATTATCTTATTGCACTTTAATTGTATAAATTTGAATTTTTTTAAAATTTAACATCTTTTCTCAACAGATTCCATTCAAATTTTTTTTTTAATAATGAAGAAATTCCGATCCGAAAAAACAAAGCAAGTAATATGTTGTATATGTGCTGGAAAAGTCGCAAACAAGTCAGCCAGCGATATCCATCTACAAATAATCCATAAGTTGGTACATATATTTATAAGTAGTTTATATATAAGTGTTATGTACCATAATTTTTATAATTTTGAAAATGTATTTGTATTTACGATTTTAATTACAATTATTCTTCATGGATTTTTCTTTGCAATTTAATTATGTGATATGGCAGTGTTTACAGCAGCGCTATGGTAGCGTGTACGGCAGCGCTACGGTAGCGTGTACGGCAGCGCTACGGTAGCGTGTACGGCAGCGCGATGGTAGCGTGTACTACAGCAGAAGGTTTGGCAGTGTACACATCCATATGATGCTAGCAGCGCTTCTAGCAGTGCATAGCAGCATACATGGAAGCAAACTATAGCAGCACTACTACAAAACCAGTTCGCGTGCTCCTATACATGCTTCTAGGAGCATTGAAATAGCAGTGCTTGTTAAAAATTAGCAGCACATTGCCAGCAGGGATGTTGATGTACTTGTATCTACTATTAAAACTGAAGACAAAAACTAACATTTTAAAACTGAAATTGAAACCGAAATACCACGAATGAAGAAGTTTTTAAAGGAGTATATCAACTTGGAAAAAAAATTTGACTCTCGAGTAGCACCTTGACTGCTAGTCTGCTACACGTTTTTTTTTAATTTTGAAAAAAAAAATTTTTTGTTGAGAAAACCCAATTTTCCCTAGTAAGTTGAAAAGAAATTTTTTGGTTCAAAAATTTTTCATAGAAAAGAAAGACAGCAAAAAAAAACATTTGACATTTTGTGAAAAAAAATCGAAAATCCTTTTTTAAGTTTAAAAAAAATTGAAATTTTTTTAAAAGTTCCTTCTAAAAAATTTATTTTTGTAAAAAATAAAAAAAAAATATATATAATACCTAAACATTTTTCATTCAGAACTATTTTTTTCATTCAGAACTATTTTTTTGCAAACAGATTCTTTTGAAAGAATATTCGTTGATAAAAATTCAAAATTCTTTCTTCCTGAAAAAATAAAAGATTTACAAAAAAATCTTTCAATAAGTGATTCTTTTTAGGACTTTTTTTTTGAGGAAACCGCATTTTTTCAAGAAAATTGAAAAGAAAGTTTTCGGTTCAAACATTTCTCTTGGAAAAAAATTTGCAGAAACTTTTGAAAAATTCGTAATTCTGTATTCCCATCCGATAGGTAAATTTAAAAAAATTTAGGAAACATAAAAGTTATTCACAAAAAACTCTCTTTAATGGTGCCAAAAAAATTTGTAAAATTAATCAACTTCAGAAAAAATTTCAATTTTTAGAAACATCAAAGAGTAAAATTTTCTCAAGGAAGAAGAACTCCCTTAGTAATGAAATAAAAAATTTTCAAATGAACTTTCTGCAAACTTCTTTAATGAAATAATTTCTTGAATGAAGATAGATTACTTCGGAAAATTGAATTTCTTGAAGATATGTAAATTACTTATCTTCTGAAAATTTTACTTCCAAATTTTCAACATTTTATGTCAGACTTAGAAAGATGAAACACAGGGGGAAGATTTTAGGTCATTTCAAAAATAAAATCAATAGGAGCATTTGGGCACTTACTTTTTTAAATTTGGCTGAACATCAAAAATTTATTAAAATTTAAAAATGATCAAATTTAAAAAAATTAAATTTCTTTTTGAAAATTCATCGAAGATTGAAAGTTTATAAAAATTTGAAAATTGCCAAATTTTTAATCATTTTGAAAATTCATCGAACATGGAAAATTTATTAAAATTTACAAAATTTTGAAAAATTCGTCAACCTTTGAAAATCGATTGTTTGATATTAAAAAAATAGTTAGATTATTTTATTTTATTTTTTTTATTTTATTTTATTTTTAAATGATTAAAAGATAAAAGTTTGTGAAAATAAGCTAAATTAAAAATTTTCAAAAAATTTTCAACTTATCTAAGTAGGTACCAATAAAATTCGAAAAAAAAAAGAATTTTCATTATTTTAAAAAAATCCAAAAAATTGTTATTTTTTTATAGTTATTCAAAAACTGCCCTTAAAATAAGGTAAATGCCAGAACAGGAGATCTTCTGAAATACTCGATCGTTCCTTAAAAAATATTCTAACAATTTCAAATCATTTTTTAGAGCTTCATCACAACAGTATAATTTTATCGACGTTAAAATGTATGTAAATTCCAACGAGGACTTGGAAAAAAGAATATACGCGTATAAAAATACGTTTTAAAAACGCTTTCTCGAAACACGAAAATAACGTCAAAAGTCACCCATTGCGGTGCATTAATGGTTAATAACATACTACATCCCGGCAACAATATCGATCTGTATTCATCATACAAATACGAATATGAGGATGGTGAAAAAAATTATAAGTTATTAACAAAAATAGATAGGTAAGGTAAGGTAAGGTAAGGTACTTATGTTAAAATTCAGTCATTTCATAATATACCAATGATACTGTTGAATGGGGGGGGGGGGGAATAAGAAAATAATTATTACCTAAATAGGTTAGGTAAAAGGTACCGATAATTAAAATCAGTATTTAATTTACCGAATAAGAATTTCAACAAAAAATCATTATTGGTGTCAAATAAAAAAAAAAAAAATGAATAAAAATGTGAAAAATTCATAAAGCCATCATAAAAATATTGAAAAATTATTTCAATTTCATAAAAATAATAATAATATCCAACTTTTAATAAAATTAAAATTCAATTTTGAAAAATATTAGAAAACAATTTTTCAATAAGGATTCGTAAAAGTTCCCAGTACCTATTGATTTTCTTTATTGAAAAATGAAAAAAAATCTTCAAATAAACGAGTTAAAAATATTAAACTGTTATTTTTTCGGAGCAGCTGCTCGTTTGAATTACCTCTCAAACATCCCCTGGCCCTCAACCGTTTACTTCCAGGTAAGAAGAGAGAAATAGCAACGATAAATGCCACAAACAGAACAGCTGCTTTACACTCTACTGGAGGCATGTACTTATCTATTGGAATGAATGAATGAAGGAATTAATATTAAAAGAAGGGGCAAAAACTTACTGTAATTCTGGTATACATTTGTCTTCTTCGTTGGTTCTACAGACGTGTTTAAAATGATCGTATATCTTCGAGCAATTAGCATCAGTTTTACAAATTGAGTGAGCATGGGTACATGAAACCAACGAATCGATCGGATATGGATCTTTTTCTGTAAACAAAAGTCATAATAAACATTACAATTGAGTACAAGAATTATTTTTAGATGGGTACTTAATAATAAATTAATAATGCTGTCTTTCATACCTATCTAGTTTACTAAAAAAAAAATTAAAACATAGGATCGATTTTTTTTTCTTAGGCATGTCCTCACGTCGTCATGTGTATTTTATCAGAACTTTTTTTCTCTCAACTAACATTTATTTTATTCAAAATTGGAGGGGAGGGAGGGGTTTAATCGAAATTTTTGTGATAACCAAAATTATTTCCAAAACTTCAAGCTACAACTTTTGTTTGAAAATTTTTTTAATTGGATCCCTTTCTCCACCATTTTTTGATAATTCAAGTTTCTACGTCGCAAAATTGGAGGGGAGGAAAAGGCCTGACCAAAAATTTTGTAATAACTAAAATTATTTCTAGGACCTTAATCTACAACTTTTGTTTGAAATTTTTTTCAATTAAACCCCTTCACCAATTTTGAAAAAGTATCACCTGATGTCTTGTAAAATCGGAAGAGAGGGAGAGATCTAATCAAAATTTTTATAATAATTAAAATTATTTTCAAGATCTTTATCTACAACTTTTATCAGAAATTTTTTTCAATTGGTCCCTTTCTCCCTCACTCCTTCAATTTTTAATTAGTATTTTCGGAGTATTATGCAAAATCGATGAGGAGGTAGGGGTCCAATTGAAAAAATTTTCAAACAAATGTTGTAGCTCGAAGTCCTAGGAATAATTTTGGTTATAATAAAAATTTCGATTAAACCCTTCCCTCTCCTCCAATTTTGAATAAAATAAATGTCAATTGAAAAAAATATTATTGTAAGTCCAGTTGAAATACACGTGACTAAGAAAAAAAAAGGTTCAATTGAAAAAAATTTCGAAAAAAAGTTGTAGCTAGTCTTAGAAATAATTTAGACTATTACAAAAATTTCGATTGGACCCCTCCCTCCCCTCCAATTTTGAATAAAATAATTGCTAATTGAAAGAAACATTTCAAGTCAAGATAAAAAAATACACAATCCTGACTAAAAAAAATAAATAAATAAATAAACGATCTACATACGTATAAACACAATGAATTAACTGACACCGGTGAAAAAAAAATCATCAAACATCACACAATCACACAAAAACCACGTGTTCTCCTGGAAAACACACGATCTCGACCAGCGAACATTAATCACTTCGTTCACCGGCTCGTTTTCAAGCAGCCCGGCTAGCTCAGTCGGTAGAGCATGAGACTCTTAATCTCAGGGTCGTGGGTTCGAGCCCCACGTTGGGCGAGGTTTTTGCCAAAAATTTTTTTCATTTGAAATTCACTCAATCCATCCACTTTAACCCCTAGACAACGTCTCCAATTGAAAAAAGTTTTTCCCGAATAAAAAACAGCCATATCTTATCATTCATTTGATTTCACGTGAATTACACAAACTGACCAGGAGACCAGGACCGAGCGCGAATGTAAATCTCGATCACGATAAATCGTACAATTTAAGTTTGGGCTACGCAGGCGTATCAATTTTAATTACAGTTTCTACATATTCACCGCCATCGGTTATGTTCGCGTGATTCGATGCATTTATAAGCAAAGTAATAAAAAAAATTATATCTGCGATAAGGCTATGATATTATTTAGAGAAACATACCACGACCCGTGGAGTCGGTTTGAGAAAACAAAATTAGTAAATTTTATTGCACAGCAACGACACGACCGACGTCGTATATACGTATTATGCGAGTAATTTTATTTCAACCTATAGAAGAAACAATTTAGCACTTTCTTCCCCTTTAGGAAATTCGAATAATGATTTAGTAAGGTTAAAATTGTATGAAACGTGCACGTTATTTTCTATGAGTTGGTGTAGAGAAGTATACGATAGAATAAAAGCTGACTTACCTCGTCGTTGCGCGAAAAGGCACGGATGGTCAAATAAAAAAGTACGAAAGCTGTTACATTTCTGGTCTAATTGAGGTTCTCGACATAGGCAGGTAGGATTGAAAAAAGGAAACGTCTGGAGTGTTTTCAGCGCCGCTTGACATTTAGTTACGGTTACAGTTGAACATGACACTGAAACATAGAACATAACCGCGACGTTAGTTTTAATCGAGAGCTGAAAATAAGATATGAAACTTATATGTCACAAGAGCACCAATAGGTATTTCGTGTTTTACTTGTCAATTACAAAATATGTTTTACACAATTTTCACGATTGCGCCATTTTTACAGTTTGCTTAATTTAGCTGATTGGCACAAATTACAAGATTAATAGTTTTTATTTTTATTTTGCAAAATTTTTGTTAATTACAAGATTTACAAAAATTTTATATTCTGCACAATTTTCATGATTTGCTCAATTTATATTAATTAAAATATTAACAAAAGTTCACAATTTATCTTATTTATGCAAATTTCAAAATTTACAAAACTTCATAATTTACACAATTTTTACAGTTTGCAAAATTTATCCAGTTTACAAAAACATTAGATAGTTAGATATAAATTACGCAGTAATTACAATTTGCGCATTTTGTCTATAATTTCACACGGATTTGCAAAATTCATGCATTTTACATCAATTATATTTTATGGATTTATAAAAGGTTTTGTTCCACACAATTTTTATGATTTGCAAAATTTACCAGTTTCAAGATTTAAATTTTCAAAATAATTTACTCAATTTTCATAATTTGCACAATTAGCATTGATTAAGAGATTTTCGCAAATTCATAATTTACACAATTTTTATAATTTGCACGATTCATCCATTTTGCACAATTCGTCCAATTCATTCCAGTTTCAAGATTAAAAATTTTAAAATAATTTAGGTACTCAATTTTCATAATTTGCACAATTCCCGTGTAGCAATTGTCGACATCGACATTTATGTCGACAAAATTCAGACACATTTTTTTCTCGGTTAACGATGAATTAAAAATGATATTTGAGATTTAAAGTAATGTTCTATGTTAAACATAACTGTTCAATCAAAATTTTTGAATTTTTCTCAGTATTTTCCTATAATTTAGAAAACGTTGTTTTTCTACATAGACAAGTCGATGTAAAAATCGATACTCGATAAACGCATCGACATTTATGTCGACAATTTCTGCCAATTAAATTTACAAATTTTATATCTAAAAAGAACTAAAAACAATTAATAAGAACATTTTAAGCTCAGGAATAAATAATTTTTGAAAGAATCACAAAATTTTCTTATTTTTCAAAGTTTTGAATAATACAACGACTTGTCGAGTTATTGTCGACATAATTGTCGATGGTCGAATAATGCATCGACTTCACTGTCGACAGTGTCGACCAGAGGAATTTTAAGTCGAGATAGTGTCGATGTGATTGTCGAGGGTCGAATAATGCATCGACTTAACTGTCGACAGTCTTGACCAGAGGAATTTTAAGTCGAGTTAATGTCGATCTAATTGTCGACGGTCGAATAATGCATCGACTTGACTGTCGACGTCTTGAGGGTGATTGTGATACTCGCAGATAAAGTGTGTTGTGAATTAGTACATAAGGTCTAAGAATCATCTCTATGTTAGTTGGACACTCGCATGTGTCCAGCTACAAAGGTGGCCTCAATGCCGCATATTTGACAAAAAATGTCGAAATGTTGGCTTGAACACTATTTTTGGTGTAATTTTAATATATACTTATATTGAATATTTGAACTTAGCATATTTTTCAAAATCTCACCATTGCAAATGTCGATGTGGATGTCGATGTAAATGTCGACACATCGAAATTGGTCACTTTTCGATGTGTCGACATTTATATCGAAATTAGCATCGACGTTGCTACACGGGTTAGCATTGATCAAGAGATTTACGCAAATTCATAATTTACACAATTTGCACAATTCATCCATTTTACATGAATTTATGGATTTATAAAAAATTTTGTTTAACACAATTTTTATGATTTGCATAATTCACCCAATTCCCACCAGTTTCAAGATGTAAAATTTTCAAATCATTTACTCAATTTTTAATTCGCACAATTAGCATTGATTAAGAAATTTACAAGAATTCATAATTCCAATTCACACCAATTTAAAGAGTGACACCAATTTTTTGTTTGATACAATTTTTTAATTTGTGCAATTCATTCACTACAAGCCAATTTCCAGATGAGTTTTTTGTTATACATAATTTTCATGATTGAGTAATTTGATAGGAAGATCACAAGATTTACAAAAAATTATAATTTTAATTTATACAAAATATGTCACGATTTGGACAATTTTACACACATTACTTCAATTTCCGAATTGAATTATTTTTTTCATTTACCTACACTGCTTTTACAATTTGTGTACTAATTTACACAATTTTCACAAATTGAAATACCCACCCCACTTTCCCCAGTTTCAAGATTTTCAAGAAATTTTTGTTTCACAAAAATCATATGATTTGCACAATCCCATTCGATTATAAAATTTAGAAAAAATTTATAATTTATAAAATTTTCAGTATTTACACAATCAAGTCGATCACAAGATATTATATGTAAAAATTCATAAATTGCACAATTTACTCAATTTACACCAGTTCTAAGATTTAATTTCTGGCTTTGTACAAGTTTTATAATTTGCACAAATTTATGTATTTGTAAATAAATCACAAGATTTACAAAAAATTCACGATTTACACAATTTTTATGATTTGAGCAATTTACTCAATTTAACCCACAAAATTTGCAAAAAATTCATAATTTAAGCAATTTTTATAATTTGGCTAATTTACCTACTCAATTTATGCAATTTTATAAATTTAAAAACTTTTCATGATTTAAGCTTCCAAGTTTCCCTTAATTTCAACTTTCAAGTCTTGCGCAATTTTAACGATTTTTAAAATTCACATAAGTTAATTTGCACAGTTAACATCAATTTTAAAATTTTCAAGGTACTCATAATTTTTATGATTTGTGCAATTTACTTCGATCACACGATTTGCAAAAATAATAATAATAATTTTTTTACACAATGTTCTTGATTTGCGCAATTTTTATAAATTATTCAATTTTCATAATTTACAAAAATTTCATTATTTGAGTGGCTTTCGTCCATTACAAGATCATTCTTGAAGGTGCTGAATCCATTTTTTGTGTTATTTTGATACAAGATCCAAGAGAGCTACCGGGGGGGGGGGGGGGGGGGGGTAACCAAAACTTGAAATTACCAAAACTTTCATGTGGGGTATGAAAATCTAGGTTTTCTTACCTTCCAAATCTGTTTTTGATATTACTTTCGAAAAATTCTCAATAGGAGCCCCAGGAGGAGAAGACCAAATTCAACTCGGCGCCTCGCGCCTCAGGGGGCTTCGCGTTCGTCCCCCCCCCCCTGGTTGGCTCTACTTCCACACTACTTTTGAAAGTATGAAACATAGTATATGCTTTTACTCCGTGACAAAATGTCTAAAAGTCATCAAAATTAATTTCCATGGAAATTTTAAAATCAAAAAATTCTAATAAAAAAAATAAATAAAGGTTGAGAATGCCTGATAAAAAGTCTAAAAGTCATAAATTTTTTTTTTTAAATTCCAAGTTTCAGAATGTCTGACAAAATGTCTAAAAGTCATAAAATTTATAAAAAATAAAATAAACTAAAAATCACGAGTATTAATTTCCATGAAAATTTAAAAATCTAAAAAGTATAATAAATAAAAAAATTAATAAGTTTCAGAATGTCTGACAAAATGTCTAAAAGTCATAAAATTTATTTAAATATTTAAAAAAAAAACATTCACTATGTGGCGAAATGTCCAAAAGTCACGAATATTAATTTCCATGGAAATTTAAAAATCTAAAAAGTCTACTTAATAAAAATAAAAAAAATTTCAAGTTTCAGAATGTCTGACAAAATATCAAAAAGTTGTAAAATTTCTAAAAAAAAAATTCCAAGTTTCAGAATGTCTGACAAAATGTCTAGAAAATGTCTAAAAGTCATAAAATAGAAGTTTCAAAATGTCTTGAAGTCATCTTTCTAAAAAAATTTCAGTTTCAAAATGTCTGAAAGTCATCTTTCTAAAAAAATTTCCAAGTTTCAGAATGTCTGACAAAATGTCTAGAAAATGTCTAAAAGTTATAAAATTTCAAAAAAATTTACAAGTTTCAAAATGTCTGACATAATGTCTAAAAAATCGAATTTATTAAAAAAATTTAAAGTTTTTTTATGTCATCCAAACCTAACCTAATGTAACCTAACCTAACCCAATTTGGTGTCGGATTTTGCTCTCGGATTTTTGGGTCGGATTTTCCTGTCGTTTTTTTCCATTTTGGTCATCGTAAAAGCATATACTATGCTAAATTAACGAAAATTTTATGTGGGGTATGGAAATCTATGTTTTCTTACCTCCCAAATTCGTTTTTTATATTACTTATTACTTTTGAAAAATTCTGAATAGGAGCCCCAGTGGGAGGAGCCAAAATTCAAAAGTACCAAAAATTTCATGTGGGGTATGAAAATCTAGGTTTTCTTACCTCCCAAATTCGTTTTTTATATTAGTTTTGAAAAATTTTCAATAGGGGCCCAGCAGGGGGTGTTAAAATTCAAAATTACCAAAAATTTCATGTGGGTATGAAAATCTAGGTTTTCTTACCTCCTAAATCCGTTTTTGATATTACTTTTGAAAATTTTTCAACAAGATTTCAAGGGGGAGGGGACAAAATTTAAAATTACCAAAAATTTCATGTTGAGTGTGACATTAATCTGAGGTTTTTCAACTCACAAATCCGTTTCTGGTGTCACTTTTGATCGAATTAAATATTGCGGTAGCTCAAAAGGTCATTATACGATGACAGATAGAAAAAAATTTGAACAAATAAGTAAGAAAGTTTGAAAAATCACGTTTTTGGGAAATAGTAAAAATGCATTAAAATGTAGAAAATAATCCCTCTTCTTTTTCAGAATTTTTATAGGGATTATTTTCTATGATTTCTAGGGAATTTTTGTCAAGTACATAATTCACAGAAACGTGTTATTAAAAAAAAAAGAAGCATTATCCAAGATTGATTGAAAATTTCCAACAGAAAAGAACCATAGGAACAATACAATTGGAATCTTGAAACAAAAATCATTTCAAAATTCAATTATGAAAATTAACTCCATTTGGAAACTAAAGCAAATGGATCAGATCAGAATCTCTGTGTGAAATGACCGTCCTACTACACACATCTCCAAACCACATCTATCGATAAACCAAACAACCGAAGAATACAACAGTCCCCATAGTGCGATCCTTTTTCAATGCAAAAAAAAAAAAAAATTAACGAATCGAAAAAATAAAGACTGGGAGAAAGTTTGTACCACGAAATGCGACTATACGTAGTTGCGGAAGAGAAAAAAAAAGAACACGAGAAATTCCTCTCTACTCGATTGACTCTCAAGAATTTATCGAAATTTACATTTCGTTTTACGAATAATTCCAATGTACTGGTACGTATCGGTAAAGGCTTCATAGACCAGCTGAGGAGAGTCACAGGGGGTTTGCAACAGCAACGCAACGCTACAGAAACGTAGTGAAATTCGTTTCGTTTTGTCTTATTCACTGGTTGACTGAACTCGTATAGGGTTATCGAGACAGCGAGAGAGAGTCGAGAGAAAAATACGCTCTAGCGGTGACATTTGCGGAAAATTCAGCGAAAATAAGAATTTTCCATTTTCTAGATGAAAGTTAAAAAATAAACTGCAAAGGGAAAATCAATTTGCCACGTTGATATGGTATTTTACCGAGGTGAATTTCGCTTCGCAGGTACACGAGTCTCTCTGAGCATAGGCTTACATTATTGTAATGACGTATTACTCGGCTTACGACGAAACGGTGTAGCTTTAGCTAGGGTTACGCAGAGTGATAATAAGATAAGGACGAAGAAGATGGCAGGCGCATCTACACGATATTTCATCCTTAAGCTAACAAAGTGTTGAAGTGGAATCACTATACTCGCTATTGTAGCAATGTAGCACCCATTAACACTCGGTCTATGAATAATTAATGCCCTGGTAGGTATTGCGGCCACATATGTGTGCTGGTGTGTAGTCTACTAAGGGCCAACTACGTATAGGTACCCCTCAGTGCGACATTTTCGCTCCAACGAGAAAGGCCGGACGCAATTCGCAATCGCATACCGCACTTTCTGCTCGCAATTAAAGCAATAAACGTAGCACATACGACAAATATTTTCGTCATTAAAATTCGTTACGCCAGACGCCTTTACGACTAATTATACCATCAGAGCCCATTGATCTGGCTCGCTGAAATAATTCGCAAACGGATTTCATTTACAAGTCGCAGTCGCACTCGCATGATATAAACTCGTAACATAAAACAAGCCGCAGCAATTTACTTAAACTTTGAACAAAATATACTAAACGATGACCTTGTGTACTAAAACAAAACCTTCATCCAAACTCTTCGTATAATTAAATTTAGCCCTTCTACGAATTTTTTTTTTCACAAGCCCATCTTCATCGTTATATGAGCTCATGGAACAGAACATGTAGGCATTTGCAAAATTATAGGTAGGTACCCAGTACCTTCTCGTATCCTATAATCGAACAGCTTCAAAATTTTCGCTCATTCGCTAAATTAAGTCGTTTTTGCGAGTGTTTTTTTTTTTTGGACGGTTATTAATCGACATTGTGCGTGATGTAATTGCGAAATATATGGACACGTTAATGTTACCCAAGCACGAGTCAAATGGTACAAAAAATCTCATCGAAAGACTTAGATTTATTTAATCCGAGTGGAGCAAAGGGCGATTGATTTCATGATTTCATAGAGTACGTTCAGTGCACGCATGATTGGTGCGATAGGAAAAGAAAAGGAAAGGGAAACGATATGAATTAGTCAATTTTTGACTTTGATTAAAAAGATTTTCAAATGTTTGGGGTTTGGAGCATTCCCACGAATTTTTAAACTCCTAAAAATAAAGATACAACATTTTAGGCAGAGAACACAACTATCAAAATTCTGGTTGCTCAATCAAGTTTTTCGTAATTTTTTGAAAATTCGAAGACAAAAAATTTTTGGGCCCCATTTTACATAATTTTTTTATTTTACTAAACAAACAAAATAATGCTTCTTCACAAAAAAAAAGTGGTTCTCAAAGGAATTAAAAAAAATTAAATGTAAAGGAATTGACTAAATTAAAAAAAAAAAATCAACAAAACTTCCAAGAAATTATTCCCTGGACAGAATTTTTAACACAAGAAAAGTGAAAAAAAAAATTACCAACATTTGAAAAATGAATTTTTTTACCTACTGAATTTTTAAAAAAAATCGTTCTCAAAGGAATTCAATTTTTTTTTATAATATTATAATGGAATTGAATAAAAGTAAAAAAAAAAATCAATAAAACTTGTTCCTGGACAAAAATGAACAACCCGAGCAGCACACTCGACAAATTATCGAAATGAAAAATCGACAGAATATCGAATTCGATAAAGTGTCGCGTTAGTTCCGCCTAAATCGTGAAATTATCTTTCGATATATAGATAGATTATCGACGAATTATAGTTAGCAAAAATCTCGAGATTATAGTAAGATATTTTATCGATAACCTATCTATAATATCGAAAGATAATTTCACGATTTAGGCGGAACTAACGCGACACTTTATCGAATTCGATATTCTGTCGATTTTTTATTCCGATTTTTCGTCGTTTACTAGCTTTTTTCTATAATTAAAAATCATTAATTAGCATAATTAATTCATTAAACTATGCCTAAACACATTATTCATCAGAAAAAGTCCAAAAAAATTATAAAAATTCTGCCACCCACGGGACTTGAACCACCGACCTCCTGCATGGTATTCCCCCTACCTTAACCACTATGCCATACCTGTTCTTTGAATAACTAGCAATAAAACGTTTATAATAGGCAGTTTAGTACTTCCAGACGTGTTGGACTTGGAAAAATTTTCACCAATTTTTAAAATTTGGAAACAATTTCAAATATCGTCACAAAATCATTGAAAAATCAATTCGACAAATTTCAGATTATTTGTCGATAATATAGTTTCAAATATCGCCACAAAATCGTTGAAAAATCGAATTCGAGGATTTTCATATTACGTGTCGATAATATAGTTTCAAATATCGTCACAAAATCGTTAGAAAATCGAATTCGAGAAATTGCACATTATGTGTCGATAATATAGTTTCAAATATCTTTACAAAATCGGTAAAAAATCGGATTCGATAAATTTAATATAATCTGTCGATAATATAGTTTCAAATATCTTTACAAAATCGGTAAAATATCGAAGTCGAGAAATTTCATATAATCTGTCGATAATATAGTTTTAAATATCTTTACAAAATCGTTAAAAAATCGAATTCGATAAATTTAATATTCTGTGTCGATAATGTAGTTTCAAAATATCTGCACAAAATCGGTGGAAAATCGAATTCGATAAATTTAATATTCTTTGTCGATAGTATCGTTGACGAATATCGTCATAAAATCTTAATAATATCGTGAGATTATCTATAGATTTTCAAACGTTTTTTTATCGATACGTTTCATCTTCCGATATTATCGATCGAGTGTGCCGCTCGGGAAATTGAAAAAAAATTGAAAATTTTTCAATTTAAAAAAAGTTGAAAAATTCTTTCATTCAGAATTAAAAAAAAAAAAAAAAAAAAAAAAAAAACGTTTTTTACTGAATTTCAAAAAAATGGTTCTCAAAGAAATTTAAAAAAATTTTAAATGAAAAAGAATTGTCTGAATTTTAAAATAAAAAAACAACTACTTTACAAAAAAATTGCAAAAATTTTTGAGAAATGAAATTTTAAATTGAAGGGAAATTTAAGAACTTTTCAAAAAAAAATTCTTTGCTGAATTTCCAAAAAAAAAATAATAAAAAAAAAATAAAAAATGTTTCTCAAAGGAATTTGAAAACTTTCTGAATAAAAAGATGTTGCTAAAAAGAAATTTTCAAAAAAATGTTTTTGACGAAATTTCAAAAAAAAAAAAAAAAAATCTCGCAGAAATTTTAATAAATCAGAAATTGAAGAAAGGTTGAAAAAAAATGTTTAGCCGAAAATCAATTTCTTTCTTGATTTTTTTTCCAGTTTTGTTGAGAAGAAAATTTTAAAATTCACTTTAAAATTATATGGTTCTGTGGTCGCGATGTTTACATTGAGTTGAGATCAAGTTTTACTGCTCGAATGATATAAAATTTAGAATTTTTCATTTTTTTGTTATGAAATACTTGAGCCCCAAAGAAATTTTGTTATTTTACTTTGAGAGCCACATGAAGTGAGGGCGGAATGCAGATGAGTCTCGTAAAAAAAATCCGGGTCCAAGAAATGTGTCCCTCTTGCCTCCGTCGCGCCGGGCCTGATAATTTTTTTCGGGATAAAGTTAACCTAAAATCATAAATTTGAACTTGGGATATGATCAACACAAAATTGGGCTAGGGTCAATATAAATTTGGAACAATGCTCACAAAGAATAATTTTTTAGAAAAAAATAACAAAATATTTTTTTCAGAAAAGCACAAGTTAAAAAAATTGAACTAAATTTACCTATCAAATTCATTTTTTTTTCAATTTTTGCCAAATCCATTTTCAAATAGGTAAATTCCCTCAATTATAAAAAATTTTAATGGTATATTAACCAAAAAAAAAAAAAAAAAAAAAAAAAAAAAAAATGAAAAAAATTCACAAATGTGGTCAAACTTTCCTCACTGTTCATTTTTTCATGGGGCTATTTTTTCAAATTCGACATTTTTTTTCTAATTATGAAAGAACATTTCTTCGATGCGAATAATTTTTTAGGAAAAAAATTATCAAACAGGTAAGTATAGGTAAATTTAAAAATTACAAAATTTTCAAAAAAAGCACAATGTTAAAAAAAATTGAAAAAATTCGAATTGAATTATGAAATATCTTTTTTTTTTAAATTTTTGAAAGGTTCGTCAACATGTATAATAGATATTTTTTTATATTTTCAAAGACATTCCTTAAGGGGGGGGGGGCATAAAAATGTGTTGAATGCATAGCGTTGACAAACGGAATTTTCTAAGACCTATGCATGACGTCATTTTGATTTTTCATCTACGAAGTTTTGAAGAAAAATTGGAAACTAATTTCATCTTGTTTTTTTTTTTTACAAAAAAAAAATAATTTTTGATTTTTGAAAAATAAAATGCATGGAGTTTTCAAAAAAAGAAAATTATATTCATTTCGCATTTTGATGATGTCATTTTGTAGAAATTATTGATAGATTTTTTGGAAAATGAAAAATTTTTAGTGTCAAAATTGAAGAAAAAAACGATTCTTGCTTAATGCCCCGTTTCCAGAAAAACTATGCAACTCACAAAACTTTTTCTTGGAATGTTTTTTATTCAGTAGAGTCTGGTCTGTAGTCTGACGAGAGAGTTTTGGAAAATTCCTACTTTCCCTCCGATTTTATCAAACTTTCTCATAATTTTCATCAAAGTTTTCCGATCAATTCGAAAGAAATCGTCGGCAAATTAAAATTTTGCAAAACCCTCTGGTCAGAAAATGAATATAATTTTCCTTTTTTTAAAAACTCCATGCATTTTATTTTTCAAAAATCAAAAATCAATTTTTTTGTAAAAAAAAAAGCAAGATGAAATAAGTTTCTAATTTTTCTTCAAAACTTCATAGATGAAAAATCAAAATGACGTCATGCATAGGTCTTAGAAAATTCCGCTTGTCAACGCTATGCATTCAACAATTTTTTTATGCCCCCCCCCCCCCTAAAATTATAAAAAATTGTTATGAGAATAATTTTTTTTTCAAATTTCAGATGAAATTTATCAGAAAATAACAACGTAAAAAAGTTTACAAATTTTACTAAAATTTTCCTCAACAGTCAATCCTACAACTTACCAAACGCGAAATCTGAGCTTTATCTAGCAACACATATAACTTGTCAAACTCCTTTCGACTTTACCACCAACAAAACAAACTAAAATTAATAAAAAACCCAGTAATGAACCAGGAAATTAAACGTTAAACGAGGAAAGAGCGAGAAATCTGTGTAGGAAAAAAAAATCATCCTATATCTTCATTCAAACACACTTTACGTTTTACAACAAAGTAACAAACGTTATACCATTTTAGAATCGCGTACAACTACGGATACGATGTACATACGTTTATAACTCTACTATGTAATTTATCTTGATCCACAATCTAAACAAAATCTTATGAAAACTTTTCTGCTTTGTTTACGTTTCGCTGGCAGACATCAGATGCCAGAAACAAACTAAAAGCTCGGCATACACTACGATGGCGCACTCGTTGAAAAAACAAAGAATATGAGGCGAAATTCTAAAACCACAACCAATTTATTATTTTTATATACGCGGTTAACGGTTACGTTATGTTGTTTATAACAAATTCTCAATGGCAATTGATTACACCGAGCAACATTGTTGGAAGTAGGATTACGGAAATGATGTGTTTTTTCTCTATATCTCTGGAGCGAGAGTGTGGAAAAAAACCTATGTCAAAGTACTCGAGATGAAACTCGAAAATCATTTTCGAAGTTAACGTTCTTGCGAGAAAGAAAGAGAGAGAAAAAAATAGAAGGAAATCCGAAGAGTATAAAGATGATGGTAATTGCATTATAAGGTTAGTCTCTTTGGGAGTTGATTTGTTACTCTGTGGCTGGCTGGATAGAAAGGTATATTTTTGGCGTGATATCGAGACGATTAGTTTCACTATATTGTCACGAAGGATTTGTGGAGAGAATACGAGTACAACGTAACGTATATTTATTAGTAACGAGAATATCGAACCGTCGACGACGCACAACGTCGACCTTAGAAAGTAACGTAAAGATTTAAAGAAGAGTTCTAAAGAAGAAGGAGCTCTTTCGCTTTTGAGGTACACTTTGGTGCGTTTAATAATTTCAATGTTTGGATTCGCGTTCGTGGCGATATGGGTTAAGAAAATGTGGCTTAGAGGGTATCTTTCGTACGAGTAGTATGAGCTCATTTGTATGCCGCAGTTTGACTGTATCATTAGGATAAAGAAGTCGTTTTCTTTACAGTAACTTTTCCTCTGTAGGTCTCGAGAGTTGAACATTTACAACTGTTGGGTATTTTTTTCCGACTGTTTTTTTTATCTCTAAAAAGTTACAAATTTTGCATGTAGAAAAACAGCATCCTATACGTGATCTCGTTAAATGGTACTTTAAGCCAGGGTAATTATCAAAATGATCTTTGGGTGGGTGTTTTTTTGAAAATTTTTGAAATTAAGAATTGGTGCCTCAGGATTTTTCCCTTTATAATCCAAAACTACTTGTACATTCTCAGAAATTTTTTCAGATTTTTAAAATAAAATTAACTAGTGTAAAAAGAGCTTCAAATTTTAATAATTATTTTCCAAGTTGAAAACTGATTTTCCCCCCACAAAATTACCATAATTATTATACTTACTCAAATTTTAGAATTAAGAAATGGGCCTCCTCTATTTGTGAAGATGGGCAAAAAAATGAAAAATTCTGCAATATAATATAATTAATATCGAGTTGAAATATGTCCGCACCTTCATTTTGGACCCCCAGGTCGTCTGGAAGAAGGGTGTGGGTTCCCAAAACCCGTATAAAAAAAACCTAATGGTTACCATAAAAAAAAAACCAATGGTTTTTTCGCCACCATTAGTAGTGGTAATTGCAAATGTCACCACTACTATTACCATTACCATTGGTAATTTTCAAAAAACTACCCCATGTAATAAACATGTTTTTTGCATTAAAAAGGGTGTAAAATGTTAGGATTCTTGTTTAAATGCTCTCCTTGATACAAAATAAAAACAACCAAACTCCCCAAAAAAAATTCGGCTGAAAAAATTTTGCGCCAACTGCAGGATTCAAACCCATGTCCTCATACACCACCATACTTTCATTCCATCACTCTAACCACTACACCACCCTGACTGTTGATTTTAGTGGTATTATAAGTCTATTTATGCACTTTTTGCTACTCTGAACTTAGTTAAATTTTGTAATATTAAAGTATAATTATTTTTGTAGTAATAATTTAAACTAGTATTTTTCAAAATGTATACTTTCTACTGATTTACTTTTCGATGACGGTTTTCGGAGCCTCTGAATTTGATTATCGAACTTAATTTTACCTCCGACCCCAAATTGGGCCCATAGAAGGGGGAGTCAATTTTGAAAATTTCAAAATTCACAATATTGGTATCGAAATGTAGGTTTTTGAGGTCGCTGAATTCGATTTTCGATTTTAAATTTATCTCCGACCCCAAATTGGGCTTCTAGAAGGAGGGTCAATTTTGAAAATTTCAAAATTTATAACATTGGTCCGAAATGTAGGTTTTTGAGGTCGCTGAATTCGATTTTCGAACTTAAATTCATCTCCGACCCCAAATTGGGCGTCTAGAAGGAGGGTCAATTTTGAAAATTTCAAAATTTACAACATTGGTATCAAAATGTAGATTTTCGAGGTCGCAGAATTCCATTATATATGGAACTTAAATTTACCCCAACCACGAAATGAGTCTCTATGAGGGTGGTCACTTTTGAAAATTTCAAAATTCACAACGTGAATATCAAAATGTAGGTTTTTGAGGCCGCTGAATTCGATTTTTGAAGTTATTAAATTTACCTACCACCACAAATTCGGCCTCTAGGAGGGGTCAATTTTTAAATTTTCAAAATTTACAACATTGGTATCAAAATGGAGGTTGCTGAATTCGATTTTAAAATTTGAATTTTTCAACGACAAAAAGAGTTGAATAGAAATATAAACAAAAATTCGAAGTAATTAATCCATAACTACTAGTTCCTGAATGGAAATACTACTCATTTTTTTGAGTGAGGTTTATCTGCGAGTATCAAAAGATGCTAGTTACTATTAGTTACTAATAGTTACTATTAATCACCAATAGTAACCATGTGATTGTAAGTGTAACCATAAAATATTTTGATGGTTACTATTCATCTTCGATTGTAACCATATTAAAATACTTATGGTTACCATTCATCTTCAATTGTAACCATGAAATTACTTATGGTTACTATTAATCACCATTAAAATTGTAATGTTTACTATTGGTTACCAATGGTATTTTATGGTAACCATTCATCTTCAATTGTAACCATGAAATTACTTATGGTTACCATTCATCTTCAATTGTAACCATGAAACTACTTATGGTTACTATTAATCACCATTAAAATTGTAATGTTTACTATTGGTTACCAATGGTATTTTATGGTAACCATTAGTTTTTTTTTATACGGGAATGGCGTCAATCGTGAATTTTAAAAAAAAATTGGGAAAATTGAGAAAATGAACGAAATTGATCCAAATATGGGTTGATGGTGTATTTAGATATTTTTGAAGATAACTTGAGGAAAAAAATTTTTTGTATCAAAAATGGCCGTTTCAATTAAGAACGCTTTAAATGTGATAACAATAGTTTTATGGACTGTAGAGAAGGCCACCATCTCGAAAAGTCCAAAAAAGAGGGGCGACTTCAAGGTTTCAAAGTTAATTTCAATATCATTTTTATGATCTGAAAAATCTGAAAAAATCCATCCATTTTGCAAAAACAAGAAAAAATATTGAATTTCGCAAAAAATGTTGAGAACATGAAATTTTTGAAAAAATTCCTACTGGGAGAAATGGGGACCAATTTTTCTTTTCTTTTTTCTCCATGTACCTTTTTTGAAAAAAATTGTTCTTAAATAATTGGAAAAAGATTTTTTAAAAAAGCAGTCGATTTCATAATTTTTGTCATTTAAGCATTTCGTTTTCTAAAAATTATTCATGTCAAAGAAATGTTTTTTTTTTCGAAATTTCAAAAAAAATTTAGAAAAAAAAGTGAAATTTTCGAAAAAAATCTCACTAATTTTTTTTATTATTTTGTAGAATTTCTGAGGAAAAAAACAATAAATTTCTCTTTCTACTTTTTTTTTTTTTTTTTTTTTTTTTTTTAATTAAAAAAAAGGTTGATCTCATAATTTTTGTCATTTATTTCGTTTTCTAAAATAATACCAGGGCTGTTAACCGGTTAACTAACCTTAACCAAAAACCGGAATTAACCGGGGAAAAAACCGAAAAAAAACCGTAACCGTAACCAGAATTCGTATAAGTCAAATTTTTGAAAAACTCTAACCGTTATTTTTAACCGATATTCTGAAATTTAATAACCGCAAACCTTAACCTCAACCGGAAAAATTTCAAAAAATTCAGGTTAAAATTGCGGGTTTTTACTTATTTATTGGTTATTGATGTGTATAACTGTATACATTTCTTATTTTTTTGGAGTTTGAATTTAATACCTTGAGAAAAACTCATTCTCAAATGAAAAAAAAAACAAAAAAAACAATCATGCCAATCATAAATCATAATCAATACTTCAAGTTCAATCAAAATAAAAACTCAGGGAATGAGAGATTAAAATTTACCATTTTATTACAAAAATATCGAAACAAAAAATTTGAAAATTAAAATTTACTTCGCTTGTGAAAAAAATTATTGTTGAAAAATAGAAAAAACCCGGAAAAACTTAACCGTAACCGTAACCGCAATTAACCGGAAATTTTTTTTTTAACCGTTAACCTGAACCTTTAACCTTAACCCCAAAATGGAAAAACCGTAAACCGTAACTGTAACCTTAATTTTAATCCTTTGAAAAATTTCTAACCTTAATCTTGAACCGAAATTTTTTTCATTACGGTTAACAGCCCTGAATAATACCTACTATTCGTGTCAAAGAATTTTTTTTTTTTTGAAAACTTCAAAAGTTTTGTAGAAAAAAGTGATGAATTCGGAAAAATAAAAATTTCAAGAACGAAATTTTCGTTTTTCTAATTTATGGAATTTCTAAAAACTAATCTCTGTTCATTTTTGTCATTCATTTCGTTTTATAAAAATTATTCGTGTCAAAGAAATGTTTTTTTCCTAAGTAGAGTGAAAAGTAAATTTTTGGCAAAAAAAAAAATTCAAGAACGAAATCTCGAAAGAAAATTCTCAATGTTTTTTTTTCTTTTTAATTTATGGAAATTATAAAAAAAAGAAATTCACAAATTTTTTAAACCTTAAAGATAAAATTTTTGAAGATGTTACGATTTGATAATTTGGTTCAAACCTTTTCTACTTCTACTTTTTTTGAAAAATGTAGCGTTAATTTTAAATTTATTCGGAATTTTTTTTTATTACCCAATTTTTATTTCAAAAAATTATCGGCATCAAAGAAAAAAAATCAACTAAAAAAAAAAAGTTGTCGAATTTGGAAAAAACAATCAAGATAGAAGATTTAGGAGAAAATGACATACCTATAATTACCTACAATAGCGGGAAATTATGGTATATATTTTTTTTTTTTACTTGCACTGTTCTTTTTTAATATCATCTTTGAAAAAAATTATTCTGATTGCAATTCAAGGATTTTCTTTGAAAACAGAAAAAAATATAATATGTTGACGAACTTGGCAAAAATTAAAAAAAAAAAAAAAATATATAGGATTTGATAAGTCAGTTTGAATTTTTCAATTTTTCAACTTGTATTTTAAAATTTATTCTGTTTTCGTTTTTCCATAGGTATAATTTGTGTACCTACATACCGAAAAAAATTTAAGAAAAAAACTGATTACCTTTTGAGGGGAATTTTGATAAATTTTCTTACTTGTTCATTTTTGATAAATTCCTTCTCATTTATTTTTTTTAAAAATATTTTTTGTTACACTTTTTTCAATTCAAAGAATTTTTCTAAAAACACAAAAAAAAATTGATAAATGGCAAAAATTTTCTGAAAAAAAAGAATCCGATAATTTGGTTCAAATTTTTTATTTTTTATTTTTATTTTGAAAAAGGTATCTACTTTTTTGAAAACTTTTATTATTTTTATTTCTCCCGTACTTTTTGTCATTATTCATTTCGTTTCTAAATTATTCGTACGTAACCTGAAATTTTTCGGAGGTTTGAAAAATTATGTGAAAAAAATTTAAAAATTATACCTAGCACTTATCAAATTTTGCAAAAAAAAAAGTTAAAATTATTTTTATTTATTTCTTTTTTGAAGAATTTTGGTCTTGCTGGATTGAAAAAAAAATGTTTACCTAATAAATATTGTCATTCATTTCTTTCTTTCTTAAATCATTTGGAATAAAAAAAAAAGTTATTTTTCTTCAAAAATTGAAAAAATTTTGTTAGAAGAAAAAAAAATTGTCAAAAAAAATATATTTTGAGAACATGATTTTCAAAAAATGGCAATTAAGAAAACTTTGGTCAATTTTTTGAATTTTTTTGTGCTTTGTTCCAGTCATGTCGGTTGATTTAATTTTAAAACAAAAAAAATACCAACATCTAACTATATCTATTTAGGTCAAAAAAATAATAAAATAATTTAAGGAATTTTTGTTAAAAGTCAAAAAGAAATATCAGCGAGGTTGAAAAAAAATAAAAAATTAATTGCAGGGATAAAATTTTTGAAAAAAAATTATACCTATTACTCAAGAATTTTGATTTAGATTTTTTCAATTTTTTTTATTTTGTATTTTTTTGAAGAAAAAAAATTTCCTTAAGAAATGAAATCGTCCAATAATCATTATCATATCATTAAGTTTTCTAAAAAATTATTCGTACGTATCAAAGAACTTTGAAAAAAAAAATCTGAAAAAAGTCAAAATATATTTACAAACTTTTACAAAAAAAAAAAATTAAAAACAAATTTCAAAATTGTTGAAAAAATCGATGTTGCGAGAAGTTTGGTCTTTTCTCCTCATTTTGTATTGATAACAAAGTTGGTCCCGTAATTTTTGTGTTGTTTCTTAAAAATTATATTCGTATGTATCAGGTATCGAAAAATGTTTTCCATAGATTTAAAAAAGTTGCCAAAAAAGTGAGAGAAAATATATTGACGACTTTGGCAAAAAAATTTCAAGAGTAAAATTCCCTACAAACAATGTCTGTTACCTAAGAGAACTTTTTTAAGTTACGTGTATTCTCATGAACAAATTTTTTTTAGAAAAATTTTCTCTCATTCCTTCTCCCTTGAAAAAAAAAAATACAAACTTGGCAACAAAATATAAAACAAATTCCACTATAAGAAAAAAGCCAATACTTGTCAATTTCTCCTTGACGTAGCAATAGACGGTAAAATTTGGCTAATAATACAGCACCGACTTGACGGAAGAGGCTTAATATACCACAGCAAATATACGTCTTCTGCGAGCTGATAAAATTTAATTATAAATTGTCGACAAAACTCAGAGCACAAGAAGGCAGGACGAGCAGGCAAAGATTACAGCCTCGTCGTGTCGCAAGTTTTCACCGCAGATAAAATTAAATAAAAGCTGAAACCTTATAACATGTGCTTGACACGACAAAAGGGTGTTTTCAGAATTCAGATAAGACGACAACGTCGACGAATGAGGCTTTGCAAAACTCACTCGACTCTTTGGAAGGCTGAGAAAAAATCCTACGAATCGAGTGATGAGGCGGCGCTCAAATAGCGAGCTTGGAAGATGAAATGCGAAAGGAAACCCCGCAGAAAGTATTTTTGATTACGAACTAGGTTTTTGGAAAATTGGCAAAATGATAGACGAATCGAGGAGTAGTTACCAAACAAAGTTAAATAAGTTTCGAGTTCACCGTTGGGAAAGTACACTATATATAAGTATACGAGTATATAGTCAAGGTCTAATTCACCGATGCAGTCGGTTATGCTTTGCGGGTACTACATAAACGACCTTTGGGTATTTTAAAAGCAGTTGATAGTTATACATGGAACGATATGTTGTCTACGATTTTTTTTTGCCTCATTTTGCAATGGGCTTTGTTGGCACGTGCGGTGCGACAGTGTCGAGTTGCCCTTGGACGCAGTTGCATGCGAAAGAAGAGTTTAATTAGCTTCGGGTAGGTTGCCAGGTTGGAAAGTTTTTCTCTTTCTATGGATTAGCTTCAAAGGTATAGAAAAGTTTACAACAAATCGAAAGAATCGTCTAACTGGGTATAACTGCAGATTTATCCCCTCCCGCCATTCTCTGGGATAGTTTCTCCTTTATGAGGATTTTTTTTATTTTTTCTGGAAAGATTCGAGCCGAATAATACTCGAAATGAAATCTGAAAAACGTTGCTCAAATACTAATGGTGCTTTTAAAAAATCCATTTGCTATTTCTACCTTTTGAATCTGTCCATCCGAGTCTGCCCCCTCCTGATAATTCTATGGCACGTCTATGATAATTTAACATAACACATACTGCAATCCAACGACCCATTAGGAAGGCACACGAGGCGATGTACTAAAATAAGCTTGATTCGAGCTGGCGAATTTTCTTTGTGAGTTGACACGTATTAATGATGGCTTTAGAGTCGTACTCGGTTTAGGTGTACGATATGAGTAGACGACAAGTTAACACGTATTCAAACGTGTATTCAGCAAAAGCCTTGGAAAAAAAAAATATCCGGCGGTATTCACGATTCGCGAGACTCGACGCGACGGAAAAAACTCGTTTTTTTAGGATACAAAACCGGAAGTAGAATTCGCAAACTGTATTCTATATTTATATGTTTTCGCATCGTCGTGAAATTTGCACCGATATGAAATTTCTTTTTATTAAAATTCCCCTTTTTTTTCGCCCACCAGACTTGAGGTATCTTTTTATACCTCATGTCACACGTAATCGCACAAATCAAATGCTCGTAGATCGTTCCAGACTTTGATTGAGGGTAGAAGGCCTTTTGGAGACCCCGGAAATGAAAACGAATCGATTCCCTGTGCTGGCTTTCACAAAAGTGAACATTTTCCACACGCTATGCTAGATGACAATTTGGTTGGCCGAAGTAGTCAAGTTGTACGAATCGTTGCGATGCGATGGTAAATTGAACTTGGCATCGAGTAGCTCGTAGCGAAAATGTTTTCGATATAAGAGACAGACTAGATGCGATTCTTTGTTCTAATTTTCCATAACACGTGATGAATTACCTTCGTAGTCTGGTCTAGGTCAACTTGATCATCAATTTTTTTTTTTTTTTTTTTTGCACAGGACTGATTTATTTGTGGGTTTCTCGCAGGGTCGTTAGAGTGTTCGTTGTTTCAAAAATTGGTCAAGTTTCTGAGATTGATATCCTTAGATTTTTTATTTGTGTCTCATTAAAAAAAAAAAAAAAAGGTTACCCGAGCGGCACACTCGATCGATAATATCGGAAGATGTAACGTATCGATAAAAAATCGTTTGAAAATCTATAGATGTTCTCACGATATTATAAAGATTTATCGGTACAACTTCATAGGCAAAAAATCTAAAAACTATCGAATTCGATATTATTAAGATTTTATGACGATATTCGTCAACGATACTATCGACAAAGAATATTAAATTTATCGATTCCGATTTTCCACCGATTTTGTGCAGATATTTGAAACTACATTATCGAAAAAGAATATTAAATTTATCGAATTCGATTTTTTAACGATTTTGTAAAGATATTTAAAACTATATTATCGAAAGATTATATGAAATTTCTCGACTTCGATATTTAACCGATTTTTTGACGACATTTGAAACTATATTATCGACAGATTATATTAAATTTATCGAATCCGATTTTTTACCGATTTTGTAAAGATATTTGAAACTATATTATCGACACATAATATGCAATTTCTCGAATTCGATTTTCTAACGATTGCGTGAAGATATTTGAAACTATATTATCGACAAGTAATATGAAATTTCTCGATTTCGATTTTTTAACGATTTTGTGAAGATATTTAAAACTTTATTATCGACACGTAATCTGAAATTTCTCGAATTCGATTTTTAAACGATTTTATGACGATATTTGAAACTATATTATCGACACGTAATATGAAATTCCTCGAATTCGATTTTTCAACGATTTTGTGGCGATATTTGAAACTACATTATCGACAAATAATCTGAAATTTGTCGAACGATTTTTCAACGATTTTGTGACGATATTTAAAATTATTTCCAAATTGGTGAAAATTTTTCTAAGTCCAACACGTTTGGAAGTACTAAACTGCCTATTATAAGCGTTTTATTGCTAATTCCTCAACGATAAGGTATGGCATAGTGGTTAAAGAAGAGGATTACCATGCAGGAGGTAGATGGTTCAAGCCCCACGGGTGGCAGATTTTTTATAATTTTTTTTTGACTTTTTCTGAAATGATCCTCTTACCGTAACATGAATAATGTGTTTAGGCAAAGTTTAATGTATTAATTATGCTAATTAATGATTTTTAATTATAGAAAAAACTAGTAAAAGACAAAAAATCGGAATAAAAAATCGATAAAAAATCGACAGAATATCGAATTCGATAAAGTGTCGCGAAAGTTCCGCCTAAATCGTGAAATTATCTTTCGATATTATAGATAGATTATCGATAAAATATCTTACTATAATCTCGAAATTTTTATTAACTATAATTCGTCGATAATCTATCTATATATCGAAAGATAATTTCACGATTTATGCGGAACTAACGCGACACTTTATCGAATTCGATATTCTGTCGATTTTTTATTTCGATAATTTGTCGAGTGTGCTGCTCGGGTAATAATAAAATAGAAGAAAAAAATTGAAAACATGTTTTTAAAATGACAATTTTTTTAATTTCTCGTTATTCTATATAATATGTAGGTTATCATGTACTCTTCAAAAAAATACGAGTACGATTCATCTGAAGGAGGTAGAAGACAGAATTTGAAAAATCACAATTTCACCTTTTCATTCAAAATCACAATATTTCTCAAAATTTTTGCATTCGCCTCGCTCTCGGGCACAATAGGTATTACACTTCATTTTGTGTGAAAATTTTGAAAATAATGTGAAAAATAACACCGAATTTAGTGGGGCTGGAAATTTTAAATAAATTTGTGTTGGTATTTTCAGTGATTCTACTTTCGGGTGGGGGGGGGGGGGTGTGGGGGGGTCTTCAATTTGTTACTATGGTTTCAAGTGGAGTACAAGTCTTTTATTTTCATTCTAAATTTTAGGTCAGACCAAAACAGAATTCTGTTTGCAACAATAAGTTTCATTTTTATTTTTTTTTAAAGTAAAGGAGAAATCAATTTTTTGGAATTTTTTTTTCAGTTTTTTTAGAAATGTAAGTTGGAAAACTCTAATCTTTGGAATAAAATTTTGATTTTTTTCGTGATTTGGGACCACAAAAAAATGGAATCTATAATTATATTTCATTTTGATTTTTTTTGAAGTAAAAGAATTCCTGCTTTTTACACTTAATAAAAAAAAAATCATAAAAAAAAAATTCTGGAAAAATTTTCAATTTTTTTTTAAATAAATAATTTTTCATTTTTTTGAAATGTTTTTTCCCCATCTCTTCAACATTTCTTTAGAATACCTATAAAATTATTTCTCAAAGTTTTCTAGAAAAATATCTCAGAATTTTTTCTGAGTATAAATTATATAAAATAAGGCTGTATACAGGGTGTCCGGTGAGTGGTGTGCCAAACTTGAAATTTGGATATAACCGAGTACCACTAACAAAAATGTTCATGTACACATGGCGCCTATCTCGATTTTGAAGTGGCAATGGTGTACAAATTTTTTCGAATTTTGTGAAAACAATGCACGAACCAGGTGAAACTTTTTAAAAGGAACAAAAATAGTTATGTCAAAAATTTGCCTATCTTTGAAAATGAAGGCGCTACGAAGCTTTGAAAATTGATGTTTTCGAAATTCAAGGCTCCGTAGCGCCTTAATTTTCAAAGATAGGCAAAATTTTCACATGACGTTTTTTGCTTCTCTCAAAAAGTTGCACCTGTTTCATGTATTTTTTGAACAAATTTCGCAAATTTTCACGTGCCACTTATGCACCGTTGCAAATTGAGGTAGGCAATATTTTTGAAAGGGATTTTGCGTTGCTATGACTCCTTCAATTTCAAAGATAGGCAATCCAATGTGATTACAACTTTTATTGTTTTTTCGAAGAGCTATCCACTGCCGGTGTCGACATTTTTTTAAACGCAGTGTTGCCAATCGATTTTGCTAGGTAAAATGTCGATTTTCAAACCATTGTAGCTCCTTCATTTTCAAACTTAGGCAATATGTGTACATAAACTTTTTTGTTAGTCGTACTCGGTTATATATAAATTTCAAGTTTGGCACACCACTCACCGGACACCCTGTATATATATTTTTTTTTTCAAAAAAATTATTCGCATCGAAGAAATTAGGCAAGTACCTAAAAATAAAATGTTCAACTTATTAGGTATTGACATTGAAGTAAGTTTTGGTCAAATTTATGAATTTTTTTACTTTGTTCTTTTTTCATAAATTCTATTTTATTCTCATTAAAATTCTTTATAATTCAAAAAAATGTATATTGATGAACCTAACACAAAAAAAAAAATTAAAATAAGATTTGATAAAATTTAGTTTTAATTTTTTCACTTTGTGCTTTTCAGAAAATTTAAAATTTTTTTTCAAGTTTATTCTTTTTCAATAAATTCCATCTTTAGGTATTCTTTTTAAATATATTCTCACTACAATTTTTTTTAATTCGAAAAATTTCTTTGAAAATTTTAAAAAAAATGAAAATTTTGGAAAAAATTAATAAGGGGAGTATTGATATCTAATTTGACTTAAATTCATCCAGAAGTTTTTGTCATTCATTTCGCTTCTAAAATTTTTTTCGTAATATGAAAAAATGGAGCTTGATAATTTAATTCGATTTTTTAAAATTTTTTCAATTTGTGCTTTTTTGAAAAATTTTGTTATTTAATCGATAATTTGTTAATAAAAAATTATTCACATAGGAAAAATGTTCTTTCATTGTAAAAAGAAAATTACGTAAGTAAAAATAAAATGATGTCGAATTGGACAAAAAAGAAGAAGTTTCAAGAAAAAATTACTATTATCTATATAAGGAAAGTTTTGGTCAAATGTAAAAAATTTTTAGTTACTTTGGTTTTTTTTTTGATAAATTCCATCTTTAATTTTTTCAAAATATTCTCATTACAATTATTATTATTTTTTTTAATTCAAGGATTTCACTAGAAAATACCAACAAAAAAATTGACAAATTTGACACAAAAAATAATTTAAAAAGATACCTAGTTTTGGAATATTTTTTCACTCAAATTTTTTCATTCTTTACCTTCATCTTGTTACTACTTTTTTGAAAATTTTCATTATTTTCAAATTCAACCAGTACTTAATTTTTATTATTCATTTTGTTTCCAGAAATTTTTTCGTAACTTAAAATTTTTTGGAGATTTGGAAAATTTGGTTTTTAATTTTTTCATCGATCTCTTCTCCCTTTTTGTTTTTAAATAAAAAAAGTTAAAATCAAAAAAATATTCTCATCAAAAATGTTTTCAATTTTGCGGAATATTTGTGAAAAATCAAAGAAAAGTATTGACGAGCTTTGAAAAAAATTTTAGTTCAAGATTTTTTTTTTGTTGGAGATACTTTTAAAAATGACAAACTTGACTACAAAAAAAAAGAAAGAAAAAGAAAGGGATTTGATATCTAGAATTTGACTCAGATTAAAAAAAAAATTTTAACGTTGTATACTTAGTTACTTAAGTAGGTACTTTTTTGAAAAATTTGATTATTTTTAAATTTACCTATTCAGTAATTTTCATCTATAATTTCGTTTCCAAAAAATTATTCGTAATTAACCTGAAATTTTTCGGAGATTTGGAAAATTTTCTGGAAAATAAAAATTATATGGAGGAATTTTGCAGAAAAAAAAATGGTTTCAAATTTCTTTATCTCATTTTTTATCGAAGACTTTTGTCATTAGATTGGAAAAAAGTTTATTTAATAGATAAGTATTGTAATTCATTTTTTTAATCATTTGGAATAAAGAAAATCTTTTTTCAAAACATTGAAAAATTTTGTTTAGAAAAAAATTTACGTAAAAAATGGGATTCCGAGATCATAATTTTCAAAAAAAAAATGCTATTGAGAAAACTTTGGTCAACTTTTTAAATTTTTTAGGCTAGACTGATTTCCAATTTGGTTGATTTAATTTTAAAATTTTAAAAACATTTATCCGTATCAAAAAATTTTCAATTTGAGAAATTTTTGTAAAAAGTCAAAGAAAAGTATTGGTGGGCTTGGGAAAAAAAAATTAAAAACAAATTGCAAGGATTAAATTTTTAAAGAAGAAGAAAAAAATTTACTTAAGAACTTGGGTTAGATTTTTTCAATTTTTTTTTACTATGTACTTTTTTGAAAAATTTCCTTCTTAAAAAACAAAAATCATTTCTTGATCTTTACCATTCATTTAATTTTCTAAAAATTATTCGTAGGTATGAAACAAAGGGACTGTCCGGGTAAGATGGTGAAAAGTGCCTCGTCACCGATTGGGACGAAACTCACCCCAAATGTTGGTATTGATGTAAAACTACCCCAAAAAATTTTTTAGATCCCTACCCCCACCACTACCCGAGAAAAATGGCCGTATATGACGAAAATTCAATATTTTCTGTACGGGGAGGGGGTAATCCAAATTTTTTGAAATTTTCACAGAAAATAGTGTCTGTGCAGGTGTATGCGTGAGAATTTTTTCAAAAAAATTTTCTCGAATTTTCCGGATTTTCCAGGGGGTTGAAATTTTCAAAAATTCATATTAAAAAAATGGGGAGGGGGGTATGTGCTGAAATTTTTTTCAAAACTGTGTTATACTCTCAAGTATAACATATATTTTACTCGGGTCCCAAAAATCGGTACAACATGGTCAAAAAAAGGAAAAACATGTAAATACCGCGTTTTTCTTCATTTTTTCGCCATATTTAGATGTTCAAGGTCAAATTTTGGAAAAAATCAGAATTTTGTGTAATGTACCCGTAAAAGATACCAAAACGAGGTACTAAGCTAACAATATCTAAATACTAGCCGTAGGGCCCGTGGAACATGGACCCTGCTTGTTTTGAGCACTTATAGGGTGGTCTTTTTTTATACTTATTTGTGAAAATTTTTTTTTGAAATTTTGAGCGGGCCCCCCCCTAGATTGGTTCCATTCCATGAGAAAATAACCCACAAAAAATTTTAGCTTGGTCGGTCCACCCCACCCCCACCTATCGCAGGAGAATTATTTGAAGAATGGTGGTCGAGCGCGCGAGCCAAGAACTTTTCCACGGCAGTTCGCCGTAACGCGTCATGTAATCTCTCGGGCTCGAATTGACTTTTAATTCACATTTTTGTTTATCTCCTAAAAGTGATTTAAATATCGAAATTTGCAAGATCCGTATGTAGATATAAGTTATCGAGGTCGCTGAATTCAATTTTCGAACTTATATTCACTTTTGACCCCAAAATGCGCCCCTGAGTGGAGGTTCAATTTTGATAAAGTCGAAATTTACAATATTGGTATCAAAATATAGGTTTTCGGGGGCGCTGAATTCGATTTTAAAACTCAAATTCACATTTGACCTTCGAATTGAGCTCTTGAGAGGGAGTTCGATTTCGATAATTTTAAAATTTGCACTGCAATCTTATACCTGTACTTCAATTTTAAACTTATAAAAATTGAACCACCCTGGGGATTTATTAAGGGGCCAAAAGTGAAATTGAGTTTTAAAATCGAATTCAGCGCCCCCGAAAACCTATATTTTGATACCAATATTGTAAATGTCGAAATTGTAAAAATTGAACCCCCCTCAGCGGCGCATTTTGAGGTCAAAAGTGAATTTTAGTTCCACAATCGAATTCAGCGACCTCGATAACCTATATTTTGATACCAATATTGTAAATGTCGAAATTGTAAAAATTGAACCCCCCTCAGCGACGCATTTTGGGGTCAAAAGTGAATTTTAGTTCCAAAATCGAATTTAGCGCCCTCGATAACCTATATTTTGATACCAATATTGTAAATGTCGAAATTGTAAAAATTGAACCCCCCTCAGCGACGCATTTTGGGGTCAAATGTGAATTTTAGTTCCAAAATCGAATTCAGCGCCCTCGATATCTTTTACGAGTACATTACACAAAATTCTGATTTTTTCCAAAATTTTGACCTTGAACATCTAAAATATGGCGAAAAAATGAAGAAAAACGCGGTATTTACATGTTTTTCCTTTTTTTGACCATGTTGCACCGATTTTTGGGACCCGAGTAAAATATATGTTATACTTGAGAGTATAACACAGTTTTGAAAAAAATTTCAGCACATACCCCCCTCCCCATTTTTTATATGAATTTTTGAAAATTTTAACCCCCTGGAAAATCCGGAAAATTCGAGAAAATTTTTTTGAAAAAATTCTCACGCATACACCTGCACAGACACTATTTTCTGTGAAAATTTCAAAAAATTTGGATTACCCCCTCCCCGTACAGAAAATATTGAATTTTCGTCATATACGGCCATTTTTCTCGAGTAGTGATGGGGGTAGGGATCTAAAAAATTTTTTGGGGTAGTTTTACATCAATACCAACATTTGGGGTGAGTTTCGTCCCAATCGGTGACGAGGCACTTTTCACCATCTTACCCGGACAGTCCCTTTGGTCATAATTATTTAAAATAAATAAACCACGTACAAAATCAAACCACAACTTGTAAAAGCAAACTCCCCAAAGACAAAGAGTATCAAACTCGCCTATAACCAACCTCGATAAAAATGTTCGCCCCTATCAACACCTGTACTTATCCTATACTACATTTTACACCTTGAACTCCCATCGAGCCTAAAGTTTACCCATCAACGTTGGTATTTTAAAACCAAAAACGTAACCCCCTCTCGACACATAATTTCATTCGCATTAAAACCACCATTGGCCTGCTAAACGATCGAAATTTTCTGAACACCTTGCGACGACGAGCCCCAGCACACATAACATAAACAACCCTGCGGAGTAATGTTTCTTTTAAAATAACATAATTTTCAAAATAACGTCTTTCGTATTTAGTCTTGGGTGAGGTTTTTTTTGTGCTTTTTCAAATAAAAATATATATATATATATATATTTATATATATAGGTGTCTAAATCGGCGTATTATATTACCTCGGATGGTGCTAAAGTTTACCACATTTATCTTGAAAATTGCCACGAGCGGCTACCATTTTTCCTATTAAATTCTTTATTTCGACTCTTAAACATTGTTAAGTATCGACGTTAGCGAATACCATGCACGTATTTCAACTTTGAAAATAAACCACCGTATACATATAATATGGTCAAACCTTTTGAATAATTTATTAGCCCGCGGCTTAGCTAGATACCTACACCGCACTATGTATACAGTTAACCCGTATGTACATGTGTAGCCTACCAGAATATATCGAGGATATTTAATTATCTCAATTAGTTGGTGTAATATGTATAGACACGGAATTACTAAATTGCTAGCGAATTGATAAAATTAACACGTACCGACTTCGGATCCGCACAAACGATCTACGATATCTAACGTTGGACCACACATTGGATCATCGATGCAGACCTGCTTCGCCATGATACAATTTAACGTCACAATACCCGAATCGTTCACTTCTATAAAATCTGCAAAAAAAAATCAAAACGTAAAATTAAATTAATAAGTTGAAATAAAAATAAAGAACCAACATTGCCTGAACTGAATTTTGAAAAATTAATTTACTCTTTTCTTTCCATAAACCTCGATTTTACATCATCATGCGTTATACTCTATCTCGAAGAAAACCTACATACTTGATTATCTTGCAACTTTAATAAAAAAAAAAAAACTTCAACAATTGATTCTTCGAATAAAAGTAATTTTACAGTCAGAAATTCGTCATAACACGTGAATAAAAGATTATACTACGCCATTGCCAGAATACAACTACCTATTCGTCTCTAAAAGAGAAAAAAATCTTTATAGTCTCAACCGGGATATAATTTGGTTTCACTTTTAATCCACTATTTAGTATACGCATCACAGTATTTAAAATTTTATTCCTTTTCCTGCGTTTTTTTTTTTTTTTTGGAAACCGCTCAAGCGACACAACGTGCGACGTGAACCAAAAAAATACGACAAAAGAATACTACAAAGTTTCTGATTGTTTTATAAAAGTTTTCCAGTTTTTTTCCTTTTTTTTTTCAAAATGTATATTTTTTTGTTCCCTTTTTAGAAAACTACCTTTTCAACTAGCAAATGTTCTAAGCGATCTTACCTGCTTTGTACTGCCTATGTTGTATGCGTTAGTAATAAGTGTATAGGAGGGAGGTACCTATCATGTTCTTGCGAAGGGGTTCTCATTAACCTTTAATCCCTAAGGTAAGTATACGATTTTTTTTCTGAAATTATTTATCTAGGTATTTAAAAAAATAAGTAGATATATTTTTATCCATTTAAAAGAGAAAAATATGTTTGAAATTTTTAAGCAGACGTTAACAGGTAAGTAAGTACATAATGAACAGAGCCGGTGCGAGGGGGGGTTTGGGGGGTGGAACACCCCCAGTGATTTTCCATTCGGCAAATTTTCGAAAAAATTTCGACAAATTCGGCAAACTTTTGACAAATTAAATTAGGTATGTTTACAAAATTTGGTAAAGTTTTGAATTTCAAATATGTAAATTTTTTAGAAATTCTAAATCACAAATTCGGTAAATTTTTGAGAAATTCCGAATCATAAATTCGATAAATTTTAGAGAAATTCCGACTCACAAATTCGGTAAATTTCTGAAAAGAATTTTCGCCCTCGCTTCGCTCGGGCAATGTACTTCTGTTACTTCATCTTTCTCTCAGAATCAGAATAGGAATCAAAAATCAGCGCATTTGAATTGTTATAACTTATAACGTAAAAAAATGAACATGATCTTTTTGAAAATATTAAAAATTATGTTTAAAGTGCATTATTTTTAATTAAAAATTCCAATTTTTTCAAAATTTTACGCCCTCGCTTCGCTCGGGCAACGTATCACTTTTTCATCTTTTAAAAAACCAGAAATTATTGTACGTTTTCAAAATTTCTGCAAAAAAAAAGTCCATCTTTTCTTTTAGAAGTGCAATTTTTTCAAAAAATTCAGCGTAGGGGTCTACTTCCCACTGTTGTACCTATTAATTATCATTCGGCATTTTGAAAATTTTCATTCGGCATTTTCGATCTACACCCCCAAAAAAATTTGCTCAAACCGTCTCTGATAATGAATTTAATACCTGATTTTCAGATATCCAAAAAAATGAGAATTTTGAAAAAGAATTATTTAGAATTAGATTTTTTTAAATAAAAAAATAATCAGATATTTTAGAAAAAAATCATTTAAAAATCTTTGATGTTTTTCATTTTTTATTTATTATTATTTTTTTATATTGCTACCTACCTAAATGAAAAATTTTAATTTGAGTAAATTGATTTTGCAATTTTTGAATATAGAAAAATTATCACACTTTAAAAAACTTCATTGGAATTGCAAAAAATGAACGAAAAGAAATTAATCGTTTTCTTTTTTTGGATAAAAATAAAAATGTAAAAACATTTTAAAAAACCACGCTTTTATTTAAAGTTGGTCACTTTGTAAAATGTTATTCATAGGGAAAGAGTAATGCCTTAAAAAACAAAAAATAAAATTTACTTGAATACAAAAATGTGTCATGAAAATTTTTTTTTCAAAAATTTTAATGATGAAAATCGTGGTGGGGCGTTAATCGAAAAGGTATTCGTTTGCTCCTCGCACACCCCACCAAGCTTTTCATCATTAAAATTTTTGAAAAAAAAATTTTCATGACACATTTTTGTATTCAAGTAAATTTTATTTTTTGTTTTTTAAGGCATTACTCTTTCCCTATGAATAACATTTTACAAAGTGACCAACTTTAAATAAAAGCGCGGTTTTTTAAAATTTTTTTACATTTTTATTCAACTCTTTTTGTCGTTGAAAATATTTTATTTGAAAATTTTCAAAATTGAACCCCCTCATAGGGGTCCAATTTGGGGTCAAGGGTAAATTTAAGTCCGAAAATCGAATTCAGCGGCCTCGAAAACCTACATTTCGATACCAATGTTGTGATTTTCTGAAATTTTCAAAACTGAACCCCCTCATAGGGCTCAATTTGGGGTCGGGGGTAAATTTGAGTTCGAAAATCGAATTCAGTTACCTCAAAAACCAACATTTTGATATCAATGTTGTGAATTTTGAAATTTTCAAAATGGAACCCCCTCATAGGGGCTCAATTTGGAGTCGGGGGTAAATTTGAGTTCAAAAATCGAATTCAGCGACCTCGAAAACCTACATTTCGATACCAATGTTGTGATTTTCTGAAATTTTCAAAATTGAACCCCCTCATATGGGCTCAATTTGGGGTCGGGGGTAAATTTGAGTTCGAAAATCAAATTCAGCGACCTTGAAAACCCCTAAGGTGAGCACTATGTTCTTTCAATTCCAGTAAAATATTAAATGAGAGAGGATTGGTTGAAAACATACTTTTGGTTCCATGAGACATACATACATACAAACAAACAAACAAACAAACAAACATACATACCAAGCTAATAAAAGCGTGGTAAAAATTAAACAAAATTTTAGAATGAAAAAATCGAACAATTTTTTAAAATGGAAAAATAAACAATTTTTTGAAATGAAACAAATAAAACATTTTTTTAGAATGAAAAATTAAACAATCAGTAAGAATGAAAAATCGATCAATTTTTTAGAATGAAAAAATTTAGAAAATTTATAGAATGAAAGAATTAAAAAAATTTTCAGAATTAAAAAAATCTGAGAATTTTTAGAATGAAAAAATTCAAGATTTTTTTTATAATGAAAAAATAGACCAAGAATGAAAAAATCAAACAATTTTTTAGAACGAAAAAATTTAGAAAATTTCTAGAATGAATAAACAAAGAATTTTTAGAATGGAATCATTCCAGATTTTTTTTAGAATGAGAAAATTCAAGATTTTTCAAGAATGAAAACATCGAACAAGAATGAAAAAATTGAACAATTTTTTAGAAAGAAAAAAAAATGAATTTTTTAGAATGAAAAAAAATGATGAATTTTTAGAATGAAAAAATTGAACAATTTTTCAGAATGGAAAATCAAACAATATTTTAGAATAAAAAAAATTAAGAAATTTCTAAAATGAAAAATTTAGGATTTTTTTGGTATAAAAAAATTGAAAAAGAATGGGGAAAAAAATCAAACAATTTTCTAGAATGAAAAAATTCAAGATTTTTTTGGAATAAAAAAATTGAACAAGAATGAAAAAAAAAATCAAACAATTTTTCAGAATGAAAATACTTTAGGAAATTTCTAAAATGAAAAAAATTTGAGAATTTTTCATAATAAAAAATTGCAGAATTTTTTAGGATGAAAAAATATGAGAATTTTTAAATTTAAAAAAAAAAAATATTTACTTACCTACCTAGGTAATAATAATATATTCCAGAATGAAAAATTGAACAATTTTTTTTTGGAATGAATAAATCTAGAAAATTTCTAAAATTAAAAAATTGAAATTCAAGAATTTTTCAGGATGAGAAAATATGAGTAATTTTAGAATGAAAAAAATCAAACAATTTTTTACAAATAAAAAAACTGAAAAAATTTTAGAATGAAAAAATTTAAGAATTTTCCAAATTGCAAAAATTTAGAAAATTTCTAGAATGAAAAAAATTGAGAACTTTTTCAAATGAAAAGAAAATAAGATTTTTTTAAAGATAAAAATAAAATCCAACAATTTTTCAGAATGAAAAAGTACAAGAATTTTTTTGAATGAAAAATCTAAAAAATTGGAATGAATAATACCCGAATGAGAAAATTTGAAAAATTTTTAGAATGAAAAAATTCAAGAATTTTTCAGGATGAACAAGTTGAACAATTTTTTAGAATACCTGAAAGGAATTCATGCTCACTTGTTCGTACTAGAGAGTTATTAAACTTTGTCATTAAAACTGGAATAAAAACGATGATGGTTTTTCAAAATGAAAAAAATGAATAATTTTTCGAAATGGAAACATTCAATGAGGTTTTTGGAATGAAGAAAATGAGTTAAAAAAACTCGATTATTTTTCGGAACAAAAAAACTGATTGAAATATTTGACCTTCATCGCTATGAAATTCTTCTAGAAGATTAAAGATTAAAAAACACTGCAGAAGTTCAGAGACTTCAGAAAACTTCGAAAATCCTTTAACCTTCTGAAATCACATTATACCGAACTATCTTTTCACCGAATCATCAATAATTGATTATGTACGTAGGTAACTGAATTATCACTCAAATAAAATATTTTTCCTCGTCCCTTTTCTCTCAGCAACCCCCACAACCCTCTAAAGAAATCCTCGTTCTTCGTTTCGCGGTCAAATTAAACGAGTAAAATATTCAAAATAGAAATGAAAAAACCTCAGAACCTTAACGAGTTGAATTTATAGGAAAATTCTCGCGAAAAAAATAGTAGGTAAGAAAAAAAAACAGAGGCAACCGAAATGTGGCATTTTTATGTAATGTACCAGGTACATATGCAATTTTCGTATTTTCTTTGTGATAACATTTGCACCCCATAAAACAGATTACTTCAACAATCCGATTACGTTTCCTAACAATAACTACGTATCCTTTACTCGGGCTCGTATTCTTGCGAACGAAATACAATTGTAAAGTCAACCGTAGAAAAGGTAAAAAAGAAAAAAAGGTAGGTATCTTATAAAGATGACGATCATTTTTCAAAATTATTTCTTCTCGTTTTAAACGTGTTTTTTTTCCTCTACGGTTCGTGAGATTTCCACAATCTATAGGCTGCTACTGGACTCTCGGATACCAGCATAACCACACAATTAATAATCCGTTTCACAAAAAAAAAAAAAAAACTCAAAGGTTGCCGAGTGAGATTGAAAAAGAAAAAAATACATAGGTTTCGTTACTATAATTGTACACGCACTTGGTATATTATAAAAGGTCTATTTTATTTATTTTTTTGGTAAAAAAGCTTTTGAAAACTATTGGCGAATTTTTGTATACCTACGTACCTGGCTGGCTATAGATCTACGTAGAAGAATAGCGAGCACGAGGACGCATTTGTTGCGATATAATGAAAGAGAGAACTTGGGTGTAACGAATTCGGTCAAGTCGCCAATTTACTCGACGTATCCGCACTGCTGGTTTTAACGACTCTATTCGACATTTTATTGAATCACGACTCGGTCGAGTTTAAATTGAAGATACCGTCAGATTTACGAGTGCTACTATGCCAGCGTATTCTCGTATAGAAAAACAGCGATGAAAAAAAATATAACTAATATGGAAATACCTTTTGACAAAATGGAATTTCTCTTAGAGCGGACATAGGGATATGGTTTTTAGTCTGCGACTAATTATCTTCTTCCGCAATAATACTTCTTCTTAAAAACTAGCTAGGTAATAGGTATCTATGCTGGTACATATTTCGAATTTCTAAGGACGTTAATAATGATAAATGGCGTTTAACAACATTTTACATTAATACCTTTCATGTGGTTTATACCTTCTACAATAATTTCCCTCTTTGCGGTTACCACTTCCGCATATCTCATTGGCTCGCCAGCATCAAAGAATAATCCGACTAAATTACCCCTTTCTTAAGTTTTACCTCCATACTTCGACTCGGGTCTCCGCTATCGATGGGGTGGGTACTGCGCCAGGAGTACAAATTTCGACATTTATCTGCTAAACTTTTACACATACATTTTACATTCGACTTGTTTTATATATATATTACACGTAATTATACCTACCTACTATGCTTAGTTTATGTCGTGAGTAAAATTTACGCAGAACTGGGAGATCTGAACTGATGCGGAAATCTTGGGAAGAATTTTGCTTTCCGAGGTACCTACATAATTTGTTCGATTGGAAATTTGTAGTATGGTTCAAGTTTTATCCAAGAATATAAAGTACGTACCATAAATTAATTTGAAAATAATTAATTTCAAAGCTTTTCAGAAGTCGAATAATTTGATTTGAGGTTTTAAAAAAAATGGAAATTCAATTTTAAAATTTTCTAGAGAATTCATAAGTAATCCTCTCAGAAGATTAGAAAAAAAAGTGGAATTTTTTTGAACAAAATGAGAATTCATTTTTTTCAAATTAGGATTTTTCCAAAAAATAAGGATTTGAAAAATATAATTTGTTTTTGAAAAAATTGAGAAGTGTTTTTTTACACAATTTTTTTAAAATTAGAAAACTGAGGATTTTTCTTCAGAAAACGAAATATTTTCAGGAGTTGAAAATTTTATTTTGAAAATTTGAAAACTTTTCCTAAGATAAGTTCGATAATACTCATTTTCAAAAATTTCAAAAAATGACCCATAAATCAAAAATTATTAAATCTGGGGAAAAAATGATAAAAAATGGTTTTGAAAAAGATTTTGATAGAATCAGATGTTTTGAAAACTTTTTTAAAATAAATTAAAAAATCCTATATTTTTTAAAATTCATTTATTTATTTTAGCTAAAAAACCATTTTATATGAATTTTTTTTTGAAAAAAATTGCATTTTGAAGATTTTTCTGAAATAAATTACTTACTTAAATATTTTTTAAAAAGCCGAAGATTATTTAGTTTTTTTTTTTTTTTCTATAGCAAAAACACTTTAAGAATCAAAAAAAACATTTTCAGAGTTTAAAATTGCTGCTGCGTGAAATGAAAAAAAACCCAGCAATTTTACTAAAAGAAAAATTCGAGAGTTCAAAAATATTCCTGAGAACTGAAGAAATTCGTCCAGGAAGTTAGAAATATTTTCAAGAATTTGAAAAAATCTTCGTAAGGGCCAGAAAAACATTTTCAGGAACAGAAAAAATTCTCTTTCGAATTGAAAAGTTTCATTTCAGAAATTGAAAAAATATTCCTGACGAGGAAACATTATCAACTGGTCAACTCCGATTAAGCTGAAATTTGGCTCACTAAAAGAGCATGTCTCTCGGATCTTATAATTCAATTTTGAGCATCCGAAGTTGATTTTTTGATTTTAGGGAAATTTTTGAAAATGATGAAAAAAGCCTACCAGGTGTAGGTATCAATTTTTTACAAAAATTGTAAATTTTGAGATGAAATTTTGAAAATCAGTTTATACACCAAGGATAGTCCCTCGAGTCGATTGATCATTTTCGAAAAGATCTGGAGCCTCCAGCAAAACTTGACTTCTCTCCAGTGGTCTGGAATCGCTCCAGAAGGCTCTGTAAAATCAATTTCGACAGCTTAAAAATTTAATTCTATCTCATGCGTGATATAATCAATCGAATCAAATTTTAGCTATAGGTACTTACTGAAGTAAATTATGAACTTTCTGGAGATATTCCAATCCACTGGAGAAAAGTCAAGTTTTGCTGGAAGCTCAATAGATCGCTTCAAAAATGGTTACAATCAACTCCGAGAGTCCATTTTAGTGTAAAAATCGATACTTTGAATATTATTTCAAAATTTACCATTTTTGTGAAAAAAGGATAAATCAAATTGGCTACTTTCATCATTTTTAAAAATTCGATAAAAATCAAAAAATCAACTTCGGTAGCTCAAAATTTGGTTTCGAGCTCTGGATGATGTGCTTTTTCAGTGAGCCCTAATTTCAGTTCAATCAAAGTTGACGAATTTCTAAGGTTCCCTTGTGAGAATTTATACTCCAAAAATTATATATAAATTAAAAAAATTCTCCCAGGAATTGAGGAAATCCTCTCAAAATTCACTGATTTCTCGAGAACTGAAAAAAATCTCAATAAGTGGAAATTTGCTCACAAGAATCATTAATTGCTCTAAAAAAAATAGAAAAACCTGCTCAACTGCTCAAGAATGGGCAACTTCTCCTAATAATTGCAAAAAAATATTCTCAGAAAATGAATAAAATTCAATATGGTCACTCTTTGCACCCGAAAATAAGTAAAGTACACCCTGTAACCCGCTCAACATATAAATTTGTCAACGATTAAATCAATATTGAGCTATTGAGTCAATGACATCAGTTACTGCCACAACAAAACAAAAATTCGAATACTTACGAAAAAAACGCACTTTTCAAATGACCTTTAAAACATGAAAAACTTGAAAGACACTGCACCTTTTACATAGCTGTTTATCGATACACGTTGAATATTTCATGTTAAACGTTTCCAAATACATCCGAACTATTTTTCTATAGGTAAGTTTGATTGAATCGTAGTATAGTTTTCGTAGGTATAAATACTACGAGGTAATTTTTATATAAAATTATCCTTATCCTTATTATACCTTTGAAATCTCTTCTAAGGTTAATAGTTTCCTATAGGTATACGAGTACTTAATACGACGATGTACCTAGAAAAAAAAGTGAAACACTTCTGATCGATATTTACGTTTCGTTAAAGGTACACTATGTGACGGCGCCAAATATTAACTACCGCTACTTAGCATTGTTTATTGTTTAGGGAAAATAGCCAAGCTCATTACGAGAAACGCTCTACACATACCAGCTCATTGTCTTCATCCTTTTCGACATCGCTCAACATACAACAACATATCCCACACTTGAAAATGACGACACCGCTAGATTCAACGAGCTTTTTTCCTCTCTCTCGGCTAACTCGCCTTTATGGTCTTTTAAAACCCTAAACTATTGTTAGATTTGTTTTGATGGCATTTGGACAATACGTACAATCGAGATAATGGCAATGGTGGTTTGTACCTTTACCAACATATCGAAAGTTTCTCAACAAGCTGCGGTTCGAATGTTGCTTCCGATATACCTATTATCTACCTAAAGGTATTAAAACCCTTGTTTGACCAGGTTACTATAATTTTAGCCACTGAAATCGATGAAAAGTTATAAATAACTAACGCCTTTTGACAGAGCCTTAAAGTTGTCGAGATAGGTTTGCCAGAGCTGTATAACTTGTATATGAATAGATGAAATTTTCAGATCAAATTAATAACCATCTAAGCAGTAAACTTGCAAGAAATTTTCTTGGATTTTTTTTTTAGATTTTATTGGAAACGTATTTTAATAAGATTTTTGTTTAAAAATCTTATTGAAAAAATTTCTCAACTGTTTTTTTTTTTTTCAATTAAAAAAAATGTTCAAAATAATTTTTGAATATTTTATTATTTTCTAAAAAAAATTTTTTCCTAAATTATAGGTACCTAATTGATTCGAGAAATATTGAAGAAATGTTGAAAAATCGATTTTAAAAAAATCGGATATTTCATCAATAACTTGCGTTTTGAAAAAAAGAGACCAAATTTAACAAGTGAATCGCCGCAGTATCAACTGTTTTTTGGCACCATCGTAAACATAGATATGTATTTGATATTCAAAATTGGAGAGGAAGGAGGAGTTTTATAATGACCAAAATTATTTCCAAGACTTCAATCTACAACTTTTGTTTGAAAATTTATTGAATTGGACCCCTTTCTCGACCAGTTTTTAATAATTCAAGTTTCTACGTCATATTATGCAAAATTGGAGGGGAGGGAAGGGTCTAACCGAAAATTTTGTAATAACTACAATTATTTCTATAAGACGTTAATCTACAACTTTTGTTTATACACAATTAAATGTAGGCTATGCCTACATTTAATTGTGTATAATGATAGGTGTTTTTTGAAATAACATGCTCTGAGCTGGTATAGGTTTTTACTACTGTGTGGTGTGATAGGTACCTAGAACAAATGGTAAATAGGATAATATTATTTTATACGAGGGATAGCTGAATCTAGCTGGATAAGTAGGTATATGAGATAGGATTTAGAATGAGGTATTGGAATGTTAGGGAGTGGGATTTGATAGTAGGAACACATGGGAATGTAGAAAATAGGAACCTACCTATTCACACACACACACAATAGTAAAAACCTATACCAGCTCAGAGCATGTTATTCCAAAAAACACCTATCATTATACACAATTAAATGTAGGCATAGCCTGCTTAGAAAATTTAGCTTTCAAACCTTGTTGCAATAGCAACTTACAAGATAATTTAGAAAATCACAGAATTCAAATTTGAGTACTAGAGACACCCTCGGGACTACGGAGTAAGTGGGAATTAATTGTTTATTCTTTCATTCCTCAGGCCACCTGGGGACCATGTAGAATAGAACCCTATTGTTTTTGAGCAATTTTGGATCATTACTACGCATTATTTGGGAAGAAATGGTCAGAATTAAATTAGACCAATTTAATCCATTAATCGAAAAAATATTTTGCCTAGCATTTTATTTCAGGTCGAAAAAAATTAAACTTTTCTCCCCTCTTTAGACGTCGACGTCGACGAGCACCGCGTCGACGTCATATCATTTTTTATTTAAATATGCTAGGCATTATAAAAAAAAATGCATCAAATTTTATTTGCTCGATTTACTCGATCTAAACGCTGATCAGTGTTGCCCATTAAGAAATAATTCACCGCTTTTATTCATACCTAATAATTAATAATAAGCCCGAGCAGCACAATCGACAAATTATCGAAATAAAAAATCGACAGAATATCGAATTCGATAAAGTGTCGCAAAAGTTCCGCCTAAATCGTGAAATTATCTTTCGATATATAGATAGATTATCGACGAATTATAGTTAGCAAAAATTTCGAGATTATAGTAAGATATTTTATCGATAATATATCTATAATATCGAAAGATAATTTCACGATTTTGGCGGAACTTTTACGACACTTTATCAAATTCGATATTCTGTCGATTTTTTATCGATTTTTTATTCCGATTTTTCGTCTTTTACTAGCTTTTTTCTATAATTAAAAATCCTTAATTAGCATAATTAATACATTAAACTATGCCTAAACACATTATTCATGTTACGGTAAGAGGATCATTTCAGAAAAAGTCAAAAAAAATTATAAAAAATCTGCCACCCGTGGGGCTTGAACCATCTACCTCCTGCATGGTAATCCTCTTCCTTAACCACTATGCCATACCTTATCGTTGAGGAATTAGCAATAAAACGCTTATAATAGGCAGTTTAGTACTTCCAGACGTGTTGGACTTAGAAAAATTTTCACCAATTTGGAAATAATTTCAAATATCGTCACAAAATCGTTGAAAAATCGTTCGACAAATTTCAGATTATTTGTCGATAATGTAGTTTCAAATATCGCCACAAAATCGTTGAAAAATCGAATTCGAGGAATTTCATATTACGTGTCGATAATATAGTTTCGAATATCTTCACGCAATCGTTAGAAAATCGAATTCGAGAAATTGCATATTATGTGTCGATAATATAGTTTCAAATATCTTTACAAAATCGGTAAAAAAATCGGTAAAAATCGGTAAAAAATCGGATTCGATAAATTTAATATAATCTGTCGATAATATAGTTTCAAATGTCGTCACAAAATCGGTAAAATATCGAAGTCGAGAAATTTCATATAATCTGTCGATAATATAGTTTTAAATATCTTTACAAAATCGTTAAAAAATCGGATTCGATAAATTTAATATTCTTTGTCGATAGTATCGTTGACGAATATCGTCATAAAATCTTAATAATATCGAATTCGATAGTTTTTAGATTTTTTGCCTATGAAGTTGTACCGATAAATCTTTATAATATCGTGAGAACATCTATAGATTTTCAAACGATTTTTTATCGATACGTTACATCTTCCGATATTATCGATCGAGTGTGCCGCTCGGGAGGAAAATGAAAAGAAAAATTATTGAAAGAAGTGACTTTAAAATGATTAAAATTTTAAATGAAATAAAAGTTTGTGGATTGGAGAAAATTGAAAAAATATCATATTTTTAGAGAGACTAAATTATACAAAATACACATTTTGAAAATTTCTGAGAAAATAATAAAATAAATTGAAAAAGAAAAAAAATAATAATTTCAAAATAATTATTGGAGTTCAAAGAAAAACGAAACTTCGTTATTTTTTGGTTTTTCAAATGAAAATAAATTGTATAAATTTTGGTAAAAAAAATTATTAAAAAAATTTGAAATATATTTTTTTTAAATTATACTTATCTACTTAATTTGAATCGAAGTGAGTAAAATTGACAAAGAAGACCAATCTATAAAACGAAAAAAAATAATAGGTACCTAAAAAATAAAAATAAATTGAAATTAATAGGTATTTTTTTATTACTTTTTTTTGGAAAATTTTAAAATTTTAAAATAATTATATTAAAGTTATTACCTAAGAAAAATAAAATTTTATTTATTTTTGATAAATAATAATGTGAGTAAAAAATATTTTGGTGAAAATCATTGATTTGAAATGAATAAATAATAATATTTAATAATGATAATTGATAAAATAATAGTAATGCGTCAGAGTTTTTTTTTAGAAATTAGAAAATAAATCAAATGATTTGAACTTTCGATTAGGTCGTCTCTACCGAATGCATAAATAAAGTTGCTTAGCAAAGATTAAATAATAATGAGATGATCAAATTGTGGTACTACAGGCAAAACACACCGACTATTTCAGGATGTTTCTAATATTTTATTGTAAAGAAATGTTGAAAAAATAACAAATGAATTTTAAATCTGAACTACCTGGGTCATTCTCACTCCATATCAAAACAGCAGCGTATTCCATTTGGGTCTTCGGATTTCGTTCAAAATTTTTTATTGGTTCTCCTAATCTCAACAATAAGAGAACCGCCGTTTATTCTCCTTAACCCTCCTTTGGGATTTTTCGAGGGGCTCTTTTGTTTTTCAACTTTGGCGATTTCGTTTCTTGTTATGATACCCAACTTTGGTAACGCATAAGTCAAGAATGGTAATAGATAGAAAAAATATTTAAACGGGGTTTCAAGAGCATTAAAAGGAGATTCAGAATCACTAATGAAAGTTTCAAAAATCGAAAGCTGAACTTTTTTGGGAAAGTATACCAAATTTGAGAGCAATACATTTAAAAACTTCAAGAAATTCCTGTGAGTAAACATTATTTTTATATTACATTTATTTTACTGAAATGGTTTTCGTCGTAGGATCTCAAGACCCCTAGAAGGCAGGGTACCATAAAATTTGGACCCAAATTCAAAATTGTAAAAAAGTGAGTGACATATCGTTTGTTACATTTTTGATAGCGCTGAATTCGAATATCACCTAATTTTTTTGATAGGACCTTACCAAGCCCCCCCCCCCCCCCCACAATCTCCTAAATATGAAGAAAAATTGACACAAACGGGAAACATTTTGTGGCATGTTTTTGATGATGCTGAATTCGAATATTCACTTACTTTTGAGATTGGATTCTCTCAAATCCTTTTACTAGCCCTCAGGATTTTAAATAAGCTAAGAGTAGGATTTGAGAGACCCCAATCACAAAAGTAAACGAATATTTGAACTAAATAATTAAATATTAAGTAAGCCGCCAGTCAGCTATCTAACTTGACCTGCTACTCCTATTAATGAATTTGATAAGGCAAGTATTGAAAATCCAATTTACTCTAGATTACATCATAAAAGGGTGAGCTCGTTTTATTGATGCCATGTGTTAAGTTAATATCTACCCAATTCCGTTTATTCAATTTAAATTTGGCCCATTTTCCCTGGTTACACCTAAGAACTAAATTCACTTGGTGACTGATAGATATTTTTTCCACTCCATTTTTAAAAAAAAATAATCAGTTCGCAAAGTTACCTTCATGATATCGAGCATCATTATCAATTTTTTTAATCGCATTATAAATGGGATTCTTCAATCTATCTACATATTGTACCAAAATTCCATTACATATTTTCCTCTAGAGAATGTTTCATCTGTCGATAGTAAGTTATAGTCTCTCATATAAGACAGCGGTGTCAAAATGTCAAAAAAAAATTGAACTTTCTAGTTTTTGAAATCTATAGGTATAAATTTTTGATGAAGTTTGTGTAATATGTCGGAAATATTTCCAAACATCAAGGATATTTCAATAGTAGTGGTTATAGTGATAATGGTTATGGTGGTAGTGATTATATAAGGTAAATTTTCATTGTTTAGCTATGTACCTGTAATTTTTAAATATCAAATTTGTATCCTCAAGAAGATTAATCTTTTTCTATATATTTGGTTATAGTTTGCTCGATGAATACGCTCTCCCTAAAGGAAGAAATATGAAGAAAGAGAACTTGAAACTGAAAGCACAGGTATCAAAAATATTTAGTTTTTAACACAGGAAGTTACATGCTCATAGAGTAGGCATGCCATATCTTAGTTAGGTATGTTTGGATACGTCAAAACATAGGTAGATCTAGATACGAAATGTTGTTTTTTTTTTTTTTTTTTTTTGTGAAGTCGTCAACTTACCTACATCACATTTTAGTATAAATAGGCGTATTGTACCAGCTAAAAAATTTCCCTTACCATGTGCTTGGTAAATCACCATTACTTGATTTTACGTACTGATCTACTCAACATACTGTTTCAGTTATTCCAAAAAGTGATCGAAGACCATTGGCCAGGGAGTATCTCAATAATATAACGACGATGGAAGAATCGGGTGAGTTAAACAAATTTTAAAAATTCTTAAAATGAAACATAATTATTTTCTACTTTTTTGTACAACTTTTTACTACGTGTTTCACCGAAACACGACTTTTGAAATTTCCTCACTTCTTTGTTTATTTTTTGAAAGATCTTGCTCATATTTACATTATTTTAATTTAATGTAAATAAATCGTATTTGATTTCAGATTTTTAAAGAGGCAACAACTATAGGTAAATCGAAGAAGGCGATATCGTATCTATACGTTCATTTCCGCAAGATACATCAAAAGAATATATTTGAAACGTTTATCTACTCACCAATTAAAATAAAAAAATAAACGATCATTGTAGGAAATGTTTTTTACACACATAGGTATTATATTAGATTCCTTATAATACGTTTTTAATTCTTCATGTTGATTCCTGAGTAGACGTTTCAAATCAAGAAAACCTAAAATAAACAGTTTCCAATGGGTGGATCTCCCAGTAATTAAGACCTCAGCAGGCGTTGCTCCAAAAGGAACGCATATTCTATACGTATAGAATATGCGTTCCTTTTGGAGCAACGCCGGCTGAGGTCTAAATTACTGGGAGATCCACCCATTGGAAACTGTTTATTTTAGGTTTTCTTGATTTGAAACGTCTACTCAGGAATCAACATGAAGAATTAAAAACGTATTATAAGGAATCTAATATAATACCTATGTGTGTAAAAAACATTTCCTACAATGATCGTTTATTTAAACTAATTTATAAATGATTTTCTACTTTTTCATCTTAATAACTGAAGTTATAAGATATCTAATATCTTATGCATGGGCGTAAAAAAATTTTATTTTGAATTATTTTTTCTAAAATAATAAATTTTTTATTACTTACTTATCCAATTTTGAGTGATCTTTTTATCCATAAGATTGTGATTCAACTTGAGCTTTAAATTTAAATTTTTTTCTTTTCAAGTTTTAGAAATTATTTTTTCAGTCTTACTTTTTCAATTAATACTTAAATGCTTCCCTCGTTACTTCTACTCGTACATTCGAATTTTATAAGACATAAAAGTAACACAGATGAACGTTGTTACTTTTTAAAAATAGGTATGCAAATTTCTACAATTTTTTTTTTGTTTCAAGCGTTAGGTACTAGGTATACTTTTTTTAAATCGGCAAATTTATCAATTTTTCATCAGTTTCCGAGTTTTCTATACTTTGCTATTTTTCTTGAAAACAATTTGCGAATTTTTACAATTTTTATCAATTTTTTCGTTTTTTAATAATGCCAGTTTTTCTATTAAGAATTAAAATTTTGAAATTTCTTTCATTCATACATAGACTCTCTTTGAGTATTTCTTTTTTTCAATTTCCTTAAAAATTTCAGTACTAGCACATTAACTGCACATAAGTTATATTTAAAACATCCATCTGTCCAGACTATGTTATGAATGTGTAAGTGTTAGTTTTAATTAAATTCTTCATTCGCTGTTTTTTTTCCTTCTTTCTTTTCCTCGTTATAAGTAGTGTTATGGTTGAAGTTTTAATTTTGCTCGATTTGCTCACATAAAAGTGGCGCGTTTTTTATTAAATTTTACCCAGCACAACGCTACACGTACACAGGTAAGATATTCAAGATTGGAGGGGAGGGAGAGGTCCTAGAAATTTTTTTATGATGACCAAAATTATTCCAAAAACTTCAAGCTACAACTTTTGTTTGAAAATTTTTTCCATTGGTCCCCCTCATCCCCTCTGATTTTACATAATACACTGAAAATACTTATTCAAAATTGAATAAGTGAAGAAGGAAGAGACCAATTAGAAAATTTTTCAAACAAAAGTTGTAGATTAGGACTCTACGAATAATTTTGGTTATTATACAATTTTAAATTACACCCTAACCTCCCCTTCAACTTAGTATAACAGGACTTGGGATATTTATATATGTAGGTAATTAAAAACTGGAGGAGATGGAGGTCCATCTGAAAAAAAATTTAGACAAAAGTTGTAGCTCAAAGTCCTTGGAATAATTTTGGTTATAATAAAAATTTCCATTGGACCCCCCCCCTCCCCTCTAATTTTGCTTAATACGACTTTAGATACTTATATTATTAATAACCGAGGGGAGGTAAAGGTCCAATTGAAAAAAATTTCAAACAAAAGTTGTAGCTTGAAGTCATAAGAATAATTTTGGTAATTTTAAGAATTTCGATTGGACTTCTCCTCCTCTCCAATTTTGAATATTAAATATCTAGGAATCGTTTCTTATGTTTTTGATAGCGCTGAGTTCGAACATCGTCTTGAATTTTTTGATAAGACCCAAATTCTGGTGACGAAAAGAAACGATGACCAGACAATTCTGACAGGAAATTACGATGACAAGAAAAAAACTCTTAAAAATTGACCAAAGAAATTGGAAAGTAAAGCAAAAAAATAACCTTTTACTAAAAAAAACATCAACTGAAAGTGACGTTAACAAAAAAAAATCATCATAATCATAAATTTTTCAAATGATAATTTTGATAAGAAAAACTATGAGGATGAAAGACTCTTACCAAAAAAAAAAGTCGTAAAAAAAAGTTGAAAAAGGTGACTGCAACTGATGAAAAAATTTACAGCAGGTTTTTTATTGTCAATTTTTTTCTGTAACCAACCATTAATACATTAAACTTTTATTCAAGGGTAACTTACTTCCAATTTGTAAAATTCTAAAATTCGTCCACTATTGTGTAATTGCAGTTCAGTATCAAGTTTGCCTAAATCGTGGAAAAAGAGTAATTTTCTGCCTAATTTATGAAGAAGCAAATTTTCTTGCCTATTTCATGAATTGGGCAATTTCACGATTTAGGCACAACATAATTATTATAAAGAAATACAGCACCACAGATCTTCTTTTGTCATGAAACGTCGAGAAATATAACTCCCACTTCAACTCCCTTTATGGGGCCAATTTTAATAAAAATCAAACTATATAATATATAGAACACAGTTTTCGGTAGCATTGAAACAAAAACGAAATTACAAGGATTGATATTGTAGAAGTAATACCTATCGATATTTTTTTACGATATCGAAGTGAAAATATCGATGTTGATATATTACACTGAATAAAAAAATTGATTACATTAGTTGGGCATGTCTCTGGTGGATTTTCAAATCCCTCTCCTTTCAGTCTACTAATTTATTATAAGTTTGAGATAATTTCATCATTTAATCACTTTAATCTGTAGGAATCATTCAAAGTTATGTTTCACAAAATATGAAGTCTTTAGATAATTCGTTTCGGTATGTAATCACCACGTTAGGTACTTACCTATATTCGAGTAAAGTTGAGCATAGCTGTGATTTAGAATTGGGTTGAAATGTTTTTATATTGTTTATTTTGTTTAAAAAGACTATAATGAGGAGAAAAGTTCGTATTTGTTTGTTTGCCATTTTTCCATTAGAATGTACGTACATATGTGAGGAGGAGGAGGGGAGTAAGAAATAAGTCAGTACCATGTTATGTTCCCATTTTTTTCATAAATTTTCATTTTCGACTTGAAAATAGTTGGTAACTCGTATGTAGTTACTTTCTTATACCAACCGTTCTTACGTTCGGAGTTCAATTTTTATTAGCATAAGCAATGATTAAACGTTAGCTAACGAGGCTATTTTTCCTTTATAGGTCATTTTGTTCGCGCTGGTGTGCATTCTTTCCTACGTGCCAGTTTTTTCCGACAGCTTCTTTCGAATATACGGATCCGGATTTGGTTTTGGATTCGAGTATAAGAAGGATATTGATAAAAAAAGTAAGCCATCAGACCAAGGCACACCTGCATATTCAGAAGTAACAGAAAGTGCACCACGCGGAAGCAGACGCAAAGCCACATATCGAGGAGAAGGATTCGAAAACGAACGTGGATTGAGAACTCTGACCACCAGAGTACACTAAAATAGTCCCTTAATGATTTGTTCGGTTCGTTCGTTGTTTATTATTTTTTTTTTGTTATTTCGTTTATAGTTTGACTGTTGCGCACTAAGTATTGAGGTAAATGTTTTTAAAATGTAATAATCTTATTTTGAAGAAACTATTCGTATTATTCTGATGTATATATTATACTGAGTGTCCGGTGAATGGTGGCGAATATTTCGGAATTGTATTCGTATGCCCAAAAAACCCATTGTTTTCACAACTCGAGTCATTTTTTATTTTTCTCATCATTAAAAATTGCATAATTATGTAGCACCCCCTCTTACTGACAATTTTGCTCCACTTGATGTCCCTGAATTTCCCAATTCAAGTATTTTAAATTCTGCCTTACACAGCAATAATAGTACATCGACGAACATTTATGAAGAATTCGAGAAAATTAAAATAATTCATAGGTATATGAATAGGTAAACAAGAAAAAAAAATTTAATGAAAATTTTAAAATATCAAAATTTAATTAGAAATGATTGAAAATAAAGTAAAACATCAAAAACAGTCAGTACCTTTCTGTGCATTTTCATTATTGGTCAAATTTTTAATTTTCAAAATTTATCCGAAAAAATTATTTCAGAGAACATATTGAACAACAGACTGAAAAAAAAAATATTTCCAATTTATGTTGATAAAGTTACTCCTATGGTCTCATTCATTTAAAAAGTAATTCTCTTTGACTTAAAATACATTTATGATTTTTTTTTTTTTTTTTTTTTTGAAAATGATTGGTCTAAAATAAAGTTGTTTTTTTTCAATACTTTGTTCGAAACCAAAATTTGAAGAAATTTTCAATTTTTTGAAACCATTTTTTATGACAAAGTTTGTCATTCTCAAAATTGAATAGGCATGATTTTTTTCAAATTTTGCAAAGAATATTTTTTTCAGACCTATAAAAAGGTATAACCACCCCCCCCCCCCCAAGGTAAAATTTTGATTAGCTCTCACATTTTCTAATTTTGTTTTGAATAAATTTAAAATAATTTTCTTTAGAAAACAATTATTAGATACGTTTAAAAACATGACTTAAAAAAATAGTTTCTAAATTAAAAAAAAAAAAAAATCAGTCATCTTTATTAGACGATTTTTTTTTCAATCGGTACCTAGTATTAAGTACCTATGTAAATTTAGAAACAAATTATTTAATTATAATTATGCTGTTCGATTGAGTATAAATTTGTGAAAATTTCGTTTAAAAATGAATAGGTAACGAAAATTTTCTTAAAAATTATTAGGTATTCCGAAATTTGACCATGAATTTTTCATCCAATATTTCGTTCAAAACACATTTTTATCAAAAATAAGTACAAAAAAAAAAAAAAAAAAGGTTCAGAATATATTTTTATATCTAATAATTTTATTGAAAGCTAGGTAGTTGTTTTTATAATGTTTTCGGAAAATAAAGATTTTAAAAAATCTAAATTATACTCGTACATATCTACAACTATTTTTTAAATTCAAAATGTTAAGTATTTTATTTCTTTATATTTTGAATTTAAAAAAAAGAAGAAGAATAACTTTAAAATTCTGCATGGGTATATTTCAAAAAATTTAATTTTTATGAAAAAAATCATATTTGTAAAATGTTTGTTTCATTTTTAAAAAAAGTTCTAATTTGATTAGAAATTTAATTTTTTTACCTTTTTTTAATTTTTAACTTTTTTTATTTTGAAGACTCTAGTTTTTTGAAACCGATCATAAAAATTTTTCACAAAAAAACAACAACAACAATAAAATAAAATAATAGATGTCAGGTTTTTTTTTTCAAACGCTTCCAACTTTTCTATTTTTGAAATACAGTAATTTTAAAATCATTTTTCGAACATTTCTTCCAAAAAAATTGTTTTTTTTTTAATTTTTCTTCAACCACCTATTCTTTTTTTTTGAAAAATTGATGCTCTGGAAATTTCATCGAAAAAAAAACCATTTTGGAAAAAAACAATTTTTTTAATTGTTTTGTTCATTTGAAAAAATTGAGAACAATTTGGGTAAAAGCATTAAATTTGAAAATTGTTTTTGAATTTAAGCTCTTTTTTACAATTTTTCTTAAAATTCAAAATTTTTAAATTTTTCTGAAGAAAACTCTGTTGAGATTGGGTACATTTTTTAATCCTGTTAGAAAACATCAGCGAGTTAGTTTTGTTGTTGAAAAAACTTCCAAGTTCTTTTCAATTTTTTCAACTTTTTTTTTACAAAGAAGATCACAAGGTTACAAAATTTATTCAAACATATTAAAAAAAAAATTTCTCCAAAAAAATAAAACTTGGAAATAAATTTTTCAAAAAACAGAATTTTGAAACTATTAAAAAAAATTAATTTAACATCACTTTTTGTTAATCACACTTCATTTTTTTTTTTTTTTTTTTTTTTTTCAAAACGATCTTTTTAAAAAAGGTTGCTTAGAATAATTTCATCAATTTTGTTGAAAATTTTGAAATTTTTTAATAAAAAATAACGTTTTTTAAAAAAACATTCAAAAAAGTTTCAAAATATTGTTCATTTTTTTTCTTCAGTTGATATAAAAAAAAAAACACTAATAATTTAATTTCAACAGCAGCTTTTCAATTTTATTGAAAATCAGAATTTTTCAAACTTGATCTCGAAATTAATTCAGAAATGATTGTACCTAAGTATACAAAATGAAATTTAAAAAAAAAAATTTCGAAAAAGTACCAAGTAATTTAATCAAATATTTCAATAATAACTGAATCTTTCTTCGTCGAAAATTTTTCAAATCTTGAAATTTAAAAATCTATTTTGAAGTCTTTCTGCTCTTGCGACGTCTTCTATATATCTATTTCATATGCTTAGTATAGTAGTATTAATAAAACAACCCCCCCCCCCTTATACTCAATGCCTAAATCAATTTCGAATTTACCTAAATACAGGGTTATACCTACGTATTAATTAATTGATATACGATAAAAAATAAACCATATTGTCATATAGTATTCACTAAGCATTTATAAAATCGTGCTTAGGGAATCCGATCCTGGTTCTCATTTGGAAATAGTATCAGGTATCGCGACGAAATTATAAAATACTCGTAATACCCATTCGTGATAGGTAAAATAATCACGTAGGTATACCTATCAAAAAGCATAAGCTAGGGCTCTACTTAAACTGGCTTACGTATATATTGGAATAAGTTATAGGGGTTAATTCTCGACTACTTTAGTGTCACCTACGGGTGCCATTCGATCCGTCCACATCCTAGACGCTCTAGGTGTATAAGTACAAAAAAAAAGACCAGCGACGAGGAATGAGGAAATATGGATAAAATATTTCAACTTAAAACTTGCCACTACTTTTATGTCGCATTTCTCAAAAGTTAGGTCATTTTAGACTTTTATAACTTCGCGGTTGGTGCATTTGCAGTGTTGTTTTTCACGACGAAATACTCGTTGTGGGCAATTTTTCGCTTCGAATTTGAGCAGGAAAAGTGTACAGAATTTTATGGATTTTTTTTATTTCTCGGGCTACATTTCCAAAATCAAAACTGCCAAAAGAAGATACATTTTGACGAAGTAAGATAGGATCAACGAGTACGAAACAATTTCAGTTTCATTTTTATCGAGACCTACATTCGAAGAGTTGATCTAATTTAGCAATTTATCAACAATAATTTTTTTTCGTTTTAAATTCGATCAATGGAGGAAAACTGATAAAACAGATATTGAGTTTTGTTTGATGATTTTATTATTTCTGGCCGAGGCAAAATTTAATTCAAAATTGACTTTTTTTCCTTTCTTTCTTTCTTTCTTTCTTTCAATTCGGAATAAAATTCGATTCCAACTTGGATTTTTTTCTCCTTTCAATTCGAACTCATCGGTACGAAGGGATGCTAAGGTAAAAGCCAACTGGCATTTTCACGCTCTTGGGTATCAATAACTTTGATATTGTATTTAACGTTGAATATTTGATATAGAAAGTAGCGCTGGAAAAAAACGTGAAAAATTCACTTCAATCGTGTACGAGTTTATAACATTACCAGCGGGTACAGGAAGCATAGAAAATGTAAAAAAATATATAAAAAAATTATACGCGATATTTTATAAAATGTTTTCATAAAACATTGCGATACACGTTGGTTTATAAAGATAAAAAAAAATCACGATGTTTTTAAACAAATTTTCCAACATCAAAGAGAACACACTGCGGAGTGAATTTTTATCGTATGCATGCAAACTGCAAAAGTTGGCAATTAAATGGACGGGCAAAGAGCCCATGTATTTTACATTTCGGGTAAAGGAACCCTTTTAAAAATGTAAAAGCTTTGCTAGACTTCGTATCATTATTAAAAGCTCTATTTGGGTAATTCTCAGAAAATCGGTAAATTTGAGTAACCAACTGATTTCTCAACTCCTGTACTATGCACAACTTTCATTTTTTGGTTATTTGTACATTATAACGTCCTTAATCCACCATGCCCAATTTAATGAATACCACCCCCCTCCCCTTGGGTACAAGTTAGTCTAAACCTCAAAATGTCCTTCGTCGTGGCCTGTAGCCCAACATGTTTTTGAAAACAGATTTCAAAAATTATGGAAATCACCATGTTTTTCTGAAAAAAAAAGTAAGTACACGTCATTAGGAAGTTCAGGGTATAGGCTAGTGTGAATGATGATCACAAAAAGTGTTTAGTACAACTACACCTGATCATTGAAAACTGTAGCAAAGATTTATGTCCATCGTCGTGGCTAATTTTTAAAAATTTGTCTCAGCTCGCTGAGTGAATATTTTTTTCTGCTGAATGGCTACACTGATTTGTTACTTTTATAATAATACTATCCGCATTTGAAATTTTGAATGGCCATGCACAGAGCGATTTTTTACGTAATCATCTGTAAAAATTTCAATTTTTACAAAAATAGTGTCCATCGTCGTGGCTTATCATTCCTCCGGTATAAAATGTCCCATCTTCCTGAAAACTGAGAAAATTTATTCTAATTAGTAAGTATCCTATTACAGCTTATTAATAATTAATAAAATATCAGTATTATAGCTTATAGAATAACTAATTGTCGAATTGTCCATCGTCGTGGATCACAAGTGTTTGTCTTTCGTCGTGGCAATGATGAATTTTTACAGCCACGACGATGGACAATTCGACAATTAGTTATTCTATAAGCTATAATACTGATATTTTATTAATTATTAATAAGCTATAATAAGATACTCACTAATTAGAATAAATTTTCTCAGTTTTCAGGAAGGTGGGACATTTTATATCGGAGGAATGATAAGCCACGACGATGTGAGCAAAAAAATCAAATTTTCTCAATTTCATGAAAATTTCTGTTTATGACAAATATCGGTTTGAAACATGTCCAAACATGAATTTTAGGCTCTCCAGACACCTCGAGGGACACTGAGTGTTCCCAAAATGGCGTCACTCAGTTAATTTAAATGAAAATTTTAAAAAATAGAAAAAATCAACGAATTTCATCCAAACTCGGGTTGATGGTGTATAACTACATATTTAGTGATATACTACGACGACAATTTTTTTCGACCAAAAATGACTGTTTTTTGCGCGAAAAATGATGAAGAAATCAGCTTTTTGCATTTTTGAAGGCCTTCCACCTATATAAAAAATTCTGAAAAAAATATATGTTGTACATCCAGACTAGGTGCATAATATATATTTTTTCCATTATTGCACCTCTGAAAGAACTTGTCGAAATAGCCGTTAGAAAACTTAAAACGCGCATTTCACAATGAAGATAGGTTTGAAATTTTTTTTAAAAATTTCCATGGATGACCCTTGAGTATACCTAACATCTACCCGAGTTTGAAAAAATTTGGTTAAAAACTGTCAAAATCAAAAATTATAATCGAAAAATCACATTTTCGCTCTAGGAGGGGTGGGGTGAGATAGCGACCTAAAAATTTGGTCACGGGGGTTTTAGACCATAAGGACCAACTTTCACTAGTTGGTTTAAAAATTCGCTCTGGAGGCCAAATCACCCTATTTTAATCGGCTATACCCCTTTTTGAATCGTCTTCCCCCCTCCCTTTTGGGAAATGAATTGACCCCAACACCATAAATGTACTCGGGGGCATATATATTTTCAATTACCTTAAGAAAAAATTTTTAAAAACCTGTCAAATTTCTGAACTTTTACAGTAGTGAAATTTGCCGATTTTCTGAGAATTACCCATTTAAAGATTTTCCCCACAATTCGTTAGTATTTTTATATAAAAATAAATTGAAATACGTATTAACTAGTTCGATGGAAATTATTACGAATCGTTTTTTCTCTCTCTCTTTCTTCAATTTTTTGTTCATTTGTTCGTTTTTTTTTTAACGATAGAGGAGATAAAAAGGGAAGGAATTGTACTTATTCGACTTCGACGTGTTGCTTCCGTAAACGAATTTAACGATGGAAAAATTCGAGTTAATTCCTCGTTGCGGATTAAAGACGCGACTGTAACGTTTTATATTCAATTTAAGCAACGAATGGAAACATTTTTCGGGTATTTTTTTCTTCTTTTCTCGTTTTCGCGCGTTATATCGCTACATAAATTTTAAGCTAGCGAAACGAAATGATAAAAAAGTTTTTCAATTACTCAGCGTAAATTTTTTTCTCGAACGGTTTATAGTCGAAAATAGAATTTATGCTGCGCTTTCTCTGCTTTCATTTCAATTTAGTTCTACATGGTGGAGTTGGAATCAAAAGTGGAAAGAGAAGTTTTTGGAAAATTTTCCTATTGGATTGACGAGTGAAGGTTGAAAAGCATATTTTTTTATTAGGTAGTTAATTTTTCATCAGACTAGTATGTCCGTTAAATTAGTGAAGAGACTGGATATGAATTTTTGGGAAGAATTTTAGTGGAAATTTTAAATATGTGTTTTGAACCAAATTTTAAAAGAATTATTTTTTTTTAAAATTAATACCTATCTGCGCAAAATTATTTTTGTATAAAATTTTTTCTAATTTGTATTTTTTACAAAATTACAAAAAAGAAATTTCCAACAACATTTTAAAATTCAATTTCTAAAAAATGTAGAATTAACGTGGCGTGGATAAGTTATTTTATTCGGAATAATAGGAATGATGACACTGGGGATGTTCACAAAACTTTTCCAAATTTTTTCGAAGCAAAATTTGAAAATATAATGACATTAGGTATAATGGCGAAAATTGTTTTTGCTCAGAATTTTCAAAAATGTTTCATTTTTTTTGAAAATTTGTACCGAATGAAAGATTGAAAAAAAAACCTAAACAAAATTTTAAAAAAAATCATTCTCAGAGAAAATTTTCTAATTCAACTTCTAAACAATTTTTTCAATTTTTTTCTTCATTACATCTTCTAAAATATTCTTCAAAACAATATTTGGAAAAAAATTACGGAAAAAAATTAAAAATCAAAATTCGTACTGAACGAAAAATAATTGAAAAATTAACTAAGTAAGTAATCATAATTTTGGAAAAATCAATAGGTATTCAAAAAAAAATTCAAACATTCATTTTTGAAAAAAAAGTAATATGTTTGAACAAAATTTTTAACAATTTATTTTTATTTTTATTTCAAACTCATTTCATCAAACTACAAAAAAAAAATGAATTCAACTTCTCAACAAAATTTGGATTTTTATCAAGTTTGCTCTCCAATGAATTAAAATAAATTCCTTCCAATGTTCCAAGCAAAATTTGAAAATAAGTCAAAGTTGAAATTTTTTTTAGGTACCTATTAAAAAAAATGACAAAAATTTGATTGAAAAAAATTATTATGAAATTTTATCTCTCAAAAAAATTTAAAGTAGGTAGTACGTAAAATTTTTTCGAATGAATTTTTCAAGTTGTTATATTCCATCCAAATTAAAAAAAAAAAAAAATTGAGCAAAAGTTTGAGAATATTCAAAAATCATGTTTGTTTTATCTTTATCTTCAAAATTTAATTGTTTTAAAAAATGAGTAGAATTTTGAAATTTTTGTTCTTGAATAAAATTTGAAAAAGTATTTTTACATTCATTTTCTTTACTTACTTTAATAAAAAAACTTGTTTAAAAAATTTAAAAAAATAAAAAAAAAGTTTCGACAATTTTTTTCAATGAGAAAGTTTTTAAACAAAATTAAAAAAAATATATTTCTTTCAAAAACATTTTACACAATATTTAAAAATCAATTTTTAAATACTTTTATTTTTATTTTTTAGTCAGAAATAAAGGCCATTTACCAGAATTAGTTTTAGCCAGAGTTGAATTCACTTTCTGTCAAAAATATTTTCAGTCAGATTTGGCATTTATCAGACTTCTTAAAAAAAGGCGAACAAAATTTTTATAGAAAATTTTGAAGTAAGTTCCTTTTAAAAAAATGTTTTCCAAAAGGATTTTTCATGAAAATTAAAAAAAAAAAGATTCAATAGAATTTTTTATGAGTAGTTTTAAGTAGAGAAACCTACATTATTTTTGATTAACTATAGATTTCGATTTTTTTAAAGGAAAATTTTGGAATATTTCATAAAAAAAAGAATTTTTTTAAAAATTTGTTTCAAAAGTTTTCACCAGTATTTTGTCATACTTAGCAATTTTTTAGCATAGTATAAATGCTTTTACGGAGACCAAAATGGAAAAAAACGACACCAAAATCCGACAGGAAAATCCGACCCCAAAATCCGACAGTTGGGTTAGGTTAGGGTACATTAGGTTAGGTTTGGATGACATAAAAAAACAGAAAATTTTTAATAAATTCGATTTTTTAGACATTATGTCAGACATTTTGAAACGTAAATTTTTTTGAAATTTTATGACTTTTAGACATCCCGAGCAGCACACTCGACAAATTATCGAAATAAAAAATCGACGGAATATCGAATTCGATAAAGTGTCGCGTTAGTTCCGCATAAATCGTGAAATTATCTTTCGATATATAGATAGATTATCGACGAATTATAGTTAATAAAAATTTCGAGATTGTAGTAAGATATTTTATCGATAATCTATCTATAATATCGAAAGATAATTTCACGATTTAGGCGGAACTTTATCGAATTCGATATTCTGTCGATTTTTTATCGATTTTTTATTCCGATTTTTCGTCTTTTACTAGCTTCTTTCTATAATTAAAAATCATTAATTAGCATAATTAATACATTAAACTATGCCTTAACACATTATTCATGTTACGGTAAGAGGATCATTTCAGAAAAAGTCAAAAAAAAATTATAAAAAATCTGCCACCCGTGGGGCTTGAACCTTCTACCTCCTGCATGGTAATCCTCTTCCTTAACCACTATGCCATACTTTATCGTTGAGGAATTAGAAATAAAACGCTTATAATAGGCAGTTTAGTACTTCCAGACGTGTTGGACTTAGAAAAATTTTCACCAATTTGGAAATAATTTCAAATATCGTCACAAAATCGTTGAAAAATCGTTCGACAAATTTCAGATTATTTGTCGATAATGTAGTTTTAAATATCGCCACAAAATCGTTGAAAAATCGAATTCGAGGAATTTCATATTACGTGTCGATAATATAGTTTCAAATATCGTCATAAAATCGTTGAAAAATCGAATTCGAGAAATTTCAGATTACGTGTCGATAATAAAGTTTTAAATATCTTCACAAAATCGTTAAAAAATCGAATACGAGAAATTTCAGATTATTTGTCGATAATATAGTTTCAAATATCGTCACAAAATCGTTAAAAAATCGAAATCGATAAATTTCATATTAAGTGTCGATAATATAGTTTCAAATATCTTTACAAAATCGGTAAAAAATCGGATTCGATAAATTTAATATAATCTGTCGATAATATAGTTTCAAATGTCGTCAAAAAATCGGTAAAATATCGAAGTCGAGAAATTTCATATAATCTGTCGATAATATAGTTTTAAATATCTTTACAAAATCGTTAAAAAATCGAATTCGATAAATTTAATATTCTTTGTCGATAATGTAGTTTCAAATATCTGCACAAAATCGGTGGAAAATCGGAATCGATAAATTTAATATTCTTTGTCGATAATGTAGTTTCAAATATCTGCACAAAATCGGTGGAAAATCGGAATCGATAAATTTAATATTCTTTGTCGATAGTATCGTTGACGAATATCGTCATAAAATCTTAATAATATCGAATTCGATAGTTTTTAGATTTTTTGCCTATGAAGTTGTACCGATAAATCTTTATAATATCGTGAGAACATCTATAGATTTTCAAACGATTTTTTATCGATACGTTACATCTTCCGATAATATCGATCGAGTGTGCCGCTCGGGATTTTCTAGACATTTTCTCAGACATTCTGAAACTTGGAAATTTTTTTAGAACGATGACTTTCTGACATTTTGAAACTTGGAATTTTAATTTTTAATTTTTTTAAATAAATTTTATGACTTTTGCACATTTTGTCAGGCATTTTGAAACTTGAAAATTTAAAAAAAATTTTTATGACTTTTAGGCTTTTTGTCAGACATTTTGAAAATTGGAAGATTTTTTAAAAATTTTACGACTTTTAGGTTTTTTTCAGACATTTTGAAAAAATTGAATTTTTTTAAATTTTTATTAGGTTTTTTTTTTATTTCCTATACTTTTTAGATTTTTAAATTTCCATGGAAATTAATATTCGTGACTTTTAGACATTTTGTCATAGAGTAAAAGCATATACTATGTTTCATACTTTCAAACGTAGTGTGGAAATAGAGCCAACCAGGTGGCGAGGCGCGAAGCGCCAAGTTTTTTTTAGAAAAAGTTTTCAAATAAAATTTTGAAGTACCCTACTAAAAAAAAAATTAGACGATCTTTTATAAAAATTTTATAAGACTTTTTCAGGAAAATTTTTGAAAAATTAACAAATGTGTCTTTGAAAATTTGAAGAAATTTATGAGAATTTGTTAAATCAGAATTTTAAAAAATTCTAACAATGAAATTTCATTTTTTTTATAATGAAATTTGAAAATTTTGCTTTGGTTTGCTTTGTTAAAAAATACATACTTATTCGAGGGAACCAAAATCCAAACTACATTCTCAAGAAATTCCATCGATACATAATGAAATCAATTTTTATTGAAAAAATACACTCAACTATTCACCTATCTATACTTACAAAATGAATAAGAGTTCCAATTTCAAAAGCAGTTAATTTCTTAAAAATGCCACACAATCCACAATCCGAAAACGTAAGTATTTTCCCACAGCAACGTACGAAGCAAACTTTTTATCGACTATAATCGCCACATTTTTCTCATACATCGTTTCCCAAATAAGCCCGGAAGAGGGAAAGAAAAAAAGAAAAAGAAAACCACTTATTCGGGATGATAGAATTACGCGCTAATGCACTCCTTAGAACTTGACCCTTTTTACAACGTGGTATAAAAAAAATAAAAACCTCAAATAGAAATTTTAACGCTTTTTTAAAATCGCTCTATGGCAAAAGTTTATTATTTTGAAAAATACTACCTATAGAAACGAAGAAGATTTCCTCGTATGGGTAAACCTATGACCAGCACACATTTCGAACTGGCCTTTCTCTTTTGCTTTTAGGCCTACTCGAATTTCATCTAATTTCAATAATTGCCTTCGTACGTATCGTTCATACTACGTATATAGGAAGCTTTTAGTCTTCATTTATAAAACAATCTAGCTAATACGAGTCGAATTAAAATTTCCTCATTCGTAAGCGACGCGAGTATAGCATATTATTTAACGTTGCACCGCGCCGCCACGTCGTTTGTACTTTGTACCACATAAAACGTACTATTGCAAAACTACTGCACTGGGAATTCGTCTTACGACTCGTAGCGACCATAAGAACGATAGTTTATATGTAACTACAAAGCTGCTAACAAAATAATCTAAAAATACATTAATAATTTTTGTAATGCAACCGAATTTGAAACTTCTTTCTTCCACGATTCCATATCCATATACATAAAACTCGAGTTTAATTAGCCTCCATATCGAACAAGTGGGAAAATTCCAAAAATTTTACATTTTAAAATGAAAAAAAGAAAAGCAAATTCTATGTATAAAAAAAAACATCTAGTTCGCTTTGAAAAACGAAATTGCAAATTCTTTTAATATCCCAAGTTTTCGATATCGATGCAAATTAGTAAGATTTGAATATTAGGGTAATTTATTCTTCGCCCCTCTGGCCCCTTTCACGCTCTCTTCGTCTTCGTTATTCTTCTATTCTGCGTTTTCAAATACGCCAGCAATAACAAAAGAAATTTTTTCGATACCTTAAAGGCCTATAGTTTACGTATTTCATGAGTCAGCGGCAGCATACTTTTCATCGAGCGAGGTTTTTTTCACAAAGGTTTTGGGAAAAAGTGTTTCGTTTACGTGGTGGAAAAAAATAACTGACCGAAAAAATAAGCGAAGAAAATGGAAAAAATTAAATATGGCTGATTTTTTTTTTTTACTGAACCGGAATGAGTAATAAAGTGAGTTTAGAGTTTAGTATTATAGAGAAATACAATTTTCTAAAAAAATATTTTCATAAAATTGCATGAAAATAATTACGATTTCCTCCGTAAGTAAAATGTTTCTTTGAGAAAAAAAATCTCTGAAATTTTGAAAAAGAAATCTTAAATATATTACCTACCTAAAAACATACAAAAACGTAACTTTGAAAAATTTCATCATAAATAATTCCTTTAAAAATTTATTTAAGAGAAAATCATTTTCAAAAAAATTTTCTCCAGAAAATTCTATAAGAAATTCGAATTGATTTTTTCAATAAAAAAAATCTTGAAAAAATACGTATCATTGCGTAATAAATAAAATCAATTTGAAAAAAAGGAGAAAAATTTTTATAGGTAAGTAAACAATTTTTTGCATGAAATTCTTTAGAAAATTCCAAATTTAATTTATTGGAATGAAAACTTGAAAAAATTCCAAATTTTATACCTATATGAATTGCATTAATTTTTTTTTGGTTTTCCTAGAATTTTTATAAGTCAATTTTTCAATATTTCATTCAAAACAAATTTTACTATTATTTTTTTAAAATAAATTTTCATTTTCACATTTTGCTTGAAAAAAGAGTTTAATGATTTGTTGGAGAGAAAATTTGAAAAAATTATATAGAATTATTTAAAAGTGTTCATTGAAAGTGATTTTTCTCAAATTTCGATTAGAATTTTTTTGCAGTATTTCGTTCATCACAAATTTAAAAAAGAATGAAAATTTTTTCACTTTTCTCAAGTAAGTAGAAAAATTTCCAACTTGGACTTCTTTACAAATTTTGTTCGAAAGAAATTCATTTTAATTTATCAAAGAAGAAACTTGATGAAAATACAATTTTTTTTAGAAGCAGAATTTTAAAATTTTCACTGGTTTTTTTGTACCTACCTAGTTTTAAAAAAATTGAAAGAAAATTTAAATAAATTGTTGAAAATTTCGAAAGAATATTGAATTTTTAAAACAAAATTATAATTGAATACAAATTCCTTCCAAAAATTTTGTTAAAAAAATATGATTGAGGGAAGCCTCCTTCAAAAAATTAGTCACAAATGTTGACAAAAATTCAAGTTTTCTTTGAAAAATCTTAGAAAAATCAGTTTCAAAATTTTCGGATTAAAAATAAAATCAAGTTTTTCATTTGAAAATTTACATTCAATATCTTGGAAAAATTCTCAAACATTTTGATTTTTTGAAAATTCCCTTAAAAAAATTTCCAGAAAATTTGGAACTTTTGTTGTCACTTGCACTCTTCAAAATTTTAAAAAAAAGTTTGAAAATATTCTTACAAAACTGTATTTGATTTTCCTTTATTATAAAGATTTTTTCCAAAAATTTTGTTCAATTTTTGAGAAAAATACCGTCCAAAAAATTCAACATAGTATTTTATGACGTCGACTTTTCTTTGAAAAATCTCAGAAAAATATGTTTAAAAAATCACAGATCAAAAAAATATATATTACATCTTTCATCTGAAAATTTCCCTCCAAGATCTTGAAAAAATTCTCAAATATGTTGATTTTTTTTGTTGAAAAAATTCTCCATGGAAAGTCTTATGATGAAAATTCAAGTTTTCTTTGAAAAAATCTTGTTGAAAAATTCTTTTAAAAATTCTCAAGAAATCTTCAAAAATCATTTTTGAGATCCTGGAAAAATTCTCAAATACCTATCTTGAAACGAAAGTTTCGGGAAATTTTTTTCATAATACTCGTAAGAAATTTCATCGAAAATTATGTCGGAAAATATTATTTTCAAAAATATATTGTTCAAAACATTCTCAGTGAAAATTAAAAATTTCTCCTTAAAAAATATCTTTGTAAAATGAAATTATTTTAGAAAAAAAAAAGAAAAAACATAGAAAGAAATGCACGGAAAATTTATTATTTCAATTTTTTTAGTACCTACTTAATTAAAAAAAAAAAAAACTTTTAAAAATCCTCACCCTCCTTGAAAGTTTTTTTTTCGTATTTTTTATATTAAAGCAATATTATTGATAAAAAAAATTGTTAAAATTGATTTTTGTATTTTTCTTCAGATTTTCTTCAAAAAATTCCTTTCTTGACAATTTTTACAAAATATGTATCTTTAAAATCTTGAAAAAAAATTCTGAAAAGTTTCCATCGAATTTTTTTCAAAAATTTGTCTAAAAATTTTTTGAAGAAAAAAATTCTCAATGAGAACCATAAAGTTTTCTCATTAAAAATTCTCATAACAAAATCTCATTTGTGAAAATTTTTCCCCACGAAATCCTGTCAGTAAAATTTTGTTTTTGCAAAAATTCTCAATAGGAAATTCCTCCAAAAAATGAATCTCGTCGTATCGATAAAACTCACACATCACAATTCTCAAGACGATAGTCGAAATTGAACACATTTTAAACAACCTCGCACCTCTTCAGTTGGCAAAAAACTATCCAGAACTAATTATAATTTGGAGTTGAGCCGCCGCAAATTTATGCTTGGTTAAATTTCCATACCTCCAGGGAAGGTAAATATTATAACGAACTTTTACTATTTATTGCTTTAAGAGACAAATAAAGTTTGAAGTTTGGTTCAACTGCGCCGAGCAGATCTTAATGTACGATGACATCTAATGCTTGACGGTTTTTGTTGGTGCCATAAAATAGCATTGCTGCAATACGTAGTCGTAGGTACATTTCTACTTTACAGCATTTCATTTTCTTCTTGATTTTGTTCATTTTAATTAGAAGAGTGGTACGTTTGTCATTTTGTATGAAGCTCGTTTTACTCTTCATTCAAATAATTAAACAAAATTAAATTAAGAATTTTTTTCATTTGATCTTTAATTGGTATTCATCGAAAAACTGTAATTTCATCGGAATTTATGGATGTCATGACAGAAAAATTTATTGAAAAATGATGCCTGATGAAATGTTTACAGCTTAGCTTGAAATGTACGTACGTGTATTTATAGGCCTACATAATATGCACTGATAATATACGTATTGGGTACTTTCCCATTTCACGTATATTCTAGCGATATTTGGTCACGTCCCGCGCGTCCTTCTTAAATTGCAAAAAAAAAAAAAATGGAGCTTGAGTTATTGCCTCGTGAATTTCCGAATAGAAATGCCATATTAAATATTAATTGTCATAATTTATGAACGTCGATTAATTCATTTCTCCATTCATGACGTTAAACATGAAAATATCAAGGGTCAGCTACTATACCTGCAATTTTCCGCGTTGATTTAAATTAAAACGAACAATTGAGAATCTACAATCACATACCTGAAACAAACAGAAAACAAACATGGATATTAATTCCGTGCAGGAAAATCTATAATATTATTGGACATGATGACATGAATAGTTAATTTCTGTTCCAGGTTACTTTGTTAATTTCGATTCATTAGAAATTTTCAGGAAGCTTCTGCCGTCTTGAAATACATTGCAAAAATTTTTGAAACACATTGAGCAGATTTTTATAAGAAGAAAACAAGTTTTTGAAAAATATAAAAACAAAATTTTCATTTTTTGTTTTAAAAACAGCAGTTTCCCTCCCGAAAAGCTATGAGAATATTCATTGATCCGATGAAAAATGTTGAAGTAGCCTAATAAAAAAATTTTGCATTTCTTTTTCAACAAAAAATCAAAAAAAATTTCTAAAAAAAATCCACACTTTCTGTAAGATTTTATTTTGTTTAAGAAAATTCATCTATTGGTCAAAGAAAAAAATTTTCAAAGAAAGTTTTCTAGGGTCTTTTGAAAAAATTTCACGTAGAAAATTGTTCTCATGAATTACGAGTCGATTTTTTTAGAGGAATTTTAACAAGAAAAATCTCTTTCACATACTTAATTTTCACAAAGTTTTCATTATATAGGTAGATATATTTCTATTTTCTGCACTTAAAAAAACTTTCAAAGTAAGAGGGGATTTTTGAGTTTTTTTGAGTGGATTTAAAAAAAAAATTGAAGCAAAAAATTCTTTATACAAATTTTTCTCACGATTTTTCTTTCCAGAATATTTTACAGGAGAAAATCCCAAATTGATTTTTTAGGACAATTTTTTTATTATCTACTATTTTTTTCAACAAAATTTTTTAGAAAAGTCTTTCAGGATATTTGAGAATTTTTTCCAAGATTTTAAAGTGATATTTTCAAAAAATTAATTAAAAGAAAAAATAATAATATACCCAATCTTGGATCGAACAAGATGTAATTTTGCCAAACATTTTTATCTGATTTTTTCTCATTTTTTAAAACTCGAGTGATTCTGTCATTTTTTAAAAATTTTTTTATAAAAATGTCGTGAGAATTTTTCCCCCAAAAATCTCACTACTTTTTCAACAGATTTCTTCATCTTCACTAAGTATTTTATGTAGAAAAAAAAGGATTTTTTTCTGCTAAAAAGTAAAATAGGTAGGAGATTTCCTTGATTTTTTCCTAAAGATTTTGAGGAAAATTTTCAACAGAAAAAAAATCTCATGAAAAAACAAGAATTTTTTGCAGAACAAAATAATTTCAAAAATTAGATTTTCTGATTTTTTTTTTTCAAAGAAAATTTTTTTATGAATGTTTTTTGAGGATTTTTTGACATAATTTCAACTAATTTTTCTATGAGAATTTTTAATAAGAAAACTTCATTTCTCAGCAGAATTTTTATTGAAAACTTTAGCTACAATTTTTATCAATAATTATCATTTATTTCAGCTGAATTTTTTGAAAAAAAATTAAACATGAAAGAACTTTTTCAAAAAATTAAAATATAATTTTTTTTGTAATAATTTTCCAAACATTAATAAAACGGTAATTTTCCAAAATAATATTTTAAGAAAAACACGTGATTGAAGTACTTATTCAAAAAATCTTTTCGATATTTTTTTAATAAATGCTGAAAAAAATATTTACTAAATTTAAAATGAAATTTCTTAAATGTGTTTTTTGAGATTTTCAAGAGTTTCAATTTTCAAAAAAAAAAAAAAAAACGCGAATATTTTTTTTTGCCTAATACGTTTTATTTTGCAATGATTTTTTTTTCAGATGGAATTCTTCATTGAGAAAATTTCCATTCTTATTGAGAATTTTTTGGAAACAATTTTTGAATAAATTTTTCATCAAGGGAGCTTTTTAGGATTTTTCTCTCAAGATTTCAAAAAGGGAATTAAAAAAAAAAATCTTATGAAAGATGTGAGATCTTTAAGGAAATGTGAAAATCATGAATTTTTCAACGGGTTTTATTGAAATTTTTTCCATGAGAAAATGTCAATTCTGATCAAAAAATTTTATAGGTAAATAATGTTTCAGAAAAAAATCTTCCATTTTTTAAAAAATTTTATGAATAACTTTTTCAAAATATTTTTGAAGATGTTTACAATTTCGAAATATGTGCATGGTGCACTTCAAAAAACTCCTCGAAAAAAACGCAAATAGAAAATAACACGCTTAAAAAACCTCTTTTCACTAAATCAACGACACGACACACAAAAAATATCAATTCAAATCCCCAACATCTCCGAGTAATTTCGCCACTGCGACAAAAATGTAACGAAATAACGCCGCATCGAGACACGAAGCTATTAAATTTACCGACAAATGTGGAAAATCTTCCATCATTCGTTCCAATAAAGATCGAATTTCCACACTAGACCAAACGCATCGTTCGTTTACTTGGAAATGATTTATACTCGTACAACAGAATAAACCTGATTTGGTGCGGAACTGAAGAAAATCGCGTAGGTGTATATTTTCATCTACGAGTCGCAGTCGTGGCGTCGTCGTCGTCGTCGCCTTGCTAAGTGAAAAATGATCATCGAATGTCTTGGAGTTGACGCCAACACCATCAAAACGTGTTACAGTAGTTTAACGCGAAAAACAACGTACTTATAACATCAATCTCTTTCTAATTCATTCCATGTGTAGTGTAGTAGGGTGGTCCTTATACTCGTAAGTATATGAGTGGAAAATGTTTTTGCGATTTTTTTTTCGCTCTCACCTCCCCCCAAGTTGTCTTCTCCGGTGAGAAAATAATTCCTCATTTATTTACCTTTCCCCTCCGTGAAAACCCCGCCCTGCGGTGGCCCTTCCCTTTTTTCAAAATAAGAAAAAATATAAGTTTCCATCAAAATTTTCAATTTTTTTTAGTGCCAGTACTGCCAGTGCCTCGATGACTCTAAGGACGATTTTAGCCAGCCCCCCCAAGTCCCTCCTTTCGACTGAAAAAAGCTTTCTCAAAATAACATAAATTAGCTAATTTTCATTCAATATCATATTTTAAGATACCTACCTACATTCTTATGAGTTTGTCTGAACAATATATTGTACAAAATAATACTCCCCCTTCCCCCTCATTGCAAATTTTCAAAAATGAAAATGAGCTGCATCTTGGGAAAGCCTAAAAATGCAGAAACTAATCACACATTACCAATCAAGATCTATGATTTTCTCTACATTTTTTAAAAGGAAAACGTTTCTCAGTATTTTTGGAGAAGAATCATTTTTTTTAAAAATTAATTAATACCTAGATACTTATTTTATTACTAATTGTGAGAAAACATCATTATCATCATCACCGACATCATCATCGACATCATCATCGACATCATCATCATCGACATCATCATCATCATCATCATCATCATCATCATCGACATCATCGACATCCAGAGCTGTATACCCGATTCATATGGATTCAGGTTCAGGTTTTGGCTTTGGATTTCAAAAACTCGGCGCTTCGCGCCTCGCCAGGAGGAGCTTTGCCCCATGGACCCCCCTGATTGGCTCTATTTCCACACTACGTTTGAAAGTATGAAACGTATATATGCTTTTACTCTGTGCATGACAAAATGTCTAAAAGTCACAAATATTAATTTCCATGGAAATTTAAAAATCAAAAAAGTCTAATAAAAATTCACGAAGTTTTGATTGCCAAAGTCTAAAAGTCGTAAAATTTCTAAAAAAAAATTTTAAAGTTCAAAAGTCGTAAAATTTCTAAAATAATATCAAAAAGTCATTAGATTTATAAAAAAAAATTTCAAGTTTCAAAATGTCTAAAAGTCATCTTTCTAAAAAAAATTTTAAGTTTCAGAATGTCTGACAAAACGTCTAAAAAATGTCTAAAAGTCATAAAATTTCAAAAAAAGTTACAAGTTTCAAAATGTCTGACATAATGTCTAAAAAATCGAATTTATTAAAAAAAAATTGTTTTTTTATGTTATCCAAATGTAACCTAACCTAACCCAACTGTTGGATTTTGAGGTCGGATTTTCCTGTCGGTTTTTTGGGTCGTTTTTTTCCATTTTGGTCTCCGTAAAAGCATAATTATACTTACTATGCTAAAATCTGAATCTTATTTGTGCAAAAAAATACTTATCAATATTTTTTGAGTCTGCTTAAAAAAGTTCTCAATTTTTTGTGGAAGAAATTTTTTTCGTGTTTTTTATTTTTTAGAAAAAAATTGTATGCAGGCACCTACCGTTCAAGTCTCAACTTATTGAAAGAAGTATAATTTTTTTAATTCAAAAAAAAAAAAATCTCAATAATGTTATAACTGTCTTCATTTTTTTGAAAAAATACTCATTTTTTTGGAGAAAATGACAATTTTTTCAAGTAAAAATATTCAATTTTTTTAAAAACTAGTTTGGAAAAAAATCACCAAATTATTTGGAAATAAAAATCGCTTGATATAAAAAAAATTAAATTCACTTAAAAATATCTTTGAAATTTTTGGAGAAAACAAAAACTAAGTTACGTACGTATTTTGAGGGGAATTTTTTTAAGGATAAAAAATCGTAATATTTACGGGTTCGGTGTTAAAAAAATTATCATTTATTCTTTGAAAGCAAAATCCACTTTCTTGAAAAAAAAATTTATTTTTTCGTTTTTTTTGAAAAAATCAATTTTTTTATAGAAGAAGGAAAAATGACTTGATTTCTTAAAAACAAAAACCATGTGATTTTTTTTCTTCATTTTTCATGTTTAATTCAATCAACAAATTCATAATAATGTATCTCAAAATATGATTTCAAATGAAAAAATTAGCTAATTTATGTTATTTTGAGATAGCTTTGTTCTAAGAGTAATTTTTATATAATTGGGGGCCAAATGAGGCATTGGCACAAAAAAAAATATGAAAATTTTAATGAAAACTGAATTATTTTCTCATCAGAGAAGACGCAACTTGGTGGGTGCGGGAGATCAAAAATTCAAAATTTGAAAAATAAGGACCACCCTAGTGTGTAGGTGTAGCTTGCAAAGGATGGAAAATCCCTGTGCTATTTTATACCATCACGTAGGTAGGTATAATAGGTATAGCTATAGGTATTAAAAAATTCAATTTTCAATTTCGTAATTTTCATTTCCAACTCTGTCACTTTTGAAAATTACTCTTCAAGTTGTAATTACATTGTTAATATACGAACAAAAGGGCTAAGTAACTGCATTGCATACTCACCTACGATGCCATCAGGTAGGTATATAATATACATACGTTTTATACACTCTGTTGAATAGTAATTCCATTAGCGAAGTATATAATTCGACTAAACAACGCACGTGAAAATTATTCTAAAAGCTGTTACCTTTTTGTATCTAGCTAACTTAATAGTCGAACTGTTTGAAACAAAAAGCCTCTAACTTGTCGAATTATTCTACGTAGGTACCTATTTCCATACGCGCCAGCAAACAATAAACATATCGTTTTCCACGAAGAATTATACCCCTAACGATCCATGCAGTTGATCAGCAACGGGAACTGGGGAAGGGGAAGACTGTAGGAGAAAATCCGCAACAAAATATTCATCATTGGAGAACTTTACGCCTCCATAAACTTAAATTTTTTATCGGCCAGCTCGGATTGCGTATTTTGCCAAGTCGAGTATACCATTTTTCATCTCTCACCAACCTACTGGTTTTTAAAATTCATACGTTATTTCCTTCAGCACTCGTTTATAAAATCCTATCGTCGTTGTCGTCCTCGTCCTCGTCCTCGTCCTGCTAAGCCAAAGAGCGAAGATTGCGCTCGACTACCTGCCTAATTTCGCAACATTGGAAAAGCTGCCAAACCAGGCTTATAAACGCAGCTTAGCCGATTTTTTTGGCAATACGCGAAGTAATTTTACAAACCACAATGAAATTATACCTCGACGCTCGCCGTGCTTTCCTTTTATATAACTAAGTAAAAAGCGTACTCGGGCGAATTTGCAATTTATGGCTTTTTAAAGATTATTTCTTTTCTTCGACCATATTCGAAGTTATATAATAAATTGGCTCGAGATGTGGAATTATCGTCGTAGGTATACAAACTACACGTGCATTTTACATTAAAAATTTAAAGAGAAAACTCCCCTTGATGGGATTTTTATGCATCGTAGTAAGTAATCTCTCACATACGTACAAATACCTACATCCACCTATAGAACACGTCAGAAATGCTTCTAGCCATGTACTCGTACTTACATACTCGGTGCTCTGCTCGCGACCACGAAATAAAAAAACAAACGACAAACAGGATTTATTATTCTCGTACGAGTATTTGGAAAATAAAAAAAACTCTTTATAAAGCCATCACGACGAATTATCCTCGAAGTGTATTATTTTTTTACATCTTTCATCTCCTTATATTTTTACAAGAACTTGGGAAATTTTCAGTGTGAGAGTATGGAACAACTTTGCACGAAGTTGAGTTCGATAAATGAGGTTGAATTGATTAGGTATTTAAAAATGAAGAAGAAACCCAGCGTTTTATAGGTTATTTTCAAAAATGAGAAAAAATGTTCAGTTCAACTCAAAATTTTATATGCTGTAAATCTTTCAAAAAACTGAAACACTCGTATTACATACGTACAGGTAAGTAGTCTAAATTCACCAAAAATGATCTATAAAAAAAAACAATCCATAAACTTTGACTAACGTCTAGTTTGATTGTTTTGTTTACATTCATGGGGTGCAACTTCGATAAATTTTTACCAAGTCCAGTGCTACATAATACTTTATAGTCAAAATTGGAAGGGAGGAAGGGGTCTAATCGAAATTTTTGTAATAACTAAAAGTATTTGTACAACTTCAAGCTACAACTTTTGTTTGAAAATTTTTTCAATCGAGCCCCTTACCTCCCCCCTGTTTTTAAAAATGTATTTGAAGGAGTTGGATTATCCAAAATTGGTGGGGAGGGAGGGATCCGATTGAAATTTTTGTTATCACCAAAATTATTCCTAGTACTTCAAGCTACAACTTTTGTTTGAAAATTTTTTCAATCGGGCCCCTTACCCCCCCCTGTTTTCAATAATGTATTTGAATGAGTTGGATTATCCAAAACTGGAGGGAAGGGAGGGGTCCAATCGCAATTTTTGTCATGACCAAAATTTTTCCTAAAACTTTGAGCTACAAGTTTGTTGCAAAAATTTTTCAATTGGACCCATTTCCCCTTCCCCCATCAATTTTTAATTAGTATTTTGGGAGTGTTATGCAAAATAAGTGGAGAGAGAGGGGCTCAATTGAAAAAGTTTTCAAAAAAAAGTTGTAGCTTGAAGTTTCGCTAATACTTTTGGTTATCACAAAAATTGCGATTGGACCCCTCCCTCCTCTCCAATTTTGGATATAAAGTATTATGTAGCACTGGACTTGGTAAAAATTCATCGAAGTTGCACCCCATGAATGTAAACAAAACAATCAAACTAGACGTTAGTTAAACTTTGACGAATTGAAATTTTCAAAATAACAGTTACAGAAACAAAAACAGTAACTATAGAAATTTAAGTGATTGCCGAAAAAAATTTATTGTTGGTAAATTTTACCAAGTCCAATAATACATAGATACTTAATATTCAAAATTTGGATCGCAGGGAGGGGTTCAGTCGAAATTTTTGTAATAAGCAAAATTATTCCCATAACTTCAAGCTACAAGTTGAATTTTTTTTTTGAAACTTTTCAACTCTTTTTCTAGGAAAAAATGGAAGATTTTATTACCCATTGTTATTTCTATCTGTTGAAAGAAAGCTTGAATTCCATAGTTATGAATATCAGAATATGATTCAATATTACCTTGGGTACTCATTTTGATAAATATTCTTCATTTTGGAAAAATATGCTCCTAACTCGTATAATAATATCTCTGGAAATAATATCATTAAAAAATAATTCGTACTAATTTGCCTTTTACGTCGGTACCGTTCATTTTGAAAAAAAAAAAAAAAATGAAAACACTTCTAAATCGTGATGAAGAAATATATCGTCTGCGTAGATGTCACATATTGGACCTGCCAGTGAGATTTTAATCGTATATCCCGTGCAAGCTTAATGTTACTATTCTGTAACAGATTGCTTCTTGTATTCTTTTCGAAATAAATAAATAAAATTAAAATAATTAGATCTCTCCCCCCGCCCTTAGATTTCACATAACTCTCCGTAGATACTTATTAAAAGTAGAAGGAGTGAGAGAGGAAGAGGCTAACTAAAAATTATTCCAAACAAAAGTTGTAGATTAAGGTTCTACGAATAATTTCGGTTATTATAAGATTTTTTATTATACCACTTCCTCCCCCCTATCCGACTTGGCATAATACGACTTGGATACTTAGGTACATTATTAAAAACTGGAATTTCGTGAAAATTTTTATTTTTAATAATTTTTGATAAAAGATAAATTGCATTTGATCAATGGAAAAAGTTATCGTAAGATACAATGCAAAATCCTCCTCTGATGGAATTTTTGAAGAATTTTAAAATCATCAATTTTGTGAAAATTATTCATTTCAATAATTTTTGGAAAATGAGAATTGAATTTAATCAATGGAAAAAGCTACCGTAATATCCAATTCAAAAATCTCCTCTGAAGGAATTTTTGAAGATTTTCAAAATCACCAATTCCGTGAAATTTTTTATTTTTAGTAATTTTTGAAAAATAAAGAATTGGAATTTAATCAATAAAAAAATATACCGCAAGATCCAATGCAAAATCCTCCTCTGATTGAATTTTTGAAGAATTTTAAAATCATCAATTTTGTCAAAATTTTTATTTACACTAATTTTTGAACAATGATAAATTGAATTTAATCAATGAAAAAAGCTACTGTAAGATGCAATACAAAATCTTCATCTGATGGAATTTTTGAAGAATTTTTAAAATCATCAATTTAGTGAACATTTTTATTTGCAGTCATTTTTGGAAAAGGAAATTTTTTTCCAAATTGCATTTAATCCATTAAGAAACCCACCGTAATATTCAATGCAAAATCCTCCCCTGATAGAATTTTTGAAGACACTAGTAGAAATAACGAGCGAGTTAAAAACTTGAAAATTTAGTGAAAATCAAAAATTTGATAACTGAAATTTTAGTAGTTTTATTAATTTTCCAAAATTTGATCAATTTTCACAATCATTAAAATTTGGAAAACTTGAAAAAATTGGCCAAATCGTAACGTTTGGTAACTTTTGAATTCTATTTTTTTTTTAAATTGACTGAAATTCAGTAAAAATCTTCAAGATTTCAATCAATCAATCAATCAATTTTCACAATCTTTAAAATTTGGAAAACTTGAAAAAATTGGTCAAATCGTAACGTTTGGTAACTTTTGAATTCTATTTTTTTTTTAAATTGACTGAAATTCAGTAAAAATCTTCAAGATTTCAATCAATCAATCAATCAATTTTTATTTAACCGGTTCAGTGTACGTACACTATATCACGGATAGGTAACAGAACTAAAAAGTAAACGAAATAAAGGAAACATGAGAGATTTGAAAAAATTTCAAGATTTGGTAAAAATCAAAGCTAAAATTTGGAAAACCATAAAAATTTCGTAAAAATGAAGTGTTGTAATTTTTAAATTTTGTATTATTAAGTATTTTTAGTGTGCGTAAGCACACTATTGGTTTCAGTCTTGAAATATAAAATTTTGAAATAGGTTTATCGAGGTTAACTCATTAATGATGGGATGAATTTGGTTCAAATTTTCAAGGAATGTAGAGTTCATGAAGGCGGAGGGCCAATGAGATTTGTGTGTGAATCTAATGAGTAATTATCGAGATAATTGCAATTTTCACTTGAATAAAGGGGACTTTTCTATTATTCATATCTTATCTTATCTTGGGGCAATAAATTTAAAGTGTTCAAAATCGAACAATGGTCACGTTACAACGTCCTCTTTGTGCTCTGCGGTTTTATCTTTTTTGGGGCAATAAAAATTTAAAATGTTCAAAATCAAACTTTATCAGCACAGCAGGCGGTAAACATTTTTTCAGCACAGCAGGTGGTAAAAAATCAGAAATCACGTCTCAGGCTCAGGGCAATAAATTCAAATTTTCAAAATCAAACAATGGTTCGTGTCTAGTTCTTATCTTATCTTTGCTTAGGGCAATAAATTTTAAATGTTCAAAATCGAACAATGGGTCGATCTAGTTTTCAGTTTGAGTGAATGGGGAGGTGGTGTGACTATGCGATGTTGGTGGGGGGCATGACAAATTGAAATACCAAAGTAAGTATGCTTATGTTAGGTTAGGCTACTTACTGATAACTTCTCATAAAAGTTATTTCAGTAATACTACTCAGTAATTTTAGAATTCAAGCTACGCACACTGTTGGAGCTGCGCTTGCGCAGGTGTCTAGTTTTTTTTGAAATCAAATCAATTGAAATTCAATAAATTTTTAAAATTTGAAAATATTTCAAGCTTTGGTTAAAATCGAGTTAAAAAAGTTTAATTTCGACAAAAATGAACATTTCAGCCATTTTAGCCACTTTTATAATTTTTTAAAATTATTGGACCAATTTTCAAAATTTTGGAAATTCTAGGAATTAAGCGAATCTTTAAAATTCGGAAAAGTTATAAAAATCAAAAATTTGAAAAATTTTCAAGTAAACGGATGAATTCATCGTTAGGTTGAATTTCCAAAATTTTCAAGTTTCTGATTTTAAATAATTTATAATTTTAGAGCGTATCAGCGATTTTTTTACCTCACCCCTGGGAGCTGATGCCTCGAAATACGTGATTTTCAGCTTTAAAATTCCACCTTTTGAAATTTTATAAAAACTGAAATTTAAAAAAAAATTTAAACAGAGTATTGTTTTATTAATTTTAAAAATGTGATGAAAATTGGAATTTTTTCAAGTCTTAAGTTTTGGCATTTTTTTTTTGTTGAAATTTGGTCAATTTTCAAAATTTTGAAATTTTTTTCAACTGTTAAAAATTGTTTTACACTTTTTCAATCTTTTTGGACTTATAAAAAATTTTCAAAAATTTTCAGACTTTTGGATTTGGAAATTTTTTTTTTAATTTTTCGATCGCTTTACTGTCGTATTTGTGACGTATATGCAACATTCATGAAAAATCGCTTTCGACTAGAAAAAAAATTTCAAAATTTTTTCAAACTTTTGAACTTTGAAAATTAAAAAAAAAATTTTCGATCGTTTTACTGACGTGAATGTGACGTTCATAAAAAATGGTATATGCGACAATATTACGTCCATTTCACGATCGTTTTATTGACGTATTTGTGACGTGTTTGAAAAATCGCATATACGACAAAATTACGTCCATTTTATGGTCGCACATTTGACGTTTTTTCGACGTACTGTTCTATCGTCGTTTTTTATTGTCGCAAATGCTTCACGGGATAGGACCTCAATGTTTTGTCATTTTAATATTTTTTTCAAATTAGGCCATTTAATCTCACAATTTTTGAAATTTTTGAAATCAAGTCAATCTTTAAAATTTGATAACCCCGAGCGGCACACTCGATCGATAATATCGGAAGATGTAACGTATCGATAAAAAATCGTTTGAAAATCTATAGATGTTCTCACGATATTATAAAGATTTATCGGTACAACTTCATAGGCAAAAAATCTAAAAACTATCGAATTCGATATTATTAAGATTTTATGACGATATTCGTCAACGATACTATCGACAAAGAATATTAAATTTATCGATTCCGATTTTCCACCGATTTTATGCAGATATTTGAAACTACATTATCGACAAAGAATATTAAATTTATCGAATTCGATTTTTTAACGATTTTGTAAAGATATTTAAAACTATATTATCGACAGATTATATGAAATTTCTCGACTTCGATATTTTACCGATTTTTTGACGACATTTGAAACTATATTATCGACAGATTATATTAAATTTATCGAATCCGATTTTTTACCGATTTTGTAAAGATATTTGAAACTACATTATCGACAAAGAATATTAAATTTATCGAATTCGATTTTTTAACGATTTTGTAAAGATATTTAAAACTATATTATCGACAGATTATATGAAATTTCTCGACTTCGATATTTTACCGATTTTTTGACGACATTTGAAACTATATTATCGACAGATTATATTAAATTTATCGAATCCGATTTTTTACCGATTTTGTAAAGATATTTGAAACTATATTATCGACACATAATATGCAATTTCTAGAATTCGATTTTCTAACGATTGCGTGAAGATATTTGAAACTATATTATCGACAAGTAATATGAAATTTCTCGATTTCGATTTTTTAACGATTTTGTGACGATATTTGAAACTATATTATCGACAAATAATCTGAAATTTCTCGAATTAGATTTTTTAACGATTTTGTGAAGATATTTAAAACTTTATTATCGACACGTAATCTGAAATTTCTCGAATTCGAGTTTTAAACGATTTTATGACGATATTTGAAACTATATTATCGACACGTAATATGAAATTCCTCGAATTCGATTTTTCAACGATTTTGTGGCGATATTTGAAACTACATTATCGACAAATAATCTGAAATTTGTCGAACGATTTTTCAACGATTTTGTGACGATATTTAAAATTATTTCCAAATTGGTGAAAATTTTTCTAAGTCCAACACATCTGGAAGTACTAAACTGCCTATTATAAGCGTTTTATTGCTAATTCCTCAACGATAAGGTATGGCATAGTGGTTAAGGAAGAGGATTACCATGCAGGAGGTAGATGGTTCAAGCCCCACGGGTGGCAGATTTTTTATAATTTTTTTTTACTTTTTCTGAAATGATCGTCTTACCGTAACATGAATAATGTGTTTAGGCATAGTTTAATGTATTAATTATGCTAATTAATGATTTTTAATTATAGAAAAAAGCTAGTAAAAGACAAAAAATCGGAATAAAAAATCGATAAAAAATCGACAGAATATCGAATTCGATAAAGTGTCGCGAAAGTTCCGCCTAAATCGTGAAATTATCTTTCGATATTATAGATAGATTATCGATAAAATATCTTACTATAATCTCGAAATTTTTATTAACTATAATTCGTCGATAATCTATCTATATATCGAAAGATAATTTCACGATTTATGCGGAACTAACGCGACACTTTATCGAATTCGATATTCTGTCGATTTTTTATTTCGATAATTTGTCGAGTGTGCTGCTCGGGACAATTAAAATATTATGAATTTGTGAATTCTGATAGATTTTTTAAAATTTTGGTGAAAATGTAAAGTTCAATTTACTCATAATTTGGAAAATTTTCAAAATTTGATAAAAAATTTTAATTTGATGATTTTTAAATCGAATAAAGCTGTAGATGTACTTTTATCTATTTTTCTCATTGAGTGAGTAAATTTAGAAAATTTGAAAAATTCAAAAGTAACATTTGAGAAAAGTAATAGGTATAATCTGATAAAAAGTATATCACGTTAGACTGTACATTTTCTTCGTCCTATTTTCTGAATTTTTCGAATCGCATATCTAACGTGTCGAACTTTCCGAAAAGCCGAGCTACCTTCTTCTCAGTCTACCCTTTCGAAGTTGAAATATTTTCTAGAGGTCTGCATTATTAAGTATATTCTTAATAAAGCTTACAAAGTTATCATTAATATAACCATAACTATACAGGGAATGGAGGCTTACAAAGTAACGAGGACGAAGGGTGTTCGGTTAATACGATATAGAAATACGTAATAACTAAAGTAAAGCAAAGTTCAGTTCAGCGTGTGCCAATAATAAAGTAGTTTAAGCCGGGTTATTGCACTTGAACACGCAATACACTCGATGATGGGTATAAGGGAATGTGTTAAATGCGCAAATATAATAAATCCACGACGGCGGTCGTACGTTGTGTGATTGGTAGGTACGAAGTGTTATTTAAAATTTGCTGGAAAAAAATCTTCGTAAATGAAATTCAATGTCTATAGTCGATTGAAAAAATAATAATCACGGTTCAAGTTTTGTTTGCTGCAGTTATTGAAAAAAATCACTCTTCGTCATTATTTTATATTTTCAGTCCAATAAGCTCGAATTGAAAAAATATAATTCTTCGTTCAATTAAAAATATCCAAGTATCGATGAGATCAGATTGGTATATTTGATATTGTAGGGACTCAATTATATTTTCAAGTGAGGCAGGCGGCGCTCCAGGGAATAAATCGTGTCTTTTAAAGAAGCAGTTAAGGTTAAACTTATATAAAACAGTAGGACGATGACGAGGAAGGTACGTGGAGTAAAATAAGAGTAACCCTAAATTACAGTTCATCGTATATAAAATAGACGTGTCAGCCAGAGCAAGTTTTACATGGTATGTTTGCGAAACGAAACGTAAATTGGATATGCTAACACTCGACACGGTTCACGAGTTATGCTGCTTAAATGTGTATAAGGTGATAAAAAAGTTAGCGTGCTTTTTTTCCCCTACGTACTCGAAGCTCGACGAAAAAACTTCAGGAGGCTGGTTTTTTTCATACGAAGCCTGCTGAAAGCGTGCGGAGGTTTCTCTTGCCGAGTTTTGTGCTACATATACGTAGCAGTACTCGAAAGATGATTTAAATGTCAAAAGTAAAACTCACGTGATTAAAGGCGCCGAAGAGCTGAGAAAATGTTTTATATCGTAGCTTACTTCGCGATACTGCTGCTGTGAGAAGCAGAAAAGAAGGATTTTCTTTTCCTGCGATACGAATATTGAAAAACTATCGCTATAAATTGTAGCAAATTTTTATCACTTGGAAGTACGAGCTGGATAGTTTGATATTTTACGCCGTTGTATTTTTTCAAGATCAGACATCTCATTCGTATGAAAAAAAAATGTTCAAAATGAGCTCGAAATTCGCTACAGTAAAATTCGAAATTTTTACAAAAAGAAAAAATATAACACTTTTGGCTTTTAATAAAATAGCTAAATAACAATTGACGACCTTCTACAACAAAGAAGAGCAAAGAAGAAAATACCCTTGTTCAATGTCTGAGAAGACACGCCGAGGTCAAGTTTTCTTCATGTTTCGATGATACCATATTGTGTAGCACACAAGTGGTATCTGACAAGTGTGCTTATTGAACTTTGTGCTTTTAAAAAATCCATTTAGACGTTTTACGAGGGCATTGTCGAAGTAAAAACACACCGACTTGATTTTTTTTTCGAGTTTGTGTCTTAAGTGGTCGGTGTGTTTCAAAGATGGAAGAAGAAAGGCAAGGTGAAGAGGAAATTCGTCAACGCGGTAAGCTTTCGACGAATAAAAAAAATCAGACTTAATTTTTATACTACGCTGAAATAGCGATGTCAACGCGATGTGAAAGAAATGATCGCCAACGCCCACAATTATACCGATGAAAGTACATAATATAATGTAATTTATAAAATATTAGACGATATTGTCGACTTAATGCGTTCTATACATTCCATTCGGTGCTGTTCCATGTCTCAATGACAGAGAAAGAATAAAGTTGATTGAAATTTGCTAGTAGACTAATTCTTTAAAATGGCGTTTGTCATGAAATATCGAGTCGTGTTTTGTGTGGGGTGAGGGATCGTAGGTAGGTTATGGTAATTATTTTCAATTTTTGATATTTTTACTCCATGCAATTTATCAGTTTTAAAAAATTACTAAAAATAAAAATTTTCACGAAATTGATGATTTTTGTTGAGGTAACACTGGCATTAGGGTGGAGTGAAAAATAAAACATACCTCGGATTTCGACCAAACTCACAGAGGTGGTTTACTTTGAGTTGAGAACCTCCCCGAAAAAAATTTGAGCCCCCTACCTCTCAGGGGAGCGGAGCTAGGGGCTCTCAAAGTAGGGTCACTTTTGAAAAAAACACAGTTTTTCGCTATTTTCAGGCCAGTGGCACTCAAGTTACCCCCCACCGCACCTCTATGAAAAAGTGCAGTTTGAGTTTCTACACCTCCCTAGACCATTGATTTTGAAATTTGAACAACTTTTGGTCCTCGACAGGGGAGTTGAAAAGTTGCAGATCGCTAAAAAATCGATAATTTCAAATCACAAAAAATGGAAATAACATGTGCTTGATACCAAAACTGGACCCAAATGGCTCCTATTGATGCAAAAAAATTATTTCGATAGAAAAGTTGAAAAAATTTCATAGCAGGGTTGTCAACATTTGATTTTCATAAAACATCAAAATTTCCCCTTTTTTGGTATAAAATTGATGGTAGGGTGGTCCAAAATTTACCAACTTTTAAAAAGTCCCGCACCCAACCGCTTAATATGTTCTATCTGATGAGAAAACACATCACAATTTTTTTTTCGAAATCGGATAATATTTAGAGGTCCCTAAGGGGGGTCAAAGTAAAAAATTTGAAAAAAAAATTGTAAAAATAGACAGTTTTGAAAATTTTAATTTTTTTTTGAAAAATGGTCATAAGGTGGGTAATACTATATAAAAAGACCATTTTCGATGATTTTTCATCTTTAGCCCCATTTTCATGGGGCATGAAAAAACGTCACTTTTTACGATTTTTGAGATAAATTGAAAAAAAGGTTTTACTTGATAAAATCGTTTTAACATACACATTACCACCCAAAAAGATCATTTAAGCCAATTTTTCAACTTTACTTTCATGTTGAGGAACCGTCATTTTTTGTGATTTTTTTCACATTTTTGAAAGTTTTTGAAAAATTCTTACAAATACGTCAATGATGAAAAATCACTGCATATGGTCTTTTTGGGTAGTAATGTGTAGGTATGTTAAAACGATTTTATCAAGTAAAACCTTTTTTTCAATTTTTAACCATTTTTTTCAATTTTTCTCAAAAATCGTAAAAAGTGACGTTTTTCCATGTTCCATTGAAAATAGGGCTTAAGATGAAAAATCATCGAAAATGGTCTTTTTAGATAGTATTACCCACCTTATGACCATTTTTCAAAAAAAAAATTAAAATTTTCAAAACTGTCTATTTTTTCAAATTTTTTCAATTTTTTTTACTTTGAACCCCCTTAGGGGCCTCTAAATATTATCCGATTTCAAAAAAAAAAATCGAAAGTTGGCAACCCTGCTATGAAATTTTTTAAAACTTTTTCTATCGAAATAATTTTTTTGCATCAATAGGAGCCATTTGAATCCAGTTTTGGTACCAAGCAGATGTTATTTCCATTTTTTGTAATTCGAATATTATCGATTTTTTAGCGATCTGCAACTTTTCAACTCCTCTGTCGAGGACCAAAAGTTGTTCAAAATTCAAAATCAATTGTCTAGGGAGGTGTAGAAACTCAAACTGCACTTTTTCAGAGGGGTACGGTGGGGGGTAACTTGAGTGCCACTGCCCGAAAATAGCGAAAAACTGCGTTTTTTTCAAAAGTGACCCTACTTTGAGAGCCCCTAACTCCGCTCCCCTGAGAGGTAGGGGGCTCAATTTTTTTTTGGCAGGTTCTCAACTCAAACTAAACCACCTCTGTGAGTTTGGTCGAAATCCGAGGTATGTTTTATTTTTCACTCCACGCTAACTGGCATACTTATCTTAAATTTAAAAAATTGAAGCAATTACCTTACCTACTATAATTCAAAAAAAATATTGAAAATTGACCCAATTTCAATAAAGTGCTAAAATTACAATTTTCATCCACTATCAAAACATTTTTATTTTTATTTGCTAAATTTCAAAAATTTCGAGAATTGTAAAAATGGATCCAATTTCAAAAAAAAAATATAAAAATGACAAAAAATTACCTACCTATATGCTAAAATTCCCTTTTTTTATAAAAAAAAAATATATCAAAATTTTTCAACTTGATTCTTACCAAAGCTTGAGAGATTTTCAAATTTCAAAGTTTTATTGAGTTTAAAATTTTTTAAAAATGCCACATAACTTCAAAAGAGTACTAAAATTCTAAAATTACGCAACTTAAAAATTTTATGGAATTTTAAAATGTTTTCAAATTTCTGATTTTTACAAAATTTTAAGGTTTTCCAAATTTTAAAAATTCGCTTGATTCCAAAAAGTTTAAAATTGTGAAAATTGATCCAAATTTGAAAAAAATATAAAAATGACAAAAATTCCAATTTTTATCAAATTATTCAAAAATTTTTAACTTGATTTTTACCAAATCTTGAAGATTTACTGAATTTCAGCCCATTTCAAAGAAATTCCTAATAAAATTCAAAAGTTACCAAACCTTACGATTCTACCATTTTTCCAGTTTTCTCAACTTTAAAGATTGTTAAAATTGGTCAAATTTTGGAAAATTATAAAACCCGAGCGGCACACTCGATCGATAATATCGGAAGATGTAACGTATCGATAAAAATCGTTTGAAAATCTATAGATGTTCTCACGATATTATAAAGATTTATCGGTACAACTTCATAGGCAAAAAATCTAAAAACTATCGAATTCGATATTATTAAGATTTTATGACGATATTCGTCAACGATACTATCGACAAAGAATATTAAATTTATCGATTCCGATTTTCCACCGATTTTGTGCAGATATTTGAAATTACATTATCGACAAAGAATATTAAATTTATCGAATTCGATTTTTTAACGATTTTGTAAAGATATTTAAAACTATATTATCGACGGATTATATGAAATTTCTCGACTTCGATATTTTACCGATTTTTTGACGACATTTGAAACTATATTATCGACAGATTATATTAAATTTATCGAATCCGATTTTTTACCCATTTTGTAAAGAAATTTGAAACTATATTATCGACACATAATATGCAATTTCTCGAATTCGATTTTCTAACGATTGCGTGAAGATATTTGAAACTATATTATCGACAAATAATCTGAAATTTCTCGAATTCGATTTTTTAACGATTTTGTGAAGATATTTAAAACTTTATTATCGACACGTAATCTGAAATTTCTCGAATTCGATTTTTCAACGTTTTATGACGATATTTGAAACTATATTATCGACACGTAATATGAAATTCCTCGAATTCGATTTTTCAACGATTTTGTGGCGATATTTGAAACTACATTATCGACAAATAATCTGAAATTTGTCGAACGATTTTTCAACGATTTTGTGACGATATTTGAAATTATTTCCAAATTGGTGAAAACTTTTCTAAGTCCAACACGTCTGGAAGTACTAAACTGCCTATTATAAGCGTTTTGTTGCCAATTCCTCAACGATAAGGTTTGGCATAGTGGTTAAGGAAGAGGATTACCATGCAGGAGGTAGATGGTTCAAGCCCCACGGGTGGCAGATTTTTTATATTTTTTTTGAATTTTTCTGAAATGATCCTCTTACCGTAACATGAATAATGTGTTTAGGCATAGTTTAATGTATTAATTATGCTAATTAATGATTTTTAATTATAGAAAAAAGCTAGTAAAAGACGAAAAATCGGAATAAAAAATCGATAAAAAATCGACAGAATATCGAATTCGATAAAGTGTCGCAAAAGTTCCGCCTAAATCGTGAAATTACTTTTCGATATTATAGATATATTATCGATAAAATATCTTACTATAATCTCGAAATTTTTGCTAACTATAATTCGTCGATAATCTATCTATATATCGAAAGATAATTTCACGATTTAGGCGGAACTAACGCGACACTTTATCGAATTCGATATTCTGTCGATTTTTTATTTCGATAATTTGTCGATTGTGCTGCTCGGGAAACGACTAAAATTCCAATTATCATATTTTTGATTTTCATAGAATTTTCAAGTTTTTTAAATTTCAAAGATTTAAATACTACATTTCATAAAATTTTAAAAGTTGATCCAATTTCAATATCTAAAATTACGATTTTTATTAGGTACCTACCAATTAAAAAATTTCATTTTTTATCAATTTCTAAATTTAAAAAATTTAAAATTTTTCCAAATTTTCAAATTCGCATGTTTTCAAAAATTTTTAAAAATTTAAAAATAATGGAAATTGGTCCAATTTTTAAAAAATATTTAAAATGACTGAAATTTCAACTGTCATAAAATTTTAAAATTTTCCAACTCGATTTTCACCAAATCTTGAAAGTACTGGATTTCAAAAATTTGAATGAAAACCTTAGAGAAATGCATTGCTAAAAAAATGATTTGATCCTATTGAATGAGCCCTTTGGTTACTCTTTGTTTCCAAAAAATTCCCACCCTATCTTTCAATTTTTGAAAAAGTGCAGTTATAGTACTTCTATCGCACCTTATTTTTTCAATTTTTAAACCATTTCAACTATTCTCTGTGAATCGTAATTCTGTTAAACATTTAAACACTTCTTCAACTATTAAACTACCCTATATTAAACTCGATAGTCACTTTTGAAAAGCCAACACCGCAACGCCGGAAAACTTCTCTCATCTGGATGGAAATTGTCGGCAAACTACCACTGTTCTCTCTCGAACGCCATTTCATTAACTCGAGACGTTAAAAATTATAATCAAATCATAACGTCAACCAAGCACTTCAACCTCAGCACGGTTTACTGGCCCATTCAACACATATGTAATTACGGGTACCTACTTTATTCTCTAAAAGTTACACATATGTTATACCATACCCTGACTTGGGTACGTACACACGTATTCTACATACAGCCAAATTCTGCTACTGACACGCAAAAACTTTTAAAACTTGGTACATTCGACATCTTAGAATTAAAAAGCTAAGGTTACAGCATGCGGGAGTGCGGGCTCGCACCAAAGTAACTGTCGTCTGTTATGGGTCGATGGAAAATATATGCACATGCAGTCCAACGTTGGCATAGAAACCTTCTTCTCTTGATAAGTTGGCAGAAAAACTTTGGAAAATTAATTCCACACGTTGGCAAAAACTTGGCAATTCGGTCGCGTTACATTAAACTTTCATATGCTCGCACCTTGAGTCACCCCTGGCTCCCTCCACTGCACCTCGCCGTCGTGCCGTTTAACAGCAAAAAGAAACTAACGCATTAGCATTCAGTACCTTAACCTAAGCCTAATAATTCGCATTTGAGGAAAAAAAGCCAACAGACTGGATACAGATAGGGGTAAATTTCCACACATGACCCCCCCCCCCTCTTCATCTCGTTACATGGCTTTTTTTACTTCGCGTTGAAAAAGCTTCCAATATAAAATCTACTGCTATATAGGACGAATTGCTGTAACTTCAAAGATATAAAATTGAAAAAAAAACTAAGTAGTAAAGATTTTGTTACGTGATGCTCGTAAAAATAACTCGCAAAATGACCTTTTTAAAAAATTCTCTCCTTGTATGTAATACAAATATTAAGTACCAGGCCAATGAACGTAAACCTAAACTTGGTTTGAAAAAAGTTCCGACGATCGCGTTAATGGAATCACCGCCGTGAAACCACTTTGGCTTCGTGAAAGATTGATTTTCACTTCGCAAAATGTGACGACGACAACGCAAATGGAACTTCTGAATCGATATTATTACTCATATTATGACCGCGTGGTATGGATTAAATTTTTCTATTGCGAAGCGATTTTTCTTTTTCAATTTAGTGAAATTAATTTTCGGCGATTGTTTAATATTTGATAATTAACTGGGTTTTCATTTGGCCAGAAAAGATAAAAGATTTATAAATGGGGATTAATAAGGAATCTATTGATTTGCAGTTTCAAAAAAAATGTACAGGGAATCCAGGTTCAGAGTGACCAGATTTGAGATTCGGGTACAACCAAAATGTCAGTAACAAAAAACTTCATGTACACCAGGTGCCTATCTGGATTTTGAAAGGGCAATGGTTTACAAAATTTTAAAAATACAGCCAAGACAAGAAACGAAGCAGGTTTAACTTTTCAAGAGGAACAAAAAAGTTTTGTAAAAAATTTGCATATCTTTGAAAATTTAGGAGCTACAAAGCTTTGAAAACCAGAATTTTGAAGTTCAAGGCTCCATAGCGCCTTCACTGTCAAAGATAGTCAAAGATAGTCAAAATATTAGTCAATAAATCTTACCTATTTGATAAATACTCGTAATAGGTAATTTAGAAAAACAACTACTTTAAATAATAATTTTAACAATCAATCTCTCTTACGAATGAAAAATTCCAAAAAAATCACTCTGACAAAATAAATGGTATTTTAGAAAAACAACCACACTGACGAATGATAATTCTGACAAAAAATAATTCTGACTAGGTAATGACGATTTTGAAGAAAAAAAATCACTGTGATAAATAATGATTTTTACTATTAATCATTCTGATGAATTGAGGATATTTTTTGACAAACTATCTTCCTAACAAATGATATAATTCTGAAAAAAAATTAACAAAAACAATCACTCTGACAAACGATAACTCTGCGGCGAACAACAACTCTGATCAATGATAATATTGTGGAAAATCACTATGAACCATGATGACTTTTGTTAGTCAATCACGCTGACAAATTGTCATTTTGGAAAAAATAACTTTGACCAATGATAATTTTGGAAAAGTCACACTCTGACAATTTATGATTTTGAGTCAGACATTCTGATAAATTAGGAATAATTCCGACAAACAATGTCTCTGACAAAAGATAATTCTGAAGAAAAAAAAGACAAAATACTCTTATGGTGATTAATTCTGGAAAAAAAATAACTGTAACCAATGATAATTTTGGAAAAAATCATTCTGGCAATTTATGATTTTGAGTCAGTCATTTTGGTAAATTAAAGATAATTTCGATAAAATAATTTTCTGACAAATCATTAGGTATTCTGAAAAAAAATAACAAATCATGATTCAGATTTATAAATCACTCTGACAATTATTTATGATTCTGAAAGTCAATCATTCTTGTATAATAATTAAGGATATTTTCAATAAACAATATCTCTGAAAAATGATTTTTTCCAAAATTATCATTGGTCACAGTTATTTTTTTTCCAGAATTAATCACCATATTTTATCTTTTTTTTTCATCGGAATTAATTATTGAGTTTACGGTGTGAGTAATTTTTTCAAGACTTTTTCGTCGAAATCTTTGTTTTAAAAATATGATTTTTGTCAAGAAGGATTTTCTAGAAAATTATTCGGCAAAAAAAATCCCAAGATATTTTTTTGGAATGGGAAATTTTTACTTAAGAAGTTTTTGTGATTTATAAATCTAAATCTGAATCATAATTTGTCATTTTTTTCAGAATACCTAATGATTTATTGTCAGAGAAATTTTTTTCTCAAAAAGTTTTTCATGTCAAATGCTAAAAAAATATTTTTGGATTTTTTTTTTTTCAGCAAAAATGTATAATTATTAGGTAGATATAAAAAAATTATCGAGTAAAAAATTTCTCAACAAAATTTTCTTGTAAAGTTTATTATGTCAAAAATAATTTCAAATTTTAAAATAAAATTTCAGTAAAAATAGTGTTTGAAAAAAATTCAGTCGGAAATTTTTTTTCATTTCACAATATCTTCTGGTGTAAGTAATTTTTTCAAGACTTCTTCGTCGAAATCTTTGTTTTAAAATGATTTTTGTAAAGAAGAATTTTCCAGAAGATTATTTGACAAAAAAATCCCAAGATATTTTTTTGGAATCGGAAATTTTTAAAGAAACTTTCTGTCATAAAATTTTTATTTGAGAAATTTTCAATTTTTTTTTTCAATTAATTTTCAAGGAGATTTTTGGAGGGGATTATTTCGTAAAAAATTGTTTCAAGAAGGTATTGTAAAATGAAAAAAATTTTCGACCGAATTTTTTTTCAACAGTATTTTTGCTGAAATTTTATTTAAAAATTAGAAATTATTTTTTCCATAATAAACTTGACAAGAAAATTTTGTTGTTAAATTTTTTACTCGAAAATTTTCTCATAATAATTATACATTTTTGCTGAAAAAAAAATCCAAAAAGATTTTTTTGTTTGTTTTTTTCTTACAAAAACTAACATACCTAAGTTTTAAAATACCTATGCCTTTCTATGCGTACCTAGGTACTATAAAATAAAAATATAAAAATTTCGTATTTTATGGAAAATTTTGAGATTTTTTCATTTTTTTCCGCTCATTCTCTAAAATCATGTTTTTTGTTATTTCTTTCTAACCCCCTTTCAATTTACATGTTTGTCATTTTTGATTCAATTTCAATTTTTTCCAGTGAATATTTTTTCCGATTTTCAAAATTGGCTTTCAATTTTTCTAAATTTTCAGTTCAATTTTAATTTAGTTAATTGTTTTTTCAATTTTTTATTAAATTTTAGTGCGAGGACTACACGAAAGGTCTCATTCAATTTTTCAAGAAATTAGATGATTTACGTTGCAACTTCAAAAAAATCGAAAAAATCGTGCCACTTTTATCTGCAAATTAAACGAATTGGTATAATTTCACCTCCTCGAGAACAGAAATTCAGATAGGTTGTGCACGTCAACTTTCGAAATACCTACCTAAAAAAAAAGAAGTCAATTCGCGAAGTTCGCTGATACCCACCGCACGTCTCAATTCGAATACAATTACATCGAAATTTCTCTCGCTTTAATTTGCTCTCACAGTACAGTACAATACGATGCGATGCGACGATAGAGCCTACGAGAGGACTCGCTACCTGAGCATCTCATCGCATTCGCGTTCGTTTTGTTCGCTGAAAAAGCAAAAATTGGTCGAAATTGCTGCGAGTAACGAGGTCGTTGAGAATGAAAATGTTTTTAAGTAGGTTTTTAAAAAGCTCTTAGTTTGATTTTTGTACGATTCAGCCTAAAGGTTAGGGCTTTGAAATTAGTTACTATATACTCGATTACACAGCGCAACGACGCGACGGCGGCTTCTGCGCCAGGAGTACAGATTGGACGACGTTGCCGTAGATAGAGCCGTGACGAAAGTTACTTAAAAAAGCGGCATTTCGCCGCGGTGATTAAATTTACGTATATATAAGAGCTTTTAACATTTTAACGAACGTAGGGCAATGACGACGATTTATAAAATCCCCGGTTAATAAAGCATACCGGCGCGAAAATCTCGTAATAAATTTTTTAAAAGGGCTCGCGACTCCGATTTGGTTGGGCCGACAGCCCTGCAGTGGCTCGGTCAATGTTACCATTCCGACGTGGAGAAACTTACGACTAGAGAATTTGTCGCGTTAAAACGAAAACTTTCGCAGCATTCGGGATAATAAAGCAACGTACGAAATCACCTCCGCAGCAATCTGTAAACTTGTTATCGCCGTTGTTAAAAGAAATACCATAGAATGGTTAAAAAAGTTACGCGGCCAAGTTTGAAAATGTGGTTGGCTCGAAAATGAGCTGAGAATGTAACGTCGGTTGCCTTGTCGCATCCTTTATTGATGGCAAGTTGCGAGTGTTTTCGTGTCCACGAAAATATTCGCAGTGTAACTTTTCCTACTGCAAGGTTGTCCCTATTTTTATTTTCTCTATCCTCGATCGCTTCTCTTTCTCTCTCACTTGGTCTTTTTTTTATTGTACTTGATACTACTTGCTCTTGCGGTGTTTCTTTATCTCGAGATATATTTTTACATTTTTCTCTTTGTTCGGTACTAGAGGTGTTGAATGTTGATGCTCGTTTCAAAGTAGTTGTGTATACGTAATTTACTATAACTCGAATATGACGCGATATGAAAAATCCTCCAAGTCGTAGCAGGGTTTTTATGATGTTGTACGCAATATTATGTCAGCTGCAATTTTCGTCTGACTATCGTGATAAGCTTTTAATTGCAGCAATGCGGTCGTCGACAGATATTCAAATAGTACGGTGTACCGTAGGTAAAGAGAAAATTTACCCGTGAAATTATCAAATTTTCCCCGCTGGAAAGACCTCGACGACTAACGGTGTTTGTACGTATCCTTTACCTTTTTGCATTCTGCATCGTCCGAGTGTTTTAATTAATTCGGTGAGAGGGTCAGTTTTTCTTTCTATTTTTTTTCACGAAGTACGTTGTTTGTTTTTAGAGGCGGCCGCGGTAACATTACGTGTACCTGTACGAACTTACTATAAATAATATTACACCCGGATGTGGTCAGTTTATGAAACGAGTGAATCGCCGCAGTACTGTTTTTTTTTGGCACCGTCGTAAAATCTACCAAGTCCAATACTACATCGATACTTGATATTCAAAATCTGAGTAGAGGGAGAGATTCAAATGAAATTTTTGTAATAACCAAAATTATTTCCGAATTGGATTGGAGAGAGAGGGCCAAAAGAAATTTTTGCAATAACCAAAATTATTTCTAAGACTTCAAGCTACAACTTTTGTTTGAAATTTTTTTCAATTGTACGTCTGCCTTCCCATCGATTTTGTCAAAAATTATAGGAGTCAGGGATAAAGGGACTAATTGAAAAATTTCTCAAATAAAAGTTGTAGATAAAGATTATTTTGAATGATGAAAAACGAACACTTCTTGGAATGATAAAAAATGTACATTTTTTGAAATGATGAAAAGGAACATTTTTAGAATGACAAAGACCATTTTTAGAATGAAAGAAGTAACATTTTTAAAATGAAAAAATGAAAATTTTCAGAATTGAAAAAACAAATTAACATTTTGAGAATGAATAATCAACATTTTTTTAGAATGAAAAAATCAACATTTTTAGAATGAAGAAAACTAATCAACATTTTTTAGAATGAACAAAAAAAATACTATTTTTTAGAATAAAAAAAATCAACGTTTTTTAGAATGAAAAATAAACATTTTTTTTAAGAATGAAAAATGAATACTTTTTAGAATGAAAATTGAACATTTTTAGAATAAAAATTGAACATTTTTAGAATGAAATAATAAACATTTTTAGAATAAACATTTTTTAGAATGAAAAAATTAACATATTGTTTCTAAAATGAAAATATTTAAATTTTTTGGAATGAACTTTTCAAGAACGACCGAACGACCGAAATTAATTCATTATATCAATTTTTTAAATAACAATTAAATTTGAAGTATACCCCCATCTATGCGCCAGTGGCGCGATGAACATTTTTAGAATAAAAATTGAACATTTTTAGAATGAAATAATAAACATTTTTAGAATAAACATTTTTTAGAATGAAAAAATTAACATTTTTCTAGAAGTCTGAAATTAAAAATATTTCAGAATGAAAAAATTAACATATTGTTTCTAAAATGAAAATATTTAAATTTTTTGGAATGAACTTTTCAAGAACGACCGAACGACCGAAATTAATTCATTATATCAATTTTTTAAATAACAATTAAATTTGAAGTATACCCCCATCTATGCGCCAGTGGCGCGATGAACATTTTTAGAATGAAAAAAGTCAACAATTTTCAGAATGATGAAACATGAACATTTTAGAGAGAAAAAATGAACATTTTTAGAATGAAGGAAACTAATCAACATTTTTAGAACGAAAAAAATCAACATTTTTTAGAACGAAAAAAAAACACGTTATTTTTATGATGAAAAATATAACATTTTTTTGAATGAAAATCGACCATTTTTTAGAATGAAAAATAAACATTTCTTAGAATGAAAAAAGTCAACATTTTTTTAGAATGAAAAAATGAACATTTTTTTTAAAGAATGAAGAATGAACATTTCTAAAATGAAAAAATCAACACTTTTAAAATGAAAAATCAACACTTTAAAATGAAAAATAAACATTTTTAGAATGATTATTATTTCCAAAAAGAATTTAACATTTTTTGGAATGAAAAAATCAACATTTTCTAGAAAAATATTTCGGAATGAAAAAATTTACATATTTTTAAAATGAAAATAATTTAAAATTTTGGAATGAACTTTTCAAGAAAGATGTAATGAACATTTTTAGAATGAAAAAATTAACATTTTCAGAATGAAAACATTTGAATATTTTCAGAATGAAAACATTTGAATATTTTTCAGAATGTCAGAATGAAAAAAATACGTAGATAATTTTTGAAATGAAAAATGGTTATTTTTCGGGGGAAACCTCTTTTTTTAAATATTGAAATTAGAGAGCTGAAAGTGATGAGGGGGTTGGGCGGAGCCTCAACGGGGGTATAGGGGCGGAGCCCCCATCTGAAGATGAAATCTTCAATGCAGACAGGAACTAAAACTGAAGACAAAAACCTGACATTTTAAAACTGAATTTGAAGTTAAAACTGATATTGAAACTGAAATATGTTTTTAAAGTGGTACACTAACTTGAAAAAAAAATTCGGCTGTCGCGGAGCATCTTGACTGCTACGCGTTTTTTTAATAATAGGTATCTATTTAAATTGCTTAGGTTGAAAAAAAAACATCTTTTTAAGGACTGAAATTGAAATAATTTTTCAATGTAAAAAAAAAAACAATAATTTATTTGCTTAGTACTTATAAAATATCATAATTACTATAACCTAAAAATTAAAAAAATTTCAAAATAAAAAATTGTATTAGGTAAGTTTTAGAAGAGAAAATTAAATAATTTTTAGTATGAAAAAAATAATCAATTTTTCAGAGCGAAAAATTTGTCCAATTATATTATTGAAAATAGAAGGAAGTAACGACTTTTAAAATGAATGAAAAAAAAGAGAATTTGGGTAATTTCTTGAAATAGAAAACTCTGATATTTTTATAATGGTAAAAACGTAAAATTGGAAATTTTTCAAATACTTGAAACCACAATTTCAAAATTGTATTTCAATGATCTCACTAATTACAAATAAACAGAACCTTCAAAAATCTCGCCAATTCCCAATACACCTCTAACTTTGCGCAAATTCAAGTCTGTTAGCACATCTTACTCGTATAGCGATCCTTTCGATTAATATTCGACATCAAGCCAACAAGCAAAGGTAAACTTACATAAACATTCTATTTAAAATACGCGAATTGATTCGTTTCTTATATACGATGGCGAATTTTGATTTACCAGTTCGTAATGTGACTTGACAGCATCCGTATAAATTAAACTTGTTTAATATGCACATAGGTAATACGAAGGTATGGAGAAGCGAATATCTACGTTGGGTTCAACCTAATTAGGGTTTATTTGTATAACAAATAAGGTGTACCTAGACTTATAAGAATTTTTACCCCTTTCACGAACCGAGCAAACTTGTCAAAATGTTTTTGAATGATGAAAGGTCTCCAATCTCTCTATCCCGAGATTTCTTAGCTCCGATGAATATTTCTAATCCTCTAGGTAATTACAATACAAGCGACGTTGAACAAGGCATTACGTCGCTAGGAAATCATCAGACCTTTCGCGTAATTAACCCGATATACGCAAAGGGTAACTTTTCCTTTCACCTTTCTAATTTTAATTTAAAAATTTGACTTCTTTTCGAATCTAAACCTAACTAAGGGTCCACAAAAAACCGAATTAGGTATTTTTCGTATTTGAAAATTCCACATATCCGAAAGGAAAAAACTATAGCTCGAATCTGGACGAATATCGACCACCAATACCACCATATACGCAACTCAGCAGCGAGCGTTGTTTTAATGCACAAAATAATAAAGGTCATTTTATAATTAGGTTACCAATGTAGAAATGTACTCGGGCAAAATTTACCTATGGAAGGTAGAACGGAAACGGTATCGGTATAATTAAGTGAATTAGCTTACGTTAGGAAAATCCCACTTTGGAGAGAATTTTTAAACAACTTACTAGAAGAAGCCCGTCGCGAGATTCGCGACGGCTAGAAAACAGAAAAAAAAGAATTTTTCAAATTTTAAAACTAAAAATTTAATAAATAATGATTTTTTTTAAATTTTCAATTTTGATGGAAAAAAGTAATTTAAAAAAAAAATTAGAATCATCTTATTTATCAATTTTTTCAAAATTTTCTTTAAAAAAAAAAATACTGTCTTATACTTACCTAAATAATATAATTTCAGAGTAACCGTTTTCAATGAATTCCATTATTTTAAATTATCATTAATTTTTAATGTTCAAGTATTATGAAATTTTTTTAAATCCTGTTTGTTCGATTTAAGAACGTTTAATGAATTTAAATTTTTTTCTTTTTGCAAATTTTACTCAAATAAAATCTTTCAAATTTTTATTTTTTGAATTTTGTTTTCAAAAAATTTATTTCGTTTTAAAAAATGAATACTTTAATTGAAAAATACCATTTAAAAAAAGAAATTATTCAGAATTATCATATACTTTTTAGAATTTTTTGAAAACAAAAATAAATATTATGAAATGAATGACCCCGAGCAGCACACTCGATCGATAATATCGAAAGTTGAAACGTATCGATAAAAAATCGTTTAAAAATCTAAAGATGTTCTCACGATATGATACAGATTTAGCTGTACGATTTTATAGGCAAAAAATCTAAAAACTATCGAATTCGATAGTATTACGATTTTAGGACGATATTCGTCAACGATACTATCGACAAAGAATATTAAATTTATCGAATCCGATTTTCCACCGATTTTGTGCAGATATTTGAAACTATATTATCGACAAATAATCTGAAATTTCTCGAATTCGATTTTTTAACGATTTTGTGAAGATATTTGAAACTATATTATCGACACGTAATCTGAAATTTCTCGAATTCGATTTTTCAACGATTTTGTGCAGATATTTGAAACTATATTATCGACACGTAATCTGAAATTTCTCGAATTCGATTTTTTAACGATTTTGTGAAGATATTTGAAACTATATTATCGACACGTAATCTGAAATTTCTCGAATCCGATTTTCCACCGATTTTGTGCAGATATTTACAACTATATTATCGACAAATAATCTGAAATTTCTCGAATTCGATTTGTTAACGATTTTGTGAAGATATTTGAAACTATACTATCGAAAAAGAATATTAAATTTATCGAATTCGATTTTTTAAAGATTTTGTGAAGATATTTAAAACTGTATTATCGACAGATTATATGAAATTTCTCGAATTAGATTTTTCAACGATTTTGTGACGATATTTAAAACTATATTATCGACACATTATATGAAATTTATCGACTTCGATATTTCAACGATTTTGTAACGATAGTTGTTGAAACTATATTGATTTTTTTCTAGTCAAAAAATACCTACTTTATATTCAAAATTGGATGGGAAGAAAGGGCCAAATCGAAATTTTTATAATAACCAAAATTAAATCCAGAATATTATTCTACAACTTTTGTTTGAAATGTTTTTTCAATTGGACCTCATCTCTAGCCTCTATTATTTTGCATTTACCTACTTACGTGTAACAGTAATATGCGAAATCAAAATTGAAAATTTTTTCAAACAAGTTATCTAGTTTTTTTGGTTTACTAGGTATTTTACTTGAAACCAGATCGTTGTTCTTAAATAAAATTTTACCTAGTTCAATACTACGATTACTATGTGAATACTTAGTATTTAAAATTGAACGGGAGGGAGGCGCCCAATCGAAAATTTTGTAATGACCAAAATTATTCTTAGAACTTTAAGCTACAACTTTTGTTTGAAAATTTTTTCAATTGGACCTCTCCTTCTCCTCCAATTTTGCATAATACTCCGTTGATACTTATTCAAAATTGGAGGAGCGGAGGAAAAAGGGGCCAATTTGAAAAAATTTTCAAACAAAAGTTGTAAATTAAGGTCCTAGAAATAATTTTAGTTATTATAAAAATTTCAATTGGACCCCTCCCTCTTCTCCAATTTTGCATAAGATGTTTGAATATTATAATCCAATTCGTATTATGCGAACGAACTCCGATGTTCGCAACAGACGCTTGTTTTGGTAGAAACTGCTGTATTTGGAACGAAATTCGCCAGCCTTAAGCGTAACTACGACTTCAAACTCGCCAGCCGGTCTTGAAAATGTGCGCGCGCATATACCCATATATGCTAAATTATCTACAAAAAATCGATAGAATATCGAAACTAGATAATCTACAAAAAATCGTAATACAAAATCGATAGAATATCGAAATTAAATCGAAATAAAAAATCGATAGAATATCGAAACTAAATCGAAATAAAAAATCGACAGAATATCGAATTCGGTAAAGTGTCGCGTTAGTTCCGCATAAATCGTGTAATTATCTTTCGATTTATAGATAGGTTATCGATGAAGTATCTAACTATAATCTTGAGATTTTTAAAAGAAAAATCGTTCGATTTTATCGAAAGTTTATCTGTTGATGGATTTTGCCAACTATAATTCATCGATAATCTGTCGATATATCGAAAGATAATTTCACGATTTATGCGGAACTAACGCGACACTTTATCGAATTCGATATTCTGTCGATTTTTTATTTCGATAATTTGTCGAGTGTGCTGCTCGGGACTGTCTTGATATTTGATAGATTAGATAATTTTGATTTTTTTTACAATAAAAGTTGAAATGAGACATGAGTTGACAAAAAAAAAAAAAAAAAAAAAAAAAAAAATGCTGAAGACCAAAATATTTATTATTAAACTTTGGAATAGAAAATTTATTTGAATAACATTTTTTAGAATAAATACTTATTCAAAATTTTCAAATTTTATCATTTAATTTTTTTTTCAATTTTGGTGGAAAAAAGTAATTTAAAAAAAAAATTTAGAATCATCTTTTATCAATTTTTTCAAAATTTTCTTTCAAAAAAATTATAATTTTAGAGTTACAGTTCCCAATGAATTCTTTTATTTTAAAATTTCGTTAATGTTTGATTTGAGAACGTTTAATTATTTGAATTTTTTTTCTTAATGCAAATTTTGCTGGTCTTATTTGAGAAAAATTTGAAATAAATGCCCTGAAGTGTTAAAAGATCCATCTTGAAATGTAAAGAACCAGATCTTGAATCGGAAAGGTAATAGGGAGTTCTTCCCCGTGGTGTAGCCCCGTCGCCCTGTGTACTGCACTTACTTTTTATAAAATTATTGAAAAAAATGATAAATTAAAAAAAAAATCAATTATTTGAAAATAGGTATTAGAATTTTTTGAAAACCAATTGAAACATAAAAACTAAAGATCCATAGATATTTTGAATCTGAAGGATGATAACAGTGAGTTATTCGCCATAGTTTTGCCCCGTTGCCCCGTGCCCCGTGTACAAACCTGTTATATAACTATAACTATTACGATTTTCAAAAAATGAGGAAAAATCCAGCTTGAATTTTGAAATACGTAAAATCATGCAGATCCTGAATCAGGATGATTGATGTACCTATAACTTAGTTGTTATTCCCCGTGGTGTAGCCCCATCGGCCCCGGGTGCTGCACTTACCACTTTACACTATGAAAAACGTGAATTAATGAAATAATAAATCAATAATACTTGATTATTTTGATGATAATAAAAACAACGAAAAAACCATGAGAAAAGTAGAAAACTGACTGAAGACTAAACAAATCGCTTTTAACGAATACCGATTTCATTTACAATGCGGTATTAAAAGCTTAAAAATAAATAAAAACACGAAAAAACATGCGAAAAACATCAAAAAATGCTCCGTTTTCGAGAAGCTTGCGTTTTAGCTGCGCGGTAGTTTTTGTTTGCCTACCAAGTTACCTACTAATCGGTAATGCTGCTCGAGTAGTCGACTACGGACCATTAGCTTCAATTAGCTTTGTTTTTTTATCGCGGATTCTGCACTATCTGGATTATGGATTCTAACATTTACTTCTTAAAAAAACGTTTAGAAATGTTCTGATCAATTATTCTGAAAAGTTTATCAAAAACAAAACAAAAGAACACAGTAAAATCCATAATCCACTTTCATAATCTACTCATCGAGCAGATTATTAAATGGATTCGCACAAACCCTCACAATCCAAAATCCAGATTGTGCAGAATTCGCGATAAAAAAACAAAGCTATTAACAATCTCGAGTTTTAAAGAAAACTGTCTCGCCTATGGGGAAATTTCCTTTGATGTTTCGCCGACGCGTTTTTATATAATAAAAATTATATAATATATTATATAAATATTAAAAGCTTAAAAATAAATAAAAACACGAAAAAACATGCGAAAAACATCAAAAAATTCAAAAACACGCAAAACTTGGCCAGGCTCCGTTTTCGAGCCGCTTGCGTTTTAGCTGCGCGGTAGTTTTTGTTTGCCTACCAAGTTACCTACTAATCGGTAATGCTGCTCGAGTAGTCGACCACAGACCATTAACAACAATCTCGAGTTTTAAAGAAAACTGTCTCGCCTATGGGGAAATTTCCTTTGATGTTTCGCCGACGCGTTTTTATATAATAAGATATATATATATATATATATATATAATATAATAAGATCCGCTGAATTTGAACGTTTCGATTTTCGATTTCTTTTTTACTAAGTTTGACATTAAGCAAGCAGAAAAGGGGCTAATCTCGGTAAAATTTTCCACCAACCGAGCATCGAGAAAGGGTTTGAAATTATTCGCGTCGTTGAATCAGCAAATCCGATTTTCCTTTATTATTTTGTTAGATAATATTTTAATTTACCGAGCGATAAAACCGAGGATTTGAAATTACGACGAATCGATGCGGTAAAATGAAATCGAAATGATGCTCTTCTAACGAGCAATATCTCTACAAATTCGGCGTGAAAATAAACACAGGGTGAAACTTTCAAGATGGAATAATTCGGAAGTGGTTTAAATGTTACCCTTTGTAAAGCTGTTTTTCAATTAGTTCAGCTTAAGACGTTCACTTCTCTAGATTTCGCGTTGTACTCGTATTTTATTTGGCAAACGGGAATGGCGCGAATAAAACCGCAAGAGGTATTTTTTCATCGCCACTGAACGATTGATGGGTCGAGTTTTTGGCTAGAACACGATAAACGAGCATGTTAGCACGTTGCACGTTTGTACAAGCTGTTCCGAACAAATCGTAAAATACTGCATGGTTTGCAATCGCCGGTACACGGCTCGAAAGTATAAGAAAAGGCAGGTAGAGTGGGAGAGAGAGCGAGAGTGAAAAAAGCGCGTTGAAAATGCTATCTTAAAAGGTCAACATTTTCCTTTCATAAACTTTGTTGCTTTCAACTTGTGTAATTGGAAGAGTGTGTAGGTTATTTTTAATAGAAAGTTAGTCTCTCGTAGTGCTATTTCTTGTTCCAAGCTTCCGTTTGGTTTTCGAATTGAAAACGATCAAATTCGACGAACAGCATTTACACAACTTCCAAATCCGTCCGCCAGCGTAAACTCGTCCGACTCGTGTTCGTGACAGATTAGTCTTCTTTTTCCTCCTCTTATAATCCTTGTTTTGAACTTTGATTAGCCGAAGATGATATTTTTTCATGAATCGTCGAAACGCAGTTAAAGTGAGAGGAAGCAGCGAATAATCTTGAGAGTAAATTTACTCGAAATTTTCTCGGACCAAGCAGCTTGCTAATTGGCATGCTCATCGACGTCTATGATTTTTGGTGAATTTTTTTTAGAAACAAATGATAATATATGCAATTTTTTTGAGTGAAAATATGTAGGTATTTTTCAATTAATTTTTAAAGAAAACTACTTTAATTTTTTTTGGAATAACACACATTTTTATTTTTTGAGAGAAACTCCTCTTATTTGTGGGTAAATAATTTTTATACAGGAAAAAATTAAGTTATTTCAAAGAAAAATTACATATTTCTCCACGAGAGAAAATTTTTTCGAAAAAAATCTCAATTTTTGAGACAAAAAATGTTATTTTTTTCGAAAAAATTCCTTAATGTTTTGAGAGGAAAATGACTCGATTTTTCTTGAAAAATATCATATGATTTTTCAAGAAAAAAAATAGCACGATTTTTTGAGGAAAAAAAATTATGTAGGTACTCGATTTTTCAAGAAAAATATTACTCAATTTTTTGAGATAGAAATGACTCGATATTTTGAAGAAGGAATGACTCGATTTTTTTAGGAAAAGAAATCAGTCGATATTTTGAAGAAAGAATGCCTTGATTTTTTGAAGGGAAAAATAACACGATTTTTCAACAAAAATATGACATTCGAGAAAAAAAATGACTCGATTTTTTGAGGGAAAAAATAATTCGATTTTTTGAGAAAAAATGACTCAATTTTTTGAAAGGGAAATGACTTGAGTTTTTGAGGGGAAAAATGACTTGATATTTTTTGAAGAAAGAATAACTCGATTTTTCAAGAAAAATATGACTTGATTTTTTGAGAAAAATATGACTTGATTTTTTGAGAAAAATATGACTTGGTTTTTTGAGAAAAATATGACTTGATTTTTTGAGAAAAATATGACTTCATATTTCGAAAAAAATATTACTCGATTTTTTGAGAAAAAAATTACTCAATTTTTTGAGGGGGAAATGACTCGATTTTTTAAGGGGACCATGACTTGATTTTTTTAAAGAGAAAAAATGACTCAATTTTTTGAAGAGAAAAATGACTCGATTTTTCGAGAAAAATGACTCAATTTTTCGAGAAAAATGACTCAATTTTTCGAGAAAAATATTCCTCAATTTCTTAAAGAAAAAATGACTCGATTTTTTTAGGGGGAAAATGACTCGATTTTTAGGGGAAAAATGACTCGATTTTTTTAGGGAGAAAAATGACTCAATTTTTTTAGGGGAAAAAGACTTGATTTTCTAAGGGAAAAATGACTCAACTTTTTGAGAAAAAAAATGAATCGATTTTTTGAGAAAAACATGACTCAATTTTTTGAGGGGGAAAATGGCTCGATTTTAAGGGGAAAAATGACTCGATTTTTTTTAGGGAGAAAAATGACTCAATTTTTTTAGGGGAAAAAGACTTGATTTTCTAAGGGAAAAATGACTCAACTTTTTGAGAAAAAAAATGAATCGATTTTTTGAGAAAAACATGACTCAATTTTTTGAGGGGGAAAATGGCTCGATTTTAAGGGGAAAAATGACTCGATTTTTTTTAGGGAGAAATGACTCAATTTCTTGAAGGGAAAAATGACTCAATTTTTTTAGGGGGAAAAGACTTGATTTTCTAAGGGAAAAATCACTCAACTTTTTGAGAAAAAAAATGAATCGATTTTTTGAGAAAAACATGACTCAATTTTTTGAAGGGGAAAAACTACCTCGATTTTTTTAGGAAAAGAAATGAGTCGATATTTTGAAGAAAGAATGCCTTGATTTTTTGAAGGGAAAAATAACACGATTTTTCAACAAAAATATGACATTTGAGAAAAAAAATGACTCGATTTTTTGAGGGAAAAAATAATTCGATTTTTTGAGAAAAAGTAACTCAATTTTTTGAAAGGGAAATGACTTGAGTTTTTGAGTGGAAAAATGACTCGATTTTCAGAGAAAAATATTCCTCAATTTTTTAAGGAAAAAAATAACTTGATATTTTTTGAAGAAAGAATAACTCGATTTTTCAAGAAAAATATGACTTGATTTTTTGACAAAAATATGACTTCATATTTCGAAAAAAATATTACTCGATTTTTTGAGAAAAAAATTACTCAATTTTTTGAGGGGGAAATGAATCGATTTTTTAAGGGGAACATGACTTGATTTTTTTAAAGAGAAAAAATGACTCAATTTTTTGAAGAGAAAAATGACTCGATTTTTTGAAGAGAAAAATTACTCAATTTTTCGAGAAAAATATTCCTCAATTTCTTAAAGAAAAAATGACTCAATTTTTTGAGGGGGAAAATGACTCGATTTTTTTTAGGGAGAAATCACTCGATTTTTTGAGGGGAAAAATGACTCAATTTTTTTAGGGGAAAAGACTTGATTTTCTAAGGGAAAAATGACTCAACTTTTTGAGAAAAAAAATGAATCGATTTTTTGAGTAAAACATGACTCAATTTTTTGAGGGGGAAAAACTACCTCGATTTTTCAAGAAAAATATGACTCAATTTTTCTCGAAAAAATATTACTTGATTTTTTGAGAAAAACTGTATTTCAAAATAATGAAAAAGCAAGGCACTTGATCTAGTTTAGCCTCGACCAAAACTGCAAAAAACCTACAATACAATGAAACAAAGAAAGTAAAAAAAAAATTACACAGTGTAGGTATGTAAACACGCGAAGAAAATACAAGCAACCCTCTCTGCTACCCCTAGGCACAAGCTGAATAAATAATCGCAGCTTGAATTAAGTCTTCGGCTCGATAGCGGTCAAATTCACCGGTTAAAATAAAAAACGCCGGTAATCTGTTCGGCTGCGTAATTAATAATTCAAAGAGAGCGGTTTTTAATTATTTACAATTTAATTCGCGAAATTACGAGACCGCGAAAATTACGCGTTAACTACGAAATAACGTACTTTTAATGGCGCGTTTCATTGTTATGGTGTTATAGCCGGGCAACAAGGAGTCAAGACACCGAAGAGGGATATGATTTGAAATACTACATATAACAGGCCAAAAATTACGAGTATCTTCGTTACGTTGGTTGTACTCGTATAGTCGCGAGTTATTCAAGGTGAAAAGGGTTTTTGGTATCAGACGCAGCGTGAGGTGCGGCGAGAAGATAAAAAATCGTCAAGGTTTTTAGACAAAGGGTAAAAGAGAAGTAAAAAAACAACGGATTGGACATCCCTGCGCACACAGATGAGAGGAGAAATTCTGTTCACGATGTAAAGCTTTATGCTGGTGACTGGCGTACGAGACGCAAATAACAATAGAGTGGAAGCGGAACTACACGATGATATTTCTCAACATTAAATATATACTTGTTTTTTTTTTTACGATAGGCTATCTTTCCAAAAACTCGCCTGCTGCATCATTTGCTCTTCCACAATTTTACCAAGTCTAGTACCACATAGAAACTCAATATTCAAAATTGGAGGGGAGGGAGGGGTTCAATCGAAATTTTTCTTATAACCAAAATTATTCCTAGAACTTCAAGCTATAAATTTTGTTTGAAATTTTTTTCAATTGGACGCCTCTCGCTTCACTAATTTTGCATTACACTCCGATGATATACTGATTAAAAATTAGAGTAGTGAGGGGGAAAGGGCCACTCGAAAAATGTTCTCAACAAAAGTTGCAGAATAAGGTCATAGAAATAATTTTGGTTATTATAAAAATTTCGATTGGACCTCTTCCTCCCATCCAACTTGGCATAATACGACTTGGATACTTACATTATTAAAAACAAAAGGTAATGATACAATTGAAAAAATTTTCAGACAAAAGTTGTGGTTATTACAAACATTTCGATTTGACCCCTCTCTCTCCACCAATTTTGGATAATATACAACTTCTTTAAGACACATTAATATTATTAAAAACAGGAGGAGGTAAGGGGCCCAATTGAAAAAGTTTTCAAACAAAAGTTGTACTTTGAAGTGCAAGGAGTAATTTTGGTCAATAAAAAAATTTTGATTGGACCCCTCCCTTCATTCCCTCAATTTTTAAGAAATTAGAGGGGAGGGAGGGGTCAAATCAAAACTTTTTAATGAGAAAAATAATTCTCAGGATCTTAATCTACACCGTTGTTTGAAAATTTTTCCCAGCAAGGCCTGAGGAGCGGATATAAGGGGATTCTAAGGACGAGGGGTGGACCTTCAAAAAAGGGAGGCTCAAAAATTTTAATTGTCTGATCGAATTAAAATCCTTCCAACTGCTTACAGAACCAATTTTTCCTTCATGGCTGTACTGCAACCCAAAGTTGCATTAAGGCGATTAAAGGCAACAACGAAATCAGCAATTAAAATTTCAGAGCAATTTTTGAACGTACGAGTATTATGCAATTTTGCAAAAGGTCTTATTTTTCAAAATTATTAAAAATAAAACTTTTCACAAAATTGATGATTTTTAATTTTTTTTAGAATCCCACAGAGGAGCATTTTGCATTGGATTTTACCGGAGCTTTTTTCATTGATTGAATGCAATTTCTAATTTTTTCAGAATTTACTGAAAATAAAAATTTTTACAAAATAATTGATGATTTTCAAAATTCAACCAGAGGAGGATTTAGCATTGAATTTTACGGTAGCTTTTTTCATTAAATAAATGAAATTTCTCATTTTTCAAAAATTACTGCAAATAAAAATTTTCACAAAATTGATGATTTCAAAATTATTTTAAAATCCATCAGGGACGATTTTTCATTGGATCTTAGGGTAGTTTTTTTCATTGATTGAATGCGTAATTTCGCAAAATCTCTCAATTCTCAAAAATTACTAAAAATATGTTTTTCAATTTTTTTCAAAAATTTAATCAGAGAAGGATTTTGCATTGGATTTTATTGGAGCTTTTTTCATTGATTTTCGCAAAAGCTCTCATTTTTCAAAAATCACTAAAAATAAAAATTTTCACAAAATTGATAAAATTCTTCAAAATTCCATCAGAGGAGGATTTTGCATTGGATCTAACGGTAGCGTTTTCAATGATTAAATGTAATTTCTTATTTTTAAAAAATTACTGAAAGTGAAAATTTTCACAAAATTGATGATTTCAATATTCTTCAAAAATTCCATCAGAGAAAGATTTTGCATTTGATCTTATGGTAGCTTTTTTCATTGATTGAATGGAATTTCTCATTTTTCAAAAATTAGTGCAATAAAATTTTTTTGATACTACAGCTTATTGAAGATACATTATTAAAACCAGGGGGAGGTAGGGGAGCCCAATTGAAAAAATATTCAAACAAAAGTTGTAGCTTGAAGTTCTAGGAATAATTTTGGTTATTACAAAAATGTCGATTGGACCCCTCCCTCCGCTTCAATTTTGAATATCAAATATTTATGTAGTACTGGACTTGGTGAAATTCAAGGAGAGCAAATGATTCAGAAGGGGAGTTCTCGAAAAAATAGCCGATCGTGAATTTTATTTTTTGCTACAACACCTCTACTTACTGGCGAAATATTCGCAGCTTGTTTAGTACTAGATGCACGAGCACGAGCCGGAGGGTTGTTCGTTTCATTTAGACGAAATTATAGAGGCGGATAAAATTTCATTTTTATGATACTCGGTTTCAGCGTGTACTCGTATTTAACCCGTGTACGATGAGCAATTACCAAGCGAGTCGGAAAATTGGAATTTTTTTCCTAAATCAGGCTCGACTGCTTTTATCGTTCGCCGCAATGCGCCGAAATGCGGTAATTAAACGAAGCCGAAGACGGCGGCGGCGGCGGCGGTGTTTATTTGAATAATGAAAAGGTCGAAATTAATACGCGCGAACCTCGAAGATACGCCAAAGTACAAAGTACAAAGCAACAGTGGCTGAGAAGGTGGGGAAACACGAAACGCCAACGTGCAAATTTTCTTTCTGACGATTTCAAGAGCCATTTGTTTATCGTGTACTGAGGCGTTTTGTCGCCCTAACTTTACTGTATCTATAAATCATAGCGACTTATCCGACGAATAGAATCATTTTAAAGTGTAAGCTCTCTGTTCGCTGCCGAAAGCAATTTACGCCCCGTTTTCGGCGAACTACGTCGCGCTTATATGTGTTTTATGCCGACTCGTTTTCTCTCATCGTTTATATAGTGCGGAGCGAGCAATGCACGAAATCCGAGCTATTTTTCAGACTTTCTATTGTAAGCGAAAAAAAACGACAGTTTTAGAAGAATATTATTTTTCCTTTTTCTTTTTTTGGAAAATTTAATTGTAATAGTCACGTAAGAAAGTGCGCCAGGAGGAGCTGTGTGATGTGATGATGACCTCCATGGTCTTTCTGCGGCCAAGATTTTCTTCAGGTTACGTTTTTTCACTTCGTTGAGAAAATTTAACTTTTGCATTTTTTAGTCGAATACTCGACTTAAGTCCTTGACCTAAAATTTCAAAACTAAACCAAAATTTTCCATTCCTACTCGATTAATGACAACAATAGTTTATTTTCTGAACCTATCTAATTTTCAAGTTTTTATTTTCCAAAGAATTTCCAATTTCTATAAATTTCAATTTCTGAACAATTTTCAATTCCCAAGCGGCACACTCGATCGATAATATCGGAAGATGTAACGTATCGATAAAAAATCGTTTGAAAATCTATAGATGTTCTCACGATATTATAAAAATTTATCGGTACAATTTCATAGGCAAAAAATTTAAAAACTATCGAATTCGATATTATTAAGATTTTATGACGATATTTGTCAACGATACTATCGACAAAGAATATTAAAATTATCGATTCCGATTTTCCACCGATTTTGTGCAGATATTTGAAACTACATTATCGACAAAGAATATTAAATTTATCGAATTCGATTTTTTAACGATTTTGTAAAGATATTTAAAACTATATTATCGACAGATTATATGAAATTTCTCGACTCCGATATTTTACCGATTTTTTGACGATATTTGAAACAACATTATCGACAGATTATATGAAATTTCTCGACTCCGATATTTTACCGATTTTTTGACGATATTTGAAACTACATTATCGACGGATTATATTAAATTTATCGAATCCGATTTTTTACCGATTTTGTAAAGATATTTGAAACTATATTATCGGCACATAATATGCAATTTCTCGAATTCGATTTTCTAACGATTGCGTGAAGATATTTGAAACTATATTATCGACACGTAATATGAAATTTCTCGATTTCGATTTTTTTACGATTTTGTGACGATATTTGAAACTATATTATCGACAAATAATCTGAAATTTCTCGAATTCGATTTTTCAACGATTTTATGACGATATTTGAAACTATATTATCGACACGTAATATGAAATTCCTCGAATTCTATTTTTCAACGATTTTGTGGCGATATTTGAAACTACATTATCGACAAATAATCTGAAATTTGTTTTCTAAGTCCAACACGTCTGGAAGTACTAAACTGCCTATTATAAGCGTTTTATTGCTAATTCCTCAACGATAAGGAATGGCATAGTGGTTAAGGAAGAGGATTACCATGCAGGAGGTAGAGGGTTCAAGCCCCACGGGTGGCAGATTTTTTATAATTTTTTTTGACTTTTTCTGAAATGATCCTCTTACCGCAACATGAATAATGTGTTTAGGCATAGTTTGATGTATTAATTATGCTAATTAAGGATTTTTAATTATAGAAAAAAGTTAGTAAAAGACGAAAAATCGGAATAAAAAATCGACAGAATATCGAATTCGATAAAGTGTCGCAAAAGTTCCGCCTAAATCGTGAAATTATCTTTCGATATTATAGATATATTATCGATAAAATATCTTACTATAATCTCGAAATTTTTGCTAACTATAATTCGTCGATAATCGATCTATATATCGAAAGATAATTTCACGATTTAGGCGGAACTAACGCGACACTTTATCGAATTCGATATTCTGTCGATTTTTTATTTCGATAATTTGTCGATTGTGCTGCTCGGGTTTTTAAATTTAACCTTCAATTTGTAAAAAAATCTATATAATTTTTAGAAAAAATTATCCCAAGTTTTTGAACTTGAAAAAATCATTTTTTGAAAATTCTTCAATCGCAAACAAACTGTTCATTTTTTTTAAACTTTTTAATTTTCAATTTTTGAAGTTTTTTTGCCTTTTTCGAAGTTTTTATTTTCCAAACAATTTTCGATTTCAATTTATGAACAATTTTCAATTTTTTTAATTTTTATTTTTATTAAGTTCTGAATTAAAAAAATTAAATTTTTGCAGTCAAGTATCAATTTTCAATTTTGCTGAAATTTTTAAATTTTATTTTTGAAATATAAAATTGGATAAGGAACACTCACGTTACCTCTAACATGTCCCAATTTCAGCTTTCTAGTTCATCTTCACCCCTTTTTAGATCCCAGAAAGTGGAATTGAGGCCAAATTGTCCAGCGTACACAAAAATTTCGCTCCAAAATAGTTTTTAAAAAAAGATAAGATTGTAAGTTCCAAGCACATATTTGATACATTTTGTAACAGAAAATTTTCCGCATGAAAATAGTTTCCATTATATCGTATGCCAACGAAGCGATGATTTACATCCCTGGTAGGCTTTAAAAAAATGTAATCCGATCACGTAAGAGTACTTTTTAAAATTGCATGTTTCTCATGCACCATTGTCGAGGAACTCGAAACGAATATATTTTTTTTATTTGTAATTTTTGTCTTTCAATTTTTTTTACTCGTTTGCCGTTGAAAAAATTATGCAGATTTTTTTTCTTTTTCATGTATTACGTCACGTGCGAGGTTGATTCGAACACGAAGGTTCAATAATTCAAGCGATGTGATGCATTTTTTTATGACAGAAAAAAATTTGAATGGATTTTTTGGGAAGATCTTTCGAAGGCGAATTTTTTATAGAACATTTTTTTTCGGAATGATTTTTTCGAGACGAGAGAATTTTTTAAAAAGTTTTTTCAAAAGATGTTTATTTTTGCAAGATTGAAAAATATTGTCATTTTTTAAAAAGAACTATTTTTCAGAAGGAAATAGATTCTTGATAAAATTTTCAGGAAAGAAACAGTTTAGAAATTATCGTAAAAGAGAATGATAGGCATTGGGAAAAAAGGATTCTTTCGAAAGAACGTTCAGAAATATAACCATTTCAAGCAATTTGTAAACAAATTTCTGGTGTTTTATGAAATTTTGTGAATAATTTTCCAAAATTCGATGTTATTACTAATACGTTCGATGACCATTATTTTTTTCGACAGGACAACGCGAAACGGTTAAAATTAATTATACTCATCCTACCTACGTTTGCTGCAGATCGTTTTAAACTTGTTTAGTATTTCAAGAAATTCTTACCTGCAAACAAAAAAAATAAACATATATAAGTAATTAAATTTTTAAAAATAATTCCTCAATTAAACATGATAAATTCGCTCATTTATAAACAAGAAATAAGTATCTACCTAAATGACACCATTTTGGGAACCCACGACCTCTTTAAGTCTTTACACATAACTAAAATTCATATTTGGGAATTTTCGTTCAAAATCATTTGTTGGCCAAATTCTGTTATAAACAATTTTTCTAATTTTTATTCAATACCTAACAAAATCTTTCTATTCTGTTCATTTTTTTTTTTCAAGATAATTGTCCTTTTTTTTTTTTGTATTGCAAATTCCGCCAATTTCAATCAAAATAAACTCTTTTCAAAGTCTCTTTCAGGGTGTTTTTTTCTCATTTTCGTTGAAAAATTAATTTTTCAAATTGGGTCAAAAATTTGTATTCAAAATTCTATTTCAAATAAATTCGTTCAAATTTCCTTCAATATATTTTTTTCTTTTCTTTTACAAATTCTATTCAAAGGCAATTTTTAAAAAAATTCGCTCAAAAATGAATTTTAAAAGTTTTGTTCGATTTTTTCTCAAAATTTTATTCAAAATCAATTTTTAAAATTCTGGTTAAAAACTAATTTTTTCTATTTTTTTTTTAATTTCAAAATTTGTCAGTTCTGTTTATCATTTTTTTCTTCTTCAGAACTTCTTTTGAGTATTTTTTTTAAATTCCATTTAAAAGGGGAATTTTTTCAGATTTGTTCAAAATGAATTTTTTAATGTTGTTTGAAATCATAAATTTTGTCAAGAAAAATTTATTCAAATGGATTTTTTTCAAAAAATTTTTATAACTTTTTTATTCAAAACTTTGTTCAAACTCGATTTTCGGAAATTCTGTTTGAAAACAACTTTTTTCGTTTTTTTATCCAGTGAAAAAATTTTCAAACTGTTCAGATTTAGCAAAAGTTTCATTCAATACTATTATTCGTTTTCAGTATAAGTTTCCTAAATTTTGTTTAAAAACAAACTTTTCAAATTCGAAACATTTTCCTTCAAAATTAAAAACTAAGGTTTTTTTAGTTTTTTCCCCGAATTTCTATACAAAAATCACAAAATTTTTCAATTTTGCTGAAATTAATTTTTTGACATCTATTTAATAGAATTTGTCCTAGATTTTCCTCAAAAATGAATTTTTCAAATTTTATTTTAAAACATTTTTCAAAATTAGTTCAAATTTCATTCATGAAAATTCAGTTCGAAAACGATTATTTCATTCAATTTTTAATCAAAAATAAAAAATTTTAAAATTCTACTTTTTCAAAATTTTCGTTCAAAAAATCATTTGTTGGCAAAATTCTGTTTGAAAACAATTTTTCTGATTTTTATTCAAAAACAATAATTATCTTTCTATTTTATTCATTTTCCCCCGCAAAATTTCGTTCAAAATCACCTTTTTGAAAAAAAATTTCAAACAATTTTTCACTAATTCTGTTTGAAAATGAATTTTTATTTTATTCGTTTTTTTTTCTCAAAATTTTGTTCAAAATTGATTTTTTAAAATTCTGTATGAAAACAATTTTTTTATGTAAAAATTTTTCATTTCTGTTTATTTCTTTTTTTTTCAAAATTTTGTTGAAATCAGATTTCTTTAAATACTATTTTTAAGAAAATTTTTTACTATTTTTAGCTCAAAATTATTTTTTTAATATTGTTTGAAATCAAGAATTTTTGCCAAGAAACTCAAATTCTGTTCAAAAAAATATTATTTTTACCTAATTACCATAAGTACATTCAAAATCAAACATGATTTTTTGGTAACGCTTTCTAAAAACAATTTTTTCCAAAATGTACTTTAAAATACGTACTTTTTTGAAACTTTTTTTTGGAATTTTGTTTAAAAACGTGTTTTCTAAATTTTTGTCCAAAATTGCGAAACTTTCCTCAAAAACAATTAAGCAGGAAAATAGGCTAATCATAAATTTGAAAATTTCATTCTTCTAATGAACAATGTTTGTAAATTCTGTCTAAAGTAAAAATTTTCAAATTCAGTTGAAAACCCTTTTTTTCTAAAAGTTTTTTCAAAAATGAATTTGTAAAATTATCATAGTTATTTTTTGAATTTTGTTCAAAAATTATTTTTTTAAATCCCTTTTAAAATTCGACTTACTTATTCTCAAAAATTACTACAAAAATTTTGTTTTCACATAGGCAAATAATATTTTTAAAAACCATGGAAAATATTTTGTTTGTATTTTATTTCAACATTTTTTTTTTTTTTTTTTTTTTTTTGTAATTTAAAGCTACCCGAGCGGCACACTCGATCAATAATATCGGAAGATGTAACGTATCGATAAAAAATCGTTTGAAAATCTATAGATGTTCTCACGATATTATAAAGATTTATCGGTACAACTTCATAGGCAAAAAATCTAAAAACTATCGAATTCGATATTATTAAGATTTTATGACGATATTCGTCAACGATACTATCGACAAAGAATATTAAATTTATCGATTCCGATTTTCCACCGATTTTGTGCAGATATTTGAAACTACATTATCAACAAAGAATATTAAATTTATCGAATTCGATTTTTTAACGATTTTGTAAAGATATTTAAAACTATATTATCGACAGATTATATGAAATTTCTCGACTTCGATATTTTACCGATTTTTTGACGACATTTGAAACTATATTATCGACATATTATATTAAATTTATCGATTTCGATTTTTTAACGATTTTGTGACGATATTTGAAACTATATTATCGACAAATAATCTGAAATTTCTCGAATTCGATTTTTTAACGATTTTGTGAAGATATTTAAAACTTTATTATCGACACGTAATCTGAAATTTCTCGAATTCGATTTTTCAACGATTTTATGACGATATTTGAAACTATATTATCGACACGTGATATGAAATTCCTCGAATTCGATTTTTCAACGATTTTGTGGCGATATTTGAAACTACATTATCGACAAATAATGTGAAATTTGTCGAACGATTTTTCAACGATTTGGTGACGATATTTGAAATTATTTCCAAATTGGTGAACATTTTTCTAAGTCCAACACGTCTGGAAGTACTAAACTGCCTATTATAAGCGTTTTATTGCTAGTTCCTCAACGATAAGGTATGGCATAGTGGTTAAGGAAGAGGATTACCATGCAGGAGGTAGAAGGTTCAAGCCCCACGGGTGGCAGATTTTTTATAATTTTTTTTGACTTTTTCTGAAAGGAACCTCTTACCGTAACATGAATAATGTGTTTAGGCATAGTTTAATGTATTAATTATGCTAATTAATGATTTTTAATTATAGAAAGGAGCTAGTAAAAGAAGAAAAATCGGAATAAAAAATCGATAAAAAATCGACAGAATATCGAATTCTATAAAGTGTCGCGAAAGTTCCGCCTAAATCGTGAAATTATCTTTCGACATTATAGATATATTATCGATAAAATATCTTACTATAATCTCGAAATTTTTGCTAACTATAATTCGTCGATAATCTATCTATATATCGAAAGATAATTTCACGATTTATGCGGAACTAACGCGACACTTTATCGAATTCGATATTCTGTCGATTTTTTATTTCGATAATTTGTCGAGTGTGCTGCTCGGGTAAAATGTTTAAATACATACAAAACTTCGAAAATTCGCGCTAAGCCAAGAAATCCGCAACACATCATCTTTTCCCCGCATAATTGCTCAAATCACCAGAATATTTCACCCCCACACCGAACTAATCGTTCGTATACCAAACGAACAAAAACACGTACTTCTCTGCAGGAATTTCCAACACTCGAATTAAATTCCGCTCGTACATTAAAATGTACGCTACAGCTCGGTCGTTATTTGACGACGTATAAGTAAAAATTGATTTATTCCTATTTTTTCCACCCTGCTCCCTCTCTTCGCCTCTATCTTCCTCATTAGATACTACCGAACGAGTACATATAGCAGGAAAAATTAGCGAGAGGTTTTAACCGGTATAGTCGAGTCGAGTCGAGTACTAAGAGAGTCTCTTGAGAATACCCGACGTAAAGTTGAATTAACTTTGTAAAAGTTTATTTAATTTACCCAGCTCGGTCGATGGTTGATTTATCATAATGCTGATTCTTAATTACCATGCGGCGTCGGGAGCTGGCGAGAAAATTTTTCCCGCATGAGGCCAATGCTGCTCCAGCTGCTGCTGTGGACGTGTACGTACGTACGTGGTACAGCCATCAGGCAAGTGTATATCCACCATATACATATATCCATTCGCTTAATCGTAATATGGGATTTAATACGTTATAGAGAAACGTATATATAGCTAATTCTCCAGTCTACCTTTTACAAAACGCGCCGCACTGCGCCGAATTCGTATATAGAATGCTAAATATACGTATAGAACGGGTTCGTTTCGTATTAATTAAAATGCATGACATATCAAAATCAAAATATTACCGTATATTTATAATTCCCACTAGACTTTTGATTTTATCGGCGCCGCGTATAACCACGTTTTATCATTATTACGCCTTCGTTCTCGTGGCGTTAAAACTTACCCCTTTCGATAAAAACGTATTTCATCGCTTAACACCCGGATATTTATAGGCTACGTACACACAAGCTTCTGTCATGTTGCATAAGTTATATACACATCAAGAAATCAGAATTACAAATATCGCGTAAAAGGTATTTCAAAAAGTCGTATATTCGCTCTACTTTCAAGTTCCAACCTACGAGTATGTAAAAAGTTTACACCGATGTGGATTTTCAAATTCCAGCACGACGACGAGAGCTGTACGAGTAGAGAGTGAAAAAAAAACACATTTAAAATCCAATAACCAAGTCTTCTATATCAACGCATTTCTAAAGGGGAAGGAAAGCCCGAGGGGGACAGGAAGGGAAAACCTCATAAACAAACCAAAGATGGAAAAAATAAGCCACTCGTCGTATAATAATACTCTATACGTAAAAGGTAAGTAGGTATACAAAAAAGTACGTTCAAAGTCGCATATACACAGAACAGAGGCCTAAGAAAATGGGAAAAAATAACGTTTTACGGTCTCGTATACACGAGTATAGGTACACGCGAGAGAAGAGAAAAGGTAAATATTATAAACAAGTCGATTACGCCAAAGGTTAACCGAGTATACGAGTAAGGCTAACCGATGAACATCTTCTACATGGAAAAGTCAAGCTTGCCTCAAAGGTACGAGCTTAATTACCCGGAAAATTTAATTTTTTTGAAACCACCGCGTCGAGGTTGCAGGTTCAAAGTTTCGTCGAAATTAAAACGATAAATCCTGTGGAAAAACTCGTTAGAATTTATTATTAACCGAAACCGAACCCGAAGCCGCGGACCAGGACGTGGAAATGGTTGATTAATATTTCGTAATTGACTTGAAATTGCGAAATATTTTCGAGATGATTTTTTCAGAGTGGAAAAAATATTAATTCCGATGATATGGAAATTTTTACAAAACTTCAAAATTTCAGAATAAAAAATTTATACGTCTTTTTTTTAGAAAAGTCGTCTCAAAAGCCTCAAAATAAGTATTTTTTGCAGTAAAAATTTGCTTGAAAATTTTTTTCAGTAAAAACAATTGTCTTGAGAAAAAATTATTAAGAAAAAGATTCTGAAAGAAAAGTTGCAAAAATATTCTTAGGTAGAATTAATTTCAAAATTCTATTAAAAAAAATTCTTCAAAAATCGAACCCTTCCAAAAATTCGTTAAAAATCATATTTAAAAAAAAAACAAAAAAAAAACTTGGATACAAATTTGTAAAAAATCCCAACTGAATTTTTGAAAAAGTTTGGGAGCAAATTGTTAAAAAACATTAGGTCTACCTAATTTTGGAAAAAACAATTTTTTGATTGAATTTAAGGGACTCCAAAAAAAATTCGAGGATATTTTTAAAAAAATTGTATACACAAAGTTCTGAAAAACTCTCAAATTTTTTTTAAAAAAGATTCAAATTCAATTTTTGAAAAATTTTATTGGGGCAATTTTCAAGAGAAATTTTTGGAAATAATAAAAGTTTAATTTTTTAGAAGTTTTTAAAATCATTTTGAACAAAGAATAGGTACCTACCAAAAAAAGAAATGAATTTTTGAAAAAAATAGAAGGTACGTACCTATTTTGTACGTACAAATTTCCAAAACACTTCTCCATAAATTAAAAAAAAAATGAAGGAATCATTTTTTGAAAAAGTTGTGATTTTTTAATTCTGTTTTTTTTTTCAAAATTCAAGAGAGAATTTGGACACATTTTTCAAAAAAAATTCCTGGGTACTTGGCAAGATTTTGAGGTAACTTTTAAAATATTTGAAATGTATATTTTGATGGAAAATTCAAAGATGAATTTTTGAAAAAGGAGGTCTTGGTACAAATTTAAAAAAAAAACAATTTTCTCAAGAAAAATAAAAAGTGAATTTTAGAAAAAAGTTTTGTATTTTTTTTTCTTCAATTCAAAGATAACCTGAGTATTGAGAAAATTTTATAGGCAAATTTTTCAAAAATTCTCAGAAAATACTTTTGAAATAATTTTACGTTGAGTAATTTTAAAAGTACAAATAGATAGTTGATGATATTTAAATTAAAAAAAAATTGAAATGTAAATTTTATAAAAGTTTCTTAAGGGGGGGAGGGGGGGAGGGGGCATAAACATTTTTTTTTTTTGTTGAATGCATAGGGTTGACAAATGTAATTTTTTAAGACCTACTACGTATGACGTCATTTTGATTTTTCATTTATGCAGTTTTGAAGAAAAATTGGAAACTAAATTTTATCTTGTTTTTTTTTTACAAAAAAAAATTAATTTTTGATTTTTGAAAAATAAAATGCATAGTGTTGTCAAAAAAGAACATTATTTTCATTTTACATTTTGATGGTGTCATTTTGCAGAAAATATTGATAGATTTTTTGGAAAATGAAAAATTTTAAATGTAAAAATAGAAGAAAAACACGATTTTTGCTTAATGCCCCGTTTGCAGAGTCTGCAACCCACAAGATTTTTCCAAGAATATTTTTTATTCGGTAGAGTCTGATCTGTAGTCTGAAGAAAGAGTTTTGCAAAATTTCAATTTGCTGACGATTTCTTTCGAGTTGACTGGAATACTACGATGAAAATTATGAGAAAGTTTGATAAAATCAGAGGAAATGTAGGAATTTTCCAAAACCTTCTAGTCAGACTACAGACCAGACTCTACTGAATAAAAAACATTCTTAGAAAAATCTTCTGGGTTGCATAGTTTCTTTGAAAACGGGGCATTAAGCAAAAATCGTGTTTTTCTTCAATTTTGAAACTTAAAATTTTTCATTTTCCGAAAAATCTATCAATATTTTCTGCAAAATGACACAATCAAAATGCAAAATGAAAATAATGTTATTTTTTGACAACACTATGCATTTTATTTTTCAAAAATCAAAAATTATTTTTTTTTGTAAAAAAAAAACAAGATGAATTTAGTTTCCAATTTTTCTTCAAAACTGCATAAATGAAAAATCAAAATGACGTCATAAGCAGAAGGTCTTAGAAAATTGCATTCAAATTTTTTTTTATGCCTCCTCCCCCTCTAAAGAATGGATTTTTGGAAAAAAAAAGTCTTGGTACAAATTTTTATTTTTAAAACAATTTTCAGGTAAGGTTAAGTATTTTTTTAAAATTCAGATAATTGTTTTCAAAGATTCAATAGAACAGAAAGCAGAGGTGTGAAGACCATGGGAATGTGAAGGTGTCTCGTTCCTGCCAGCAGAAGACTTTTTTGGAAAAAGTTCGGTAAAATGAGGAATTTCGGTAAAACGTTGGAAAATTTTCGAGTAATTAAAGAAAATTGGTTGAGAAAATTTTAGTTTACCCCCCCCCCCCCCTCAATGTTCATAGCTTCTTCACGCCCCTTGCGGAAAAGTACAAGTTGTAAATAGTCATCAACAAGTAATCCATAGTTGTTAACAAGTTGTATTTTACAAAACAACTTATTTTTCAAGAATAGTTGTAAATGGATTAGTATTCATTTACTTGTAGCAACTCTTCAATGTAAAAACAACTTGTTCTTCAGAAGTTGTTGTCAGTAGATAAGTATTCTACAACTTTGAATACTTTGTAGTTGGAAAATTTTCAATGGACAAGTATTCAACTGAATACTTGGACTTATTGACAAAAGTTTCAGACCATTATTATCTCACTATATCGTATTTTCATACAACTTGAAAAAATTCAGTAACTCGTTTTGTAAAATGATTTTTTTTATAACTGTCCATCACTCTTGGATTATGTAAATCATGATTCATGAAACATACAGGTCTCCAAAGTATTCTTTTAAAAAGTTGAAATTTTAAACATTTTTTAGGATTGTTTTCCACCTCATTTTTTAAAGAAAATCGTACCCTTCTCATGATGGATAACGCCAAATTTATTTTGATAATTCATAAACGGTTGTTTTTTTGCTGCCCCATCGATCATCGTGGTCTTAGGCTTCCAGCATGACTGTACAAATAATTTGATTTAAAAATATAATAATATGAAATTTCAATTCGAAATAGAAAACTTATCAGTAATTTTCCATCAAAAATGTACCAGAAATGCTTCAAAATTATGATGAATTTTGAGTTTTGCCCCTCCCCTTGTTGACCCAGTTGAGAATTTTTCGAAAACGATATCAAAAACGAATTCAGGAAGTAAGAAAACCTTAATTTGTATACCCCACATGTCATTTTTGTTAATTTAGAGTTTTGTCCCTCCCCTTTCGAAGCCCCTATTGAGAATTTGTCAAAATCGATATCAAAAACGGATTCAGCACCTAGGAAAACCTAGATTTACACACCCCACATGCCATTATTGGTAATTTTGAGTTTTGCTCCTCCCCCTGAAGCCCCTTTTGGGTCTAGAGTCAAAATAAAATGAAACCCCACAAGCCGATTTTCACAATTTTGCATGGAGTTGTGAGATTTTTATCCATTCAGAAATTTTGAGGGTCATTTTGATACTCGCAGATATAGTGTGTTGTGAATAAGCATGTTATAAATACTCATTTTGTACCTCACATTTTGTGAATACTTGCAGTAATAAGTTGTGAATAGTTATGCCATTATGTATTGTTGTGAACATTTTATGTATATCACTAACTCAGTTAGTTGTTACAAGTTAGTTGACACTATCACAACTTGAAGGTATCAACAGTAATCGAAGATTTGTTTTTGGTAGTTGTCCTGATTATTTGTATTAGGAATACTTGAGACAACTCGTACCTAAAATAAGTTGTTACAAGTTGTCATAACACCTTCGAATTTACAACTTATCATAAATTCTACTTGTGACAACTTGTAGTTTTCCGCAAGGGGCCACTTGGCAAAAAAGCAAGTACCTTTTGCAATCATGCCATCTTATCTGGATTTCAATTAGATTACGAAATAAAGACAACGATATAAAAGCTGCAAGTCATAACCAGGTTTGGTTACTCTTGAAGTGAAAATTTTCTCATCCAGATTTAATTTCTGATTGAGCCGGAGTCACTAGATGTGTGGTGTTATCGTTATTGGTATGGTGTCGTTGCTTGGTGAGATGTAAAAAAAAAAAAAAAAGGAAAGAAATTGTCTTGTACGTTTGTATCACAGTTCGACCTTTAAAAAGCAGTACAAAGAATTGGAAGTGGAAGCTTTTTATTTGGGGTTAAAAATTGGTTACTCGAAATTGACGTTGGAAGAGAAAATAAAACTTTTGACTTTTTTATTTCTTTTGAAAGCGATTTTATAAAGTACTGCTGCATAATTTAATATTGTATTTTATACGAACGAATGAAAAAGTTAGTATGTCAGGGATTCTTAATATAGTTCGGTGCGAAATTGTCAACATGCGATTAGCCAAATCGAATCGAACGCCTCGAACACAAGGTTGTAAAATTTTAACGATGTTTACCTCCGGTAAAGTTGTGTACTTTGCGAAACACTGAATTATATTCGAAATTTTTGCCTTTTTTTTCATACAGCTATACCGTCGTCGGTGCGAATCAGATAAAAAAGCGTATGTTATTGGCGGATGTCTTATCTTGTTTTCTATACATGAATGTAGCGCAAAGCTTTTAACAATATTTGACGACCGATTGTAGGTATATAGACTGCCTTCGTATACAGATTTCAATTGATTCGCGCCTCGAAAACCAACATTTTTAATATTCGAATTGTTAACGTAATATAATTGACTGCCTCTCAAGCGATCATTGAACGCGGTAGGCTTTGGTCAAATGTCAAAATGAGGTTTTTAATTTAATCGATCAATTTAGCATTAGCTCGAGATGCATTCGAGAGTACGAAATGCGCCACAAATAACCATAAAATTTTTACATTTTCTTGTTTTTTTTTGTACTCGACTCGAAGAGCATTTTCCCCCTTTCACTCGTAGGAGCTTTTTTTTATTGAATTGTAAATCTTAATAGAGCATTTACGAGGGTATAAATTTAGTCAAACGTTGCCCTACATATCTATAAAAAAAAAGAAAAAAAAATACCTACAATCGAGTAATAAAAAATAATGCAAACGAAATTCTACTTTTTATTTTACCAGCAAACACACGAGTTAGCTATACAGTTCGTGTGCGTTACAAATGAAAGAAAATAAATAATTACGTCGATAATGAGAAAATGGCACAGTGATTATCGATCGGCGGATTTTGTAAAATGGTGCGCAATTTTCAACTAATTGCAATTTGTATAGATTAATAGAGAGGATTATGAGACGGTTCAATTAATTGGTAAAACTGTTATCGGAGGATAGCAAACACAGGCACAGGCAGGAGTTATAGTAATTAATAGTTCGATGAATTTATCGACTATAAAGTTATTTCAGCGAATTTGACGACACACCGGGCCGCGGGTTTCCAAACGTTTGGAATAATTTTACATACCCGAAAACCGTCACAACAAGAATTTAAAATTAATTGGTTTGTTTTAGCAGAGCCGCAAATGTATTTGCATTTTCTATTACTTTGGCGCTGGTGTCTTCTTTACCCTAATCACGTGTCTATTTGTAAATTTAAGTACTACGGATTTGCTGCAAGGAGCTCCGAGTGTAGGTATTTCAAGTGTTCCCCAGGTGGAGATGGTCGCATTAAAGTTTAAAATGTTGATACGAGAGTAAAATTTAGACCTGAAGTGGATACGCGTGTGTTGAAAGTAGGGTTTGTAGTATGAGTTGGGTTTGGAGTTTTCAGTGATGGAAAGATTTTTGTTTTCAAAAGTTTTGTAATTTGATAATTTATACCATTATTCGAGCTTGATTTTTGAAATGGATATTTTGGGTTGAATGAAATAGAACTAATTTTATTGTAAACATAATGAAATCCAGTTGAATTTTTGCTTTAAAAAAATAATGTTTTCAAAATCAAATTTTCAAATATCCAAATTTTTCTAATTTTATTGGAACTTTGTCTTTACATGATTTTGTTTGAACTTTTATTTTATTTTTTTTTATTTGTTCCAACACAATTTTTGAAATAAAAATTTCTTTAAAATAGAACTCTATAAAATTCGGCGCAGAGTCAATTTTACCAAAATTTTGTTTAAAAACTTTCTTTTTTTTCAATTTTATTCCAACATTCAACAAATTATGTGGTGAAAAATGAAAAATCTTTACCAATGAAGACCAGTTTAGTAAAGAAATTCTCTAAAGAAAATATGATGACAAAAAATATGGAAAAATTATTGTCTACTCACAAGGGAACCTTGCAAACTCGTCACCTCGGATTCATCTGAAATTTGGCTCACTAAAAGAATATCTCACCCAGACATCAGTACCAAATTTTTAGCTGCCGAAACTGATTTTTCGATTTTCGGGGAATTTTTGAAAATGGCCAAAATAGCCCTTTGGTAGGTAAACTTTTAATATTTTTTCAAAAATTCATTTTAAAAAAATTATTATTTGTTCAAAATTAGATATTTTCTAAAACTTCTGAAAAAATTGACTTTTATTTTTTATGAAAATATCCTCTTGATAAAATTTTTCAAAAATTATCCCTAAACCTTTTTAAAAAAAATTCCTGATAATTTTTCTGAACTTTATACATAAAATTTTCTAAAAATTCATCCTTGATTTTTTTTGAGTCTTTTAAATTTCATCAAAATATTCACTTTTAAAATTGTACACCTATTAACAATTCACATCCAAAAATTTTCAAAAATTTGTAGGTACCTATAAGACTTTTTTTTTCCAAAAATGTATCCTGGACTTTTTTCTTTTTTTCTTGTTGTTGTTCTTTTTTTTTAAATAAAAATTTGTCCCTAAAATTTCTTAAAGAAATACTTTATCTTTTCTACTTAAATTCAGATTGAAAATTTTTTAACGTAAATTACGTATTTCTTCAAAAATTAACTCAAGAAAATTATTCGAAAATGACCACTAAATTATTTTTTCATTTTTAAAGATATTTCTGAGAAGTGTCTGTCTCTGAAGCTTTTCAGTGCCCAATACTCGTACTTCTTTTGTAAATTCATTCTAAAAGCACTTTTTTCCAAAATGCAACTTTAAAATTTTTTATGAAAATCTTCTTAAAAATTGTAGGTATGTAATGAAAAATTTTCAAAAAAATTGTGTATAAATCAATTTAAAAATTTTTCTTTAAAATTTTTTCCAACATTTTCTCTAGAAATTTTCAAAAAATTGGCCCATCAATTTGAAAAATCTCTTTCAAACATTTTCGAAAATTCAAATTAAGGATTTAAAAAAAATTTTATCCAAGTTTTTTTTTCAGTTCATTCTTTTGAAGTATTTTTTCCCGATTTTTTTTTCTCTTTCAAAAATCTTTTCTAAAACTGCTTCAAAAAAAAATTCATCCTTGAATATTTTTTTAAAATTTACGTTGAAAATTTTTTATACATTTTTTCTTTCAAATTACGCCCAAGAAACTTTTTCTAAAATAGCCCTCAAGTATAAATTATGATTTTTGAAAATTTATACTGAGTTTCTTTCTGAGATATTTTCAAAAATTACATTTGTCCCAAAAACTTCTTCAAAAAATAATCCATTTTTTTTTTCTAAATCCAAGTACCTACCTTCTTTTGAATAATTTACCCTGCAAACTATTTTAATAGAATGTTAATAATCTTTAAAATTTGATTATCATATCATTCGTTGTCCGTTAAATATTTGCAAAAATTATAAGTATCAGTTTAAAAAAATCGATCTCGAATATTTTAAAACTAAATTTGAAACTTTTTCATCTCCATAATTTTCAAATTATTTCCAACAAAATGTAACTATCTAAGTACTTTTTAAATAAAATGTTTTTAAAATTTAGTTAAAGATATGATTTATTATTATTTTTTTTTTCAAAACTTACCCTAATACTTGTTTTTTAGTTTTCTCACCAAAGTTGACAAAAATAAAAATTTATCCCTGAGATTTTTCTCAAAATTTGACTCAAGAATTTTTTCAGAACATCTTTGGCAAATATTTTCAATAATTTTCCCCTTTTAAAAATCAAAAATGAAAACTCGTAATTTAAAAGAAAATGCTCTCGAAAACGTGTTTGAAAATTTTTGAAGAAACAAATTTTCATATTTTGATTAACAAAAACCTTTTTCGGATTTTTTTTCAATTTTTTGAAAACTAATGTTCAGATCGACCTGCTACTAAATTTTTTGAGAGAAAAATTTTCAACATATTCTGAACAAAAAGTTTCAAGAAATCAAAGCTTCTTTTTTTGAATTAATATTTTTTCACTAATAAAAAAAAGAATTTAAAAAGTTTGTTTTTCCTAAAAAAAAAATTTCAAACAAATTTTTAACACGAAAGATTTTTGTTTTTGAGGTTTTTAGAGCGACTTTTCTAAAACAAAAAATTTCAAAACATTTTTTACCTATTTTGAATTTTTCAAGTTTTGTGAAAATTTCCATACAATCAAATTTAAAGCGATTTGGTTTTTTTCTTCTTTTTTAAAAAAAAATCTACTTAAATTTTCAAAAACAAGTTTAACTTTTTCGTAATAATATTTTTTTCAACTTTTTGAAAATTGGATGTTCATATCAATGTTTTTTGAGAGAAAAATTGTCAAAATTTCCGAAATTTAAAAAAAAAATTGAATAATGTTCCGTTTTTTTAATTTTTTAAAGTTTTATTTTATCAGAAAAATTCACATTTTGTTTCAATAAAATTGTTCAATTTTTTCAATTTTCAAGGAACAATTTTTTCGTAGAAAATGAAAAAGAAAATTGTAATTTAAAGAAAAAAATTGTTCTCGAAAACGTGTTCAAAATTTTTTTGAGAAACAAACTTTCATAACTATTTTGAAAAGCTACTTGAATTTTCAAAAACAAGTTCAAAAATTTTCAAATTGTTATCAATATTTTTATTTTCTATGAAAAAATTATTCCTTGAAAAAATTAGAAAATTGAACAATTGAAAAAAAAATGTTAATTTTTCTGATGAAAGTTTGAGAAATTCAAAAAAAAACAAAAAAAAAAAACAATTTCTTTTAAAAAAAATAAAGCAAGAAAGTTTAATAACAATACGGGGGGGGGGGGGGGGGGGGGATTTTAATTTAGCTTTCAATGCTGCGATATGCAACACATTTGGTATAAACCCCAACCTCGAACATGCTTGCCCCTTCAGGACTCCAAATCTGCTACCAAAATCTCACTGCTACAAAGCTTGCCGCATTCACTCGCGGAACGGGAACAAAACAGACCCGAAACACCGAGTATGATCGGATTAACGTCGCCGATACGAGGCTGGAATTTAATATGCCATAGCTTTTGGGACTTTTTAAAAAAAATTATTCCTTTAATAATAGGATACGAACATGAAATGTGGCCACGTCTAATTCGCGTACAGGCACATCGAACACGCCATGCTTTTGGTAAGTTCAACGTTCCGTTTAATTTGGCCTATAAGGACGGTGACTGTGGCTAACTTTCAAGTTTCGTACGTACGTAAAAGTAACCTCGCGACATATCGCTTTTCACTGCTCGTTAACGCGGTATACTGAATAGCCGCACCACCATAGCGATGTTTTAATTATTATATTTTAGTCGACTATGTTTACACCGTCATTTAAATATGTAATGCGTGCCTTGAAAAAGGTCTCTTTTTGTGGACGACCAGCCGAGATAAGTTTCTCGTAAGAGGGATAATTTCGAGGGTATTTATTTACGACGAACGATCGTTTACTTAAAAAATTATTTGCCCTAGTTGTTATTAAATTATACCATTTATAGTATGAATTTATTATGGAATCGATCTAGGGGCATAGGGCTTTAAGAGAGTGAAACCATCGCTCGCTGGCACAATACAAAACACATTAATTTTCTCGACACTCGTCGGAAATACTTCAATAATCAAGGTCGTCATTATTATTGCAGCATTAGTTTTTAAGTTCACGAGGACAGTTGCATGTCAAAGGATCGTATTCAAAGGTTACCTATATAAACACACCGCTCAGCAGTGCCACGGATTGCATGAAAAACACATTTATTTTTGCGGCCCAAATTGTGGCGGAATTGTTGGAAAAAATGAACCGGTTAAATAACGACTACTTAAATCCAGTAAAATTAGGCCATTTGCCCAAACAAATTGAAAGAAATTTTTTTTATCATAAAGTTGCTCAAAAAGGTGTCCTAATCAACATATAAAAAGTCCCCTATAATCAGAGTGGAGCTTCACCCCTAAATATCCACATTTTTGTCCCCTAATTTTTTGTCCCTACTTCTAATAAAGTTGGTTATAAAAAAATTTTCATACAAAAAATATACAAAATGGAATATTCTTCCAAATTAGTCATTTTCAATTTTTTGGTAGGAATGGTAATAACGACGCAAATCATTGGTCCATTCAGATTGGGCCGAAAAACGTCGCTCAAAAAAATGATGAAATTATTATTTTTTCATAAAGTTGCTCGTAAAGGTGTCCTTATGAATTTACGTATGCATAATATAAAATCTGTCAAAATTTGAGTGCGTCATGACCCCCCCCCCCCAAAAACACCTTTACTTTGAAGTCGATTTGCTGCATGACTATCACTCCCACCGAAAAAATTGTGAATAACTAATTTTTAATAAATTTCAAAGTGTACTATTAGGAACTGAGATATACGTGAATTACTTGAAAAAAAGTAATCTGGAGGCGAAAAAGGTGGGTTTTTGGGGGTCATGAAGCACTCGGGTTTCGACAGATTTTTAATGTAGATATTCATAACGACACCTTTACGAGCAACTTCGTGAAAAAATAATCATTTTATCTTCTTTTTGGGGAAAATTCGTTTTTTTTAGCAAAACCTGAATAGACTAATAACTTCGAAGTCGATTTGTGGCATTCCTATAATTCCTACCAAAAAATTGAAAATGATGAATTTGAAAGAATACGTATTCAATTTAGTACATTTTTAGTATGAAATTTTTTTTCGTAACTTTATTAGAAACTGAGATGGGGCAAAAATGTGGATATTTGGGGGCGAAGCTTCACTCCTATTTTAGGGGACTTTTAATATGTTAATTAGGACACCTTCACGACGAGCAACTGTACCAGACATGAAATCCACTGTCTTGATTTATTTAAAGGCTTTAATTATCAAAAATTGTTTAAAAAGTGACCAAAACATGTTAAGAATGTACTCATAAATCAAAACCACCAAGAGAAAATTTGAGAGGGTCAAATAAGAATAATTTTTTCATTCTTTTAGTAAGCAAATTTTTTTTAGGGATGGGCACGCTGAATTTGTCAGTCGTTAAAAAAATTATTTAATAAAATGACAACAAAAAATTTATGATTTTTTAATTTTTGAAAAAAAAAACCTGAAAAATCGCTTGATTTTTATGCAGAATTTTGTTTACTCAGTTGTGTTTTGGGAAAAAACTACAACTTTTAGTAAAAAATATTCTCAATTATTGATCTTGATTTTTTTTTTTCAATTTTGGAGCAAGAAAATCTTATAATAGAAAATCTTATAATTTTTTGGAGCAAAAAAATCTTATAATTTTCTGGAGCAAAAAAATTTTATAAATTTTTTTTGAAGACAATACTCTCTCGATTTTATTGGAGTAAAAATCTCTCAATTTTTTAGAGTAAATTTTTAAAAAAATTTTAGAGCACTTATCTAAACTGGGGGAAAATCTCTGAATTTTTTGACGTAGCAGAAAAACATCTGTGTTTTTTTAGAACCCCCCCCCCCCCCCATTTTTAAAAAATCTCAATTACTCTGGTCTTCATTTTTTTGAAGAAAAAAACTTGTTTGAAATTGAAGAAATTTCTCATTTTTTGGAAGTAAAAAACGTTTTCAAATTTTGGGAGTAAAAAACCTCATTTTTTTGACGGAAAAAAATTTCGTCTTGAAAATATATTATCTTTCAATTTTTCTGGAAAAATCTCTAAATTTTTTTACACTACAGAAAAAATCTCTTGTTTATTTCTTTCCATTTCATTTCTTTTTTTTAATTTAAAAAAAAAAAAAAAAAACTTTCAATTTTTTGGTGTGAAAATATTTAATTTTTTGCAGTCAAACATCTCTCAATTTTTCTAAATTAAATTTTTTTCAACTTTATGGAATAAAAAACCTTAATTGTTTTAGAAAAAAATTAAATCTCAATTGACAATTTTTTTTTCAAGTAAAAATATTTTTCATTTTTTTTAAGAAGAAAACATCTAGGTAGGTACTATTTCTTTCGATAAAAAAAAATCTCACAATTTTTTGAAAACGAAAAACTCATTATGTTTTTGTACCTAGTAATAATATTTTTCAAACTATTTTGAGTGAAATCAGAAAAAATCTGTTAGTTTCTTTTTTTGAGAAAAGATTTTGTTCACTCAAAAAACCCCAAAAAAATTATCCTGTCCCAATATCATTGGGAAAAAATCAACTTGTGGAGTAAAAGAATTAATCTTCTTTCTATTTTTAAATTCTTCGTTTCTCTGCCGGTTTTCGAAAAAAACATCGAGAAAAAACTGGAAAATGTGACTTTAGAGACCATTTTGGACAAATAGTGGCAAAAAGTGACCAACATGAAAAAATAGTAACAAAGTTACTTTAAAAGTGACTGAATTTCATGTCTACTTCACGAAAACAATTTCTTCCTTCAATTTGTTTGGGCAAAGGTCGTTCTTTTTTGTCTAATTTGACTGGACTACACTTACGAAATTCCTAAAAACCGAGCACCACTTCGCGAAAAAACAACCTCATTTAACAAATTCGAGTATCGAAATACCTACATCCCACACATATCAAAATGGAAAAAAACCGACACCGATACTCCATCGGGTAATAATTTATTAAAGCTACAAATACCAGCAGTACGATTAAGCATCAGTCTTTTTAAAAAAAAAAAATGAAGCCAACTTCCTCATTCATGTCAGAGTCAAATTTACATATTAAATTGATCCACCGACGAAACTGTCATTCTACAAATACCTACTGCCCTTTTCTAAGGAAAATTTCAATTAAAAAACCGTCTTGAATGTAGAGTCGAAAAAAGCGCCTCGTTAAATATTTACAAAACTCGCCGTGCCAAGACTCTTGGCTTAATCGTATATTTCTTGACGAAAATCAAATCTCACCAGGCACAGCGGCGCGTACGATGGCGATTTCACCTCGGTATATAAAAGGTCACAGAAATAAAAGAACTATACCGAGTCAATGTGTCGTGTAGGCTTCGTCAAAAATTCGTTAACAGCTCGCAATATACCGAGGTCAAATTACCTTAAAGTCACCGGCGCAGGCGTCTTTATTCGGTCAAAATGTACTTACGCATGCAAGTTCACCATTAGGTGTCATTAACGGAATTTTAATTGCCGACTTATTAAAGATACGCGTATTTTCGCAAAAAAAAAAAAAAAAAAAAATAGCCGAGGTTTTATTAGGCGACATTTTATAAAAATTTCATTTCACTTTTTCTAGTACGTCAAGTTGAACCGCAAACACGGAGCAAAATTTCAAACGATTCGAGATAAAGGAGAAAAAAAAGTAAATGATTTATGGCATTTCACATTCTCACCGTCCAGTTCCTAAACGCGTAAATTTTTACCGGCTATTTTACCAACGTAGCCATGAAAAATCATAGTTACAGGGGTTTCTTTTTTCCTCTCTCGTTTTTCGGCACGAGCTTTTTCATATACTCGAGGCAATTTTTCAATATATTCATTGCTTTTGTATAAGTTGTTCGGATGTTTATTTTCTACTAAATTTTCAAAATTGAAATTTTGTTTTCTCGTTCGTTTCGTTTGATATACTTTTCACATGGTTTGATTTCTTCAAAAATGTGACTGAGATAACTACGTATAAAGAAAAAAAATAAGGGGAAAAACTTACATGTGAAATTTACTCTAAAATTCAGAAAGAAAAATTTGGATAAAAAAGAAAAAATTCGAAAAGAAATTTCCAAGAACTTTTTCAAATAAATGCGAGAAAAAATGGAGAAAATTTTGAAAAAATTCCTAAAAGAAATTTTCAAAAAATGTTGGTAAATTTGAGAAAAAATTCACAATCGTAAATTTGATTTTTAAATTTTAAAGACGATTTAGAAAAAAAGTTGAGAAAAAAGTTCCACCAAATATTTCTAAACTTTGAAGAAAAATTTATAGAGTGAAAAAATGAGAAAATAGAATGAAATTTACCATGAAGTGACCATGACTTAAAAATTTTAAAAAATGTATAAGAAGAATGTATGAATTTGAAAAAATTACCGAAAAATTAATTCTTGGTTCTTTGAAGATTTTTTCTTTCAATTTCGAGAAAAAAAATTGATTATCACAAAAAAAAATCCTTAGTAAAAAATTCTTAAAATAATTTGACACTACCGAGCAGCACACTCGACAAATTATCGAAATACAAAATCGACAGAATATCGAATTCGATAAAGTGTCGCGTTAGTTCCGCATAAATCGTGAAATTATCTTTCGATATATAGATAGATTATCGACGAATTATAGTTAGCAAATATTTCGAGATTATAGTAAGATATTTTATCGATAATATATCTATAATATCGAAAGATAATTTCACGATTTAGGCGGAACTTTATCGAATTCGATATTCTGTCGATTTTTTATCGATTTTTTATTCCGATTTTTCGTCTTTTACTAGCTTTTTTCTATAATTAAAACTCATTAATTAGCATAATTAATACATTGAACTATGCCTAAACACATTATTCATGTTACGGTAAGAGGATCATTTCAGAAAAAGTCAAAAAAAATTATAAAAAATCTGCCACCCGTGGGGCTTGAACCTTCTACCTCCTGCATGGTAATTCTCTTCCTTAACCACTATGCCATACCTTATCGTTGAGGAATTAGCAATAAAACGCTTATAATAGGCAGTTTAGTACTTCCAGACGTGTTGGACTTAGAAAAATTTTCACCAATTTGGAAATAATTTCAAATATCGTCACAAAATCGTTGAAAAATCGTTCGACAAATTTCAGATTATTTGTCGATAATGTAGTTTCAAATATCGCCACAAAATCGTTGAAAAATCGAATTCGAGGAATTTCATATCACGTGTCGATAATATAGTTTCAAATATCGTCATAAAATCGTTGAAAAATCGAATTCGAGAAATTTCAGATTACGTGTCGATAATAAAGTTTTAAATATCTTCACAAAATCGTTAAAAAATCGAATTCGAGAAATTTCAGATTATTTGTCGATAATATAGTTTCAAATATCGTCACAAAATCGTTAACAAATCGAATTCGAGAAATTTCAGATTATTTGTCGATAATATAGTTGTAAATATCTGCACAAAATCGGTGGAAAATCGGATTCGAGAAATTTCAGATTACGTGTCGATAATATAGTTTCAAATATCTTCACAAAATCGGTGGAAAATCGGATTCTATAAATTTAATATTCTTTGTCGATAGTATCGTTGACGAATATCGTCCTAAAATCGTAATACTATCGAATTCGATAGTTTTTAGATTTTTTGCCTATAAAATCGTACAGCTAAATCTGTATCATATCGTGAGAACATCTTTAGATTTTTAAACGATTTTTTATCGATACGTTTCAACTTTCGATATTATCGATCGAGTGTGCTGCTCGGGCTTGTTTTATTTTTTAATTTTCTTGACAACATTAATCGAAATTTTATGATGATTTACTCCAAATTCTGTGACAACCTTATCTCCAATCCAATAATTTGGGATAACTTCACCTCAAATTAGGTGATAACCTCATCCAAAATCTACAATAACCCTCATGCTTGAAATTATCCCAAAATATATGATAACTATAACAGATTTTGTGATAACTTTATCCAAAATTTACAACAATCTTATCTCGAATTTGATGTAAGTAGTAACCTTATCTCTAATATAAGCCCAAATTTTTTCATGACCTTATCCATTATTAATGATAACTTCAGCCAAATTTTATAATAATGTTATCACTAGTTTTGGGATAACCCTATCTCAGGTTAAGGAGAAGCTCATCCAAAATTTATGATGACTTCATATCTAATTTTGTGATAACCTTATCTCAAGTTTACGAGAACCTTGCCCTTAAATTTACGATAACATCATACTTAATAACTCCAATTAAGGAATAACCTTATTCCAAATTTTGTAAAAAACGTAAGTATCTTAAATTTATGATAACCTCATCCCAAATTTCAAGAAAAATTTAACCCCAATTTATTAATCGCCTTATCCCAACTTACTGATAACCTCATCCCAAATTTTATGATAACCTTATCCCAAGTTTGTGATAATCATATCCTAAATTAAGAACCATTTTATTCCAAATTTATGACAACCTCTTCTCGAATTTATGATATCCTTAATTTTGTGATAACCAAATCCTGAATTTACAACAATTTCATCCCAAATTTATGACAACTTTTTCTCAAATTTATGATATCACTAATTTTGTGATAACCTATAAGGCGCAATCTGGAATTCCTCATTCCTAACTTTGTGATAATCTTATTCCAAATAAATGATAATTTTATCCTGACAAGGGAACCTCGCCAACTCGCCACCTCCGATTTCGCTGAAATTTGGCTCACTGAAAGAGCATGCCACCCACACCTCACAACCAAATTTTTAGCTACCCAAGTTGATTTTTCGATTTTTGGCGAATTTTTGAAAATGGCTAAAATCACACCCAAAAACCAATTATTGGAATAAAAATCGCAAATTTTGAGATAGAATCCTGAAAATCGGTTTGTACACTAAAGTCGACTCCCCGAGTCGATTGGCACCATTTGCGAAGCGAACTGGAGCCTCCAGAAAAAGTTTACTTTTCTCCAGCACACTGGAATCTCTCCAGACAACAAAGTCAACATTTTCTGGAGGCTCCAGATCGCTTCGAAAATGGTGCTAATCGATTCGGAGGTCGATTTTAGGGAGTAGGCAAAGTTTCGGACGATATGCTGGAGAAATGGATTTTTTGGAAGTTTTTAAAAAATGCGATATTTTTAAGTTGTCATGAAAAAACACGTGCGAACCTGCCGCCTCGGATTTTGGATTCAACCATGCCAATCGATAGATGACATCACACTATCGCTAGGATTAAATTTTCAGCTGCCCAATTTAATAAAACCGCCGTCTGGAGCCATTCCAGTGTGCTGGAGAAAGTCAACTTTTTCTGGAGGCTCCAGATCGCTTCGCAAATGGTGCCAATCGACTCAGGGGGTCGACTTTAGTGTACAAACCGATTTTCAGGATTCTATCTCAAAATTGGCAATTGTTATTCCAAAAATTGGTTTTTGTGGGTGATTTTAGCCATTTTCAAAAATTCGCCAAAAATCGAAAAATCAACTTGGGCAGCTAAAAGTTTGGTTGTGAGGTGTGAGTGGCATGCTCTTTCAGTGAGCCAAATTTCAGCTAAATCGGAGGCGGCGAGTTGGCGAGATTTATGATAACCTCCTCCAAAATTTATGATATCCTTGATTTTGTGATAAACCTTGACCCCAAACTGGGATTACCTCATCCCTAATTTTGTGATAATCGTATTTCAAATAAATTATAATCTTATCCTCAAGTTTTGTAGTAACCTTAATCCCAATCTAGGATAACCTCATCCCAAATTTATGATATTCTTATAATCGATTTTGTGATAACTTTATCCCAAATCCCAAGTTTGTGATGACTATATCCTAAATTTACAACCATGTATCCCAAATTTATGAAAATCGCTACCCAAATTAATGATATCCTTGATAACCTTGACCACAATCTGGGATTACCTCATCCCTAATTTTGTGATAACCTCATCCCAAATGTTTATTCTTAATTCTGTGATAACCCCATCTCAAGTTTACCATAACTTTATCCCAAATTTACGACAACTGCATCTCAAATTTATGATAACTCTATCCTTAATTTTTTATTAACCTTATCCCAAGTTTATGAAAACTTTATCCCAAATTTCTAATAATCTCTTCCTCAATTTCGTGATAACCCTACCCAGAATTTACAATAACCTTATCCTAAATTCTGAGTTAATCGTATGCCAAATTTTTGATAGGTACCCATATACTTCATTTGCAGAAAAATTTTGAGAGGAAAAAACTTTTACAAAATTTAAAGAGGAATTCTCAAAAAAAAAGTGTTGAAGAATTTGAGAGGAAAAATCGTGAAAAAATCAAGATGATTCAATTTTAAAAATTCACTAAAAAATAATTGAGAAAAAGATTTGAGAAAATTTGAGGCTAGTTTAAAGAAAAATTTCATTTAAAAAATTGAGAAATTAATTTCGAGCGAAAAACAATTTGAAAAATACAATTTCAATCGACTAAAAATACTTCAAGAACAGTTTGAATGCCCCCAAGCAACAAAACCGAAGACTCGAATGGACTCGAGAGGTTCTATAGCTACATTTGACAAGATTCTTGTCGGTCTTTTTACGATCAACTTGCTTTCTATTATTCGCGAACCAGGTAACGTTTTTTTTCCCAAAGGTAGAAAAAAACTTTTTCACGGGAAAACTTTACAAAGTGAATGTTTTATTTAAAATTCAAACCAGCTAGGATTACCCCACCGAAGCAGTTCATTCTCTTGGCTCGAATTTGGCAAACTGCGAGCAAAAAAATCGAAATTTGGCGAACTTTTATCTGGGCCAAAGTTGATGAAATTTTGCTACTTTGTGTACATCGACATAGCTTATTACGTTAATTAGCCTACGGGTTTAATAGTTACCTCATCAAGGGATCAGATAGAGAGCGAACATCGCCGCGCCGGAGCCGAAATATTTTATCGCGTGAATTTAGTAATTTTGGGCATCAGAGTATATCTAACTTTTTAGTGAGAACAGCCGCAGCTGGCGAGAAAAATTAACACATATCGAAAAGCCAAGCTAAGCCAGCGTAAAAGCCGAATAAGCGTGCACAACGAACGCAAACAATTAAACGTACTTCCGTTCGTGAACCTTGAAAATCAAAAGCAACCTATTATTTGGAGAAACGTACGAATTACGATAAAGGTACGTGAAACCATCGCGGGAAATCGATAATGCATTTTATTCGTAGTCGCGAGTCAGTCGCAGGTTTAATGAAAAATTGTACTCGTAAGTTAACCTCACGTCAATGGGACAAGAGGCAAAGGTGTTTTTTTTCGATAAGCATAGCTAAACTATTAAACATCGAAATTCCAGTTCACTTCCGAATTCAAGCACGTGATTTAACAATACATTTCTCCTCCTTAAACCCTCTGCAATTGAAAAATCACCCACAATAGGTTTCAAAAACCGATTCAATTGTAATTTTTGCCCTTTGAAATGACCCGTTCGAAGAACAAGATATATTTCAAAGGTTGCAAAGAAAAGAATACAAGAGTACAAGACTTTCGGGAGTAAGTTAAAGAAAAAAAATGGCGAGCATATTCAAATAAAACGATATAAAAAATTAACTTATGTACTCGAGATATATTTTGCAGACGTATATCGTTCGCTCGTAAAGGGTTCTTCTCGCATGAAGTTTTTTTTTTTTACCTTGTTAATAGCGAATGTCTTTTCTAGTCCTTTTTTCTTTTCGCAACAAATGTCAATCTTTAAATGTTTCATAAGGTTTAATATTTTATTAAGGTTTACGTGTATATATTTGGTGTTTTATGGATTTGTTCGTGACGAAATTATGCGACATGTAAGTCTATATAACGATACATCGAAGGAATCAGTACCAGTTTATTTTGCCAAGTACAGTATTTGACTTGCGGTAACAGTTTACAGTGTACGACTTTACGACTGAAAAGTCGCCTATTGCGGTGTTTTTAGACAGTTAAAGTACGTTTTATGTCTGGAATTTTAAAAAAGTAACTTAAAATTTTAAAGTATTCTTAAAATTTAAAATTATCTTAAAAATTATTCATTTTTTCAAATTTTGTGCGAAATAAAATTTCAAGTTTTGTCCTTCATCAAACATTTATTTTTTTTCAATAAAATAAATAATAAATAAATAAAAAATAAATAAAATAAAAATGACATCAAAAAATAATTACCTCATGATAAAAATCAACATTTTTACTTACTTTCAAAATATTATTTATTGGTAGGTTTCAAAAAATGTTTTAGATCTTTTTGAATTGATTTTTTTATTTTTTGTTTAAAAAGAAATTTGAAATCTGTGGAAAGGATTTTTGAATTAATTTTAGGAAAAATTTCGAAATACTCCATTTTTGCAAAACTCTTTTCAAAACAATTTTCACCTACCCTACATAAATGTTTTTAAATTAGATAATTTTTGAATTTTTTGGCAAAAAATACTTTTTTGAAATATTTTGAAAAGATATTTCAGTTTTTACTTTTCAAAATCAAAATTTTAAAAAAATGAATTTTTTGTGAACATATTTTTTTAAATTAGAATTTTCATTTTTTTTCATCATTGAAATTCTACTTTTCCAAAATTCTATTCTGAGAAATTATGGGTAAGTATCGAAACTTCTTTTCAAATAATTTAGGAATTTTTTAGGATTTCTGAATTTCATTTCAGGAAATTTTTCAATATTATAGATATCTCATTTTTGCAAAATTCTTTTCAATACATTTTTTATATCAATTTTTTTTATAATAGGTATGATGTACAAACAAACCAACTTTTCTCGAATCTTGAGGAAAATTTTTATTGAAATTTTGAAAAAAATTGAATTCTTCAAAAAGGATTTTTGTATTAATTTCAGGAAAATTTTCAAAATATATACTCCATTTTCGCAAAATTCTTTTCGAAACAATTGTACATAACTAATTTTTTTTAAACTAAATGATTTTTGAATTTTTTGCAAAAAAAATTACTTCTTTGAAATATTTTGAAAATTTAAATTTCAGTTTATTTCAGGAAAATTTTCGAAATACCCATATTTTGAAAAATACTTTTCAGTAGATTATTTCATCAAACTTTTTTGAAAAAAAATGAATTTTCTGTAAACATATTTTGTAAAGTAGAATTTTCAAATCCCTGGATCCCTACAAGCCCCTGGGTCCCCAACATGCTACGGGTAACATTTTGTTACCATGGCACAGGTAACAAAATGTTACCCATGCGGTGGTATCTTGACCTAGTGATTTTTTTTCTCCTAAAATTCATGACTTTTCCATGACTTTCAAGACTCATTTTCAAATTTCACGACTTCTTCATGACTTTCATGATTTTCATGACCTGTACTCGCTCAAAGTGTTTCGTGAAAAAATTGAAAATATTCTTTCCGATTCGTGATAAATTCAAGTATTTTATCAATATTTGAAAAAAAATCTCTTAAATGTCGGAAGAATTTTTTTGAAAAAAGTCTTTTTTTGTGTAACAAAAAAAGGTTTGAATTTTTGTGCAATTATCTCTGTTTTGACATAATAAAAACCGAATTTGCCACACCAATACTATGTTCAGAATAAGAATAAAAAAACCACTGAACATCAACACCCTTTTGTGAAATTTTAAAAAATGAAACAATAACATAGCCAACTATTGCTTGGAATTGTTTTGCTGGTCGAATTCTTATTTTTCCTTTTCCCTCTCGCACATCTGCTTGAAGTGTTTTTTTTTTTTTATTCTTATTCTGAACATACTTAGTATAATTCTATTTCTGTGCTAATAATTAAAATTTGCCCCAAGTTTTGATCTAGATTTTGAGACAATTTTAGTCTTATTAATTCTTGTCCAATGAAAATAATCATGATGCTTGTAATAAATTTTAATAAAATAAATAAATATTTCTGTTTAAATTTTTTCATTTTTTTTTTTTTTTTTTTTTTTTTTTTTTTTAGTTCCGCGTCAATCGATTTTCTCACTGACAAACAAGCAATTCTTACCGGAGCTGATGTATATTATTTATATACGCATTTAACGATTTAATTAGCGAAATTCTAGTTTACTAATTAGTACCTATACCGTATAACATTTGTACATAACATACCATGGGACGTCTTTTTCTATATTTTCGTCCTACATGCCTACCTTTGAAGCGAATCAGCGCTTTTTATTAAATTTTCCAACCTAGAGTCTCGGAGTTTGAGGCTTCGTGCCGCGTGGCGTCCTTCTGAGAGAACATCTCACGCAGCACGAGGGAATTGAAAATAACGATCTTGTGATGCGAAGTCAGTGAAACGCAAGCTTTTACATAGTGTTTTTCTAATTATACTTACATGTGCGGTATAGCTCTCGTTTCTAGAGAATCTCTGCAAAGTATATGTAATATCTAAGGAGTTGTCGTGGGATTTTTTTCTCCTTCTTTGAGTAAAAGAGAAAGGAAACTTTTTGTATTTGGATGATTTGAATTCGTTGTGTACCTATGTATATCTTTTTTTCCTGCGAAAATAATATTGCATTTGAGTTTGAGAAATTATGAAAAACCGAAGCGAACCCTCATTAAGGACCTGAAGGGATTTTCTCCCCTTTGAAAGTGCTAATTAGGATACAAGCATCAGGTACCCACCTACTGTACTTTTACCTATAGATTAGTAAAATTAGGCCATAAAAATTGAAGGAAATTTCACTTCAGACTAGCAAAGATTTTTTGATTTTCAAATGTTCCTTTCATGGTCGTGGTTGAACGTCAAAAAAATCCTCTATTCTCACCTTTCGATATGCTCCCAAAATATATACCTTAACAGACCCTTTCGTTGTTTTTAGCCTATAACTCTTCAAATATGCGTTTAAACGGAAAACTGATAAGAACTAAAATTGAAGCATATAAAATTTCCTACAAAAAAGTATTCATTAGTTTTTTTCGAAAAGTGAACGGGTGGCGCAAAAACACTCGTCAAAATATACAAGGTAAAAAAATGAAGATCGACATCCATTTCCTCAAATGTGGTATGATTTCTGGGGAAATACATGAATCTCAAAAAGCCCTCACCCTTCTTTCCAAACAATATGTTTTATATGTGGACACTGGGCACGTGTGAATCGGCCTTTTTCTTTAATGTTAATAACTCTTCAGTCGTATCGCCAATTAAAAAAAAGGTTAAAATAAAATGGTTCGCGAATTATCCTACAAAGCCGCTTCATTAATTTTCTTGTAAAGTTAACTTTATTGGAATTTGATTATTTGAAATGGAGATATTTTACAAGTAGGGCGAATCTCGGAGGGAGTAGACACTAAAACACCCAATTCGCAGACTTCGAGAGTTTTTACACGTTGATGAAATTGATTAGATTTTCTGGAAACTCATCCCCGACCTTGAATTTCGAACTTCGAAACGTTCGGTAAATTGAAGCAGCCTTGGCGTTGTTGTTCAATTCGGGCTCATTAAATATTGAATTTTTTTAAGCAGTTCGTCGATTATTTTGGAAGAAATTACAACTATGCTAAAATTATCTCGACGTTCTAGTTCGAAAACTTTTTTCCATAACGAATAACTTTTTAAAAGGTATATCCAGCTCGTAAATAAGGTAACCATTACACGTCGAACTAGGTAGTGCGTGAAAATTCTGCTTGCTTTTTTTTTACCCAGCAAATTCATTTTTTTCCCATCGAGTACTACGTTGTTGTGTACGCCAACACGCTCGTAGAACAAGATTTTTTAAATACGATATGTTCGCACGATAATTAATTTATGTAAATGGGTTATATTTCGATCAGAACGTTCATCACTTATTATTTTAATAAAATAGGTAAGTTCCTGCGGGTATTTGGAGTGAAGAAATTTTTCGTCAGGTAATCAAGTGACCATCTCGCCTCGAGCTTGGAAAAATAAAATTAATACCCCGAGTGGTTGAAATTTTCAACCTATTGATTTACTCGCGTATACCTATGGGCCAGGTATTTATGATATACTGAGAAACCGAGCTATATAGCACCAGCACCGGCCATGTTGTTGATTAACATTTTTAATACAAGTATACGACTATACTCGGTTTCATAAAATGCCATGCCTTAGTATTTTCTGACACGCGATAAACTGATTTGTTATTCTTACACAGAAGTTTATAATAAATTTTCAACCCCTGACTTCGGCGTACTCGCCTCGTTTTCCTGTCAAATGCCGCTACGATTTTATAATTTTCCACCGAGTATTATTTTTATATCTATATATATGAAGCAGTCGAGCACCCATATTTAAATGTAATTTTTTCGCTCAGCAGTCTCCCTTAAATTTTTTTACATTGTAAGTTGTGCTAAGATATTTCGAAAAAGACATCGTTATTATAATTATGGTATTTAAAGGAAGGCGAGCGAAAATTCTTCTGGCACGTTTACTTCAAATTGTGCGATCATCATTGTGTTTTTTTTTATTCGGTTCGTCTCTTCGAAAAAAATGTATTGTTTTTTGGGTAGATTTAAATTTAGTCGTAAAATGGTATTGTGGCATGTTTGCTTCAAAGTGACCGTTGAAAATTGTGAAAATATTTTCCACAAGAAAAAAAAATTATAATTAATTGTATTAATACAAAGACCTTTGTGAAAATAAAATGAAAAAACGTTCTTCACGAATCGTGTTTTTCATCACGAACTTTTGAAAATATAGGCAAGTGGATAATGGAATGTGCCCTTTAAAACCGCATAGATTGACTGAAATTATAATTTTTACCAATAACAATAGCCCAGCTGCGATATTTTCTGAAATTACAGATTTATTACAACTTAATTTTTTACGGTTACGTTTTTCATCTACAGTGCTTCCTAAGTGGTGATCGGTGATTTCCAGTCGATGTGGTTTCACTTGTAATTTTATCGTAATTGCCGGGGCAAGAACCAAAAAATACGAGGGTGAGATGTACATTTATTTTTGGCGAATATGCTCAAATTTGGGTGTAAACGTGAGCAAATGAATTACTTTTCGAAATAATTCTTTCGATTAAAAAAAAAAAAAAAAACTCAAAGGAAAAAAATTATTGAATTGAATATTTTCTTTCAAAAAAAATATTTCCCTAAAAAAAATGTTATCCGAGCTTTTTGAAAAAAAAATTTAATTAAAAATTTAATCAAAAAAATTTTTTAATGAAAAATTAAGAATTATTTTCCAAAGAGTCTGAAAAAAGAAACTGATGAAAACAAATTTTGCCAAATTTTGATGTTTTGAAAGTTTTTCTAAAATAAATTCAAAAATCTTTTGAAGAAAATTTTTTTATACCAAAAATTTCCTGGACAGGAATTTTATAATTTTGGCGACTAGAAAAATTGTAAATTTTGTCAAAGAAGGTTCAAAAAAAAAATACGAAGAATTCAGAAAATAAGTACCTACATGTGAAGATATTTTTTTAAATTTCTGTGGAAATTTTTTAAAATTTTTTTCTTTATGAAGAAAAAAATTCGATTCATTTTCGGAAAAAAAGCTGTACTTAATTTTTTTACGAACAAAAATATTTTTAGAAAATCTTCTGAAATAAAAAACTTAGTTTTTTTTCATTGATAGTGAAATAAATAAATAAAATATTTTTCAAACTTTGGGACAAAAAAAACCATAGAAAACATGTTTTTCTGTAGAAAAAGTTGTTAAAAAATTTTTAGGAGAATTTTTCGGGTGAAAATTTTTTGTTTCATTTCTAGGAAAAAAATCTTTCTCACATTACAACATGAAAACAATTTCAAGCATCCACTTTTTAGGGAAGAAATCGAATTATACCCTTGAAAATTCCAAGTAGGTATTTATTAAACTTTTTTTTTTGAAATTTTAGATTTTTTTGGTTACAAAAAATGGGGTCTCGGAGGGCGTAGGCATAACTAACAGAGTTCAAGGGACATTCGCCCCCTCCTTCAATAATTTTTTAAAAAGCTGTTTACTACAAAATATAGGGGAAAAAAGAGGGAAATTTGTTTTACCTCCCCCCCATATTTCTTCCAAGTCCAAGTTACCTTTAAGCAGGAGGGGACGGTCCCTGGAAAAGTACAAATATTGTTCATGAAAAAGGTCATGAAAACGTCATGAATGTTCAACAAAAAGAATCCAGATAGACACCCTGTGATACAAAACTGTGATTGAACCCCCCCCCCCCCCCCAAATCCAATTGAAATTTCAGGGGAGGAAAAATATTAGGTATTAAATCAATTTTGGTTCAATTCTAGCGGATTTGGAAATTTTATTACAATTCCAGCAAATTTTGTATTTTTTTTAATTTTCATTTTCGGGTTTCTCGAGTATTAATTTCGAGAAAAATTTCACCAATTTTGTGGAAATTTGAATTCATGGGTGGAAAATTTTATTTGATCAATTTTGTTCAATCCTAGCGAATTTGGCAAATTTTTTACAATTACAGTCAATTTTGCAATTTTTTTTTCTGTTTGCAACCCTACAACTGTAGGGTTCCTCGACTAATAATTTCGAGAAGAATTTCATCAATTTTGCGGAAATTTGATTTTATGGATCGAAAATTTTTTTTTGATTGATTTTGATTTAATTCTAGCAGATTTGGCAATTTTTTTACAATTCCAGCCAATTTCGCATTTTCTTTTGTATTTTCATCCCTACAACTGTAGGGTTTCTCGACTAATAATTTCGAGAAAAACGTCATCAATTTTGTTGAAATTTGAATTTTCTGGTGGAGAAATTTTATTTAATCAATTTTGGTTCAATCCTAGGAGATTTGGCAATTTTTTTACAATTCCAGCAGATTTTGCATTTTTTTTTTGTATTTTAAAATTTCAACCCTACAACTGTTGGTGTTTCTCGATTAATAATTTCGAGATAAATTTCAACAATTTTGGTGGAAATTTGAATTGTTTGAAACTTTTTTCAATTGGCCCATTCCTCCCTCACTTCTCCAATTTTTAATTAGTACCAATCTTCGAAGTGTTCTGCAAAATCGGTGGGGAAGGAGACGTCCAATTGAAAAAAATTTTAAACAAAAGTTGTAGCTTGAAGTCCTAGAAATAATTTTGATTATTACAAAAATTTTGATTGGACCCCTCCCTGCCCTCCAATTTTGAATATCGATTGTCTATGTAGTATTGGACTCGGTAAATTTTCGAAGTGCCAAAAAAACCCGTACTGCGTTGGCGATCCACTCGTATTTTGATAAGTTGGCATCGGCGGTGTTCTGGACGGACAGCAGCAAAACAGCGAAAATAAGCGCCTGGTACGCGGTTAGCTTGAATAATGAAAGGGCTCAGGCCGAGGCTGGGGTTCGGCCTTGGCAGGAGAAATATTTAAACCCGACCGAGAAAAGTATCAAGCGAGATTAATTCGCGAATCCGAATTGTATCTTTTTTGATTAAATAGAAGAACCGAGTAAGCTCCGGCGAGCGAGCGGGTTTGACCTTTGAATGCCGATGCCATTGTCGGCTCCAGCACGAGCACAGGCACACGCCGAACGCTTAAGTAAATAAAAAGGGTATCTCGTTTGTTCGCTTAAAAGCGTATTTTTACGATTTGAAAAGGGGTTATTCCACGATCACGGAAGGCCCCAGCCCCAGCTCCAGTTCCGCCGAAATGATGAAAAGAATTACCCACAATTGGCAATTTAACCCTGCTTAGGGTCTTCGGCCTGCTGCCACAGGTACGTCCGCAACTGCGTATTAATCGTATCGGAAAAGAGAGATTCGTCGAATAATTTGGCTCGTTTGAAGGATACCAGCTGCGTTAAATGAACGCCCGGTCGTATATTTTCCGGCAACATGTCGAACTGGCCGAAATAACATCCAATCTTTTGCGATGCAAGCCTTAGCTTCGCCTCTGTTCATCTTCGCCTGGTTTAATTTTTCACCTTCGATAGCGTTTCCAACTTGCCAGCACCGTGAAATTTCTACAGGTGACCATCGTAAAAGTAAGTTTTATCTCGGATGTAATATCGTATAATACGTAATCCTACTATACATTGCCTATCTTACTTTCTTTCTTCTTCCTACTGCCGTTATATGCACCTTTTTTTTTTTTTTTTTTTTTCAACAAACGTACCTGGACCTAGCATATTGCGTAGAATATATATACATCATAAACTTTTTACCGTTCTACACTCTGTACAGCACGTAAAAGTGGAAACATATTGGATTTTCGCATGATCTGAACATTTTATATACCTACCTATATAAAATCCCCCTCTGCTTCGTTTATGTCGGGTTATTATAAGGCAAAGTAATTCGAAAACCCTTTTCAGCCCCTCCATCAAATTATCGCTGTAGAATGTTTGGAACACTACACCTAAACGAATATTCCATATTACACGTAAATAAGTAATGGAACGAAATTTTATACGCTAATTTAAAAACAATTTTAATAAATAATTTCGCTCGAGAGTCACGCCATTTCCTACCTATAGGACACTCCTATTGTTTGGTAAATCGATTGAAATGTTATTAAGTTATGAGAAGAATTTATAGGTCTGGTGGTATAAAATTTCTAGTACTAATTCAATTCTGTAATGAAATGTACCCACCAAACTGCAGCTGTTGAAACTTCTCTTTTTATACTTTAACCGAGAAAAAAAATCTCAATGAGTGTCAATTTTTTTCTTCAAAAATTTATTTTTTTCAAATTTTTAGATAAAAGAATTTCTTAATTTTTTATACCTAGGTACCTGGAAAAAAATCTCGCAATCTCATAGAAAAAGAAAAACTATATTATTTTCAATTTTCTTGGAATAAAAAATGCTTACTTTAATTTTTTAGAACAACCTTTTAAAAACCCTCAGTTTTTATGATGCAAAAAAAAAATTAGGGGAATTTTTCAAATTTCTAAAGACCCGAGCAGCACAATCGACAAATTATCGAAATAAAAAATCGACAGAATATCGAATTCGATAAAGTGTTGCGTTAGTTCCGCATAAATCGTGAAATTATCTTTCGATATATAGATAGATTATCGACGAATTATAGTTAGCAAAAATTTCGAGATTATAGTAAGATATTTTATCGATAATATATCTATAATATCGAAAGATAATTTCACGATTTAGGCGGAACTTTTGCGACACTTTATCAAATTCGATATTCTGTCGATTTTTTATCGATTTTTTATTCCGATTTTTCGTCTTTTACTAGCTTTTTTCTATAATTAAAAATCATTAATTAGCATAATTAATATATTAAACTATGCCTAAAATGGTAATCTTCTTCCTTAACCACTGTGCCATACCTTATCGTTGAGGAAATAGAAATAAAACGCTTATAATAGGCAGTTTAGTACTTCCAGACGTGTTGGACTTAGAAAAATTTTCACCAATTTGGAAATAATTTCAAATATCGTCATAAAATCGTTGAAAAATCGAATTCGAGAAATTTCAGATTACGTGTCGATAATAAAGTTTTAAATATCTTCACAAAATCGTTAAAAAATCGAATTCGAGAAATTTCAGATTATTTGTCGATAATATAGTTTCAAATATCGTCACAAAATCGTTAAAAAATCGAAATCGAGAAATTTCATATTACGTGTCGATAATTTAGTTTCAAATATCTTCACGCAATTGTTAGAAAATCGAATTCGAGAAATTGCATATTATGTGTCGATAATATAGTTTCAAATATCTTTACAAAATCGGTAAAAAATCGGATTCGATAAATTTAATATAATCTGTCGATAATATAGTTTCAAATGTCGTCAAAAAATCCGTAAAATATCGAAGTCGAGAAATTTCATATAATCTGTCGATAATATAGTTTTAAATATCTTTACAAAATCGTTAAAAAATCGAATTCGATAAATTTAATATTCTTTGTCGATAATGTAGTTTCAAATATCTGCACAAAATCGGTGGAAAATCGGAATCGATAAATTTAATATTCTTTGTCGATAGTATCGTTGACGAATATCGTCATAAAATCTTAATAATATCGAATTCGATAGTTTTTAGATTTTTTGCCTATGAAGTTGTACCGATAAATCTTTATATTATCGTGAGAACATCTATAGATTTTCAAACGATTTTTTATCGATACGTTACATCTTCCGATATTATCGATCGAGTGTGCCGCTCGGGGAACTTATTTTCAATTTTTATGAAAAAATATATTTTTTTTTATGCAGAAAGAAAGATCTTATTTTTTTAGAATAACATTTTAATTACCTGAGTATTCCCAAATATTTTGAAAAAAAAAACCCTTTTCAATTTTTGAGAAAAAAATACAATTTTTAGGAAAATAAAATTGCTTAGTTTTTCTGAAATAGGTAGGTAATGTTTTTTCAATTTTTTGGATAAAAAAATCTTTAAATTTTTTGAAAAAAAGTACCTACCTACCTACCCCAAAAAAAATCTTTTAAAAAATGAGAAAAGAAGAAAAAAAACCTTACATTTCTTAGAAGAAAAATCTAATTTTTTTTGTTCTATGAAAAAAAGTTATTTTTTTGAGAAAATAAAATAGATACCTAATATACGTCTCTAGCATTTAGTAGCTGCACATGACGTTTAAAAAAAACCTAATAGGTAAATGTAATTCTTGATTATTTCCAAATATTATGGAGCAAAAATCTGTTTTTCTGTTAGAATGAAATCTCTCATTTTTTGAAGGAAATTTTTTCAGTGATTCTGGTACATTTTCCCGAATTCGGTTACCTGAAGGGTGAATTTCCCGAATGATTTTTTTTTCCGAAAAGCCATTTTCCCGAATCCATTTTTCACGAAAGCCTTTCCCCGAATCCACTTTCCCGAATGAATTTTTTTCCGAAGAGCAGTTTTTCCGAATGATTATTTCCATGGTATGGTATTTGGTTGATGAGGGGAAGGCATTGTTTGAACTCTTTCATAAATCATAACAATGGCTACCATGACAAAAAATTACAAGACAGCTGGAAGGCGATGGGTTCAATTTTATCGAAATAATTCAATCATTAGATATATTGAGCGATAGGATGAGTCGAGTGAACTCAGTAAGTAAATAAATAGATTTTCATTCAGTGTTGCCTAACTGAGAGGGAGAGACCATCTAAATACGTAAATTCGAGTAGAAATACTCCCCTTGAATGCTCATAAATCTGTTTTTGGTATATTCCATCGTAATCGTTTGCTCGTGTGAAGTGACAAAGGTGACTTTGCAGAACAGAATCTCCGGAATCGTTAACCGCTGGGAAGAGTATTTAGCCGGAGAAAATGAGCTACAGTACCTTCGAACCCTATCTCATAACATTACTTTGTAACTTGTACATCACTTTCAATAATTTAAAAAAAAAATCCGAATTAATGGTGTTTCGGGAAAATGGGATTCGGGAGAAAAGTGGTTCGGGAAAACACCATTCGGGAAAATGGCCCTTCGGGAAATTCCCTATTCGGAAAAGCGAATTCGGGAAATTGTCCGGGAACCTTTTTCAGTTATTCTCATGCCAATTCCAATTTCTCGAGTAAAAAAAAAAAAAAAAAAAAAAACTAAATTTCTTTAAAGTAAAAGTACCAAACTATATTTCTCAAATTTTTGGAGAAAAAAATATTAAAAATAAAATTCTTTTAACTTTTTGAAAGAAAAGTTTAGGGTAAAATCTTTCATTTTCAGTGAAAATATTATGTTTTTTTTTTCTTCAGAAAAACATCTTACTAAATCTCAATTTTCTGGGAAAAAATATTTAAAAAATTTTTGGAGAAAAAAATCTCACATTCTCAAAGCGAAAAAGAACGATTTTTATTGTTGAAAAAAAATCTTTCAATTTTCTTGGAACAAAAAATACCTAGGTATATTCTTTTAAGCCACTTTCAAAAAAAAATTCTCATGTCTCTCATGTCTCATTGCCAAAAACGGGTTGAAATTGGATGAACTGAATTTATTTTTTTTTACCCAAGGTATACTCGTAAATAATATTCATTACCAAATTGGATTAATTTATAAAAATTAGTTTTGATGAGTCCAACGAAATACTGATAAATTGGATTAATTTTTTTGAATTCATATATTTTTAAAAGCATATAAGATATCGAACACCCAGCCAAAAAAAAGGATCTAAAATTACCAAAAATGGAGGGAGGGATTTAAAAAATATTAATGAATATTAGGAACAACTTTCAATTTGGGGTTTTGGCATGATTTGGCCAAAATTTTTGATCAAAATGCGATTCGCTTCGTAATTTCATTCAGTTCGAGCACTGTTTGTAATAATCAAAATTATTTCCAAGACTTCAAGCAACAACTTTTGTTGACAATTTTTTCCATTGGACCCCCATCTCCATCAGTTTTTATGAAGTACCTATCTAAATCATATTATGCAAAATTGGGGAGCAGGGGAGGGTCTAATCGAAAATTTTATAATAGCAAAAATTACTTCCAAGACCTCAATCTACAACTTTTGTTTGAAAAATTTTTCAATTGGACCCCTCCCATAACTTTGAAAAATTATATACCTGATGTTAAGTGAAATCAGAGGAGAGGGAGGGATCCAAACGAAATTTTTATGATAACGAAAATTATTCCTATATATGACTTCAAGCTACAACTTTTGTTTGAACAATTTTTCAATTGGCTCCTTCCTTCCTCAATGCTCTAATTTTTAATTAGTATTTTCGGTGTGTTATGCAAAATCGGTGGGGAGTGAGGCACCCATGGAACCCCATTGAAAAAATTTTCAAACAAAAGTTGTAGCTCGAAGTCCTACAAATAATTTTGGTAATTACAAAAATTTCGATTGTACCCCTCCCTCTCCTTCAATTTTGAATATCAACTATTTATGTATAGTATATTGCTTCGATCCACTCTTATCAAAATCATGTCCGTTCAGAAAAGATTCGATTTTTAACTTCAGCTCGAGTACCGTTTAAAAGTGAAAAATCATCGATGCAATAGCCGCGGGGCGGTTAATTATGAAAATGGAAAAGAAAAACGATGAATTTGTACCTGCATTAAAAATATTAGATTTATACTTTACGTTAGTTTAAATCGTACCGTGGCGAACGTCTTAATTCCGAAAAAAGATGCACAACTTCATTAAAAATGTTAAACCTGCGGGATATTTTAATTATTTTTGCAAAAAGTTTCCACGAAAAACTTGCGAGAATAATTCTTACGTGAAAATATTATACGAGCGGACCGCACGGATGAAGATAAAGATGACGGAAATAGTGTACAAGAAGTTTTCTCCGAGTATCGTTCATCTTTGGTAAAGTTTCAACTTTCAAGGGCTCTCGTGTTCGCAACTACGAGTCTTTCGGACGACGATGGTATTAAAACTCGGTTATTTACTTTCGATTTAGTCTAATTTTATTTTCGTACTTTAAATGGTTTGTTTGGTTCGACCCCCCCCCCCCCAATCCACCAGCAACCATCTATAGCATAGGTTCTCGGTGTCATATTTCAACTTCTGAGATGGTGTAGGGTAAATAGTGTCTGGATTTTACGAATTAGTTGTTTCTATAGTTTTTGTTGATTTTTTGCCACCTTCGAACTACACACTTTCAAAAGTTTTCGTTCGTGTTTGGATTCGATAATTTTTTACCGGATGTTTATATTTCATATACTCGTATAGTATCGTAGAGGCGGTAAGGATTATGAGGAATCAGCGAAAACACGCAAGGCTGATTATATCACTCGGTTTGACTCGGTTTCTGAAGAAAGTATAGATATACGCACAATGTACATAAATTATTAACGATAAAATTTGTTTCCAAACATACACAAAATTAGAAAAAAATTAATTACCAAAGTTACAATTAAGAAAAGTTTGAATAAAATTGATTATGAACAATTTTAGAAAAAGATATCCATTTTGGTTAAAATTGGAAAAATTTATAGCTATCTGACAATTTAAAAAAAAATGTTTTTATGAAAAAATGAAATTTGATTTTAAACAATAATTCGATTTTATAAAAAGGATTGGATTTCGAAGTGAAAATTTTTAAAATGTGATTTCGAATAAAATTTCAAAAACCGAGTTTGAATAAAATTCGAGAAAAAATTGTTCAAAATAATTTTTGAATAAAATTATAAAAAACGCGTAGCAGTCAAGATGCTCCGCGACAGCCGAATTTTTTTTTTCAAGTTAGTGTACCACTTTGAAAACGTTTTCATCCATGGTATTTCAGTTTCAATATCAGTTTTAACTTCAAATTCAGTTTAAAAATGTCAGGTTTATGTCTTCAGTTTTAGTTCCTCTCTGCATTGAAGATTTCAACTTCAGATGGGGGCTCCGCCCCCATACCCCTGTTGGGGCTCCTACCCAACCTCCTCATCACTTTCAGCTCTTAGGATAGGGGCTCCGCCCTCATACCCCCGCGTTGGGGGCTTTGCCCCCAACCACCTCGTCACTTCCAGCTCTTCAGATGGGGGCTCCGCCCCCATGCTCCTATTGGGAGGCTTCACCCTCAATAGGGACATGGCAGGAGAGGATTGAGGGCTTCGCTCTCAATCCCCTTCACACTTTCAGCTCTTCAGACGAGGGCCAACACACCAAAAAAGAGGTTAAAACGTGAAAATTTCTGATTTTTGACCCTGTACGGGGGTCAAATGGTGTTCAAAAGTCGAAACCCCCAAAAGGCACATCAGTGACCTCTACTGACCCTATATCCCAAATTTCGATTGTTTAGGTCTTTTAGTTTGGGCTGTAGGCTGTTCAACGCGTCAGAAAAGACAGGTTAAAACTTGAAAAATATTGATTTTTGACCCTGTATCGAGGTCAAAAGGAGTTTAAAGGTCAAAACCTACAAAAGGCACATCAGGGGCATGAACTCGATCTATGATAAAAATTTAGGCACCCCAGCTCCATTTGGGGGGTCTGTAGCTTGATCAACGTGAAAAAATGACCTCAAAATCCACTTTTTGGGCCCTAAAATGGGGTGGGGGTGACTTGCGAAGCTGAAATTTGGATACAGCGGAGACAATCAGAGTCACTGTTGTTGGTAAAAATTTTAAATCATTTTGTCAAATTGGGGCTTCTTTTGAGCCCCCCTCAAAAAGGGGTGACCCCCAATTTTGGGGCTCGAGGGTCAAAAAACCCAAAAGGCACCTCAGTGATCCTTACCGATCCTAAATACCAAATTTTAGTTTCCAAGGTCATTTGGTTTGGGCTATAGGCTGATCAACACACCTAAAAAATAGGTTAAAATGTGAAAATTTCTGATTTTTGACCCTGTACGGGGGTCAACTGGTGCTCAAAAGTCGAAACCCCCAAAAGGCACATCAGTGACCTCTACTGACCCTACATCCCAAATTTCGATTGTTTAGATCATTTAGTTTGGGCTGTAGGCTGTTCAACGCGTCAGAAAAGACAGGTTAAAACTTGAAAAATATTGATTTTTGACCCTGTATCGAGGTCAAAAGGAGTTTAAAGGTCAAAACCTACAAAAGGCACATCAGGGGCATAAACTCGATCTATTATAAAAATTTAGGCACCCCAGCTCCATTTGGGGGGTCTGTAGCTTGATCAACGTGAAAAAATGACCTCAAAATCCACTTTTTGAGCCCTAAAATGGGGTGGGGATGACTTGAGAAGCTGAAATTTGGATACAGTGGAGACAATCAGAGTCACTGTTGTTGGTAAAAATTTCAAATCATTTTGTCAAATTGGGGCCTCTTTAGAGCCCTCTTCAAAAAAGGGCCACCCCCAATTTTGGGGCTCGAGGGTCAAAAACCCCAAAAGGCACCTCAGTGACCCTTACCTATCCTAAATACCAAATTTTAGCATCCAAGGTCATTTGGTTTGGGCTGCAGGCTGATCAACGTACCGGGAAGCGAGAAAAAACATGAAAAATTGTGAAAAATCTTGATTTTTGATCCTTGACAGGGGTCAAAGGGGGCCCAAAAGTTGAAACCTACAAAAGGCACATCAGGGGCACAAACTTGATCCATGATGAAAATTTTGGCCCCCCAGCCCCATTTGGGGGATCTGTAGCCTGATCAACGTGAAAAAAATGACCCCAAAATCCACTTTTTGGGCCCTAAAATAGGGTGGGGATGACTTAGGGGGCTGAAATTTGACTATGGTGTAGGTAATTAGGGTTCTCATCCCTGGGGCAAGTTTCAAAAAATTTCATGATATTGGGGCTCCCCCGCACCCCCTCAAAAAAGGGTAAAATCCCCAATTTTGAGTTAGGGCCCCAAAATTTTTTTTGCATCATTCCTACACCGAGGGGACCCTACATATCAAGTTTGACCTCATTTGACCTGTTAGGCTCGGCCCCAGAGTTCCAAAAGTAGCGTTAAAATATATATATATATATATATATAAATATGTGACATGTGTCAGATCGTCTTCTTTTGGTCCCAAACGTCGAGAAATGGGGTCAGAACTCTTCTACCTTCCCTCCTTCTAAATTAGGGTCGGACACAATAGCCTAAATTTTTAAAAAAAAATTCGGCTAAAAACTGTTTTAAACGACATTTTGAAAAATTCTGAATGGACATAGTTGAACTTGGAAGAAATTTTTTCAGATTAAACTATATTCGTTTTATTTTAATGTTTTCAGATTAAAAAAAAAAAAAAAAAAAAAAAAAAAAAGTTTAGGAAAATTTTGATTTTTATACTTTGAAAAAATGCTTCTAACAAATTTTAATCTTGAACAAAAAATTGAAAAAATTGACTTATTAATGGAATTTGAATACAAAATAATATATATTTTTTAATTGAAGGAAAAAATGCTTTATAATAAATTAGAAAAAGAAATTTTTCAAACAAATGTTTGAATTTTTTGATTAAAATGTTGAAATTGATTAAATTTCAAGCAGATCATGATTATTGCAAACATATTTTCAAAAACCTAATCCTGAATCAATATTTCTGCGCCAGGAAGCATTATTCATGTATTTTGGGGATAAGATCACCTCATTTGATCTACTTAAAATCAAAGTGCAGTCAAAATTTACTGATTTTTTGGTCTATAGAAACGAAAGAATTCTGCGCCAGGAAGCTTTATTCATGTTCTGTTCTTGGATTCAAAATTCAGATCATCTAATTTCATGCACTTGAAATTAACTCGCATTCAAAAATTTTCAATTTTTTGGTTTTGGAAAGGAAAGAACTCTCCTGTAGGAAGCATTATGAAAGCTTTTAGAATTTGAATCACCTTTGTGTCTAAAAAAGTTACAGTTGAAATTTTAACCTTTTTTTTGGTCTTAAGAAAGAAAATAATTCTGCGCCAGGAAGCAAAATTTTATAATGACTAAAATTATTTCTATGGCCTCAATCTACAATTTTTGTTTAGAAAATGTATTAATTGGCTTCCTCCTCCCACACTCCTTTCAATTTTGAATTTGAAAAAGTATCTACGGGATGTTATGCGAAATCAGATGAGAGCGAGGGGTCCAATTGAAAAATTTTTCAAACAAAAGTTGTATCTGGAATTCAAAGGAATAATATTGGCTATTATAAAAATTTTCGATTAATATCCCCTCCCTCCCCTCAAATTTGGCACCATACGACTTAGATTATTATACGTATTATTAAAAACTGGAGTACGGAGGGGTCCAATTCAAAAAAATTTCAAACGAAAGTTTTAGCTTGAAGTCCTACGAATAATTTTTATTATTATAAAATTTTCTATTAGACCCCTCTCTCTGCTCCAATTTTGCGTAATACAACTTAGATTGTTACATTATTAAAAACTGATGGAGGAAAATGGTTCCAATTGAAAAAAATTTCAAACAAAAGTTGTAACTCGAAGTCTTAGGAATAAAATTACAGTAAAAAATTGTTGATTTTTTGGTCTTTCGAAAGCAAGTAGTTCTGCGCCAGGAGGTACTATATTTTTACAATTGAAAATTGAATGGCTTTGCTTCTATTTAAAATTTTAAAAACAAATTACAATAAAAAAGCGATTCATTTCCAGGATTTAGGAATGAAAAGAATCCTCTGCGCCAGAAACCATTATACTTTTTGGGATTATAGCATCGTCTTGTCACGTTCTATTCAAAATTGAATTCGAAATGAGCATTTATCCAAGTTTTTGAAAGAAAATAATTTTTTTTTCAAAATTATGAATAAAAAAAATTGTAAAAAACAAAAGCTAAGAAAAAAATAATTTTGAACCATTTTTTAATTCAAGCTTCAAATAAAATTCAATGGAATTCTGCTGAACAAAAAATTGGTTCCTGAATAAAATTAAAATAAATTACTTTTGTAAAAAAAATATACTTATCTACCTATTCAAAAACAAATTTTCAAAAAAAATCGAAAACTTGATTTTAAACTATTTGGAACAAATTGTTTGAAATGAAAATAAAATGCTTTTGAAAAAATAATTTGACCTTGAACTAAGTACATAAAATAATTTTTGTTTAATGACTAAAATCTTCTAAAAATAAAAAAATATTGCTTTCGATTTCGAACAACATTTGATACTGAGCAGAGATTTAATTCTTAAATGACTAAATTTGGTCCTAAATAAGATCAATTCAATTTTGAAGAAATTATTAAATTTGAAGTGAATTTTTAAAAAATAAGTACACAAAATTTGTTCTGTAACCCAACCCTTGAAAAGAAAAAAATTTCGCAACCAAAAATTTAAAAAAGAATAAAATAAAAAAAATAAAAAGAAGGCAGGTAACTTTGAAAAGTGAGTAGGTAGATAATTAACAACATTTAAAATTGACCACCAAATTTAAAAAAAAAAAAAAAAAAAAAAAAAACTGCTCATTTGTTACTTTCGTCGACATGAATTTTTGAACCGATTTCCACAAATTCATCGCCTTCTTTGACATTGGATTCTTCTTCTTTTTCTATAAATTGAAAAGGTTTTATAATTGACACCTTACGAAATAATATCATAAAATTTTTGTACAACAGATTCGTGTCAGCGTGTTTTATTTTTATTTTCTAAACGATGAATATAATAAATTCGAAAGGCTTTCATTTCTCACGATATAATTTGACACTCTTTGTAGGCTACAGTTTAGGTCAATTTTCAAGTTTTTTTTTCTTTTGAAATTACGATACGTCATTTGGAATAAAAATTCTTAACTTCTCGAAGGTGAAATGCCTGTTTTACTGATTCTTACATGTACACGAATCTGTGGCACAAATGAACTCGACAAACGATTCGAGAAATTAGTTCCGAAAAGAAGTCTCAAATTGATATTTCATTTCGAGAAAGAAGTGCTTATTTTAATTCATTTTAGTGATTATTCTGTTCATTTAGCCATAAAACTGGTTTTTTCTTTGGTATTTATACACATAAGAGGTTTTTTTGGTACAAAATAAGTCGCATAAGAGGAATTCAATACAAATCTTAATTTATTTAGTTTTTCATTTTGAACAATAAAAACAATATTAAGGTAAGATACCAGTTATGGATTAACTTTTTTTGAAAAAGTGTAGAAGCGTCCCATATGGACCGATTTTCATATTTTTTTTTTTTTTTAAATAAAATTTGAAGCTTCTTCTTTTGCCTCATGTGAATGAGTTTTGGAAAATTAACCATTTTTTACAAAAATTAAAAAAAAAAATGTTTAAAAATGGGCTTCTTTCAATTTGTACCAATTACGGATCATTGAGCTTGTAAACCATGTTCAAAAAAGGCAAATTGGGTCAATCACGCCAAAAAATAGTTGCTAGTACTAAGCTTTATACAAAATCGTCGCAAAAGTCCGGAAAAGTTCACTTTTAATACCTGTTATTTAATTTCAAAAAAACTCCGATTTCAAACTTTCAAATTTCCGTTAAAAAAACATACATTTTCGAAAAATAAAAATTTTAAGCAATCAACAAACCCAAAATACCCACGCAACATTAATGTCCATAGCGAGAAGGCTTCATAGAAGAGTTTGGCGCAAAGAGTGACTCTCTCGGACAATTAGGGAACTAGCTAGAGGCCTCCAAAGTTGTGATCCGCAATTGGTACCGCGATCCATAACTGGTATTTTACCTTATTGCATAAAAAAACGAAAAAAATGAAAAAAAAAAACCAGGAGTTGTTTTTCACTATTTTTATCAGGGAAGAAAACCAATTGAAACCAAAACCGGGTAAAACCACCACCACCAGATATTTCAATTGGTTTTCAAAACCATTTGGAACCATTACAATGAACTTCAAAAATTCATTCAAGAACCACCACCAAAAAGAACCAATTCCTTTCGAAAAGGCAGGGAAGAGAACCGTTTGGAACCACAACGAAAAATCATTTGCTGAAATAACCACAACCACAAGAAAGTGGTTTGAAAATAAAAAACCACCATCACCGCCACCATTTTCAATTTCCTTTACAATGAAAACCAGAACCACCACCAATTAATGGAATTGGTTCTTTTTGGTTCTAAAAAGAGAAATAGTGGATTTGAAAGGGAAGGAGGGGTCCAATCAAAATTTTTGTTATGATCACATTTATTCCTAGAACTTAAAGCAACAACTTTGATTTGAAATTTTTTTTAATTGGGCCCCTTACCTACCCCCTGTGGCCTGTTTTCTTCATTTTTATGATTTTTCAGCGCTCTGGAAAGTGGAAACATTATTATTTTTTGTTTTTTATTTGAATGTATATTACTTAATTTAAATTTATTGCAATATTGTGTTTGTAACTTGTAGGCAAAATTCATTTTTTATTCTTTTTTTTTTTTTTTTTTTTTTTACTTTCTGAATTTTAATTTTTTATTCAAATTTCAAAGATCTGATCTTTTTTTAGTTCTTTTGTGGTATAATAGGAAGCACGAAAATGGTTCCATCTGGTTCTGATGGTTAATGCCATAGATAAATGGTTTAAATGTTGGGAAATATTTTTCATACTACGAAATGGAAGCAATTCGATGAAAACCAATTGAAAAACCAAAACGGAACCACCACCACCACCACCACAACCATTTGAAATGGTTTTTAATTTGAGAACCACCACCACACCATTTGAAATGGTTTTTAATTTGAGAACCACCATCACAACCAATTACTCAAGCAAAACCAAAAACCCAGAACCAGAACCAATCAAAAAAAAAAAAATTAAATGGAACCACTTTAGCACCAAAACCTTTTGAAAATTTTTAAAAACCAAAAACCAATTGGAACCACCAGTAATTTCAAAATTTTCTCAAAACCACCATCACCATAACCAATTGGGTCTCAATTGGTTTTCTTCCCTGATTTTTATCATCATTATCAGCAACATGAGTGCGCATAGGAGATATTATACAAGACCACTTTTTCATCAGAGGTAAAAATATGAACTAAGAGGAAATTTTTTTTTTTTATTCGACGCAGTTTGACGAGCTGTATCCAACGAGTCAAAAAACAAGAGGTATTTAGTGGACCACCGACGATATACATATTTGAAAATAGCTGATACCTATTCGCGAAGCATTTTTAAATGCTCGTGAAACCTGCTCGTAAATTATAAATTTATCGAATGAACGCTTTCATTGCTCGTGGCATCGTTACATGAAGTCTTATCTTTGGTCTATGCCGTACACAAGTATCGATTGGCAGTTGCATATATGATACGATATATGTAGAAATTTTGGTAAGAAATTATAACACATTCCTATAATACAATAATGGAAGGCACAGAAAGACGAATGGATAAAAACATACATACGTAGTTAGTGGTAGGTAGAGGAGCATCATAGACACAGGAAACTATAAATATACAGTATTCGTAGATATAGTACGACGAACGAGAAAATGTTACAGAAAATGAGATTATTGTCAGTGGGTAGATTTTTACGAGATCCGATTGATGAAAAGGTTTCAACCTTTATGGCTAGCGTACATTGACGTAATTAAATTTCCTTATTCGGTCCACTCCGCAGTCGGCAAGTTTTACCAAATAAGTTTCTCTCTCTGGTCGACGGTTTGATGTGCATAGGATGTGAAATCAAATGTAATTTTCATTAAGATAATTAAATTCGCGCAGTCTTAGATGCGAACCAGCATCTTATTCATCCAAAATACATCAATCTGATGACGAGTTTAAATATTATACGAAACGATCCAACGGCCATTAAATTTTCCATTTAATATTTCTAGTTGATGGTTCAAATTTTCTATCAACTGTATCGATTTTTCCTCCCTCGTTTTTCAAAAAACCACATTTTTCTCAAATTTTACGCTATGGATGAAATGTGTCATCGCATCGAACGTTTTTATTACAGGGTATTAGAGGAAATTCGCAAAAAACAAAATGACGGCGTGTAATCGAACGCGACTCGAGTACGGCTTGATTGACATTATCAGGCAGCTGTTAATTTTTTACTACCAAATTGCTATCCGCGCTCGTGGCTTCCGTGTGCTTCAACCGCTGCATGGAGTGAACAATGGAATAATTGACAGAACTCTATCGAGTGCTGCCATTCATTCATGAATTATGAAATTAACGAAAACAAATCAACCTGCTGGGAAACAATCGTCTGTAAAATTTACATCGTCGGTGTGTTTCGAAATTCCCTCGTGTTGCTGATTCCTTATTTCGTGAATGATAAAAAACACGATGAAATATTATCGAATATAGGTACGAGTATTTTTTTTGAAGTAAAAACATTTCTAAGTATTTTTTTGGGAGGAAATCTGAATTTTCTTAGAATAAAAAATATAATTATGTATTTTTGAGAGAAAAAAATCGAAATTTTTTGGCGAAATAGAAATTTTTTGGAAGTGCGAAATTTTAATAAAACATTTTTGGAGAGAGAGAAGAAAAACTTAGTTTTTGAAGTAAAAATACTTCTCAGATAATTTATGGAAAAAAACTAAATTTTCTTTGAATTAATAAAAAAGAAAAAAAGGTATGAAAATTTCAATTTTTGGAGGAAAAAAATATGTATTATATTTCTGAGAGAAAAAAATCAAAATATTTTGGAAGGATAAAAATCTTGATTTTTTGAAGTGCAAAATATTATTAAAACATTTTTGGAAAGGAAAAAACCTTCAATTTAATTTTCGAAGTAAAAATATTTCTCAGCTAATTTTTGGAAAAAAGCTTTTCTTGAAATAAAAAAAATTACCGAAATTAAAATTCAAAAAATTTCAATTTTTTAGGAGGAAAATTTTCAATTTAATTGAAGCACGAAAATTTACTTATGGGGGGGGGGGGGGGGAGAAATCATTCATTTAATATTTTTTGAAGTTGGAAAAAAAATCAGAATTTTTTTGAAATAAGAGAAAAATCTCAATTTTTGAAAAAGAAAAAAACTATTTTTTAAAGCACAAAAATTTAAAAAAACAAAAAAAAACTCCAATTTCTACAATTTTAAAAACCACCGATGAAGAAACACAATCTATACTTTCTACTTCCTGCTCCTCTCCCCTCCCCTCCTCTCCTCTCCTCTCCCAATGAACAAGATCACAAAACATGACCACAAAAGCTGTCTAAATCATATTAAGTAGGTATTCAATTTTTTTTACCTCTGAAAACTTCAAATCGAGACGTTAAATAAATTGCATAACCTTTCGCCTGAATTCTGTTCCAACTTTTTTCTACGTTAATGAAATTGCATAACTGGTTCGCCGTAAATATGAAATACTGTCCCTGACGTTAAATATTCAAATTACTTGGATGTCGATGAAGTTGCCTATCCCAAGTTCCTTGTTTCTTTGAATTTCTTGGAGAAAAAATTTATTTCTTATTCTTCTATTTTATTTTTTTGAAGAAAAAACATTCCATTTTTTGAAGCACCTAATAAATATTTCTTAAATAATTTTTGGATTTTTTTTTTTTTTTTTTTTTTTTTTTTTTTTTTTTTTTTTTAATATACTCGGAATAAAACGTATCTAAATTTAAAAAATTTTCAATTATTATAAAAAATCCAAACATTTTAAATTTTTAGAGAAGAAAATTTCTCAACTTTTCTGAAGTAGGTCTAGGAAAGAACAAAATATTTTGAAAAGTTCGGGAGAAAAAAACTTTCAATTTAATTTTTAGTCTCTTAAAAGTCAAACAACTTCTCACGTATTTTTTTTTTTATTTTTATTTTTTGAAAAAATCTGAATTTTTTGTAATAAAAAGATGATGTGAGTATGAAAAAAATTCTCAGGTTAATAAAAAGACTTCAATTTTTTAGAGAAAAAAATCAAAATGTTTTCAATTTTTTTAGAAAAAAAAAACCAAAAAAAACATTGAATTTAATTTTTTGAAGTAAAAATATTTTCCTCAAAATTTTGAAGTTAAATTTAAAAAGACAAAAAATGGAGAAAAAAAAATCAGTTTTTTTGGAGTAAAAATGTATTCCTCGAATTTTCTAAGAAAGTGTTATCAATTTTCTGTCAACAATTTTTGTAAAAAAAAACTCAAATTTTTGAAAAAATAATCTTATTAAAAATCCCAATTTTTTGATTTGATTTCTTTTTTCTAAAAGTTATTCTTTCAGTTAAAAATCTCTCAATATTTTTGGTGTAAAAATAACTGCAAAATTTTTGAAGAAGAAATTTTTTCAAAATTAATCAAATTCTCAGACAAAATTTCAAAAAAAATTTGGTAAACTTCAATTCTGAACAACATTTTGAATGATAAGTTTTTTAATAAACAAAATTCTGAAAACTGCCACTGTTAAAAATTTTTAAACAATAGTTCCTTTTAACAAAATTGAATCTTTAAAAAAAATTGCAAACTTAATTTAGCCCATTCCACAAAAAAATGAATAATAATCGTTTTTGAACCAAATTTTGAAAAAAGAACCTAATTCTCAAAATTCTTTTTAAAAAATTCAAAATTACTTAAAGAATTTATTTTTAGAACAAAATGTTGAATATTGGTCTGTATTTATTTTTGAATTAGAAAGTACATAGTTTTGCTCAAAAAAATTCAAGTGAGGTAAAAAAAAAGGTAATTTTTCCGGTTCATTTTACCTTAATGAAATTTGTATCTAAAATAGGGACACCAAAGTCATAATGAAAAACATTTTTTCATAAAATTTGATCAAATTTTGAAGCCTCTCTCCCCTCTTACACACCACAATAGACTATCTCTTCACAAAGAAAATTCGGTTAAAAAATTACAAAACGATAAAATTCAAAATCATATTTTTTCTAGGCTTCAACCCGAGAAAAATACAAGTCTACGTTAAAAAAACAGGGAAAAAATCTAATTACAATTACGAGATTCATTTTTACGCTATTTTTCTCGCATTTACCAAGTATCATTGAATTTCACGTAATTAATTTCTTTTTAATACTTCCTCGTTAATTTGAAATGCGATTAAGAATTTTATACTGACGAGGTTTTTTTTTTTTCTATATCGTTGGGAATATGAATCCCGTTTATTAAGTATGGTAATGTAAACCCTGCCGATTAATACTCATAAAAAAAAATTTCCCAAACATGAAAGAAAAAATTCATCCAAAAGCTAGGTCAACGGGTTAACCGAATCGGGGTCATCATTATTACACGACGATGAATTTATCAGGAATAAAATTTATGGGAAAGCAAATTTCCAAACTCCCTGAAGGTAAACAGTATATCTCGTAGGACACCTCGACGAATAACCGGAATGGAAGAAATACAATTCAATTAATGGTAAAAGGAAAATGTACCTAAAGGAAAAAAAGCAGGTCGTGAGGGGGACATGGGTATCCAGTATCTACTCGTACTTTTACAGTTACACAGCAATTGTAACCCTCTCACGACGACAGCACGATGCGATGAGCGACGCAAAAACGGTGCAATAGAAATATTTAAGTGTTTTAACGTGACTGTGTCGTACAAAAAGATACATACAATTAATGAGAGAACGGTGCAAGATTTTTTTTTAAGTGCTGTATTCTATCATAACATCTTTTAACGTTCGTGTATTTTTCTCTCGCCAAAAAAGAATTTCTCCAGTTTAAATATTGATTAGGTATTCATTGTTTAGAAGAAAAAAAATACCATTCTACGAAGTGAGTAGAGAGTTTCGTTGTTTGACTTGTTTTTTTTTCTTTTTTCACTTATCAAACCGAGTACCTAACTAATTCGTAAAATGTAGGTATTCGTGGAGTGGTCACCGGGTTATTTTTTCATTAAGGAAATGTAATATCGTAGTGGAAATTTGTTCTCTTTGAGTTGCCCACATAGCTTCTGTTTTAGGAAGTTGATGTAGTTTATTCTATAAGCTTACATTAGTCAGAGCTATACGTACACTCGGTAAAGTAAATTAATGATGTAAATTAAATTCACGTAGTATAAGCTTGAAAAAAATCTTTCAGCTTTAGAATGTCTTTTGATTTTTAAACAGATACTGTTACAAGCATCAGTTGACTTGAGACGAGAATTCAGAAAGAATTGCTCAAGAAACCAAGTTCCTATTTTTTGTTAAGAAAATATTTTTTTTTACTTAATTAATTTCATTTAAAAACAAATTTCGCTCGTAATGAAAATTTTTCTATAAAATATTTTTTTTAAAACCCTGACTTTTAAATACTCGTAAATTTGTACAACAACATACGCTAATACAGGGTATTCCGAAAGTGAATGTCAAAAAAACTTGAAACAATTTTTTTTGTCGATTTTTGCACATTGGGATACAATCAAGTAGGCAACACAAATAAAAATATGACACATCAAAATTTAATAAAATTTGTTGAAAAATATTTTTCATAATGGTTTTTGATATCTTTCGTTTATTCAATTGCAAATTTGATTAAAGGTCGAATTAAAATTAAAAATTCATTTTTTTTAAACAAATGTTTTCAATTCTATTAAAATTATTCCTTGCTCAAAGTTTTATCACGTCTGTATAATCAATAATTTTTTTTAAAATATTTTTTTCAAAAAAAAATATGGAATTTTTTGAATTGTGTTTTAAATTATAGGTACCTAATCAATTTTTTTCACAATTTTATTCAAAAACATTTTGTTTCGTTTTTTTTTTGTTTTTTTATTTGTTAAAAATAATCAATTTTCTAAAACACTGTTTTTTTTTAAAATTTTGTTGAACAACGATTGCTTAGTTTTGATGAAAAACAAATTTTTAAAAATTCCGTTCAAAAATTACGAAATTTGGTTTAAGATCTTAATTTCAAAAATTTTCTTTAAATAAGAAATTGAAAATTTTGATCAAGAATCCGGCTTCTCTAAATTTTATAAATTTTGTAAATTTTTAAAACGTGGATATCACATTCTTCTGACTACCTACGTTTTTAGTCTTCAATATTGTGTTATTTTTTAAAATTTCACGACGACCTTCAAATGGTTCAATTCGAAACAAGTTGTATCAGTTACTTACGTTTTCGATTTGAAATGTTGGAAAAAGGTCATTTCAGGATTTTCAAGACTCAATAGCCTCGACAAATAAACAGTTGAAATTTTTGTACTAACCTGAAACAAAAATCAAAATAAATGAAGTCAATAATTTGTATTTTCAATGTGCACCGGTAATCAATTAAGAAATTACAAAACAAGTGGATAATTAGGTAAGTATAATACAAATAAATAAAAGAAATAGTTTTTTTGTTTTGTTTTTGCTAGGTATAATAGACACGTTCATCACTATTTTCAAATTTTTATTTAAAATTTAGTAGAAAAACTAATTTTTTTTAATTTTCAAGAAACAATTTTTTGAATTTTATTTTTTATTTTTTAATCACAAAATGTACCTACCTACTTGTTTTAAAAAAATTTTCATAAAGATGTTTTAGATCAACAGATTAATTTATCATTTGTTAAGTTTTTGCTTAAGAAATCAGTTCTTGGAACTGAAAAAAAATTTTTACACTCATGTAAAATGTTATTTATCCAAATTTAATTTTTCCAACAATTTTTTCTTCAAAATTTTGTTTGAAACTTCGACTTTTTAGAAAACAATTTTTTGGTAATTTTTTTTATTTAATTTTTTTACTTCCAAATCTCATGAGTTCAATTTTGGTTGAAAACAATTCATTGAGAAATATGTCGTTTGGATATATTTTTTTTTTTTGTTAGAGATTTTTTAATAAAAAAATTGATTTTGTATTGTTCCAAAAAAACTAAGAAATTTTTTCATAAAAAAAATTAACATCATATTGATGTATTTTTTCTTACTAAAAACATTACCTAGGTATATTTTTTCTCCGATAAACTTGAAAAAATTTTTACTCATTTTTTTACTTCGAAAAAATTAAAAATTTTACCATACCGACCCCTCGCCCCTCCAAAAATTTTTTGCAAAAGAATTTAATCTCCTCCCCCCCCCCCCCAAAAAAAAAAAATTGAGTGAGAAAAATTATTATATTGCAAAAAAGAAAAAATATTTAGAGACTCGAAAAAATAGAGAAGTCATTAAATTCAGAAAAAATTAAGTAGGTAAGAAATTTTCTTCTCTTAAAATTTTTAAATAATTTTTAAAAAGACCAAAAAATGTTATCTATTTTTTAAACAAATTAAGAAACGGATTAAAGGAGTTCTTTTGTCAAAAAAATAAAATAAAATGAATAAAAAATACTGATTTAAAAAATCGAGTAGTTTTTTAGCTTGACACGGAAAACAATATTTTTTCATTTCGAGAAAATTCTGAAAGATTTTTTTTACAGAGACCAAACCAAAAATTTAGTGTTTTTTTTTAAATTTGAAGTTTTTTTTTAAGTTTCCTCTGAAAATTTGCAAAATATTTTGTAGGTAGTTCAAAAAAAAAAATGAGAAACTTTTTTTTTTAATCAAAGAAATAACTAAATAAATTATATATACGCTGACTCCAAAAAATGTAATTAATAATTACCCAATAAGAAATGTGTTATCGCAAAAAAAATTGAAATTCTTTCTGCAAAAAAATTTATTTTTTTTGGAAAAGAAATTTTTAATTTTTAATTTTAAAATGAAAATAACAAAAAATTGAGATTTATGAAAAAAAGTAAGAGATGTCTAAGAGATTATCTACTCGAAAATCAACATGAGGAAGAGATGTCAGAGTAAAAAAAGAATTTGAGGGGGGATTTTTGATTTTAAAATCCAATTATGAGTAGGATTTTAGATTTTGTATTTCAAATCCAGGCGTGAAAATGATTTTGGATCTTGGATTTTAAATACAAATATCACGATAATTTTTATTTGAAATATCTTTTTCCTGAATTTTGCCAAACCCTGCCTGTTATTTTCATCTCGAAATTTTTTTTCAACACAGAATTTGTGAAATGCGGAATGACCTTTCAGCAAATGAAATTTTCAAATTTACCCACCACAAAAAATATAGAAAAAAATAGACCACGATACAGATCGAATTATGCCCTCTAACTGACCCATCGAGACCATCGTAAATCTGTAAACTATGAAGTACAACTTCTTTTTCATACCCTCCTCAAACAAAAAAAAAAAAGGCCGACTCTACATGCAGGCACAGCTTTTTAAATTGGATTTGTTAATAGATTCACGGAGCATCTTTTTACGCGAGAAGATAAAAAAAATACTCATAGTTGAAACCCCCTTACAAAAGAGGATATCTTTATACAAAACGCTGCGGCTGAGCTTCGCCGTTCGCAGAAAACAAACGCACCGTGCATTTTTTCCCTATAACCGTTTATAATACAAAACGATACCTAAATCATTCTAAATCTATCCCAGCGGATTTATTTTGCCAGTTGTTTTAAGCGAAAATAAATGTGTAACATCTCGCTTTACCAACTTATTTTACGCACCGAACACTACGAGAATACCAACGATGGCGGCAGCGTTTATATGGCCCCAAGTAACAGATCAGCGCTGGCCCAGGCAGGGGGTGAAATTATCTTGGCAAATTTCATTTTATAATTACGAAAAAGAGATGCTCTATCGTATCGCTGGTCCAAAAATTACAACCAATTTCGTGCAAGACTAGAATAAAAGGGCTAAAGGGGGTATAAAACATCATCGTCCGGCACAACACAAAATGAGGTGAAGCGCGAGGGGTGGCAAAGCCGCGTAAGAAAATACGTAGCCGAAAAACGGAAACCGGAAACGTGAAACGGCTTCGCAGAAACAATACACAAAGAGAATAATAGCGTAGAATTACCGCGAATAATTAAGCTTTTGAAATATGTAATCGGAACGATTCGTGTACATTTTAACGACGACGATTTGTTTCGCGTTTAACATTCAATTTAACTCGACGTATTTGCTTCTTTTTTTCTCTCTTTTTTTTGCCCATCGGCATCGCACGCGTTCTCTATATATAAAATATATAAGGTAGGTAAACTTGGAAGAAAAAAAAAGAAAAAAGCTATTACACGAGGACGTAGTCGTACGTATTTAAAATGTAATGCAATTTCTGACATAAAACAAGTTCATTTGTTTGGACCGTAACGACGTCGCAATTAAATTTAGCTTCGAAGCCATCCGAGGGTTTTTTCTCCTCTATGTCTCTCTGGAAATCGACGACGACGACGTAAAAAAAAAAGGCCAGATTTCATAGACGGGTAAATGCGTTTTAGAGAAGAAAATGGCATGCCTTTTCATGCTTATCTGTCGTGGTTTCGATAAGAATACCAAAGGTAGGAAAATACTCGTACGAAGCTCGCTCGCTCGCTCCGTTTTGGCCTCTTTCGTTTAACGCTAATGTTGCAGATTGTTTGATTCGAACACGTCTACTTTTTATTTCATTTGATAAATTACGCCAAATGAAATACAAAAGGATGCCCTAAACAAACCAACTTTTGTATAAAGAATATCTATACGTATAAGTGAACGTGCGTATACAAGACCCGAGCGAAACACGACGTCGTATAATTTATCACAGTTATGTATTTGCAAAAAAAAAAAAAAAAAAAAAGAAAGGGAGAAAAGAAAAACGCCAAAATGGCGAATGCGTGTACAAAATTGCCAAAAAATTGTTCCTTTTTAATTGCTATCGTGAATCGTAAACTCGAATATGATACGAAGTACACACACGCCCATAAGATACGTGGCAATGTGGGTGACGAGTGGCCCAGTACTGATTTTTTGGCACCATCGAAAAATTTGCCGAGTCCAATACCACTTGATATTCAAAATTGGAGGGGAAGGAGAGGTCCAACCGAAATTTTTGTGATAATTAAAATTATACCTAGGACTTCAAGCTACAATTTTTGTTTGAAATTTTTTCCAATTGGACCTCTTCCTCCCCATCGATTTTGCATAACACTTCGAAGATACTAATTAAAAACTAGAGGAGTGAGGGAGGAACGGGGCAAATTGGAAAAAAAATTCTAAAAAGCGTAATAAGCTTCTAAATAAATTCTGGCATGACACGAGGAAACCGGGCTTACGTGTAAAAAAATTGCAATTTTCTAGACCACACCATTTGAAAGAGAAGGTCTTAAAACGTGTAAATCCGTAAAAAAAAGTAATTCGATTTTTTTTCACCCCTAAGCCCGGTTTCCTCGTGTCATGTCATTTTTGAAAAATGTTCCAAAATGTGAAAAAACATGCCTAGATACCTCCCACGAATCATACGTAAACTTCGATTCGATAGAAAAATAAGGCTAAAAAGGTCGGTGGCCCAGTTACCCCATTTGGCCGGATAACTGGGCCAAAACGACCTCAGAGAGTGAGGTGTTTCTCAGCCCAAGAATGTGCTTCACTCAAAAAAAATCAACGGTATGGGGGTACTCCTAAGACACCCCTCTACATATCCCACTCGAAGATCTGAGGTTATTCCTCAATAGATTCCCTCAGCGAGGCATTAAAAAATGATGATTTTCAAAAGTTGTAAAATCATGGCCCAGTTACCCCAACTTACCTTACCTGTAAAGACTTTTTAAATTCAAAATTATTTTATTTAATTTTTTTACACGTCTCAAGTTTTTTGTAATATTATAGTTCATTTTTTTTTAATTTTTCTATTTCTTTGATTGAGAAATTGAAATGCAATTGAATATAGTGGAATCCGGTACTTTATTTTATTTTTTTTAATACCTAAGTACATACGAGTATGCCTATCAATTTTTAATTTCACGATTTTACAATTTTAAATTTTTTCCATTCGCAAGTTTTTTTTTCAATTTTTATCAAACCAAAAATTGAAATAAAATTGAAAAGTAAAACAAAATGATTTCAATTCAAAATAATATAAATTTTGCAATTTTCATTTTTTTTGAGAAATTTTCAGTGCTTAAGTATTCAAAAAAATTGAATACACAAAGTTGAATTAGTGTGAAACAAAATTATTTTGTTTTAGTTTTTTACTGTTTTTAATTTTCTCAGTGTTTGATTTGATTTTGATATTGCGATATTTTATTTCAAACATTGATATTCAATTTCGGAATTTTACATTTTTTAGTTCTTTAATCTGAGCGGAAAATTTCGAAGAAAAAAAAACTTTCATCATCAATATTCATCTATAATTTAAACCTAACGTCATTCTTTTCTTTCTCTTGACTTAACTCGAAGCTCTAATTTCATTGACTCTTCATCGAATGCATCTTTCACCCCGAGTCTCGCGTAATCGAAAATTTCACCCCAAAAAAAAAAAAAAAACCGGAACCCTTCGCAGAAGAGAGCAGTGCATATATCTTTCAAATTCAATAAGTCATGTAAGGAATCCCTCACAAATAAAATACTTACGAGTACGTAGTACGTTACGTACTGCAAGAAAAACCTAAAGTACGAAACAAAGATTATTTAAAATTCAAAACCACCGTGTAGGTAGCAGTAATTCTCTGGGGTAAAACGAAAATACAAATTCGCCCGTAGCTCAGAAGCCGCCCCGGTAGGTAACATTTTTCATGTAAAATGGTCGTTGTAATAGAAAATGTTATTTTCAGGTACCTTTCAGTACTTCAATCAGTTTTTTATTATACTCTATGAGCCTATTTATTCTTGTATGTATATTATATGTATATAGTCTTTGTTTTGTGCAGGTACTCCAGGTAGATAGACTAGATACACGTAATACTCGCTATCCAAGTATTTATTTTCCTATCTTTTCTCTATGCTCGTAAATTCAACGCTGATGCTGATCTGTTTCTTTTTTCTTTTTTTAGTTTTCGACCAATTTTCTCCTGAAAATAATTTATTAGGTATAAAAATTTTCAAATTTTGTGTTTGCTTCTAAATAATTTTTTTTAAAGAATCGAATTTTTAAAATTTTTTACAAAAAATTCTGAATGTCAAATATTATTGTAAATTTTCAAAAATTCTATATTATGAAAATTTTTCAAAATTTTTCAACAAAAAAATTCATTGAAATTTTAGTACGAATTTTTCAACATTTGAATAAAATGAAAAATTTTGTTTTTTCCATAATGTTGACGAATTTTCAAAAAATACTTACAAGAAATTTTTGAAATAAAAATTTTCAAATTTTTTCAATTGCAAAAATTTTAGAAATTCTTATTTGTAAAAATTTTGCAAATTGGAAATTTTTCAACATTTTGATACAAAATGAAAACATTTTTCCAACATTTGCAATAAAAATGAAAACTTCCGGCCAATTTTTGAAACTCTGATTTTTCCATAAGTTGAAGAAAATTTGTAGAAAGTAAGAAATTTATCAAAAAATTGCCTCCCTAATATTTTTCCATTTTTGCCAAATCATTCAATTGCAAAAAATTTAGAATTTTACGTTTGCAAAAAATTGTCAAATTTTTCAAAATTCCAATTTGGCCAAAACTTTTGATTGTTTTTAGCAAATATCGATGGAGAAATTTGTGATTTTTTTGCAAATTTTTTCAACATTTTTATAAACAGAAAAATTTTTTTTCATGATTTTTTAAAAATTAAAATCATCTTTTCAATTTTTTTAATTAAAAATAATTTTTTTGGATTACGTATTTCATTGACAGTTGATTTGTTTCATTTTTTCTTTTTCTTTTTTATTTTTCGACCAATTTTCTACTAAAAATACATAATTATGCAAAATAAAAAATTTCAAACATCCTATGAATTTTTTTTTGATTTTTTTGAAAATCAACATCAGCTCTTTAATTTTTTAAGCAGCAATCATTTTTTTTTTAAATTACAAAAAATACTTTTGTTGAATTTTTTTATTGAACTATTTTTTATAGGTAAGTAAAATCTCATTCAAAATCAAATTTTCCAGATTTTGATTCAATCACACGAGGCAAGAATTTTTTAGAAAATTTTGAAGTTCCGAAAACCTCTCAAGTCTTATTTCAGACTTTAGGTAGAAAACAAAAAAAAAAATCAATTCAATTACTTTTTATAAAAAACAAAAATTGTGGCATTCCATAAAAAAAGGGTCAACAGGTATAATTTTTTAATTTTACGCTTACCAAGAACATTTTGAAAATATTTGACAAGCATCAACTACGAGTAGCATCAAGTGCACTGAAAAAAATAATTATACTTACTCACGTTAATAAGCAATTAGGTATTATACATTAGGGTGAAGTGAAAAAAAAAGTATTTCAGATTTTGACTATATATTCAACCCAAAAAAATTTTTTAGCCTCCAACCTCAGAAGGGAGGGGAGCCAGGGGGCTCGATTTCAAGTTAGGCACATATTCTGAAACTACATTAAATTTCCTTTAAAATGAGCTATTGGTGAGCCCTCTACCTATAAAATTTACGCTTGGGGACGCGTTTGAAGTTTGAACTTTAAAAAACCAAGTTTTGAAAAAAATAAATTTAAAGTTTTCTGATCTGAAGTGAAAATAATTTTATAAAAGTTATAAAACTCCCAGAAATTATCAGAAATACCTAGTTTTACTGAAGTTGGAGTTCCTTGATGCCATCTGTATCGGCGACAAAGTTGACCCTTTTCTAAGTCGCTATCTCGCCGGACCTTCGATGGCATGTTACGGTGTTACCACGGTTAAAAAAATGATTTCAAGCGTCCCAACCACTCTCACGTGAAAGTAGAAGGATGATAGTATACAAATCCGTCAAAAACCAAAAATCGATATTTTTGACCCAAAATCACATTTTTGCGTTTTTCTCGAAAACTTGTTTTCGACAAAGTTGACCCTTTTCTTATGGAATGCCACAATTAAAGATTTTTTATCCAGTTGTGAAAATTATTATTTTAAAAAAGGTAAGAAATTTTTTTCTCCAAAAATTTGTAGTTTTTTTTTCAAAAAATTTAGGAATATGTAATTAAAATGTTATTCTTAAAAAATGAGAGTTTTCTTTTTACATAAAAAAGAGACTTCCCCGAGCAGCACAATCGACAAATTATCGAAATAAAAAATTGACAGAATATCGAATTCGATAAAGTGTCGCGTTAGTTCCGCATAAATCGTGAAATTATCTTTCGATGTTTAGATAGATTATCGACGAATTATAGTTAGCAAAAATTTCGAGATTATAGTAAGATATTTTATCGATAATATATCTATAATATCGAAAGATAATTTCACGATTTAGGCGGAACTTTTGCGACACTTTATCGAATTCGATATTCTGTCGATTTTTTATCGATTTTTTATTCCGATTTTTCGTATTTTACTAGCTTTTTTCTATAATTAAAAATCATTAATTAGCATAATTAATACATTAAACTATGCCTAAACACATTATTCATGTTACGGTAAGAGGATCATTTCAGAAAAAGTCAAAAAAAAAATCCTTAACCACTATGCCATACCTTATCGTTGAGGAATTAGCAATAAAACGCTTATAATAGGCAGTTTAGTACTTCCAGACGTGTTGGACTTAGAAAAATTTTCACCAATTTGGAAATAATTTTAAATGTCGTCACAAAATAGTTGAAAAATCGAATTCGAGAAATTTCAGATTACGTGTCAATAATAAAGTTTTAAATATCTTCACAAAATCGTTAAAAAATCGAATTCGAGAAATTTCAGATTATTTGTCGATAATATAGTTTCAAATATCGTCACAAAATCGTTAAAAAATCGAAATCGAGAAATTTCATATTACGTGTCGATAATATAGTTTCAAATATCTTCACGTAATCGTTAGAAAATCGAATTCGAGAAATTGCATATTATGTGTCGATAATATAGTTTCAAATATCTTTACAAAATCGGTAAAAAATCGGATTTGATAAATTTAATATAATCTGTCGATAATATAGTTTCAAATGTCGTCAAAAAATCGGTAAAATATCGAAGTCGAGAAATTTCATATAATCTGTCGATAATATAGTTTTAAATATCTTTACAAAATCGTTAAAAAATCGAATTCGATAAATTTAATATTCTTTGTCGATAATGTAGTTTCAAATATCTGCACAAGATCGGTGGAAAATCGGAATCGATAAATTTAATATTCTTTGTCGATAGTATCGTTGACGAATATCGTCATAAAATCTTAATAATATCGAATTCGATAGTTTTTAGATTTTTTGCCTATGAAGTTGTACCGATAAATCTTTATAATATCGTGAGAACATCTATAGATTTTCAAACAATTTTTTATCGATACGTTACATCTTCCGATATTATCGATCGAGTGTGCCGCTCAGGATCTCAAAAAATATTTTTTTTTTTTAAATAAAAATTGAAAAAATTTTCTTTAAAAATTTGAGAATACTTTTCAAATATTTGTCTATTTTGAAGAACTGAAAACAAAAACAAAGAATTTTTTTCTAGCTTTGTCTTAATTCTAGCACTGAATATTTTTACCCCTTCTCTCCTCAAATAGCCAAAATAATTTCAACCTCGTTTGACCTTGAAATATACGCAAAGAAAACCTCAAATTCTAGGCTCTTCTTAAAAAATATGCCCCTTATTTTCAATTTCATTTTCAACACACACATTTGTACTATTTCAAGCCACGTGCGCAGTCGAGGGGAAAAAAGATCATACAGTTTATATCGGGTTTCCAGATCTAAATCCCGCATATAAAGTAACCCGAACGCAGTCAACAATTAATTAGTTGAGTGGATTTTGTAACAGCGATAGTGGCGATGGGGTTGGCCCATGTGAGGAGGGGTGCAGCGTACCACATAATGCTACCTTCTTAAGAATACCTTCGGTTACCACTGGGTTTTGGAATTTCAGCGGCACGTTTCTAATGTTAAAGAAAGCCCTTAATAAGTAGAGCACGAGGTAGGTATAGTATACCTTTAATAAAAAAGAAAGAAAAAAAAAACTAGAACATGCGATTGTTTGGTCGATTAAAAATTATACGTTTAGTAGGTATTTTCGAACTGAAATATCGCCCTGTCAACGTTATTATCACTCGAAAAAGCCATTTATAGTATTTTCTGTCCATCTTTAGTAGATTGGCGAGCTTCACCCTACCTATGTTTTTATCGCTATACATTTCCTCCCTTCGTCCCCTGCCCTCACTGATTCTGGTTTCTTGACCGATACGATACAAAAGGAAGGTTGTGTGTGTTAAAGTAAGAACTTAATGTAATCGAAAAAATTTCCTAGTAGACTTCTGCGAGCGAGTTATTTACTTAGGAATTTTTTCACTTCCTTAACCTCTCTCGTATACAGTCGACTTTTTGGTATAGGCAGAGTTGAAAGCATTCGTCAAAAAGCCGAGCAATTGTAATACACAAACAAACCGAGAGAGAGTATAAAATGTATACATCAATTTAGATTCATAAATAAACCAAGTAATCTTGCAAAAGTTTCGCGTTCTAGATCATCGTCATTACGAATATGAAAAAAACAACTTTATACATAGAGCAAACTTGCCAAGCTGGCAGGCTTCTTTTACGTAAGAGTACGAAGTGGAAGTACGAAGGTATATACGCGCTCGTATATGCAAATTACGAGCAGCGGAATTTTATAAAGGACCTTTAGACCATTCGTTGATTTTGAACAGTATAAGATTTACGTTCTATTCACTTTCTTATGCTATACTTTAACGATTTCATCTTTTATTTTCCCAACGGATTACCAAATCAATAAATAACACCGAAACGTAAGGCTCTATAACTATAACGTAGCGCCAAGCGTCACGTCGATAGTTTATTTTTTATTGCTTCAATTCTCCAATGTACTTGGGTGCGTCTCTTCCATTTCCGACGAGGTTTATTTAATTAAAAACGAACGCGGTATTTTACGAATAGAAATCGTGTCTATTTCTAATTTACGTATATACAGGGGGTCCAGTCCAGTCCACTGTCCAGTTAGTGGTGGCGGTGGGGAATACTTGGAAATTAGGCGAAAATTCGAACTCAGATAATTCCTAAATTTTAATAAATTTTTGAAGTTGAATCAATTTTCAAAAAAATTTAATTTTTTAAATTTAGAAAAAAATTCAAGAGTGATAGGTAAGTGATAAATGATGATCCGAAAATTGAAAACATTTAATGATTTGAAAGACAAAATTAATTGTACTAATTAAAACTTAGATAATATACTTAAATGCTTAGGTACAATTTTTTAAACTTTTGTGCACCTTAAAATTTTCCTGAAAATTCAAAATTTGGAAATATTTTCACTTTTGATTTTTTTTAAACTCTAAGAATTTCGTACCTATTTACCAAAATGAAATTCATATTGAGCCCAAACAAAAAATTGTAAAATTTTCATTTAGGTACATGATTCCTCCTCTGGTATCCTATACGCGCTCCATCTTCTCGTATTACCCTTGCGGAAAAGTACAAGTTGTAAATAGTCATCAACAAGTAATCCATAGTTGTTAACAAGTTGTATTTTACAAAACAACTTATTTTTCAAGAATAGTTGTAAATGGATTAGTATTCATTTACTTGTAGCAACTCTTCAATGTGAAAACAACTTGTTCTTCAGAAGTTGTTGTCAGTAGATAAGTATTCTACAACTTTGAATACTTTGTAGTTGGAAAATTTTCAATGGACAAGTATTCAACTGAATACTTGGACTTATTGACAAAAGTTTCAGACCATTATTATCTCACTATATCGTATTTTCATACAACTTGAAAAAATTCAGTAACTCGTTTTGTAAAATGATTTTTTTTATAACTGTCCATCACTCTTGGATTATGTAAATCATAATTCATGAAACATACAGGTCTCCAAATTCTTTTAAAAAGTTGAAATTTTAAACATTTTTTAGGATTGTTTTCCACCTCATTTTTTAAAGAAAATCGTACCCTTCTCATGATGGATAACGCCAAATTTATTTTGATAATTCATAAACAGTTGTTTTTTTGCTGCCCCATCGATCATCGTGGTCTTATGATTCCAGCATGACTGTACAAATAATTTGATTTAAAAATATAATAATATGAAATTTCAATTCAAAATAGAAATAGAAAACTTATCAGTAATTTTCCATCGAAAATGTACCAGAAATGCTTCAAAATTATGATGAATTTTGAGTTTTGCCCCTCCCCCCTCGAAGTCCCTTTTGAGAATTTGTCAAAATCGATATCAAAAACGGATTCAGCACCTAGGAAAACCTAGATTTACACACCCCACATGCCATTATTGGTAATTTTGAGTTTTGCTCCTCCCCCCTGAAACCCCTTTTGGGTCTAGAGTCAAAATAAAATGAAAAATGGATTCAGCGCTGCGGAAAACCCCCACAAGCCGATTTTCACAATTTTGCACGGAGTTGTGAGATTTTTATCCATTCAGAAATTTTGAGGGTCATTTTGATACTCGCAGATATAGTGTGTTGTGAATAAGCATGTTATAAATACTCATTTTGTACCTCACATTTTGTGAATACTTGCTGTAATAAATTGTGAATAGTTATACCATTATGTATTGTTGTGAACATGTTATGTATATCATGTATATGTAGTGAATAGTTATACCTCAGTTAGTTGTTACAAGTTAGTTGACACTATCACAACTTGAAGGTATCAATAGTAATTGAAGATTTGTTTTTGGTAGTTGTCCTGATTACTTGTATTAGGAATACTTGAGACAACTCATACCTAAAATAAGTTGTTACAAGTTGTCATAATACCTTCGAATTTACAACTTATCATAAATTCTACTTGTGACAACTTGTAGTTTTCCGCAAGGGTAGTACCTTTTACCTAGCCATGTTTTTTCTGCATTCATCCGGTTCACTGAACCACATTTCGATGACCAGCTAATGAGATTTTTCTTTCGATATTCGCCATTTCCTGTAGCTTTCTTTCTGCGAATTAATCTCTGTGTTTTGTATCTGCGCGATTTTTCGGTCTTTGATTTTAATACCTCATTTTGACCACATATGTGCATTTATGATTAAATACTTGCTCGCCGAATCGATTAATATAACTAATGTAAGGTTTTCGCGAATTTTCTATGGTCTATCCAAGGTCTATCTACATCTACTACCTGGCTAAGTACCTCGATTTTCACCGAAAGGGTGGTGGATTGAAAATTTTGCAATGTTGAATTAATGAGAAAATATTTTCCCAAAGGAAGAAAGTTAGAAATTTTTTTATTCTAATGAAGAAACAAACAGCTTTTTACTCTCCAAAAAATGAATCCAGAGTTTTTCTTCATTTCTCTAAAGATGAGAATTAAATTTCTTACTTGAAAAATTAACAAAAACAAAAAATTGATATTTTTTTCTATCACCAAAAGTTGAGGAAATTATTTAGTCCAAAAAAAAATTGGAGAAATTTTTATTCCAAAACATGTCACAAATATTTCTCAATTTTCATTCCAAAAAAATTATATTTTACCGTCTACAAAATTCAGAATTTTCCACAAAAACATTTTTTTATTCAAAAAAATTGACAATTCCCTTTAACGCCAAAATTAAAAAAAATATGTTTTCTATAAAAATAGGAGATTAGTAATTCTGATTACCAAAAAAAAAATTTTTAATTTTTAACAAAGAATTGGAATATTGAGAAAAAATCATAATAATGTTAAAATAATTATTTTGCACATGCAAAAATATCATCACTTTGATAGGTACTCGAAAAAGTAGGTACGTAAGAAGTATGTTTTCTAATGAAATTCCAAAAATTGGTACTTGATCACAAAATTAAGAAATTGTTCAATTATTCTGTACTTTTAAATTTTTATTAAAATTCTATTGGAAAAAAGTTCAAAAAATTAGATTGGAATTTTTTTAAACTGTTTTTCGAAAACATTGAAGAAAAATCATTTTTTCGAATTTAAAAAAAATGAAAATTGTCGTGAATAAAATTGAAGAATTTCTTTTTCAAGTTGTCGCCGAATTGCTCTCCAATGATATTTTATGACTATAAGTCTTATTCTTGAGTCTACGAGGAAAGAAATGAACTGGCATGCCATTTTTTTGAGGTTTCTTCTCTTCCAGGGCCCAACTCCCTCCTTTCTGAAGTCCCCTACCTTCGTTCCTAAGGCTGCTTTTGGAAAAATTTTCAAACAAAATTTGTTGATTGAGACCCATGGAATAATTTTGGTCATTACGAAAATTTCGATTGGGCCTCTCGCTCCACTCCCATTTTGCACAACACTTACTACAAAAATTGGAGGAGAGGGAGGGATTCAGTTAAAAAAATTTTATGACCAAAATTATTCGAAGTGAATCAATCTTTAACTTCTGATTGAAAAATTTTTCAACTAGACCTTAGGAACGAATATGAGGAATTTTTATAGATAGGGAACGAACACTTAAAAAAGGGGAGTTTTGACATGGTCGTTCCCACCTTTAAAAAAAATTATAAAATTAATCGATTTTCAAACTCTCGCCTTTTTTTGGTTATAATAATTCATCAAGGTTACTAGGTACTCGTACTTTTCATCAGCATGTTTCTCAATTTCGTTTTTTTCCCAGCACCATAATTGGTTACGTGGTAGGTACCTACCTTGAGGTATCCCAAATTATTATTTTTAAAAAAAACTCATCGTTAAAGACATCAACTTTCAACCGTTGGCATTTTTTTTGGTTTTAACCCTTCCCATTTTTGAATTTTTTCCCTGACTAAATTTCAAGTGATAAATACTTTGAGGTGCCTCCAATTTTTCAAAAAAAAAAAAAAAAATTTACTTAAATATGATAAAAACAATTTTTTTTAAATTTAGCACCAAAAATTATTCTTTTTTATTATGAAATGATTCCACATTTTTAAAATTTTTACCAACTGAATATCAAGTGATAACAACTAGTCCCTAATTTTGAAAAAAAAAAAAAAAAAACCTTTAAAGTATTTTTTTGCATGAGGAATAATCACAATACTTTAATTAAAATTAATAACTTAAAAATACAAAGAGTTGAAATTTAGAAAGAAAAAATTGATGCAAGTCTAATAGCAGATAGGACCATTTAAAATTATTCAGTTGCAGGAAAAATACAAAATAGGGAATTATTTTCCAATAAAAAGGAAAAAATTTAGATGCTAAGTCGAAAAATTTTGCTATTTAAAAAAAATAATAAATTGGGGAGACACAAGGTACTACTAGAAATTGAGTTAGAAAAATTGAGAATCAATTCTCACGAAAAGGAGAAAATTTTATGATAATTATAAAACCAATAGAAGGCAAGAGTTTGAAAATCGGTCAATTTTTTCATTTTCCTATTTGGGGGGGGGGGCGCTATAGACTACTTGAAATTCAGTTAGGGAAAAATTAAGAATCATTTTGGACCACCCTAATAGATACGTACATAATTATATTGTACAAAAAATCGTAAAAAAAACCGTTTTCTCAAATTTTCTATCTTCACATTGACGTCTTATTTCTTACGTGTTGTATTGATTTTTACAATTTTTTTTTCAGGTCCATGTTCAGTGTTCGGATTTCAAAACTTGGCTTCAAAGGGGGTCCACTTGAAATTTTTTTTCAACAAAAGTTGTAGATCGAGTTCTTAGGAATAATTTTGGTTATTACAAAAATTTCGATTGGACTCTTCCCTCCCCTCCAATTTTGCCCAATACTACGCAAATAAGTACTTCAAATTTGAAGGGAAGGAACGGTCCAAGCAAACTTTATATAATAATCAAAATTATTTCCAAGATCTCAATCTACAATTGTAATTTGATTTTTTTTTGGATTGTACCCTCCCACCCCAATTTTGAATTATAAATATTCTCTGTAGTGCGTGTAATGAAAAATTGGAAGGGAAGGAGAGGTCTAAATGAAATTTTTTGAATGACCAAAATTATTCCTAGAATCTCAATCTACAAAACTTGTTTGAAAAAATTTTCAATCTGACTCATCTCTCCTCTCTTATTTTGGATATTAAGTTTTTACGTGGCATTACACAAAATTTGGAGGGGAAGGAGAGGTCCTATCAAAATTTGTATGATAACCAAAATTATTCCCAAGAACTGGATCTACAACTTTTGTTTGAAAATTTTTTCAATTGGATCATCTTTTGAAGTTCAGTTTTGAAGTTTGGACATGGACTTGAAAAAAAAAATGGTAAAAATCGACACAAGTAATATGACGTCGATGTGAAGATTACGAAATATAAGGTAATGCTGAAATTTATACGATCGTCTAACTAAATGTGAAACTGAACCCCAATTACATCTTTAAATCCACATAAATAATAAACACACTTCGAACTCGTCTCGCTTCACCGCACAGCCTTAATTACTTTAAATGAAATCTCACTCGTGATGATGCATTTACTCGTTAATGAACACTTATATCCGCTTTAAATATGCATCAACAAAGCTTTAAATTCAAAAAGTTGATACTAGTACGTCCCTTTCCACAGCAATTCAACGTAAACGAACGTTCGAATGATAATCTACCTAAACTTTATCATGAGATGACGTACCGCATACAAGGGGGTATATAAATTGACACCAGTCTCATTCTCGAATTAGAAAAGACCGAAAGGAGAGAAAGGGCTCGCAATGAAAGGAACAATTGCACAATACGCGAACTAAGTACATACAATATACTCAATGCATTAATAAAAACAATGAAGCCCCCTCCTTCTCCCTCTATCATAACTATCGAAACCTGTAATGAATTCAAACGAAGTCTAACAAGCTGCCTAATTAAAATGCCTGTTGACGAATACTTGCGGCGAACAAATTAGGCAACTTATTTGACATCTGAAGAAAATTTCCGCGTGAAACGATCCCGACGCAGGCAGAAAATTACAAGGACTTGGTCTTATTTTAAATTCCTTTCTAATAGTAAATTTATGCAACGTGTTACTTCAATGAAAAAATATTACTGTTGAAATTCAACGTACTGTGTTGGTACGATTTTACTTTTATCTCGAAATTTTTTTTTTAGACTCGAAGAAACAAATTCTTTCCGTAAGACAATTTTCTGACTTTTTTACTCAGTTGATATTTTTTTATTCCACATTCGAATTTACTCGAGTAAATGTACACTTCGGTGTATTTTAGGAAATTCAAATTACCTATGTGTATTTTTATTTATTTTTTCGCTCTCAAACAACAAAAGGAAATGTAACCCTGAGTTTTCTTTTTTCAGAAAATAAAGATTATTATGAAAAATTCCTCTCTTGTGATGTCGCCCGTGAAAATTGTACACTAAAAAATAAATAGTTCATATTTTTTTCAAGTTTGTACCTATTACTTAACCTGCCAGGTAAAATCAAACAAGTCCATTTGACCGAATTTTTTGAAAGGTAAAATATACAGGCCAATAAAAAGTTGTTTATTGGATTTTATACAAAAAAAATATATATATTTTTTGTCCCTTAGATACCTTTCCAAAAACCAGGTCAGATGGACTTGGTTGGTTGATTTTACCTGGCAGGTGACGATATGTATGTAAATTGAAATTTTTTTAACCTTCTAATTCAGCCCAATTCCATTTTAGTTGTTTTATTTTGTTTTTGTTATTTTTTAATTTGCATTTATTTCTTATATTTATTTTTAAAAAGCATTTTTATGTGGATTAACCGCAGTGTTTTTGATTCTTATCTCATTAATATTTTTATTTCATTCTTCGTAGTTTGTCTTTATGAGTTTACTTTGGCTATTTTTTAATTTATGAACTCGCGAATGAAATAAGACAGGGTATGTATGCGAAATAAAGATCAAGCTATTGTGATCATTTCGAAAATATTTACAAAAATATAAGTACGAAACATTTCAAAGTGCTTTCTGTTGTTTGAATTTAATTAAGATTTTTTTAACTCTTTTGTCGCGGTTTCAAGCACTGCAGATGACGACAATGAGTAATTCTCACGTTACTTTTTTAAACTTTAAATTCAGTTTCGGGAAGTTCGAGGTGAATTTGCTCAATTATTTAAAAAATTTAACTTGGAATTTAAACTATGAGAAAATAGAGTTTAATATTTTTCAAACTGTTAGGTATAAAAACACTTGTGAAAATTAGCGAATTTATACCAAAATTTTATAAATTAGTTCTATTTTCTTCAAATGGTTTTTAATTGCTTAAAAAGTAAATCATTTCTGGAATTTCCTAATAATTTTTCATAAAGAAATTAAATTACCCGAATTATTTACTTTTCGTGGTGCCATCAGAGTTGACCACTTCAAAAATTATCCACTCAAAACAATCTCCCATGAATGGATTTCCCAAAATGATCCAGAAAAAATGATTGGAAAACCCGAATAAATTTTCAGAAAAAAATTAATAAAATTTGCAAAGTTATAGGCAGATTTAATAAATCTGGAAATCCCCCAAAATTTTTTGAATTAAAAATTAGTGACAATTTTAAAAAAAAGATTCAAGTCATAAAAATATATTAAATTTTGAACTTTCACAAACACTTATGAAAATGATAATCAAAAATTCGCAAAAATTTCTCAAAATTTAGGAAATTGAAATTTGTAAAAAAAAAATGTAAAAATAAATAGGTATTAAGTATTGCACAAATTAAATCAACTTAAAAATCCCTTCAAAATTAAAATTTTATAAAAAATTAATAAGTCAAAGTGAATGGGAAAAGTTCTCAATTTTAAAAATATATGCTTTAAAAGCTCTTAAAAACATATTGAAAATCTTATAAATCAGAAATTCGTAAAATAAAAACAACGAATAAATGAGAAAATTTGAAAAAAAATTGAATGAATTATAAATTTTAAAAAACTGAATGAACTAAAAAATTCTTCAACATTTTTTGAATCAGAAAATGTTCCTAAACTTGAAAAAATTGAAAATTGTGAATTGAAAAATTGAAAAAATTAGATTTTGAAATTTTAAAAATGTTACAAATTGAATAAAATTGAAAAAAAAAATTTAAAAAATTGAAACAAAATACAAAAACCTGTTTACCTATTTAAAATACCAAATAGTTAGGTCCCATCCCTGATGAATTTAGTAATTGCCTTAAAAAATATATACAAATATATTTTTTGATTTACCAATTAAAATAATTTTTCAAGGGGATCAATTATTCCTTTTAGGCTTTTCAACCACAGACAAAATCCCTCCTGATGGTAATTTAGAGATTACTGTTCGTTAAAATTTGAAAGAAGAAACTCAGTTTGACTTCATAATTAACCCACTGTCACCAGACAAGAAGCTTAGAGATCGAGAAATCCAGACTTCTACCCCGTTTTTCGAGAAGAAAAGTTTGAAAATGAAATTCATGGCATGTATAAGTACCAGATTTTCAACAGTTTTTCCATGATTTTTTTTTTTTTAAATCCAAATTAAGTTTGTTTTCTGTTATTTCGAAAAAGTTGAAATTTTTATTAAAATTTTTCTTCTTCAAGAAAATGGCTGAAAAACTTTTCATTTAATTTTTTTTTGAAAAATTGAATTTTTTGAAATGTTTTTTTAAAGAAACTTTTTTAGCAGTTTTCAGAGCAATTTTATGTGTTTGAAAAGAATTGATCAAAATATTTTCTTCAACAAATGAAAAAACAAAGAAATACCTAACTTTTTTTAAGAAATTGCATTTTTTGAAATGATTTTTTTCAAGAATTTTTTTTAGCAGTTTTCAGGGCAATTTTATGTGTTTTAAAAAATTGTACAAAATATTTTTTTAACAAATCAAGATACAAAGATATAACTGAATAATTTCCACATATTTTCTTTTAAAAAATTGAATTTTTTGAAATTATTTTTTCAAAAAAAAATTTTAGAAGTTTTCAAAGAATTTTTTTGTATTTTGAAATTTTTTTTTTTTCAAAAAATAAAGAAATACCTAAATGATTTTTTATAAAAAATTTAATTTTTAAAGCGGTTCATATAAAAAAGTTTTTCAACAGTTTCCTAACCAATTTCATTCAATAAAATTTTCTAAGTTGATTTTTTCAAAAAAAAAAAAACTATTTTCCCGTTTCCCCTGAAATTGATTTTTTGAAGAATTTTTTTCGAAAAAGTTTTTCAGCAATTTTTTGAGCAACCTCCTTTAAAAAATTATATTTTTTCTCTTTAAGGAGAGTTTTATTTTATTTACTAAAAAAATACTCGTCCATTTTGTTTTTTTAGTTTTTGTTATACATTTTTTGTTTCTTTTGTGATTTTTATAATTTGTGTTTATGTTGGGGAGTATTTTGGGGGGGGGGGGGGGGGGGGTAAAAATACACTCGCGAGAAAATATGTGATCTCCAATATTCACTTCTTAGTTCTTGTGTTAAAATTCTGTGATTTTCTGGTAATTTCTTTCAGGACTTGAAAGTTGTAATTTTTTTGAGAATGAAATTTTTTTCATCTTTTTGTCATTATTGTAATTTTTTGTCCTGCTGGTCTTTCTATTAGAATTAATTACTAAATGCTATTTCACGTAAAAAATTCACAGAAGAGTGCAGAAAAGACTTTAGAACCGCTCAAAGAAAATGTAAAAACTCCACTCACCTGGCTGTACCATTTCCGTAGGTGCAGAATAATCCAACGCTACGTCGGTAGAGGAAAACGACGGAGTTGGCGACATAGGCTCGCAGCACTCTCGAACCGATCCTTCGCTAGCCAAAGTCGCATCATTGGTGATCACCAGCACGAAAATAAACTTCCACAGGAATTTGCGGGCTACGCGATCGCGTGGTCCTGAACAAAGGTACATAGTCGTATTAATCACTCATCGGTACGACCATCATTGGAGTTTTAAAAAAAAATTCAAACTACGTAGAATACGCGACAGCGAAAAAACACGTGCTCGAGAACGTAATTATAAGCCATTTGGCGACGACAGCGGGTAAAAGGTTGCCGACGTAACCGCACCACTGATATACACTGTCACTACGTTGAATTAGCGTCCATAACAACTGGCCTGTTTCACTCTGTCGTGCCATTTCGTAGACTTGCGCGATACCGATGGTTTTTTTTTCGCCATACCCTTACCTACTGTATACTAATACGCGAATGAATTTTTTTCTACACCGACAGCGGCCTTTTATCGCGTTAAGATACCAGTAAAAAGGTTTGTTTGACCATTCAAAAGTAACCTGATTTTTTTTACGCTGATTTTTATGCATGTAAATCGCTATTTTTCCGCCATCCTATTCTAACTATGTACCTACGACTACGTACTACGTAGAAATACCTTCTGAGTTCATTCGAACATAAAATTCGCCTCGGTTATAGTCATTAGTCCGGCATAAGGTTTGGGTACTTATAAAAAATTGGTTGGTGGAAGGGAGAGAAGGAGGGTTCAATTGGAAAAATTTTCAAATAAAAGTTGTAGATTGAGGTCTTAGAAATAATTTTTGTTACAATAAAAATTTCGATTGGCCCACTTCTCGCCCTCCCCTCCAACTGCATAACACTACTCAAGTACTCAGGCACTTCTTCGAAATTGGGGGAGGGTCCAATTAGAAAATTTTTCAAACAAAACTTGTACATTGGAGGTTCTAGAAATAATTTTGGTCATAATGAAAATTTCGATTGGACCCCTCTTTCCCCTCCAAATTTGAATAATACGTTTCTAGGCAGTAGGTATATTAACTCAGTAAAATCAAGCAACAATGTACATATAATAAATACTAATTTGATATTTTTCGCTTATAAATTAATTATTATTAATGAAATATAATTTAAATCGCGCAGACCGTGCCTTAAAGTTAGCTCAAAAAGAAAGGAATAAGTCAGAATAAGATGTGATAAAGATGGGATGTTGAGTCTACAGAGCTAACTTTAGGTTTTTCGCACTTGTAGTCTTGTAAGCAGAAAAAAATATCTTTCAACTTGGATCTCCCCGAATCACAAACCTTTTTTGAAAAATTAGGCTGAAAGGAAATTTTGAAATCTTGTTTGGAAAAATATTTATTCAGCGCAACTGCCAAAAATTTAAAAAAAATTACCTTTGAATGTTTTTTTTTTTTTTTTTTTTTAAATAAATTACCTTTCTACCTATCCTTTAAAATGAAATTTGATAAAAAATTGTTGCATCCAATTTTTAAAAAAAAATATTTCTAGCAAAATTTCAAAAAAATTAAAAGAGTTACTCCCGAGCGGAAAATTCGATCGATAATATCGGAAGATGTAACGTATCGATAAAAAATCGTTTGAAAATCTATAGATGTTCTCACGATATTATAAAGATTTATCGGTACAACTTCATAGGCAAAAAATCTAAAAACTATCGAATTCGATATTATTAAGATTTTATGACGATATTCGTCAACGATACTATCGACAAAGAATATTAAATTTATCGATTCCGATTTTCCACCGGTTTTGTGCAGTTATTTGAAACTACATTATCGACAAAGAATATTAAATTTATCGAATTCGATTTTTTAACGATTTTGTAAAGATATTTAAAACTATATTATCGACAGAGTATATGAAATTTCTCGGCTTCGATATTTTACCGATTTTTTTGACGACATTTGAAACTATATTATCGACAAATTATATTGAATTTATCGAATCCGATTTTTTATCGATTTTGTAAAGATATTTGAAACTATATTATCGACACGTAATATGAAATTTCTCGATTTCGATTTTTTAACGATTTTCTGACGATATTTAAAACTATATTATCGACAAATAATCTGAAATTTCTCGAATTCGATTTTGTAACGATTTTGTGAAGATATTTAAAACTTTATTATCGACACGTAATCTGAAATTTCTCGAATTCGATTTTTCAACGTTTTTATGACGATATTTGAAACTATATTATCGACACGTGATATGAAATTCCTCGAATTCGATTTTTCAACGATTTTGTGGCGATATTTGAAACTACATTATCGACAAATAATCTGAAATTTGTCGAACGATTTTTCAACGATTTTGTGACGATATTTGAAATTATTTCCAAATTGGTGAAAATTTTTCTAAGTCCAACACGTCTGGAAGTACTAAACTGCCTATTATAAGCGTTTTATTGCTAATTCCTCAACGATAAGGTATGGCATAGTGGTTAAGGAAGAGGATTACCATGCAGGAGGTAGAAGGTTCAAGCCCCCCGGGTGGCAGATTTTTTATAATTTTTTTTGACTTTTTCTGAAATGATCCTCTTACCGTAACATGAATAATGTGTTTAGGCATAGTTTAATGCATTAATTATGCTAATTAATGAGTTTTAATTATAGAAAAAAGCTAGTAAAAGACGAAAAATCGGAATAAAAAATCGATAAAAAATCGACAGAATATCGAATTCGATAAAGTTCCGCCTAAATCGTGAAATTATCTTTCGATATTATAGATATATTATCGATAAAATATCTTACTATAATCTCGAAATTTTTGCTAACTATAATTCGTCGATAATCTATCTATATATCGAAAGATAATTTCACGATTTATGCGGAACTAACGCGACACTTTATCGAATTCGATATTCTGTCGATTTTTTATTTCGATAATTTGTCGAGTGTGCTGCTCGGGCTTTAAAAAAAAAAAAAAAAATCAAAAATGAGCAAAATTGCATAAAATCGAAAAGGTTTCAAAGAAATATGTAATGAAATTTGGAAACATTTCATTCAAGCAAAATGTTTAAAAAAATCAAGAAAACTACAAAACATTAAATAAATTTTTTAATTCCAAAAATTGAAAAAAAATCGCTTAAAAAAATGAAGAAATAATTTATCTCAAAAACATTGTAAGATTTTTTACTCCCAAACCAAGAATTGAGAGATTCTCTGCTCCAGCAAAAAATTAATTACTTTGTTTTTTCAAAAAAATTGAGACACAAAAACATAAGAATTAAAAAATTTAAGATTTTTTTCACGTTGACTACAGATCTTCTTTATTTTCAAGAGAACCGTGATTTTTTTTTTCTTAAAAAAAATAGAGAAAAATAATAATAAAAATAATGAAATAAAATGGAAGATTTTGTTCAAAGGAAAACAATTTTTTTTTATAAAAATGAGTTTAATTTTTTCTTCAAAAATCGAAAGATTTTATTCTTTGAAAATTTGAAAAAATCAATAGGTATTTTGCACATTGTACTACTTTAAAGTTTAAAAAATTTGATAAACTTTTTTCTTAAAAAAAAAAAAAGTGATTTCATTTCTTTCCTCAAAGAATAGGAATTTTTTTTAAGGAATAAAAATCAATCAACTTTTGTTTTATACTTCCAAGGATAAATCAGGATTTTCCTGCAAAAGAATTGAACGTTTATTTCTCTGAAAATTGAGTAATATGTATAAATACTTATTCTCCAAAAAATTGATAAATTTTCTTCTGCAAAAAAAAATTGAGAATTTTTGAAAAAAATATAAAAAACAGGGATTTTAATGTTTGTTTTTTTCGTTTTCACAGTTTTTAAGGTGCAGCTTAAAATACAAGATTTTTTTACTTCAAAAAATTGAAAAAATGTCAACTTCAAAAAATTGGAAAAATGTTCACTTCAAAAAAAAGAGATTATTTGCCCCCCCCCCCCCCCCCCCCCCCCGTCAAAAAAGAATATTACTCCAAAAATTAAATGATAATTCTCTTCTCCGAAAAAATTAATTTTATCTTTCAAAAAAATTAACAGAATTTTTTACCTTGACTACAAAACTTCTTTATTTCCAAGAAAATTGTGTTTTTTTTTTCAAAAAAAAATGAAAGACTTTTTTTAAAGGAAAACAAAAAATTTAATTTTTTCTGTACCTATTTTTTTTTTCAAAAAATTAAAAGTTTTTTTCTTTGAAAATTTGAAAAATAGGTAGGTATTTTATACTTCAAGTTCGAAAAATTTGAAAAAAATTATCTTGAAAAAAATAAGCAATCTCTTTTCTTAAAAAATTATTATTTTTCTTGGGGGGAGGGGCAATAATGTTGACCTATTTTCATTTTTTTATTCCAAGAAAAATCAGAATTTGTTTCCTGCAAAAGAATTGAACGTGTTTTCTCTAAACATCGAGTAATAGGTATAAAATTTCCAAAAAATGAATAAATTTTCTTCTGCAAAGAAAATAATTTTCCCTTTAAAAAAACAAAAAACAAAACAGGGATTTCAATGCCGATCCCATTCGAAATGGTAAGTACATACTTTGCTTTTTGGAATGGGAGGCAATCTTCATTTTTTTCACCCTGTAATTTTGACGTGTGTTTTTGCGCCACTCGTTCACTTTTTGGAAAAAATGAATATAATTTTTTTTTTGCAAATTTTATTTACTTTAAGTTTGGTTATTGCCATTTTTTGGTTTAAACGCATATTGAAAGAGTTGTAGTGAAATTCGGTATTTTAGGACAGACCTGTCCAATCAAAATAGCCTCAATTTTATTGTTAGCTTCATAATTTTTTGGAACAAAACTTGGCTTAAAAACTTCCCAGGATTCCCCTTTAACAAAAAAACATGTTTCAGAGGGTTCCCAACTTCCCAATCGAACGAATATATTCATCTTTATTTTTCCATTACATTCCTAATTTTTTTCTGCACCTCGTAGTCGAAAACCTTCGCACGTACTTAATTAATTAATTCTCCGAAAAAAGAAGCGTAACTCCGCAACCTAGGAAATTACGCACCACAAATGGGAAACTCGGGAGAGGTGAAATTCATTTCGAGCCTGGCAAATTAATGAAAATTTTACATTATCCTTCACCGAAGCGTCCATTTGTCCATCAAATCACTCATCCAAACGACGAAACTGAAAGTGGCTCGCGTCGAAATATGATATCTCGACCACCATCGGCCCTCCTGGCACTGACACTGGCAGCAACCAAATAACCACACCAAAATAAATACATTACCTAAGCTGGCATTTGGAAATTAAAATTGATAAATTGAACGATGAGAGAGCGTAAAAGTTGGTGTCAAATGAAAAACGCGTTAAGATGATGAAGCACGCGTTAGTACGAGTATAGGCCAAGTTTTCGCCCAAAAACAAAAACCAAACTTACCAGCTATTAACGCCGATTAAATCATTATACCGGAGCGGTTTTTAAAGGCCATTACTTAATAGACGCCTTATTACCGAGTACGAGAACCAAAACCAAGCTAAAGTTTGTCCTTTTTCTCGCGCTTCGGCGACGCAACTTCACCTACCTGCTCGAGTTTTTATCGTCGATAAATTATGAATGTTACGAGGCGGAGTTTTTTCCTTCCTGCTGCGTCGTTTTACGTATTAGCGTAATTTTTACGTTATATTGCGGTAGTCTTTTCTTTTTTTTTGCCGAGGTGCATTTTCAACGTCGCTGCGAGTCGTGGTTATTGCTTCGATGACTTGATTTTTAAAAACGAAATGAAGGGTGTTGGATTTTTCCTGGGAAGAGGAGCTCATCTTCATTAACAAACTACCAATGACCCCGTAAAAATTCTTCATGCTTATAATTTTCCAAAATTTTGAAATTTGCCAACATTTATTAAACATTCAAAACTCGTATTCAAACTTTGTAACTTTCAAATTTTAATCACTCAAGTTTTGAAATTAGATCAAATTTTGGAATTGAGCTAAATTCTTTTAAAAATCCGAAAAGCAAATTATTTGAAAATTTGACCAATTTTTTAAATCTGGTAAACCTTTAAAACAATTTTGAAATTAAAAAAATACCTAATAATAAGAGCCTTGTAAATTTTTGAAATTTTACTAAAAATTCAGCTAAATTAGCTGAAAAATCAGAAATAAACTTCCAAACGTTTAATAAATTTAGAATTTCTAAAACTTTGAGAATTCCATAATTTTTCAATAATATGGTTGAAAAATCTTTAAAACTTTGAAAAAATTTCAAATTTTGAAATTTCAACAAATTTTTGCAAATAAATAATTTTTAAAATCTAATAAATATTTAGGTATCTATAGAATTTAAATAAGCAAATTTTGATAATTTGTTTCTTGAACCTTAATAGATCTTCAAAATTTTGAATAAAATTAAAAATCTGGTGAATCATTTTTCAATTTTTAATAAATTTTTGAAATTCAAACAGTTTTGAAAATTTGCCAATTTTCAAAATCAACATGGATTCACCTACTTGAACGCACGGGTTCAAAAATTGATATATCATCAATGATAAAAACATCCTCTCAGATAATCAAAACAACATCGAAAAACTTCTCCAATTCATAAAAATCACCCATCTAAACAAACTTCTATAATTACCTTTACCTTAATTTTTAAGCATGTAACTAAATTAACTTCTAATATATACACTTAATACTTACATACTATCCTAATCTTAAGAATGTGCCTCTAAGCATAGCACTTGTATATGGCACAATAAATGAATTTAAAAAAAAAAAAAAAAAAAAAAAAAAAAAAATTCAAAATTGGTCAATTTTTTAATTTCAATAAATTTTTGAATTTAGTTTAATTCAGCTGAATTTCAAAAAAACTTGAAAATTTTGATTTTTAAAGTTTGATTAATTTTATCAATTTAAAAAAAATAACTTATTATGTACTTACTTCAATTTTCAAGTTTCAGCCAACTTTTTTTAAATTGAAAAGTTCAAACCTGAAATGTTTCGTATATTTTTTTGAAAATTTGTTCAATTTTTTTCAAGTTGCAAGTAGGTACCTACTTAATTCATCTTAAAATTTACAAAATCTGAAAAAATAAAATTTCGGAATTCTCAAAGGTAAATAAATTTTTGAAATGGGGCCCTTTTTTTAAATCTAGACAATTTTTAAAATTTGCTCAGATTTAAAAAATCGGTCGAATTTTCAAACGAAGCATTTTTCAAAATTCAGTAAATCTTCATTTCAAATTTGATCAACTTTCCAAATTTAGCTAATTTCAAGAATTCAAAGTTCAATTTTTAAAATACTAACATGTTAATAAATTCCTAGTCAATTTTTACAATTTCGTAATCTGGTAATTTTGTTAGATTTAGCGAAAAATTTAAATTAAAAATAAAATTTTTGCAAGTTAAATCAACTGAAAATTTGGAACATTTTGAAAGTTCATTCATACGTTCAAATTATCAGAAAAAATCGAATGATCAATTGGCAAAATTTTTAATAAACTTCGAAATTGAAATGTTTCTGAAAAAATCAGTTCTTAAATTTTTATAAATGGGTTTGCAAAATTTAGATATAATTTATTGAAATTGAATAAATTTGAAAAATTTTGCTCCAAAAATCAACTAAATTTTTCAAAAAATCATCCAAGTTTATTTTTAAAATTTGATTAATTTTTACAATTTTCCAAATTACCTACTCCAATTTTCAAAATTCAGCTAAAATGATATAGGTACCTACTCTAAAAAATTAAACAGTCAATTTCAAAAATTTTGATGAATTCTACAGTTTTGAAAATTTTCAATTTCGCAGCTCTTTAAAATTGAAAAAAAAATTAATTTGAGGATTTTTAAATTTTCATTAATTTTCATTAATGTTATCAGTTTTAAAAAAATATGCTTCGTTTCGGAATCAAGCCGAATTTAAAAAAAAAAATGAACGTAACTTTTCAAAATTTAACAAATTGTTCATTTTTTACAACTTTCCAAACTAAGTAATTAACTTTTAAATTTTAATAAAATTTTGAAATAACATAACTCCAAGTTTTAAAATTTAGTCAAATTTTCAAAGTTAGCTATTTCTTGCAAGTCAAATTTTAAAAAATTGGTAAATTTTACCTACAACTTTGGAAGTTTATTCTGTGTCTTGGCAAAATTTGAAATTTGGTGATTTTTAAATTTTGAAATGAGATAAGTTTTAAAAAATTAGCTCACTTTTAGAATTAAGTCGGATTTTCAAAAAAATTTGATAAATTTTTTAAATTGTACCAATTTTAATTTTTCCAAAATATTAACGATGTTAATTTTCAAAATTTGATCAATTTTTACAATTTTCGAAAACAAGCAAAAAGCCAGCTAAAGTTTTCAAAAAAAGTTAGTAGGTGAAGTGAATCCTCAAAATTTAGTTAGTTTTTAAAATTCGGGGTTTCAGATAAAATATCTTAAGTGAAATTACAAATTTTCGGCAAATTTTGCAATTTTGAAAATTTTTAATTTTTTAAAATGTTTCTCTTGAATTTTTATTTAAAATTAAACGAAATTTTTAAATTAGGAAATTTTTAAATTCAATTGAATTTTCAAAACTAGATTGGTTTTCAAAAATCAACACAATTTTGGAATTAAGAAAACAATTTTAAAAGACAATTTTTTTTTTTTTTTTTTTAATTCATTTATTGTGCCAAATTTTAAAATATTTTTGTTTTTCTTTCAAAATTCTGATCTTTTTGAAATTTGGTTAATTTTCAAAATTCGGCAAAATTTTTAATGATAAAAGGCCACGTTTCAAGGTTTTTGATGAATTCCTCAATTTTGAAAATGTTTTAAATGTAGTAGGTAAATCTTCAAAAAAATAAAAAAATAAATTTCAGATTTCAATGAAATTTTAAAATTGGACTCATTTTTAAAATTTTTCCAAATTAAATATTCAACAGTTTTTTAAATTGAAACCAACGTCTTTAAAATTTTCAACAGTTCGTTGTTTTATAACTAAAACATAATAAATACTCTCAATTTTCGAAATCGAGTAAATTTTAAAAATTTCATAGGTATCTAAACATTCAAACTTTGTCTATTCGTATCCCAAGGATAATGATTTTTTGTGAAAAAATTTTCTCAACTATTAAAACTTAAAAATTTGGACAAAAAAATCACCCACGTGTTTGACAATTTTTCGACTCATAAAAAATATATTCGATCACGAATGGAAAAAATATGTATTATATAGATAGGCCTATACAGCCACGATACCTTCTACCTTTGTCACTAATTGGACCTTGATATAGGCAATAAAAAAACATCAAAAGGTAAATAAAAAATAACAGAAAGGAAAAAACGTGTTCCGAGGTAGTCGTTTGTTTGTGCGTTCGTACATTTCGTGCTATCTTTGTAACTTATCAACTCAGTTCGCTCGCTTCTTTGTGATATCGTGTTCCTGCCATATCTCAACGTTTGCGAAAGATTTTAAACTTTTTCGTAAACCGGTCTCAGCTAGCCTGAGCCGGCCACTCGCATAACTTAACGTGACGGATCCGATACTGACTACAGATCGGAAATGTCTTATTCCAAAGCAGTCCAAAAAGATATCTTCCCTTCAGCTAATCAAGCAATAATTTTTCCATACCTCGATGGAATCCCGACAACCTACTACGCTCAAAAAATGATCGCTAAAATAGGTAACAATATTCTTCATTGTGGTAAAATATCTAATAATCGAATCCGAATGTATTTGAAAACTCGCGAAATCGCAGAAAAGTTCATAGACACTGGTGGAGAAATCGAAATTGATCGCAAACCAATAAAAGCAAGATGGTACCGTCAAGAAAGGAATGATAAAAAAATCATAATATCCAACGTACCGCCACATGTGCCACATGAAGTGATTACTAAATCCATGGAAAGTCAAGGAATATCACTTTCCTCACCTATGAAATTTTTACGATTTTCTCAAGAACAAGACCTCTCTGGAGTACTATCTGAAAGACGTTTTGTTTACATTCCACTCGATCTCGCTGATAAACTCCCATCTTCGGAGGTAATAAAATTCGACGAAGAAGAATACCGAGTTTTTTATAATGACGCGCAATTGAAATGCTTTATTTGTCATCAGTTAGGGCATACTACACAAACTTGCGAATTTAATTATAATAACGACAACGGCGAAAACGACAATAACGATCAAGCCGCCAAGAAAGCACCAGATACTCAAGTAAAACCCTAAAATCCCATCCAACAAAAGACCATTATCTGAAACAGCGTCGTCGTCGTCTTCAATTATTACACCAAGTGAAGCTCAAATAAACATCGACACTGATACACTCTCAAATAAGCCTGAAATACCATTGGATAAAATCGCCGTGAAGAAGAAAACACCTAGTACTGAAAACGATAATCTTACACACAAAGTTGACATCAACTCGCACTCTAGTCTACCTAAAAAGAAAATAAAAACTCCGAAACAAAAAAAAGTAAAAATTGAAAAAGAAGCTGTTTCCATTAAAGAGCAACTAAAATCCATGGAACAGAATTTCACAGATCACCAAAAAAATTATCCAATCTCATTCTCGAATTTTCAACTCATGATGGACATGCTAAAAGGCGTAAGCGATCCACTTCCAATCATATCGCAATTTACAGACAACGTTGATGGTGTTATTCAAATTCTGGAACAAAATTATCCTCTTCTCACTGCCAGAACCATGAAAACTCGATTCACCAGATTAAAAAATAAAATTACGAATAAATCAACTAGCCAATCAGAAGAAAATGCCATGGACACAGAATCAGCATCCGAAGATGCAGAAGATGAATTGGAAATGAATGTCGAACCTACCAAATAATACGTTTTTTTTTTTTTTTTTTTTTTTTTTTTTTCTTCTATCATCTGTTGTATGACTTTTATATTTTTACGCTCGTTTTCTTTTCGAGTATGACCTATATTTTGCGCTCGTATTCGGTTATTTTATTTTATTTTTTATTTTTTATTTTATGTTTACCGATATTATGTTTAATCGTAATCTAATTGTAACCTAGTTCTGATGCTGAACTATATGTTTTAGGTATAATTCTGATAGGTATTGATAGACTCTATGCAAAAACAAGTTATTCTAAATTGGAATTGTAACGGGTTGTACGCCCATTTCGAAAATCTCCAAATTCTACTAAAAAAATATAACCCAATAGTATTTTCGGCTCAAGAAACAAACCTTCGAAAAACTGACAACCTAAATTTGAAATCATACAAAATTTATCGAAAAGAATTAAATGAAATGAATCGTGCTCACGGAGGCATTCTCCTTGCAATCAAATCCTTCATACTTCATGAACAAATTCCACTTCAAACTAATTTTCAAGCTCTCGCTATCAAACTTCATCTATCCAACAATTCTAATGTAACCATATGCAACATTTACCTACCCCCTAATATGGACTTAACAAAACAAGATTTTCAATCTATTATTAATCAACTTCCCTCTCCATACATCATGTTAGGTGATTTAAATTGCCACAGTCCTCTTTGGGGCTGCTCTAATTATAACATTAAAGGAAGAATTATTGAAAACATCATAGACGACAATGATTTAACCATATTAAACACCCCAGATCCTACACATTTTAGCCCTTCATACAACTCTTGGTCTACAATAGATATGATACTCTGCTCACCATCTTATAGTGATGAAGTTACCACTTTCTATCATGATGACTTATGCGGCAGCGACCATATTCCACAAATTGTTCAATTTAATAATCAGTCATATAACATTCCTCCTCCTCCACCTAAATGGAACTTCAAAAAAGCCAATTGGACAATGTATCAGGACCTAAGCTCAAACATTCCGAATATAGATTTCAACAATGATATTGATGAAATCATAAAAATGTTCTGCGACCATCTCCTCGAATGTGCTTCTTCAAGTATCCCTAAAACTACATTTACCTCAAAAAGACAAGTACCATGGTGGAACGATGACTGTTCTACAGCTATAAAAAATCGCAAAAGAGCCCTCAAACTTCTTAAAAATAACCCAACTTCAGAAAATCTTCTTAACTTTAGAAAGCTAAAAGCAAAAGCACAATGGACTGTAAAACAAGCCAAACGTAATTCTTGGAGAGAATTTACTTCAAATATTAATATAAACACATCTCCATCTCAGCTATGGACCTCCATTAGAAAACTTCGTCCAAAAAATTCAACTTCACCCCCAATCAACATACTCATCAATAATAAAATTGAAAATGATCCAAAAAATATAGCAGAAGCCTTCGCTTCTCATCTTCATAATATATCCAGCGATGAATCTCAAGACCCAATATTTTTAAAATTCAAATCAGAAAATGAAAAACCTCTAAATTTCGATGAAACAGTCCCACAAACGTTCAACAATGATATAACCTTAAACGAACTTCAAACTGCAATTCAAACAGCCAACTTATCTGCTCCAGGCCCCGACCTTATTCATACACAATTCTTCAAAAATGCTTCAGATAAGGTAATCGCTGTTCTTCTCGATATTTTCAATCTTATCTGGTCCTCTCACACATTTCCTAAATCTTGGACAAGAGCAATAGTTATACCCTTTTTAAAGCCAAACAAAAACCCATTCGAAATAGATAACTATCGACCAATCTCCTTGACCTCCAACCTATGTAAAATCTTTGAAAGAATTGTTAATAATAGACTTCTCTGGATACTTGAAAAGAACAAAAAGCTCTCACCTTCTCAATGCGGCTTTCGATCTTCACGCTCCACTATACATCAACTTTCCTACTTAACCTCTCGCATTAAGACCGCCTTCAAAAACAAACATCACCTACTAGCTATTTTCTATGATATCACTAAGGCCTTTGATACTGTATGGAAATATAAAATAATTTCAATACTCCATTCTTGGAACATTAAAGGAAATATCCTCTATTTTATAAAAAATTTCCTAAACAACAGAGAATTCACCGTTCGAATTTCCGACATCCTCTCTCAATTCTATCCACTTATAAATGGAGTCCCTCAAGGAGCTGTTCTCAGCCCAACTCTATTCATTATAGCAATTAATGATCTCCCCTCCATACTTCCTGCTCTTGTATTTGAAGTTATATTCGCTGATGATCTTGGCACATTCATCGAATGCAACGACCCCTCTATTGGTGAACAAATTCTTCAAGAAGCTGCAGACAGCATCCAAAATTGGTCTTTACAAAATGGTCTAAAAATGTCATCTTCAAAATCAACAGCTATTCATTTCTGCAGAAAATACAAATGTCCTAAAACTCTTGATATCTTACTAAATACAAATATGATTCCTTCGTCAGATACAGCTAAATACCTTGGTATGACACTTGATAACAAACTCTCATGGAACCAACATATTCTAAAATTAAAACAAAACTGTTTTTCAAAAATTAACATTTTAAAAAAGCTAGCCCATACAACATACGGATCTGATAGAACTACCCTACTTAATTTATATAGAGCAATTATTCGCTCCACTCTCGATTATGGATCCTCTATTTATGCCTTCGCAAGTCCATCAACACTCAATAAACTCGATACCATCCTCAACTCTAGTATTAGAATAGCTCTTGGTGCATTCCGCACAACTCCCACTGCAAGCATACTTTCTGAAGCTTCAGAACCTCCCCTCAGCTTAAGAAGACAACAAACAATAGCAAATTCGGCTCTTAACATACTTTCTACCCCCAACTTTCACCCTAAATCAGAATTTATTTTTCCATTCAATGATTTAGAACCTGACACTTCCCATTTACTTCAATCTATAATTACAAATGAAACAAAAATCCATCATTATGTCATAAATATTCTCCCACCTTGGTCTAACTTCAAACCAGTCATAAATACTTCTCTGACTGAACTAATACAATCAGATACAAATTCTCTCATCGCTACATCACACTTCAACGAACTCGCTAATAAATACCCAAATCACGAATTTATATTCACAGATGGATCTAAAACTTCAAACCTCACTGCTTGCGCTTTTGTACATAATGACGAAGAATTTTTATACCCCCTCCCTTCTCAATTTTCAATTATGTCAGCTGAACTATACGCCATTAAACAGGCACTTACCTACATCAATAACTCTTCTTTCATCAACACAATCATATTTTCAGACTCTCTCTCAGCGTTGCTATGTATACAAAATTACAATAAAAAAAAACAACATCCAATAGCTCAGGAAATATCCCTCATGCTTTCTTCCTCATTAAAAAATACGATTTTATGTTGGCTACCTTCACACAAGAACATCACAGGCAATGAATCAGCTGACAAAGCTGCAAAACTTGCTCTAAATATAACTCCCATACAAAATATTCCTATTCCTCTTACTGACCTTAAAACCTTCATCAAAGCTAAAACTCAAATTCTTTTTCAAAACTTCTGGAATCAAATTCCCTCCACTAATAAACTGAAAAATATCAAAAACGATATACTTCCAAGAACTTGCTTTGATATCTCTCGCCGAGAAGACGTTCTACTCACACGTATACGAACAGGACACTCTCTTATGACCCATTCTTACTTGCTCAACAAACAACCTCCCCCCATTTGTTCAATATGTAACACTCAAATTTCAATAACACATTTAATTTTTCAGTGTCCAAAATACATAAATGAAAGATCCCTATACCTATCCTCTAATAATCCAAAAGAAGTCCTATCAGATGACCCCATTAAAATTCAAAACTTATTATCCTTTCTATCCAAAACTGGTTTACGATCCCTTCTCTAAGTAATCCTCCTCCGTGACACGCCTCTAGCCTTAGTTGCTGTATATGGCGTTAAAAAAAAAAAAAAAAAAAAAAAAAAAAAAAAATAACATAAAAAATTGGAAAAATATCCACGCACGTGTAGGTAGATATAGATAATAGGTATGAACTTCTCGCTATCAATTTATTTCCAAGTAGCTCCATCGCAATTAAAAAGGTTGAACTTTCGATATTGTGAAATTTTGTAAAAGATAAAAAAATGGTGAAATTTTCCCATCTAACAATGTTAAGTACATTTTAACGAAATTCAAACACCATATTCAGCATTTTGCTTCGTTTAAAAAAATACAAAACTCGACTTTTTAACTCGACGTCTCGCCACGTGATTTATTTTTTTTTCTTTCAAATTTCCTTAATTTGCACCGAATTTTCACCATCTCCGAGATAACATCCAAGGTTATTAGGTTAAAATCAAATTTTCATAACCTGGAGATATTGCAAAATAGCCTCGTTTAGGCGAATTTATGTTGAACTAATTTCTCCTCCAAAGTACAACATTTTTTTTTTCATTAAATTTACCTTTTGTTTGGCAAATGAATAGAAAAATTGACGAGTTTGTGGAATAATCGTCGTCCGTCAAGATTCACCGCAAATTCTCAACAATTATGGATTCCCATGTGACATTAGAAATGCTACCACGGTTAAAATGACTGAATTGTCAACACAACAAAACAGACATGCAATTCAATATTCAAATCAGAGCGATAAGATAGAATAAGGGAAAAAAACTCGGAATAACCTTCAACGAGGAAATCAGGATATTTGAAAAATTCCTCACGTATTTGTTAAGAAAGCTCGTCATATGGAAACCTCTCGCAGATAAACATCGAATACACTCCGTACGACTGCAACAACTCCGACGATCTTAACCCTTGCGCATTCACCACCCTTCCTCCTTCGCCTTTAGCAAATCTTGAAACCTCCATAGAAAAACATATACCACAAGTCGAGCCCGTAAAAAAATACCAATTTTCGCGTCAGTTTTCAATAAAAACACCAAAAAGAGAAAAAACTCGGCGAGCTTTTTAAACTTTTCGACAATTTGAAAATTTTTTTCTCTCGATCCTTTTTTTAAAACAGGAAGCAAATATTTGAAACAGCGTCAACTTTTCACGACAAAAAAGCAATTAGTACGACGATAAAAATCTCTATATCATATACTTCTCGCCTTCACTACGTTTAGATTCTCTTTCGCAGGAAAAAAAAATCATCGCTTTTTCCTTTGTCGTTTCATTTTTCCACTTTCATCGAACGCCACAGTAGGTATTTTTCTACACGGCTGCTTTTTTTGTTTTGCTTTTTTTTTACAGCTATGCTATGTGCATTATTTTTCGTAAAATATTTACCGTATAATTATTCAATATTGATTGCACAGTGTGCTCGGTGCTCATGGTTTGGTGTGTAGTACGAGAAAACTTCTCTTTAAAAAACTTTTATTCTTTTTTCTCGTTTGCTCGTTATATAGTAGCATAATTCAAAAGAAGTTTTTTAGTTTTGATTTACTTCGTGCATTGTACTCGGATCGAGCTCAATTTTTTCTCCTTGTGTAGGTATTTTTAATTAATAATGGAGAAAAAAAAAATCACAGGTGCATTTTCTTTTCAAAGTATTTTTATTCAGCTTGTAAGCATATGAATAGTTCATATGTACAAAAATATGTTTTGCTTTCGAAATTCGATTTACTTTTTAAATGTTGACTATTTTTACACACACAGACGAAGCAGGTAATTTGAATTTCTAAAACCGATGTAAATAAACTGAAGCAGACTCGAATATACCTATAAAGTGTACACTGAGTGCCTTAGTCAAAAATTCCTCTCTTCAACCTCGTAAGTTAGCAGCTGTTCTAAGTTTGGCTGTACTATTGAAAGGGTTGAGATACAACTCATGAAAATTGTTTCAAAAATTTTTCATGAAACTTTCTGATAAAAATTAATGTTTTTATTAAAAATTTTCTGAAAAAAATTCTCATAAATTTTTTATCAAAAATTAATTTTCATCATTTTTTTTGAAACTTTTTCTTAAAATTTTATTGAAAAAAATTTCTTTAAGAAATTCTAAGGAAAACACTGATGAGAATAGAAATTGTCTGATCAAAAAATTAAGATGAAAAAAATTTCATCGCTGAATAAAATTATTTTGAAAAAAATGGCGAAGGAAACTTTCATAGAAATTCTAAACATAAATCAACTAAAAAAAAAAAAAAAACAAAAAAAAAACAACATATCCAACATTATTTACAAAACTTCTGTTTCTTTGAAAGATTTTCTAGGTAAAACCAAAATGAGGATAAATCAGAAGAAAAATTGTTAAATAATTTTTGATTATCTTCACAATTTTTTCAATTTCTTCCAAAAAATAAAACATTGTAAAAAATAGGTACCTATATTATGTAAAAAAAAAAAAAAACTATTTTGAGAAGAAATTTTGCCAAAAATTTCTTCATATTTCTTGATTAGAAATACAATTTTCTTATTAAAAATTTCCTTACAAAAAAATCTTTGAAAAACCTATTGAAAAATTCTAAAAATCATCATGAAATTATTTTTAAAACTACCTACAAATTTTTCTTCGAATTTCTATTTGAAAATTCCCTTTGAATCATGGATGGAAACAAGTTTTAAAATATCTTGAAAAACGTTTAAAATTTTCAAAAAAACTCTTTTAGAATACGCAAAAAAGTCAGTTTGAAAAATTCTAAATTGGAAATAAAACTCTAAGTATAACTAATTAAATGTTTTTAAACTTTTTTTTTCATTTTTATTTTAAACATTGTACTTATAATTATTTAATTTTTCTTTGAAATCATGAAACATTCTGAAACATTAAAAATTAGGTAGGTAGGTCTAGGTACCTAATCTACCCAAATTTAAAAAATATATTCGATCATGCTGAGAACTAAAATTTTCTTCTCACTAAAAAATTCTTGAAAAAAATCTTGTCACAAAATAAAAGTATTTTGAAAAGAAAATTCATGTCTTCAGCGTAAAACTGTTTTGAAAAATCCACCAAAAAAGGGCTTGAAAACTCTTGTTATATTATTTTTTTTTCAACAATTAATTTTAAAAATTTTGAAATATTTTTTGCATAATAATTTCTCATTTTTCTTCACATTTTTATCTTAAAATTTTCCTGAAAAATTTTCTTGGAAGACTTCTCAAAAATCTTGAAAAATTACTTTTGGAAAAATTCCTTCACTTTTTTCAATTTCTGCTGAAAATGTTGTTTAAAAAAATAATTTCAAGAAGTTTCTCTCAGAAAATGTTCCATGAGAATTACAATTTTAATAATTATGTAGAAAAATTACGGAAAAATCTCTTTAAAAATTATCTATTTTTTACATTATTTTCTCTTTCAAATTTTTTTTTGAAAACTTCGCTTTCTTTTAACAAACTGATAGGTTCTTTGTAAAAAATCTGTTGAAATAATTTTTGCAAATTTTTACCTTTCATATCTATTTGTAGAAAGCATCTCAAAAATCTTCTGAAAAAATTCTGAAGTTCCTCCAATTTTTTCTAATTTTTCCAAAAGATTCAATTTAAAAAAAAAAAATCATAATATTGAAACAAAATTTCTTAGAAATATTTTCAAAGCAGCGTTGAAATTTGAAACTCTCTAAGAAAAAAATTCATTTGATAGAAAAAATTTTTACAAAAAATTCCATCAATAACACAACGTTTTTTTAAATCTCTTTCTTTGAAAAAGAATACTTAAGTAGGAGAAATTTCTTGAACAAAATAAAATTTAATAAAAAGCTAATTCTTGATGTCAAAGGTACAAAAAATAAACATCTGGAGCCAACCATCAATTTTTAGCCGAATTTTTTTTTTTAAATTTAGGCTATTGTGTCCGACCCTGATTTAGAAGGAGGGGGGGTAGAAGAGTTCTGACCCCATTTGTCGACGTTTGGGACCAAAAGATGACGATCTGTCACATGTCACATATTTATATATATATATATATATATATATATATATATATATAATTTTTCCCTACTTTTGGAACTCTAGGGCCGAGCCTAACAGGTCAAATGAGGTCAAACTTGATATGTAGGGTTCCCTCGGTGGCGGAAAGATGCAAAAAAAATTTTGGGGCCCTAACTCAAAATTGGGGATATGACCCTTTTTTGAGGAGGGTGCGGGGGAGCCCCAATATCATGAAATTTTTTGAAACTTGCCCCAGGGATGAAAGCCCTAATTACCTACACCATAGTCAAATTTCAGCCCCCTAAGTCATCCCCACCCATTTTAGGGCCCAATGGGGTCATTTTTTCACGTTGATCAGGCTACAGACCCCCCAAATAGGGCAGGGGGGCCAACATTTTCATCATGGATCAAATTTGTGCCCCTGATGTGCCTTTTGTAGGTTTCAACTTTTGGGCCCCCTTTGACCCCTGTCAAGGGTCAAAAATCAAGATTTTTCACTATTTTTAAAATTTTACCGCTACTTTTGGAACTCTGGGGCCGAGCCTAACAGGTCAAATGAGGTCAAACTTGATAGGTAGGGTCCCCTAGGTGTAGGAATGATGCAAAAAAATTTTTGGGGCCCTAACTCAAAATTGGGTATTTTACCCCTTTTTGAGGGGGTGCGGGGGAGCCCCAATATCATGAAATTTTTTGAAACTTGCCCCAGGGATGAGAACCCAAATTACCTACACCATAGTCAAATTTCAGTCCCCTAAGTCATCCCCACCCCATTTTAGGGCCCAAAAAGTGGATTTTGGGGTCATTTTTTTCACGTTGATCAGGCTACAGACCCCCCAAATAGGGCTGGGGGGCCAACATTTTCATCATGGATCAAGTTTGTGCCCCTGATGTGCCTTTTGTAGGTTTCAACTTTTGGGCCCCCTTTGACCCCTCTCAAGGGTCAAAAATCAAGATTTTTCACAATTTTTCATGTTTTTTCTCGCTTTTCGGTACGTTGATCAGCCTGCAGCCCAAACCAAATGACCTTGGATGCTAAAATTTGGTATTTAGGATAGGTAAGGGTCACTGAGGTGCCTTTTGGGGTTTTTGACCCTCGAGCCCCAAAATTGGGGGTGGCCCTTTTTTGAGGGGGGCTCTAAAGAAGCCCCAATTTGACAAAATGATTTGAAATTTTTACCAACAATAGTGACTCTGATTGTCTCCAATGCATCTAAATTTCAGCTTCTCAAGTCATCCCCACCCCATTTTAGGGCCCAAAAAGTGGATTTTGAGGTCATTTTTTCACGTTGATCAGGCTACAGACCCCCCAAATGGAGCTGGGAGGCCTAAATTTTTATAATAGATCGAGTTTATGCCCCTGATGTGCCTTTTGTAGGTTTTGACCTTTAAACTCCTTTTGACCTCGATACAGGGTCAAAAATCAATATTTTTCAAGTTTTAACCTGTCTTTTCTGACGCGTTGAACAGCCTACAGCCCAAACTAAAAGACCTAAACAATCGAAATTTGGGATGTAGGGTCAGTAGAGGTCACTGATGTGCCTTTTGGGGGTTTCGACTTTTGAGCACCAGTTGACCCCCGTACAGGGTCAAAAATCAGAAATTTTTACGTTTCAACCCCTTTTTCTGGTGTGTTGGCCCCCGTCTGCAAAGCCGAAAGGCCATGCCCCTGGGGCATGGGGATTAGAAGAGCTGGAAGTGACGAGGTGGTTGGGGGCGAAGCCCCCAACGCGGGGGTATGGGGGCGGAGCCCCCATCCTAAGAGCTGAAAGTGATAAGGAGGTTGGGGGCGAAGCCCCCAACGCGGGGGTATGGGGGCGGAGCCCCCATCCTAAGAGCTGAAAGTGATAAGGAGGTTGGGTAGGAGCCTCAACGGGGGTATGGGGGCGGAGCCCCCATCTGAAGTTGAAATCTTCAATGCAGACAGGAACTAAAACTGAAGACAAAAACCTGACATTTTTAAACTGAATTTGAAGTTAAAACTGATATTGAAACTGAAATACCATGGATAAAAACGTTTTCAAAGTGGTACACTAACTTGAAAAAAAAAATTCGGCTGTCGCGGAGCATCTTGACTGCTACGCGTTTTTTTTAATTTTTAGTCATTTTAAACTTTCATATTCAAAAATTTATTTCTCTAATTAAAAAGCTCAACCACACCAACTCCATCTGAAACTCTTTTCGACGGGTGTAATAATCTTGAAATTATAAATCCCCCACCCCAACATTCAACTTTCCAATTTTTGAATTTTCTATCCATCAATTTTTTTTAGAAATTTTCAATTTAAATAAATTCAATTACTTCCTAATTTTTTGTCATTTTTATCACACAAATATCTTCGAAATTCCCTCGTTTTGAATTGTATGAATGTCTTTAAACTAATTTTAAAAATTAAAAAAAAAATTAATTTAAAATTTTGAATATGAAAAAAATAAATAAAAACTGACTAAAATATTAAAAAATTATGAGATCATAAGAAAATTGGACGAGTTGAAAAATAGTACATTCGGAGAAATTAGAAATTATAAAAAAATGAGCAATTTTGGTAATATTAAAAATTTGATGAAATTAAAAAATCGTGAAAAATCTGAAAATTTCAAGTAAGTAAATAAAAAAATGTAAACTGAATAAATTTAAAAACTGTGTTACTTCATAAAAATTGCAAGAATCAATCATTGCTTATCTCGCCCCGTATAATGATTTTTTCAATTTTTTATACGAGTATCTTTGAAGAGCTGTTCATTCAAAAAAAAAAAAAACGACAAAACGTATAATAATTTCTAACGACTAAAACTTTTCGTTATTTTTCCAAATAAATAAAAATTATTCACACCGAAGAATTTTTTTAATGCAAATAATATCAATAATAATGAATCTACGATACCTTCGAATGGAAAACTGTAGTAAATTTATGCACGAGAAAGGACTACAAGCCTATAATGGCGAGAAGGAGAAGTTGAAATAAAGGAGGGAACCTCTAAAATGAAAACAATTGTTTTTTTCTTTCGAGAAATAAATTTCAATCGAGTTCGAATACCTATGGAAGTTTTATTTTTTTGAAAAAAAAATCCAATGTTCGACAATTTTTGTCATTTTTTTTTTTCAAGATTTCCAGTTAAACGTAGTAAACGAACTTCACGACTGTTTTCATTTCATTTTTATTTATTATTGCTTTCAAATAAAAATCAGAATAGGTAAAATTGAATAAGTAAATTTATAAGTAACCAAATCACGAAGAAATTTGTTCACGATGAACTCGGTGAGTAGAAATTAAAGACTCTAAAAATTTAACCCTTCCTTAGCAAATACCATTTTTTACATCGACTTCCTTATGAAAGATCTTTTCTCTTCATTACAGAAAGGTTCCTTATGTTGATAGATGAAAAATTTCACACAAATCTTCCCCTCTTCTACCTCAACCTGACTGAAAGGAGCACTTCGACAGACACCCCGGTAGGTACTCATTTCAAACACGTGTTCATAAAATAATCACGCAGCCCGAGGCGAAAATTAACGTTAACAAAGTCTTACACATTTACAACAAACAGCTCAAGGATTAGAACGCCAGACATGAGACGTTGCGGCACAAAGTCGGTAACCGCCGGACATAAAATATTGAGAATCACTGACAGGGTACATCCTACGCCAGAGAATATAAGCTGTGCATCACAATGTATTTTATAGTATTCCTTACGACATGGCAGCTCATAATAACCCAATGACCCGTAAAATTCAGCGTGGATCGTTACTGCAAACATATACCGCATTTATACTTAGACTTACTATACAGACAGACCAAAGAATAGAAAAAAATTACCCAAGTTTACGTGCATTTTTTTTTTTTTTTTTTATCCAACGTAACTAAGTTGTACTTTATGGGTGGGTTTTTTTCAAACCTTTTTCTTTTTTTTTCTATTTTTTTTTGTTTATATATTTCACAGTCAATTTATAAAATAGGCAAGGTGGGTGTATTTAAATATTTTACGTAAAACCCCAACAATGTTTAATTTAAACTTATCGATTCATTTGTCATTCTGATGTAGCGTGTACGACGTAAACATACTCAAGGTTCGAAGCTGTCGTATTCGTATTTACGAAAAATAAGAAAAAATAAAATGAATAAACAAAAGAGAACATTTTTCGTGGCGAGAATTTATTTTTAACTCGAGCTCGCAAATACCTGCACGGTGCGTAACCTTGATAGTGGAAAACGTGTTAAAGAGTCCCAAAAGTACTACTAGGGTTACACGTTTAGTCGTACTATACAGGGTGTCCTGGTGATATCATTAATTGGATACAACTGACGTGAGTACCACTAACAAAAAACGTAATTTTTATCTTATGCCTAAATCGTGAAATTGACGAATTCATGAAGTAGGCAAAAAAAGTGTCTACCTATTTCATGAATTAAGCAAAATTTCCCCATTTTAAGTAGTACCTTGCGCCATCCTCAATTTTCGAAAAAAAAAACGAAAAAAAATAGCAACATTTTTTTATCTAACGTTTTAATTTTTAAATTGTTGCATTTCATTATAAAATAATTCCCTACTTTTAATTTTTTCCCTGACTCAATTTTAAGTGGGCCCCAAGCTCCTCCCCTTTTTTTACGAATTATAAAAAAATACAAAAATTTTCCATTTTTGCATTTTTTTGGTTCTCACCTATCAAAGTTATTTCTTTTGATGAGAAATTATTGCCAAATTATTATTTTTCCCCCAAATAAATTTCAAGTGACACCTAGTCGCCCTTCCCACTTTTTTAGTTTTCTGAAAAATTTGGAGGGACGGCCAGGTGGCTTGAAATTCAGTTGGTGGTAATAAAAAATTGGGAATCATTTTTCATCAAAAGAGTAATTTTGAGAGGTAAAAACCAACAAATGTAAAAATTTAAATATTTGTTAATTTTTCATATTTTTTTGAAATAGGGGGAAGGGAGGCTAGCTGCACCACTAAAAATTGAGTTTGGGGGAAATAAAAAAATAGGGAATCATTTTCTAATGAAATGTAACAACTTAAAATGCTACTCGTAAGTGAAAAAACTCTGCTCATTTTTTTCGTTTTTGCTTTTTTTTCAAAGATTGGGGATGCCCCAAAGTACCACTTGAAATTAAATTGAGGAGATGATGACAAATTGGGAATTCATTCTCATGACAAAGAACAACTTTTATGGGCTAAAACCAAAAGAGCAAGATTTTAAAAATCGGTGTTGTTTTTTTTGCTGATTTTACTAAGAAAGGGGATGATTCGGCACCACTTAAAATTAAGGGATAAATACAAATTTGGAAATCATTTCTTACCCATAGGAACAACTTTCTTAGGTTAGAATCAAAACAAATTCAAAAATGTAAAACCCGAGCAGCACAATCGACAAATTATCGAAATAAAAAATCGACAGAATATCGAATTTGATAAAGTGTCGCGTTAGTTCCGCCTAAATCGTGAAATTCTCTTTCGATATTATAGATATATTATCGATAAAATATCATACTATAATCTCGAAATTTCTGCTAACTATAATTCGTCAATAATCTATCTATATATCGAAAGATAATTTCACGATTTAGGCGGAACTAACGCGACACTTTATCGAATTCGATATTCTGTCGATTTTTTATCGATTTTTTATTCCGATTTTTCGTCTTTTACTAGCTTTTTTCTATAATTAAAACTCATTAATTAGCATAATTAATGCATTAAACTATGCCTAAACACATTATTCATGTTACGGTAAGAGGATCATTTCAGAAAAAGTCAAAAAAAATTATAAAAAATCTGCCACCCGGGGGGCTTGAACCTTCTACCTCCTGCATGGTAATCCTCTTCCTTAACCACTATGCCATACCTTATCGTTGAGGAATTAGCAATAAAACGCTTATAATAGGCAGTTTAGTACTTCCAGACGTGTTGGACTTAGAAAAATTTTCACCAATTTGGAAATAATTTCAAATATCGTCACAAAATCGTTGAAAAATCGTTCGACAAATTTCAGATTATTTGTCGATAATGTAGTTTCAAATATCGCCACAAAATCGTTGAAAAATCGAATTCGAGGAATTTCATATTACGTGTCGATAATATAGTTTCAAATATCGTCACAAAATCGTTAAAAAATCGAAATCGAGAAATTTCATATTACGTGTCGATAATATAGTTTTAAATATCTTCACGCAATCGTTAGAAAATCGAATTCGAGAAATTGCATATTATGTGTCGATAATATAGTTTCAAATATCTTTACAAAATCGGTAAAAAATCGGATTCGATAAATTTAATATAATCTGTCGATAATATAGTTTCAAATATCTTTACAAAATCGGTAAAAAATCGGATTCGATAAATTTAATATAATCTGTCGATAATATAGTTTCAAATGTCGTCAAAAAATCCGTAAAATATCGAAGTCGAGAAATTTCATATAATCTGTCGATAATATAGTTTTAAATATCTTTACAAAATCGTTAAAAAATCGAATTCGATAAATTTAATATTCTTTGTCGATAATGTAGTTTCAAATATCTGCACAAAATCGGTGGAAAATCGGAATCGATAAATTTAATATTCTTTGTCGATAGTATCGTTGACGAATATCGTCATAAAATCTTGATAATATCGAATTCGATAGTTTTTAGATTTTTTGCCTATGAAGTTGTACCGATAAATCTTTATAATATCGTGAGAACATCTATAGATTTTCAAACGATTTTATATCGATACGTTACATCTTCCGATATTATCGATCGAGTGTGCCGCTCGGGAAACTTGATATTTTTTGGAAATTTGTTAAAAATTAAGAGGGGCTTGCGGGCCCACTTAAAATTGAGTTAGGGGAAAAATCAAAAACAGGGAATTACTTTCTAATGAAATTCTACAACTTAAATTGCCAGGTGAAAAAATTTTACTCGTTTTTGTCGTTTTTGCTTCTTTTGAAATTTTGAGAAATTGGGAGCGTCCCAAAATACCATTTAAAATTAAATTGGGGGAAAATAAAAAAATGGGAATTTATTCTTATGTCAAGTAACAACTTTGATGGTTTATAACCAAAAAAAGGCAAGATTTTAAAAATCGGTGATTTTTTTTTCATTTTTCTAAAAAAAAAAAGGAGATTACTCATTTCTTTGAGGGTTTTTTTCTTGTCGTCCCATTTTTCCTGTCAGCATTTTTTTGGTCGTTGTTTTTTTTTCTTTTTACCAAAATTAGTTAACTCTATCCAACAATATCTTTACTCATTTCTTTGAGGGTTTTTTTCTTGTCATCACCATTTTTTTGGTCATAGTTTTTTTTCTTTTTACCAAAATTAGTTAACTCTATCCAACAATATCTATGACAGAAGAGAATTCTGCCAAAAAATGTTTTAAAAAAATGACTCGAATAAGTAAACATTATCTGAAGTACAAAATCAACAAAAAATGGGCCAAAATCAACTCTGACAAATGATAATCTTGACAAGCAAGAACTCTGCCATAGAAAAAAATCACTCTGACCAAATTACATTGATAAAAAAAATCAGCAAAAAATGCTAACAAAAGAAAACACAAAAGTCATTTAAAAAGTTGAAATACATAAAAGTGACTGGCTGAGAAAAAAGTTGACAAAAAATTCTAGCGACAAAAAAAATTATGACCAAAAAAACACTGAAATAAAATGACGATGACAAAAATAAATCTCCTTCATAAAAATTGACAAAAAATAAATAAATAAATAAATTGAAAAAAGTTAGTGACTGACATAGAGAAAATTTCATAGAAAATTGAACTTGAAAAGACTCATTTTCAAAGCTTTGTAGCCCCTTAATTTTCAAAGTTAGGTACCTAAATATTTTACATAACTTTTTTTGTTTCTCTGAAAAAGTTACACCTGCTTCATTTAGGTATATTTATTGTTTTTGGGAGAAAATCATTGGCCCTTCAAAATCGAGAGAGGTCCCTTTTTTGTTACTGCCAGTCGATTATACCCAAATCTGAAGTTTGGTTACGCAGAACCAGGACACCCTGTATATGGGTCATTCGTACATATAAATATTTTCAGTCATATAAACTTAAAGTTTCGCATAACGGCTTCTTTTTCTTCGTGTCGTCAACGAGTTATATAACAACGCGGAAAATGCTCTCGTATTCTTAAGGAAACTGATCCTCCTCGACGATATATAAATTTTTTTCGGTGTAAAAACTAGTGTAAGATGTTTTGCCACGTGAAATGATAGAAGTAACAGTATATAGAAAGTGGTAGTACGAAAAGTGCGTTTGAAATAAATTAACGAGGGCTTCTGTCGTATCTTTTGTTTAATTGACTCGATTATTAGTCAATTAAAGGGTCGAAGTTCGAGATGAAATTGACGAGGATAAAGGTGCTTTTTGCATTAAAGATTTTTGACGAAAAATCTGTTTTTTTTTTCAAGAGAGAGAGAGAGAGAGGTACAGGTAGTGAAAGAAGGGAGGATGGAGAAAAGTTAGTACATGAAAGAACTTGAAAGTTTTAATGCCAGGTTTTCATTTTTACGGTTCTAAGAATTTCAAATTAAAATCAATTTTATGTGTAAGTAGGTAATTAAATAATTTTCAAATTTATTTTCTAAAAAATTGACTTTTGACGAAATGGGGGGTTTGGAAGCAAAAGTCACATTTGCCAAAAAGTTGTTTTTTCAGGAAACGAAAAAAACGTATTCCACGTACCATTAATGGTAGCACTGATTAAAGTTGATGTAATCTCAAATCTGTTCCTAAGACAAAAAAAAATTCCATATTTTTTCAAATCACCTTATTGGATGTTATGAGGTTGAGAAAAATTGCAAAAGTGAGTTTCGACTCCAACTCTGACTTTGAAGTGCGATACTGAGCCGATGTATAGCCGGCGGATCATTATTTTTTCATGTGGTGCTCACATTTTTTTTGGGGGGGGGGGGGGGGGATGAAAAATGTAGTAAATTTTTTCACAAAAAAAAGACTTCATATACACTTGATTATAAAAAAAATATGGAACAAAATGTTGATAAAATTGATAGTCGATAAAAAAAAAATACACATAAAAGTACAAATTGAAGAAAATTATTTGGAACTTGCGTTAGGTAGGTAATCAGTTTTCTTCATTTTTTTTGGTTTGAGAAGGGGATTTTTTTTATTTCCTAAAATTTTCCTAAATGTTTTTCTCGCAATTTTTTAATGGCCCAATGCTCGATAGTAATATATTTTAGAGGGAAAAAAAAATTCATGGAAAAAGGTGTCCACCTAACACTTCCTGCATTTTGTTTCAAAACGCTGGAATTTAATTTTTATACAATTTTGTTTCGTTCCTCCAATTTCATCATTCATTTTATTTCATTATTTAAAAAAAAAATAAAAGCTTGTTTATTTTTTTTGGTCCCCTCATTCAAAAAAATACGAAAACAATCTCGGCAATTAAGTTATAGAAAAATGTATGAAAAAAATTGCCAATTTTTCCATTGTTCTTCAGCCATTCACATAAAACATTTTTTCACGTTTGCAGCTTTTCCGTTATTTTTTTATTTTTTTTTGAATTATTCTCATCATGAGTTTTTTCCAAAGAAATTCCTTCCAAAAATTTTCTCTAATTTTTTCATATTTTTCATTGATTTTTTTCTGAATTATTTATTTACCTATGGATTACAGTATTTCAAAAGAAATTTTTTGAATAATACGTACATGGATATTGCGGGAATTTTCAATCCCCCCCCTCCAAGTCATTTTAGTTTGTAAGATTTTTTCTCGCTTTTTTTCCACAAAAATATTTCAAAATTTTTTATTAGGTACCTAATTTGATAAAACTTAGGGAAGAAAAAATTGATTTTTTTTAAAATGAGTATAATATCGATTAAAAAGTAGGAACCAAAAAATTGAAAAAAACTTAAAAAATTATTTCGAGCTTCAATAATTTTTTTTTCTTGAATTTTCTATCGTAATTTAAGTTTATCTACATAATTTGATCCATTTTCCTGAAATATTCATAAAATGTTTCCTACAGATTTTCAATCATAAAATATACCAGGTAGATACGTATGTAGTAGGTATTGAAAAAAATATCTAGAGGAAGAGAGAAATTATGAAAAAAAAGGCCAGAATTCATGGGAATTTTATGGTGAAAAAATCAAGAAAATAAACCAAGTCCAAGATTTTTTTGAATGAAAATTATTTGAAAGAATTTTCAAATTTTTATAGGTAATTTTTCAAAAGAATTCTGTCGTAGAAAAAATATTTTTCAAATGTTCAACTGGTTTTACATACTTTTTTTCATTTAAAAAAAAGTTCCTAATAATTTTCTTTCTGCGAATTTCAGTCAAAGAAAAATTTAAAAAGAAACATTTTTTTACAAATTTTTTAACTTTAGAGGATTTTCTATTATCACTTCTCAATTAGGATTTTTTCTTTTTTCGAAGTCATTCATTTCATGGAATTTTTTTCCGTAAAATTTCTTTCAGAAATTCACTTCTTTTCCCTCAAATTTTTCATATTTCATAAATTGTATTTACACATGTAATTTTTTTTCAATATTTCTACCTGCTTAAAATTATACAAAAAAAAAAAAAAAAAAAAAAAAAAAAAAACACGCGTAACTTATATAACACAAACAAAACAAACACCAAAACACTCATACCATCTAATTAAGATACTTACAACTCAGTTGAATAATTAATCGAGGGGTAGTTCATAACTAATCATTTATTTCAAATAACAAAACTCGAATAAAAAATAAATAAATAAAGAACTTAAAACGCAAAAATAACAAAATTACACAACAATTATCTGCACAGCAGAAAAAACAAACTTATTATAAACTAAAAAAAATAACAAAATTCTTAAAATACTTACGATTTAGTTTAAAAAATATATAATAATATATAATAAGACAAAACCAAAAATAAAATCATTTGTTATTCACCATGATTTAAAAATATGTAAAAAAAATTCTATCCGATATTGCGTTATTTTTTCACAACCACATGAATTTATTTTTATTTTGTCCACGGCAGGACGAATTCGTTAAAATAATCGATACGAGAATAGCTCTCCTATAAAAAAAAAAAAAAAAAAAACGGGGACTCGGTCGAGGAAAATCCCCCTTAGTAGAAAAATTCGCTAGAAATATCACAGCGTAAAAAGAAGAGATATTGCAGCAGGTAGTTTTTTCTTATCGAATAAATTACCTCCTGATATAGCCTTGGATTACCTCGAGAGAAAAATTTTCACGTACCGGGATATTTTCTTGGGAGACTACGAGGAAAATTATTATGCCATACCAAGCGGGTTGTTTTATTATGACAAAACAACAGCGCATTTATAACGTACAAGTACCGTTAAAAAAACTGTTGTTTAAATAAAACATACAGTACGAGGAAAGTACGTACGTAAATCGTACCATCGAATAACGAAATAAAAAACCAACACTTCAACACATTTCCACTTGAACGTAACTTATTCTAATACGAGTGACATGCGACACGAGTATAACCTTCGATATCTTCGTAATTATGTACAAAGAGGAGTAAAACGCATCTGGTGCTTGAAATTGGGTTACCCAAACGACAACGTGGGTTTTATTTTACTTTCTGGGCAAAAAACCTGCACATTTGTTCATTTGAGCGAAACATATTTGTACGTTCGAGTACTTTACCGAAAATACTCGTAGATATGTCACAGTCTGGTGGATTTGTACCTGGAAATGGAAAATAAGTAGCGGTTAATTTGGTGAAAAATTCGTATAACGAACGTACTATGTAATCACTTTCACTTACGAAGTAATCACGAATCGTCGAATACTATTCTGCCAGGGCCATGTTGTCTCATATACCTTCGGTATGCTTTGTAACGTCCATTTTCGGCCATACGTTTCTTCATTTCTTCGTCTTTCTTCTCTTGCCATTTCTAAACACGATCGAATGTAATAAAATGGTACTTTGATTGCGATATTTCAACTCATACAAACCTTGTAATTCTCATGTATCCATAATTCCAACTTCAAGAATTCTTTTTTTTGCACGTCTGTGTATTGCTAAAGAAACAGAAAAACACTCGATTACTAAAATCCACTCGAGGATCGATGCACGTATCGTACTCGAGATTTCAATTAGTAAATTATCTCGTCAAATATGACACCGATTATCGTAACTATTGTAATGGAAAGTAAAATGATACTAACGTCGAAAGCGTCTTCTTTCATTTTCATATTTTTACGTATCAAATATAGCTTCTCTTCTTCGCCATATTCTTCTTTACAAATACTAAATCTCCAGATCCATTTACAATACCAGTAAAGATATTTGAAAAATGCCACCGGTAATAGGACTAATTGGCAGAGCAGAATGTCTGTGAATTTAGGTTTAGCGTATCCTCCTCTGCAATTTTAAAAAAAAATCAGTACACGAATTGAAAGTGATAACAGATCTGTGACAAACGATTATTCTAGCACTTCACCTAATATCCATATTATCTTCTAATACTTTTCTAATCACATTCTCAGTCTCTTCTTTGATAGCAGCTTTGCTTTTATTTTTATCTTTTTTATCGCTAACTAATCCTAAAACTTTGGCTTCTTCTAAAGCTCTCAGTCTATATTTCGGCGTCTCGACCAAATAAGATATAGCTGTATAATATCTGCAAAAAAAAAAAATCATCATCATTAACGAATCTTCCTTCTCTAAACCGAATGAATTAATTCTGCACAAAAGTACAATACCGTTGACGTGCTAGGAAATATTGCACCGCTGATATAACAGTAAGAGTGACAGCTACGACGATTCTGACATCGACGCGAGGTGTCATACGTCTTCTATAATATCTATAATAATGACTGTACACTTGTTCCGGATGATCTAACATGAAATCGTAATCGGTACGTGAATCTTCATCTTTAAGAATTTCGTAACTATAACAGACAAAAGTACAGTTTCCAGATTAAGTACTTTCACTCTCCATTTTGGGAAGAAATGAAAAACCAATACTGACGCGTTGGCAAGATTTCTAAAAAGTTCAGCAGCGGTTTCTTTGGCTTCTGCGGTTTTGTGCATATCAGGATGATGCTTACGAGCCAGTTGGCGATAAGCTTTGGCTATCTCGAGCTTGGTAGCTTCTCTAGTGACGCCCAAGACTGTGCAAAAAATTTATTAGTTAGAGTACCACGACACGAGGGGATTGAGATATAAAATTTGGAGAAATTTTACTTACTGTCATAGCAATTTTCTTGACCGCAATATAGCTCGTCGATCATTGCTTCGGCTTGGTGAAGCAAGAGGACGGCTATACCGAGGAGGATGGCCGAGTGAGGTGCCATTTTTCTGCGAGTTCGAGAGTCGTACGATCGGTGGAAGATTTCACATTATCAGTATCACTAAACTACGATTAAATGCAAATATGAACGTGGAAAATTAACACATTCGCGAGGAACAGCTGTTTACGTATTATCAAATTTTTCACATTGCCAGTTCACCGACACGTCGAACGAAAACGCGAAAATGTATTACAAGGAGCAGTGTTACCATATCCGCGAAAGCCTGTGAAAGCGAAACTAGGGCAGGGGGAGGTTACTTTGTGCATTTTAGGATTGTACAAAAGTGAAGTGAAATTTGAAAAAGTATTCAAAGAAAATCAGAAATTGAAATATAAAACAATTTTTTCAAAATGTAAAAAATTGTGAGTAAAAATAAATTTATGGAAAATTGGTGTATTTTTTTTCAAAAGAGAAATTGATTAAAAATTGATTTTTAAGCATAACAAATTTAGGTATCTAGAAATTTTCAAATTTATGGGGAAAAAAATTTATTTATTTTTTTACACGAAAAAAATTATCCAATTTTTTTATGAAAAAAAAAAATAGAAGAACTGGGTTAAGTATTAATTTCAACAAAAAAATTGTAAAAATTGATGAAAATTGCCAGAAAATGAGATTTTTTCAATTCTCAAAAATAAAGACAATATCACAACTGATTTTGAATAAAGTTACTTTTTTTCAACATAAAAAATGAAGAAAATTTATTCAACAATGGTAAATTATTTCTTTCAAAATGTTAAATGTTGATAGACATGAAATAAAATTTCAATTTTTTACCCAATTTATGCCATTATGTTTGAATTTTTTTAAATAAAAATAAATAAAAATGCGAAAATTTTTCAAAAATTATTTTCAAAAATTATAAATATAATTATTTTTTAAATTAAAAAATCGGAAATTTTTTTGTAAAAAAAAAGTAGGTACCTATACCTAAGACTTGTCAAGAAAATTGACTTGAGCTGTTTTTTTTCGAAAAAGAGTTTATTTTTTTAATATCATTTATTTTTAATTAAATAGATATGTATATTACCTACTCAATTTTTTTCATAAAATTTTCTTTTTGAAAAACAGTTATTCCATTTTTTAATCAACTAATTTCTTTGAAGTTTCCTTATTTTGAAGTCAATTTTTCATCAATTTTTCCAATGTAAATACCTACCAATTATTCATTTTAAAAATAATAATCCCACGAATTTTTTCATCAACTTTTACAAATTTTTATTGGGAAAAAGTAAGTGGTCCGCTAAAGTTATGTCATAATTATAAAACAATTTATTCGGACTAAATGATATGTAATTTTTTTTGCGGTATTCTGTAGTGCTAGGGGTCCTAACTAACATACTAAAAGTCTCACGCTGTAGCGTGCTTGCGTAACGTTTGATAGCGTGGCACGTGTCACTGCGAGGCGTTTTTTGCAGTTATCTCGGTAAATAATCGACTTTTTGTAAAAATAGTTATTATAAAAAATGTTCCTTAGGTAATTCTCTATCAGAAAGGTTCTTATCATTTTTTTCAAAAAGTCATTTTAAATTCGTAAACTTGTCATCTTATTGTAAGCCACAGTGCCATGAAAATTAATAATTGTGGGGGAAGGGAGGGCCTAATCGAAAATTTTATAATAACAAAAATTATTTCTAAGACCTCCATCTACAACTTTTGTTTGAAAAATTTTTCAATCCGACCCTTCCCCCAAATTTTGCAAAAATATCCAAGTGATGTTATGTGAAATTGGGGGAGAGGGGAGATCCAATCGAAATTTTAATAATGACCAAAACTGTCTTTAGGCTCAAATCTAAAACTTTTACTTGAAAAAATTTTCAATTAGATCCTCCCTCCCCTTTAATTTCACATAACATCAGCTACAGTACCTTGCAAAGAATTGGTAATTGGAGGGGAGGAAAAGATGTTATGCAAAAATGGAGGTTTGAGAGGGATCTAATTGAAAATTTTTTCGAATAAAAGTTTTAGATTTGAGCCTAAAGACAATTTTGGTCATTATAAAAATTTTGATTGGATCCCCCCTCTCCTCCAATTTCACATAACATCACGTTAAATATTTTTGAAAAATTGAGGTAGGGGTCCGATAGAAAAAATTTTCGAACAAAAGTTGTAGATCGAGGTCCTAGAAATTTTTTTTATTATTACAAAATTTTCTATTAAACCCTTTCCTCCTCTCTAATTACTATAATTTGCAAGGCATTGTAGCTTCCAATAAGATGACAAGTTTACGAAGTGAAAATGACTTTTTTGAAAAAAATGATAAGAACCTTTCTGATGGAGAATTACCGAACATTTTTTATAATAACTATTTTTACAAAAAGTCGATTATTTACCGAGATAACTGTAAAAAACGCCTCGCCGTGACACGTGCCACGCTATCACACGTGACGCAAGCTCGCTACAGCGTGAGACTTTTAGTATGTTAGTTAAGACCCCTAGCACTACAGAATACCGCAAAAAAATTTACATACCATTTAGTCCGAATAAATTGTTTTATATGACATAACTTTAGCGGACTACTTACTTTTTCCCAATAAAAATTTGTAAAAGTTGATGAAAAAATTCGTGGGATTATTATTTTTAAAATGAATAATTGGTAGGTATTTACATTGGAAATGTTGATGAAAAATTGACTTCAAAATAAGGAAACTTCGAAGAAATTAATTGATTAAAAAATGGAATAACTTTTTTTCAAAAAGAAAATTTTTTGAAAAAAATTGAGTAGGTATATACATATCTATTTAATTAAAAATAAATGATTTAAAAAATTTGAAGACTAAAATATTTTCAAGGATGAAAAAATGAAAAATAATGTGAAATTTAAAATTTTAAATAAGTTTAATAAATTATTCTACATTTTACTCCACTTGGGTAATCTTGAAGAGTACGAAGTAGTTTCTTGGCAACGAACACGACCCCCTACACCAACGAAGCGAATGTTGGTTACATGAAGTCGCTAGAAGAGCTACTTCATTTCCTTTTTTTTTTTTTTTTTTTTTTTTTTTTTTTTACTACCTTACCTATAGGAATTTTCAGAATATCATTAACGAATTTAATCAAATAAAATGGGAACTTCTTAAGACAGCAAAATGATTTCATTCACGTCACCACCATCTGATACATCCAAAAACCAGTTTTTCATCGTGATTCAAGTCTAATTCAAGGTGAGTGTCTTCAACACACAGGGTGTTCTGATTTGAAAATACGAGCCATTGGCTTCTACCTAAACTTGTCAAAACAAGCGAAAAGCTTGGACACCCTTTATACGTTGTATACTTACTGTACATAAAAGTAAGTATGCAAAACTACTCGATTTATACCTAATTCAATATTCGAATAAATAAGCAGGTAGGTATTAATAATCTCCATATCAAACGAGCACTAACTGTGCATTTAACGAAGGTTGTTCTTCGCGATTCTACGAATCTCATCACGTCTTATATATTTTCTTTCATAACAACGCGGAATATGTAATAGGTATATCTATTAACAAATGTCGATTCGATTAAAATGAATATTTATGGCAGATTTATCAATGATATGTGCAGTTATTTGAGTTTATTGTTAATTTGCAATATTTTTATTAAATCTACCGGTGAGTTTTTTCCCCCATTTTCCAGTATACGAAATAATATTGATTATTTAAATTTTAAAAATAATAATAATTTACTGGTACTTCCTTTCTTTCCATTTATTACTTAATATTCTTTTGTCATTGTTGCAGTTTCACACTCTTTGCCCAATTTTTCAAAATTAACCGATGAAAGATCAAATAGAAGTATACGAGCTGCCCAGCCAAATAGGTAAGCCAAGGAGCATAATTTTTTATACCTACATTTTCTTTGATTCATATCAATTTTTTCTCTCTCATTTAGCAAATCATGTGCCATACCTGACCCAACTGGAGATAGAACCGTTACATATACTTGTGGTGGAAGTATACCAGAAAATTGTGAAACAGGAAGTGGATACGTTCCAGAATTCACTGTAGCTTCGATCAAATGTGCCGCAGATTATTACCCAGAGAATGAAGGAGAAACCAGTTCAGAGTCCATCTGCCGTAATAAAAAATGGCTACCTGAGATGGGAAAATGCTCTAGTAAGAAAACAGAAGCATTTTTTATTAAATTTTCCTCAAATTAACAAAAAAAAAAAAAAAAAAAAAACTCGAAATAGAATTTTGATCTTCTAATAAACTTTTCACGGGTAACTTTTTTTATTCCAGAAATATGCAAAAAATTGAACCCAGTCAACATTGATTTCCAATGTCGTCGAAATGGAATCGATATCACTTGTGGTGAGAATACAGTAATGCTTGCAGGCACCAGAGTACGACCAGAGTGTAAGCAATGGTACAAATATACACAGCCCCCGAATTATCTAGAACTCACATGCAACGAAGATGGAACATGGGATAATTCTCTTTTCACCTGCATTCCTGGTACTACAAGGGCTCCTATATGATAGAAAATTATCACATCTTTGGCTAATTTCCATGGATCAATTTTCAGAATGCGGAAAAAAGTTCTCAAATCCAACACCCTTGATCGCACACGGCACTGAGGAACATTTTGGAGATTCTCCTTGGCACGTGGCCATTTATAATAGTAAAAAAATTTTAATCTGCGGCGGTACAATCATCACTCCCAGTTTGGTGATATCGGGTAATTTGTATGGCTAATATAACGAAAGCACGAAATATAAATTTCATAAATCTTAATTGAAAATCCCTTCCAGCTGCTCATTGCTTCACAAAAGACGGCAATCATACCAAAGATATCGCCAAAGATTTTGAAGTAGTTGTCAGCAAATTTACAAGAAATTATACCCTGGTAGATAATCCAAATCAAAAAGCCTTCAAGGTACCTATTATTACTAATAATCTTGTATCAAAGTACTCATTGGTACATCTGTTTCTCTAGTTCTAAGCATGAAATTTTGATATATGATTCTAGATAAAAGAGATACGTTTTTCGAAGAAAGGTTTTTTCGGTCTTGCCGATAAATATGCCAGCGATGTGGCGGTATTAATTTTACAAGATTCACTTTCTATAAGCTCGACAGTTTTGCCAGCTTGCGTCGACTGGCAAGGATTGAGTAAAGGAAACTATCCTGCAGAAAATGAGCTTGGGAAGGTAAGTAATTTATCACAGCAATGTAGAGCTTAGTTTGAACGTTTGCAGATTTTTTCAATAGATACAATAAAAAATTTGAACCCTCCGAAGAAAACTTGAAAGTTCATTTTTTTAAATCTCGAAAATTAAGCAATTTTATTCAAATATATTATATATATTTTTTAAATTGAAAAATATTATTTTTTAGAAAAAAATAGGAAAATATGTAAATTTAAGAAGTAGAAAAAACAGAAAAAAAAAAAAAAAATTTTAAAAATGGAAGCAATTTATGTAACTACCTACAATAAAATTTGAAAATTAATTTCTTTAGAAAAATCTAAAAAATGCAAAACATAATTTTTTTCTAGGTATCAAAAAATATACCTAGGTACTTCAAAAAATTCAGAAGTTTTATTTTTTATGAAAAATCTTAAAAAGTAAAATCTCAACTTTTCAAGAAGTAATAACCAAAATTATTTTCAAGACTTCAAGCTACAACTTTTGTTTGAAAATTTTTTCAATTGGACCCCCTACCTCCACCAGTTTTTAATAATATAGGTAAGTATCCTAGTCATATTATGCAAAATCAGTGTTGTGCAATTCCCGGGAATAAGGTGTTGTTCCCGGGGAATTCCGGAAATCCCCTGTTCCCGGGAATTCCCAAAATATTTCCAAGAAAAAAGATTCTGATTATATTGAGATTTATTAGACACCTTATGGTATTAAAAGGTACCATGTTGTTTCCCTCAGTATTAAAATACATTTTAATACCATCAAAATGGTATTAAATTGGTGTTAAAAAGAATTTAATTGGATCAATTAGGGGGTAATAACCTGAAGAATTACCTTGAAATTACCATCTAAAATATGGGATATCGATATCCCTGAATAATTTGATTAATTTCAAATATTTCTAGAGTATCAATACCAATTTTTCATTCAAATTGACATTTCTAAACATCATTACATCACTTAAATCTAGTTTTTGCTTCAAAAAAAGAAATTATTTGAAAAACGGGAATTTCCAATTTTTGACAAACCGGGAACAATCCCGGGAATTTCCGGGAACAATTTCCATTCCCGCAAAATGGGAATTCCCGTTTCACAACACTGTGCAAAATTGGAGGAAAGAGAAGGGTCTAATCGAAAATTTTATAATAACAAAAATTATTTCCAGGACATCGATCTACAACTTTTGTTTGAAAAAAATTTCAATTGGAGCCCTCACCCCTCTCCCAATTTTGAAAAAGTATCTACAAATCAGAGGAAAGAGAGAAATCCAATCAAAATTTTCATAATAACCAAAATTATTTTTAGTTGAAAATTTTTTAAATTGGACCCCCCCCCCTTCTCACCGATTTTGCATAACACTCCTAAGATGATTAAAAAATAAAATTAGAGGAATGAGGGAGGGAGGGGCCAATTGAAAAAATTTTCAAATAAAAGTTATAGACAAAGATTTTAAAAATAATTTTGGTTCGGTATTATTGGACCCCTTCCTCCAATTTTGAATACAATAAATTGCACCTCCGGAGTAATACAATTATAACTCAAAAAAATTAAACTCCGTTATTTTTTTGAGTTATTGTTGTATTACTCCGGAGGTGCGATAATGTTAATTGAATGAAATATATTTTCAAGACCAGATAAAGTACACTCACGAGTCATGACTAAGAAAAAAAAAGAAAAAAAAATTGTCCATGTGAACACATTGAGTAAACTAGACACTAGTAAATTAAAGTACCTTATCATGTAAGTTATAAAAAATTTACATTCGAAGGAGAAATGATAAAATGTAAAACTTATCTACTCTTTTTTTTAATAAAATGAAAATCATCAATGAAAAAAATATAAAAAGTGATTTCATATTTTCATAAAAATTTCAAATAGTATGAACTTAGGTATATTTGATAATTTTTTTTAAATATACCTACTTCAAAAAAAGGAATTGAAAAAAATTTTTCTTTGAAAAATTGCAAAAAAATAGGAAAATAAAAAAAATAATAATAAAAACTCATTTTTAAAAATTGAAAAAATATATATAAATATTCATGAGTAATATTGGGAAAACGATAGAAGAAGAAAAAATTATTCAACTCATAAAAAATTAATTTTCTGGTTTTTTTTTCAAATTAATTTTTTTCAAAAAAATGAACCAAAGAGAGCTCAAGTTGGCGTTTTTGATGGTAATTAAAATTTACTAACTTATGATTAAACATACAAAAAATTTTCTTTAAAAATTAGGTATTCTTCTTTGAAATTTTTTCAAAAAACTTTAAAAAAAGAAAAAAAGTAAGACCTTATTTTTTCAAAAAATTGAAAAAAGTAATGTGCATACCTATTTGGGATTTTTTTTTTCAATCAAAAAGTTTCTTTGAGAAAACCCATTTTTTCAAGTGAAAAAAAATTAATCAATTGGAAATTATCCAATATTAATTGAGTACGCTATAAAGGAATTTTGATATTTTTCGATTTTTTTAAAGCGATAATTGGATTCATGAGGAATTCACAAAAAAAAAAAATAAAATAAGAAGAATCATAATTATTTTTTCCATTTAAAAGTTGAAAATTATCTACTTTTTACTAAACTTTCAAAAAATTCACTTTGAAAAAAATTGGAAATTTTATTAATTTTTTCAACTGAAAAAATAGGCACCTACGTAACTAGGTAGGTACATACCTACTAAAAGTTTTAAAAAATTATCGAGAAAATTATTGAAAAAAAAAGTATTGAACTTATAAAAAACCTACTTACTTTGAAAAATGGAAAAGTTTTTCCTCTTTAGAAAAACAACAAAATATATAATACGAGCACAGTACATACTTAATAATCATTCTTTTACTCGAAAATCATCCACTTTTGGTTAAACTTTGGAAAAAACAATTTTTTCAACAATTTTTAAAAACTTATTTTTTTAGAAATTGAAAAAAGTTTGAAAAAAAAATTTATGTAAAAAAAAACATTCAAATCAACTTTTAAATAATATTTACTGAGAAAAAATAAATAAAAATTCCTTCATTTCAGAAAATTATTGAAAAAAAAAAATGTTTCGAGTAGGTAAACTCGAAATACATAAATATTTTTTAAATTGGAAAAAACCACTCATGAAAAAAGACCAATGAAGTACTTACGTGAGTAGGTAGACTATGTCTTTAAAAAGATTGCTTACAATAAAATAAAAATAAATAAATAAAAACTTTAACCATACATTTTTGTTTAAAAAAAACAGGTAGGTATAATATTTAAAAAAAAAAAAATCTATAAAAATAAAAAAATTATAAAATCTTATTTTTTTAAAAACAAAAAAAAACATTATTTACAAACAAAAATCGAAAAAATCACTCAAAAAAAGTTAGGTACCTAGGTATTATCTATTTTTAGTAGAACTGAATTTGAAAATTTATTTTCAAAAAAATTTGAACATTTGTTTCAAAAGAATTGTAGTGGGGGGGAGGGATGTAAAATCTATACCTAACATATTTTTTTTTTTAATTAAAAAAGTCACGTTAAAAAAATTGTTTTTGAAGAATGGAAAAAAAGTGAAGTTTTTTTCAATTGAAAAAATTGATACCCTTAAATTGTACCATTATCGTTGTTCTCATTATTTCAGGTCGTAGGTTGGGGATTGGACGAACATGGCAAATACGCCGAAATTTTAAGAACCATTGATGTACCCTTTATCAGTCGCGAACGCTGCCTACATTCTGTCGACACGGAGTTCAAACCGTTTTTAACCTTAGATAAATTTTGCGCCGGCAACGAGTCTGGTAAGATATCTCAACATTGGGCTTATTCAAAAATAAAAAATTCTTCATTTCGATTTACAAACATACTCGTATTTCTTTCCCCCCAGCTGCTACAGTCCTGCAAGGAGACAGCGGCGGAGGTTTGCTATTCAAACAAAACGACTTTTACTACCTGCGAGGAGTCGTCAGCATAAAACCGCCTCCGACAACATCCGTCGTAGCATTTACCGATTTGTGCGAACACATCCAGTGGATTTCGGACATACGATACGAACTCGAAACCGATATTAAGAAAATAGCCGATCTAATTCAACAAGTTCGTTTCGAGATGCTAACGAGAGCCAGAAACGACCCGACGAAATTACTCCAGCTAAGCGAGTATTTGAAAAAACAGGTAATCAATCGACAAACCGCCATCGACGATTTGAAATCCGAAGCGCAATCTTTACTCGAAAGGTTGCAAATAGCGACGCAGGAAGCCACGATTAGACTACTTTCGGAAGCTTTGCTGACAAATAGTTTATCAAAGACCCATCAACTTACCAACGATATTCTAAAGAAAGGATATTACACGACGTATTTTAAAATTTTCAACACGGTCGTTGAAAACATTCTGGATAAAATGACCGTCGAAGAATTTCTCCCTTTGATTAGCCGAGACAACGAGGTTTGCTGTATCGAAGAATTATTATCAATATACGTAGCCATATTTGAAAGACTAAAACGAGATGGAGATATTAACAAAGACTCCGGAGTCAAACTGGCCGATCGTTTTAGACAGGCGGTCGAAGCATCGAAAAATAAAAACATTAACCCTCAAATTAAATCCAAAGTCGACCAAATCAAAGGCAAACTTCCACAATCGAGTAAAACTAACGTAGGTTCCCCGAATAAAAATGACGCAGGTTCTCCGAATAAAAATGACGCAGGTTCTCCGAATAAAAATGACGCAGGTTCTCCGAATAAAAATGACGTAGGTCCCGCTCCATCCAAAGTATGTATAAAAAATATCGCTTACAATCAACATTTAGTCATTTTTGAGCCTACGTCGGCCAATGGGAAAAGATCAAATAAACCGAGCGAGTGGTCATTTGAAGCTAACGGAGAATACGTTTTTATAAAACATAAGAAATCGCAGAAATACATGCTGGCTAATTTTCAAGAAAAATACAATAATAGCGAACGTACAGCTTTGACGTTCAAACTTGGAGGGAAAATGTACAATGGTAGGTGGAAGATTATCAACTGTCCTTTACAGTAGTCGAGAACATCGGGATAGTGATTTTTCAAAGATAAAATTATTCTTAAGATTCTAAACGTTGAAAAAAGTTGTGCTAATTCTGATAGGCACTTACCAAGATTGGAGATGTTCTAGTTGATATTGGAAAAACCGATGAAGGTAGCTCATAAGCTCATTCTGTTATACGTGAAATTTGTCAAAAATTAGCCTGTAACATGCAAAAAAAATAAAATTATAAATGAGTTTGTACTTTGTAGCAACGTTGTTGATATTGTTTTAAAAATAAATAAGTTTACGTAAGTACATTAATTAATACAGAATGTTCGACTTGAAATTCCAAATATCCACTTTGGATTTCTAGGAACTCTAACCACAGATTTTTCTTCTTTTCAAAAAATAGGCAATGAAAAAAAAACACACATAAAAAATTGAGTTTTTAAAAAGATTTTTTCGGAAAAATTTCATCACGTCATTTTTAAACTTTTTTCAAAAATGAATTTTCTCAATTAAAAAATAAATTTTATACTTTTCTTCTAAAAACGTTTTTTTTTGCGTTTTTTAAATTTACAATTTTCTCAAATTTTTCAATTGAAAAAAAAAATCATAGAATAAAATTTTTCAAACTTTCTCCAAATCAATTTTTTAAATTATTTTTTCCAAAAAAGTCACAATTTAAAAATAATGAATTTTCTAAATTTATCCAAAAACAATAAAAATCCTACTCGTATTATCTCAAAATTTCCGTTTTTTTTCAATTCTTTGAAAAAATTATTTTCATTTTTCCTCCTTTTTTCAATACCTAGGTATTTCAAAACAATTTTTATTGTATAAAAAAATTTTAGTTTGAAAAAATCTAAATTCTAAGTTACCTATGAAAATTATTTTTTTAAATTTTCAATGTTCCTAATTTTTTTTGAAAAACTAATTTTTTTACAAGTAAAATTTTTAATGTTTTTATTTCATTTTTAAAATATCCAGATTTTTCAACTTTTGAAAGACTTCCATAAAAAAATCAATATTTTCTTCCTGAAAATAATGAATACCTAAGCACTAGGAAATATTTTTTAAAAAATTAAACCAATTTTATATGTAATCTAAATAATTTTACCTAGGTATTATTTTTTTCCACTTCATTTTTCAAAACTCCCAACAATTTATTTTTTCTAAACTAAAAATATTTTAATCAACTACTTTTTAAAAATCATTTTTTTAATGCTATATCACCAAAAAAATTTAATATTACCTATTTATTTTTCCAAAAAAAATTATTTCTTTACTTTCATATTTATTTAGATAAATTTTTTTTCCAATTTTTTGTCAAAAATTAATTTTCTAAGTTCATCAAAAAAATCATTTTCAATTTCTTTTTTTAAATCGATCTTCACTGTAAAAAAATGGTACTCTTGAAAAATAAACTTTTCTATGATTTTTTCAATTTTATCTTTGGAATAGTTTTTTAACATTTTTTAGGAATTTATTCTCTACCTAAAAGAAATAATGAAGTTTTCAAGTTCAACAAAAAACGGATATTCTAAATTTTTTCTAAAAAGGATTTACCTACTCTTATACTTTTATTAAAATGAGTACCTATTTTTGAAAAATTCTTTTAAAAATCAAATTTATAATTTGAAAAAAAATTTACACTGCCTCCCAAACAATTTTAATTTTAATTTTCCATTTGTATAAAAAAATGAACTTCCTGGTGCAAAAAAAAATTTTTGTTAAGTACTCTTGAGAAATAAAATTTTCTGTTTCTTCAATTTCATCTTTGGGATAGATTTTTTCAACTTTTTAAGAATTTTTCTACTAAAAAAATAATGAAGTTTCCAAGTGCAAAAAAGCGGATACCTATTCTGAATTTTTTCCAAAAAGGATTTGTATTTTTGTTGAAATATGTTTGTAAAATCATTTTAAAAATCAAATCTATAATTTAAATTTTTTTTATTTATTGAAAAAATTATTTTCATTAAAAAAAAAAAAAAAATTTCAAATAAAATAATTTTATTAATTAAAAAAAAAATCTTTTACTCGGTAATTTTTTTCAAATAAATTTTCTAAAATTCTTTGAAAAAAACATTTTCATTTTTTTAAATTTCAAAAATTTATGTCAATAATTTTTTACTTTTCTGTTCATTTATTTTTAATTTTTAAAAATTTCTCGTTTTTTTCAAATATTTTTTAAAATTATGTAGGCCTGAATTACAATGCACACTCTTAAGTTCCAAATTTTTAAAATGATCGAAATTTTCTCAATTAATTTTTTTTAATTTTCCAACTTGAAAGAAATTAACATTTTTTGAATTTTTTCAAAAACGAAGCCCCTCCTCTTAGCAGAATAAATCGTTGAAATTCTTTTGAAAAATAAATTCTCTTTTTTATCAATTAAATATTTTGGCTTGAACAAGAAATGAGTTTGTAAATTTCTTTCAAAATTGAAGATTTCAAACTTCTTCACAAAATAAATTCTTGAAATTTTGTAATTTAAAAAAATATAATTTTTTGTGCTTTCAAAATTTTGAATTTAGTATTCAATTTTCTCGATTTACTTTACTCTTGGATACCTAGTTTATTTTTTCCTACAACCAGTTTTCAAACCTGATTTATAAAATCGCACGAGGAAAACCCAACCTGACCATTTCTTCGTAAAATAGCATCAATTAACCTTGCCAGATTTAAACTCCAACCTACTCGTACGTCGAAAAATTACGCGAGAAACATTCAAATTGGTCTTATTTTCGTGCAATATTTAAATTCATAAGAAAAGCTCGAAACATAGGTCATTTCATTCGAAACGATTTGATAAAAAATTCACGTTTGATACCAAGAAAATATAGGTAAAAATTTGCTAATCATTACCTATACCTAGGCGATGACCTTGGGTTCATCTTTGACTAGATATTCGCATCTGTCTGTATTTCAAGTAGTTGGAAAAAACACATACATAATGCATAAAATTATATTTACTCATACCAGTTTCCTATTCGTGTTGTTGACGCGTGTCGCGTTTAGTTTAATCAATAGGTACGTATTTTGATAAAATGTTGATGAAAATTTACTCGATTATTTACTTTCTAACGAGTTTATGCTCGTACACAGTATTTGGATATAATTGCGTACCGGAAGATAAAGGTAAAATCTACATTAATTCATACCTAACATTCACTTATAAAAAAATAAAAAAATAATTGTCATGCATTTACCCAATAGAAAATTGATAAAGCATCACTCTTTAAAAATCCTCAGATTTCGCAAAAGGCTGCGATATTTTGGAAACTCGCGGCTACAACTACCAACATTTCTTTCCCGTTGAAAAACTACCAAACGGAGAAGTTTTCTTGAGATTTTACGTAAAAGCTGAAACCGACACTCACATATTATTCTCACAAGGTTCGTCAGACACCAGCGGACGACATTACGAGATAATAATAGGAGCCTATGGTAATTCTCGATCGGCAATACGAACGAGGAAACAAGGTGAAAATATGGTACCTCACGAAGAAAGCAATATCTTATCGAGTAACAAATGGCGCGAGTTCTGGATCAGAATATCTGAAGATGGATTGATCGAAGTGGGAAAGGATACGAGCAAGAAAACGTTTTTATCTTGGAGAGATTCGAATCCATTTGAAATTAATTACTACAGTTTGTCGTGTTGGGCTCCTGGAGGTGTCACTGAATTCACAAGTCAACATAAAGCGTATTTTATTCATCAATGTTCAAAGGAAAATTGTAAGAATGTTAATAATTAGTTATTTGATCATTTTCGAATCTGATTCATGTGTGGTTATATTTTATTATTTTTTATTATTTTTTAAATGAAATTTTCATACAGATAATAAGTATAATACTGAAAAATTCAAATGCAATTTACTCTCCAAGTATGATCAACGTATCCTACCTGAGTACAGCCTCGCAGAAATTATTATCACGAGTTCGTACGCAGATTGGGTGAGTTTATATTGTAACAAAGGTGATTCGAGGTTTATCATAATTTCATTAATTGCATTGAAATTTTTTTCCATTTAATAGGACGCTGCTAATGGAATCTTTCACTTAATTGGAAAATCAAATGTGGTATGTGATTACTCCCTATTTATGACTCTTTATTTCTATCATAACTAAATACTACACGGTGTCTCGAATGTCAATTAAGAATATCCTCCTTCAACCTGGTAAGTCTGAAACCTCAAACACCTACTTACCAAAAAATTTTATTTTCAACAAAATTAATTTCTTAAAATTGAAAATTTTTAAATAAAAATAATAGAAAAAATGATTAAAATTGGAAAACATCTAAAATTTTAATTTTAAAATAATAGGCAGGTAACTAGGTAAATTATTAGAAACCTATACACAAAAAATTGGAAAATTGTGAAAATTCAAAAATTTACACAAAATAATAATAACAAAGAATTAGGAAAAATTTAGAAATGGGGAAAAAATTAAAATGACCAAAATCAAAAAAATAACAAAAACTCGGCGCTTCGCCCCCCTGGACCGCCCTGGTTGGCTCTATTTCCACACTACGTTTGAAAGTATGAAACATAGTATATGCTTTTACTCCGTGACAAAATGTCTAAAAGTCATCAAAATTAATCTCCATGGAAATTTAAAAATAATAACGTTCATTACGAAAATATCTAAAAGTCACGAATATAAATTTCCATGGAAATTTAAAAATCAAAAAATTCTAATAAAAATTTTTAAAAACTCAAGTTTAAGAATGTCTGATAAAAAGACTGAAAGTCATAAAGTTTTTTTAAAAAATTCCAAGTTTCAGAATGTCTGACAAAATGTCTAAAAGTCATACAATTTATAAAAAATAAAATAAAAAAATTGAAAAGTCTCAAAGTCGTGAAATTTCTAAAATAAATAAAAAGTTTCAGAATGTCTGACAAAATGTCTAGAGAATGTCTAAAAGTCATAAAATTTCAAAAAAAATTATAAGTTTCAAAATGTCTGACATAATGTCTAAAAAATCGAATTTATAAAAATTTTCTGTTTTTTATGTCATCCAAACCTAACTTAACCTAACCTAATTGGTGTCGGATTTTTGGGTCGTTTTTTTCCATTTTGGTCTCCGTAAAAGCATATACTATGCTAATTATAACAAAAAAAAGTTGAAAAAAGAAAGATAAATACAGTATCATTCATTTTTCTTTCAATATTCCAAGTCTCAAAATTTTGAAATGTTTTCATTCAAAGTTTTTCAACTTTTCAATTTTTGATTTTTTTTTTTTAGTTTTCCTGAATTTTCAATCATTTAGAATATTTAAATTTTCCGTGATTTTTTATCTTTCATTTCATTATTCTTCATTACAAAATTCAAATTTTTCACTTCTTTTGATTCCTCAATTTTTTAAAACGTTCAATTTTTTTATTGCTTCGATTTTTCAATATTTCATCAACTTATTTCGCAATTTTTACATTTTTCATTAATAGCATCTTAAGTTTTTCAATTTTTTTGATTTTTTTTTTGATTTTTTTTTTGTTGAATTTTATACCTACTCATTACTTGGAATTTTCTGTGTATTAATTTCAAAATTTCTCCTAATTTTGTAATATTTTTGTCATTTTGTAATTTTTTTGTGTTCCTCAGTTTTTTTATGTACGTTTGAATTTCTCATTTCTTCACAATTTTATTTATTTTCTCAATTTTTTTTTTCACATTTTTTAGAACAGGTGTGTTCATTAGTTAAGGTAAAGTACCTATTTTTGTAAAACGTTTTATTTAATTTTTCTAAACATTTTGATCACTTAGGTAGGTACCTATTTTTTATTTCAAAATTTTGGTTTAAATCAGTAAAAATTGTAAAAAAGAAATGAAAAGTTGAGAAACGAAAAAAAAATCTTCATTGTTTGAAAAGTACTCGCATTAAAATTGAATAAAAAAATCATCACAAATTGATAAGAATTAATTTGAATTTTTGAACCACTTTAAACTTAAATCTGAATTTTTCCTATTTCTTATGACTTCAATTTCAGTTTATTATCAAGTTGGAAAATTTTAAAAATTCAATTGTTGAGAATTAGGTATATTTTTTTTTATAAACTGTAACATATCTGAGTTCTAAATTCCTTCAATAGTGATGGCAGGCAAATATATTTACACATATCGAAATCAGTTGCGAACCCAACATGTTGAAGGAGAAGTTTTGAACTGTAACAGAAGACGCCCATTTTAGTTTTTAAAAACATCTCACGATCTCTAACTAAGTAAGGAAATAAAATGGTAAATGATTTTCCACGTTGATCTAGACCTGGGGAGATTCACGATTGGCATGGGAACCATTGGAATACTACAAACTAAAGTCCTTAGATCTGACCAATGATGCAGTATGGCGACCAGAAATAACTCTAACGAAGTACGTAGTATGTGCGTACAAACATTTGAAAAAAATAATAGGTAACAAATAATATGATTTTTACAAATTTCAGCGCCGCTTTTGATAACGACAAACCCTTTGCTTCGGGTAAAATGACGACATCCTACCAAGGTATCATATCATGGATTGGGCCTCTCAGTTTACAAACAATATGTAGTCCTATTATAGGTTCATCTGATTCTCAGAAATGCCCGATCAATTTAACAATAAACAATGATGGATCTGAAATTAATATTTCTGACGTAAGAGAACCTATTAAAAATTATTATCAACACCTGTATAGGAGTTATTTCTTTAATGATTATTTTTGCAGAACACCCAGGCTAAAATATCATCACCGTGGGTAGTATCCGAAGGTCTAGTTCAATTTTTTACAAAGATCGATAAAAGATCGTCGTTACCCGTCAAAGTTTCCGTCGAAGTTCCACTTCGAAAGAATGCTGCCAATACTCAGACTTCGAGTGGCAATTTCAATAAATGTGTTGTGTTTTCAGGGGTCGACATTGATAAACCATATTTAATCTAAATATTGGCCAAATATAAGTATTTTTAAATCTTCGAATTTTTAACTTTATCGGTTTGAATTCAGTTTTAATGAATATTAAAAAAATGAAAAAACCATGTGAACAAGAATTCTCCTTCGACCTAATAAAAAAAATGCAAACTATTCGGCGTATAAAAATTTGCCCAATTTGCTCAAAAATACAGTTTTCAAGATTTTACTCATCTAGACATTTTTAGAAATTTTATTTTGTTCAAACAATACACTTTTTCAAAACTTTTTGATTAAAATCCAAGTTTTTGAAAATTTTGTGTGAAATAGAAATTAAAAAGATATTTTTGAGACAATTTTTTACTCATCCTGAGGTTTAGAAACTTTTTATTATCAAACAGTTTTTCTATAGCTTTCTTTTTTGAATCCAAATTTTTAAAAGTTTTGTTGAATTAATTAGTAGCTTCAAACAACAAAAAAATTCTAAATTTTTTATCTCAAAACACAAAATTTTCAAATTCAAAAATATAGTTCTATTCTGAAGTTTTTGACTTACATTTTTATCGAAAGTTTTACCTGAACCAATTTTTTCACAATGTTGTTAAAAAGTCAACATTTTGAAGGTAAGTATGTTGAAAAAATAAAATCTTGCTACCAGACAAATTTTCAATTTTTTTTTCTGAAAATTTGGAAAATAGGCACGTAAATATTATTTTTGGAAAAAATTGGAAATTTTCTTCATGAAAAAATTGTACCTATTCTTTCCAAGAAGCCCAAGTTTTTTTCCTTTGAAATGTTTGGGAAATAATTAAAATTTTATTCTTGAAAAATGAGAACTGCTTTCTGCTACGTAAAAAAGTGATTTCTTTCAAAAAATTGAAGATTTTTTAAAAATACGTATACATTGAAAACATTTTCTTTAAATTTTTAAAAATAATTTTCAAATTATCTACCTACCCACTTTAGAAGAACTGAAAAAATCAGAAGAATTTTTTTCAAATTCTGGTTGGATTTTTCACGAACCTGATGAACGAAGATTTTTCATTTTTCACGAAACGGAACAAAGACTTTCAATTTTTATTACCATGCCTCAAAAAAGAATAATTTTCCAAAACCTATTGCATTTTTTCACTTATCTGTCAATTTTTCGAACTTAGAATCAATATGGAAATTGTTCACTATCTATGGACTTTCAAACAATATTCAGCTTTTCCTAAACCAATTCAGCACACCTAATTCAAATAAAACAACGTAAAACAATGACAACTCGATGGAGAAATACTCTGTATTAAGAACATCTCAAAACACAAAAAAAAAAAAAAAAAAAAAAGAACAAACAAACAAACAAACAAAGTACAACTTATGATTAAATTTTTATTAAAACATCAAACCTCACATTTAAACACCATCCCAACAACACCTTCGCCTTCGCCTAAACGAAATCGTAATAAACTTAATCATCAATAATAAAATACACAGAAAAAAAAACAAATAAAAATAAACAACACCAATCCTTAATTTAATTATACACAATAAAAACACTTATAATCTAAATAAAATTAATCCTAAAAGATTAAAATTGCACTTGGTAAACATACAACGACATATAAACTAACATAGCTCTATGTTATTATTTTAATTTTTTTAAAACTCGAAACAAATGCTTTATTGTACGATAAATTTCACATTAAACAGGAAAAGCAATAAAATAGTAATTTCCGTTGTTGAATTTCATCGCGCTCGTCGCATTAAGACGAGTTCAATGTGAAGTTAAAAAAGAAAAAAATTAAAAACGTGACAATACTGCATCGTATTCCTATTTTTTTCATAATCTAAGAACGTTATTGTCGAATGTCACAACAAAAAACGACGTATGTACGTAAAAATTTACCATATTATGATAAAATTAAATATGAATTCTAACAGAATCATTACAATATAATTCATCTCATCTGGTGGAATATAAGTATTTTAATGCAGAATTTTTTTTACTCGAAAAAATATTGTAAATAAAAAAAAATCATATGTTTCTTCTTTTCTGTCTTTTTTTTAGTGTCTTTTTCATTCGACAAATTAAAATTATTGATTTAAAAATATAGAGGTAAAAAAATAAAATACGAATATATAAAAATACTACCTACTTCACTCGACACACACTCGCCAACAGATACCTACTCACAGACCACTTTAGCTTAATAATAAAATTCTTATTCTACTTAGAATTAAAATTAAATAATTAACCGAGTTAGGAATCAACTGATGGGAAGAGGGGAACCTGTGTTCGTACAATATCACCTATAAATTATATTTATACGTTAATTTAGATATTAAAATATAATTGATATGATAACGTAATTCATTACACATGTACAACGACTGCTCGTAGATATATTGCTTTTTGATACACGTATTTCGTATTTTTTTTTTTTTCATTTAACAATAAACCGAAACTATACCCGATAAAATTAAATTACGTTATAAAAAATTGTACATCATACGCACTCGAATCGTTTAAATAAATAAATAACAAATTAATTCAATCGATGAGACTTAACATTTAAGACAATAATTGGAAGACAGTGACTTTGTTGCTCATTCTTATAACCTTACAACTAAATTTACCATATTATTATAATATCGATCTATTTTAATGATATGTCTAAATAACATACACAAAACGCGAATTTTATATTAACTAATTGCATCGACCCGAGAGAAACAAATAGGTAGGTACCTACTTTATAAAAAATGTCGATCGTACCACTTCGCACAATGATCGATCAAACGACGAATTTCCAACATTTCGTAAAAAATTGGCCAAATATGTATTTCCATACACTAAGCTCTGCTTTTTCCAAAATATCATTCTCGACGAGGGAGAAAACATCTTCGAAGCGGACCATCGGTGATTGTTTTGGTTTAGTTATTCCGATAGCATCGAAAATAGATCCATATTTGAGTAAAATGTACCATCTTAAAAATTAACTCGTAAAGTAATCGAAGCACAGTCCAGTTCAATATTTCTTCTTTTTGTGAAACGAATACGAATGTAGGAAAACGGTCGAAGCCATTGTCTGCTTATTTCAGTTCTTTCCAATAAAAGTGTACTTTCTTCAGCATATTTTTCATTTTACGTTTCGAGCTGCAAGCGAATAATTTACGAGAAAACTTGAACGCTCTCTTGATTAAACTGAAATCAAAAAATAGGCAAAATTTCAACGTATTAATTTTGAAACAAAGTAATAGGCCTATTGAGAAATGTCATCTTTAAAAAAGAGATAAGAGCACTAAAAATGGATATTTTTTCGTTTTCAGGTGTAAAAAAATTCGAAGTTGATTTTTTTCAAAATTCAAAATGTCAAAACTTTTTAAAAGGTGGATTATATCGAATGAACGTGAATAAACTTCAAGGGCAGATTCGAATGAAAAATGCCTAAAGATAAAAAACAAAACTTTTCCGAAGGATTATCTGCTCAGATTCGAAGTAATCCCTTCGAAGAATATTTCCCCCTTTTATTTCAAGATTTTTACCAAACGTTTCGTGAAAGTTAAACAAACAATGCCTATTTTGATTTTTTTGGGGTAATATTACTCAATTCAGATTTATAAATTTCATAGGTAAACAAAAAACTGGAAAAGCCAAAAATTTATGCAAAAAATAATTTTCAAATTTGATAGAAACTTTTCATTTTTACCTAAAATGTTTTTGTGAAAAAAAAAATCAATTTAAAAGAGTCAAAGGCCTCGAAATTGACTTCTGGATATTTTTAAGGTTTAATAGGAATAATTTGAAATATTTCCATTAATTGAATTCTATATTCAAGCCTATGTATGCCAGGTTATTTTCATAGGTAGATAATAAACAATCAGATTCTAAGAGGTGGGTGGAAGAAGAAGAGTGGATGGAAATTTTTTTCAAAATAGAATTTTCAAAAAAAAAAAAAAAAAAAAAAAAAAAAAAGAAACAGTTCGACCCAACTACCCGTGTAGCAACGTCGATGCAAATTTCGATATAAATGTCGACACATCGAAATCGGTTACTTTTCGATCGTACATGTCGACATGATTTTGGATGGTTTGTCGAGGTTATTATCGACACATTTGTCGACCGTCGACATGTCGAGCCATATTTGGACGGTCGACAAACATGTCGATAATAAGCTCGACAAACCATCCACAATCGTGTCGACATGTACGATCGAAAAGTGACCGATTTCGATGTGTCGACATTTATATCGACATTCACATCGACATTTGCAATGCTGAGATGTTGAAAAAAATGCCAAGTTCAAAATTTTTAATAGGTATATGATTTAAAATTAAACCAAAAATAGTGATCAAGCCAACACTTCGACATTTCGTCAAAATTTCGGCTCTGAAATCACCTTTGTAGCTGGACATTATGTGTGCCCAGCTAACGAAGAGGCAATTCTTAGAGTCTTATGTACTAATTCATAACACACTTTATCTGCGAGTATCAAAAATCACCCTCAAGACGTCGACAGTCAAGTCGATGCATTATTCGACCCTCGACAATTAGGTCGACATTGGCTCGACTTAAAATGCATTATTCGACCCTCGACAATTACATCGACACTAACTCGACCTAAAATTTCTCTGGTCGACACTGTCGACAGTGAAGTCGATGCATTATTCGACCATCGACAATTATGTCGACAATAACTCGACAAGTACTTGTATTATTCAAAATTTTAAAAAAATTAGAAAATTTCGTGATTCTTTCAAAAATTGTTTATTCCTGAGCTTAAAAATTGTTTTTAGTTCTTTTTAGATATAAAATTAGTGAATTTAATTGGCAGAAAATGTCGACATTAACGTCGATTCGTTTATCGAGTATCGATTTTTACATCGACATGTCTATGCAGAAAAACAATATTTTCTGAATTACAGGAAAATACTGAGAAAAATTCAAAAATTTTGATTGAACAGTTATGTTTAACATAGAACATTACTTTAAATCTCATATATCATTTTTAATTCATTGTTAACCAAGAAAAAAATGTGTCTGAATTTTGTCGACATAAATGTCGATGTCGACAATTGCTACACGGGTAGTTGTTCATTTTGATTTTTTTTATAAAAAAGTTCCAAAACACCCAAAGAAATTAAATTCAACAATATTAGCTCAAACATGGACGAAAACAACTTTTTTTTTTGAAAAAAATTATCAAAAAAAAATTACTCGAAAATTTACAAAATAAATAAAATTACATGGTAAATAATTTTGAACTTTTAAATAAAAATAACTGAAAATTCCATAACCAAAAATTTCAACACCCTGCACCAAAAAACATCCATTTTAATCCATCTTCTACACAAAAAAGCACCGAATTTCTATTTTGCTTAGAAAACGAAAAGAAACCACAAAAATACGTAGGTATTCATTTCGCTCTCGAGAAAAAAAATAAGAAAATAAGAAAATTAATATCGACACAGTGAAAAAAAAACTGTTAAAAATACGTACTTACTTTCCGGTCGCATCCAAAGTCATCCGTCATTCGTGGCTACTGTTTCAGAAATAACTGATAATTGGGAAAATTTTTTCACATTACGAGCGCCAAAAGGAACGACAAATCACAGCTTTAAAACACAACCGCGCCAAACTGGGCGGCCAACTTTGGCAGTCGCCTTGGAAACCCGAGCAAAGGCGTAGCTTTGCAGCTTTTACGTCACTAGCACGCGGTAACACCCCGGTGGAGAAAAAAGCTTAAATTTATAGGTATTCGTTATTAGAGAAACAGATGACGTTTATTAGGTACACAAAATGCAAAATAAATGCCATCCGAGGCCCTATTTTTAATGTACAAACACCTAGCTAGCTATATTTCCGTACGACCAGACGTACCATAGAGAGAAACAGTTATAAGTTTGTTTCGCTGGGAGCTTGTTTGTTGACTTACACAGTGTAATAATTTCTTTTTAATACTCGGCTGCGGTTTAATTTCAATTGAAAAACAGAATCTATTGAGGGAGAAAGATGGAACAGAAGAGTAATATGAGTTTTATTCGCTGACGCTGCGTGGGATTGTAATGGAAGTTTTTTCTCCGGTGGGTTTAATAGTAGATAATCTGTAGTGATTTTATTGAAGATTTCTTTTTTTTTCAAAAATCAATTTAAAAAAATTATCAATTTATAGTTTACTTAATAGAAAAAAAATCATGCTGAAATAAAATTTTTAGAAGAATAGGTTTGAAGAGAAAAATTCCATAGTCCATTTATACAGGGTGTCTCACTTATATGAATATATCCTACAACCATTCAAGTCTGCAACCTATTTCAAAAATGTGCAGATACCTGTATGTTTGCCTAATCTTAACATATTGAAGGAGCTAAAATATATCTGTGAAAAAAATTTCAAATTTTCAATCAAATATTTTTTATCAATGGGAAAACTGATGAAAAACTAAACCTGATAACTTTCTACTAAACTAAATTGAAAATTTAAAAATTATAAAAAAAAATTTACAAACTTTTTGTTGCCAAGTGAAAAATTCTATTTTTTAGTAATATTAATTCATAATCATATGTTCATAACTTTTTGGTGAAAAGTTAAAAAATTTTAGGTGAAAAACTGATGTTTCAAAATGATGAAATTTTTTGGTGAATAAAAATCAACACTGACAGTTTTTTACTAATTATTTTTCATGATAATATTTTAGTGAAAAGTTGATAATTAGATACTTTTAAGTAACGATTTCTATTGTGAAAACATTAATAAATGATAATTCTTTCATGATAATTTCTTGTGAGAAATTGTTATTCAAATTATAATTTTTTGGTGAAAAATTGATACCGATTTTTAGTGTTTTTCCTCGGTGAATAATTCATAATTTTTATTTTTATTTAAAATAATATTTTTTGATTGTTTTTATTTCCCGTGTAGCAACGTCGATGCTAATTTCGATATAAATGTCGACACATCGAAATCGGTCACTTTTCGATCGTACATGTCGACACGATTGTGGATGGTTTGTCGAGCTTATTATCGACATGTTTGTCGACCGTCCAAATATGGCTCGACATGTCGAGCCATATTTGGACGGTCGACAAACATGTCGATAATAAGCTCGACAAACCATCCACAATCGTGTCGACATGTACGATCGAAAAGTGACCGATTTCGATGTGTCGACATTTATATCGACATCCACATCGACATTTGCAATGGTGAGATTTTGAAAAATATGTTAAGTTCAAATATTCAATATAAGTATATATTAAAATTACACCAAAAATAGTGTTCAAGCCAACATTTCGACATTTTTTGTCAAATATGCGGCATTGAGGCCACCTTTGTAGCTGGACACATGCGAGTGTCCAACTAACATAGAGATGATTCTTAGACCTTATGTACTAATTCACAACACACTTTATCTGCGAGTATCACAATCACCCTCAAGACGTCGACAGTCAAGTCGATGCATTATTCGACCCTCGACAATTAGATTGACATTAACTCGACTTAAAATTCCTATGGTCAACACTGTCGACAGTTAAGTCGATGCATTATTCGACCCTCGACAATCACATCGACACTATCTCGACTTAAAATTCCTCTGGTCGACACTGTCGACAGTGAAGTCGATGCATTATTCGACCATCGACAATTATGTCGACAATAACTCTTCAAGTCGTTGTATTATTCAAAACTTTGAAAAATAAGAAAATTTTGTGATTCTTTCAAAAATTATTTATTCCTGAGCTTAAAATGTTCTTATTAATTGTTTTTAGTTCTTTTTAGATATAAAATTTGTAAATTTAATTGGCAGAAATTGTCGACATAAATGCCGATGCGTTTATCGAGTATCGATTTTTACATCGACTTGTCTATGTAGAAAAACAACGTTTTCTAAATTATAGGAAAATACTGAGAAAAATTCAAAAATTTTGATTGAACAGTTATGTTTAACATAGAACATTACTTTAAATCTCAAATATCATTTTTAATTCATCGTTAACCGAGAAAAAAATGTGTCTGAATTTTGTCGACATAAATGTCGATGTCGACAATTGCTACACGGGTTATAATGTTTTTGGGATTGTTTCTAATTAAGTTTAATTTTTCGGTGAAAAATCGATAAATTTTGTAATGGTAATTTTCTAATGAAAAATTGGTGATTTTTAGTGAGAATTTATATTTTTATAGTGATAATAATATAGGTAATTATATATTTTTTTAAAATGAAAATAATTTATTCGGGATTATATTTCAATTGATAATTTTTTGGTGAAAAATTAGTGAAAAATAACCGTAAGTAAAATCTATCAATTATCACAAAAATTGACGCTAGAAAAAATCAATAATTCAATCAAAAAAAAAAAAAATTGGTAAATAAAATATTAAATTTTGCCGAAAAATTATTACCAAAAAATTTCTCACCAATAAATCATCACTAAAAATACAATTATCAATTAGGTACCTATCTATCATCAATAATTGACAATTTTCCACCAAAAAATGTATTGAAAGAAGGTAAATTTTTCACAAAAAAAAATTATTTAAAAAGAATACATTTTTACAAAAATTGTTGCTTAAAAATATCAAGTTTCCGCCGAAAAATTATTACGTACTAAAAATTACTAATTCTTCGCTAAAAAATTAACTTTGAAAAACTATACTCTACGTTTTTCATACCAAAAAATTATCAATGAAAAAAATATTCTTCAAAAAATATACATTTTCGCTAAAAATGGTCTCGCTTAAAAACTTTTTTCACAATAAATTCATCAATGATGATAATACCAGTAAAATATAAATTTTTACTCAAAATTATTTCTCATATCAATTTTTCATCGAGAAATTTTGACTAAAAAAATTTAAATTTTCACCGAAAAATGATCATTAAAAATTACCAATCTTTCACAAAAAATGATCATTGATAAGGTATCAATTTTTCATCAAAAAGTGATCAATAAAAAACATATTTTTTATTGATACATTTTTTTGGTAAAAAATAGATATTTACAATAAAAATTCCTGAAAAAGATAAATTTTCACTGAAAATTACCATTAAAGGAAATATCAATAGTTCGCCAAGAAAATCATCAATTTAAAAATGTTATTTATGTTTCCACCAAAAATCTTCAATGAGACGAACAGAATCCATAATATTATAATACTTTTCACTCCGAAATTAATAATTTTATTGGATATTATGAATTTTTCATCAAAAAATCATCATGAAGGTTCCTTAAAAAAATATCAATGTTTTCACTAGAAATCATCACTAAAAATAAATAATTCATTACCAAAAAATTAGCATAGAAAACTGGTGAAATATTAGTATTTTTTAATGGGAAATTGGAAGATTTATTTTCGATTGCTATTTTTTAGTGAAAACTGATAATTATTAATACTGATGATTTTTGGTGAAAATTGAAATTGTTTGGTGATTCTTTTTAGTGAAATTTGATATTTTATGGAAATTATTTTTATTGTCAGTTTCTTTCGAAGAATTGAAATTTTTCAGCTCCAGTTTTTGTGATAATTGATATTTCTTGAAGATTATGATAATTTTTTGGTGAAAATTGATATTTTTAAATGGAAAAAATGTTATATTTTCAACAGTTTTTTTTTTTTTTTTTTTTTTTTTTTTTTTTTTTTTTTTTTTTGAAAAATTGTCAGTTTTTAGTAAAAATTGATATTTTATGGGAATAATTTATACTTTGCATTTTTTTTGGGACAATTTTTGTGATATTGATATTTTTTTGAGATTATTTTCATTGATAATTTTTTGGTGAAAAATTGATACTTTTTAACGGCAATTCTATGAAAGAAGATATTCTCAACTCAAACACCTTATACACTACCTACGCGAAAATTCGCCCCATTATCCGGCATTACGAACAAGTGAGCATTAAAACGGCGCTATCTTATGCAATTTATTTAACGTCGCTTTCACGTACCTACACATTTTCCAAAAATAACCAGAGCATCGTCGAACTCGATAACCATAATAATTACACGCGTTATCATCCACCGAATAAAATTTTCGTACAATCGAGGTCAGTCCTATATCTACTCAACTTGGTAGTCTTGGTATTGGTCCCTCTTACGTGAGACTTTTCCAAAGTACCCTTATTTTTACGTTATTTTCCACTACACATGCATCTACCTACGTACAATACTTGGAATATTATACAAAATCCAGTGGGTGTGTCTCGCTCGCTCTGATATTTTGATTCTCTGTAGCGAAGTTCTTAGACGAAGGCGACGAAGCCGCGGTAGAAAATTCTACATAAATTCCTTAAGGTCTCCGAAATATTTTTATGGCTCGATCGATTTTCTTTGGTATGCGTATTCTTTTTGCCCACCACTCGTGCCCTCCCCACTGGCACGTAAACAAGCAAAAGATTTTTCTAACCATGTTGAAATTGAAAATCACCTCAATTTGCTGTATGTTAGAATAAGTGCGGGATAATTTTATGCCTGAAATGAGCTCATGGTTGAAGTAAACGTTTTTCTTTTATTTTACGCTATTCGCGATGCTATACGACTGTATACATTTGAGAAGATTGCACATTATTCGTGTACGTGTAGTCGTAGTCGAAAATATACGACGTCTTTTTTCTTCCTTCTTACGCCTCGCTAGCTCGATGTTCGCTTCGTTCAGAACTCAAATTGTTCTCGTAAAACGCCCGCATTGCTTTTCATAACCTTTTTTTTTTGACGTTCCTTCGATCAAACACTACCCACTCCCTCGGTCTGTACTTTTTACTCGACAGATGACTGATGAATTACGCAAATGCGTTTGGTTTGCCTGCCAGGAGCTGATTAGGCAACTTATTTGACACCTAAAAAATTTTTCGCGTAGGCAGCTCCTTTCTGAGACTCTTACTGCCTTCGTTTGAACATTCGAAGGCTGAATAAGAATTGGTAATGAAGCCAAATTACAAAGAATAAAATCTAAGCCAATATTTCGCAAGAATTTCATCTGGTTTCTTCAGAGCTCTAATTTCAACTATTTGAAATTCAAATCCATAAAATAATAATCCAACCAAAATTATCATTAAGTTGGAAATTTAAAAAATCCAACACGAAGGAAAACATCAAATCCCCATCATAACAACTCATAATAAAGTCATCAATTCAAATACGCGAATTTTTCCCATTAACTGTCGATTGTTTTCTCATAAATTCGAAATACAACTCGTGTTGTTATTGTTATTCCGCTAAAACACGATAAAATTACTTACCCACGGTGGCAAAATCGACGTTGTAGCGTGTAAATGCGACCGCAACCGTGTTTCGCCATCTGCGACCGAAACTTTGCAGCACTGAAATTTGAAAAACCGCGAATAATTAATTAACGTTGAGAGAGAACTGCAAAATATAGGTGATATAAAATGCTAATGACGAACAGAACGTAAGACTATTGCATTTATGGATTTAGTTTGTTTTTGCTAACTATAGCCGTGTCTCACAACTTTACAAGTTTGTTATCACTCGTATAAATTTCAAAATTTTTGGTAACACAGGTGCTAAAATCACAATTTTAACGTAAAAATGAAATTTTTTGTAGATTGTGCTAAGGTGAGAAGGGAAAGGCCTTTTTGGTAATTTGTTCCATAAGGAGGGCATAAGGTTGAATCGTCAGTCTTAATCGGAGGTTTCATTTATCACACTAACATTAGCCAAAAAAAACACGATGAATTTATCAGGTTTCGATCAAATGGAGGGGCAAAGAGCATCTTGTACATCTAATATTTGAAAAATTTCGGTTTTATAGTCGAATTTTATTACGAGTTGAAAAAGTTGTTTGCCCTTTCAATATTTCGACTTGGGTACATCCCTGGAATTGATAAGAAATAAAAAGAACGCTTAATTGTTTCTATAACATTGTGGTACGTAGAACCAATTTTTATCTCTTCCAAGACATCTGATACCAAGGTCTTCAGCTTCTGTCCAGCTATTTTTAATATCATCGATGGTGATTTAAATTGTTGAAAATAAACTGACGCAAATATGTATCTAATCTGGGAGAGAGCCATCATTGGATACTTCTGCCGAACGTGATAGATAAGCTCTGCATATTTCCTGGTACGTTGAGAAATGAGCTCACGATCGAAAGAGAGAATTACGATATTCATGATTTTCCGAGTTAGTTATTGTTACAGAAATAAGCAACACTTCATTTTCGATAACATAGTTTTTGCAATTTTTGATGACATAAAAATTGAATAGTGAGATATTTATATCGCTCGTCATACTAGAAATTTATGCCAGTATGACAACAATTGGAATTGATAAATGTTCTATGTTTCTTATTGAAGGTACAAGAAGATTCCTCGCATTGTTAGATTATTGACTGATTGTAGATCAAGGTAAGATGTTATAATTACGCAATTTTTCAGTTTCGTTTGAAATAGAACTGGATTAGAATTCAAACTTAATTTTTACATTCAAAGTTAATTTTTGGCAAAATATTAAATTTTCAAAAAATACAAATTTTTATCTTATACTACAAAATTTTGAAATCTCTAACATTATTCAAAAATTATGATTAAAAAAAAATTCATCTGGAATTGAAAAATCATAAGAAGATAGGGATTTTTTTTTCAAGGACCGCAGTTTTTAAATGTTCAGAATTGAAAAATACTCATAATAAAGGAAATTTGGTCTTATGTGATTTTGAATGAAAAAAATTTGTTAATTTTGTTCAGTAAAATGTCAAAAATCCATTAGGTATACTTCAAACAGCAAAATCCATGACTGTCCGTGACCTAGAGATTTTTTTTTGCAAAATGCATGACTTTTCCATGATTTCCATGACCTGTTACACGCTTTGTCATGCTGTTCAAATTTGATTTCGTTTTTTGATTTTAACCTTCTGCAATTGAAACTTTTCTTCAGCTTTTTGAATTTTGAATTTTTATTCAATATAAGTAGTGTTTCAAATTTGAATACATATTTTGAAATGTTCTTAGCTTTAAATTTTTTGCGATTTTTTTTTATTTATACAACAAAATTGTACTTTTTTCAATTTGATTTCTTCAATTTTTTCTGAATCTTTTTTTTTAACATTTTTTTTTATTTATACAACAAAATTGTACTTTTTTCAATTTGATTTCTTCAATTTTTTCTGAATCTTTTTTTTTTTTAAATTTTTTTTTACAAAAAATGAAATTTTTCCAATGCTGAATTATTTCCAACACGATTTTCTTCATTTTGAACTTCTTTCATTTAAAGCTTAATTTTGATTAGTGCCATTTTCCCTTTGATTTTTTTAAAATGTCAGTTTTTCGTCAATTTACCTATTTTTTGTGACTTCTAAACGTTCACTTGCCTAGTTTTAAATTTCTAAATTTTTCAAACTGAATTTCTCAAATAATTTTTGTGATTTTAATTTTTTTCAAATATTTGAAATTTTTTCAATGCTGATTTTTTTACAATTTGATTTTTTTTTTCGTTTGACATTGTCTTGAATTTGAATTGGGAATTTTTTAAATGAAGTATCTAGGAACAATTTTTTTTTTCATTTTCCAAATTTTAAGATTTAAGAATTTGGTCATGCATCGGAGCGAAATTTGAAAAAATAAAAGTAACTTTAGTAACCTGAAATTTCAAAAAAAGTAACCAAAATTATGGAAAAAAGTAACCAAAAATTTTCCATTTCCACTTGAATATAATGACTCATAACCCCCTCCCCTCCCCTCGTCACCGTTTTTCTCATATTTTCGCCAAATTTGACGTTTCACAACTCTTGAAATCAATGGTAAAAATTTTGAAAAAATCAAAATTTTCAATTCAAAAATAATAATTCATGCATTTTTTCTTTTTCTATAATTATGACGAATTTTAATAGAATAGTAAAGTTGGCTTAATAGGTGCTCAATTTTTATATCATAGGAAATTTCAATTCTTGAGAAGCTCACAATAAATAATTTTTGAGTTCCTATCAAATCTTAATTTTTTTTGAACTCAATATTGAAAATTCAAAAAAAAAAAATTTTTTTTTCTTGAAAATACTTGATATCAACTTTTTTAAGTTTTTGAACTCTTATTTGTTTTGAAATAGTTTTTAGTTTTCAAATAATTGTTGATTTCAAAAAACGTGAATTTTAGAAAAATTTTAAATTACAAACAAAACTGTCCTTTTTTTAATTTTTAAATTAAATTTTTTTTCGATTTTTTTTATTTTTCAAACAATTTTTAATTTCTATAAATTTAAATTTATTAACAATTTGTAATTTCTAAAAAGTTCTGGATTCCAAAAAATTAAACTTAAAATTCTCAATTTTTTGATTTTTAAACAATTTATATTTAATTTAAAAAAAATAGCCGTTCCTAAAATTCATGTTTATTCAAATAAAAAATTTCCAATTTATAAAAATTGTAATGCCTAAGAATTTAAAGTCTAAAAAAATCAATTTTTTGATTGGCTTATTGCAAAATGAGTAGATACAAAAAAATTTTAATTTTTGAAAAGTCTTCATTCTCCACAAAAAAACAATTTTTCAACATGTAAAATTCACAACTTTTCAAAATTTTTAAAAGGAAAGTTTTGCTCATTTGAGAAATATCAAATTTTTGAAGCATTTTAAGTTCACGAGTTGAAACGATTTTATGTTTCATTTTTGAGGAGTTCTCTATTTTTCAAACATAATTTTCAAATACTTCGAACACATTTTTTTTTTAATTGAAAAAATTACTAGGTATTCTCATTTAAAAAAAAAGTTTTTAATGAGGAGAAATCGGTTTTATTCTTCGACAGCCTCTACTTTTTTTGAAAAGAAATTTTGAGAAAAAATCGTTTATTTGTCGAGAAAAGAATTTCTCAATTTTTTCAAAAAAATACGGCTTATCTACTTACATTTTTTTTCTTCAAAAAATGTGGCTCATTTTTAGACAAGAATAAATCTTAATTCTTCAAGAAAAAAAATCACAATTTTTCATACTGACTTGAAAAATGCCTATAAAAGAACTTTCAATTTTTTTAGGAGCAAACATTTTTCTACCTTGAATTTCAATACATAAGTACAAAATAAATATTCCTGAAGTTCGAGCAGAAAAAAATCTCAATTTTAAAAGAAGATTCAATAAATTGTTCAATTAAGGTCAGTTGGGGTAACTGGGCCACCAATTTTTTTTTTTATTAAGAAAGATTCAAGATGTGTAATTCACTTACCCCCACTCAAATCTGAGTTTTGGGGTAACTGGGCCACAGTTGTTGGGGGTAACTGGGCCATGTCATGTTACTCAAATTACTGAGGCCTCCTCAAGGGGAGCTAGGAACCGAATGATAATTGTTATGGTGGGCTTACGATGTCAGTGTTACCATGCAACCAACCATTTACATCAAGACGATTTTGGAGGGGATTAGGAAGAGAATGGCCCAGATACCCCGGTGGCCCAGTTACCCCCAACTGACCTAACTTAATTCATTTTTAAATAAAATATTTCAAATTTTTTGGAAGCAAAATCTCTGAAAAAAACTTTCAAAACGTTTTTAAAGAAATTTTAAATTTTAATTGCAGCTGTTCGTCAGATTTTTGACGAAATAGTAACCAAAATGAGTCCAAAAGTAACCATAGTAACCAAAATGAGCCCAAAAGTAACTAAAGTAACCTTGCTTTTAAAAAAGTAACCAAGTTACTAAAAAGTAACCGTGTTCCGATGCTTGATTTGGTTGATTACTTACATTTGTTTTTTCATTAGTTAATTGGAAATTTTCCAGTGTCTCCAAGAAAACTTCTTCGTTTTTTTCTCAATTTCAATTTTTTCCGTATCTGAAATTTTTCCAAAGCTGATTTTTATTTGGTTTGATTTTTTTTTTGATTTTGAACCATCTTTGATCGAAATCCCCCCCAATTTTCGAAACTTGGAATTTCAGTAAAATACATGTTTTTTTTTCAATTTGAAATTTTTCCAAGTTTTCCTCTATCGACTGCCTAACTGCAAGACCTTGTAAGTGCCAATTTTTTTTTCAAAATTTGCAAATAACTGAAAATTTTTATTGTTACCATGTACAGGAAGCAAAAATCTACAACTTTTAAAAAATGGCACTTACAAGGTCTTGCAGTTAGGCAGTCGCTATACTATAGATACTTACTTTGAATTTTTAAAGGGTTTCAATTGAATTATTCAACCTTTTTTCAATTTGAAAATTTTGCAAAAAAGTTTTTAACGATTTCATTTTTTTATTTTGTTTATTATTGATTCGATTTTTTTAAATTTCCAATTTTTAAAATCTTCTTGTTTTTCCTATTTTATTATTTTTTTTTTTTTGTGAATTTAAATAGACGTTATTCGCCTCCATATTATGTAGTTTGAAGTTTTTCAACGGGTTTCAATTGAAATTTGAAATTTCTTTATTTTTTCCAATTTGATGACTTTTTACTTCACACATTTCTTTAATGTAGGTATAATTATGTAGTTTTTTCCTAATTTTGAAATTTTCAATTTTTGCCATTTTTTTTAATTCAATTTTTTTTCTTGCTTTTTTCATTTTGAATTTATTAATTTTTGTCTCGATTTTTTTTTTTTTTTTTAGTTCAATTCTTCATTTTTTTTTCCGATTGATTCTTCACTAATTTTTTTAATAACTGAATTTTTCTCCAATTTAGTCTTTTTCAATTGCAAAAAATTCCTTCAATTTTGAAGTTTGTTCTTTTAATTTTTTTTCTTCACTTTTTTCAATCTCAGGTTTTCACATAAAATGAATGAAATTCCTAAAAAAAAATCCTCGCATACCCAATTACCCAATTCGAGCGAAAAACGCTTCATTAAACTATCAAAAAAATACTCAAACCTCTCTCATCTCAGATTAGCATTCTTTCCTCCCACCAAACATTTTCCTTCGCCATCACACGGCTCGACTCATCTCAAAAGAACTCCTCTAGCGTAAAAAACCTCGTCTGGGCGAATTTTTTGCACGCCTGCAGACGACACAAAAGGACAAAATGCTATTACGCACCAGTATAACTTCTAAAATGGTCAAGGGCGAATCTCTTAATAATTTCTGCTACTTCGCGAGCCGGCGGTAATTATTCATACAAAAGGGTGTATGTATGCAGATAAAGATAGAACGAGACCCGGAACAACGGTCCGAATTTTCACCATCATTTAAATATCATCAATCCCTCTATTTGAATTTTTCAGCGATCGGTAAAACAATGGCAAAGGCGAAAATCATTTATTACGCTCGAAGGGTTATGTGCTCCGACATCGGTGTTGGTATTCTCGCCGAAAAGTCGAGCGGTACAAAATTTTACGTATTGGCCTCGCAGCGCTACGTCCTGTTCGGGTTCGGTTCGCGCGTCACAGAGGCAAATCGAAAGGATAAAAACGAGGGGGCTGCTGGGCGTTACGTATAATCGCAGTTTTGTAAGTTCTGGGGAACGCGCTTCGCCGAAGTAAACACTTGCCCGAATTGCGATACGAGAGCGCTTTGCTTCGTCGAAATACGTGTAATAGTGCGAGGGCGGTTTTCCTGTTCAAACGAAAACGCAAAGTGACTCCATATACTGCATTCGCCATCGTTTCGACACACATTTGAGTATAGTTCAGAGGTCGTTCCGTTCATTCCAAACGTACACTTCCACGCTAATTCCAAATATTTTCAGGCTCATTGCGTCAAGTAAGCGATTTATTAAGACGCGTGTAATTTTGAAAAAAAATTGTTTTGTCGTTTGCGTTTTATTTTCTATTTTTGATTTTGTTTTCCCACCCTCTCGCGAAGTCCCATTACTTTTTTTAAAACTTGTATGTCTGATGAGAATTTCTTCTTTTGTAGCTTGATCGAAAGGTGACAAAATGAGTCGTGAATATCAGCTTAGTAATGCGGTCGCTAATTTAAAATATACGGGTATGTTCACACATGATAATCACTTCTTAAACGTAATTTATTTACTTAGTTTGTGTTTTAGCGAATTTTTTTATCATTTATTTTATGTAAAAGTAGTAAATGCTTAAATTTTCACTGATCGATCGAACGACGCGATACAAGTTCCAAAGCACAACATTAGATGCACATTTGATCAATGATTGATCAATTCTAGATAAATATTTGATCAATGACTAATCAATTCTAGATAAATATTGGATCAACAGCACATCAATTCTTTAATCTATTAAGTATATTGAAAAACAAATAAAGAAATAGTTACATACATAATTCGATTTTCTGTTCAACGAAAGTTATACGATCAATCTAGCCAATCTGTGACCTAATGTGGCAACACTGCCACAACAAAACCAAAAAAAAACACTCTAACCTACATTTAAAAAAAACAACAACAATAGAAAACAAAACCATCAATTTCTCCAAAACAAAGCCCACTTTATAGTGAAAAAATCCCTACATCACCTTTTAGTAATTTTCAATGAAATATGTCCATCGCGAAAATTACCCCTCCCATCGCCCTTAAACTCGAACACAATGTGTAAAAGGAGCTCATTTTTCATAGTAAATGACACGACCATACTTATACACCACTGGTACCTCAATTGGCGCGATTAGTGCCTGTTCGAGGGAAGCGTTACTGCAAATGTAACGTCATTAGTGCAAATTATACGCCATGTTCTTTTCAATCTGCTCGTACTACTGTAGTTTTGGCTTTTTCGGTATGCTTTAAAAGCTCTCATGAGGCGATTAAGCCCCTCTCAACATTATAGAGTGAGAGAGAGGAGATCGAGGGAGTGCACGATGGAGTTTGTTTTTCCCAGTAGAATACATATAAATCTTCAGCTGGTGAGAAGTCAAATTCATTTATTGCGTGTGATTTTTATTGCGGAATATTTTTCTAGGAAGGCAGCCCTGTATAAAGATGAAGATGACATTTCATTAATTTTAACCGAGCTCTGTATTATTTTTGTCAGATGAGGAGTCGTGAATTTGGTTGCAAATGATGATTTGAATAATAGGTTCGGTATATTTTCCAGCTTTCGGGTGGAAATTTTCTATTCAAATGCCCTTTACCGAGACATCATTTTCTTCGCATCCTTTCAAAAATAAAAAAAAGAACACATGTCTTTAAAACTCAAAAAATTTGATGGAGAAAATTCAAAAATTTTGACATTTTTCAGATTCTCATGAATGACTATAAGGCAAAAATGAACTTTGAACACAATTTATGAATTTGTGATCCATAAATTTGAATCAAAGCATTAGGCATAGCCATTAGCACCTCACCCCACCCCCAATGAAAAAAAAACCAACAGGTATATCAAATTTCCAATATATGAGAATAAGTAAGTTGATAATAATTCTGTACGTAGGTAATGTCACAGTGGAGTTTTTCCATTTATCATTTTCAACGGCTTTAAAATTCCCTACTTACCTACCTCATTTTTCAAAATTCGAAAAAAACCTAGCGTAGAAGTTTACTGAAACATTCTTTTTGAATTTTGTACGAGACAAATTTTGACTAAAATAATCATTTTTTCCAATGTAAAAAAATTATCAATTCTTTTTTTTGACAAAATTTCTTTCAAAATTCTGTAAGAAATATTTTTTAAAACTTTGTTCAAGGGGACCTACCTGGTTCTTTTTTCAAATCTTTGTTAGAAAAGAATTAATGTGGTTAAAATTTTTTGGAAAAAATTTTTAGACAAAGATTTGAAGCAAAAATCAATTTTGAAAAAAAATCAATAGGTACAATTTTTAGAATTTTGGGTCAATTTAAAAAAAAAATCAAATAAATTTTAAAATTGTTGAAAACCAATTTTGATAAAAACAATTTTTTTGACAATTTAGACAAAAATTTGAAGCAAAAATCAATTTTGAAAAAAAAAACAATACAATTTTTAGAATTTTGGGTCAATTTAAAAAAAAAATCAAATAAATTTTAAAATTGTTGAAAACCAATTTTGATAAAAACAATTTTTTTGACAATTTAGACAAAAATTTGAAGCAAAAATCAATTTTGAAAAAAAAATCAATACAATTTTTAGAATTTTGGGTCAATTTAAAAAAAAATCAAATAAATTTTAAAATCCCGAGCAGCACAATCGACAAATTATCGAAATAAAAAATCGACAGAATATCGAATTCGATAAAGTGTCGCGTTAGTTCCGCATAAATCGTGAAATTATCTTTCGATATATAGATAGATTATCGACGAATTATAGTTAGCAAAAATTTCGAGATTATAGTAAGATATTTTATCTATAATATCGAAAGATAATTTCACGATTTAGCCGGAACTAACGCAACACTTTATCGAATTCTATATTCTGTCGATTTTTTATCGATTTTTTATTCCGATTTTTCGTCTTTTACTAGCTTTTTTCTATGGCTTGAACCATCTACCTCCTGCATGGTAATCCTCTTCCTTAACCACTATGCCATACCTTATCGTTGAGGAATTAGCAATAAAACGCTTATAATAGGCAGTTTAGTACTTCCAGACGTGTTGGACTTGGAAAAATTTTCACCAATTTGGAAATAATTTCAAATATCGTCACAAAATCGTTGAAAAATCGTTCGACAAATTTCAGATTATTTGTCGATAATGTAGTTTCAAATATCTTCACAAAATCGGTAAAAAATCGGATTCGATAAATTTAATATAATCTGTCGATAATATAGTTTCAAATATCGTCATAAAATCGTTGAAAAATCGAATTCGAGAAATTTCAGATTACGTGTCGATAATAAAGTTTTTAATATCTTCACAAAATCGTTAAAAAATCGAATTCGAGAAATTTCAGTTTATTTATTGATAATATAGTTTCAAATATCGTCACAAAATCGTTAAAAATCAAAATCGAGAAATTTCATATTATGTGCCGATAATATATAGTTTCAAATGTCGTCAAAAAATCGGTAAAATATCGAAGTCGAGAAATTTCATATAATATGTCGATAATATAGTTTTAAATATCTTTACAAAATCGTTAAATAATCGAATTCGATAAATTTAATATTCTTTGTCGATAATGTAGTTTCAAATATCTGCACAAAATCGATGGAAAATCGGAATCGATAAATTTAATATTCTTTGTCGATAGTATCGTTGACGAATATCGTCATAAAATCTTAATAATATCGAATTCGATAGTTTTTATATTTTTTGCCTATGAAGTTGTACCGATAAATCTTTATAATATCGTGAGAACATCTATAGATTTTCAAACGATTTTTTATCGATACGTTACATCTTCCGATATTATCGATCGAGTGTGCCGCTCGGGATTGTTGAAAACCAATTTTGATAAAAACAATTTTTTTGACAATTTAGACAAAAATTTGAAGCGAAAATCAATTTTGAAAAAAAAATTCAATACCTACAATTTTTAAAATTTTGGTTCAATTAAAAAAAATCAACTAACTAAATTTTAAAATTTCGTTAAGCATAAACTATTTTTCATGATTTTACTCAAATCAAAACTTTCAAAATTCTGACTTTTTTCAACTTCGAAAATTAGCAAAACAATGAAATCAAAACTTTTATGATTATTTGATTTTACCGAAAACTTTTCTCTTCTTTCAAATTTTGTTTAGTGACAAATTATGTATATAAAATTTTTGAAATAATTTTCAAGAAATTTTAGGTAACCCTACATGTTTTGAAAAGATTTGTTCAGAATCAAAATTTTTACAATTTTGGAAATATCCATTGTTAATGAAATTGATAGGTACGTAATTGAAAAAAATAGAAAAAATTGAAGAATTGAAAAACGTTTTAAATATCTCATAATAATTTAATGAACAAAATTCTACAAAGTTATGCCTGAACATAATTATTTAATGTGCCTGAATGATTTTGAAAAATTAAGTTTAAACTTTGAACAAAACTTTTGAAAATTAAAAATTTTAAAATTCTTGAGAACTGAGTTGGAAAATTTCTTTAAAAATACTGCTAATGAAGTTTGATAATTTTAAAAATCTGATTCGAACAAACACAAAAAAAATCAGCGCCTGAAAGATTTTGAAAAATTGAGTTTGAACTTGAAACAACATTTTTTTAAATTAAAATTTCAAAAATTCTCTAGAACTGAGTTGGAACATTTCTTTAAAAATATATACTGCTAATAAGATTTAGTAATTTTGAAAAATCTGATTTGAACAAAAATAAAAATAAATCAAAATTGAGGTGATTTTTTTAGTGTGCTAAAAAGCGGTTTTGAAAAATTGGGATGTACATATTTAAATCAAAATTATTTCAAAAATTGTGTTTCAAGTTCCAACATAATTTTCCAAAACAAAGTTAGATTTATTTCAAAATCGTGTTTGGAAATATTCTGTTTTAACAAAATTTTTTCAGGTAAAAATTTTTGGATGTCATCTTGTTTTTTTTTTCAATATGAATTTAATAAAATTCTTCAAAAGGGTATAGCCGGGTAAGATAGGGTGATTTGGCCCCCATAGCGAATTTTTAAACCAACTAGTGGAAGTTGGTCCTTATGGTCTAAAACCCCCGTGACCAAATTTTTAGGTCGCTACCTCACCCCCACCCCCTCTTGGGCGAAAAATGTGATTTTTCGATTATAATTTTTGATTTTGACAGTTTTCAACCGAATTTTTTCAAACTCGGATAGATGTTAGGTATACTCAAGGGTCATCCATGGAAATTTTTTCAAAATTTTTCGAACCTATCTTCATCGTTAAATGCGCGTTTTAAGTTTTCTAACGGCCATTTCGACAAGTTTTTTCAGAGGTGCAATAATGAAAAAAATATACATTATACACTTAGTCTGGATGTACAACATACATTTTTTTCATAATTTTTTATATAGGTGGAAGGCCTTCAAAAATGCAAAAAACTGATTTTTTCATCATTTTTCGCGCGAAAAACAGTCATTTTTTTGTCGAAAAAAATTGTCGTCGTAGTATATCACTAAATACGTAGTTATACACCATCAACCCGAATTTGGATGAAATTCGTTGAGTTTTTCTATTTTTTTAAATTTTCATTTAAATTAACTGAGTGACGCCATTTTGGGAACCCCCAGTGTCCCTCGAGGTGTCTGGAGGGCCTAAAATTCATGTTTGGACATGTTTCAAGCCGATATTTGTCATAAACAGAAATTTTCGTGAAGTTGAGAAAATTTCATTTTTTCAACTATCAGGTATGAGAGATTGTGAGAACAATTTATTATCTGAAGTCAAAAGTGTAATTTTATGTATGTGAGCAAAAAAATCAAATTTTCTCAATTTCACAAAAAATTTTGTTTATGACAAATATCAGCTTGAAACATGTCCAAACATGAATTTTAGGCCCTCCAGACACCTCGAGAGACACTGGGGGTTCCCAAAATGGCGTCACTCAGTTAATTTAAATTAAAATTTAAAAAAATAGAAAAACTCAACGAATTTCATCCAAATTCGGGTTGATGGTGTATAACTACGTATTTAGTGATATACTACGACGACAATTTTTTTCGACAAAAAATGACTGTTTTTCGCGCGAAAAATGATGAAAAAATCAGTTTTTTGCATTTTTGAAGGCCTTCCACCTATATAAAAAATTATGAAAAAAATATATGTTGTACATCCAGACTAAGTGTATAATATATATTTTTTCCATTATTGCACCTCTGAAAAAACTTGTCGAAATGGCCGTTAGAAAACTTGAAATGCGCATTTCACGATGAAGATAGGTTCGAAAAATTTTGAAAAAATTTCCATGGATGACCCTTGAGTATACCTAACATCTATCTGAGTTTGAAAAAATTCAGTTGAAAACTGTCAAAATCAAAAATTATAATCGAAAAATCACATTTTTCGCCCAAGAGGGGGTGGGGGTGAGGTAGCGACCTAAAAATTTGGTCACGGGGGTTTTAGACCATAAGGACCAACTTCCACTAGTTGGTTTAAAAATTCGCTATGGGGCCCAAATCACCCTATCTTACCCGGTTATACCCTTTAGTTGAATTTTTTTCAAGTTTGGAATTGAACAAAATTTTGAAGAATTGAGTTTCAAAAATTTTTTTCTTTAAAACATGCTGAAAGATTTTCCAAAATTTTGATTCAATTAAATTTATCAAAATTTTGAAAACTTCCCGATAATTTACAGTTTTTTAAAGCAAGGACTCATTGCGAATTATTGAAGGAGGAAGGGATATAAAACACAAACATTTCAATTTTCCAGCTATGGAATATTCAAACCTCGAAAAAATACCCTTAATTACATCATTTTAGTTAATTCGCAAAGGAAATGAAATTATGGAAATTATTACACGCCTCCTGCCACTACTCGAGAAACCCCTTTTGGAATGGAAAAAATAGGTCACCTTGACACAGTTCTTCCTTGCTCGACTCTAACTGCGCGTATTTTTATAAAATAATTTTGAAAAATTTAGCCAACTACGAGGCTAGAAAGTTTGCAATTACCCTAGCGCCATTCATTCTCGCCAATGAAACGGACACATTGCCAAAAATTATGACAATTTGAGACGCCAACACGCTACTTTCTCGAATCGCTAGCTATTTTCTCTAGAATCCGATATCCTTGAACTTTTGCTCTTAATTACTTCGGGGCGTCCTAAAAAGTATCATTTCGATACCTATAGACTCGGAATCTTACATAAGGCGAGGGCATTTCGCGCGTAATTCAGGATAAGGAAAATTTCATCACCGATGTCTTGGCTGCAGCTTTCGCAGTCCTCGCTCGTCCCATGGTTTATAATCTCGCCAAACGGATTTCCGCGCAGTGGGCTTCGGCGGCGTTTAAAAAGCTCAGTGAAAATTTTCTCGTTTCCAACTGACGCGTCTGCAGGAAATACTACATTTTGTCGGCGTGGTGCGCGATAAAACGTAGTAATCCTTCGTTTCTTGTTTTCCTTTAGGCTCGGGAATCGTGCAACATTCGAACACGCAGCGAAACATTTAAGCTTTTAAGTAATATAAAATGCATTCCCTTACATCTCTTGTCAATTTGAATTACTTACAGATCTGTGACCTCGCTCGGTGCGCTTTTGCCCTCTTTGCTGCTGTTTCAAATACCATACGCGAGCAGGGTAGCCCATCAATTAAGAGTTTTTTTTTTTTTCAAAGTCGTAATTACCCCACTACCCAGTTCGGTAGCTCAAATCGTCGCAGATAAAAGTACAACCTTGTACGATTCTCTTTCTGTGCAGATCTCTGTACAGGTTCCAACTTTCTGTGCACTGTGCGTTGTTTACAAACAATAAGGGTTACTTTGATTGTCACCTTGGCGCTTTTGCAATTTCGAAAATCGCTGAGAATACAATAGATTTGTCGAATCGTAATGAGAACCCAGCAACGTACAGAGTTTACACACTGCTGGTTTCATTTCTCCATTTGTAGCTCCCTTCGACGCTCCCTCCTCTCCACCGTCACACGCTCGTTTTATTATTATTTTCTTTTGTACATTGCCACGACCAACTATACGAAGAATTTTCAAACTTATTTATTTGACGCTGTTATAAAAATACAAAAGAAAATTAATATTCGAGAAGACTTCGTAATAATAATCGAGTCTTCCATCGATGAAGAAAATTTTCCATTAGTATCCGCCAACTTGTTTTCTTTGCTTTTTCTCTCTCTCTCACTCTCTCTGCTTTCATTTCATCGAACCAAGAGAAGAAATTTACTTCGAAACGTTTCTCTTTTTTTCTATCGCCTCCGCTCGAGCTGGCATCCAACGTTGTAAAGTTTCAATAAAACTAGAAAAAAATTCCAATTTCGATGAAATTTTTGCTCAGCTTTTAACAACTTTTCATTGTTTGAGGGTATCACGAGGCGAAAACTAATAAAAACATTTAAAATCTTTTAAATGGAAAAATTGAAAACTTTCAACATTGGAATACCAGCAAGTAGAAGTACATTCCTGACGAGATGAAATTCTCCACCATTGAAAAAAATTCATATCCCATCCCCATTTCTCAAATGAAATCACGACACTTGGCTCGAAAATGGAATTTTCAACAATGGGATAAAATTTTAGACGTGAAAGTCGAGTATACTCGAGAGTTAAGATAGCATAATTCTTACGATAACTAGGCAGGGCGTGGGCGTATAAACCATAGTAAAATGAGAGGAGTGTGCTAGTTTAAACAATTTTGTGAATCATAAACCTTTACAATGTACCCACTCATCATACGTAGAGTACACCTTGGATATGAAAATTTTCTACCAAATTAAACGCATTATACCGTAAAGCCATTTAATTTACCAACACGATAACGCCAAGTTTACAGGATTTCGTTAAAGACTTTCTCACAGACAATGTCTCAAGGTTGATAAAATACACTCGGTCTACGCTACGTATCTCTCTGTCTCTCTCTCTCTCGCTTTGGATTTTCGCACATTTTAATCGACTATTTTGCATTAAAGCTTCTTAGAGAGGAATTAACTCTTTAGGTACAATGTCTGCTGTCTAATTACTTGATAAGTACTTCGCAGCTGGATTGACAAACTCGAGTCTTTGCAAAATTTTCAAGGTGAATTGAGGATTACTTGTCGTTGAACAGTAAATCCTACATCATTGTATTTGGATCATTTTACTTTCTAGTTGTTGAATAAAGAAATACTTAGGTTGTATATCATACGTAAACTTTGTCGTGAACAAAGAAGCAATATTTTTTTCTGAGATTTCATCCAAGTTTTTCTAGTACTTTTTTTTCTGAAGAGAAATTTTTCAACAAAAAAAATTCTAAAAACAATTTACACCAAAATTTTTGACAAGCCCAAATTTTTATCAACTTGCAAAAAAAAATCAAGGAGGAAAATTCTTCCAATTTTCTTTAAAGACATTTCTTTTTTTTAAAGTTTGAAAAAATTCTCTCACACTGGGCAAAAAAAACACACATAATTATTTCTAAAAAACTTGACTTTTTATACTTGATAAACTATAAAAAAAAAATAGGGATTTTTTTTTTTCATTTCAAATACCTATTAAAACACGTAGGTATCCTTTGAATTATTTGGCAATTTTTGAAAAAGTTTGGTTGCATGAAATTCTTCCAAATTTTTTTCTCAAAATGAATCTTTTTCTAAAGAGTACTACTTCAAATAAAAAACTAGGTGTTTCTTTATAAAATTCTTTATGAAATTCCGTCACTCATTGAAACTTTTTATTGAAAAAATCCTCTCAGAAATTATTTCCACTGTAAAAAACTTACTTAAAAAATTGTAAAAATTCGTCCTAAAAACGTTTTTGAAAAAAATTAAAGAGTTACTTAACAAAAAACAAAAAGATAGTTTATAATTTTCCATGAAAATTGAAAAAAAAAAAAAATTGAAAATCCCTGTTCAAAAATTATTTTAAAATCTTATCTAGACGTACTAAATTTCATTTTAATGAAATTTTTTTGAGAAAAAGTTATTTAAAAAAGTTGAAAAGGTTGAAAAAAAATTCAAAAAAATTCTGTAAAACATATTAGAAAAAAATAGAAAAAATTTTACTACAAAAATTATTTTGAATTTTAAAAAAATATCAAATACCTATGTATAGTTATAATTATTTACAAAAAAAATTCTGAGGAATTTATTTTCAAATCATATTATTTTTTCTATTCAAAAAAATTTACAGAAAAATTTGATAATGACAAATACCTACTTAGTTGAAAAATTTAGGTACAAAAAAAATCAGAAAAGAAATTCTAGGAATTAATTTAGACAGAAAAGGACATCTAAATAATTTTAGAATTCACAAAATAAAATTATTCTGAAACATTCCATCAATTTGTTTTTTTTTCAAGTCTTATCATATTTTTCATTAAAAAAGTCTCTTTGAAAAAATCACAAAAAAAAAAAATTGAAAAAAATTCCACTCAAAAAATTTTTTGGAAACAAGCTCACAAAAAATTTTCTGTGTTCCCTCGTTTATACTTTTCGAAAACATCCTCTCAAAATTTACAAAAAATAATTATGAATCTATCTGAAATAAAACTTAAAAATAAAATAAAGGAGAAATCGCCTTTCTGAAAAATTCTTTGAAATTTTTTTTTGAGAAATACTTCTTTTCCAAAAAAAAAAAAACCTGTTGGGAAAACTTTAAGAAAAAAAGCTGGGAAACCTACACAAAGTGAGTATATAAAATACTAAAAGAATAATAAAAGAAGATCTTCTCTAAAAAAGTTCCAGAGAAAAAAAAATTGAAGAAACTCATCACAAATTTTTTTAAACTTCTGAAAAATCCCTAATTTTCTTGTTTAAACTCGTCATTTTTTTTACATATTTTTTTTTTGGAGAATTTATAAAAAAAAAATTCATGCATGAAAACTTTGAAAAAAAGAGTGGGAAAATATTCCAAAAAATAGATACCTAGGTACTAAAAAAAAAAATGTTTTTAAAGAATTACTTGATGTTTTTTTTTAATCTTACGGTATTACTAGGTCAGGGTGTCTACATTAATTTTTTTTTGAAAATTCATGACTTTTTCATGTCTTTTTCATGACCTTTTTCATGAACAATATTTTAACATTTTCAGGAACCCTCCCCTCTTCCAGCATGAGTGTAACTTGGAATGAATATTTGGGGGGGAGCAAAAAAAAATCCTTATTTTTCCCGGTAACGAAGCTAGGATGAAATCATGGAGGGGGTTCAACTTTCAGGGGTGGTCATTTTGAAATAAAAATTTTCATTTTTTCTTCGAAAACAAAGAGAGCTGTATTTTGGTATTTTATGTCCTTAAGCAGAGAAAAAATTGCACCCCCAAACAGTGACGAACTGAAAGAATTTTTCAAGGGAAAAAAGCAGAATTACTGAAAATATCAAATTCAAGTACCGAAAATTTGAAACTTTAGCAAATGAGATGAAAATAATATTTCCCGAAGAAGCGAGGGAAATTTTTTTTGAAAAAAACTGCAATTTTGAGTAAGAAAAATGTAAATTTGAACTACTGAAAGTTTCAATTCTGTTATCAAATAGAAAAGGAAATACTGCTCGAGCGTAGCGAGAGCGAAATTTTTTTAAAGAAATATTCAATTATAAAAGAAAAAAAGGGGAAATTTTGCCTAATAAAAAAAAATTCATGACCTCCAGCAGCAAAATTCATAACTTTTCATGATATAGTGATTTTTTTGAAAAATTCATGACTTTTTCATGACTTTCATGACCCATTTTCAAATTTCATGACTTTTCATGACTTTTCATGATTTTCATGACTTGTAGACACCCTGTAGGTATTTTTCATGAAAAACTTTGTGAAAAAATTGAAAGCAATTCTGGTTTTAAAAAAAATAGTTAAGTACGTAAATCATAAAAAATCATTCTTTTCTCAAAAACTTTAAGGGAAAAAATTCAATTTTAATTTACAAAAATTAAATTTTAAAAAAATGCCATCTTAAAAACTATTTTTAAGAAAAAAATGTAGACAAATTCTCTTATAAAAAGTTACTTTCTTACAAGACTTTTTTTTTAATTTTCGAAAAAAAATTAATTCCCTACCTATCTTAAAAAACAAAAACGGAAAAAAAACTTTTTAAAATAAAATTGAAAATCCTCTCAGAAAAATTATTTTGATTTATTTTTTCAGTCGTGACAAGAGAAATTTCCTAGTAAAAAAATCTACTCAAAAAATACACAAAATTCACCACTTCGCCAAAATTGCTGCCTCATTATTCCAGGATTAGAAAGACCAGAGAAGAGAAAAATTTTTAAATATCAATTTCAAATTAGCTAATTAGCATTTAATTCAATAAGTATTTTAAAAATAATACATTATTCTACTTCGTTTCAGCGAGTTTAAAAATACAATGTTTTACCATTCTTCTCAAATATTCCCAAATCCCCCCATCCTCAGCTTACAATTATTTGGCAATTTGTAAAGAATTTCCATAATATTAAAAATTCTCGGCAATAAAAGTCGCATTTTGAAACACTTTCTCCAACAACTGTGCAATTTCCTCGACTAATTTTGAATTTAAACTCGAGACGTTTTTCTCGTACATCAATCCTCCCTCCCGCCAACTTGAAAAATAGAGAAACACACACAAACAAATTCAATTTCATCAAAACTTCTACCAAGATACCCTTCTTATTCTTTCGCGAATATAGTATTCTAAAATAAAAGAATAAATTGCAACGTTGGCATGGCATAGCATGGCGTTACCGGGGCAAGTTTCGAATTCGAAATTAGTGTAAACAAAACGCTAGCGGTGCACATCAGAGCGCAGGTTTCTCGTTGGGCACCAATCGAACGTGAAAACGAAGAAAAGCAACGCCTTCGAAGAAAGCCAAATCGCGTTCTCGCAATATACAAACACAGCACGAGAGCAAATTATCGAGTTTTTAAAAATTGTACCTACGCGATTGTACGAGAAGTTTTGCACTGGTATCGATTCACTTAGGCAGGTCGCAGCGAACAATAAATGAAGCGAATAAAACGTCGTGTATAATTTTACTCTTCTGAAACACGAGCGCTGGATTTTATATATATTTTTTCAATTTTACGCTCAACTTATTAAATTAATTCGTCGAGATGGAGTTCACGTGTATAGAACGTACGTAGGGTCGTAGGTACCTTTTCTCGATACGTCGTCGAGAAAAGAATGAGAAGAAAAGACTACTGTATCGATAAAAATAACAACAGAGCGTCGGCTATAAATAATCAATTAATCATTAAAAGCTGCCTAATCCGGTAAGACGAACGATATTCATTTTGCATCGGTTTAAAAAGCCACAGAAAAGAGGTAACATCGAAGTAGGGGCGCTCGGATGAGGTCGTTAAGTATTATGCAGCGAGAGAAGAGAACCTCCTCGTCGTCGTACTTGCAAACACCACTGGCTCTGTTCATTCTCCCGCATTTTATTACCGGCTGTCGCTATAAAAGAGCTTTTGGTTTTGATAGGCAAATAAATTACTGGTTGGCGTGCGGCTCTGTCAATGGTTCAACAGTATTAAGGGATTTAAAGATGGATATGCAAACCGGGAGGTGTTCGCCTTCGCCCATGCCACCTTTATCTATAACCAGAAGGGGCACAACGCCAATGAATTCTTATACCTACGTAGGTAATAAGTAGGTATAGCCTTTGAGAGTAGTTAAATAAAGCTCCTCCGTAATTAAAATACTAAGCCCTAGTTTGCACAGCCAAAATTGAAGTCTTGCTGATTTTTTTCAAGTACAAAACTACGTAGACGTCTAATGTATGAAATTAGAGAAGAGGGAGGGGTCCAATCGAAATTTTTATAATAACAAAAATTATTTTTAAGATCTTAATCTACAACTTTTGTTTGAAAATTTTTTCAATTGAACCCCTACCTCCCTCCCATTTTTCAATAATAAGTGTCTTTGAACTAATATGCGAAATAAGAAGGGAGGCATGGTGTCTACAAGATTTTTTTTCTTCAAAAATCACTACTTTTTCACTATCTTTCTCAGCTGATTTTTAATACTACTCACAAAATTTTCAGACCCCCCCCCCCCCCCAAAAAAAAAGATTACAGAAAATTGAGAACCACTTTTTGGAGTGAAAATGTATATTTTTTAAATGTAAAAATATGTGATTTTTAAATTATTTTTTTAAAACTAAAAATTTATAATTATTATTTCTAGAGAGAAAAAATCATATTTATGCAAGAAAAATCACAATTTTCGGTTTTGGTTCTTTTTTTAAAAATATTCTTCACTTTATAGGAGTAAAAAAAATTGGAGTAAAAAATTCCACAATTTTTGAAAAAAACCCAACTTTTTCATTTTTTTTTTTTACAAATTTTCTTTCACATTTTTGTAAGTAAAAAAATTTCTCAATTTGTTTGAACTTGAAACTACTGTTTTTATAAAATATTTTTTTTGAAACAAAAATTGAATAAGTATTTTTAGATTGAGAAAAAATCGTATTTTTGCAAAATTTCAAGTTTTTAGTTTTATTATTAATTTATTAGGTAGGTTTTTTTTTTTAATGTCTAGTGTTTTTTGGGTTAAGAAATTGATTTTTTCGGAGTAAAAAATTTCTCAATTGACGGAGAAAGTACCTAGGCCTACCCCTAAATTTTTTGTAGTTTTTTTTAGGGAAAACTTCTTTAATTTTTTGTTTTATTATTTATTTATTTTTTTGAAGCAATCTCCACAATTTATTGAAGTGTATAAAAAAATCTTTTCAAGAGAAAAATTCATCAATTTTGGTTGGGGGGGGGGGGGGGGCGGGCTAGAAAATTTTAATTGTGGAAGAAGAACCAAAATATTTTGCAATATTCAATTTTTTTCGAGAATTTTCACTTTTTTAGGAGTGAAAAAATTTCTTAACTTTTTTAGGCATAGAACACCTGTTTTCAAATATTTTTTTTTTAGAGGAAAAATCATACCTGAAAAGATTTTTCATTTTTTTCAGGAGAAAATTTTTTCAATTTTTTTGAAGATAAAAAGTTTTGATTTCAAATAATTATTAGGAAAAACTATAATGAATCTATCAAATATAGGTCCTTTTATAATATTTAATATGAACTCCTCCTGAAATATCTAATTATTTTTTTCAACTAAATTGAGAACTTTTTTATTTTAAAAAAATTGAGAAAATTTTCACTTCGAAAAATTGAAATATGTTTACTTCCTGTCTCCATAAAAATAGTAAAAATTTGAAATTCGATGTAGGCAATGAAAAAAAATTTACTGAAATTTTTCTAATTTTTATACAAGACTTTTCCAGAAAGATAGGTCAAGTTATTACTCGCCTTCAGACCAAATCGATTTTTTGATTTTCAATTTTGATTTTTTGCACTACTTTTACTCCAAATGTAGATACTACTTTTCCACTACTTTCATGGCTCGTTTTCAAATCACTACTAATTTTTTACTACTTTCACTACCTTGTAGACACCATGAGAGGGAGGGGGGGGGGGGGGTGGGGTCCAATAAAAATATTTGTGTTGATCAAAAATATTTCCAGGATTTCAATCTACAACTTTAGTTTAGAACTTTTTTCAATGGGAACCCTCCCTCCTCTCTAATGGTTGAATTGAAAAAAATTTCATACAAAAGATGTAGATTAAGATGCTAGAAATAATTTTGGTTATTATAAGAATTTCGATGGGACCCTCCCCTCCCCTCTTTTTTCGCATATCAAAATAATGACACTCATTATTAAAAAATGAGACGGAGGTAGGGGTTGAATTAAAAAAAATTTCAAACAAAAGTTGTAGATTAAGATCGTAAAAATAATTTTGGTCATCATGAAAATTTCGATTGGACCTCTCCTTCCTCTCTAGTTTTGTATTTATTAGGCGTTTGTGAGGTTTTGCACTTGAAAAAAATCGCGAGATCCCAATTTTGACAAAGCAAACTAGGAGCAAATAATTAAAATTCTCTACTTCAGTCTTGGCCATTTTTCGCTTTCAGCTCACGATACGTTCAATTCGACGAGATATAATTTTTAGAAAATTCTATACCAGTTTTTCATACATCGTGGTACCATATTGAGATGAAATTTCACGCCAAATTGTCCGTCGTTTCATTTATATTCGCAAATCGTTCGACTTTCCTATCTTTACAACTTTCCATCACTTTTACAACTTCTCTCAAACTGTATTTTCGAAACAATTCCGCACAAATGCCAATCCTTCTTCTCATCTCTATTACGATCCTTTCTTCCTTTTTTTTTTTTGCATATCACTTCAGCCTTTCCTTTTTATTTCCAACGAGGAAAAAAAATCTATCGAAATATGTCAGTATCTGTACGCATCTGGTAGCATCTTTAGAGAATAATGAAGTCGAAAGGGAGGACTTTAAATAGCCGCTGTTACGTCCGCAATTCTCTCGAGAACTCAGATTTTGTTTTCTATCTGTAAAAATGTGTTGCTGCCGTTGTTGTTGTTGCTTTCTAAACGCGCTGCATGCACCCCTTCGTTCAAATAAAGCTTATCGTATTGCCCATAAATCTTTTTAAGGTTCGAGGTTGGCTTTTTTCTTCTTCTTTCTCCTCAGCCACAGTTGGCCTACTCGCTCGTGTATCGTATACGAAGTTGGTTGGGCTCAGGGCTGCTGAGCTTGTCAAAAACTAAACGTATTTTCCATTTTTATCGTTTATCCTCGTGTAGTCTAGATTTTGCACAAGGTACGTGGGTATATTGCGGAAGCGATATGTGTATAAAGAGGTACCTATATAAAGGTATTCTCAGCTTCGTGTTTTTTTTTCGTACCATGAGAATTAAAAACCTTCGATAATAAATCGCTCTTCGCTTTACCGACAAACTTAGTATCGCAGTCAAGGTAACCTCACCTTTTGGCAATAACTTTGGCGAGAATTTTATTCCGAAGTAGGTTTATTCTGATATATTCGTGTGGATTTTTTTTCATTCGTACGAGACTACGAGTATACCCTAAAATTATGAACATTTTTTACCCGAATACTTCCATTTTATATGTCGGTTGATATATGGTCTAGGTTGGTTCATTTTTTGAAAGTGTGATTAGACCATTATCACTAGGTCAGTTAGGTTCCTAATCCTAGGGTACCTTTAGCTATCTTTCTTTGCAGGTTTGCAGAGGTTCGTTCTAAGGCAAATTTATTGCGTTCTAAAAACAACGTGACCTATTTTTACGTAGGTAGTGAGATGTATTTCGAAGGGGAAAAAAATTGAAAAATAACATGAATTTATTATTATGTAAATATTTTACCACAAAACAAATTTTCATAAATTATTTTATAAAATTGAAAAAAGTAAAAATTTTATGGCATTGAAAATTCTTCAAAGAATTTGTTCAAAAAAAAAAAAAATTGAACAGATTTCTAAAACTTCGTCACCAAAAAAATGAAAGAAAATTTTTTATAAATTGGATTTTCAAATTGATGATTTTTTTCAGAAATAGGTACTAGTTCTGTTTTATGTTTATTTTTTAAAAAAATGTTTTTTTTCAACAAGGTTTTTTCATTACCTATTTTAAAAAATAATAAAATTAAAAAGAAATCAGAAAACGTCTTTGGAAAATTTCAAAAAAATTAATAATTTTTTTTTTCAATTTTTTTGTTGGTATTTTTATTTAATTTTGAAAAAAAAAACAGTTTCTATAAAATTTTAGTCAAGCTCAAATTTTATTTTAATAAGAAATTGACAAAATTTTTTCATTTTTTGTCGAAAAACAGTTCTTTTTTGAAAAATTCACCTACCATCAGCAAAATTTCAAAAAAATAAATAAAATATTTTTTGTTGTAATTTTTTGGGGGGAGGAGGGAGGGGTGTTAATAATTTCAAGATTATCACATCCACCCGTCGGAAAGAGTTTTAAAGGAGTTGGTGAAGTTGAGTTTTTAAATTAGTTTTTCGATTTACAAAAAAAAAAAAAACAGTTTTTTTTTATTTTCAGTCAAGCCCAAAATCTAACATTTTCGTAAAAATTTTGCCCGCACCAAAATTTTAAAAAAAAATAATGATTTTTTTTTTTTAAATTTTTGTTGAAAATTTTTTTGAAAACGAATTTCTTTTAAATTTTTTTGAAACCCAATTTTGTAAAGACAAAGACTTCATTGAAAATATTTTCTCAGATCCCTCTCAAAAATTATACTTACATTTAAAAAAAATTCAAGCAAAAATATCTCTTTTTCAGTTTTTTTAAAGAACAAATTTTTCCAACTTTTTTCTCCATTGTGTCTTCCAAAAACTTCCATATTCGCATAAGAATTAATTCAGCTTGCATCATCACCTTGCTCTGATTTTCTCGACCTTGAAAAATTCATCGTATTTCCTCTATGACGTCACAGAATCTGGAAACTCGCAACGTCGTAGTAGGTACAAAGTCTTCTACAATACACGTGACCCAAAAAAGCGCAAACAAACCCTAGATAACCGTTGACACGGAAAACTAAACTGCGTACTCGGGATGAGAAAAACTCTCGAACTTTTGATCTAATTAGTTACTTACTACGTACATACTACGTCGACAAAAAAACAAGGAAAAAACTGCATCGCGAAGAAGAAAAAAATCAGCAAAACTTCTCTCAAACTCGTACGTATCTAAACGCCATACTAAATCACTCGAGTGCAAACGAGCTAATTTAAAAAAAAAAAACCTACAAAGGGTCGGAGACGCTCTGAAGGAGAAAAGGTTACGTATACCTAAGTACACGAAAATATGTACAGTTGAGCAAAGTTTTTCTCGAACGAAAATGAATTATGTTGCTTAGTTAGAAGTTTATGGTTAATATTTAGGCAAGGATCCGTTTGATTAAATTTTTTTATCAAGAGTCGAGCTCGAGCTTGCGTCAAGTCAGCAAAATGTTTGAGAAAAAAAAATTCCGCTGGTGTAAATTATGTCGATGCCTTCACCGATAACACGATTTTAATTAAAATTTGTATGTACATATTATTCTACGGTTAAATTTACGAGCTTTTGTACAATACGCGGTTAACCAGAAAATTCTATAGTCTGTGACACAGTATAAATAAAGCAACTGGGGTGGAGAGGTCTAAAGGGGTGGTTTAAAAATCGCAAATCTTTTGTAATTGTTCTTTGGTCAGGCCATTGAACCCTCTACCCATTTTGGTATAATTCCAAAACGGTGGTTTTTGATATTTCATCACATGTTGAATGATATAGAGAGGACAGACCTTTTTATTACGTCTGAATTCGTATCTCATTCTGGACGAAACTGTGTCCTTATAAGGATGATAAGGTATATCCTCCGGTATGGATACTTCTGCGATTGCCTTTTTAAACGACCTTTTGCGATTTTTCTTCGACTCTGTGCTGGAAATCTTGTCTCCGCTGAAAGCAGACTTTTTGGGTTTCTTGAGCTTGGCTGAAGGTTTTCGAAGGCGGACGAGGTTCGAATCTCCTCCACATTGTTGCTTGAGGATGAATCGCGAATTCGCAGCGTTCGCCCAGTTATCGAATATTACCCCAAGGGTGGTTTTATTGACGATTGTGTCCTTGTCGTTGATGATCTTGATACGTGTTTGGGATACGGGTTCTGCGCCAGGACGAGATTTATGAACGACTTTAATATTGGAATCTTTACTCTGGTCGATTCCCAAACCTTCGATGGTCTCTGTGGTTTGAAACTTGACTATTTTCAGCTTATATGGTTTGACAATGTGTTCGACGAAGTGCTTCGAGTCTGGCTTCGCATCTTGGGTTAGGTTTAATCCTTCGAATTTCGAATCTAATTCTTGCAAAGCGTCGGTAAAGTTGAAATCAGGCGGATGTCTGCGAGACAATGAGATGTCCTTAACTGAGCTCAACTTTTGGCTGTTTTTCCTGTGATGGGATCTTTTTCTCTTATTTTTATCTGACGACATGATTCATTCGTACAAGTTCACGTATCGAGATCCAATTTTGTATGTTTTGGTCAATTTTTTTTCTTCAAAATCCATGGTAATTTGAAATTCGTCCCTTATACCCCGCCTAATGTGTTGTTTAGTAAATATTTGTCAGAAATGGCGTATGTAACATGCTAAGAAAAATGGCAAATCCCTCGTTTGGCAACAGATGTTTCTTATGCTACAATAAGGGGTAAACATTGTACACTGCGCGAATACGAAGGAGGAGGAAAAAAACACGACGAGAAGGGACATGCGGACTCGGTGTAGGAATGATTAAAAGTTACTCACTCTGTGTGTGCTTGTCTGTCTCTATCGCCCCCTTATTCTTTATACACTATCAGTCATAACCCCTGGCTTGTAACTGCCGGCATGTTATTGCACATTCCAAAGCTGTTCGTACAAACTTTTAATTAAAATGCCTTTCATTCTTGCACATATTGTCAGAATAACAATGCAATGTAAAACCTTTCGAATACAATGTTGATAGACGCAATAACCAAAACGTATTTATTGTTCTGCAACGTAAACTGCACCGAATTTGTATTTTTTCCCTTTGCTACCTACTGAAAACACGAAGTGAGCGAGCTTTTTCCCTTGTACCAATTTGTATACGCGATTAATGTACCAGGGACGTGAATCTTTTATCGGTGGAGACCTTCGAGAGGATTCCTGATGTGGATAATTCCTTTCTTATTTCGTCTAGATAACATTTATCTTCGAAGTTGGTTTTTTCATCCTTGACCGAGGCATTCTGGTTTAACTTGGCGAGTTTATCCTCGTATTTTCAAGGATGTTACTGCAACTGCGACTTGAACATTGTAAATGGTTAAGGATAAAGTTTTACGTACACGTCGCGAACTTCGACAGCGATAATTTTTTTTAACTTGTACCACAATCCACAACGCCAGTGTTATCTCGACCCACTCCTCTTTCATCTGCTCGGTTTCCTTGAAGTACTAATTCAAGCAAGAAGTACACTTAAACTAAAGCTATTATAGGTACTTGTAATCCTTTGCGGTGCAAGCATTTATCCCTCATAGTGATGTTCGTTTAAGTATAGGTACACACGACCGAGTATTTGCGCAGGTGTGAGCCAAGTCACGTCTCGAGTATACCTATTCTACATTATATACGATTACCATAAGCTCTCTTATAGCGGAATGGTAAATGTGTGGTAATTTGTTTAGATTTTGTTGATTTTACCAGCGAGAGAATGTACGTGTGAAGGTGCTTAGCGAAGTACTTAGGTACCTATTCGATTAAAGTCGTTCGAGATCGAGTGCTGGAGGTATTTATTTAGCGAATGTTCTCGTATTTTGAAAATGTATTCTAAATCGCATTAGATTTTTTTTTTGTGCAGAAACAGAAAAATAAATTAAATAGGTGATGTAAGCATTTGTTTTCAGAGCTTATTCTATAAACAGTCTGATGCTCAAACTGGAAAAAAATAAAAATAAAAATACTGCGCAGTTTTACAAAAAAATTATGGTAATAATTCTCTTTAAAAATTAAAAAAGACTAAAAAAATTCAATCTTAAGGGAAGAGTTTTATTTTCAATTTTCAAATATTATTTATTAAAAAAAAACAAATGTGAGTGTGGATGAGAAAACGTGCCTAGTCAGGAAAAAATAGATTTCAAGGTTTTGGCTGTTTTTGATAAATTTCGACCTGTACTTTCATTGAAAATTGGTTTCATGGAGCTAGGAACAATATTCAGCCCTTTAGGGGGCAAGACTTGTCCAAAACCAATAAAAATCAAAAATCAATTTTTTTTAAATTAAAATTTTTTTTTTTTGCTGTTAAAAATGGTTTTATGGACCTGGGAACAATATTCAGCCTCTTAGGGGGCAAAACTTACCCAAAAACCAATAAAAAATCAATTTTTGAAACTTTTTAAAAAATTGAAAAAAAATTTTTAATTTTTTAAAATAACTTTTTTACATGTTTTACATACATTTTTTGTTAAAAATTGTCAAAAACGTCATGAAACCCAAAAAATTGACATTGTGAGTATGATATTCGTAATCAGCATGATTGAAAATATTTTTTGGCATTTTTTTTTTTAGTTTTAGCAACCCTGATTTTGCTCAAAATTGCCCCCTATTGTGAAATGGGCTCTAAACATGAGGGGTCAAAATTGTTGGGGAATGAATATTACACTAGGACCCTTTACTTAATGATTGTACAAAGTTTCAAAGTTATCAGATTTTACATTACGGAGATACAGACTTGCAAAGTTTAAATCTTTCATTACCAAAAAAATGTTTTTCCTGACTAGGCACGTTTTCTCATCCACACTCACAAATGTTTGTATTGTAAGTAACTATTTTTCGTACATTTTTTTTTTTTTTTTTCTTTTTTTAATTAACAAAAACTTTTAGAACTTGATTTTTTTTATCTGAAAAATTTTGAAATTTGTTCGAACAATAAATTTTTTTTTGAATATTTGCTCAGAGGCATTTTTTAAAATTTTGTTCAAAAACAAGCTTTATGTTTTCTTTCGATTTTTTAACAACATGTTTCCTCAACAATTTTTTTTCTTAAAAACAAGCTTTTTCCAATTTTAACATGGATTAGAAAGATTGCCTACAAACGTTTTTTTTCAAAATTTGTGTTTCAATAAAATTAAAAAAAATTATTTTTCTAAAAATCTAAAAATAACAAAACGGTTAACAAATTTTTTTACAGAAATTTTGAACGAAAAAAATTGATTGTTTGATTTTTTTTGTTGAAAAAATTAGGAAAAATGGTGTTGATAGGTTACATAGAGGATTTTAAAAAAAACAGAATTAGGTAACTACATATTATTGTTGACAATATTTTTTGAAATTTATTTCCAAATTTCAATCAATTGCCAAGTAGGTATACCTAACTTACCAAAATATTATTCACTGTCAAAATTAGAAAAAGTTAATGAAAAAAAGAAATTATCTACAGATGTTCACTAAATTTTTTCTTTTGAAATATTTTGAAAAATTGTTGGTTGTTTGATTTTTTTTATCAAACTAATAAATTTCCCTTGATCTTATTTCAATAAGCAGTAAAACTTGACACACCCAGTCGCCCACCATCAACTTCCTCCCACGCAATTTCATTCCGATAAAACCCACGCCACGAGGATAAATTTCAAGCCAAATCAACATTCATCAAATTCCAAAGCTCAAAACCAACCGAATTAAATTGAAAACCTAATAAAAGTCACTTTTCACATTTTGATCTTCGATGAAATTAGGTATATTATCTGAAATCCAAAAATAATCCGATAAAACAGACGAGTAAAAAAATAACCCACGATGTAATTAAATTTTAGTGAGCTCGTCTACCCTCCTCAGCCCCTCATTCCACTCCAATAAACGCTTCATTACACTCGACAAAACAAAATCTTTCAATCTGGGTGAATTGAATACGTTCGAAATTCGAATTAAAACCCTTTTCAATTCAACGCTGAAAAAAAATAGCCATCAACGTCAATAAGTATTGAAACTTTTCACATTCCAGAATCACGATAATAAAAAAAATAAGAGAATTCAGGTATCGTTTTCAGCCATCACACTGTAATATAAAAGCGCAAATATTTTTTTAAAAAACGCAATCAAATCGATTGAAAACCCGCAGCATCTGCTTTCGCGAATGAAAAAACCACTATATTGAAGCACACGCGACACAATCATAACAAACAGCGGCTGTCAAAATAACGATAAACCATTATCCGTCGTTTATACATAGGTGTACCCTCGTTACAATTAATTTTCGCATACCAGGGGGGTGAAAATTTTCGAAATGTGGCGTTCGAGAAAGAAATTGTTTTATCAACACGAGTGGACGTCGATTTATAACGGTAATAAGTGCCATAAGAGTTTAGTTATGATAAACTGTATACAGTGTAGGTCTATAGTATAAAGCTAAACACGCCGAATGATACATGAGAAAAAAAAAAGGGTCGACGAGTATAACATTAGGAATGGGAGGATTGTGCGAATGACTCCGCAGGGAGTCCAGACCCTTATACGAATCTCGGCTAAAGCTCTCTAACAAATATCAACATGTCACTTGCCAGCAGGATATTCTACACTTCAACGAAGAAATCCTCTTCTGTACTTAAGATACAATCTTTCACACGCCGCAATATTTCCGACGTATAATGTTTACTTTATCACGATTTAATGTTCGCTAAAATGTTTCCGAATGGATTTAACATCGTTTTCTTTTGCACGAGTTGTTGGCACGGGCAGCGGGGCGGGGTGGAGGGGCGTTGGCACCCTTACGTGAGGAAAATCCTATCTACAGGTGTATCCCTATATAATCGTAATTATTTTCATTATATCAATAATAATTTCGTAATTTACCTCCCCACGAAAAAAAGTGTGGCAGTCAAGCAGCTAGTCGAGAGCCGAATTTTTTTTTCAAGCTTATACTATTTTTAAAACTTTTTTAGTTTTGATGTTTCAGTTTGAAATTTTGGTCTTCTGTGTCTTTAATTAAGGTTGTTGACTGAACAAAGTACGTACCAACAAAGCAGGTTAAAAATTTTTGATTTGTAACCTTACACATGAATATGAGTGACCTTTATTGATGATGAACTAACGATGAAATTTTGGAACCCCCAGGCCAATTTGGAGGGTCTGTGATCTGATCAATACAATAAACTGATACTTAAATCGAGATTTTTTTTCCATTACTTGGAAAAATGAAAAAAAAAAACTCAAGACAGCAAAAATCAAAAAAAATACTCTCAAAAAACGAGAAATTTTATTCTAGTTAGAGAATTGAAAAAAAATCAAAAAAATTGAAAGATTTCTTATAGGTACTAAAAAATCTAGAAATCTTCTTGAAAAAATGAGAAATACTTTCACTTTTACTTGAAAAAATAGGAGAATTTTTTCCAAAAAATCAAAAACAATCTTCAATCTGAAAAGTTGAAATAATTTTTATTTCTAAAAAAAAAAAAAAACGAGAAATTTTTTGATAAAATAAAATAATGAAAAATTCTTTAGTTTTAACAGCCGAAAAATTGGAAAAAATAGGTAGAAATAAAAATAAAAATACACTCTATTCCAAAAAAAATCAAGATATTTTTTTCATTGCAAAAATAAAATTTTTCCATCAAAAAAAAAAAAAATTGAGAAAGCAAAAAAAAATTTCTCTCAAAAAACGAGAAATTTCATTCTAGAAAGATAAGTGAAAAAAAATCAACAAAATAAAATTTCTTATTCCAAAAAATCTAGAAATTTTTTTCTTGAAAAAATGAAAATTTCACATATTAGGAAAAAATTAAATAATTTTACTTGAAACAAACAATAAAAAAAGAAATAGGTAAGTACGTATTCTGAAATCTAAAAAATTAAAAGAATTCTTGTTTCAAAAAAAAAAAAAAAAAAAAAAAAAAAGAGAGAGAGAGAGGGAGAGGAAGAAAGAAACGCCTACCAAGAAATTGGATTTGTTGCCTCAAATAAATAAAAATAAAATACCTAATACCTACCTAATGAAAATTTTCTCTCCAATAATTGAAAGACTTTTCATTCAAAAAGTTGAGTGAATTTTTGTTTAAAAGATTTTTCATTTTTTTAAAGCGTTTTATTCTTTAAAAAAATATCGAGATTTTTTTTCTCAAAAAAATAAAAAACACAATATAAATACATATAATTTATTTACTCCAGAGAAATTGAGAAATCTCCCCCCCCCCTCCCAAAATCGTTATTCTTTAATGAAAAATATTTCTACTCCCAAAAATAAGAAATTCTATCCTTCAAAAAAATTGAAAAAATATCCAGAAAATTGAAAGATTTTTTGCTTAAAAAAAATTAAAACATTTTTCTGAAAAAAGATTTTAAAATATTTTTACTCCAGAAACTTCAAGAAATTTTAATGGAAAATTTTCTCTTCAAGAAAATTGAATAATTTTGTGTTCAAAAAAAAAAAAAAAATTAAAAAAGGGGCCAAAGGCAATATCCATCATTTTTCACAAAAATTCCGACTAAAAATTTAGAATTCCAATTAATCAGAATTCCGCATAATTTGACGTCAAGGTTAGGTACATACTTTATTGTAAAAGAAAATAAAGGTCGCAAGGAAAAGGGAGTAACTTGGGTACTAGTATAACAACAACGAATGATCAACAGACTACGTACGGTTGGCATTTCTGCGCGGATATTTTAATTAAAATCAAAATAACCCTTGGCAAGGGTGCACACCTGTGCCCAAAATTTACCCCCATACACATACAGCTCTTCTGTGCCTCGTTTCCTGTAACGATGCCAGTCTCGAGCGCGTTTAAACGACGTCGACCAAGTATTTGAAAAACGTTTTTAGCCTTGAAATAGGGGTCGCAGGTCGTCGCAGTCGCACTCATACCTCTGTTTGGGAACCGAACTTCATCGCCAGCTGCAACCAACCAGATTAACTCTTCCATTAAATCGCAACATCTATATTCTGCTACACGTTTAAATACCCCGAAACAATGCGCATACCTAATACACATACTCTCGTATAAATCACCCCAAGCGCCGTAGCCACAGCCGCTAAAATACCGATGCAAAAAAAAAATTACGAAAATAAAAAAAATCGAGAGAAACCTTCCTACGCACTATGATGATATTTCTACAGGGTTACGAATTTTTTCCTCATAACGTGGGCGTCGCTGAACTTTTCGAAAAACTTGTTCAGCATTGCTCGAGATGAGTAACTTTTTCGATGTTTTCTTTCCTTTTTCTTTTTGCGAAGAGTGTACCTAAAAAGCATTTATTCTTTTGCGTCACCAGGCCACCGTGCTCAAGTTTTGCTCGAAGCCAACTTTTTCCATTACGACGAGGTTTTTCTTTCTTTTTTGCCATTCTGGCGTGTTCATTGTCTGCCAAGCAAGGTGTAAATTGGTACGAAAGTTTTCCTTTGGTGATTAATGCGCATACGAGATTACGTATGCGCGCAGATGTTGTGCGAAAGCCTGCGATGAATTGTTTGACAATGGTGTTGTGAACTTGAGACCAACAGTAGTAGCTAAAACGTACAATATTTTATACGAGTAAGACGTAGTTAACATTTTGAATTTTATTTCAATTTGCTAACAAGTTGGACTGATTTTTTGAGAGATTATTTGAAGGAGAAAGTGCGTGGAAATGTCTAAAGTTCAAATGTACTATTAGAACTTAGAAGAATTTTCCACTTCAATTATTCTAGTCAACGATTTTACTATAAGTAAGCTTGTGAGAGACCTTCTGGTCTCTGGAGATATTCAATGTCTCCATAGTTATCTCGTTTGTTCTAATTACTTTAGAACTACGTAGGTGTTTGATAAGTAAATACAAGTACAGACCTGTGATAACTTTTCCTCGATGTTGTAGGCGTTGAAACCTTCGGAACTTTACAATTGTTGAATCATGACGTTGATGAAATTCCATTCCATATTCAGAGCTGAAAAACAGAATAGACAAAATTGAATTAAATTTTAAATCAAAAATTATCTAACATAAATTTAGAGAACTATTTTTGAAAAATTACCAATTTTTGACGATTTGCATATTTTTAAATATTATCAATAATTTATGAAAAATTACCTACTACTTTTTGAAAATTATCCATTTTTGAAAACTTACCAATTTTTAAATACTTACAAATTTTTGAAAAATTACATAGGTATTTTTACAATTTATCAATTCTTGCTCATTTATCAATTTTTAACAATTTACCAATTTTTGGAAATTTAACAATTTTTGAAAATTTGCTCTACTGACGAAATGATCAATCATGGCCAAAGTCAGTATAATATAAATATTTATAGGTAAATAAATAAAAATTTGTCAATTTTAAAAAAATTCTCCATTAGATAATTTACCAATTTTTGAAAAATTACCATTTCTGAAAAACTACAATTCTTGAAAAATTGTCAATTTTTGACAATTTATCCATTTTTTGACAGTTTACCAATTTTTGAAAATTCGCCATTACAAAATAAAATACCAAGTTTTAAAAATTACCAGTTTTTAACAATTCACCAATTTTTGAAAAATTACAATTTCTAAAAAGTTACATTTCTTGAAAATTTACCAATTTTTGACAATTTACCAACTTTTTAAGATTCACCATTTTAAAAAAATTACCAGCTTTTGAAAATTAACTAATTTTTGAAAAATTACACTTCTTGAAAATTTACAAATTTTTGACAAATTACACATTTTTGAGAATTTACCAATTTCTAAAAATTTACGAATTTTTTGGAAATTTGTCTATTTCTGAAAATGTAATTAATTTTTAAAAGTACCTATGTCAATATTGTCAATTTCTAAAAATTAATCATTTTTAAAAATTTACACATTTTTGAAAATTTAACAATTTTTGACAAATTACCAATTTTTGACAAATTACCAATTTTTGACAAATTACCAATTTTTGAAAATTTAACAATTTTTGACAAATTACCAATTTTTGAAAATTTAACAATTTTTGACAAATTACCAATTTTTGAAAAATTACCAAATTTTGAAAAATTACCAAATTTTGAAAAATTACCAAATTTTGAAAAATTACCAAATTTTGAAAAATTACCCATTTTTTAAAAATTACAAATTTCTGAAAACTTACCAATTGTTGAAAAATTACAATGTGTAAAAAATTACAATTTCTGAAAAATTACCAATCCTTGAAAATTTACCAATTTATTAATTTATAAAATTTATTCAGTGTTTATTGAAATTGACCTTTTACAAATTTTGGAAATTCTGACCGACTTTGAAAACATTGAATCAATTTTCATTTCTTTAAACCAAAATCAAAAAATAACAAAATTTTGAATTATTACATCAAATTTTAAACATGGTAAAAATTTCGCTGAATTAAAAAAATTCCTCCAACAATTTTTCTTTTTTATTTTATTGAATTTTCAACTATTTAAGAAACGTCTTGAAAAAAACATTAAAAAATCATCTATTTTCAGTCATTTCTAATTCAGATTTACATTCTTTTAAATGAACGAAAAAAATTGTCAACCGAGGGTTTTCCAACAAAAAGGAATTATCACATGATTTTTTTTTTATTCAAAAATGCATTCGAAGTTTTGGAAGTTGAATGTGGGGTATAGTGGGAAGGGTGATATTTCTATTTTTTCTATGTATTTTATGTAGTAAATACTCTATCTAAAGTGAAAGAAGATTGAAACCATTATTGTAGAATAGGTATCTACTCAATTCATTCTTCGACTACAACGGGTTGGAAAAAAGTTATATTATCAAGTAAGTCGTTTGGCAGGGAATTTTACAGATTTTTTTTTCTTCCAAAAATTATTCTAAATACGCAATTTTTATAAAAAAAATTAATTTCAAAAAGTTTCTACTTTGTTGATTTTCAAGGAATGCCCATTTCGTGTACTTTTTTGTTGGTTTCCAACGTTTGAATTGCAATATCTTCGTGAGTTTTCAATACAGATAAGAATCTGGTGACGCCTTAAAAAGGACATCTACCAGGTATATGTCATTTTTGCAGGGAACCCCTAAATTTCAATGTTTTTTTTTTCACAATTTATCATTTTCTATAGTCTCATTTACTTACTTAGATTTTAATTTATTTCAGTCAATAATTTTTTCCAACTTCTAAAATTATTGAAATCTTAATTTTCATCCACTTTCAATTATTTCAAATTCTACTTCAGTTTTTTTTCCTCCAAATTTTCTATTTTTGTCCTCTTTTTTTAATATCAATTTTTTCATTTTCCCTTCAATTTTTAGTGATTTCCTAGTGGTTTTTTTTTCAACTTTCAATTTTATTTTTCATTTTCATTTTTTCGGTGTAAAATGTTTTCCAACAACTAATTAAAATTGTGTTTCGATTTGATAGATCTAATCTGAAAATTGTTCAAATTATCGAAATCAAAAAAAAAATTGATCGATTCATTAAAAAACGAATAAACATAGAAAAAATCTGTATGAGATATTTTTTAGGCTATTACAGGGCCACTACTACCATTTACCCAATGTGAAAAAATCCACAAAATAAAATTTTAAAATTCCAACCAACTAATAACGCTGCACATGCTACAAATACGTTCAAATATTTTCTACATTCCAACATCGAAGGAACAAACCTTGCGATTATTTCCACCAAATACCTTTCATTACGATGGCAAAACATCTCAATCACTCGCACCTGATTTCAAATCTACGCATTTTCACTGCTGCCTCATTCACTTCAACACAATCACTCGTACTACAAATTCAATCTACTCCCTAATCTGTTGTAATTCATCTCGCTCGAAAACCACAATTCGCATCGTAATCGCAAAACCTCTAGAATTGCAACAAGATCCGGAAATATTCCGGTCGTGGTAGGCTATAAAACCTAAAATTCTGCAGGGTCGAAGACTCGAGTGAGCGAAAGCTTTGAAATAACGAATTGCACAAGTCTGTTTTCGATGATAATGAACGGCACGCGGCCAACCCTCTCGCAGCAGATTCTTCAAACATTCGTCGCCCGCCCCGGAAATTAAAATGTGTAACAGGCCGGAAAACTGCGCTACTTTGGAATCGCTGGCTCGCGCTCGTTCGTTCTGTAGATAACGTTTATTTAATTTTACACGCTTTTAGCTCGAGCAGGAATTTTGTAAAGAATTAATATCCTATTTATACGCCACATCCTCCCTTTTTTTCCCACTTTTACCCAGTCGTAGGTATAGTATATTTTTTATTTTCATTTTTCAGACATCCTACCGCATTGCGACCAAGGACTGCCGGCTACTCGCGAATTCCTTCTCAAAGTCGTCGACATATTGTTGGATTACGTGAAAAGTGTGAACGACAGGAATGAAAAAGTATTAAACTTTCGCCATCCGGCCGAGATGATGGCTTTACTCAAGCTCGAGTTACCAGATAAAGGAGTCACTTTGCAGGAGTTGATCGGAGACTGCCATATCGCCTTGAAACATCAAGTGAAAACCGGCGAGTATTTTATTATTTTAATTCTCGATCTCCGGAATGGTAGATATACAGGGTGTCCGGTGAGTGGTGTGCCAAACTTGAAATTTGGATATAACCGAGTACGACTAACAAAAAAGTTTATGTACACATATTACCTAAGTTTGAAAATGAAGGAGCTACAAAGGTTCGAAAATCGCTATTTTACCAAGCAAAATCGATTGGCAACACTGCGTTTAAAAAAAATGTCGACACCGGCAGTGGATAGATCTTCGAAAAAGCAATAAAAGTTGTAATCATATTGGATTGTCTATCTTTGAAATTGAAGGAGTTACAGCAACGCAAAATCCCAGACAAAAATATTGCCTACCTCAATTTATTACGGTGCAGTGATGATACATGAAAATTGCAAAATTCGTTCAAGAAATACACGAAACAGGTGTAACTTTTTAAGAGGAACAAAAAACGCCATGTGAAAATTTTGTCTATCTTTGAAAATTAAGGCGAGCCTTGAATTTCGAAAATATCCATTTTAAAAGCTTTGTAGCGCCTTCATTTTCAAAGATAGACAAATTTTTGACATAACTATTTTTGTTCCTTTTAAAAAATTGCACACTGGTTCGTGCATTGTTTTCACAAATTTTGAAAAATTTTGAACATCATTGCCCCTTCAAAATATGTGTATTATGAAGATTTTTATTAGTGGTACTCGGTTATATCCAAATTTCAAGTTTGGCACACCTCTCACCGGACACCCTGTATAGAAATCGTGCCAACATGCTGTCGCAAAAGGCAGAATGCAACCACGTCAAATCACATCCCTTCTTGCGGAGAAAAAATTAATTAAGGTTGTTTTCAGCATATTGTCTTCGTAATAACGCACGAATACGTAACATAATACGAACCCACGTTCCATAACAACTCCCCCTTTTTCCATATTGAAAAATCATATTAAAACTATGAACCATACTATGCAGTACTATACACAAGGCATACGTGTGTAACTGTGAATATGTCGAGTTCTCTCTGTATAGGCGACATATATACGAGAGGGATGACTTAAATCTTCCACACGAAGGGTTGCTCTAAATCGGTAAAGTCATTCAGACCGAAAAGGGGTTTCTCCTTTACAGTCTCTTTCCCCAAATCGAAACTCTAATTAGGTTAAGAAACCGTAATTCAACCTCAAATTGTCACTTCGATTCAACAATTGTGTTGCTAATCGTCGTCGACTCGGGTATAGTTTGAGGGTACACAGAGGGTATTTGGGTGGTTTTTTTTCTTAACCGGGTAAATTTTTTTCCATTTCATTTTTTAATTTTATTTTTTGGTCATTTTTATACGTATTGCGTATAAGTTTGAGGGTAAAATTATTTAATTTTAATTTTAATTTTTTAGAAAAATTTCAACTTTTCAGTACCTATTTTTCATTAAATTCAAATTTTCTAAAACTTTGAATATGTTTTTTTTTATTTTGTTCTTATTTTTATTTTTATCAATTTTCTGTCATTTTTGAGTCATTTTAAACTTATGAGAAAAACTTTCATTCCATTTCAATTTTGTAATTGGTGATTTCTTGATCATTTAAGCGGATATAATTTAGCTTTATTTTCGTTCAATTTTCATTCATTTCTTTTATCCCGCAATTCAAAAAAAAAAAAAAAAAAATTGTCGCTTCAGATTTATTTACAGGTAACTAAGTAAATTTTCTATCCAGTATAAATTTATTTCAACAATTTTTTTAATCGTTTTGAATTTCTGAGCACATTTTTGAAATTACCATTTCAATTGCTTAGTCACTTTGAATTTACGAACAAATCCCGAGCAGCACACTCGACAAATTATCGAAATACAAAATCGACAGAATATCGAATTCGATAAAGTGTCGCGTTAGTTCCGCATAAATCGTGAAATTATCTTTCGATATATAGATAGATTATCGACGAATTATAGTTAGCAAATATTTCGAGATTATAGTAAGATATTTTATCGATAATATATCTATAATATCGAAAGATAATTTCACGATTTAGGCGGAACTTTATCGAATTCGATATTCTGTCGATTTTTTATCGATTTTTTATTCCGATTTTTCGTCTTTTACTAGCTTTTTTCTATAATTAAAACTCATTAATTAGCATAATTAATACATTGAACTATGCCTAAACACATTATTCATGTTACGGTAAGAGGATCATTTCAGAAAAAGTCAAAAAAAATTATAAAAAATCTGCCACCCGTGGGGCTTGAACCTTCTACCTCCTGCATGGTAATCCTCTTCCTTAACCACTATGCCATACCTTATCGTTGAGGAATTAGCAATAAAACACTTATAATAGGCAGTTTAGTACTTCCAGACGTGTTGGACTTAGAAAAATTTTCACCAATTTGGAAATAATTTCAAATATCGTCACAAAATCGTTGAAAAATCGTTCGACAAATTTCAGATTATTTGTCGATAATGTAGTTTCAAATATCGCCACAAAATCGTTGAAAAATCGAATTCGAGGAATTTCATATCACGTGTCGATAATGTAGTTTCAAATATCGCCACAAAATCGTTGAAAAATCGAATTCGAGGAATTTCATATCACGTGTCGATAATATAGTTTTAAATATCTTCACAAAATCGTTAAAAAATCGAATTCGAGAAATTTCAGATTATTTGTCGATGATATAGTTTCAAATATCGTCACAAAATCGTTAACAAATCGAATTCGAGAAATTTCAGATTATTTGTCGATAATATAGTTTCAAATATCGTCACAAAATCGTTAACAAATCGAATTCGAGAAATTTCAGATTATTTGTCGATAATATAGTTGTAAATATCTGCACAAAATCGGTGGAAAATCGGATTCGAGAAATTTCAGATTACGTGTCGATAATATAGTTTCAAATATCTTCACAAAATCGTTAAAAAATCGAATTCGAGAAATTTCAGATTATTTGTCGATAATATAGTTCTAAATATCGTCACAAAATCGTTGAAAAATCGAATTCGTGAAATTTCAGATTACGTGTCGATAATATAGTTTCAAATATCTGCACAAAATCGTTGAAAAATCGAATTCGAGAAATTCCAGATTACGTGTCGATAATATAGTTTCAAATATCTTCACAAAATCGTTAAAAAATCGAATTCGAGAAATTTCAGATTATTTGTCGATAATATAGTTTCAAATATCTGCACAAAATCGGTGGAAAATCGGATTCTATAAATTTAATATTCTTTGTCGATAGTATCGTTGACGAATATCGTCCTAAAATCGTAATACTATCGAATTCGATAGTTTTTAGATTTTTTGCCTATAAAATCGTACAGCTAAATCTGTATCATATCGTGAGAACATCTTTAGATTTTTAAACGATTTTTTATCGATACGTTTCAACTTTCGATATTATCGATCGAGTGTGCTGCTCGGGATTATCAATTTATATAATTTTTTCTCAATTTTACTAGTAATCTTTTGCCACGTGGAATTTGTGGACAGTTTTTATTTTTATTTTTTGATGTAGGTAAATTTTTTATCCAGTTTCAAATTCAAAATCTAATTTATTTAATTTTCATTTTCTATACATTTTAAAGGAGGTAAATTTGTGCCTGAAGTTTTTATTTAATTTCGATTTTTACAATCAGTGGATTTCAATTTGGGAATATTTTTTGGCAAAATTGTTTAGAAAAAAAATGAAAAATAAGAAATTCTCAATTAGGTATAAAATTTTTAATTTTCTAAGACTGAAAAACATTTAAATAGGTAGAAAATTTTAAAATAATAGTAATAGTAAAAATTACTAGATAATAATTGATGATGAGTGAAATTGCCAAAAATTGTCTTAAATTGATAAAACTATTTCGAGTTTGCAAAAGCACAAAATTTTCATTCGGAAAATTTTTTTCCAAAAAAATGTCAAAAAATTGTCAAAAAAAAGTACGTAGTGTTAAAAAAGTTTTCTTTAAAAAAGGGAAAAAACTGAAAAAAAAATATTTCAGCTGAAAAAAGGTCTTTCAAAAAATTGTCAAATTTTGTTTAAAAAAATCGTTACTAAATGATACTTTTTTTGGAAAAAAAATCTTCTAAAAATATGTGGAAAAAAAAAATTTACAAAATGCAAAATTCGTAAAAAAATGTGTTTTTTGTCATAATTAAGAACAATTTGTCATTTTTTGGCCAAAACTTGAGTCGTTATTGGTATATTGTATTTTCTACGAAGAATGAAAAAAATTAAAAATCAAAAGTAAAAAACAGAATTTGAAAAAAAAATTGATTTATTTTCTTGAAATTTTTAACCTCTTCAAAAAACACATATCTCCCTCTGTGGACCATTGTACGAATAATTAATCCTTTGATTTTTTTTTCTTTCAAATGTCCCACGACGAATACACAGGAATGCTTTAAAAATAACGTAGGTACGAGTTAGGGTAAGAAATACCCCTTCATTGTAAACGGTAATTAATTATTTTGGAATCCCTATCCAGACAAGAGTTCTGTTTAAAAGCAGTAAAATCTATTATTAATGGTCATTAATTGTTTGGTAAGTGCGACTCGTGTGCTTGATTTTTCACCCTGCTGTATAGAGAGAAAAAAAATCTTTACACGTCTTTCACTTACGTACATATTTCTCCAACGTCAAAAAAATTAATGCTCGCGAAGTCGAAATAATTCTAATTTAGAGTCGGCTCGATGCAGTCGGATTTAATTTTTTTTTTACATCTCTCTTAGCATATCGTCCTTGGAAAATTTAATCAAATACCGTCTGCAGGGCGAAGCAACAAGTACACTACATATAAAAGGTAGCTGTAAAAACGCGGATTTATGGTGTTTTTTGTGAGCTTGGTATTATTTTACGCTACCCTTTTTGAAGAGAAGCTACCTCTGGTTGGATTTTACGACGAAACGAGAATTTTTTTTCAGTCAAAGAAATTGAAATACGGGCATCCGAGTTGGCATTCTTGAGCTGCTTCGGGTTTCTAATTTAAACGCGGAATTTTTTTGTCGAAAAATGTGGGTATTTTTCGAATGGAATTTTTAACGGTTTGAGGAACTTGAAAATTGAATTTTAGAGAGATTTGCGGTTTGTTGGGAATTTTTCACGGGGTTCATTGCCGAAGAAATAATTACATTTTTGTTCAAATTAAATACATTTTTTTTTCGATTTTAGCCCTTATGAGAGATATTATTATTATAAAAAATAATTTAGGTCTTTGCAACTTCATTTTCGTTCAAATGCATTTAGATTTAAAATCTATACTTTTTTGTGCTCTCTCTTCCATTCCCCTAGTTCAATTGATGGGAAAACATTTAACATATGGAAACACTTCGCAGTTGACTGATAAACACATCAACCCTTTTCTCACTTCACCCCTCGTGGTATTTAATTACACCGCAAAAATTAGCCTACCTGATATCTCTCTTCGCCAAAAAAAAAAAAGAAAAAAAGAGAGCCTGCATTCCGTCAAGGGATTTGCAACGTATTGAAAGGAGAGTTAGGAGAAAAAACTGAAAGATCGACCAGAGGTGATACAGAGCAATCTAAATTGAATCTAAGAGAATTTAAAAGCGGATTTGGGTTTTCGAAGGGTGTGTTTACAACAAACCCAAGCGACGCGAGGCGAGCGACCGCCGATGCGGCACGAGGTACTCTCAATGCTGCAACTGATAAGGGTGGCTGAGCTGTGAATAGCTCTTGTTAGGTGTCATTAACACACTACCATACCCTATTCTATGGTGTCTCCTACTCATCAATCATGTGTTTCCCATTTTCAGCCCCGAAAACCTAATTCTCGTCCTTATCGAGCTTTTAATTTTATATTATGCTACTTTTTTATTTTCTTTATCGCCGCATCGCCTTCGTACTAGCTCCGCCAGCGACGCTATCGATATAATTTAGCCCAAGAAGCAGAGTGAAAAAAATGATCGTCGGGTGTGTTTATTTTTCATACGCTTTGCTTTGCCTTGCCCGCTCTAAAACGTGACTTTATTTCTTTAAGCCGGTAATTTATTCGAGAAAAATCGCTTCTCTCGAGGGTAGCCTTATGCATTCAATTACATTTTATTTGACGTTATGCCGAGGATTTGCCCAGGATATACAGTGGATATTCTGCGTTATGACTGGAAGATTGCCTGGGTCGGAGATGAGTATAATGTGCGAAGCTAAAAGATGTTTTTTTTTATTCGCCTAATGTTCGCTGGTCTGGATACATACGTACGAATGTACATGTTACGAATATTTTAGTGGTTTAAAGTAGGCCAGTTTCAAAAAGGAGGAATTTAATTTGGATATTTTTTCAATAAAAATGAGATATAGGGAAATGAAAGAATGATCGAGTGTTGGTTTGTGGTTGTCGTCGCATATGTTTTTATGACTTGAAATTTTTAGTTGTACCTATTATTTTATTTTTTTTAATCTATTTTTTTTTAAAATTATTATTTGAAGAAAATTTTAATATTTTTTTCCATCATAGATTGGAATTGAGATTTTTTTTTCTAAAAATGAGAATTGTTCAATTTTTTTGTTGAAATTGTTTCATTTTCTCTAATCAAAAATTTCTCCAAGTCGGAGTTGATTGAAGAGTCGCCAAGGTTCCCTTGTTAGGGTGAAAAACGTTGTACTTTTACATTCAGAAATTAGAGAATAATTTTGCCAGGTTTCGGAAGATTTTAAATCCACAAAATCTTCAAAATTCGTATTGGGATTTTGGATTTTAAATCCAATTCTTAAGAGGATTTGGATTTTGGATTATAAATCTTGGAATAGACTCGTATTTTAAATTTTTTCAAGTTATCAAAAAGAATTAAAATCTAAAATCTTTTTAATTTTTTTTTTTTTTGTTTGATTTAGTTGTTGCACTGATTGTTGAGTGCGACTTGCTCTATGAGATTTTTAAAATTAGGCTTCAAAAAAATTGATTTCGTATGGTCCCAAAAAAAAAACTCAGAATTTTTTTCATAAAAAAAATCAACATAAAATATTATTCTTTTTTATAAAACCGGATATTAAAAATGTTTACTCATTTTTTTACTTCGATAAAAAATTAAAAATTTTATCTCACACTGACTCCAAAAAAAAACAAAAAAAAACGAAGACATTTTTTATTACCTAGGTGTTAAAAAAATCAGATATTTTTTTTTGCAAAAGAATTCAGTTTTTTTTCTTACTTATTGTAAAAAACATTTACTCCAAAAAATATTTATATAAATTATTAAATTCAGAAAAAATTAAGAGATTTTTTTTCTCTAAAAAATAAATTTTAAAAAAATACCAAAATTGTTATTTTTCAAACAAATTGAGAAACGGATAAGGAGTTTTTGTTTCAAAAAAACACTAATACTTACTTGATAGTTTTTTTTTTCCAAAAAAATTGAGTAGGTACTTAGTTTTTTAGCTTTGCTCGAGAAAAATCGATTTTTTTTATTTCGAGAGATTCAGATTTTTTTTCGCAAAAAATTGAAAGTTTTTTTTTTATTAACTGAGACCAAACCAATTTTTATTTATTTATTTTTTTGGGGGGGAGGGGGATTTGAAAGTTTTTTTTTTCAAAAATGTTCCCTTTAAAAATTTGAAAAATATTTTGTAATTCAAAAAAATTGAGAAACCTTTTTTTTCAAAATAAAGAAATTAGTAAATAAATTTTATTTCGCTGACTCCAAAAAAATTAAATTTAATTAATAAAAAATGTTTTTTCCGAGAAAAATTGGAATTTTTTCTGCAAAAGAATCCGGGGTTTTTCGAAAATAAATTGAAAGATTTTTATTTACAATTTTAAAAATAAAGGACAAAAAATTGAGAGTTCTGAAAAAAATTAAGAGGTGACTGATGAGTGAGGGATTATCTACTTGATTGAAATTATTTTTTGAATTTTTCAAAATAAGATTTTTTTTTCTTTACGCTGAACTGACATTTCTTTGATACATTTTTTCAAAAAAAATTGTAGCTAGAAATATTTTTCAATTATTTTTTGGTCATTATTTCACACGGTGTTTCGAAATTCATATCTTTACTCTTTTATAAAGTTTTTACGTAAAACAGCATTTTCAATTTTTTTATTTTTTTTTTTATTTTTAAAAAAAATAAAAATCTGAATTAAAAAGTCAAAAAACTGAAAAATGGCAATTACAAAAGAGTAAAAAAAGACACAAAAAATTTTGAACTTGGAGAAATGTTTCCCCTTCATGAACCTTTCATCTTCACCATCAATAAAAATAATTTGTTAACTAAAAAAAATGTAAGTGTAGGTAATATCGTTAAAAGAGTAGGTCAGTATCAGAAGTCTCATGCAACATATCTACGTGTACTTATTTTTAATAAACAACAATATCAAGATCAAGATACTTCAACCGATATCCGGGTAGAAATAGGATATTAATAAATAGCTACGATTCAAAAAATTGCACCCTTCGCGACTCGAAAAAGAAAAGAAGAAAAAACCATTCGACGTTAAATGCACCGTAGTAGTGTGTGATTGCTCGTCCGATGGAATATGAGGGGATTAATTCTAAAGCTTGGTTTCTCGATTAGCCAACTGGCTCGGAAAAAGACATTGGATTTTCGTTGCTGCTACCACGGTAGCGTGGCGTCTCGACGCACTGTGTTCTCTCTCTGCAAAGGACAGTATTATCCACAATCATTCTTTTACGTCACTTTTAAACTCGTCTGACGTAAATTTGTTTGACTCCCCCATTGATTCTTGCATTTACTCTTGTATATCCGTTTCCGAGTACAAGCCTTGTACAATATTTCGTTTTATAGATACCCCTCTCCCGTCCCCTCTATCTCTTCACCTAAGATACCGTAGATAAGGGCGAATGACGATTAGAGGGGTGTACGAGTATGATAGTTTTCTTTTAACTCGCGCTTCGCTTGTTCTTTTCTCTGTGTCAAAAATACAAAAAACGGAAATTGTTTGGTCTATCATTGTATACCGGAGACTATTGAAGTAGGCGCGCCTCGACGAGTCTTACGGGTATATAGATATTTTATATACTTCGTTTCTCTCTCTCTCCAAACCATAAACCAATCTACCCTCGATTATTGAGGAAGAAATCCCACACGTGAAAAAAAAAACCACGGCGAGTTACGACTTTCTTTCGTTTCATGTGTCGTCGGATCTCAAACACTGTCTTCAGGTCTTCGACTTGATTGGAAAAATATCACAATGTTTTCTATTTAGATTCGACTGAAGCTATTTAGCTATCCATGCCATACGTGTATTTAATATTTTTTTTATCGCTATGTTTCACAGGACACCCGCACTTCTTCAACCAGCTCTCATGCGGTTTAGATTTGGTATCTATGGCTGGAGAATGGCTCACTGCCACCGCTAACACGAATATGTTTACCTACGAAATAGCACCCGTATTTATTCTAATGGAAAGCGTTGTATTGGCCAAAATGAGAGAAATTATCGGATGGGAACAGGGAGATTCTATACTTGCTCCGGGTAAAATATTATATTTACAATATTCTAATTCTATACGTTTATGTTTGGTTGATTTGAGACAATATTGTGTTTTAGCTGAGCATTGAATAAGTAAAATCCAAGTCTTGAGAATGTTTTCTTCAAAATTTAACTTGCAAGAGATTTTTTAAATATTTCTTCAAAAAAAATTTTTCCATAAGTTGGACACTTTTTCAAATAATATTATCCTAGATATTTTTTTTTTAGTTCACAAAAAATCATTTCAAAACAGAGAGTTTCAAGGAAAAAATTCTGAGGTAATTTACCTGAATTTTTCAAGAATGATTTTTCAGAGGTTTCAAATAAAAATCAAAAAACTATACATTATATTTTTTAAAGGATTTTTTCAGTTGAAAAAAAATTTCAAAATTTTTCCTCAATAATTTTCAAACCCGAGCCGCACACTCGATCGATAATATCGAAAGTTGAAACGTATCGATAAAAAATCGTTTAAAAATCTAAAGATGTTCTCACGATATGATACAGATTTAGCTGTACGATTTTATAGGCAAAAAATCTAAAAACTATCGAATTCGATAGTATTACGATTTTAGGACGATATTCGTCAACGATACTATCGACAAAGAATATTAAATTTATCGAATCCGATTTTCCACCGATTTTGTGCAGATATTTGAAACTATATTATCGACACGTAATCTGAAATTTCTCGAATTCGATTTTTCAACGATTTTGTGCAGATATTTGAAACTATATTATCGACACGTAATCTGAAATTTCTCGAATTCGATTTTTCAACGATTTTGTGACGATATTTAGAACTATATTATCGACAAATAATCTGAAATTTCTCGAATTCGATTTTTTAACGATTTTGTGAAGATATTTGAAACTATATTATCGACACGTAATCTGAAATTTCTCGATAATCTGAAATTTCTCGAATTCGATTTTTTAACGATTTTGTGAAGATATTTACAACTATATTATCGACAAATAAACTGAAATTTCTCGAATCCGATTTTCCACCGATTTTGTGCAGATATTTACAACTATATTATCGACAAATAATCTGAAATTTCTCGAATTCGATTTGTTAACGATTTTGTGAAGATATTTGAAACTATACTATCGAAAAAGAATATTAAATTTATCGAATTCGATTTTTTAAAGATTTTGTGAAGATATTTAAAACTGTATTATCGACAGATTATATGAAATTTCTCGAATTCGATTTTTCAACGATTTTGTGACGATATTTAAAACTATATTATCGACACATTATATGAAATTTATCGACTTCGATATTTCAACGATTTTGTAACGATACTTGTTGAAACTATATTGATTTTTTTCTAGTCAAAAAATACCTACTTTATATTCAAAATTGGATGGGAAGAAAGGGCCAAATCGAAATTTTTATAATAACCAAAATTAAATCCAGAATATTATTCTACAACTTTTGTTTGAAATGTTTTTTCAATTGGACCTCATCTCTAGCATCTATTACTTTGCATTTACCTACTTACGTGTAACAGTAATATGCGAAATCAAAATTGAAAAAATTTTCAAACAAGTTATCTAGTTTTTTTGGTTTACTAGGTATTTTACTTGAAACCAGATCGTTGTTCTTAAATAAAATTTTACCAAGTTCAATACTACGATTACTATGTGAATACTTAGTATTTAAAATTGAACGGGAGGGAGGCGCCCAATCGAAAATTTTGTGATGACCAAAATTATTCTTAGAACTTTAAGCTACAACTTTTGTTTGAAAATTTTTTCAATTGGACCTCTACTTCTCCTCCAATTTTGCATAATACTCCGTTGATACTTATTCAAAATTGGAGGAGCGGAGGAAAAAGGGGCCAATTTGAAAAAATTTTCAAACAAAAGTTGTAAATTAAGGTCCTAGAAATAATTTTAGTTATTATAAAAATTTCAATTGGACCCCTCCCTCTTCTCCAAGTTTGCATAAGATGTTTGAATATTATAATCCAATTCGTATTATGCGAACGAACTCCGATGTTCGCAACAGACGCTTGTTTTGGTAGAAACTGCTGTATTTGGAACGAAATTCGCCAGCCTTAAGCGTAACTACGACTTCAAACTCGCCAGCCGGTCTTGAAAATGTGCGCGCGCATATACCCATATATGCTAAATTATCTACAAAAACCGATAGAATATCGAAACTAGATAATCTACAAAAAATCGTAATACAAAATCGATAGAATATCGAAATTAAATCGAAATAAAAAATCGATAGAATATCGAAACTAAATCGAAATAAAAAATCGACAGAATATCGAATTCGATAAAGTGTCGCGTTAGTTCCGCATAAATCGTGTAATTATCTTTCGATTTATAGATAGGTTATCGATGAAGTATCTAACTATAATCTTGAGATTTTTAAAAGAAAAATCGTTCGATTTTATCGAAAGTTTATCTGTTGATGGATTTTGCCAACTATAATTCATCGATAATCTGTCGATATATCGAAAGATAATTTCACGATTTATGCGGAACTAACGCGACACTTTATCGAATTCGATATTCTGTCGATTTTTTATTTCGATAATTTGTCGAGTGTGCTGCTCGGGAACAATTTTTTTTGGAATTTATAAAAAATGTCCTCAAAAAATATTCAAACATAGGTACTAAAGAGGAATATTTTGAATTTTTTCAAGAAATTTTTTTTTTAAATTCCAAAATGTTTCCAAAATAGGTAATTTTCAAACATTTTTGAAGATACTTTTTTCAATCCCCCCTCGCCAACAAAAAAAAGAAATATTCAAATAACTACATATTTTGAAATTTCCAAATTTTATACACATACCTAGACCTAGGTATTCAAACATTTAAAAAAATGCAAGTATACTTCAGGTTTTCTTCAACTTCCACAAAAAAAATTTCTGGAAAAACACATTTTAATTTCGCATATTTAATTTTTTTTTTTTGTTTCAAAACCCTCGCACAAATGTTTTTTTAAAACACTTCATAAAAAAATTTCATGATTTTTTTTTTCTCAGAATCTATCGTGAGAAATGGGAATTTTTATTAAAAAAAATTTCGAGAATTTTTCCAACATTTCTCCAAGACAATTTTTTTTTAAATTTCCACAAATGGAATTTCTCAATTTTTCAATGAAAATTATGCAAACACTTTTTTAGAATTTTTTTCAAAAAAATTTCAAGAGCACTGAAAAAAATCAACGTTTTTTTAGTATAATTTTTTATCAAATGATTTTGAGAATTTTTCCAACATTTCTCCAAGACATCTTTTTTAAATTTTCACAAATAGAATTTCTCAATTTTTTGATGAAAATTATGCAAATACTTTTTTAGAATTTTTTTCAAAAAAATTTCAAGAGCACTGATGAAATCAAAATTTTTTCAGGATAATTTTTTATTAAACTTTTTCGAGAATTTTTCCAAAATTTCTCGAAGACATTTTTTTAAAATTTCCATAAATTTAATTTCACAATTTTTCAATGAAAATTACTCAAATACTTTTTTAGAATTTTTTTCAAAAAAATCCCATGTTTTCCTCAATTTTTTCAAAATTTTCCTCTGGACAACTTATTTGTTTTTAAATTTTGAAAAAAGTTTTTTTTTTTTTAATTTTTCAAGAAAGCTCTTCCAAATTAATTTCTCACGAGAATATTTCAAAACAGATTCCAAAAATCAATTTTCCAAGAATTTCAACAAAAAATAAATAAAAATTTTGTTTTAATAGACGTTTTTGAAAAATTTTTCAATTTTCCATTGAAAATTTTCTAAAAATCAAAAAAACACGCACCAACTCGTACAAATGTTATTCAATGTTTTCAAGATAAGAAAATCGACAACAACGATTTAAATAAAAAGTATTCCCTAGATATTTTTCTTTTCAAGAATATTGATAAATTATTTCTTCGATCCTCCAAAAATAATTCTAATTATTTTAGCCGTATTTTATTCTAATTTTTTAGCAGTCAATTTTTGAAAAATCGAGGGAATTTTGGGAGATTTTTTTCACGGAATGAAGAAAATTAAGATGAAATTTTCTTGTACTCTTTAGGCAATAATTTTCCAGCAAAAAATCTGCCATAAAAAATCCTAATTAAGGGGGAAACAATTTCATAATTTGTTCACGTTCTCAAATCTCTAAACGATTTTATTATAATTCTTCTTTTCGCTCAAATCACTTAAATCAACATGAAAATCACACCTGTAACACATTTTAATTAATTTATTCCCGCAGGCGGTTCCATTTCCAACCTGTACGCGTTCTTGAGCGCACGCCACCGTATGTTTCCAGGATACAAGGAAAAAGGTTTAAATTCTATTAAAGGACAACTAGTCATGTTTACGTCATGCGAGGTAAAATATGATCTTACTTATATATCGTCTTCCTGGCGCACACGCCTCCACCCCAATATTCGATCATATATCTTGAAACTTTTCACTTAAAAACGCTTTAACCTTTCGTTACGAACATATTTCTCATTAATGATAAGAAAACTTTAGCAATAACCACGCTTCTCGTTGGAGCTGAGTTGGAGCACAGCAGCATCCCTTCCTAGACTTCCTCGTCCATCTCTTACGGTGGAATCTTTTACTATATTAAACAACAAAGCAAACAAAACTTAGCTTTCCTTTTGATAGCTCAGATTAAAACTTCTTCCAATTGAAAGGATTATTATAGTTTTCGCAGGCCTATGATAGCGTACAATTAACATTGATAGGCATTATTCAAGTTCCAAATATCTATCCAGGGTGTTTGAAGCGGCGACTTGAGAAGTATAGCAATTAAAATATCATTATGATTTATATAAGAAGACGATTGCTATTGAAATTGGAAAACTTTTCTGTCATTTTTTACACAACATAGGTATGTACTAAATATGAAACTTTTGACTTTTGTTTTCGACTCGTGCGAGCAGTCTCACTATTCTGTGAAAACATGCGCCTCGGTTGGTGGTTTAGGAACAGACCACTGCATCGAAGTGGCAGCCGATGACCGAGGTAAAATGATACCTTCAGAGCTTGAAAGACTAATACTTGAAAATAAGTCCAAAGGAAACATTCCATTCTTTGTGAGCGCCACCGCTGGTACAACTGTATTCGGAGCCTTCGATCCTATTCACGAAATCGCTGATATTTGCAAAAAATATAAACTATGGTTACATATCGACGTAAGTATTCGTATAAATTGTAGTACTACGTGAAGAGCTTTTCTTCTCCGATTTCCCTACGGTGGTATTTGCGCCTGCTATGCCACAGTATAGGCAACTCATCAGACATATTTATATATTATGTATTTTGTTCACTTTTACAGGCCGCATGGGGAGGTGGTCTGCTGTTCTCACGAAAATACCGTCCCAATCGTTTAGACGGAATTGAAAGGTACGTCTCCTGCAAAAATAAGGCTTCGGCAATAACGTACACTGACGCGAGTTAAATTAAATAATTTCCAATTAATTACGATGCGAGAAGAGAGAAGAGAATAATACGCTACGGTTCGCATTGCGCGGTTAAATAAACGCGTATTCGATATTTGTCGAGCTCGAGGAACGCGATAAATTGGTCTCCATTTTTCTTCTCCCTTTCTCCATGGGTATCGAGTCACTTTTGTCTCATTCGAGGTTCGTATTTGAACTAATTTATTACTAACTTCGCAAAGCCAATGCTGGATTAAGATAGTTGGAGCTATTTATGTACCAGGAAAATGTGCCACGTACCTCTCTTGCTCGAAATTGTGAGAAAGAAGAAAAAATGTTCTATTTCAATTCAGGTTGAACGAAAATAGGTGTTTCAAAAAATTTAAGATGAAACCATTTTTTTTTAAATTCACAATAAGTATGTACATTATTTCAAAATTAGTTTAATTTTTTTTAAATTAAAAAAATGTTAGGACAGAAATTTTTGAACGATTCAAGCTTCAACATAATCATGTAGTTTTGGTCTTTTCCACATTCCAACAAGTTTTCGCAAAATTACAAAAATTTCTGTGGTATTTTAATTGATTTTTCAACACTGGAAATGCTTTTTAAAAAAAGTTTAATATACCTACAAAAAAGTGGAAAAAATCAAAAGTAATAGTTCAAAAAAGGTTTTAAAACAAACGAAATTTCAAGAAAATTTTTAGAAATACGAGTTCGAACAACATTTTAAAAATGTCTTCACATATTTTTCAAGAACTCATTTTGAAAAAAAAATATTGAGAAATTATTTTTTCCAATTTCAAAATTTTTTCTTTTTTTAAAAAAATTTGTTTTGAATAAAATTTGAAAATTTCTTTCATGATAAATTTTACTTGAATTCAAGTTCTAGGTATTGAAAAATCAAAACTGTTTTATGATTTTTTTTAAAAGTCGTATTTTGAAGGGAAAAAAAATGTGGTTCACTTTGAAATTTTTTCAACATCCTCTACCACTTCTTACAAAATTGCAACAATTTTTGAGATAAGTAGGTAGGTATTCTAACGATTTTTCTGTCGCTCATACTGGAATTTTTTTCAATCGTTTTCCAATAAAATCTAGAAAAAAAGGTTGAAAAATGGTTTCTTAAAAAATTTGCTCTGAACAGCACAAAACTGTATTCAAAAAATTTTGAAAAATTTTGGTTTAGGAAAATTTGAATCATGACAAATTTTTAATAAGTACTTAAGTATACATAATCCTTTCAGAAAATAGGTGATTTATAATTTTTTTTTCAATTTTCAAACAGTTCTTTTTTTGTTATAAAAAAATAATTTGGACAAAAAATTTTGAAAAATTGGATTTCAACACATGACCGTTTCGTGAAATTTTCTTTAAAATGTTTTTGACAAAAAATTCCTAGAAAATTTGGATTTTACAAAAAAAAAAAAATCAAACTTGACAAAATTTCAAATCATTTCGTCACAAATTCACAATTATTATTTTCAAGTTTCAAGTATACTTACTCGTTGATTTTTTCAATTCAAAATTGTTTTTAAAATTACATGACTTTTTTTTCTTTATTTAATTTTCAAAATCTTTTTCTTTTTTCATTGAAAAATTATTTGAACATTAAATTGTCAAAAAATATATTTTTTTAGCATTTCAACGAGATTTTGCAGAAGTACAATTTTTTGTTATTTTACAAGAATCTAACCATTTTTCTAACACTTCAACTGAAATAATTTTAAAAAGAAGAGTGTGTTTGAATAAATTCAAGGAAAAAATTCAAATACTTATCTACTTGTCTTTTTTTTTCAATTTTAAAAAAGAGGAAATTTAACAAATTGAAAAAAAAGCATAATACATTATTTATAAAATTATTTCAACTCGCTTTTAAAATCAAATCTCAATTTTTCAAAGTTGAAACAAAAAAGATTGACAGAAGAATTGCCCAGTTTAATCAAAAAAATATCTCAATTTTTTGAACAAAGAGAAATCATTCAATTTTTCTAAACAGGTGTAAAGTAATCAAGACATTACCCCCCCCCCCCACCATGAAGAAAAAAATTATCAATTTTTCTGCAAAATCAAATTATTCTCAAATTTTTGCAGTAAAAAATGTAATTTTAATAGCGAAAAACAATTTTTGAGAAACAATCTTGATTATTTTGTATCCATCTACAGGTTATGCCAAGTGATTTCATTTTTTTGAGAATAAACAATCTTAATTTTTTGTATCCATTTTTTGGGGGGGAAACTTTTTAAAGTGAAAATTTTCCTAATTTTCAAAGGAAAAAAATCTCAATTTTTTGAAGAAAGATTTTTTTGAATTTTCTTTGAATAAAATACCAACACAAATTTCTTGAAGTCAATATATACAAAATCCTATCAATTTTTTTGCAGAGAAAATGTTTTTTTTTTTTTTTTTTTTTAATTTTGTGAAGTAAACAATGTTTAAAGTTTCTCACTTCTTTATTTTCTTTGCAACAAAAAATAACGCTCATCTTAATTTTTTGAAGTCATAGTGTAAAAAAGTTCTCTTTTTTAAAGTTAGAAAATAAGTAAAAAAATCTTAAAATTTTTCGTTTTTTTTTAAATTTCTTTTTTACTTAGGTACCTACAAATAAGAGGGAAAAACTTTCAATTTTTTGGGAATAAAATAATTTTTCAAATTGAGGTAAATTTTCTTTTTCAATTTTATGTAATAAAAAATAATGCATCTTTATTTATTTTTTTGAGTTGTCGAAAAAAAGTTTTTTTATTTTCTTTAATTTTTTTTTTAAGAAAAAACATGTTTTGGGAGAAAATTGGGTAATTATTCAATTTCTCCACTTTGAGGGAGGATTTCTCCATTGTTTGATATAAAAAAATTTTCAATTCAAAAAAATGAAATTTTTTAAAAAATTTTAGGCATTAATCTTCTTTAATTTTTTGAAGTAAAAAAATCGTTTTTTTTGGAGAAGCCACCAAATTTTAATTTTTTGTCTCAATGAAAGAAAAAAAATCTCAATTTTTTAAAGATGAAAAATCATTCTTACATTCAACATTCAAAAAATTTCAACCCGACGAGACACTCTTTCGGAAACATTCAAGCCACGCCCCTGAAAATTCCAAGCCATCGCTCCTGAAACTTGCACAACCTAATGAAAAAGTTGAGTTACGTTTACGAAAATTAGCCAAGTATCCAAAAGCCAAATCTAGCTATTACTTTTCGCCTCCTTGGGCTCGGCACGCTGCCATGCCTCTCGTACGAAGTAATTTTTCGCATTCGCGCCCGTTCCAAAGTTATTAAAATAACCGAGCTTTAATATGTTAAGTAAATGTTTTACCCGCGTATTAAAGGATTAAATTCAATGCGAAAGACAAATTTGATTAATGAATACGCATTAAAGTTCAATTAGGTCTGTTAAGAGGGGTTACAATTGCCAAGCTAAGCTACCAAGCCATAAGGGTAAGTGCAATAGGGTTGGGAAATTTATAACATTTCCAACCTATGCAACCCTGCAACCGTCCAAGGAAAAAAAACATCTACGAAGGGGATGCCTCTTCACCCTCATTCGAGCTGTGTGGGCTCGAATCGAGCCAGCATCGTTTCGCATACCATTATCGCGCCGCTGTAAATACGTCGCTTTTTATCGCGCATTTTACAATCTGTTTACTTTGACTCATACGTCTCTCGTGCTGTTGTGGCAAAACTCGACGACGCGACGAGTTCTTCCCGAGGGATCGTTTTACTCAGCCAAAGAGGTACCGCGATTTGCAGATTTTTTCACTCCCTCCTTGGACCGAAAAAATCACACATTCTTGTTTTTAATTCCGTCCAAGGTTCGAGTAAATCTTCCTTGTACAATGTACAAGTAAATCCTGTAAATTCCACGCGACCTTTTACCAAATCGCAACACATACGAGTATGTACGTATAATACAAAATATATGTCAATGAGAGTGATTTTTTCTTCTTTAAATGTCATTAGCTCATTACCTTGATAAAATCCGTATTTATATGGACGAAAAAACTGGACAGATTGTCGTCGTCGCGCTCTTAATCGATAAAATATCGGACAAATCCTTCAATTGTGTGACGACTCTCGTTGCCTATACTATACTACCTACGCATTCGTTAATCTTAATTGCGTTGACCTGGTAACAATTTTAATATAATATTCGTAATTAGTAATTAAACTTATATCGCGAATATTTGTCTTATTGTCGTTTGGTTTAATTAATCATGAAAAACACGAAATCTTGTTAAGGCTTCCATCGAATCGTGTTAAATAATTAATCGACAACTTTCCGGCCCGACCATGTCGAGATGAGGATTATCGCCTCACGTTCGTATATCATTTTCTTATTTTTTTCCTTTCTTTGCAGAGCCGATTCCGTCACATGGAACCCGCATAAATTGATGGGTACGCTGCTCCAGTGCTCTACCGTCCATTTCAAAGATAAAGTAAGCGAATATTATGATATTTTATTGATTTTTAACTCCTCTCACCCTCATCCCATTAGATGTTTTCGACAATCCGAGAATTTTAAAAAAATACCTAGATTTTCATATACCACTTAAAATCCTCTCGAAGTATTACGAACTCGAATCAAAGTCAAGAAGAGATTTCAGCATTTCAGAGTGCATGGAATGAATATTATACCTGAAAAAAGATGCCAAAAAAGAGCAGAAAACCAAAAATTGAATTGTAACTTTGCCCCCAAAAACACTAAAACAAGTAAAGTTGAAAATTTTTGAAAAATACCTACTAATGATAACTTTTACAAAAAAAAAACCACCAGAAATCGATCTAAGCACCTATTTAAAAATGAATAATTTTGGTAAAATTTTACACAAAAAATGAAAAATTCATGAGGATTACATGAGAGAAGCTCAAATAAGTGAAGTGTAAGTTTTGTTTTGATTAATTTCTCCTAAATTATTTCTTTAAAAAAAAAAGGAAATTTCAAGAAAAAAAATTAATGTTGAAGGGGGAGGGGGTGAAACGATCAAAAAAATAAAAATTACGTAAAAAGAGCTCTGCTACTCGAGAATATTTTCCAAAATAGAAGACAAAGATATTCTAGGGAAGAAACAGAAAAAATCAATGAGAAAAATCAACAATAATTTTAGAAAAATCGAATGTGTACCTAAAAAAAATTGAAGGGAGTCCTTCTGAAAATTTAAATTTTTACATTTGTGTACGTTTATTTATCACTTTATACCTAAAACAAGTAATTAAAAAAAAAAATAGTGCTTCTAAATTTTTATTATATTTAATATTTTGAAATTTAATTTTTTAAAGAGCATTTTCTGAAAAATGTTCTCGAAAAATTATCTGTTCACTTAGAAAATGAAAAAATAATTCCAAAAAAAATATTTTTTTAAACAAATCAAGGAAAAAAATGATGTGGAAGAAAAATGTCCATAGAATGCGACAAAAAAAAATAAGAATAAATACTCCATTCAGGAACAGAAATTTTTCCAAGTAAAGAATAATCTAGAAAAAAGTGTTCAGTACCACATTGTTATTTTAAAAGTTGAAGTTTTCATTTTTTTTTTCAAACTGAAAACAAAAAAAAAATTAAAAAGCAACAAAATTAAAACCCAATACTTAATCCTATTTTAATTTTTTATGAAAATCCAAATTAACTTGTTTCCAATTTTTATACTTGAACAATGAACACTTAATACGTAATTTAATTTAATTTAATAAAATTCAAATTCAAATTCAAAAAATCCAAAAATAAATAAAATAAAATTTTCTGTTTAAAATAATTTTTTGTAAGTTGGAAAATTTGAAAAAAAAAAATTAAAAAATGTTCGTTATAAAAATGAGAAATTTTCATTCTCTAATTTTTTTTTCAATTAAAAAAATTGGAAAAATAAATATTTCAATTTCAAATTTGAACTTGTCTTTCAAGTCTGAAAATAAAATAATAAAATGAAAGAGCAACAAAATGAAAAATTTTTGTTTCAAAAATGTAATGTATAAAAAATTCTCTAAAGATGTTGTTCAAAACTTTATTTTAAAAAATCCTTCAGAAAAAGAAGTTGATAACTAAAAATTTTCGTATGTGAAATTCCCCGCCTTCCCCCCCTCCCCCTAAAAAAACAAAATTGGAAAAAATTACTTAGTTACAATTTTATAAATACCTAACCATTTTCCCTCTCCATCAGAAAAAAATGTGGGTATCTATAAGTAGATTTTTTTTTTAAATAATGATTTACCTAATAAAACATTCAAAACGTTTTTTTTTGTTTTTTGTAAAAAAATTCTTATTTTCGAAGAAAAAAAATTACTTGAATCGATGGGAAAAAATGATAGACAAAATATTAGTCCTACCTACTTATCTTCAGAATATTTTTTGAAAAGAAAAATTTCGATGAAGAAAAGAAATGAAGCACGGAAATGCAATACATGCTAAGCGCCAAAAATTAAATTTTACAGGGGAGCGAAAACAAGTTTCGAACGCGTGTCGTGAGTTGAAGAGGGGAAAAGCGGGGTTTCTCATGTATCATGTAATGAAGAATGGACATTTCTCTACCCATAGGTTCAAAGAAATATCGAAAAGAAAAATTTGTCTCCGAGTGAGAGCGATTCTCCGTAACCCATGTTTGTCCATTATTCGCCCGAGCAAACGCGTATTTTTATGGAGCGCCGTGGCGAGGTGTAATATCGTGCTCGGGCCTTTTTTTTATCGTATTTCATTCAAAAAATTTCAATGTAATAAGGTTTTGTTTACCTAAATAGGTTGTAATATGTCAGAAATGAGTAACGCATCAACACAGGTGAACATCCAAATACGAAACAAATCGTAGTAGGTGTAACATGCGAAATTTTAGAGGCGCGCGCTTTCTTTGAGCGTGATTTTGAACCACTTCGGTTGGTCGGAGAAAACTGGGAATACTTTCTTCGAGTCGGCAAGGAAACATAGAATATTTTTTGTGAAAAAAATGGCGCTTAGCATGTATTGCATTTCCGTGCTTCAAATGTTTATGAAAAAACTATTCATTTCAAAAACTTTCTGAAAAATAATCGTTTCAGAAGAAATATTGAAAAATAATTTCACAAAATAAATTATCTTTAAAAGTTACTAGATCAAACATACAATTTTTTTTTTTCAAAAATTAGGTACGCAAACAAAATACATAAGTAAGATGTAAAAAGAAGAAAAGAATTGGAAAAATCTCTATATAGATTTTTGGAGAACCGAATTCTTATAATTTTTTTTTTTTTTGTAACAAAAAAGTTCTCAATTTTTCTAGAGTGAAAATAATATTTTAATTTTTTTATTCTTTTTGAAATAAAAAAATTTCTCAATTTTTTGCAATATTTTTTTTAATAAAAAATTTTCAAATATTATCTTGATTTTAGGAAAATTTAGAAATTTTTCTGAATAAAAAAAAATAGTGATTTTTTTCCTTTGAGAAAATTTTTAAAAAAAGTATGGTAAAAAATGAAATTTTTCAATTTAAAAAATATTCCTCCAGGAAAATTGAGAATTAAAAAAAAAAAAATAATGATTTTTTTTTCTCCAAAAAACAAAACAGATTTTTTCAAAGTAAATTCGAGTATTAAGGGCCGATTTCACTTTCTCATTCGGTTAGACCCTTCATCAAAAAATTTATCAAAATAATATTATCATCAAAAAAGAAACACGTACAAAAAAATTCAATCCTTTACTCAAACCACACAAAACACATCAAATCACACCTCGAATCCTTCTCAATGAAATCTCCTCGTCGTGCTCTTCTAAACTTACAATATAAACACTTATTTTCACACCACATCGTTAAAATTTCATACAAATACGTCTGACAAGAAAACCATTAAAGAAGGAAAAAATTCGCTAAACGTATAGACCTACTACCTACCTATCCCACGTGAAAACAAGGTCAATGTTATACGTATTCTCATCCTCATTTCTAAGTAAATACCTACACTTTTGATTTTTTGCAACAACGAGATATATCGTACATACATATACGCTGTGAAAAAAAGGTGTATTCCGTTACACGAGCATAATCGTACAAATGCTATTATATTTTGATTCGTATATAATACTCATATTTACACTTCAAAGCTTCGAAATCTCATGGCATCCACAAACACCATAATATTCGCACTATAAGAGCAAAGCAGGCACACCACACTTATCAGTATGGTGAAAATGGCGAGAATAGAGCCCTCTTTACCATAAAGTGCTAATTAATTAAACCATTCGAAACACAATACCGGCACATAACCTAGGATGATTATAAACAAGACGAATGCAATCCAACTATACTCGTAGTACCCATTTATTTTCAACTGGAGGCATCATCGTAGTACATATCGACGATATTGTCACGACGACTTTTTTCCATTCCAGGCGGTTTTGACCAGTTGTAACACAATGAGCGCGGATTATTTATTCATGCAAGATAAATTATACGACGTTCGTTACGATACCGGAGATAAAGTAATTCAATGTGGCCGTCACAATGATATCTTTAAACTGTGGCTTCAGTGGAGAGCGAAAGTAAAACATGTTCTCTAAATACGGTTTAATATTTCAATTTCAATATCGTGTGCGTATACTTTATGACGGCTCGTCTGCGCTATACGTCTGTACCGAGGGTATATACTCGTACGTACGTACATTTGTTGTATTGGATTTTATGAAATTAAAAGTGTATACCTTATGTATGTATACTCCCGAGACAACGTAACACTTTCATTTTATTTGAAAAAAAAAAGAAGTAAACAGGTTAAATAAAAGCGAACGTAAGTATTTTGTACGTATACGAGCCGAAGACCTCTGATTTAATTTATCGTTTATGCAGAATTGCAGAACAAATATGCTCTAATATGATTTTTCGCGTAATTACTTTCCTGTGTACTTTCAAAGGGAACCGAAGGCTTTGAACAGCATATAGATCATTTAATGGAACTCAGCGAATATATGGTCAAGAAGATGAAAACAATGCCCGATAAATACTACCTAATACTCGAACCTGAAATGGTCAACGTTAGTTTTTGGTATATTCCGAAACGTCTACGTTCGATGCCTCAAAATCCTGAACGAGTTAAGATCTTGGGCGAAGTAAGTTCTGTTATATATCGACGTTGCACAAAATGTATTTTACAGTGTACTTACGTTAGATAAGTCAGATCGATCGAAAAACCCAAGGAAGAGATCATACAAATTTTTTTGATCAAAATTCAAAGGAATAAAAATTTTTTATCAAGTGAAACATTAAAAATTGGGATCTTGAATACCATAATTATTATGGCTATTGATCTTCAATATTTTCTAAAAAATTATTAAAATTTTATTTAGAACAAAACTTTAAAAATCATTTTAAAACAAAATTTTTATTGAAAATTCAAAAATTTATTACTAGTAACTTTTTTTTTTTTTTTTGAAATGAATTAAGGTCAACTTTTTGATTACCTATTGAATAATTTTAATAATCATCTTCTGCCTAAATTAAAAAATTGTAATATTCATTTTTTTCCCTTCAAAATTCTTATGATCATATTTTTTCAAAACATTTGATCAACAGGATCTTTAAAAAAATGAATAAATAAATGAACAAATAATGAATAAATTATTAAGTAAATAATTTAATATATATGAGAATTGAAAAGTTGAAAATTTTTCCAAAAATAACACCAATAAAATTTCCATAAAAATATAGATAGGTAAGAACCTAAAAAAATGGATAACATTTTCAAGTTTTCACTAGATTTAATGAAAAATTTACAAGGTGAAAAAAATATTCATTTTTTGAAAAATTTTGATCATAAATTTTTTGAAAAATAACGTCACCTTTTTTTTGAAAAATTCTAAAAAAAATTGATTATCAAATTTTCTATTATAGGTAATTTTTTCATAAAAAACAATTACAATCAAAAGCTTCTGATTTGTATGTATCATTTTTTTTTTGTAGAAAATTTTGAATTTTTGATCATTGGGTAATTTTTGCAAAAATTTGGATTATTGTCTTTTTCCCCAAAAATTCTGATGAAAAAATTTCTCAAGAACTAAATAATTTTGATAATCGATTTTGTTGATCGTCAAATTTTTTAAAAGATACGTGACTGATTTTTTTGTTGAAAAATTTCGATTCTAAGATTTTTGATTATTACAACCTTTGTTGACTTTTTTGAAAACTATGACATTTAATTTTTTTTTAATTGCAGAAAATTGACATTTTTAAAAAATTACAACATTATTTTATGTAGTACAAGGTTTTGATTTTTTTAAATCATAAAATTTATCAAGTGTTTTTTCATAGATAAAAATTGCTTATTACGAGAATATTGTTCCTAAAAAAATTGACAGGATTTTTAAAATTTTCTCAACATTTTTCTTGCAAAATATCGTTGAAAAATATCCTTTTTCAGAAGTCAGTTCTGAAAAATTTTTAAATTTTAGTAATAGTATGCTTTTTTTCACTCAAAATCTGTACTTACTTATACGAAAATTGTATTACAAAATTTGTTAGGTGCTCGAAAATTTATTAGGCGATGATTTTTATAGAAAAGTGAAAAAATTAGCTATTGAGAAAATTCTTATAAAAAATTGCCTACAAACAAATTGCAAACGAATTGATTTAAAAAAATTAAAACATTCAGTCAAAATAGTTCAACAACAAAAAAAAATGTTTTTAAAAATAAAAAATTTGGTAACAGAAAATTGATTTAAAAAAAAAATTAAATCAGTTTTTTTTTGTTTTTTTACGGTTTAAAAATTATTAAGTAGGTACCTAAAAAACTTTTTGTGAATCATGTAAAAGAAAAAAATAATTTGAAATAAATTCAAGTTTTAACGAAATTAGAATTTCTTGGAATAAGGAAATTTTTCAATTTTTTGGGATTTTTTAATGTTGAAAAAATGGGTGAAAAAGTCTCATTTTTTTGAGAGAGAAAAATCTCTCATTTTTTACAGATTGTTTTTTTGTTTTTGAGGGAGAAAAAAATTTGCAAGTTTTTGGTGTAAAAATATTTGTTTAATTTTTGCAGACAAAACTCTCTTAATTTCTTGGGATTAAAAAATTTTTTCAACTTTTTTACAATTAGAAACTCTATACTGTTTTATTACATACTTTTTTTGATATTTATGTACAGTAGGTAAATAATTTAAACTTCTGAAAATACATAAGTAATTTTTCCCGCTTGAAAAGATGTACTTTTTCAAAATTATTTTCAATTCTTTCAAAATAAATTCTTTTTGAAAATTTTTCTATCACAAAAAAATTACTCTAAACCCCAAAAAGATGAAAAACCGTGAATTCTGAAAAAAAAAAATTAAAAATAGAGATTTTACCCCCCCCCCCCCTCCATTTAAAAAATCAAAACATTGTCAATCCGAACGTTTGAAAATAATTTTCCCCCACTTGAAAAAGATGTAGGTAATTATTTTCAACTCTTTCAAAAACAATTTTTTGAGAATTTTTCCATCCCTAAAAAATTACATTCAACTCAAAAATGATGAAAAATCGTTCATTCTGAAAAAAATTGAGAAATTTTGCTCCTCCAAAAAATCAAAATATTTTTTACCTCTCAAAAAAGTTGCAGGATTTTTTTCTTCAAAAATTGAATTCTTTTCTCAATGCATCGCAAAGTTTATCCACCCAAAACCACATTCACCCCTCGAATTTTTCATTTTCGCCAGATCACGCCAAAACTAAAAGGTCGCATGATGGAAGCCGGCACCTTAATGGTGGGATATCAACCGCAAGGCCATTTACCTAACTTCTTCCGCAACATAATCTCCAGTGCTGCGGTCAGGCAAGAAGACATTGACTTTTTACTTTCCGAACTGGATCGTTTGGGACACGATTTGTAACCTTTGTAATCGCAGTTACCATACCTTATTACCCTTTTCTTTACTCCTATTATAAATAATTATTGAGAAAAAAAATACTCAAAAAAATATTGAAAAAAAAAAGAAGAACCCCTAAGTTACTACAAATAATTTTGCTAGATTAATTAGTTGAAAACTTATATTTGTTGTTGTTTTGATTTTTAAACTTATTGTTGTTGATTTTGAATGTTAAATTTGATTTATAATTTATAGGCTGTATAACGTCAATTTTAAGAAACGCTTTTACCTAGTTAATTTACCTAATGAGGAAAAAACCAAAGATGAAATATTTTTTGGAAGCTTCGCGCTACATTATCTGTTTTTTTTTTGTTTTTTTTTTAGTTTCTAGTCATTATAGCAAAACGATATAGTTTTTTCGAAAAAATGGTGATAAAAAATGTGTATGGCCCCCAGGGTAACCGCCTACATGATCGAAGTTGGTTTATTAGTATATTTACCCATTTGTTTGTGTTTTTTGTGTTTTTTAGGAAGTACATTTTAAGTCTTAAAAATGTATACCTATACATCGGACTGAGGCATTTTTTTAGTTTGTTTCGTGTAATCGATGGAAAATAATTCGCGGAGACGCGATTCGTATATCGAACGACGGAGGCGACACTTTCGTAAGTCTTGCTTGGCCAAAAAATCGATTATCATCAGATAGGCCGCGTCGTGCGCCACAATTAGCCCGCGTAAATTATGTAAGACAGTGGTATCCAAAGTTATAACCACCTCGCACCGGCAATCTGAATAATTTCGGCTGTAATCGAGTTACGAATAGTACATAAGTGATTTTCATCGTATTACAAATCGTGCCAATTTTTCAATCCGACCGTGGATATTTTTCTATCTACCTACACTGACAATTTAACTCTCCACTGAACCCGTTTGTTATTTTGAACAAAATACATATTGCAGTTGAAGAAAAAAATGCATTTTAATGCTACGAGTATCTAAAATTCACCATTACAACGGGACGATTGTATGCTCGCGTACAATAATCAGACCATGGTACAATCGTCGTCCAATGGTACAAGATACGATGAAAGTGAACTCGACAATAAAGTACGATAAATTTGAAGTTAACTCGTGTTTGCCATTTAAACGCCGTTATTTTCCGGTAATTAATATCTATCGGATTGGATCGCATCGTCGCAGTCGTTGGTCGTCTCTCGTCTCGTCATCCAGCATCATCTTCGTTGTTTAATTTTTTGTACTAATATCGTTAATGTATCAGTTTCAATTTCGCCGCCATTCTCTTTCTTTCACATTCCAAACAGAGTCGAACTTACGCGACAAAGTACCTTTAATTCGAAATCTCCGAGTATAAAAACGATTCGATCGATCACTAAATGTACATTGTTAATCAGCGTGATAATTACGTGATTCGATTCTCTCTGTCTCTCGTGGTTGATAAAATTTCTTCACAAGGATACCCATATTCATATTGTACGAGCGATTATGAAAAAATTCGAACCGTTATATGAGGGTCTTTCGAAGCGGGTACGTCGAGATGGTAATAAATAATACGAATTCCATTTCGCCAGTATAATGTCAAAGATTTGTTTCATTTTGTTCATTTTTTTTTTGTCGTCGTGCAGAATTATACGTTGTACGTATATTGTACCCAGACTTCCCTCATGAATGTACAATGTACATCAATTAAAAAGAATTTCGAAACGGAGTCATTACCGCGTAAAATACTTAATTAATATACGGAAATTCGACGTCTGCGGATTTTCATCATCGTCGTACCATCATCATCGCATGTGTGAATCAATCAACGTATCGTTGGCTCGAAAATGTGAACTGATGATTGGACTACGATGATGAACTGATGAAACCCATCGGTATACTCGAAAAAGTACGAGAAAGTGGGAAAGTGACGTGTATGTATAGTAGGGTAGCACTTATTTTGGACTTTTGGATTTTTTTGTATGTCTTACTTCCCCAAGTTTTTTCATTTCCTGAGAAAATAATTCCGTACTTTTTATTTTTACCCTAAATGAATTTCAAGTGGGGTCTAGTCCATTACCCTTTTTCAGAAAAATGAAAAAATGACCAATTTTGAGAATCTCGCCTTTTTTTTGATAATAAAAAAATTCGAAAGTTCAAAAATTTGGTAATTCTTTATTATTTTTAAAAAGGGGGTCTGTTCAACGAAAAATGAAAAGTAGGTATAGAATTATTTACCAATTTCTTTATTTTTCCCCTTTTAACTACAACCTAGAGGGGCCCTCAATTTTTCAAAAAAAAAAAGCAAAATTTTTGTAATTCAGCATTTTAAGTTGTATTTCATCACAAAATAATTCCTATTTCATTTTCCTACAAAATTAATTTTAGGAGGTGTCCTCAGGCCCTCAAATTTTGAAAAATATTAAAAAATGACCGAATTTTTGAACTTTACAATTGTTTTTGTCTTGTCCCCCAAAATTGTTTCTCTTTATGTGAAAAAGTCATTTCTTTATTTTTCCCATAACTGAATTTTATATGATGCCGCGAACCTCCTTTATTCGAAAATTGGATTTTGGGACGATTCAAAATTCGGTTAGGGCAAAATGAAAAATATGGAATTATTTTCTGACACAAAGCAACTCAAAATGATGATTTCTGTTATTCTTTTTTTTTTTTTTGAAAAATTGGAGGAAACTCTAAAATTTCAAAATACGGCCACCATTCATGTATATATAGCAAACTATAGTTTCAAAAAAATTTAAAAAATAAAAAAAAATTGATTATGTTCCTAATTACGAAACTGTGTCTATTTATTTACTGGAGGGAGGGGTCAACATTTTACCCAAAATTAATATTATGATCTAAAATTAAAATTACAATCCCAAAAAAAAATCAACTAAAATAATTCTTTTCTCAACTCAACTATTCATTCAAATGAACTTGTTGGATATTTTTTTTTCCAATTGTAAATTTTTTTAGTCCATTGGTTTATTTTTTTGGATCTTACTGAGTAATACACGGAATCACCAACTTTCTTGTACTTGCAATTACATAATTATAAGCTCGTGTGAAATAGTCGAATGTACATTTTAAATATATTTATGTTAATTTTATCCAAATAAGCACACTTTTACGTCACGTATGATGCACTTTCTTTGCACGTTATCGCACCTCGCACAAAATTTTCGTACAAATAAACGACACGGAAGCTAATTGATAATTTTACTTTTTTTTAAATTGGTAATAAAATGGATGGCAAAGAAAAATTAGAGAGGAGTGGAGGGGAGGGACTGTAGAAACGTTTCCGAAATGGAAAGACTCTTTAAAAGATACAAATTCTGTGGAAATTTTTTTTGCAATAACTAAGTAATCGAATTGAAAATTTTCAAAAAGCTTCCGTTTTGTTTTTTTGGGCACTTTTTCACGTAGATAGATTTTTGCACCGTAGAATAGACTCGCACAATTTATATCCTACTTACTAAAAGATGCAAAAATGTGGTGGATTTTTTTACATTTTTTTTGAGGTGTTTAGATTGTTTTTTTTTTTTTGAAAAATTAATTAAGTAGATACCTATCAAGTTTTCTCGTCGATTTTTCTTTCCAAAATTTGTTTACAAAAAACATGGATTGGATTTTTTTCTGATTTCTTCATTTTATAGACATTCATTTTCAACTTTAATAAAATAAATTATTTGCATTACCTACTTTTTGAGATCAAAAATTTTTGTACTCAAATATTTCTAACTTTTTCGAAAACGATTCCCAACAAATGATTCTCTTTTTTTTTTAATCAAAATTGTGCCTCTTAAAAAAGACTTTTCCCCCTAAAATTGGTTGAAATTTTTCTCAATTTATTTCATCAGGATTCATTGTAACTTTTTTCTTCTAAAAATTACTCACATAATTTTTTGTTGATTTTTTTCATATCTTTTTTTGTGAAACGTGAAACTTGGATTTTCTTTTTCAGTTTTTCATCAAATTGCCTATTCCTGCAAATTTCATTCAAAAATGGTTCAAAATAATTCTTTTTGAACAATGAAAAGTTTTCCCATAATAACTTTATTTTTTTATACGTACGTCAATTTTTTTCTAATAATTTCTCTCGTGTGTTTTTTAAAATCAAAATTTATTGTCAATTTTTTTTGTACGACTTGAAATTTGATTTGGAATTTTTTGTTCAATTTTTTATAAAATTCATTTCGAAACTATTTTGATAAAAAATTTTATTCAAATTTATTTGGTCGAAATCCTTCTTTTTGAAAATCTCAAGTTTTTCAATTTAATTTTTTCCTGAAATTTGTTGTCAAATTATTTCTTTTGACAATTTTTTTTTGTACTCAAATAATTATTAATTATTTCTACGAAATTGAAAATTTTTCTCAAAATTCCTCTCACTTCATTTTTAATCAAAATTCATTTTCAATTTTTTTATTCATTCATTTTTTTTTTTTTGCGAAACATAAAGTTTGTTTGCAACTTTTTTCTCAATTTTTCAAAAAATTATTTATGTAAATTTCGTTCCAAAATTATTTCCATCATTTTTTTTTTTTTACTAAAAACAGTTCATTCCAGAAAATTATCAATTTTCCCACCATTCTGTCTTAAAAAGATTCTCAAATTTTTTCTTCAAGTTTTTTTTTTTTTGTTCCTTGAAATGGTTTTTGGAGAAATCAAAAATCTGATCATTGATCACAATACCAAATAAATAAAAAAATTTGTCATATTTTTGCATCTTTACCCATTTACTGCACTATTTAAAATTTAAGAAGCACCCAAATAAGTTATGTAGTATTTAAGTCACGAAACGCACTTTATATTTTGCACTCTGGCACGTTGAATAATTAGCACTTTTGCACCCATGCACAAATTTCACGAACGCACCTATTTTGTAAGTGCACCATAAAATATGTACAATTTTAATTTTAAATAATCAATCGAGTAATACACACAGCTGGTGTCCTCGTTTAGAGTAACCAGATTTGATAAGAAAATTTTTTAGTTTTGCCAGGTGCCTATCTTGGTTTTGAAGGGCAATGTGTTACAAGAATTTCTAAATCCTTCCCAAGACAAAAAATGATTCAGGTGCAACTTTTCAAGAGGAATAAAAAAATTGATGTGAAAAATTTGCCTACATTTGAAAATGAAGGTGCTACAAAGCTTTGAAAGTCGGTATTTTTCAAGTCCAGCCTTCACCTTCAAAGATAGGCAAATTTTTCATGACTTTTTTTTGTTCTTCTCCAAAAATTACACCTTGATGAAATTTTTTCGTGTCTCATCAGTGCACCGTGATAAATTGATGCAGGCAATATTTTTGACTGGAATTTTTGGTTTGGCTATAACTACTTCAATTTTGGAGATAGGCAACCTAATGTACTTGAATTTTTTTTTTGATTTTTCTAAATGTAAGTGATAACTATCCTCTGGGAGAGTAAAAAAAAATTGAAAGCAATGTTGCCAACCAAAATATAATTTTTCAAAGCTGTTCAGCTCCTTCATTTTCAAATTTATGCACAATGTGTTTATAAAGTTTTTTATCAGTGATACTCGGTTCTGTCCAAATCTCAAGCCTGGTTATTCTTTACCAGGACACCGCATGTATATCCTAAGTAGATTAATTTCTACCATGAAGACGAGCATACCGATGGGCTTCAGCAACTAAATTGGTTGCCAACTGCAGAGATAATTTTAATTCTGCCTGTCTGACCCTACATCACACGAGCATTCGTCACCGGTTGAGTAGCTGACGTAACCGCGAAGATTACCTCTAATGCGGTGTTCATAATCGTTACAAATCTTCGTGTCAATTTTTCCCGGCCAAGGTATGAGGCGTAATTCAAATTACCTATTACCACGATTCTCCATCTCCACCTCGCGCTCTGGTTTTGCAAAATAAAACTCCTCGCGATGATCTACTCTCCGGTCTCAGTTTCTCATCCGCGCCATAAATTCAACACTCTCTGGGCTAATTTTGCTCGCTAAATCACCTCTGCACGTAATGCAGATGATTACGAATTTCGACACGACGATGAGCGTCAGCGTATTAACCGAGTTACAAAGCTAAACTCGCGATTTCGTAATGGCTAAAAAATTACATCTCTCGGTGGTTTACGAGATGAATCTCTCGACTAGATCTGCAGATAATCGGATTCATAGGACAAAATCGGAAGTACCTGGTGACAAAAGCCAGTTGCTCGGGAAGTAGCTACGTAACCGGTTACCCAAGTCGATTTATTAATAAGCTTTCTCGCGAGTCGATATTTTTTTTTCATTCTTATGAAAGTTTACGCTCCGCACTGTCGGAAGTGCCTACACATTATAAAAGACATATTCTCGAATGCATACAAACTACACACAATGTATACGAGACGATGTAACCGTAAATCTGAGGCCCAGTATGTGAGCCGCCAAATTACCATGTAAATATACTAATTCATCGATTAATCGAAGCGCCGCGTTGCGTCGATTTAATCAACTCGAAAATCAGGCTTATTAGAATAACGTCTTGTTTCAAACTCGACGTAGTAAAATTTTCTCTCTATTTTCGCCAGAGTTCGATCGCCTGGCGGTAAATGTCACCGCTTTGCTACTTTCGGTTTTCAAAGCGACGATGAATGGTTCTTTAACTGCTTCGAAAACTCGCTTTTATAATATTCTAACATTACCGTTAACCGCTATGTCATCAACGCAAGTTACCAAATTTTACCAATTCGAGCTATCTTATCATTTTTTTAAACGTTATAATACGTTGCAGATTGGAAGAAAAAACTGCCTAGTGCATCGTCGGTGGTCGGTGTCCAATTATATAACATTTGTTTGTTTTGTATTATATCCATATAGTGAAAATAGTTACCACGTTTATTTATTTAGACTCTCTCGAATATCGAAAAATTTCCATATGAAGTATAAAAATACTATTGTTTTTTCGCGCTCCTGTTTCAATTAAAAATTGACGGGTACGATTAATTAACCTTAAGCATGATTAACGCACCGATTAATACGTCCAATTAAAATCGAATCGTTATGATTTGAGAAGGCGAAAAAATCCATACGCCTACACGACGCGACGTACACGTAAAGACTTACACGTACATAATCGAGTACGTCCTTCTCATTTTTAAGATCTTTGTCATCCCATTTACCATTCCCCTCAAAATGCATCCATATCGTTATGTAAAATGTTAATAATTAATGTAATATAGTTCGCGATAAATGAATAGGTAGAAAAAAAGATCGTAGGTAATCGATCGATTAGATAATTATACCGTGTGTGCATTTTGTTTTTTTCACTCCGAAGTGTAAATCGATTGTCGCCTTTTTTTCTGACGCGTCATGTTCTTCAGATTACTCGCTGGAGTTCAGCGTACTGTGAATTATCTGCGATGGATTTCGATTATACGCTAGTGCAGTACTTTAAACGGAGTCGTACGTGCCTATGACTCGATTTAGTTGAAGATAAATACGGAATTTAAATCATTCCTTGTTTATACGTTAATGGTCTCTAAAGTGGCGAAGTGATACGAAAAAGGGCAACAAGGGCGTAGATCGGACTTGGGAGATCAAGGTCTTCTTCAGGTTTTTTGGAACAGCGAAAATACTCAGATTCCAATTACCAGAAAGACCCCCCCCCCCCCAAACCCACAACAGCGAGAAATTTGTAAGTTATTTGAACTGAATTCGGAAATTATTTCATTTTAGAAATTTCGTTTTGGAAAATTTGTTAAAATTATTTTCTCAAACGTTCGTTGTTCAAAATCTAATTTTCCTGATTTTCGTTAGAAAACGTTTTTTTTTTCAACAGTAATTTTTCAATTTTTTTTTTTTTTTAAATATATTTATTTTTCGTCGCTCTACCTGACGTTTTTCCATTTTATAATTTTATTTGAGAACTTTGACTATATACAATAATGGACTGGTAGAACAGCTGGAATTTCTTAGCAGAAACCCCAAAAATCTCGAGTGGAAAAAATTTTCAGTACGGGTATGCTGGTCCGCCATTTTGCGTAGTATTGAATTTTATATTTGCTCATAACTCTGAAAATACGAGTTTAGCAAAAAAATGTCAAGAGATATTTTTTGTATAAAATTGAAAAACCTTTCGATTGCAATAAAAAAAATTGGATTTGGTTTGAGTTGAAAAATTTTGAAAAAATATCAAGGCACAATATGGCGGTCCAGCGGTTCTCTACTGTGATGTTTCACTGTTTTGGCGCATGTGCAGAAGATTTTTTTCCACTCTGCCTATGAAATTGCATAATCGGAACGCCGGCATATCGGATCAAAAATTTAACATTGCTCTTATGGGGCTTTACCAGTCCATTATTGTATATAGTCAAAGTATGAGAACAGTTTTTTCCTAAATTTTGACTAAAATCAAATTCCCTTTACTTTCTTAGAAGAAAGTTTCCCTATTTTTTAAGAACAGTCTTTCAATTTTTTTTTGGTTTCAAAATTCCATTTAAAAACATTTTTTATAAAAAAAATTTCATAAAAAATGAGATTTTTTTTTTAAATGAGAAAATCAAACAATATCAAGTTTGAACAAAGTTTAGGAAAACTACTGTTTTGAACAAAATTTCAAAAAATTTGTTTTTAAAAAAAAATTCTATTTAAAAAAATACACAAAAAAGAAAAAAAAAGTTTTGTTCTTGTAGAATTGGAGGTTTCTAAAAAAAAGAGGGGAAATATGACTTTGAACAAAATGTGAAAAAACAATTTTCAAAACAAAATTTTTGAAATTGAAAAGAATAGTTTTGAAAGAAATCTAATTATTATTTAGGTTTTGAAAAAATTTTTCTCAACAAAAATTTAAAAAACTAGGTAAATACCGTTTTCAAAAAAAAAAAAAATCAGAAAAATTTAGTTTTGAACAAAGTTTGAGAAAACTGTTTTATACGAAATTTCAAAAAAAAAAAAAAAAAAATGAGGAAATAATAATATGTTAACGAAGAAATCAAAATTTTAATAAGTGAGAAAATCAGTTTTCAAAAAAAAAAAATACCTATTAGAAGAATTTTTTTCAATTATGATCGAGTAGTAAAATTTGATTCCGAAGGTTTGAGAAACCCGTTTCAAAAAAAATAGGAATTTTTTAAAAATTTTTAAACCATTAAAAACAGAATACATAACAATAAACCGCTTTTTTTAAAATTGAGAAATTTTCTTCTAAAAGTTAAAAAAATTCGATTTTAGATAAAATTTGAAAAAAAAAATTTCAAGAAAAATTTGAAGAAAAAAAAGAAAACTTCTTTTGAAAAGGGAAATAAAATGAAAAAATTTGCTTTAAAACAAAAAATAATGCTTTTGAAAGGTCTAGTTTTAATCAAAATTTGGGAAAATTGTTTACAAACAAAATTTCAGAAAAACTATTTTTGTACAGCTTTTAGGTATTGGAAAAAATGAGATCCATCTAAAAAATTGTAAAAATTCAACTTCAAAAAAATTTGAAAAATTAGTTTTAGGGAAAATTTTTAAAGCCCTTTTGATCAATTTTCAGTACCACATTTAAAACTTTTACAAATAAAAAAAAATTATGAATTCATTTAAAAATAAAAATTCACTTTTATACAAAATTTAAAAAAAGTTTGCATAATAAACAACTAAGTAATCAAAAAATTAATCTGTCAAAAAATCAAAAAAATAATTTTTCTCATTTTAAATAATTTTGCTTAAAAATTCTAAATCCATTGTTCAAAAATCTAGAACAATTTTTTTAAAATTAGCTTTCAAAAAAAGTTGAAAAATTATTTTTGAAATCAAAATTCCCAAGGTATACAAATTTTTGGAAAAATAAAAATAGGCAGACATGCTCAAAATGACAAAAATCTGTTTTCCAGACACAATCGGCCAGGGGGGGGGGGTTGAATGAAATTCCTAATGATTTGGTCTCCGGAGAGAGACTGAGGTAGTTTCAAAATATATCATCGAAAAATCCAATACCTACCCTTAATTTTTATACTTAAAAAAGTTGTAAGTTGATCAAAAATACCTGATCCAATCAACCCAATTTCCATTTTTCCTCCACCTCTTCATGTCTTCTCCATCGAGAAATTCTGTAAAAAAAAAAAAAAAAAAAAAAAAAAAATTGATAAGTCATCCATATGCATCTTGAACATGATAAAAGTTTAAAAATGCATGATTAGTGAAATTCACAGTTCATATTCATTATTCAATCACCCTACAATTTTCCAGCCCCTAAACGATGCATTTTCCCACCATTACATCAGCATACATAACATTATATCAACTCACACGATATCCATCACAGATACAACACTATCACATAGCGATTACCTCGTACGTCTGTCGAGCCCCTCCACTCTGTAATTTTTTCCACATTGCATTATTCCAATGCACTCAATCTCACTCGTTCGCTCAAATTCGCGGTCATTATTCTCAGAATCATTACCACGAAACATGACGAACCCGCCGAATACCGAACAATACGTACTTACGAGTCGTCCGTCTGTCTCTGATTCTGCGCCTTCGTACGTACGAAAAAAAAAATTCAACCATAATTTCACGATTCGCAAACACGATATCAGTTCACGGTAATCACATCGCAAGATGAAGCACTAACAAGGCGGAATTTCTCTATTTGCGTTGAAAAAAAAAAGAGTTGAAAACTCTAATACTACTTCGATGATGATATTAAAATAAAAATACTCGTGTACCTGCAGCAGTGATCGTCGTATAAGCGAACGGATGAGATTGTGTGATTAGAAAATCAAATCTCTGAAGATCGTTTCTCTCTCTCTCTCTCTCTCTCTCTCTCTCTCTCTCTCTCTCTCTCTCTTTCTCTCTATATAATAAGCTTTTTATTAATAATCAAATCTCGTTTAATTAATTAAATACCAGCGGCAAAAAAAAATATCTAAGCGAAATCAACGGTAAGCAATACAATGTCAATGTATAATTGTTGAAAAATTTTGTGTTTTTATTGTTTATTTTATCCATTATGTATAACATTATTGTGTTTATTGATAATAAAAGAAAATTATGTAAAATCTCTCCCGCTCGTTATTATTTTCACTACAGGTGTATTTCGTGCGTCTGGTGCGGACAGGACATTCCGCACCCATTTATGATTCATGTCAAGGTGATCACACTTGGGCTAAATTTACCTACAATTTGGACTACATTTATGTACATAGACAGACACGTAATCGAACCAGGCACATACATACTTATCTATTTGTGTACTTTGATTTCACAAGAAATGGGAAAAAAAACACCTCGAGAAACTCATCGGTGTTCACACACGGGAAACACCGAGTCGCCTGGGCCGGAAAACAACTTTCGAAGTATTTTTCAACGTCATTTGATCGCAGCCTGAGCCAAGTGTATCGTATTTCTCGAATCGCGTGAACTATCCGACTTCCGAATAATTAAACGCTATTTTGTTGAATTTAAAAATTATTCGGTTGCTTGCATTGTTACGTTTAAATATCGTTAATAGTCTTCCGTTTAAAAAATCCAATTAAAATGATACAATCCAATTATTCGCCGCTATTGTGTCTAACCATTTAAAAACCTATTTACAACCAAACCGTGAACCTCTCGATGAATTTTCTTGCTCTTTTCCACTTCTAGATTATTTTTCACTATCGAATTCATATTGCATGAAGTTCACACATCGTGTTTAAAAAAAAACCGTTCCCCTCCTGCGAGTATTCCTAGTATTTCGTAACTATATGCTCTCTTCGTCATCGTCGTTTAATTTTTTCTATACAATTTTAACCAGGTATGCGTGTAAATTACCAAGAATAAGAATTTCTTACCATTCTTTGGTATGTTTTTAAAATATACGCGAGAGTATGTTGGAGTAAAAAAATATTCCTTCGTTTCGGTTCGTCTAAGTAGATTCTTGGCTATGAAATTTATTCGCCTTACAATGAGATAACCGTATAATATTACAGTTAATTTCATTTTTTCCCTCTTCTCAGTGTTCTGTGCGAGTATCAACAACATTTGAATATATTCGTATACTAATTTCTGACCAAAACAGCGTGCATCTTGGTACTGTTCTGCGTGTACTAACGGTCGCCAAGTTGAAATTTAAATTTCCTCGTATGAGATCATCGTCGCGTCGTTCGTGTCGTCAATAATTTACTTTCGTCGTCCTCCAGGTAACTAGATTTTTAAACGCTTTCCAGTTACAACAGAGGCCACGCGATATTCAGTCAAATTAATATCTGGTTAGAAATGAGAGAGAGAAAGGAAGAGTGAAAAAACCACACAGATACATGCCAACTTTTTCACCTTGCATATCCTATGGTTGTCGTACATTTAAACGTGTGGGCGTAATAGGTGGTTTTTAATGCACAATTAGAGTGTCCGTTATTTACAAAAAAAAAAAAAAAAAAAAATGAAAATTGGGCAATTGATCCCTGCATAGGTATTATTTCATTTGAAATTCGATTTTTTTTATTGAAATTTTTATTTCAAATAGGTACAATTTTTTGAAAATTTTATTCAAATGCAATTTTTTGATATCAAGTCAAAATTATTTTTTCAATTTTTTTTTTTTTTTTCAAAATTTAACAAACATTTCAAAAATTTATTTACCTACATAAATAATTTTTTTAATTCACTTAAAAATCATTTTCAATTTTTATTTCAAATACCTAGGTACAATTTTTGGAAAATTTTATTCAAGTGCATTTCTTTGATACATATCAATTCAAAATTATTTTTCCAATTTTTTATTTTTATTTTCAAAATTTAAAAAAAAATTCAAAATTTTATTTACCTACATAAATAATTTTTTTAATTCACTTAAAAATCATTTTCAATTTTTATTTCAAATACCTAGGTACAATTTTTTGAAAATTTTATTCAAGTGCATTTTTTTGATACCTATCATTTCAAAATAATTTTTCCAATTTTTTATTTTTATTTTTTTAAAAATACAAACATTTCAAAATTTTATTCAAACTCAATTCATTCAAAATTTTATTCAAATTGAAATTTTTTTAAATTATAAGTTATTCAATAACATAATAATTATACTGTTCTCAGAATTTTTTGTGGATTTTAAAAATTAAGCAAACGTGGTATTTTAAAATTTATCGACACTTTCGACAAAAAAAATCCTCTAAGGGGGATGTGAAATTTTAGAACATTTTTTGAACCATTGCTATTTATCCAAGTTGAGTGATTCAGACATGATATTTCAATTTTCGATTTTTTTTTTACAACTTGTATAATATTTTTAAGGAAAAACAGTGACAAAATAGTGACCCAAAATTTCAAATTATTACCCCCTCCTATCCCAAAAAATTGACCTTTTTAAAAAAATATATATATATTTTAAAGTTTTCTTGAAAAAAAATCAACAATTTTTTAATAAGGATTTTAATTTTTTTTTCGAGAAAATTTTTAAAAATTTCGTTTTAAAAAAAATCTAGAAGAGTTTTTGTGAAATTATTGAACATTTATTATATTCTAATCGTATTTTCAAATTTTTTCCGAAAATTTTTTAAGTATGTGTGCCTGTGTGGGTGCATGGAAAAATTTACCTATAACATCTAAACTTTCGATTTTGTTTTTTAAATTTACTTGTGCAAAAATATCTTCAAAAATCGAATGAGAGTGGTTTCAGGTCTCCATCACGATGAATAAAAAAGTCAAAAAAATCGAATATCAAAACAAAATATTTTCTAATTTTTCAATTTTTTTTCAATTTTTCAGTCATTTTTAAAATTCTTCTCTTTTGAAATTCCATTTTTAGCTCTCGGGTGCCTTTTCCAAGCAACTTTGCATATTTCGTTTCAAAAGAAAAAAAAAAAGGTGTTACATAGTTTGCAAATTTTTGATTTCATCCCTCCCAATTTTTGACCAAGTTTCGTCACTAAAAGCATTTTTAATTGCATTTTTTTTTTCAAACAAAAAATTTATTTTGAAAAACGAAAAGGGCGAAAAAGGAAAAAATGACAATAATAACAGTTACATATTTTTTTCAAAATGTGAATTAATAAGTAGATTAGGGCTCAATTTCACTACTCGAATCTAATTCCAAATACCTATAATATGTACTTCCTTCATTTTGCTCTTCATCTATAGTACTCATCGTATCTTCATCTAATTCATATGTGGGCGCACACGAAATGAGTAGGTATAATACGCTCTTACATGCCTACAAATTTCTCCACGTAAAAAAATTTACAATGCATTTACCCACACATCCATACATTGTGTAACTTATTTACTTTTTCTTCAGCTGCACCGACCATTCAAATCGGTCGTAGGATTGTATAAGTATAAAATTTGACGCAGATTTCTAATCTATTGAATTTTTTTTCCGCGCGATGCTAATTTAAGTAAGAAAATCGACCAGCGAAAGGACATCCAGACAAGGCATTCGTAAAGTATATCTCTGGAATATTACCATTTCTTACATTAATAAATTTTAAAAAAATAGAATTCATTGTAATCGTTTATAATCAATCTACACACCACACTACACCACACACGAGCTCATTCTAAGGTAGCGAAGATGTATAAACAGGTTCTTCGGTTCGTACCTCGCGATAACTATAGTTCAGCATCTCTTACTCTTGGGAGAGTCGTACAAAATTTGGTCGTAGGTCTAGATACAGTTGCATTCGCGAGTTATTATGTCAAAAAAACATTCTCATTTAGTTGACGTTGGTAAACGATGGTGAAGAAAGTTGCATGAATAAGTACTCTTATGTGGAAGTGTTAATCATACGTCTCAGATTGTTATCGATATCATTATATTAGAGAAGGGTTCGCCAATTTTTTGATATTTCGGAAAGGAAAGTAGTCACGCCCATACGCGAAAAATAACGATATTATCAATTTTTAAATAACAATAAAACAACCCAACACTAATTATGTTTAGGTATTAATTTTTTTTAAATTTAGCACTTTTAAAAAAAAAAAATTGTTCGAAAATAGATTAAATGACTAATTTCAAGTTTTATTCCAAAAGAAATTGAAAACATTTTTTTGAACAGTATATTTCTCAAAATTTTATTCTAAACAAAGTGTCTAACAAAAAACCTCTCAAAACCAAAAATCAGGACTTTTGCAAAATCATGAAAAAAATGTTGCAAATTTCAAAAATTCAAGTAGTACTGAATTTTAAAAAATTTTCAAAAATTCCTTCGAGAAAAGTTTTATAAAAATTGTAGGTACACACAAAATTATGAGAAATGTGTTTAAAATTTTCTACAAAATTGATTTAGAACAGAATATAAAAAAATGGGATTAAAATTATATTTTTTTAAATGAACGAACGAAAAAAAAAATCTGTAGAAGATTTCAACAATACTTTCATAATTTTGCACTCGCAATTTTTATAAAATTTTTCTAAAAGAAATTTTGTTCAAACACAATTTTTTTATTTTTTTAATGTCGTTAAAGAGAAGTTTTGAAAATTTTCCATTTCCCAAAACAATTTTTGAAAATTTTGCTCTAAAAAATTGGGTCAATTTTTGGAATTTTAAAAATATACTTAGTCTTACACTTGAATATTTTTGGAATTTCGTTCGAAAACTATTTTGTCAAAATTAGTAATTTTTTTTCAAAAATTCATTCTTTAAAAAATTTCGTTAATTTTAAAAATTATAATCAAACTAAAATTTTTAAAATGCCCAAAAAACTTGAGTCAATTTGTTGATTTGAAAAAATATAATCATCTGAGTAAATTTTTTGAATTTCGTTCAGAAACAATTTTGTAGAAATAGCTTGGAGAAAAAATTCATTAAATTCTTACAATTTTATTTACCTAGATGCAATTTTTTGAATTTTTGCTCAAAAAGATCCCACATAATTTTTCGAAATTTTTCTAAAAAGAAATTTCATTCCAGGTACATGTTAACAAAATGTAAAACTTTTTACTTTAAACACAAGATTTCGTCAACTTTTGCTAAAATTTAGATTTTTTCGTTTCATTTCATTTTTTTTTTTTTTTCATAGTTGGTGCCCAAGCGCCAGGTTACCTTCTTTTGTAATGATACATGGTACCATTAGATGTCCAGGTCTTTTTATTTCACAGAATTCGCTTCAAATCCGACTCTGAGATGCTGCTTCTAAAAATTATCAGAACAATAAGGTCTGCCATTTCATCAAATATTCGAACTGTGGCAAAATTTTCAACTCATTCACATCCCAATTCGCATAAACAAACAACTCCATAAAAAATTCAAATTGGAATCCTTATCATAAAAATCACTGCACGACCATACACAATAAAACTCGTATAATGTCAATGCACTCGAAACAATACCTTCCTCTTCATCACATCACCACTCAACTCCATACGCCCAAAAAAAAAGCACTTCTCTATTTTTCAAAACCAAACCTTCAATTTATATAATTTTCATACTCGCATCGTCATAGTATTTACGCAGATCAACGACTTCCACCAGCGCAACTCGGAGCAAACACCCAGGTATATGACTCATAATTCACAAATCATGCTAGAAAATTGGTAAAATTGACCTCTACAAGTGCCCTGTTTCAGCAAGTTCATCGAACACATTTATATCCGTACGATGGAAAAGTCAAAATTGTATTGAGGTAATTTGCCAATGCAAATATTATAGTCTTCGACTCGATATAGGTACCTACCGACAAAATTACCGAACCTCGGTAAATATACCAGGAACGAAGTACAAGTACACATTACATAAATTGCAGCTGTATGGACATAGAGAGTATTATAGCTAGACCACACAGGCATAAAGTAATCTACGTTCAAGTAGGCTCATAGCAGTCATAACTATCATCGCATAAGGAAGTCACGACTTGCGAGTACACTTTTGGGTATTTAAGGCGTAATCTCGAACCTTTAGGTACATATTTCCTTATCGCCCCAAAATAAAAACCTATGGCCAAAATGAGGACCTATAAAATTGGATAATTGAATCCGAAAATGCTTCTTATCACACTTTGTAAGAATGCTTTTACAATAGCCATTGGCTAACGGTACAATACTCTGATTATTATACATTTTCGAGACGAGACTGAATTACCTCGTCACGACTACGACATCTCAAACGTTTCTCTAATACTTTTACGTGGATTCTTCTTTTAATAACCCGCTCACGTGGATGTTATATTTCGATGAAAATATTTAAATTTCGGACGTGTTTGGATTTCGGAGCTCCAGTCCGGAAACCGTATCGGTTTGACGAATTACGCAACCTTTGGAAGGAAAAAAACCTCCTAAGGTCGATTCTCGAGCTGGTCTAGTGGAAAAACCAGATCTCAGACTTCGGAGGCGAATTAGTTGCACGATGCACTATGCAAACTTGTATTTTCGAGGCTTCGCCTCAGGCCCCCGATTGAGCAACCGAGAGGAGTAAAAGTGAATTTGTAATAAAAAAAAGGTGACCGGTTGCGTAATTCGTTAAAAAGAAAGTGATAACTGTTCATAGAGAAATGACGAAAGGTTAACAACTCTTTGTTAATGGGTATATTAACTTTCCAAGCGTAATATGTTTTGTATTGGTGGCACAGTACGCGCCTGCCTCGGCCATATAACTATATGTACGTAGACGTACATACACGTAGGTATATCATACATTACAAGCTCGATCGTTGATAAAATTTTAATGCAGTTGAGAAGAGCCCTGCCTGTGGCAGCCCCAACCAACGCTGATTTATTTCGAACGAACTATTCCGCATACTACGGGCAACGATACATTGGGAATATTTTAAACACGAGTTGGATCGCTGCAGACTGCAGTACTGTGTTTTTGACACCCTAGAAAATTTACTAAGTGCAATACTACATAGATACTTGATATTCAACATTGGAGAGGAGGGAAGGGTCCAATCGAAATTTTTGTAATGATCAAAAGTATTCCTAGGACTTCAAGCTACAACTTTTGTTTGAATTTTTTTTCAATTGGACCCCTCCCTCCTCACCGATTTTAAATTAGAGGAGTGTGGGAGGAAGGGGCCAATTGAAAATTTTTTCAAACAAAAGTTGTAGATTAAGATGCCAAACGTAACATTGGTTATAAAAATTTCGATTGGATCCCCCCTCTCCACCGATTTCGCATAACATCAGCTATAGATACTTTTTCAAAATTGAGGAAGCAGACATGAAATTCACAATTTTGATTTTTTTAGGGATTTAATGACCAAAAATTGTACAAAAGAGACCAAAAATCAAATTTTCTGATTTTTTTTTTTTTAAATGAGCAAATTTCTTGTTAGGGACAGGCATGCTGAATTTGTCAGTCATTGAAAAAAAAATCATTTAATAAAATGACATTAATTTTTTAATTTTTGAAAAAAAATCCACACTAAAGAATCTCTTGATTCTTATCCAGAATTTTGTTTTATTGTGTTTTAGGAAAGGAAACTATAACTTTCAGTAAAAAATATTCTCAATTATTGGTTTCATTTTTTTTCTTTAAAAAAAATTGTAGCAAAAAAATCTTACAAATTTTTTTTGAAGACAAATTAATTTCTCAATTTTATTGGAGTAAAAAATTTCTAAATTCTTTTAGAGTAAAAATTTTGACAACTTTTTAGAGTAAAAAATTTCGTATGTGTTTGGAAAAAAAATCTTTAGAATAAAATGTTTCAATTTTTGCGGGAAAATCTCTAAATTTGTTGACGTAGCAGAAAAACATCTCTGTTTTTTTTTGTTTTAGAATTTCCACTCCCCATTTTTAAAGAAAAAAATTGCAATTTCTCGCCTAAATTTTTTTTTTTGAAAAAAAAACAACTTGTTTGGAGTTGAACAAATTATCTCAACTTTTTTGGAAATAAACTATCTTTTCAAATTTCCCGAGCAGCACACTCGACAAATTATCGAAATAAAAAATCGACAGAATATCGAATTCGATAAAGTGTCGCGTTAGTTCCGCATAAATCGTGAAATTATCTTTCGATATATAGATAGATTATCGACGAATTATAGTTAGCAAAAATTTCGAGATTATAGTAAGATATTTTATCGATAATATATCTATAATATCGAAAGATAATTTCACGATTTAGGCGGAACTTTCGCGACACTTTATAGAATTCGATATTCTGTCGATTTTTTATCGATTTTTTATTCCGATTTTTTGTCTTTTACTAGCTTCTTTCTATAATTGAAAATCATTAATTAGTATAATTAATACATTAAACTATCCCTAAACACATTATTCATGTTACGGTAAGAGGATCATTTCAGAAAAAGTCAAAAAAAATTATAAAAAATCTGCCACCCGTGGGGCTTGAACCTTCTACCTCCTGCATGGTAATCCTCTTCCTTAACCACTATGCCATACCTTATCGTTGAGGAATTGGCAATAAAACGCTTATAATAGGCAGTTTAGTACTTCCAGACGTGTTGGACTTAGAAAAATTTTCACCAATTTGGAAATAATTTCAAATATCGTCACAAAATCGTTGAAAAATCGTTCGACAAATTTCAGATTATTTGTCGATAATGTAGTTTCAAATATCTCCACAAAATCGTTGAAAAATCGAATTCGAGAAATTTCAGATTACGTGTCGATAATAAAGTTTTAAATATCTTCACAAAATCGTTAAAAAATCGAATTCGAGAAATTTCAGATTATTTGTCGATAATATAGTTTCAAATGTCGTCAAAAAATCGGTAAAATATCGAAGTCGAGAAATTTCATATAATCTGTCGATAATATAGTTTAAAATATCTTTACAAAATCGGTAAAAAATCGGATTCGATAAATTTAATATAATCTGTCGATAATATAGTTTCAAATGTCGTCAAAAAATCGGTAAAATATCGAAGTCGAGAAATTTCATATAATCTGTCGATAATATAGTTTTAAATATCTTTACAAAATCGTTAAAAAATCGAATTCGATAAATTTAATATTCTTTGTCGATAGTATCGTTGACGAATATCGTCATAAAATCTTAATAATATCGAATTCGATAGTTTTTAGATTTTTTGCCTATGAAGTTGTACCGATAAATCTTTATAATATCGTGAGAACATCTATAGATTTTCAAACGATTTTTTATCGATACGTTACATCTTCCGATATTATCGATCGAGTGCGCCGCTCGGGTTTTGGTGTAAAAACGTAGATATTTTTTACAGGGAATTTTGTTTTGTCTTAAAATGGAATCTTTCAATTTTGCCGAAAAAATCTCTAAACAGTAACAGAAAAAAATATTTTTTTCATTCTATTTATTTTTTTCATTTTAAGAGAAAAAATTTCAATTTTTGATCTTCGATATTTTTGAAAAAAAAAATTAATTTTTTGGTGTGGTGTAAGGAAATCTCATAATTTTCAAAGTAATTTTTTTTTCAACTGTATGGAGTAAAAACTTAGGTAATTGTTATAAGAAAAAAAAATCATCTCATTTAAAAAAATAATGATAAAATCTTGACATTTTTTTTTAAACAAAAAAAATCTTTCAATTTTTTGAAGAAAAAAATAGTAGATTTCTTTCTCCAAAAAAATCCCACATTTTTTTGAAGAAGAAAAACTCCTGTTTTTGAAGTAAAAAAAAATCTAAATTATTCTGAGTAAAATCAGAAAAAAATCTACAGCAGTTTCTTTTTTTTTTTTTTTGAGAAAGGAATCTTTTACTCAAAAAAAAAATCAATATGTGAAGTAAGAGAACTACTTTTTTTTTTGGAAAAAATCCTCTTTCTATTTTTCATCTCTTTGGTGGTTTTCAAAAAAAAATCGACGAAAAATCTGGAAAAAGTGACTTTAGTTACCATTTCGGACAAATAGTGACAAAAAGTGACCAACAAGCGAAATACCACTTGCAAAGTTACTTTAAAAGTGACTGAAATACATGCCTGATGGAAGGGACTAATTGGAAAAAAAATTCAAACAAAAGTTGTATATTGAGGTCCTAGAAATCATTTGTGTTATTATAAAATTTTCAATTGAACCCTCCCCTTCCCTCCCCCTACCTTCAGTTTTGCATAATTAATATGACTTAGATACTTATATTATTAAAAACTGGTGGAGGTTGGGGTCCAATTGGAAAAGTTTTCAAATAAAAGTTGTTGTTTGAAATCTTAGAAATAATTTTTTTTATTACAAAAATTTCCATCAGACCCCTCCCTCCCTCCCTTAAATTTTGAATATCAAGTACGTAATATGTAGTATTGAACTTTGTAGATTTTCGACGATGCCAAAAAAACAGTACTGCAGCGATCCATTCGTTTTTAAATTCATCTATGGTCTGAAAAAAATTGGTCTTGGTCGTGATCGGTGCAACAATTGTTGGAGGCGATCGAGAGAAGAGAAGTGGAGAACACTCATATTGTTTTTATTTCCTTCTCTCTTTTTTAAATAATACGAACATCGCACCTACTCGATGATCACCAAGACGCCTCCTCCGATTCTTTATTACAATTTCACCTCTGCTCGTGCTGACTTGAAGACGTGATCAGAGTACCAATCGTGACTGACATCGATGGATGACCATTCGTACTTACTCGAATTTTAATTACACGACCGAAGAGGCAAATTTAAATACAAATAGCGTCTTTTGTTATTATGCAAACGTTTGTGTATCCAGAATCATTTTCAAATTATCGTATTGTTCTTCGAACCAGAGTAGAGTTGTGATTTAAAGGGACTGAATAACAATTGTCATAACATTACGATTGTTCGTGTCCATTTGTCCACATATAGGCACGTTATAAAAAGATGTTGCATTTATAATTACATCACAATTGAGTTAAGATTTAATTTACGAGTACTGTACTACTCTGAGAGTTGAGGTTAAACATTGGTTAGACGATTTGATGACAGAAACGTGTGACTGTGGACTACTGTATACAGCATTGCTCGTTGGCTCACGTAAATTATTATGCGATCTGTTATTATGTGGTGCGTTGATGATGCCGCACAAGCACAGAGCGCACGCTCGTGCTGTGTGCTGCGTCAACTACTGATAATGAAGAAATCACAACACTATAAAGCGCCGTGCCGCATTGTTATCTGCATAAATTAATTTCGTGTTTTGTTTTGTTTCATCTCACCAGTCATCAGATGCACTCGAATAGAGCGATGAGCCGATCAGATGGTAGAGATAATCGAAGTGTTAGACGTAATCAAAAGTACCGAAAAGGTGTGATTGGAATGAGTAACTAAATGAGATGGACTCTTAATTTTCTCTCTCTCTTTGTGTGCATTCTCTCGCCCTTCGTTTGGACTTTCGCCAGCATCGCTGAATTGATAAATATTATTAAATTGCAAACAATGTATTAGTGACCTATTAAAGTTTGGAGAGCTCTTGAATTAGTCTTACTGCTGAATTAATAATAAATTATTAGACGAAAGTTTGTTAGAGCGATCAAGATCATCTGCTTTGATAGAATTTCTCAAAATTTTCAGCAATTGAAAAAAAAACGCGAAAATGGACAATTCGGAAAATTAAAAAAAAAAATAAAAGGTACCTATTTTGCAAATTTTTGGAAAAAAAATTCTTTATTCATCAAAATGAAAAAATTCCTAAATTTTTCAAAATGAAAAAAATTCTCAATTAATTACAAAATTATTTTTAATTGTCAATTTTTCAGAGTGAAGAAAATTTTTCAATTTTTCAGAACAAAAAATTTTTCAATTTTTCAGAACAAAAAATTTTTAGATGTTTCAAAATGAAAAATTTTCTTGAATTCTTACAGTTAGAATGAAAAAAATGTCCTAATTTTTCAGAATGAAGAAATTTTTCAAAATGAAAAATTTCTCAATTTTTCAGAAATAAAAAAAATCCTTAATTTTCCAAAATATAAAAATTCTCAATTTTTCAAAATATCAGTTTTTAAAATTATTTTTCAGAGTGAAAAAAATCTCTCAAAAACAGTTCAGCCACCGATCGGGGCACAAAACCTCCCGCTACAAATAAAATTATTTTTCAATTTTTCCGCACGACAATTTTTTTCAATTTTTCAGAACAAAAAAATTTCTAAATTTTTCAAAATGAAGAATTTTCTTAAATTTTTAGAATAATTTTTTTTCAATTTTTCAGAATGAAGAAATTTCTTAATTTTTCACAATAAAAAATTCTTTAATTTTCCAAAAAAAAATGAAAAAAATCCTCAATTCTTCAAAATATAGGTATTTTTTTAAAAAAATTTCAGAGTGAAAAAACTTTTTCTTTTTTTCGCAATGAAATAATTTTTCAATTTTTCAGAACTAAAAAATTTCTTGATTTTTCAAAATGAAAAATTTTCTTGAATTTTTAGAATGAAAAAATTTCCTAATTTTTCAAATTGAGAAAATTCCTACTTTTTCATAATGAAAAACAATTTTTCAAAATAAAAAGATCCTCAATTTTTCAGAATACAATTTTTTCAACTTTTCAGAACTAAAAATTTTCTTTAATTTTTAGAATGAAAAAATTTCTTGATTTTCAGAATAAAGTAATTTCTCAATTTTTCAGAATGAAAAAACTCATAATTCTTCACAATGAAAAAATTTCTCAATTTTTCAGAATACAATTTTTTTCAACTTTTCAGAACTAAAAATTTTTTGATTTTTAAAATGAAAAATTTTCTTGAATTTTTATAATGAAAAAATTTCCTGATTTCAGAATGAAGAAATTTCTCAATTTTTCAGAATGAAAAGAATTCTTAATTTTTCAAAAATGAGAAAATTCTCAATTTTTTAGAATGAATTTTTTTTTTAATTTTTCGTTATGAAATAATTTTTCAATTTTTCAGAACAATTTTTTTTTCAATGTTTCAAAACGAAAATTTTTTGATTTTTCAAAATGAAAAATTTTCTCAAATTCTTAGAATGAAAAAATTTCTCAATTTCTCAAAATGAAAGTATTTTTTAATTTCTTTGAAGTAAAACATATTATTCTCGATTTCTTGGAGTAATGTTTTCAATTTGTTTTGGGTAAAAAATATCTATTATTTGGAGTCAATGTAAAAAAAGTATAATATTAAGTCGAAGTCAAAATTTGAGCAAAATTTCTAAAATGAACGAAACCGACAAAAACACAAAATACACAGTATATCAAACTTCAAACAACTTGAAATACCCAACTATTTTTATTCACATCCACATCAAAAAAATCAGGGTCGTGCAATGTCGTATTCTAAGCAAATGTAAAAATACTGAAATTAAAACACGAAAAATTTGCAAAAAATCTCAAAAATTAACGAATTAGTTTTAATCGAGTTTTATGTAGAAAACAAAGTCCATACACAAAGATACACGATTTCCTCAAGCCATTATCAACAATACCTCAAAAGCTATAAAACACAACGATAAAAAATTTCTTCATTTATCATCTTCCTTATTACTTCTTATTCAATACTCGCCATTACATTACTCGAATCACCATTTAAAACACAAATACCTCTCATTACATTATACAGTATCAGCAGCCTATCGACTTAAATGTATAGGTCATCTCGCACAGGGCAGCACAGCATACATAACACATACACGAACCATCGGATACATAGCATAAGCGAAGACACTCTTATTCAACTCGCTAGGTGTAAATTCCAGACAACAAAAACCTCATTTGGGTCGTCTATCGTCCATCTTCAGCACCAGTTTCATCAATGGTCCGCGACCATCTTTATTACGACCTTTGACCAGCTGTCTAATAAATATTAAATTACCTCTTATCGTTACTTTATACTCGGGTTAATGTTGCTCGTACGCCATGTGATTAAAAATTCATCTAAAACTAAGGTGCTTAAGTATGTTTTTCCTCCTCCTATTTTTTTCATCTCTACAAATAGGAAAATTTTTCAAATCCAGAGTACCAGTGTACCAAGATTCGTTTTCAAAACAAATCCGTCTACTGGGTAGTTGGCTCGGTGTAAGCAAGAGTATACTTTTCACAAATAAGTAATCGAAATTCTCAACATTGTTTCAACAACAACCGTTGAAATACCGACACTATCGCTACGAGAAATTCCAACTCAAAACCGTTGGTTTTTTTCGTCCACAGCTCCACACGAGCCGTTAACTTCCTCAAAAAAGCAACCTTCCTGTCATCTCAGCCTCGCGCCTCAGTCCCAAAGAAATTTCAACTGTTTCAGATCTTGCCTTCTTTACACTTTCAATGCTGCCGAAGAGACATCGAGCCATGGACGAGTACACGACGACTCGTAAATACGCGGAATTCCACAACACCGTGCCGAGTGTGCCGCTCACTATGTCATTCGTCCGATGACGACCGCCGACCGGTAATAATATACATTTAACACGTGCGATCTTTATGTATATGCTCTACTTATGTAAAGAAGAAAAAAATACGACATCTATACGTAGGTACATAAACGGTTTCACTTCTAAAGCATACCTAGCTGCAGAAGCCAATCACCATCCAGGTAATTATTCGGGTGTCATGTGGGCTCGCCTCATTACGTCTACAGCATCACACGCGCGATGATTAGGTATAAAAAACACAGCCGAGAGGCGACCAAATCGATACCATTTTTTATGCATCTTCATTCTTCCTCAGTTTCGGGATAATCTCGCGCGCGTTTATATTAAAACGACAGCTCAGCTGTATTCTCGTCCCGTCGCACATCGTCATTTGTGTATAAAAGTGAAAGCTATTTCGATTCATTAAAAAACAATGGTGCGAGTAGAATTATACTCGACTGAGTGGCTCAGCTTATAGTCTTCATCTTTCGTAAAAAAAAAAAAATGCTTAATTAATAACAAAATTATAGTGTTTAGCTTTTTTCTCGCCGTTTGCCTCGTCTTCGAATTCTCCCCTCTACTCTCGTCTCGTCCATTACCTCGTAAGAGAATGCATACATATTATGCAGCTAGCTCGCTACAGTTTGATGATATATTTTTTTTCAAGGTGATATGTTTTAACGGAGGGGGAGGGAGGGGGGAACAATTATTCATTTTCGTATTGTCAAAAATAAATTTCAAAATTGTTGAAAAGTGTGCCTACACTTTTGCTAGGGGGAAAAATGAATTTGAAGGAGAAAAGAGGAAGAAAAACAAGTTTTTAAAAAATGATGATTTTTTTTCATTAATAAAAATTATCAGAAGTAGATTTTTAGGAGGAGAGGGGGAACAAGAGATTTTTTTCATCCTAAAAAATTGAAAAATTATCCATACCAATAAAATGAAAACAAAAATCCTAAAAAATTTAGAGATTTTCATGTTCTAAAAAGTTTTTTTACTCTCACAACAAAATGAAAAAATTTCTTATTTAAAAAAAAAATAGATATAAAAAAGTTTTAATAAGTAATTTTTCACTTGAAAAATGTTGAAAAATGTTTTACTTCAAAAAAATTGAGATTTTCCTTTTAAAAAGTTGGTAATAATATTCCACTTTAAAAAACTTGAGGAAATTTTTTGCTATCAAAAAATTATGATTTTTTTTACTTTATTTATTTAGTAAGTGTTTATTTATTTATTTATTAGGTACAAAAAAAATAAAGGCACCGCGTTTTAAGATATATTTATTATTTACCCCCTCCCCCTCAAAGAAAATTAATAAATAATAAATAATAAAATAAAAATGAAAACAAAGTATTTTTTTATTCCAAAAAATAGGAGCTTTTGATTCCAGAAAAATTTGAAGATTTTTTTTCAATTCAAAAAAATGAGCAAGTCGAGAAATAATTTTTTACTCAAAAAATTTTTTTCAAGTAACGAATTCATACCAAAAGATTATTGAAATATTTTTTTCTAAATGTTTTTTCTGAGAATGAAAAAAAACACGTGCAAACTCTGGGTAATCAGGTAAAAAAAAAAAAAGGTAAGTAAATAAGTAATAAACAGAAAAATTAAAAATGTTCATGAAAAAAAAAATTAATCCAAAATTTAAAAACTTTTAAGAAATTGAAATACCTAATTAGGTATAATATGAACAAATTAAAATAAAATAAGAATTTAATATTTTAAAAAATCGCGCAAACTTGACACATTAAAGAGAAAATTAGGTACCTAATTGAAAAACTAATCTTAGCTAACTTTTAAAAAATATCAGAAAAATTTGAAAATTCAAAATAATTATACTAATATGAAACTTATATATTGTAATAAAAAACATCCTCAATTGTTTTTTGGAATGAATGAAATTGAAATTTTTCAAATTTGTATAAATAAAAAATTAGTTTTTTTTTGGAATGAAAAAATATTTCTAGAATGAAAGAAAATCATTTTTATATGAATAAAAAAATCACATTTCTTTGGAACAAAAAAAATCGGGTTTCCGGAATAGGAAAAATCTTTGTTTTGGAATATAAAAAAATCTTTTTTTTTTTTTTTTTTTTTTTTAACGCCATATACAGCAACTAAGGCTAGAGACGTGTCACGGAGGAGGATTACTTAGAGAAGGGATCGTAAACCAGTTTTGGATAGAAAGGATAATAAGTTTTGAATTTTAATGGGGTCATCTGATAGGACTTCTTTTGGATTATTAGAGGATAGGTATAGGGATCTTTCATTTATGTATTTTGGACACTGAAAAATTAAATGTGTTATTGAAATTTGAGTGTTACATATTGAATAAATGGGGGGAGGTTGTTTGTTGAGCAAGTAAGAATGGGTCATAAGAGAGTGTCCTGTTCGTATACGTGTGAGTAGAACGTCTTCTCGGCGAGAGATATCAAAGCAAGTTCTTGGAAGTATATCGTTTTTGATATTTTTCAGTTTATTAGTGGAGGGAATTTGATTCCAGAAGTTTTGAAAAAGAATTTGAGTTTTAGCTTTGATGAAGGTTTTAAGGCCAGTAAGAGGAATAGGAATATTTTGTATGGGAGTTATATTTAGAGCAAGTTTTGCAGCTTTGTCAGCTGATTCATTGCCTGTGATGTTCTTGTGTGAAGGTAGCCAACATAAAATCGTATTTTTTAATGAGGAAGAAAGCATGAGGGATATTTCCTGAGCTATTGGATGTTGTTTTTTTTATTGTAATTTTGTATACATAGCAACGCTGAGAGGGAGTCTGAAAATATGATTGTGTTGATGAAAGAAGAGTTATTGATGTAGGTAAGTGTCTGCTTAATGGCGTATAGTTCAGCTGACATAATTGAAAATTGAGAAGGGAGGGGGTATAAAAATTCTTCGTCATTATGTACAAAAGCGCAAGCAGTGAGGTTTGAAGTTTTAGATCCATCTGTGAATATAAATTCGTGATTTGGGTATTTATTAGCGAGTTCGTTGAAGTGTGATGTAGCGATGAGAGAATTTGTATCTGATTGTATTAGTTCAGTCAGAGAAGTATTTATGACTGGTTTGAAGTTAGACCAAGGTGGGAGAATATTTATGACATAATGATGGATTTTTGTTTCATTTGTAATTATAGATTGAAGTAAATGGGAAGTGTCAGGTTCTAAATCATTGAATGGAAAAATAAATTCTGATTTAGGGTGAAAGTTGGGGGTAGAAAGTATGTTAAGAGCCGAATTTGCTATTGTTTGTTGTCTTCTTAAGCTGAGGGGAGGTTCTGAAGCTTCAGAAAGTATGCTTGCAGAGGGAGTTGTGCGGAATGCACCAAGAGCTATTCTAATACTAGAGTTGAGGATGGTATCGAGTTTATTGAGTGTTGATGGACTTGCGAAGGCATAAATAGAGGATCCATAATCGAGAGTGGAGCGAATAAGTGCTCTATATAAATTAAGTAGGGTAGTTCTATCAGATCCGTATGTTGTATGGGCTAGCTTTTTTAAAATGTTAATTTTTGAAAAACAGTTTTGTTTTAATTTTAGAATATGTTGGTTCCATGAGAGTTTGTTATCAAGTGTCATACCAAGGTATTTAGCTGTATCTGACGAAGGAATCATATTTGTATTTAGTAAGATATCAAGAGTTTTAGGACATTTGTATTTTCTGCAGAAATGAATAGCTGTTGATTTTGAAGATGACATTTTTAGACCATTTTGTAAAGACCAATTTTGGATGCTGTCTGCAGCTTCTTGAAGAATTTGTTCACCAATAGAGGGGTCGTTGCATTCGATGAATGTGCCAAGATCATCAGCGAATATAACTTCAAATACAAGAGCAGGAAGTATGGAGGGGAGATCATTAATTGCTATAATGAATAGCGTTGGGCTGAGAACAGCTCCTTGAGGGACTCCATTTATAAGTGGATAGAATTGAGAGAGGATGTCGGAAATTCGAACGGTGAATTCTCTGTTGTTTAGGAAATTTTTTATAAAATAGAGGATATTTCCTTTAATGTTCCAAGAATGGAGTATTGAAATTATTTTATATTTCCATACAGTATCAAAGGCCTTAGTGATATCATAGAAAATAGCTAGTAGGTGATGTTTGTTTTTGAAGGCGGTCTTAATGCGAGAGGTTAAGTAGGAAAGTTGATGTATAGTGGAGCGTGAAGATCGAAAGCCGCATTGAGAAGGTGAGAGCTTTTTGTTCTTTTCAAGTATCCAGAGAAGTCTATTATTAACAATTCTTTCAAAGATTTTACATAGGTTGGAGGTCAAGGAGATTGGTCGATAATTATCTATTTCGAATGGGTTTTTGTTTGGCTTTAAAAAGGGTATAACTATTGCTCTTGTCCAAGATTTAGGAAATGTGTGAGAGGACCAGATAAGATTGAAAATATCGAGAAGAGCAGCGATTACCTTATCTGAAGCATTTTTGAAGAATTGTGTATGAATAAGGTCGGGGCCTGGAGCAGATAAGTTGGCTGTTTGAATTGCAGTTTGAAGTTCGTTTAAGGTTATATCATTGTTGAACGTTTGTGGGACTGTTTCATCGAAATTTAGAGGTTTTTCATTTTCTGATTTGAATTTTAAAAATATTGGGTCTTTTTTTTTAAATAACAAAAACTCATTTTTAATTTTTATGGACTAAAATAACATAAATTTTTTTGGAATGAGAAAAATCATTTTTTGGAACTAATTTTTTTTTTGAATAAAAAAAATATATTTTTTGGAATTTTTTTTTTTTTTTTGAATAAAAAGTTTTTTTAAATTTTTATTAACGTGCCATGGTAACAAAATGTTACCCGTCCTGATCGACCATTGCGATTCTTTCTCAATTTCTCAATTTTTAGAAATGTCATTTCTACATACTTAGTAAATGTTTTAATTATTGTAAACATCAATAATTAAAAGAATTGAATCCAAGGGAGCTCAAAATAAAGAAGAAACTTCAGGCATGGTAAATTTAAAGGCAATTTGAAAAGAAAATGAAAACTGAAAAACACCGAAAATTGAAATGAATGAAAAAGTTAAAATGAAAAAAAAAGAATAAAAATAGTGTTGACAATTTAAAAAAAAAGGATTTAAAAATTTGCAATCTAAAAATTATTGTGAAAATCAAGAATAAAAAAATTGAAAAATGAAATAAAATAGGAATTTAACAAAGAAATGAATTTGTGTGACCTTGACATAATTTGAAAATTAAGTAAAAATTTGAAAATGAAACAAAATCAAATGAAAACGAAAATGCAAAATGCAATAAAAAATAAAACTAAAAAAAGTTGTTTTTCAGATTTAAAAAAAGGAAACTTTATCACAAAAAAATTCAAACATTTTAAAACCCCCTAAAATATCAAAAACTGTTCAAATCACTGTAAAAGCTTAATTTTTGATAATCCTCGCTTCATTAAATTTCAATCTACTCGCAGCATCTTCTTCGTAATTTCAACATACGTGCTTCGATTAGGACACCTCAGACGACATTTAACGGTACTACTCCTCCTCATCACCTCATCTAACATAAAAAAAGTCATTAATTAACGTCATATATTTTTTTCTCTGCAAGACCATTAGTACAGCAATATTCTATCGATATTCTCGAGTCTCATCGCGCATCGGTATCGGTAGGACAGATGGTACGAATATACGTATCCGAAATGTGCTTTCTTTTTCAGGAAATAATCATTCGCCAATCTATCTGGAAGCTTATTATTACATCGCCATCGTGATTAATTCATCCGAAAGTTATATGTATCTGTTAACTGTTAAGTCTAGAGATGCTCAACAACGTACATACGTCGAAAAGTAAAGAGGCAAGAGGGGGGGGGGGGACGCTTCTGGTTACAACGATAATAATTTAAGCTTCGTGTCAAATAACAGCATTTTAGATATCACGAAAGTTGCACGAACATACAATAACGTTATGTTACAAATGTAGATACTCTTCTTTGTAAAATCTAAATTACCTGAGAGGTTTTATCATATTCTTAGGTACATATTCTGGTGAGTAACCAAAAAAAACTCACGCAGTATAAATATTTACGCGACGAAATTCAAACACTAAGTATTTTTAACCTACCCCTCTCTACCCCAGGCCATCCTCATTTCTCCTGTAAAACAAACAATAAGGCAACCTTTACGACGACGAAAGTCTCTTGCATTCGAATGTATCATCACGAAAATTACATTAACCGAGGCACGATTGCATCGTCCGATTGAATAATTGTCCGGCAGACGAAATCTAGACGTTGAATGGCCATTTAAACAGTCCGTCTTATCAACAATGACGCGCGGTAGAAGCGGAGAAATCAGCTTGCACTTTCAAGAATGGCAAAAAAATTAATAACCGAGTTGTTTGGAAAATCGACATGTCAAGTAGAGTGTGCTCGGGCAACGTCAAAAGAAACCCCCTTTATGGACCAGTTTTCACTATATAAACCATAAGTCGACCATTATACCTTTATGATGAGTCGACTCGGTGTACAATATAATAAATCACCGACCAATATAGAATCGCACCAAGCTGTTTTTAAACCTGGCGCACTCCTATATGTACCTACGAGTATACAAAAGAGAATAGATTTTCTAATAAATTGATTCTCCGGAGGAGACTGCTTACGTGTGGACGATTTGCTCGAAAAATTGGTGTAGCGAGGAAGGTGTGAAAGGAGAGGTATGAATTTATGAGGGGTGAAAAGGTCAGAGAAAAAATTCAATTGAATATTCGTGCTAAATTTTTGAATTAATGATAAATTGCGTCCTATTAGGTACCGAGATCGAACGAAATATTGAAAGAGGTGGGACCTTGAATTTCCTTTCAAAAACTTTTTCAATTTTTTGTAATAAAAAATATATTTCCAACATTTTTTCGTAAAAAAATTTTTTGACGAGAAATTCTGATTTCTTTCAATAATTATTTTATAAAAAAATGAACTGAAAAAAATGAATTTCCTTTGGAAAAATTTCCAACAATTTTCAATATTTTTTGCTCTTTTTTAAACCTACCGAAGTCTCCATTTTGGTGTCGTATAGATCTCAGATTTTGGTTTATTTTTTTCCATTTTGGTCATTGCAAAAGCATAATATGCTAAAAATAATAAAATTGATTAATATGTTCCGTTCGCGCAAGAGCACTCAAATTTTTGCAAATATACAAAAAAAATATATATACATAATATATATTTTGTAGCATGGGTTTTATTATGAATTTAGTTGGCAAGTACATTATCATCGTTATTATTAATACGTAATTTTACAAAAAAAAAATTAAAAATTCACCACATTTACAGGACATTGAAAAAGGTAATTTTTCAAGTTATTTGAAAAAAATATATATATATTTAAAAAAAGTGTCTTTTTGGGTGAAAGTGTGAATGTTAAAATCATTTTAATTACAATATTTTTTTAAAAACTTTTAATAGTTTTTTCTCAATTTTTTTGAAACCCCCTAAAAAATTACCCTTTTTTAATGTCCTACCTAATATTTAAATCTGGCGAATTTTGGAATTTCTTTTTTTCGAAAATTATTTAATAACGTTGATAATATTATGCTAAAACCCATGACATAAAATATTTGACTTAATTTTAATTTTGATTTTTTAAATATTTGTAAAAATTTGAGAGCTCTTGTGCGAACATAATTATTAAGATAATTAATTCGATTTTATTAATTTTTATTTTTCATATCTTCTCAAGATGCAACTATTGGATTTTGAAAATTGAAAATTTTGGATTTTCGGCTCACCAGCTGGTACTACATACTCGTACGTACATAAGTATGTTAAAAACAATTGTGTTAGTATAGGTAGGTAGGTAGCTAGGTACGTATAATTTTTTGTCAATAGCATATTTTCTAGTGCGTCAGTGATACGAAATTTGAAATATATGTACGAGTATTATTGCATATACGTATTTAGTTATTTGAATAGGTGCCTATAGTGTGTGTCAATGAAGCATGTATGCATTTTAGTATGCAAATGTATTTATTATTATTAAAATTAAAAAAAGTATATGGTGAAAAAATCATTTTTTCTGCATAAAGTTTTACAGTGATAAAATTTGAAAAATAATGAAATGAGGAGCGTTTTTTCAAAATGGCTTAAGTCCATTTTTTTAAAAATTGATTTTATGACGCCATTTGGTGGAGGAGGTCTGTATATACATACATAATCCTACATCATCAACCTACCAAAATATCGCGTTTAACCGGCTCAAAAAGCTAATATTTAAAAAAGTAAAAAACAAAGGATGGTGCGAAACAGGCTTCAAATTTGCTTAAAAATTTTGAACCGTTTTGGAAAAACGCTCCTCAAATATTCTCTTGAAAAAAATCTCTCAAAAGTCTGAATAAAAATATTAGGGGTGAAAAAATCACCCTTTTTGCAAGAAATTCCTTTAAAATCCAAAAAAGCACATGAAAATCTTCTTTAGGACTTGAGTATTGTAACACCTGAGAAAATCGAGGATTTTTTTTCAAAAGAAAAATGAATTTTACTTTTTTTTAAAAATACCTAGGTACTCCCAAAAAACGAAAAATTTCATTTTAGAAAAAGAATTGAAAAAAATGAAATGCATTATTTTCTTGTTCCGAAAAAATCGAGAATTTTTTTCCTTTAAGAAAGATGAGAAATATTTACCTAAATAAGTGCATTCACTTTAGAAAAAAATAAATTTTCTTTACCTACTTGAAAAAAAAAAAAAAATGGAAAATTTTATGCAAAAATATTATAATTTCAAAAAAAAATAAATTAATGAATGAAAAACTGGACTAAAAAAATGAAAAATTTTCTTTCCAATTTTAATGACTTTTTATTCAAAAATTTTCCATTCTTTTTTTCCAAAAAAAAATCGAGAAATTTTTTCCCAATAAAATGAAAGATACGCAATATACTTTCACTTCAAAAAAATTGAGAAATATATTCATTTTTTAATGAAAAATATTTCTACTCTGAGAAATTTTATCCGACAAAAAATTTGAAGAAATATTCAGAAAATTGGAAGACTTTTACTAAAAAAAAAAAATCGAAACATTTTTATGAAAAAAATATTTTAATACATATTTTTTACTTCATAACTTCGAGAAAATTTTTCTCAAAAGAAAGATAGTTAGATAGATAAATAATTTATTTTTATTTAAAGACGCCCGACGTCGAGGCCATTAGCGTCTACAATAGAAAGTACATACATAGATATAGACTGATAACAGGAGAAAAACAAAAATAAAATGTACATAGTATAACAGATGATAGGTATAGAAAAATCAGAAAGATGGTATAACTAGAAAAAACAAAAAATCAACAATTTAAATACATACACAGAAATTAAACATCAACAACAAAAACAAAAATGGTAAATAAGTTAAACATTTATATAGGGTCGTATGAATAGGTTGGTATCTTTCAAGTACTCAAAATATAAATGATGATTTTTGGATGCTTGTAGTTCAATTTTTAATTTCAAGATACAATATATTACGTCATTTTTGAAAATTTACAGCACTTTAATTATTATCAGGTAAAGAGGAGTCAGATTGCTCGTCTTCGCTCATAGATTCATCAAGTTTTTCTTCGGACATTAATTCTTCTTGATAATACTTGAATATTTCTCCTGTTTGTGGGGTAACCATCTTTGCAATATCTCCTAAGAGAGCACAGAGGCCTTCCAGGTCTTGTGTATACTGTCTAGCATATTCGTGTCCGTTGGCTGGAGCAACTCCTAGGTTGTTCATCATTTTTATAAAGTCATTTTTAGATATGAACGGATTTTCTTTCTTCATTTCAGGATGAACATCGAGGTAGTTTTCTATTTCCTTTATTTCAGTTCGAGATAGTAGGCCTGTTGGAGGTTTTTTTGATTTCCTGGCTCTTTTCCTGCGTTTTTGTTGAGTAAATTTTTCAGTGGAAGTTAATGTGGAGGAATCTCTTTTGTTACAATTCGTTTCATTTGTCAGTTTTTGTTTTGTAGCTACTTCTAGGATATTCTTCTGTTCAGGCTTTGGTTCTATTTTAATTGGACACTTTCTTGCTGGATGACCATTTTGTTTGCAAAGAAAACACTTCATGTTCGATTCGGTTGATAAGAAAATTCTAAACTCTTCGTTTTCGTAATTAATTACAATAGAATCGGGTATATTATCGTTATCTGTGTTGTCGGGTTCATATTGTATTGCACGTCGAAAACTGCGAGATGTGTTGCAGCGAAGGCTTTGTGTGACCGGCTTTGATAAATCTCATAGGTAACTTTAACGCCATGTTCGTCTGGTTGATTATCTCTTTTACGATTACGGTATGAGGAATAATGGGACATACGTTTGATATAATTAACTGTTTTAACGGATTTACGAGGTGTCGAGCTTCTAGGGTCTGATCATTTATGACTATTTTACCGTGTTCTTGCATGAAATTGTTGAGAGTATTTACTGAGTCAAAATATAAGCACATTCTCTCTTTGGACATTCGAGATTGAAAGATGATTTTTGACGGTGAGATGACTGATTCAATTGCTTCAGCGTACTGTTTATTTGTTAGATCTTCCACGAGAGGGAAAACAATGGCCTGGTCTCTTTTGGGGAACATTTCTGTAGATTTCACACACGCCGAATAACTCAACCCTCCGGTCATGGTGGGGAATTGAACGAAAAAACGAATTCGATACACTGTTGTGCAACCTGCATCATTTGCCAGAATGCATACGATAAGTTACTTTTATCACGATACACTGTACAGGTTTCTTATCGGAGCACAATAAACACGTAAAACACGACCTTTTACTATCGAGGCACTATCGGAACTCGAAAGATAGTTTTAATCTCAAAAAAATGAAAATTTTCCCTTAAAAAAAATTTATATCCAAAGAAAAAAAATGAATTATTAATCATAAACCGAGAAGTGAATTGTTGCCCAATGTGAACCGAGGGCGAAAATTTTCAGATGAATTTTAAAAATATCAATTTTCTGAATAAATTCGAAAATGTAATTTTTAGTATTTTATGTATTTAGCATTAAGCTGGTCGTCACGTACCCCCTGAGAAATCTTCGCGCACTTACCCTTTATTGAAATACATGTACCAACATTTGAGAAACACTGGCGTAAAGTGTCTCTTTGGTTGAAAATGTGTATGATAATTTTTTTTACAATTTTTAATAATTTTTTCTATATTTTTTTGAGAAACCCTAAAAAATAGCCTCTTTTTCTAATGTCCTGTAAATCTGGTGGATTTTGGAATTATGTACTTTTTTTAGATAATTATTCAATAACGTTGTTGCTAACTAAAGTCTTAAAACTCATGCCATGAAATATTTGATTTTTTTTTAAATTTTGATTTTTTGTACATTTGCAAAAATATGAAGGCTCTTGTGCAAACATAAGATATTAATTCGATTTTATTAATTTTTATTTTTTATTTTTTCCCAAGATGCAACTTTTCCGCAGTATTCATGCATCGGAGCGAAATTTGAAAAAATAAAAGTAACTTTAGTAACCTGAAATTTCAAAAAAGTAACCAAAATTATGGAAAAAAGTAACCAAAAATTTTCCATTTCCACTTGAATATAATGACTCATAACCCCCTCCCCTCACCTCGCAGAATCGGTGCGAGGGGGTTGGGGGGGGGGGTGGAACACCCCCCAGTGATTTTCCATTCGGCAAATTTTCGAAAAAATTTCGACAAATTCGGCAAACTTTCGACAAATTAAATTAGGTATGTTTACAAAATTTGGTAAAGTTTTGAATTTCAAATATGTAAATTTTTTAGAAATTCTAAATCACAAATTCGGCAAATTTTTGAGAAATTCCGAATCATAAATTCGATAAATTTTAGAGAAATTCCGACTCACAAATTCGGTAAATTTCTGAAAAAAATTTTCGCCCTCGCTTCGCTCGGGCAATGTACTTTTATTACTTCATCTTTCTCTCAGAATCAGAATAGGAATCAAAAATCAGCGCATTTGAATTGTTATAACTTATAACGTAAAAAAACGAACATGATCTTTTTGAAAATATTAAAAATTATGTTTAAAGTGCATTATTTTTAATTAAAAATTCCAATTTTTTCAAAATTTTCGCCCTCGCTTCGCTCGGGCAACGTATCGCTTTTTCATCTGTTAAAAAACCAGAAATTATTGTACGTTTTCAAAATTTCTGCAAAAAAAAGTCCATCTTTTCTTTTAGAAGTGCAATTTTTTCAAAAATTTTCGCCCTCGTTTCGCTCGGGCAGCAAGAGTCGTTTTGATTCAAATCCTAATTCTACCATAAGTTCTTGAAATTTTTTCTATGAGGATAGTGAGAAGTTCTTCTTTCGAAAACTCACTTTTTTCAAAAAATTCAGCGCAGGGGTCTACTTCCCATTGTTGTACCTATTAATTATCATTCGGCATTTTGAAAATTTTCATTCGGCATTTTCGATCTACACCCCCCCCCCCCCCAAAAAAAAAATTTGCTCAAACCGTCTCTGTCACCTCGTCACCGTTTTTCTCATATTTTCGCTAAATTTGACGTTTCACAACTCTTGAAATCAATGGTAAAAATTTTGAAAAAATCAAAATTTTTAATTCAAAAATAATAATTATTCATGCATTTTTTCTTTTTCTATAATTATGACGAATTTTAATAGAATAGTTGGCTTAATAGGTGCTCAATTTTTATATCATAGGAAATTTCAATTCTTGAGAAGCTCACAATAAATAATTTTTGAGTTCCTATCAAATCTTAATTTTTTTTGAACTTAATATTGAAAATTAGAAAAAAAATTATTTTTTTTCTTGAAAATACTTGATATCAACTTTTTCAAGTTTTTGAACTCTTATTTGTTTTGAAATAGTTTTCAGTTTTCAAATAATTGTTGATTTCAAAAAACGTGAATTTTAGAAAAATTTTAAATTACAAACAATACTGTCCTTTTTTTAATTTTTAAATTTTTTTTTTTCGATTTTTTTTATTTTTCAAACAATTTTTAATTTCTATAAATTTAAATTTATTACCAATTTGTAATTTCTAAAAAGTTCTGGATTTCAAAAAATTAAACTTAAAATTCTCAATTTTTTGATTTTTAAACAATTTATATTTAATTTTTAAAAAATAGCCGTTCCTAAAATTCATGTTTATTCAAATAAAAAATTTCCAATTTATAAAAATTGTAATGCCTAAGAATTTAAAGTCTAAAAAAAACAATTTTTTGATTGGCTTATTGCAAAATGAGTAGATACAAAAAAATTTTAATTTTTGAAAAGTCTTCATTCTCCACAAAAAAACAATTTTTCAACATGTGAAATTCACAACTTTTCAAAATTTTTAAAAGGAAAGTTTTGCTCATTTGAGAAATATCAAATTTTTGAAGCATTTTAAGTTCACGAGTTGAAACGATTTTATGTTTCATTTTTGAGGAGTTTTCTATTTTTCAAACATAATTTTCAAATACTTCGAACACATTTTTTTTTAATTGAAAAAATTACTAGGTATTCTCATTTTAAAAAAAAGTTTTCAATGAGGAGAAATCGGTTTTATTCTTCGACGGCTTCTACTTTTTTTGAAAAGAAATTTTGAGAAAAAAATCGTTTATTTGTCGAGAAAAGAATTTCTCAATTTTTTCAAAAAAATACGGCTTATCTACTTACATTTTTTTTTTCAAGAAATGTGGCTCATTTTTAGACAAGAATAAATCTTAATTCTTCAAAAAAAAAAATCACAATTTTTCATACTGACTTGAAAAATGCCTATAAAAGAACTTTCAATTTTTTTAGGAGCAAACATTCTTCTACCTTGAATTTCAATACATAAGTACAAAATAAATACCTATTCCTGAAGTTCGAGCAGAAAAAATCTCAATTTTAAAAGAAGATTCAATAAATTGTTCAATTAAGGTCAGTTGGGGTAACTGGGCCACGGTTTTACAACTCTAAAAAATCTTTATTCAAAAATGCCTCACTAGTGAAGAATAACCTTAAATCTTCAAATGGGACGTGTAGAGGGGTGTCATAGAGGTACGCTCACTTTTTTGATTTTGAGGGTGAAGCACATACCTGAGCTGAGGAACACCTCACTCTACACAAAGAATGGTGGCCCAGTTACCCCGAAAAATGGGGTAACTGCGCCACCAATTTTTTTTTTTATTAAGGAAGATTTAAGATGTGTAATTCACTTACCCCCACTCAAATCTGAGTTTTGGGGTAACTGGGCCACAGTTGTTGGGGGTAACTGGGCCATGTCATGTTACTCAAATTACTGAGGCCTCCTCAAGGGGAGCTAGGAACCAAATGATAATTGTTATGGTGGGCTTACGATGTCAGTGTTACCATGCAACCAACCATTTACGTCAAGACGATTTTGGAGGGGATTATAGTACGTTCGGCGAAAGATTAAACCTGGCAAATTATGGCACGAGAAAGGCGGAGCGAAAATGAACCAATCAACGCGCCAAAAAGAAAAATTCTCGGCTTCTAATTGCTTCGTTTTTTCACTGCGTCCCCCACTTTTTATTTTGCCAGGTTTAATCTTTCGCCGAACGTACTATAGGAAGAGAATGGCCCAGATACCCCGGTGGCCCAGTTACCCCAACTGACCTTACTTAATTCATTTTTAAATAAAATATTTCAAATTTTTTGGAAGCAAAATCTCTAAAAAAAACTTTCAAAATCTTTTTAAGGGAGTGGCTAAATCCACAATAAGTAATCACATTGTAAGGGCGATGTCGTTCTTTTTTATTCATCTTCTTTATTTTTGACAAGTTTTTTTTTTCAAAGTTCAACCAAATTTTTTGCAAGTTTTCCTCTGAAAACGTTGGTGTTTTATTTAAAACGAATCTATTCTTTCACAAAATACTCAAAAATATGTTTTTCATTTTGAGTAGGATGCAAGGATGCTGTATTTATATTTTTTTTATGTTTTAACTTTTAATTTTTTATTAATTTTTTTTTTTCAACAAGTCAATGAGTATTGAGTAGTTAATGTATTGTAGTTGAGTACTTATTCAATTTTGAAATTTGAAAAAATAAAAATTTTAGTGAATTTGAAGAAAAAAAAATTGAAAATATTTTTTGAAGGACCAAGGACATGAAGGAAAATTGGAATTTACTGGAAAAAATTTAAAAATTACTCAATTAGAAAAAAAATGTTGATGAAAATTATTGGAAAAATTCGAATGAGAAGTTAAGTTGCCAGTTGGGAAATGAAATAGGAATATTTTGATGACAAATTTCATTTGAAATCAAATTCCAAATTGACAATTTTATTGGAAAATTGGGAGGGGTGATGAACAAGAACAATTATTTTCTTGAAAAAAAAATAAATAAAAAAGGTCGGGAAAAATTTAGATAGAAACCTCAAAAATAAACTTGATAAAAAGTTTACTTGAAAAAAATTTCAAAAGAAAAATTTGAAAAGTATGGTAGAGATTTCGAAGCATTTCGATGAGAAAATTTGATGAAAAATCTTTAAAAATCTAAATGAAAATTTAAAAATAAATTTAATTAGGTAACAATATTCATTTAAAAGTTTTTTAAAAATAAATTGTAAAAATTATTGGCAAGTTTGAATGAAGAAATTGGAAAATTAAAAATAAAGTTTCATCTTTTAAACGACAAATAGAAAAAAATTGATGAAAAATTTGAGGAAAAATAAGAATAAATAATTAAGTATTTGATGAATGATGATTAATTTCTTCAAGAATTTCTTTTCAAAAATCGAATGAAAATTGAAAATGAAAAAAAAAATGAAAAATTTGAAGAATAGAAAACTTGGAAAATTTTTAAATATTTTATTAAATTAAACTTAGGTAGTGGAAAAATCTCGATGAAAATTTTGTGAAAATCAATTTCGATGAAATCCACCTTACAATGACGACAAACGAGACTTACGCAACCACGACAACGATTATTCAAAAATTTCAAACAAGAATATGAGATGAATCACGATGAATTCTCGTTCGTTCATTTTCGTGATTACTTGTTGTGGATTTAGTCACTCCCTGTTTTTAAAGAAATTTTAAATTTTAATGGCAGCTGTTCGTCAGATTTTTGACGAAATAGTAACCAAAATGAGCCCAAAAGTAACTAAAGTAACCTTGCCTTTAAAAAAGTAACCGTGTTCCGATGCATGCAGTATTAGATTTTGAAAATTGATAATTTTGTTTTTTCGGCCCACTCTAGTATAGGTACATAGACGGTATGTTAAAACAACTGTGGGAGTATAGGTTAGGTACCTATAATTTTTTGTTAAGGACGTATTTTTTAGTGCGTCAGCGAAACGACATTTGAACTATATGCATTTATCCGTACTTGATTATTTGAATAGGTGCCTAGTGTGTGTCAATGTAGCATATGCGTACTTTTGTATGCAAGTGGAGTATTCATCATCATTATTTATTAGTATGTTCAGTTTGCTGTTGTTTTTCTCGTTGGATATAAAATCTGAAAAAATATGGTGAAAAAATCATTCTTTCTGCAGTAATAGCTTCACAGTGATTTCGCCAACCTACAGATAACAATTGTTCCTTTGTTTCAAAAAATCATTCGCAATAATGTTGCGTTTAACTTTGCCAGTACTTATAATGTGCTTTTTACTGCCAAGTTTTGTGCAGCCTCGATTTCCTAAATTAAGTAAAAAACAGCACGAAGATGCCAATAAGTAAGTACATTTTTAGTATTTTTATGTTGTAGGTATGTGTTGATGTTGTACTACCTACATATCTACATGTTGCATTCTTTCATAAAAAAAAAAATAATTCTATTTTAGAAAGGAATTTTCTAGTGCGAATTTTATAATGTTCACAAATTTTCCTCTTCTACTACAAAATGTTAACGAATTGTTTCTAATCGAATGATTTTATGCATTTCTTCAAATTCAAATAATTATTTCAACTTGGTAAATAAGTTCTCATCTCTATGATAATTTGAAAAAAAAAATCTATATAGATTTTAAGAAATTACCTGTAAAAAAATCGAACTTCAACATATAGAAATACGAATTTTTTCTCGTAGTTAAATTGTCAAGTAGGTAATTCAAGGAAATTTCTCTTAATTAAATTTCATTTCAGAAAACATGCTGCATGCCATGATAAAGCAAGTGCATGGAGGGTTTGCAATATACCTTTTGAAGGCGATTTCCAAGCCAAGTGCGCAACGAGCAGTGAAGGCAAAACGCTAATATATACAGACAGTAAAGCAACATTTAACCAAAGTATAGCCGTTTGTATGGACGGGTACAGAATTATGGGTTTCTGCAGTAATTATGGTGGCTCTGGGAATCTTCTTGTTTGGTTTCCAACAAAAACCAATCCTAATGAATTTGAACAAGACAGGCAGTATTATGATCAACATTTTTAATATTTTTGATTTTTTTCGTTTTGTGCTGTGGTTGAGACGCTATAATAACTTTTATAGTGTGTCATAGAGACTGGTCCGGACCAGCCTCTATCAGCACTATCAATCACTATCGATGACTATGAAAAAATCAACAATTTCAAATTTCCCATAACTGGCGCGACTATGCTATTTTCATGAAAAAATTTCAATAATAGCTTTCTGGAGTAACTTTTCATTAGAAGTAGAATATCTTTTACATTTTAAATATGTTTGTAGATTAATAAAATAAATTTATGTTATATTGTATGTATACCTATAAATATTATTGAATCTTTTTAAATTATTATTTTGAAGTAATGGATAATTCACTAATATCAATTTAAAAGATTAGCCTAAATAAGTCATATTTAATCACTTAATAAATTTTTAAAAAATTAATAAATTCAATTTTAATACCTACTAGGTATAAATCTATGATTATAACGAATTGAATTTTGGTAAAACATTGAAAGGTAAATGATTAAATTTTCAAGAATTATTGAAATTACGCAATTTTTTAAAATTCAGTGATACTTTACTTAAAATATTTTACATAACGAATTATTCAATTTTATTGAATTAATAGGCCTAAAATATATTTCAAACTTGACGAATTTTCAAGATTTGATGAAATCTTCAACGTTTTGGAAATTTCGATGAACTTTGGTAATTTTAGAATTTTTATAAATTTTTGAATTTTGGTAAAACATTGATTTGATAAAATTACTCAAGGTAGAAGAAATTATTTTAAACTTGCTTCAAGCCTAAATCCTAAAAAAAATGTTTTCAAATAAAGTTCAACAAAAATTAAAAAATTGGAAAATCACTTCTTAACAATAAAGAAAAAACTTGATTGAAAAAAAAAATTGCAACGAGATGTTCTTGAACAAAATTCGCCCAAATGATGTAAACATTTTTCTATTGAACAAAATGACAATATTTTAAACAAAAATTGTAAATCGGTTATTTTTTTCTTTATTACCTATTTAAAATATTTTGAACGAAATGAATAATGTGGAAATTATTATTTTGAACAGAATTTGATACGTAGTTGGAAAAACTTTTCTTTTTAAAGAAATTAAAAAATTTCATACTCAAACAAAAACTGAAAAAAGCTGGGTAATTTTGGATAAAATTTGAAAGATGAAATTAAAAAAAAATGATTCAAAATTTGTTTGAACCCAAAATTCCCAAAATGTGGCATTTGAATAAAATAAAATACATCGTGTAAAAAACTGATTCGAGCAAAGCTTTAATTTTTTTTTTTTAATTGAAAAAAAAATTGAACAAAATTTTGAAAAAAGTAAATACATAGACCTACCTAATCAAAAAAATGTTGAAAATTTTTTTTATCGACCTAAACAAGATCGAATGTGTTCCTAAATAATTATATATTTCTTTAAAAAATGTTCTAAAACAAAATTTTTTAAGTTTCTAAAAAATAAGTTTCCTGCTCTGAATAAAATTTAAAAGAATTTATCAATTTTAAAAATTGGAAAAAAAATTGAAAACTATGTATTGAATAAAATTTCAATGAGATTTTTAAAAAATAAATATAAAATATTTTCGACTGAAATCGGGAAAAAAGTTGTTTCAACATTAAATTAAAAAATTTCGTCTTCGAACAAAATTTGAAAGAATTCACTATATTCTTCAACGTTTAAAAAAAATAGAGAACATTTCCATAAGACATAAAATTTTTTAACAAAATTACTAAAATATAATTTAAAGTTGTTGGGAAATTCATGTCAGAAAATTCCTTTTTTTTTAAATCAAAATTTGAAAGAATTTCTTATATTTTTCAATTTTATCATTCGAAAAAACTGAGATGATTTTGTTCAACGTAAAATTTGCAATAAACATTAAATCTAGGTAATTCAAAATAAAATATATTTTAGAATTAAATTTATTTAAAAAATGTTCTAAAATTGAATTTAAAAATTATGTGAAGATAAAATTTTCAATAAAATTCAAAAAAATATTTGTACCTGATTAAAATGTTCTAATGTAAAATTTCAAAAGTCGCGAATTTGTGTTCAAAAATGTTGTTTTCGAATACCTAAACTTTGAAAAAAAAAATATATTTTTCCGAATTTGCCGAAAAAAAGTATAGTAATTTATATTAAGCAAGAAGGGAAATTTTGAGAAAGTGTTTTGAAAAATTCGTAATGTAAGTATTTGTACATAATTTTTTCGAATTAGAAAATGAAAATGACTGTAAAACATTTTACAACAATTTTTTGGAGTACAAATGTTTCAAAAAATATCCCCTTATGAATTATTGCTGGTACTTGATCGCACAGTAGTAAAAAAAATGTACCTAAAATTTTATTAATTTTGCAAAAAATTTCAAACTCCTTCCAACAGAGATTCGTATTTCGTACACATCAAAAAATAAATAAATAAATAAAAATTTATTTCATGGATGTTTTTTTTTTGATCGAGTATTTTTCGATTTCACAAAAATATTAACGTGATTACTGATAATACTGGTTGTTGATTAGGATTTTTTATTTAAACTAAAAATGTTTAACAAAGCATTAGATATTGTTATGACTTCTCTTTGTGGCTTGAAATTTGATCTATTTTGGGTTAACGAACAATAAGCCATTAAAAATCTGGTCTGTGTGTCAGTTTATAGCTCAGCATAATTGTGACCTGTCATAAAGAAACCAAGTTCTGATCCGAAAGACAAATTTTACAGGAGAGCAGTACAAATTTTTAAATTCTCACACAGTCCATTTCGTTCATCTGATCCAGCTGATTTTTGGGACATCATTTAGCCACTCCAGGGTGATTCTCAAATTTCAGGAACGATTTGACCAAGAGAAAATGGGAGAAAAAAATTGTTGATTTTTCAAAATTTTTTCACTGAAATGTTTTGAGGGAGTGCCCTAGACACTCAAAATATGCATGGTCTCTAATTTGTTCACTAATTTACTGTGAGAAATAACTTTGAAATGTTTGTTGTTTATGTAAAATTTTCAAGTTGAGAAATTGACTCAAATTTTGAGCAAAATAAAAAACTATCATTAATACATTATAGGAAATTAAATTTTGGATCGAAAAGGTTCTATTCACTTTTTGCCTATCTTCAATATTTCAGGCGCTATGCGAAAAAAACAAAAAAATTTAGTATGTATTTGTCCATACTAATTTTTTCGTTTTTTTCGCATAGCGCCTGAAATATTGAAGATAGGCAAAAAGTGAATAGATCTTTTTTGATCGGAAATTTAATTTCCTACAAGTTACCAGTCTTAATTTTTTGATGCGGACCGATGCGGACTCCATAAATGATACCGGCCACGCTAAAGACAAATCTGAGAAAAACCTGAAAATTCCGGTTTTAAAATTATTTTTGAAAAAAAAAAATTAAAACATTGGCTAAAAGTACGTACTAACACTCATCTTTCACGATACAAATTTTGAACCTAATATAACCCGTCTTGTAGCTACGAGGACCACGCTAAAGACATTTTTTTTGGTCAAAAATCATAGTTCTAATAAGTTTTAGCACTGAGTGCCTGAGAAAAGGATTGTGGAAAACGATCGAGGTAGATAAGTGTTCCCCCATTCCATTTAGTACTATGTTTGCATTGAACGATGTAAAAAAGGTAAATACTGATGTTTTAGAAAATTGTCAATTTAATGGCGATTTGGGCCACGCTAAAGACAAAATTCTTGGGACACCCCTATGGAACCTCCGAGATCACTCAATTCGGCTGAAAAATTTGAAAACCCATTTTCCGGTGATAAAGTCACTAATTCTTCACTTCTCACACCAGTCTTCGGAGTTTTTAATTTTATCGAACAAGCGCGAGTCTTAAAGTGTTCAGTGAAAAGTTACTCGAGGGACAGGCCACGCTACTGGACATTTTCATGTTCTGGCATATGAAATGGCCTTCAAATATGCAGTCATCTCAAATGTTATACATGGCAGAAGTAGTATTAAATGAGTACTACTAATGTACCAAATTTGAAAAAAATCAGTGTTATGTACCATTCGAGAGATATTTAACCGGGACACGAATCGTTCCGGAAATTTGAGAATCACCCTCCAAGTGAACCCAAATTAACTGCTTAGGGTGATTGAAACATTTTTTACAGGCAGTGTTGCCATTCTTAAAACAAAAAATTCCAAATTTTGAATGAAATTTTTAATTTTTAAGTCATGATATCGGCTCAAATTTTGAGCAAATCAAAAAACCAAGACTGATACATGGTAGTAAATCAAATTTCCAATAAAAAAGGTTCTCTTCACTTTTTGCCTATCTTCAATATTTCAGGAATTTACATCTATAATTATTTTTGATTTTCTCAAATAACTCCTGAAATATTGAAGATAGGCAAAAAGTGAAGAGAATTTTTTTTGTTGGAAATTTGATTTACTACCATGTATTAGTCTTTGGTTTCTGATTTTCTCAAAATTTAAGCCAATATACGAGATGAAAAGTGAAAAGAGTTGAATTTTCCACTGTTTGCTAAATTAAAGTTTTAAAAATTTCATAAAATTGTCACAGACCATTTAAAATTGACCCGATCAGACTGTAAATTTGTACGTAGACACCACGTGAACTACCCTCCAATAAAAATTGAAAATAATTTTCTGAATAGAAGTATTGATTTTTCTCTGGATTTTTTACTTTGCTGTGTGCTCGAACAAAATGGTTTGAGAACGTTTTCTCCACCACTAATATCAGCAAAAAAACAATAAAAAAATTTTCGGACCAGAACCTGGTTTTCTTATGATAGGTCACAGATATTGTTATGACTTATGACTTTTCTCTGTGGCTTGAAATTGGATCTATTTTGGGTTAACGGACAATAAATCATTAAAAATCTGGTTTGTGTGTCAGTTTATAGCTTAGCATATAAAAACTTTTATTAGAAGCGTGGTCATTTCAACGGTCAAGGACATCGATATACATATAATATGTAGAACGTCTCATTCGTTTATATACTTTCATACTCACACAATAGAACTTTTCAATTTTTTTCCCAATCTAAAAAATCAAATTAAACGCGATTCTTTTCTTTTGGTTTACGAAAAACTGCATCAAAAAGCAATAGATCGAGCACACATCGATACACCGTTGGTAATAGGTATAAAGCATAAAGGAACCACGCAGCACACGCTCGACGAAGTGCATCCTGCGCATTACAGCAGCTTGTTGCAGCCTCGCGAACCGCTCCCGTCTTATCTATTTTAATTAAACCAGTAACCACATAGCAGTTTAACACCCAAACCTTATATTATTAGAGTAAAATACTGTTATACGATTCGATACTACATAATCGTTATAAGCGAGCCGAGCCAAGTAAGCAGCGTTATTACGCGTCTTGCAGAATGACCTTGTGAAAGAAAGTGTAAGAGTAATGGAAAGTGGTTTTCACCTATCACCAATGCGACATGTTTCTGCTACCACAACCAGCGCCGACTCCGACTGACAATAACAACAAAAAACCATTCCACCACGCTGTACCTTAAACCGATGGGAGGTTCAGGTTTAGAGGCTCGACGTCGACGCTCCAGACCATACCGTAATACACAGATGCTCACCAGCTCACCGCCGTACCAAATTAAACCCGACGAATCGCAGAACAACCTCCGGAGACAAGTGGCTCTATTTCTCTCTCTCGATCGCCGTGGTTGTCCAAACATTACCCCTTTAGTTCTTTTTTTCAACCATCGGCGACTCATCGATCCGGAGGAGTTCTTTAGTATCGTACAGTTCATCGTACCCAGTGTTTTACTCCAATTTTTATTGTTTTTCATTTTCATTTTTCAAATGTTAAATATATTTTTTTAGTTTTGAATGTGGTTCGGATATAAATATCGACTTATCATGTCTACTGGTTTCGTGGCTACGGTGTTTGAAAATTTCATTAAATCGAATTGTATTTGTTCTAATCGGTTATAAAAAAAGAAAATAGTTTCGTCGTTAATTTTCGCCAATATTTTTCCTCTTTCTCGCTTGTCGGGGTATTTAATCATGCGCATATGTGCTACAATTCGTAAAGTTTCGTTTTAGTTTGCGTACACATGTTTTACCATGAAATGGGGAAATGATTTGCCAAATGATCGACAAAATAACCTGAGTATGAAGCATAGAAATTCGAAATATTACAGGTAAGAAATTGTTTTTTTCTTGCTTTTTTCGAAGAATCCTTTTTATAGTTGAATTTTCATAAAAAAATTGAGAGTAAATATTGACGAATTTGAAATACGACAATTTTCATTTCAATATGAGACGAGAGAAGGGGCAGAAAAAATGAGTAAAACATTGGAAAACCGATATTCGACGAATTAAAAAAAAAAAATCATCTTGACTTACCACTGGACTCTTCACTGAATTTTCTATCTCCATTTTCTCGTTCGATTTGAAAAATTTTCAGTGATGAAGCAGCAGATGAATTTATTTTGGCTCTTTGACTTTGATCTAAAAAAAAAAAAATCAAAAAATTAGTATTTTTTGATATAGGAAAAATTCGATTTTTAATGATAACAACATAAAATACAAAGGTACATAATTATATATTATAGAAAAAATGCAGTGAAATTGATGTTTCTGTATTATTCATAATAAATATTGAAGTTGAACTCATGAATTTCGAACCTGTGAGAAAGCCCCGATTGACCTGAGCATCGAAATTTTATCAAAAAAATCAAATTTTTGAAAAAATTGAGCGTGGTGAAATTTTCAATATTGAAAAAAATTAGGATGATTTATAAAACATGATAAAAAAACAGAAATGTGAAATAGAAATTTTTCACGAAATTCACATAATTTCTACCAAAGAGTTGTTTTGAATGGAAATGGGAGGGCAATGGACAAAAGGGTGAGTTAATGAAGTTTCAAGATTTTTGGGATGAAAGATTGAAAATCAGTGGTGAAGGCAAGGTTGGGTTGAGGAAATTGAATCATCCCTTGCTCGTGGGTGAAAAATGTAAAAATTTGGAGCTTGCATAATACTTTGTGGAAACTTTTGCAACCATTTATGTAATTTTACAACAGTTTTCTAAGTATAATTTCATTTCAATTTTTTTCCTGAAATAATTTTTCCAAAAAAAAAGTTTTTATTGAATTTTCTTCAAGAGTATTTAAATTTCTAATTTTAAAAATTTTTAGAAAATGAAATTTTTATTTCAATTCAAGTAATCAAAAAAAAAAGACCAAAACTTTTTTATACAAAATTTTTCAAGTTAATTGTTTGTAGACAATTTTTAGAATTTGAAAAAAATGAAATTTTTAAATACCTACCTAGGTACTCTAATTTTTCTGTTTGAAAAAAAAATCACGATCAACTTTTTTGATGATTTTTTTATTATTATTAATTTTTTTCAAGATTCGTGTATTCCCTACCTAATGTGAGAAATATTTAAAAAAATTTAATTTCAATTTTTTAATTTTTTCAAATTGAAAAAAAAAATACTTAAAATTGAGAAATTTTTTCATGTCAAGTTTTTTAATTAATATTGATTTTTTTAAAGAAAAATTTTCAGCAGTTTTCTGAACGATTTCATTTATAAAATTTTTTTTGAAATGACTATTTTCAAAAAAAAAAAGTTTTTTTTAATCTAAAATTTGAAAAAATGAAATTTTCAATCTAGTTTTTCTGTTTGAAAAAAAAGTATGTCCAATATTTTTGAAGATGATTTTTTCATTAATAAATTTTTTCAAGATTTACGTATTCTCTAACGTGAGAAATCGTTTAAAAAATTTAAAATTTTCAATTTTTCTGACTTGAAAAAATTTTTTAAAAAAATTTCATGTCGAATTTTTCAAATAATTTTAATGAAAAGTATTCAGCAGTTTTCTGAGAGTGATTTCGTTTCAAATTGTTTTCCAAAGTGATTTTTTCAAGGAAAAAAAATGATGATTCTTCCAATAAAATTCTTTCAAAAGGTATTTTCTTATCTAAGATATTTTTTCTCACAGCTTCTTTTCGAAAAATATTTAGTTTTGTGACTTTGTTCAACCTTTTTTGTCGTTGTTGAAAGTGAAAATGCTATTTAATTTTCGCATTCCTCCCTTGGAGAAAATTCTAGCAAGACCACTGTTTAGGAATATCTGAAAAAATTAGATAAATAGATAGATACGTATTTTTTTTTTGATTCTGTAGAAAATTAAAAAAAAACTATTATTACAAAACTTAATCGATCTCTCCTAAAATAAATCTCAACCATATAGACTTATTCTGAGAACCACTGCTCATCCGTAAACAATATATTCTATGCACATTCTAAATCCAATCACCCATCCAAATCGTTCAAAGCACTCTCCATACAGCCGGAAACTTTCGACGGTGCAACTAATCGGTCCATGCGTTCTTAAACCCACACCACACCTATGTTCCTATGCACTCACTACTCAGTACACCATTTAAAAAAACAATAGATACCTAATCAGAACAAAATTCTTTTCAAGTTCATTGCTCTCGAGGAACCAAAAAAATCACCTCGAGGCTCAAAAGCTTCGCACCACACTGATACTCGTATTTTCGTCGTATTTACGAGGCTGCATCGAGTGTCGATTTTATCAGCAGCTAGACAGACCATTCGTAAACATCATTCTTGGTTTCTCGAAGTGAAAACGAAACCATTTCACTAACAAACGAAAATCATAGACCGGAAATATTCAATGCATACATGGACAAAACGCGTAAAACATACTGTAATCCGGCATTGTTTAAGTTTCTAATCTATATTTTAACCTTATTTAAGCCGCCTCTTCTACCATAACAATACCACTTGCACCTTGAAGGTCATCGTCGTTGTCGTGTCGATGTTCTACGAGTTTGCAGAGCTCGCGTTCGAGCTTCCACCTGAGAAATTTTATTTTATTTACTTATTTTTATTTAATTTTTTTGAAAAAAAAAAAATTCTGTAAGAAAGTTTTATAGGTATTGGAAAATGATTCGTTAAAAAATTGATAATTTTTTTTTTTTTTTAAAGAAAATTTCATTTAAAAAAATTAAATTTCTCAAAAAAATCTTTTTCAAAATTTAATTTTAAAGAAAAACTTGGGACATTTTTTTTCAAAGCAATTTTTTAAAGTTTTTTTCAAATTATTAATTCAAACATTTTTTTTTTAATTAGAGGGTAACCCTGATTGAAAAAATTCTCCCAAAAAATTTTTCAGTTCACTTTTGAAAATATTTTTCAAAAAAAAAAAAAAATGATTCAAAAATTGTAAAAATTATTTTGGACAATTTTTTGAAAAAAAAATAAAAAATTGATACCTAGAAAGAAATATGCTAAAAATTTATTTTTTTAAAAAAATATCGAGCGAAAAAAAATTTATAAAAAATGTCCGAAAGAAATTAATCCTTTGGGAAAAAATTTGCATAATGAAAATTATTAGGTATTCAGAAAAAATTCTTCTAAAAGAGAAATCCAAAAAAATTTTCTCTACAAAATTCTTCGAAATAAAAATAGAAAAAAAGGTAGAGTAAAGAATTTTTTTAGTCGAGAAATTTTTTTTTTTTGACAAAAATCTTCTCTAAAAAAAAAAAAAAAAAAAAAAATTGCACATAATGCAGGTGCATCACACATCAAAATATAATACCATCAACCAATAAATGAAATCGATATTAATACAAAATTGAAAGTAAAAGTCTAGGTAAGTATGAACACCCATCCAAACCATCAAAAGAACTGTATAAAACAGCCACAAAAAAATACCATAAAAATTACTTTAAATTACTTCACCACAATAAATAACCATCCAAAATAAATTGAAAAAAACCTGAGGGTTAAGATAATACACCACATATTTAAGACGCCGCCAGAGGAAAGAGCCATGCAATGCAAACTTACAATATTCCTATGTATTCATAGAGAAACCGGTTTGGTAATTGTAAACATAGGTAACTCTGTGTTAATAACCTCTGCTTTGCCGGTATTTTGAAAAAAAATAATATATATACACCGCAGCATTCCACTCGCAGGTACACCTCTTTCTAGTGTAAAAATAGCAATACGAGAATAAAAATAGGAAAAAAACGAAGGTGAAACGAAGTTCAAGTACATTTGCAGAACCGTTATCGACGACATCTTTGGCTTCTTCTTGCTCGTCAGCCAAGTCAATACGATTGTATTGTTGGCGGAGACGCGAAAATAAATCGATTTCGCCAATGTTATCTTTATCAAAGACGAATAAACAATAATTAAGCTACGGATCAATTAGCCACTGTAATCGGTACATCGCTGCGCTGATGCTGAGAAAAGACAAACGATTCGAATCGTTAGTGACTTTTTAACCTTTCATAGCGTTCTCGTTGCGTTAGCGATTTTTCTGCGCTCGTGCTCATCGTCTTCGTCGCGAATGAAACGTAGGTAGCTATTCCATTAAATACATATCGACGACCAATTACCGAGTTGTTAAATCGGAGCAATAATTTAATATCAAAGAATGGATGAATTAATATAACTTATGTTTGATTCCTCGGCAACAACAGTTAAATTTCTCTCATTTGATGGCGTTAAATCGCTTTACATCGGGTCATTAAGATGTTATTATAAGTTATACTCTTTGAGAAAGATGAAACCTGCTACATTAAGAATTGGTAGCTGTAGGTACATTAAAGCGATTCTTCTTAGAAGTTTTTTTTTGTACTTTCACTCGACATGTTTGAGTCGAAGGGGTTGAAAGATTCGCCAATCGCCATTCATCGAATTATAAATTAATAAGCTTTCATTTCTTTGATCGCCATCGAATTCGAAACATCCTTAATCCTTCAGTGAACTCCTGAAGTACAGTTTCCTTGCCTGTATAGATCAGTTTTCTCTCAAAATGATCTGAACATTGATGCCTCATCCTGAAAGATTTGCCATTCATCAATGGAAGTTATGGAAAAGTCATGGATTTCGAAAAAGTCATGGATTTTCCAAAATAAAATAAAAATAGGTAATGGAAAGTCATGGATTCTACTGTTCAAAGTAATGGAAAATGGATTTTTGACTTTTATTCAGGGATGGAAAACTGAAATTGAAAACTGAAATTAATTGGAACTGAGATGGAAAAACTGAAACTGGAACTAAAAATTTGAGAACTGAAAACTGAAAACTAAAACTGAAACTGAAAGGAATTTCAGTTTCAGTTTTCAGTTTTTTCCATTTTTTTCGACTTCAACGGTTCGACTTCGAGTTCAACTTGAGCTCAGGGATGGAAAACTGAAACTGAAAACTGAAATTAACTGGAACTAAAACGGAAAAACTGAAACTGAAACTGGAATTAAAAAATGAAGAACTGAAAACGGGAACTGGAACTAAAAAACCAAAAACTGAAAACTGGAACTGAAACTGATATGATTTCAGTTTTCCAAGCCTACTTTTATTGGGCAAGATTGGAATTTCCGAATCATCTATAAGTATAAATATTTTTTCATTTAAAATCATAATTATTAAAAAATGTTTGCCCTAGTGTTCCTTCCGGCAGAATGTTTTCGACATTTTCAGCGATTTCAAGCCCCCCCCCCCCCCCCCCGACACATTCAACATTTGGACAAAATGTAAAAAATGGTCATGGAGAAAGCCATGGAAAAGTCATGGATTTCCATTTAAAAAAATCAAGTGGACACCATGAGTCTCTTGAAATGCCGTTTCCTTGCCTATGCCTAGGTAAAATTTTCCTTGTGATGATCTCCGATGTCTCATCTCAAAAGATTCGTCATTCATCAAATTAAAAATATAAGTTAATAAGCTTTCGTTTCTTTGATCACCATCAATCACAAAATGAGCACTAGAAATCTCGCAGGTATATGGACGATTCTTCATTGCGAGCAAATTAGTGCATCGTATTCCTACATACTCCGCTTCATCTGAATCTGATATTTCCTCCAATCAATTCTCCACCATAGTTTCTGCTCCTGCTGTGCATAAAAAAACATACAAAATTACGAAACAATTTTACAGACCTTGTCCTCATATTTTCACAATTAAATATGAAAAAAATTAATGTCACTCGGACTGCAGCACGCGTAGATCGTACAACTGCTACCGTATTAATTTTTAATTCATTTTTCCTTGATGGTATCCACGGTAAGGCGGCTATTGCGAATTCCTTCAGCAGCCGTAAAATCGCCGCCACTTATTTCGATGGGCTAACGAACAATCGGAATTTGTTTTTTGTTTTTGGTGGCGACAGTGACGATGGCAGAGCTAATGCATTGTCTGTGTGTATTGTGTGGTGCGATAGTGATTTGAAATAATAATATAGCGATGAGAGAAACCACACCATTTGATTATTTCCTTTCCAATGTCATCCTAGACGACAAATCACTGCTGGGTGCAAATCTTCTTCATCTAGATGCAAAATGCTGCAGTCAGCCAAACTGGTTTCTGCTTTCTGATGTCGAATAATTTCAATATTTTTAATAATTCATGAAAATTGTATATTTCCTATCCACGTACGAATTTCTATCTGTTAAACCAGTGGAACAAATCTATACGAGGTAATGAAACAATCCATCCAAAAAAAAGATGCCCACTTCACGTGTTCGGTGTTATGAAAAAACTGCGCAGATCGCGTAATTTTCCAGTCTTTGCGTTTTCTACTTCCTGCGTCGAAACCATCGACCTGGCGACCGCTGCCATGATATTGAAAATATCATCCGTAAACACGCCAGGCTCGAACACGTACCAATGAGGAAGCTATATAATTGAATCAAAAAGGCGTGAAAAAATTCATTCGTGTGCATTCGATGCAAGTAAAAAAAGCAAAACGTAATGCACACTTGGCTGATTATTCGTAATTAACTTGTTCGGCTAAATCGAGAGATAATTCGCACGCGTGCCTTTATCTTTAATTGAATTGATCGAATCGTCCGTTACAATTTATAAATGAAATAAGTAAGAGAAACATCTTCGCAGCAGGAATACAAAACCGATAAAATTTCAACCGAAAGGCAATGCCCGTAAAATTAATCAAACAAAAAACCTGCCATCGTTTGTCGCTCGATTAATTACCATGTGGAAATTCCTTTTCGCACACGATCGTATTACTTAACGTTTTCCATTTCTTTTGTCGAAGCGCATCTCGAAGATGATTTCGCTTTCGGGAAAATAACCATACACACGAGCGTCGTTTATAAGCTGATGAGACTGCGATGGCGCGACGTTTTTACTCGTACTTTCAAAAGACTCGTCAAAAGGAGATTGTTTAATTGAATAAAAAGTAAAACCGACATTCGACGTAGGCAGGTACAGGTAGTGATACCGCAGAGACGCAAGCTGCTCGACCTAAATTATAATAAAGATGCGCCTGCATTAATGAAGTGGGTTATTCGGGTAAAAATAATATAAAAACTCGATGATTATTACACGACCATTATTTATATTAGAAAAAAATGAGAGGAAAAAACGCGTTACGTAATTTAACGCGCCCGCGTGACCAATCATTTTACAACTAGCGTGTAATGCGCTTAAGCAAATTTCCAGCAGGTAGTATAATTTGTTGCTGTGGGTACTGTGTGCTTCTCTTTATCAGGAAACAGCATACCAGTCTGGTACATTAACATTTCATCACCTCGTTTACATCTTGTGCCTACAATCGGTGTCTTCAACCTATTTCAATTAATACGCGCGTACGCGTGCGGTCAAAGCGCAACTAAAAAGGAATTTACCGCTTTTGAAATTGCCAGCTTTTGTATGGATCAAAAATATGTTACCAGAGTAAAGTGATATTAATGATAGATCGTTCATTAATAAGCAGATTCAGATGACGACATCTGCATGAAAACCCCAAAGAACTTGGCGCACCTGAATTCTGATGATCATCAAAAGCATATTATCTGAAGGAAATTACGATAATTTTGCAAAATGGTAGCAGAGCGTGGTTTCAATCTGGAGATATTTTTTTGATGAAGCACAAGCCTCATAAAAATAATGTCATTTTTTCTTTTAAAAAAATAAAATAAAAATAAAATAAAAAAAATAAAAATAAAAAAATAAAAATTCTGATCAAAAGAATGCAACATTGAACTTGATCTGATAAAAAGTTACAAATTGGGCATATTTTGTTGAAAATATCACCAAGTTGAAAATTATCGACAGCATTTGCCTTCATTACATGTAACTAAGTACATGTTCTGCATGAAATCAGTAGCCATAGCCTGATACATATTAGGGAAACAAAGACTCATTTCGCAAAATGGTAGCAGAGTGTGTTTTTTAATCCAAAAATCCAACTTTGAAAATTGATCTTTTCAAATAAAGGTACCACTGAATGTCATTTTTCCACAACTAATGAAAAAGATATACCCGAGCAGCACACTCGATCGATAATATCGAAAGTTGAAACGTATCGATAAAAAATCGTTTAAAAATCTAAAGATGTTCTCACGATATGATACAGATTTAGCTGTACGATTTTATAGGCAAAAAATCTAAAAACTATCGAATTCGATAGTATTACGATTTTAGGACGATATTCGTCAACGATACTATCGACAAAGAATATTAAATTTATCGAATCCGATTTTCCACCGATTTTGTGCAGATATTTGAAACTATATTATAGACAAATAATCTGAAATTTCTCGAATTCGATTTTTTAACGATTTTGTGAAGATATTTGAAACTATATTATCGACACGTAATCTGAAATTTCTCGAATTCGATTTTTCAACGATTTTGTGACGATATTTACAACTATATTATCGACAAATAATCTGAAATTTCTCGAATTCGATTTGTTAACGATTTTGTGAAGATATTTGAAACTATACTATCGAAAAAGAATATTAAATTTATCGAATTCGATTTTTTAAAGATTTTGTGAAGATATTTAAAACTGTATTATCGACAGATTATATGAAATTTCTCGAATTCGATTTTTCAACGATTTTGTGACGATATTTAAAACTATATTATCGACACATTATATGAAATTTATCGACTTCGATATTTCAACGATTTTGTAACGATAGTTGTTGAAACTATATTGATTTTTTTCTAGTCAAAAAATACCTACTTTATATTCAAAATTGGATGGGAAGAAAGGGCCAAATCGAAATTTTTATAATAACCAAAATTAAATCCAGAATATTATTCTACAACTTTTGTTTGAAATGTTTTTTCAATTGGACCTCATCTCTAGCCTCTATTATTTTGCATTTACCTACTTACGTGTAACAGTAATATGCGAAATCAAAATTGAAAAAATTTTCAAACAAGTTATCTAGTTTTTTTGGTTTACTAGGTATTTTACTTGAAACCAGATCGTTGTTCTTAAATAAAATTTTACCAAGTTCAATACTACGATTACTATGTGAATACTTAGTATTTAAAATTGAACGGGAGGGAGGCGCCCAATCGAAAATTTTGTAATGACCAAAATTATTCTTAGAATTTTAAGCTACAACTTTTGTTTGAAAATTTTTTAATTGGACCTCTCCTTTTCTTCCAATTTTGCATAATACTCCGTTGATACTTATTCAAAATTGGAGGAGCGGAGGAAAAAGGGGCCAATTTGAAAAAATTTTCAAACAAAAGTTGTAAATTAAGGTCCTAGAAATAATTTTAGTTATTATAAAAATTTCAATTGGACCCCTCCCTCTTCTCCAATTTTGCATAAGATGTTTGAATATTATAATCCAATTCGTATTATGCGAACGAACTCCGATGTTCGCAACAGACGCTTGTTTTGGTAGAAACTGCTGTATTTGGAACGAAATTCGCCAGCCTTAAGCGTAACTACGACTTCAAACTCGCCAGCCGGTCTTGAAAATGTGCGCGCGCATATACCCATATATGCTAAATTATCTACAAAAAATCGATAGAATATCGAAACACAAAAAATCGTAATACAAAATCGATAGAATATCGAAATTAAATCGAAATAAAAAATCGATAGAATATCGAAACTAAATCGAAATAAAAAATCGACAGAATATCGAATTCGATAAAGTGTCGCGTTAGTTCCGTATAAATCGTGTAATTATCTTTCGATTTATAGATAGGTTATCGATGAAGTATCTAGCTATAATCTTGAGATTTTTAAAAGAAAAATCGTTCGATTTTATCGAAAGTTTATCTGTTGATGGATTTTGCCAACTATAATTCATCGATAATCTGTCGATATATCGAAAGATAATTTCACGATTTATGCGGAACTAACGCAACACTTTATCGAATTCGATATTCTGTCGATTTTTTATTTCGATAATTTGTCGAGTGTGCTGCTCGGGTAATATTTTGATTTGAATAATGCAACATCGAACCTCCATCTTATAAGAAACAACTAATTGGCCAATTAGATATTACAAAATATCACAGATTTGAAAATCATCGGCAATATTTGCCTCACACTAAGTACACACATTCTGCATGGAAATCAAAAAGAAAACCAGAAAAATTCGTATACCACGAGACGATTGCAGGGAAAATCATAGAAGCCAAGTCGAGCGGAAAATATACAAAACGAACGTGCAACGTGCCACCGACAATCATGATAAATGAAGAGAAAATACCAAAAACAACGGTTAATTGAGTCAGCAAATCGTACAGATACCAGTTCAAGTGACACCTATGAAAATTATTTTAGAATATATTTCTGTCATTGGTACTGGCAGTAGTTCTCTCCTTCTCTCGCAGAGTAATTCTTTACTTCTTAAATTTTTCGAAAACATCTGAAACCCGAAAAACGACTATTATTTGTCTCTTAGAAAAGTTTCCCAAAATAAAGTCAGATGGACTTGTTGAGTTTCATATGGCAGGTGACGATATGTGTCTATCTGTCTTATGCAAGTCCAAGAATTGAAGTGAAACATCGTTTTTGAAAAAAAAAAAAATTCTTGAGAAATTCTTGCATTCTTTTTTTCAATTATGAAAAAATTATAAGAACGTTTCGACATTTTTTAAAAATTCCTGCCCTTCTTTGAAAAAATGAATGGAACTATTTTTTAGAGAAAAACAAATCCCAAACAACTTACTTCAAAAATTGATGAAAAAATAAATTTCTTTTTTCAGAAACACCTTACCAAAAAAACCTAATAAATTTTTGAAAAAATTCAAATAAAATATCTGATAAAATTTTCTAGAAAAAAATCCAACAAAAAAACAATTACCACTTTTGGAAAACGATTCCAAAGAAAATTCTTCTAAAAACAAGTTTTAAATTTCAAATCATTTTTTTTTAGAAACAATTCAGTTCCAAAGAATATTTTCTCAAAATTTCTCAAATTGAAAAAAAATCTTCAACAAGATTTTTTTTTTAATTCTAAAAACCATCATGGATAGGTACCTACTTTTTAAAATTTCATTTTTCCAAAGAAAATTTTACAAAAAAAGCTCATTGTTGACTTAAAATTTTTTGAAGATTTTTTTTTGAATTTTCTTGAAATAGAAAATGATGAGCATCTTAATTTTTCTGGAGTCAGCGTGAAAAAATTTCTGATTTCTTGAAAAACAAAAAAAAAAAAAAAAATTAGGTGAAAAATATTTCAATTTTTCAAGAGAAAAAATTATATTAATTTTCAAGGGAAAAAATACTTGCCTTACATAAGTATAATATATTTTTAGAGGAACCCTCTTATTTATAGAGGTAAAAATCTCTTTTTTTTAAACAATTCCAAATTTTTTACAAAAATTTTTTTTTTTTAAATATGTCTAAATGGAATTTTTTCAAAATAAAAACATTTTTCAATTTTTGTGAGTAAAAAATTTCGGAATTTTCTTTAAATAAAAAATTATGCTTACCTATCGTAACTTTTTTGAAATCAATGTAAACAAGTTACTATTTTTTTTTTTTTTTTTTTTTTTTTGAAAATGAAGTAAATAAATGAGTAAAAAAATCTTCAGTTTTATTGATTTTTTTTACGAAGAAATAATTGATTTTGGTGTACAGAGGAAAATAATTTTACTCTCATCACAAATGCTTCATTTTTGTAGTTTGCGGTTATTTTTAAAATAATGTATCCAACTACCAGAGCATTCAAAAAAAAAATTTTAAAAACACCAAATTTTGACCACAAACCCACATCATCTCGTCCATTCCAATTTTCTCTTTAATTTGAAAATTTAATTCCCAATGTCGATGGTCGTTCAACACGGTATCATTTTCTTCTCAAAAGATCGAAGGTCATCGCACGATCAATCTGTCTATCTTTTGACTGCAATTCTAAATAGTTACTTCGATTATTTCTCAAACCTTCCACATTCACCTTAAAATCTTCCCAAATTAGAAAACGTTATCGGTACCTAGATATATAATATAACCCTATCTATAGCTCGTGGCAACTCTGCGCGAACAGTACACTCTAGCTGTACGATTTTACTCACGAATTTAATTACAGATTAATCCGTTAGCTCGATAATTTAACCAATTGGGTGAAAAATTTCACGTTACGATTCCACATCAAAATTGACGGCGAGAGGAAATGTAAATCGTGTACGTCGATTCATTTTATTATCTGCTGATACGTTAATCGCGAGCCGAGCGATTTAAATAAAGTTCACGAACGTCGTTATTTTCGCTGAGCAAATATACCTTGGGCGGGATGGGATCATTTTCATCTTTAACCGCACACTACCTCTACCTATTGAAAAGTATCAGAGACAGGAAAGGAATTGAGAAAATATAATAATATTTTCGTGTTTTCGGAATAAACAGTAGAAGTCTTCGTATAGGTCTACAGTTGGTACCGCAATGAGAAATGTCACCAGGTACATTATGGTTTTATATACTCGTATAAATACTGCGTATTTTTTACCCATAATTCGTTGATATGTATATAGAATTTCACTTTCGATTGACAAAAAATAATAATCGGACGATTATTACACTCGGATATAATTTCCTGGTTATATAATAACCCATATATAACGGTGAATCCGATTATTATTAAAATATAACGACATCGTTTCCTATAATATTAATCAAATTAGTCGAAAAAAAGGAAATTAATATACGAGTTTGTAATGAATAAAAATACCGCTGCCAGTAGCTCTCCACTTCACCACCATGTACCTACAGCCAGATACTTGACATGGTCACGGTATATCCCAGCTCGACCATATGTTTCAGTCCTAATTCGATATTCAAATACGCGACCAGACATCCGAATCAAAACCTGGAAATACTACAAACCAGTCGCCGAACAATAGCCAATAGATGGACTTTGTCTACGACACCGAAAAGTCATCTTCATGGCCGTATCTAATCTGGCGCTGAGCTCAGTACATGCAGGTTCTTTACGGCGATCCGAACAATCGGCTCTGGACACGGAACAGAGATGAAAAAAATGTCCGCTTTTGTTATCTATCTCGTATGTAGTTCGGAAGTGTTCGAGCTACGGGTACGTGTCCGATGAAAACGATAGTTAATCGATGTCTCGCCATGATCACCTTTACCTTTCGGGTCGATTGTCGATTCCGAAAGACTGGCCGTATGAAAATGAAAGCCGTGACCGCCGGTAACGTCCGACGTCGTTCAAATTGGTTCGAAAACAATGGCAAAGGGGCGTGGATGGTTAATCGTTGTAAATACACGTTTCTCGTATCGTTGAAACAATTACCATTCGTCGAATACCAACAGGTTCATAAGACAATGTGTCCTCTTGTGTTCGTCCTGTAGGCTGGTTCATTTTCCTGCCTTCTTCTTATGACATCTTGCAGTCCAAATAACAGAACACTTGAGAGTTGAGACGTTTCCGGACATATTGTTAGACAAACAATGGTTCAGTTGGAGGAGATGGTTGATTTACGAATGAATATTACCGGTCTAGAGTGTCTCGTGCGATTACAATGCTAGGTAACTTACTCTGTACGCAGATTACAAGCCATCTCGTCGTTCGCTATGGTTATTTTCCAGCGTAATTGATAATTCTGTTTCAAAACGCTGTGCTTCGTAATCGACCAATTTCCACCATAGTCAGAATAACCGGAGAGTAGAGTTGCCAGCAAAACAATTGGAAAGTAAGCACTTCTGCGACACAGTCGTCCAAACCATTTCTTCACTCGGTCGTCGGTCGTATTCTGCGAGTTGAAAAAACGCCATCTGTTGGCTAAATTATTTAAAATCTAGTACAAAACAAAGGTAATTCCAGTCGCATAGAATAATATGGTACTTGTAACCCATATTCAAACAGTTCACAGTGCCGAATAAACTCGTTAATTAATTTTCCTGGTGCTACATTGAAACGTCACCGAAACGTGCTGTCGACAGTGGGACTGTCGTATTTGAATATCCAGTTCAGCAGACCGACGTGTTGAATAGGTGAAATTCGCACAGCGTGCTGGTGTCCTAAAGCTGCGCACAGAAGAGCAATTTATTTTAAAAGCATACGAATACGAGTACGTATAGAACCAGTACGTAGAACTGTATCGTAATACGTTTGTGTAACGGTCATTATTACGAATCTTATCCGTAACGGATTAATTCAAAAAATGCGCCGCGAATCTGCCGTCTCCTCAACTCGCCGGCGCGTTAAAAGAATAATTATCATTGGTATCGAGCATCATAAAAGTGCCGGAGCCAGCTATGTATATATTCGCCATTCCATCGTCCACACGATACGAGATAACTTTCGCTTTTTTCCGCAGTAACTGAATTCAATCTCTGGATGAAAAATGAAAGAAAAAAAAATCTCCAAATAAATCGTTCGTCTCGACGTTGAACCGTATACTTATCAATGGATATTGAAAGTAGCAAATCTTCATCGCATTATTCCACCAATTGACAAATTTTCAGCAGGCTGAGAACTCGAATTACGTAATCAAATTGAATAATTCGTTCTTCCTAGTTGACGACGGGTCACGATGAATAAAATAACCATATAAACATAATCGAAATATTAATTAAATCGTTATCTATACTTAGTTTTTATATTCGCATCGAAATTATAATTAAGAGGTACTTTTACCTTTTGTATAAGAACAACCACACATTAAACCATATCATTTCGATGTATTATTCGCGATCGTGTAAGTAGTAGATGGCATACTCATGGGATCTGTGTTTCGATACAATTGTGTCTGGCAATTGCATTGTTATACCGAAGTTAATGGTTACACGTTGTTTAATTGCTACCGAAAAAAATTCAATTCCTCTTGCATACGTCGCGACGAGAAGATGAATTACGATTGTTGAATAATTACGTACGAGGAAATCGTCATTACATTGATTATATTTACATAAGAGTCGCCGTCGATGATTCAATACGTTGCATGTATCGATAAAGGGGTTCAACTGCATTATGGAAGATCAAAGGGTAGACAGGAATTTATCACATGTGATATAAACAACATACTATGTCAGAAACTTCTTCCTGATTTCACCAAAATATCAAAGTGAACGCGACTATAACGACATAACAATGCATTGTTAGTTCTTTTCCTAATTCGTAGTGGCTAATTTTATTGTTTAAAAATTACGAAATTTGCACTTGACCGTTGATAAGCGAGGATACGTTTCAATTTTTTTGGTATAGTTTGTGCTAGTCGTCTAGCCATGAAATATCATTTTCATTTACTTACTCAAATCTACGCCATTCCATCATATCCTGGTACCGGTTTAATTTCGTAAATCCTGCAAAAAGAAAAAAACCCTCGTTACATTACATCTGCAGTTTTGTACGTAGTATAATTTTACACGCTCGATGAAACATGCGAAAAAATCCCAAATCTTGGTATATCGTACACCTAACGACCAGTACAATATGGTTACAAAACCGATGACTAAGTCTTTGACGTCATATAAGCACACATTCGATGAAATGATACCGATACCGTTCCGGAGATTCAACATTCTTCGCTCCGGTGTAAGAAAAAAAAGGTTAACTGATCGACGTAACGTAATAATATGAGTAATACTTAAATCCTGATCGTTGAATAAGATCTAGGTAAATCGTTAACTAAATACCGATACAATATTATCCTTACATTTGATTGAAAAAAGTTGTCTTGACAAGTCATCCGAACGTCAACTGAGACTGAAAACAAGGACCGGATATTACGCCTGTATCCGGCGAACGTGAAACGACCCTCGGTAGCGTATAAAGTCTTCCTGATGAAAAAAAAATGAAAATAACCGAAAGAGTATTGTTTTAGTTTAAAGGCGAATCAATACATAGACGATTTTTTTCTATGTTTATCTGTATTGGTTGATACTTACTCGGATATCTCGTTACGCAAGAATTCAACTGCTTGTTTGTCGAAGAAAGTGAAAATTCGAATCAAACTTCTCCATAAATCATTATGTTTTTCGAAAAATACCACGAACGTGTGAAATAAGGCGCCGATCGCGAAAAAATGCTTCAGTTTCTCCACTGGACAGGTACAGCTACTTGTTGATTGATTCGACGTGTTCTTGTTTGATCCAGAAATGAAAGCAACGTAACGTCTGGATTGGTATTTGTAATCCTTTAACGAAAACAAGAACAAGTTCTTAGAAAAAGGTAAATGTGTAATAACTAATAAACTTACTAACTAACACCTCGTAGATGATTCAATTTGATAAAAAGGAACATACTAACATTTTTGAGTTTACATCGACGCTCCAACTCCAGAAATGCACGAACTATTACGAACCGGCCCTACGAACGAAATGACCCAAGTTCCAACTCTAGAACAAATTCACGAAGATTTTCTAATAATTTCTTCAATTAATTTAATTAATTAATCGCGAAGAAATGATGCGAACAAAACTATTTTCAAGCTTCAACAAACAAAATGAAATGCCATTGACCGTTGACGCGACGCGACGCACGCGCGCGCACCCCACAGCGTCGTTTTGTTTTTTGTTTGTTTGACACTTTCAACCAGTGTTACCACATGAGAATTAAAAAACCACTCTTCAATTTTTATTTTTATTTTTTTTCAATTTATTTCGCAGAAATATTATTCTTTCACATTTAAACAATTTTTTTTTCAACATTTTTGCTTTAAATTATTATAATTTGACATTCGTAGTATAAGAAAGTCACATATTTACAATTCGTAGAAACAAAATAACCCAATTTATTCCAGTTCCTGCGAGACGAACGAAATTTGCGAACAGATAAAATTAATCTATCGACCTAGACATAACAATCAGTCGAAAAGACACCGTCTAATTAGCACCTTGAAGGTGTTCCTCGATACACTAATCATCAAGTTCAATATCAACGGTCTCATCACATGGTAGTTTTCACCGAATGCAACCTCATCTCGACTTGTACATATACCCATCAATTAAAGTAAAGCCAGGCAATGGATAGTTCTATCATCGTGTCTAATTATCGTAACATAAATCGATGATCTCACCTTTACTTTGATCCGATAATTCGCTACAAGGTTCGTTTTATCATCCGGGAAATCCATCATCGGTACCTGCGTTGGAATAATTATTACGCAAATTTAACGTAACAGCTGAACAGAACTTTTACTTTTAAGTGGTACACGATTCTTTTTAAACGTGTCGCCAGTATACGGAACTGATTCGGAATCCAATAAACGATACAAATTACAATTCGTACAATTGTGTAATATCATGTTTGATTCTTTCAAAAAAAAAGAGTGTAAGGTTTGTATTTTTGGGGAAAATCCTCGAGTCATCGTACAGAGACAGACGAACGTATACTTATGCGAGCGATACGATGTATGATTTTGAGTTCTTTATCGAGAAAGTGCATAATGTACTCGTGGGTTGCTTGATAGGATATGACGGTGATAGTTGGGTAATGATCGTCCAAGATGACGGTGATGGCATTTATATAGGCACATATGACAGTAAATTTCAATGTTTTGTGATGATTCCAAACCGTTCGTGCTAGAATGTCGTGAATCCCAGAAAAGAGCATATCCTTACGAAGAATAATACCTACGCTGCATGCTGTTGGCGACACGTGATGCGTGACCATTGTTATTCAGATATAATTACTATAACTGTTCTAAATTATCGATCGACGTCTAATTACCAGTATAGAAAATTTTCTACATACGATTTGCCTCGCTGATGGCCAAGTAAAAATTTTACCGCTCACTTGTTGGCTGGCACTTTGGAGAAGGAGAAAATTATCAACGGCGTTAGGTCGGTTATTAAAATTGTCACGTTTCTCGAGCCACTCTGTAAAGAATATAATTTCGAATTATTATTTAAAATTTTCAAAATACGAAATGTTCAAGACTTCAAGTACCTCGATCGATGTTGCAGCACTTTTTATCGTAAATTTACGTAGAATGTTGTCGAGAAAAGGTCAAGGTCATTTGTGATGCCAATACTTCTTCGACTTCGATTAATTAATAATTAATGTTTTTTCTTCCATAATAATGCGGCTTGACTGGAATAGTATGCGTTTATTATTTATTTATATTGTCTTGTATCCTGGTCGTGAGTTGTTCATCTCGTCGCTGTTGTGGTTTCTTATCAGTATCAATTTCAGTAATGATCTAGCGATAGATATCTACGAAAGATGAAAAAAAAAAATCATTCAAAATACCTACGGAAGAATAATACATTCAAGTCTAGACTGGACAACTGACCAAAATTTTACATCAAAGGCACATGAACTTTATAAAAAAAAAAAATCAACATTCTTTTGGATACGACTTACGAGTGCAAAAATATTATCAAATTTTTTAGATTTAAAAAAAAAATCAGAATTTTTTATTTTAAGCTTCATATTTTTTAAATAAAAAAAATCACATTTTTTTGAAAAAAAGAATTTACAATCCTCGGATGAAAAACTTTCAATATACCTACTTCCAAATGAAAAAATTGCAATTTTTGGATAATAAATTCCAAGTTTAATTGAATCGGCTCATGCAAAAACAGATTTTAGAGGAGACGAAAAAACATGTGCAATAGATACACTTTTGTTTGCCTCCTGTACATTTTCGATGACATTTTCAAAAATGTGACGTAACCTGTTTTTGCATGAGCCGATTCAATTTCAGGTAAATAAAATCAAAACATTCATCGATTTTTTTTTTGAATCTAAACTTTTGGGAAAAAATCTCAAATGTTTTGGATGCAAAAAAGAATTATGTTTTGGGATAAAAATATTTTCAATTTTTTAGATAAATAATTCCCAGTTTAATTTCGAATAAAAAACCTTAAAATTCTCATAAGATTTTGACAAAGAAAATTCTCATTTTTTTCAGATTTATTATCTAATAAAAATTCTCAATTTTTCACTGTCAAAAAAATTGCATTTTTTAAATGAAAAATTTTCAATTTAAAAAAAAATTGAAATCATTAAGTAAAAAAAAAATTGGATACAAAATTCCCATGTAGTTTAATTTCGGATAAAAAAAATCTAAAAAATACTCAATTATTTTAAATTCTTAATTTTTCAAAAAACTGAGATGTTTGGTGGAAAAAATTTCAAATTCCTTGGGTGAAAAAATAACCTCAATTTTTTGGCCCAATAAATTCTTATTTTTTCCAAATTTCAACTCTAAAAAAAATCACAATTTTTGGATGAAAAAATTCCTAGTTCAATTTCAGACAAAGAAAATCGAAAAAATTGACAATTTATTTTTAAAAAATTATCCAAATTTTTTAGAAAAAAAATCTCAAATTTTTTATACTTATGAAAAGAATGATTTTTTGGGAACAGATAAGTCTTAAGTTTTTTACCCGAAAAATTAACATTCCTTCCGATTTCTTTGATTTGAAAAATTTTCAATTTTCATCTGTCGAAAAAAATTGTATTTTTGGGTAAACAATTTTCGATTTATAAAAAATCTCAACTTTTTTTAACTAAAAAAAAATTAGGTGTTAAAAAAAATTAGGTACATTTTTTGGATAAATAATTCCCAGTTTAATTTCGGATACAAAATCTAAAAAAAAATTCTCAAAAATTTTTTGAAAAGAAAAATGCACAATTATTTTGAATGAAAAATTCTCATTTTTTCCGATTTATTTTTATTTAAACTAAAATTTTCTGTTTTTAATTGTTAGAATAAAATAATAATTTTTTTGAATGAAATATTTTAATGTAAAAAAATCGAAATCGTCGAATAAAAAAATTTTAAATACACAATTCCCAGTTCAATTCCCTGTGAAAAAAATTCTCAAAAATATTTTAAAAAGAAAATACATGATTATTTTGGATGAAAAATTGTCGATTTTTAATTGTCAGAAAAGAATTATAATTTTTTTCAATGAAAAATTTCAATTAGGAACAAAGAAATCGAAATCATCGAATAAAAAATAATTATATATTTTTTTAGATACAAAATTCCCAGTTTAATTTTGGATAAAAAAAAATTCGCAATAGTTCCCGAATAGAAATTTTAAAGAAATCTGAATTATTTGGGGAAAAAATTTAAATTTCCTTGAATAAAAATAATTTTAATTTTTTGGCCCAATAAATTCTCATTGCTTCCGATTTTTATTTTATTTTTTCATTTTTCAATTTTCAACTCTTGGAAAAAATTGCAACTTAGGATGAAAAGTTTTCAATTTATTAAAAAAAAATTCAATAAAAAGTGCTTTCAAATAAAAAAAAAATCACTATTTTTCCAATAGATGGGTACATTGGTAAAAAAATCACATTTTAAAAAATAAATAAAAAATTTGCATTTTTTTGGGTAAAAAATTGTCAGTTTAATTTTGGATTAAAAACTTAAAAACTTCAAATTCTGAATTTTTTCAATAGAAAAATTCTCAACTTGTTGAAAAAAATCCTGATCATTTCAATAAAAAAATACTAAATGTCTTTCGAATAAAGGACAGTAGTGGCGCGATAATCTTAGCAATCGAAAGCCCCCTCCCACCAAAAAAAATTATCTTTTCATTAATAACTTTTTCGAGAATTTCATTCTCTGTTCATCGTCAATTCATCTCTTCAAAATATTCTCAACTGATAAAAAAGACCAAATTTCTTCGTTGGCGTTATCACCTACGAAATAAACATTCCAAACAATTCACCGTCAAAAGATTAAAATCACCTGGCGAAAAAAAGAATCAGCCATCTTATAAATTTCACTTTTCGTTACATAATTTGCAATATCCATATCCACACATAGAGAACATCTACTTATGCAGGAGATATCTTTACCTACACGACCATTTCGAATACTAATCGTAAAATTGCTCGTTCGACGTTTTACAATTTTCACCGTGCTACAAGGTGTAGGTAATTTTTACCATCTCTCAAATTCGTGTCAAAATTACATCATGAGCTTTTAAGTAAACCTTTCTATATAGGAAACGATACTTACAGAAAATTCGTTGTAAGATACGTACACTCGTACTTATAGCTCAGTACCGATGGTAAATTCGAGTGAAAGCGTCTTGTAACCTGCAAGGTTAATGGTGGTTGTGTTGTAACCCTCGATGTTGGTAGGTATTTCTGAAAAAAAAACAACGAAAACTTTTACTTTGTAACTTTGGCCCAAAATTTCACCAATAAAAATAACAACGATGTCTGACACATTAATAACGGATTTGGTAAAAGATTTTCAATGTTAGATGAAAATGATGAGGTTAAAACGTTACCAAGTCGAACCGTTAATACTCTCGGTGATTGTTATTTAATGAATGGTGGGAGGGGATTGGTATTTAATAACGAATTATACCTTAAATGTTTGATTAAATACAACGTCGCGTCGTTGTCTTTAATCACTTTTGAACAGTCGAATGGGCGTTTTGAACCCCTTCGTGGACCCTTTTTTTTCAAGTTTAACGACCCAAAGGTTAATTTCTCGATTACACAATTCGTTAGTGGCTGATCCAGTTCCCCACGTTGATTTTTTTCTCCCTCGAGAGACAAAATATAAACATCGCCAAGGATGACGGAGCGTAGATCACTTTCACAATGTAACAAAGCAAGTTCCTCTTTTCCATGTTACTTTCACTATCAACAGTGTTTAGACTGTGGAGATTCTCGTAGTCGTAGGTACCTACTCGTCGTTGATACCCCCGCACTGCACCGTCTCGATACAGCTTCTTATTCAGCTTCTTGAGCTCATCAGCTGATAATTTTCTCACCGCCATTAGATCTCTCATACGTGCGCCTACTTTGAATTTTATTTATCTGCAAGGTGCTCTCATTGTCAGGTGCCAGTATCTCTGGTACCGCGGCAGCGTTATTTTAATTATACCATACTTTCATGGTTAATTACCTACCATCCGCAGAATGTAATCAATTCGAGCTTATTTTAAATTCATTTTCAAGAGGAAAACAATAACACGTATAATGTTAATCGAGTTATAAACCAGCTTATTCGAGTCGTAATTATCGCATTTTCTATACACTTCTCTCAGTTCTCTCACTTTAATTCTTACATCTTTTCAAACTGTAAACTACAAACACCAAGGTGAAGAGCAATAGAGTCGTCAAAAGTGTAATATTTCAAACTACCGTTTGAATTATTAAATTAACATATAAAAAATAGCAGGTATTTGTAATTTTTATGACCAATAACAATAGAAATATGAGAAAGCAATATCTAGGTATGATTTTTTTTTTTTTGAGAAAATTTTACCATCATCTGCAGTACTAAGTATACAAGTACATATAAGAAAAAAAATGATAAAACATGAAGATTAACTCAGGTATAATTGTATTTTAATTAACATACCTACTAAAAAAACCTTTATCGTTGCTTGTGAATTTCTGACGATTTGTTTAAAACTATGAACCGTGAAACGATCGTTATCATTTATGGCGAATCTAAACTTTTTAGACTACCAACTAAAAAATATTTCGAATTGTACGACAACAAAATATCTATCTATGTACCTAACTCTCCCGAGTGTACAAAGACGATCCATAGATATACTCTGTATAGTCTGTATTGCAGATAGAAACGAGATTAGAATTTTTCAACGAAAATAATTCCATAATGTCGAACGAGAGAAGATACCTATGATAAGAAATTCACCCAAGTTTTTATACCTATTTTCGTCTTCTATACCTAATCTGATTTCACGGGCTGGATTTCCAGATCAGTTCATTAAAGATATTAAAATATACTATATTAGGTACCTATCTATCTTGAACTCTATATCGAGGTACCTACAAGTTGATACATGACCTTCAAACATGTCACTAGATATAAGATAGGCCTAATCGAAAATATATAAACATGGCATAATTCTTCGACAACTCGGGATTGTTTTTTTCGTTTTCATTGCTTTGCTGTCACGTCACAGTAGGTATTTGATCGGCGTACATTACATACCAATACCTACATAAAGTGATGCTAACGGAGATAATTAACCAATTTTTCAAGCTGAGAGGTTTAGTAATAATAATAATAATATGCTGTATTGTGATCCAGTTCCCAATTCATAATAATGTTCTGGTCGAATTTCATGGAATTGATCAGAATCGATAGCAAGCTATGTAAAAGTGAAGTGTCTGTGGCTATGACTATCTGCATTATTTACCATGTAATCCAGTGCAAATAATCAATTAGAAAAAATATATTCATTTCTGGTTATTTACAGTTCTTGGATTTTTTTCGTCTTTTTTTTTTTTTTTTGGTGAAAAATAATTTGATTTTCAACAAAAAGAACAGTTCCTATAACACCTACTGCCTTCCTATCTAAATGAAAATTTTAAAAGTCGCAGCAGTTGATTTTTTTTTTACTGAAATAGGTATTCTTTTTTTTAATATTTGAAGAAATTATCCAAAAATTCATTTTTTATCCTAAAATGAGATGTGGACGATCTACATAGAAAGTGGAAATTTAGAAATGTTGGAATTAATACATAGGTTTCCATTACATGTACAAATTTTGAAAAAAATTTACTTTGGACCCATTTTAAAGGTCATAAAAATAGTCAGCTTACTCCAAATTTGAGCCTCACAGGTAAAAAATCTCAAAGAGTACATCAATGACATGAAATTCAAAATTTGCACAAAAATATTTTCTAGAAAAACTGTACTTGTCTTTCAGAAAATAAAAATTAAATGAAATTTAAAAAAAAATTCTATGCCAAAAGATAAACGTGTATAATTAGATACGTATTTATAAAAATGAGTTTCAAAAAAATACAAGAAAAAATGAGGGGGGGGGGGGTCCTCAACGATATTACAACCAGAGAAAAATCTCAATAAGAGAAAAACAATTTTGGAATAAAAAGTCAAAAAAAAAAAAAAATTCTCATAAAATTCTACTAAAAATCTCGATGAAATCCACTTCTAAAAATTCTGTTTGAATAATATGTAAGTAATATTATAAAAAAGATTTTCCCTAAAAAATTGTAAAAGTACTTCCCAATAAATTTATTAAAAATAAAATAATCCTAAAAAAAAACTTTTGAAAAATTCTCCGGAAGATCTACGTGAAAAATTTATTTAAAAAATCTAAAATAATATAAAAATAGGTATTTTTCTTTAAAAAAATACTCAAAAACACCCTCTCACAATAATACATAATAAAAAAATTAAGAAAATTCGGAAAAATTCTTTCTAAAACTTCATTTTAAAATCTCAAAGAAATCCTCACAAAATATCTATTAGAAAAAAAAATTAATTAAAAAAAACTAAATTAAGTATAGGTATACTTAGGTAGGTATAAAAAGACTTTTTTTAATTATGAAAAAATTTACAAGAGATTATCTCACTTTAAGACAAATTTGCCTATTTGAAGAAAAAAACTACTTATCTAAAAAAAAAAATAAATAAATAAATAAATAAATCCTGTGCACATTTTTCTTAAAAAATCTCATTTTATAAATTCCTCTAAAAAATTTTCATGAGAATTGTATTTTTTTAAAAACATACATACAGAAAGATTTTTATTTAAAAAAAAAATCAACGAGTTCGGAAAAGCTCTCCCTCTCCCCCCAAAAAAACAAAACAATCCCATTCTAATAAATTTTTCACCAAAAAATTCAAATTAATTCTCATAAAAAATTCTGTGAAAAAAAACTAAATGAAAATTTTATATAGCCTATTAATTATCAAAAAAATCCACAAAATTGTCTCGCAACCACAAAAAAAGAAAAAAAAAATTAAAACATTCTTCCAAATAATTTTCTTAAAAAATATCAATAAAACCATCTGAAAAAATTATACTGAAAAGAGAACTCATAAAAAGACTTTCCTGAAGAAAAAAAAAATTCGTAGTAGTACAAGCTCTCCAAAATTTGAAAAAAAAAACTCTAAAAAAATTTCTAAAACACCTCAAGAAAATTTTATAACAGAATTTCTAAAAAAAAAAAATACAAAATTACCTCGCAATCAGAAAAAAAAACTCAATAGGTACTTATTTATTCTTCTTAGAAATTTTCAAAACACAACAACAACAACAACTCAAGAGAATTCTATTTTTAAAACAGTTACTTACATATAAAAGGATTTTTCTAAAAAAAAATCCCACTAGGTAATGTTATCTAGATAGGTACTTGAAAAATAAAATCAAAAAAAAAAAAAAAAAAAACAAGAAAAATCCTGTCCACATTTTTCTCGAAAAAATAAAAATATTCAAGATTTTAAAAAACATCATAGGAAAGGCATTAATTTCCTAAAAAAAAAATCCAAAAAATTTCAATCCAAAAAATTCTTTAAAAAAAATTCCACTAAAAAATTCTTTGAAAAACACGACGATGAAAATTGGACTAGGTAGGTACGGATTTTCCGAAAAATCTAAAAAAATTATTTCGTAACTAGAAACAAGTTTCAAAATTTTTTGAAATTTTCTTGAAATATCTCAATCTCAGTGAAAACTTCTCAACAAAGTTCCAATTTAAAAAAAAAACTCATAAGAAGATTTATCTGAACAAAAATAAGAAAAAAATATCGAACAATTCTTTCTTAGAAAATTATTTTTAAAAAACTTCAATGAAAATTCCATTGTCTACAGATTTTCTAAAAAAAAATCACAACACTATCTCGCAATCAGAAAAAAAATCTCAAAAATTATTCCAACTAGGGAACCTTTTTAACTCATCAACTCCGATTGAGTTGAATAGAACCCAGACCACAGAACCAAATTTCGAGCTGCCGAAGTTAATTTTTAGATTTTTGGCGATTTTTTTGAAAATGGCCGAAATAGTTCATTGGTAAATGGGTATTCATTTTATACAAAAATATGTAGTCAATTCTGAGATACAGTTTTTTAAATGAGTTTGCATAGTAAAGTCGACCTCCCCCCCCCCCCCCCTCAATGACTCGAGTGCGACTATTTTTGAAGCGATTTGAACTGTACAGCAAAAATTGGTGATTTTTTTCACACTCCAGATCTGTTCAAAAAAAATCTAAAGTAGTTCTTCCAAAAAACTCTTTAAAAAAACGTTCATAGAAATCCTATTGCATGAAGATCTTCCAAAAAAAATTCTCGCTATCAGAATAAAATTACATACTTAAGTGGGAAAAAATACTTCAAGAAAAAAAAAAATTCTTTCCTGTGAAATTTTCTTGAAAAAAAAATTGAAATTTTTTTTTTAAATCTCAGTAAAAACCATCTTTATTCTGAAAAAAAAAAAGTAGAGGGGGAAAATCTAAAAGAACTGAAAAATATTTCTAAACAATTCACAAAAAAAAACTTCAATGAAAATAATACTAAAAATTTCTAAAAAAAAAAAAAAAATAGAGGAGGAAAAAATTTTTCAAAAATGGGGGAAATCTCAAAGAGCTAAAAAATATTTCTAAACAATTCACCAAGAAAAACTTCAATGAAAATAATAAGTATTTTAAAAATTTCCAAAAAAATCCAAAAAATGCTACCACTATTAAAAAAAATCCAACTTAAAAGAAAAAGCTTCCTCACTCAATATCCATAACTTTTTGGAAAATTCAGCTAAAAATAATAAAAAATTACGTATTTTGAGACTATCGAACTAATGAGATTTATTTCCTTATGTTGACAGATATGTTCATGGAGCAAGTATATTCTGCATATTATTAACCCTGGCGATCGGAGGATGCGCCGGCAAGGAGCTAGACGAGCAAACGATACAACCTCCGAACGAGTCATGGAAAGAAGACAAAACTACCGCTAGTGTTAGGGAACCCAGTGATATTATACTAAGAAATTATACGCATAGTAAACTTAAAGATAACGATATAGCATTTATGAATAATAAACCGAGTAAATTCGACGAGCACGTCGAAGAAGACCAATACGTCGATAACCCTCTACTCTTGCTGGGTCTCTCAAACAGCACTCAGCTGCCAAATGTTACCATTAATAAAGAATCAACGTCATCTCTGCCTCAGCAGCTTCACAAATTTCAAACCAGTGCCAATGGAACGTTGACCACGACTCCTCAAAATACTAGTAATTTTACTACTTGTACAAACGAGACGACGAGTACGTCGAATTTATGCAGTTCTGCGGCGACGAGTACACCGGTTGTGAAAAATTTAAACGGTACGGATCACGTGCATTTGAAATTAATCGACGTCGATAGCTCGAACGAGAATCTCCACAGTGCCTTAGTACGAAAACGTAACTCCGCCAATTCGGGCTCGAGGAGTAGTAACGATTCGGCGGAATTTCCTAATAACGAATTATTTATAAAAAGTGGCTCCGACTCGACGAGGCAGCCAGTTAATATTTATTATAAAAACAATATTTATGGTAAATTTTATGATTATAAGAATGCCACTAGAAACTTTCCTGCGCTGTCGCAAATCAGCCTTTTACGTAAAGACAGCTCGAACAAGACGTTGCCCTCTTTGGGCGCCTACGTGGACGCGTTCAAGTCATATCCGCGATTTCAACATGTAAATTATTCTAGTTCACGAGTCCTACCCAAATTATACCACAAGTCGTACTTCAACGACGCCAATAATTTATTCTCGCTTAAATTTAAAAAAGAGACTGAAGATTATAGAATGCTAGAGAAAAGAATACGTCGCCGGAATAGCCGGGTACGTAGATCGATAAACATGTACTCGTTGCCATTTAACGAAGTCATCTACCGAAGACCATATCGTCGATATCGGTTACGTAACAACGATCGAATGGATATCTGGGATCATATGTCCGCTGACCACAGCAACAGACGCTACGTTCGATTTCCACTTCCACCAGACGCCAGCCCGTTCCGTCCTAGTCGTCCGTTGAATGCTATATCAGGTCCACCGCCACCTCCTCCGCCACCACCATCGTCACTCAGCTGGTCACCGCCGCAACTACCTCAATACGCAGCTTACCATCAGTCGCTGCCACCGGTACCGTCAATGGGCCCCAGAAGTCCCAGATTAGTGTTCAGAGATCCCATCGAGCCGGGTACATTGCAGGCTCCATTTAGTCCTAATGGGCTGCAGGATTTAACCGCTCCCGAGGATAATAAAGGTAAGATGAGATTGAAATGTATTGAGTTGTTTTTTCTCTATCTTCTACTCTACCCGCCTCTAAACACCATACTATAGACGTAAAGTCTGCTGCTATATTGGATTCTTTTTTGAATACCTATTTTACCTACATTACATACTAATATGCTCGGTATTCCATAAATTTCGCGGTTTTATCGTTCAGTAGCGAGACTTTTACCTCTTGGCTCTGATGCCAGGGAGTGTAAGAAAGTCGAAATATTCGTACAGCTTTTCATCCTTCTGCAGTAGTCATTTTATCTAGATGCATTTTTAATACGATGGTGTATTTGGATGACAAATTTTGACTGCAACTGAAACGAGCATACCTTACTTGAAAATACAGTTTACAATTTTTTTGAATTTTTTACAGTCAATTAACACCTAATCGAACTTGGTAGGTACGTAATATACCTACGAATACCTTTGAACGATGTACGTAATTACGTACAAATGTGTAGTGTAGCTAATTACCTGATAAGAGAAAACAATTTGCAGGGCCGACAACTTGGTGTAGCTCAATTTTTTCATGGAGTGGCGGATTTAAAAATTTTCAATATTAAATGTAAAATTTATTTATTTTTCTCAAAAAAAAAAACAAAAAAAAAACAGGAAATTTTTTATTCCAAAAAAAAACCAGTGATTTCCTGATTTAAAAAAAAATATAGAAATCTAGGCCTAATTTTACTTAAGGAAAAACTCCAATACTCCAAAACAATTGAGAAATTTTTTTAAAGAAAATTGAAAATTTCTTTACCGTAACATGGGGTTACTTTGGCCCTAGGGGGTAACTTTGGCCCACTCTCGGAAAAAAGATATTTGCCTGTCCAACCACAACTGTATGAAGTGAAGGGAGTTTGTAATGGGCGTCAACGATAGAGGGGCCTTTATACTTCACTTCTATGTGATCGTCACTTTTTTTGTGTCGCAAGGTTGGTAAACCTGATTTTTTGTTGATTAGTACGTTGTTCATGTGGTTTTTTCATCTTCAAAACTTTTGTTCAAACGAAGTATAATGAATGGTCCAAAAAAAAATTTTCTTATGGAAACAGATCGAAAATTTTATGTAAATTCGGAATCTCGTATAGAGAAGTCGATTTTGTAAAGCGGTTGTGAGATAAATTGAAATTACTAGTCAGAGGACCGTTTTCGTCGTTTTGGGGGTTACTTTGGCCCACGCATAAATATTTTCAAAAAATCGAGGAAAAAAAAAATTTTCCTATGAAAATCGATAGAAAATTTAACGTAGAGTCAGAATCTATCATGAAAATACCGGTTTAGTGAAGTGGTTGTTAGAAAAATTGAATTTACCCCTCTGAGTACCGTTTTTCGTCGTTTTTGGAGTTATTTTGGTCCAAGCATAAACATCATCAGGAAATATCTAAAAAACCGATGTTTGATCAAATGGTTTCAACTGAACAATTTTTTTTTTGAAGTTTCATGCCTTTGGTGAGTCATTATTATGCCTAGAAATCGATTTATTGCGGAAAAAAAGAAGTGGGCCAAAGTAACCACAGAGCCGGGTAACTTTGGCCCATGACTTTGACTAACCACGGAAGAGGGAGGGCGTTTGACGAAAAATTTGAAAAAAATTACAGAGCTTCCTACAAGTGTCAGACACTATTTAGAGTGAAAACCAAGCCCCTTACTTCTTCAATTTTGAAAGAAGCAGGATGAATTTTCAAAAAAAAAGTCTCAAAAAGTGGGCCAAAGTAACCCCATGTTACGGTACGCTAAAAAATTGAAAATTTCTATGCTCTTAAAAAATTGAGAAATTCGTTCAAAAACTCTCAAATTTTTTTAAAAGATCTTCTTCTCCAAAAAAATTTAAAATATTTTTCCTCCAAAAAGTGTTGAAATTATTATTCAAAAAATTCACATGAATGTCATGATTCAAAATAATTTTCTTCCAAGAAAATATTACTCCAAAATGCTTACCCCCCCCCCCCCCCACCCCGTCAATTAATATTTCTTTTTTTTTAATTCATTTATTGTGCCATGTACAAGAACTAAGCTTATTTTTAAAAAAAATAAAAAATAAAGAAATTTTGTTACCTACTCTCAAAAAATTAAGATACCTACGTAATTATTAAATTCTCCCCATTTTTAAAAAAAATAGCTATTTGGTAGGTACTCCCAAAATAATTTAAAGATTTTTTCTCCGAAAAAAAATATGCAATAGGTACATATTATTTTCAATAATTTGGAAATTTTTTATCTCAAAAATTCAGAGACGTTATCAAGTTTTTTTTTTTTTTTTTTTTTTTTTTTTAATTAATCCCAAAAATAAAACATTATTTATAATTACAAAAATAATTTTTATTTTGAAAGTGAAACAATTAAAGAATTTCCCCTCTAAAAAAAAAAAATGAAAATCTTTCAATTAAAAAAATTATTGTGACTCCCAAAAAATTCAAAGATTCAATTTTTTCTCCAAAATAAAGAAAATATTTTTACTCCAAAAAATTAAGCAATTTTTTCTTAAAAAACAAGAGATTTTTTGTTCACCCAAAAAAAATAATTCAAGAAATTGAGAAATTATTTTCTCTATAAAAAATCGAGAATTTCTTTTTTAGCCCCCTCTTCCTCGGAAAAACAAAGATTTTATTCCTAAAAAAATATGATTTTTTTTAATTTCAAAAATTAAAAAATTATATTTTCTCAACCAAAAAAAAAAGTCAATTCTCCAAAAATGAATAGTTCTAATTTCAGGAAAATTAAACAGTTTTTTCATTACAAAAATTTGAAAAAAATCAAGAAATTGTTAAAAAAACCAAACAGGTGAAATAATTTTCACTTTAAAACATGTTGGGAATTCCTCCTACTCTCCTTTCCCCCAAAAATACAAGACAATAAAATTATTTTCCAAAAAAAGAGCCATTTCTTAAAAAAAGTATATTTCAAAAAAACTGAGAAGGTCTTTCATTCCAAAAAATTTTAAAAAATTGAGAGATCGTTTTCTCAAAAAAATGGTAAATATTTTTATTCTAAAAAAAATGGATATCCCCCCCCCTCCCTACAAAAAAGAGATATGAGAACAAAATTGAAATTATTTTTCAAAAAAAATCAATGGAAAAACGAAAAAAAAAAGTTTAGAACTTTCTACATTCCAAAAATTAAGGGATTGTTTTCTCCAAAGAGTTATTAACCTTTTTACGTTTTAAAATATTGAAAATCCCCCCCCCCCCCGCAAAAAAATCTTTTCTAAAAAATTAAAAAAATTAATTTTGAAAAAAAATTTAATTCCAAAAAATTGAAGAAAAAAAATGTAAATCTGTTTTTTCACGAAAATAGGAAATATTTTTACTCTAAAAAAATGGGAATTCCCCCTCCTCCAATAAAAGATTTAGGACAAAAATTTAAATTATTTTCAAAAAAAAAAAAAAAAAAAAAAAAAAACATTGAAAAAATTTTAGTTTTTTCATTTCAAAAAAGAGGAAAAAATGAAAAAGAAATGAGAGATTGTTTTCTCAAAAAAATGAAAAATATTTTAAGTTCAAGAAAATTGAATAATTTTTCATATTTTACGAAAATTCGGAAATTTCATTATTCCAAACAAATTGCGAAATTTCATGACTCCAAAAAAATCTCACTTCATAATAGGTAAGAAGAAATAGTAATATTACTTACTCGAAAACAGTTATAAAAATCAAAACACCTAAATAGAAAAATATTTTTTATCCAAAAAATTGAAAAATTACTTAATCTCTTCAATAAATTAAAAAATATTTTCAATACTATAAATTGAGAAATTTTTCTCTTCGAAAATAAGCACAATAATTGGAAAATGTTTCTCAACAGAAAAATTAAAAAAAAATATTTGAAAAACAAGAGATTTTTTGTTCACCCCAAAAAATTCTTTATACGAGTAAGATTTTTTCTCCAAATGAAGAGACAATCATAACTTTTTCCAAAAAAAAAAAAAACATTTTTCTCAAAAAAAAAATATATATTATTTTAAAAAATTCAAAAAAACTGAAAAACATTTTTTATGCTACAAAAAACTTATTAATTTTTTTTTTCTTATATGAAAAGCTGAAAACTTTTAAAAATTAAGGGCAGCAAATTAAAATTTTTTCTTAAAAAAAATAATTTTTTCCCCTTTAAAAAGGTAAGAAATGTTTTGTTTATTTTTTACCTCCAGAAAATTGAAAAAAATACATAATTTTTTGAGGCAATTAATTTAGCTCCAATTTTTTTTTTTTTTTTTTTTAAATGGAAGATCTATTTTTTCCAAAAAAAAAAAAGTTTTTTTCTCTATAATAATGAACAGATTTTGATCTCCAAAAACTAATTGAAAAATAGGCATCTTTACTCTAAAAACATTGAAAAATATTTTTTCTATACCTACTTACAAAAAATTGAAAAAAATCATACCTAAGTATTACCAAGAAAAGTTTTTTTTTGACACGAGCTATTGCTAAGTTGCCGGCCACGACAATTCGAAGTTTATATGACTATGAACATTGAACACAGAACTTTCATCGATTTTTTGAAAATGATAATTACCGAGTTTCATTTTACAATCAATGCAGAGTAAAAACAGCCAGCTTTATTTCATCAGTGACATAACGCTTTCAGACAATGGACTCGTAGCAGCTGCATATCCATAACGATTTTTTTTTAATGCCTAAGCCTATACATTTTAACTTTTATACGTAGAAAACATGAAACCGTCATCATCGTACGAATAAACAACTCCAAATCCAAACACCTCTGGCTCATCGCTTTTCTTTATCGATCATACTGAAATACCTCGACATATTTCGTAAATTCCAAGCTATCATCAGCTATCATAATGCAGCTTCAAAACTCATAAAATGTCATCGACTGACATAGCCTTCACATACACACAAAAAATGCTCAATAAACTCCTAATCGCTTCGCTTACGACATGGAATTTCCATACGTACATTTTGTACTCAAATACCTAGATGCCTAATATGCAGCTTAAATTCGCCACCAAAACAAAATTCATACCTGATGGCTCATTTCAAAGTGGTCTGTGGTCTAACAGAGAAAGCTATAAAGGCAACATGCGATTTCGATTTCTACACATACGATACAATACCATACCACGTACAATACACATTATAGTTACCTATCACACTCCACCTTACAAACGCATATAAACTTTTTTTTTTTTGTAAACACGTAACGGATATATACTGTACTTAACAAAAAAAGTATTTCAATGTCTGTAGGTATGACCTTCATTTACAGACTAAAATGTTTCATTGTAAAGCCGCAACCACAAACTGTTCAAATAAATGGATCAGAAGTGCACTTCTAACCTACTTTAACGTGTGGATCTTTTACATTTCCAATTTAAATGCGTCCTTGGAACATTTTCATCGATTGATGTTGTTCTGAAGGATGTATCTACTCGTAGATCTATCTACTGGTAACTTCAGTATTCGACATATTTTTTACTGCGGTTTCGTGTTCACGTATAAGTGAAACAATTAGAGCACCGTGAGATTTGAAGTTGTACTTCTGGTCAAAATAAAGTAAGGCAAAAATGTAACTTACGTGAGGTTGATAATGTTGTAAAAAAAGAAACCTTCGGATGTTCAATGCCGCAGATGAAAGGAATTCAATTATTTGTATACGACTTCGATTAATTAATTTAAAATTCCCAATTATCAATTTTCACTTTTTGCTTCATTGTTGTTGTTCCTGGAGATGAAATACGACAATGACGCTCCGCAACGATGTGTCTGAAAAGTGAATCTGAAATGAGAAATAATAATCAGTCATCAAGGTGACATTCTGTAATTACATTCGGATCATATTCATATTCTAATTAAGTATTATGATACGAGAGAAGGCAAATTAAAAAACCTACATGTAAGTGTATAAAAGACCAGATAGGTAAATTAGTAAATGCAGATACAGACTTCATTAGATAGATACTGTTGATCAAAAATCAAAATTCAAATCAAAACTAAAAAAAAAAATCGGGAATTGATAAAATTCTACAAAAATTGATTTGCAACAAAAACTTGAAAAAATATGTCAAACAAAATTTAAAAAATAAAAATAAAAAAAACAATAAAAAAAAATTTCATAAAATCTTAAACCAAATTTTGAAGGAAAAATTGATACCTACAATTTTTTTAAATCTTTTTGAAAAAAAATCAAACTAAATTTAAAAACAATTCAAAAAAATAATGAATTAAGAAACTAATTATCAACAAAAACACAAAAAAAGTTGATTTCAAGATTTGAAAAAACTAATTTGGAAGAAATTGAAAAAATTCTAAAAGTAAACTTGAAAAAATTAATTTAATTTATCTAATAGAACTTGAAAAAAATAATTTTGAGAAAAATTTAGATATTTTAATAAAATTCTACAAAAACAGAATTCAAAAAAAAAAGGAAAAATTGAATTTTGATGAAATTCTAAAAAAAACCTAACTATGTAATTATAGGCAAGAACAAATAAACTTTGAATGAAATGATTTCAAACAAGACTTCAAAAAACTCGTTTGAAAAAAATGAGAAAATTATAATTTAGGTAATAAAACTTCATTTAAAAAAAAAATTTAAAAATTCCAAAAAATTATAAAAGTTTGATAAAAAATAATTTTGAAAAAAAAATTAATAGAATCGTAAGAACATTACTACTTATGTTAGTACCTGCACAAATTTGGAAAAAAAGTAGAAAAAATTGATAGTGAATTGAAAAAATAAAATTTCATAAAAATCAATTTCGAAAAGAAAAAAATCAAAATTTTAATAAAATTGCAAAACTGGAAAGAAATTTGAAAAATAAAATAAAATATGAATTCATTTTAACAAAATCTTACCTATGACTTTTAGACAAAATTTTTTAACAATTGGATTAAATTTTCAATAAAACTCTACAAAAATATATTTCAAAAGATACAAAGAATTGAAATTTAATGAAATCTCCGAGAAAAAAATTATTTTGTGTAAAACTTATAAAAAAAATATTTAACTGGATTACAAAAAAGAAAAATATTCAAACAAAACTAAAAAAAATTCAAACAAAATTTGAAAAATTATTTTCAAAACAAATTAATTAAATCCCATGCTGGAAAAAACTCTGGGATTTCTTTTTTGAACGAAAAAAATGTTTTTGAACAGAACTAAATTTGGGATTTAAAAATAAATTTGAAAAATAAATTGAAAAAAGGAATTTAATAAAATAAAAAGAAGAAATGAAAATTGAATTAAATAAAATTCAGAAAAATAAGCAAGCAAAATTTGAAGAAAAAAAATCATTAAATTTTGATTTAGGTAAATATTAAATTGAATTTAAAATTCTATAAAAAATGTAAACCGCAAATTCAAAAAAAATTATAGGTACGTTATAATAATGAAGATTTAAAAAAAAATTGAAAATTAAAAATAAATCCTATAAATTTTAAATAAAACTTGAAAAAAAGGTCAAAATAAATTTTAAAAGAGAAATTCTGAACAGTTATTAAAATTCTATCAAAATTGATTTTTTTTTTTTTAAATTAAAAGTTTCAATTTTGATAATATTTGATAAAAAAAGAAAGATTTTAAGCAAATAAAACTGACTTTAAACAAAAAATGTAAAAAAGTGAATGATATAAAAAAGAACTGAAAAATCAAACTTGATGAATTTTTAAAAAAATATATCTTGAACCTACACTCGAAATTTTTTTGAACATTTCTAAAAATTCATGTCGAAAAAAATAATAATAATAAATAATAAAAAAAAGAATTTTAATGAAGTCTTTACAACTTTAGAAACCCCGTGAAAAAAAAAATATTTTAAAACAATTTCAAAATTAAACATAAATAAATTTTAAATAAAGTTCTTCAAAAATTGATGAATATAATAATTGAATTTTAATAAATTCCTGAAAAATCGATTATAGGTAAACAAAATTTAAATGATATTTATTTTTAATAAAACTTGAAAAAAATTTATTTAAAAAAATTAATATAATTAAATATTCCAAAAGATGATTTGAAAGAAAATTTGAAAAAAATCAAATAAAATTTGAAAAAATAAAAAATTAAATCAGTTGTAATAATTACAAATAAAAAAATTGATTAAAAAAAATGAATAAATTAATTTGATCATCATTATTTATGATTGGAAATGAGACAAATAAAAAAATGATTTTTCAATAAAATTACTTAGTTGAAAAAATGAGTTTCTACTTATTTGAAAAAATGATTTTCAATAAAAATCAACAAAAAATTCATTAGGTATAAACAAACACTTGAAAAAATTGATTTTGAAAATAAAATGATAAAATTCTAAAGAAAAACATTTGAAACAAAATTTTGAGGAAAAATTAAAAAAAAAATCAAACTCAATTTAAAAAGAAAAAATAAGCAAAAAAATTGGTAAAATTCTGAAAAAAAAATAGTCACCTGAATTCATTTTTAAGAATTAACTGAAATTATTCAGCTTCTTCTCATTAAAAACTGAAGAAATTGTACCTAGCAAAAAGAGAATTTTGAAGGTGAAAACTAAATCGTTCATTTCCATGAAAAATTTACGAAAATTTTCGTTCACTTCTCACCAAAGAATTGAAAAATGGCAAGTCATCATTTATTTACCGAAATTTCAGAAATTTACAACAGATGAGAGTGGATGTGGAGTGAGAGATGATGATGAAATCGAAACCGCTAAACCAGAAAAAGAAACGTTATACATTTTTTCCTTATCACTAAATGAACTCAACTCAATTAACAAAAACTTGAACAATGAAACTTGAAGACTGAACATGAAACGAAAAACCGATTGTAGATCAATTTTTTATTTTTTTCGTGAATGTTGCCAATAAATATTAATTAATTTGAAAATAGATCAAAACTGGACGTTAGGTTTCCTTATTCCTAATTTTGATTAACATGATCGTTACCTCTGTAAATTTTTGACTAGGAAAAAAATGAAAAATTAGGAAAAATTGAACTTTAGCAGCTCAAAGACTTTCTACTTTTACTGAAACGTACTATAAAAAAATAATGTAAAAAGAAATTGTACAAAAGTGAATTTGTATCAAACATGTAAAATCTTGCGTCTTTCTGTTGGTTGCTGTTTTACTCTATCTCAGCGTTGTAAATATACCCACCCACATAACTACAGATATATCTAGATCTGCCTATCGAATCTATTGCAACGCTATATCAGCAAACCGTGAACCTCCCTCCGCCTTCAATTTCTCGATCAAACCATCGAAAAAGCTACTCGCTTCGATCTGAACAGCACCATATCGTACTTATCCTACACACTCACACAGCTCCAAAAAGCTTCGACTCTACGAAATAAAGTCGCTTCTAGTTCTAGTCCTGAGCCCTCTACAGCCTCATAGCCTTATAGCCTTTCTAGTAGACCTTGAAAGTGTGTGTAAAAGCCTATAAGCCTATAAGCCATAAGTCAATGAGTATAACCTACGTACATGACTGAGAAATCTTTGCACCGGTGTTCACAGATGACTGGCCTGGGCCTGAAGCAGATGAAGGAAATGACAATAGGTTATGCCCAACAGGGAGCTGTGAGTTCTTCCTAACATGTTGGATGTCATCTGGTTTGATAGAAGGCGCTTGTGGGGGTGGGTTTCTGTACGCTTGTTGTCTTCGCAACAGTGGTAAGGCCACAGATCGAGGTGCCAGTTCTATTACAACAAATGATATTCAGCTTCCAAGTAACTATGGTCCAGTCATTAATGACCCTAGTAAGTCATAAAAAATAATAACTCCATACAAACTAAAAGCTAATACCGCGTTAAAGGTTATACGGGTTTCTTTGAAATATGCACCGCTTTTCTTACTATATTATTCTATTCTATGTCATTTGCATGTATTAAGAGCATGTCCATAGTCTTGTATACGAGCACCATTTTTTATCTATTTTTTTTCTTTTCTTCAATTCTTCTTTCTTTCATAAATTCTCGGTGAAAGTTTCAGTTTTTTTCTGCGCTTTGGTATTATAAAATATTGTCGCAGAATTGAAAAATATACTACGCAGCATTCGACGAATCGATTGTAAATTTTATTATGATTACAGGATGCGGTGTTTCTGTAGCGAAACAACAATCGGCGCAGAGGAGGATTGTTGGAGGCGATGAAGCTGGTTTTGGAAGTTTCCCGTGGCAGGTTATTATCTAAGATTATTTTACCTATACTAAAATTATCATAAACGAAAAGATGACGAGTCTAGTTTAATTCGTGGGATTGGTCAGCTCATCTGGTAACTTCTTCTTTCTAATAAGTAGGTTTTTGCGAGGGATTAAAACTATACAGGAAGTTATGATTCGATTTTGCATTATTGTTTTGAAATTTTTTACCAATTCAGGCCATCTCATGACCGGAAATTTAACACTAAGTTTAATTGGGGTACTCGTACTAAACCTAAAATTTCAAATGGAAATTAAGTTACATTCTAAAAAACTTCAAAAATGCAAAAATAACATACAAATCGCTCATTTTTTTTTCTATTTTCACATTAATTTTTGGAGAAAGAAATTTCTTATATATATTTTTTTTTTTGAAGGAAAAAATTTTGAGTTTTTTTGGAGTCTGCTTAGAAAAATTCCTTAATTTTTTTTTAAAGGAAAAAAAAGGAAAAAAATCTTCAAATATTTTTGGATAGTAAATTTTTTTATTTTTTGTAACAAGGTAAAACATTTCAAAAAACTTTATTTTTTCGTTTTTTTGTTTGTTTTTCCAATATAAAATTTCTTTATTTTTTTGGAGAGGAAAACTTCAATTTTTTGGAAATTAAAAATTTCTCATTCCTTAGGGGGGGATCCCTCATTTTTTTGAGAAAATCCTACTCAATTTTTTCGAGAAAAACTTACTCAATTTTTTGAGAAAAAATCAATCAATTTTTTGAAGAAAAAAAATTCACTCAACTTTTTGAAAAAATTTTTGTTTTGAGAAATCAGTTTTTTGAGAAAAAATCAGTAAATTCTTTGGGAAAAACCACCCAATTTTTTGAGAAAAAAATCACTCATTTTTTTGAAAAAAAAACACTTAGTTTTTTTGGGGACAACACCACTCAATTTTTTTGGGAACAAAAACACAAAATCACTCAATTTTTTGAGGAAAAAAATCCTCAAAAGTAAAAGTTACCTATTTGAAAGATTTTCATTCATAATAAGCAGGTATTTTTTTGAAGAAACATATCTCAATATTTTTCAAAATAATATCATTCAATTTTTTGAGGGTAAATTTTTAAAAATTCCTCTGAAGAAACAAACATTTTTGATTTTTTTCGAATGATTTCATTTATATATTAGTTATTATACTTTTTTTAGAATGAAAAAAACACATTTCTTTGTGAAGAGTGAAGAAAAATCACTGAATATTTTGAGGAAAATTCATAAATTTTCTTGGAGTAAAATATAAAAAGTCAAAATTTTTCATTTTTTCAGAATAAAGAAAATTATTCTTTTTTTAAAAAAATTTTATGAATAAAACAAATTCTTCATTTTTTTGAAGCGAAAAATCTCAATTTTTGGAGAACGAAATAATTTGATTTTTTGAATAAAAAATTCTGAATTGGTCTAAAAAAAAATTGTTTTCATTTCTTTGGATTAAAAAAAAATCTTAAATTTTCTTAAAACCAACGTAGTTATTGAAAAAAATTTCCTGGGAGGGAGAGAGCAATAAAAGAATTTCTTCGTTTTTCTTGAAATTTTTTTTTGATTTTTTTGTGTTCATTTTAAAATGTTTTTCGAAAAACACAAACTAGTTTTTTGAAGTAAAGTTATTTCTAATTTTTTCCAATTTTTTTTATGTAAAAAAATAATTTGTTGAAATAAAAACATTTTAATTTTTTTTTTGAAAAAAATCTCAATTTTCTCGTATATAGTAAAAAATTTTTTTAAATTTTTGGGAGAAAAAATTCCGATTTTTTTGATTTTGTGTTTTTTAGAGCCGAAAAAAATCATAAAATTTTTTTAAAGGAAAAATCATAAAAATTTTTTAAAGGAAAAAATTTGTCAATTTTTAGGATTAGAAAAATTTCTGATTTTTTTTATCAGCTTGAAATAAGTATCTCTTCTTCGAAAACAAAAACACCCTGTTTTTTTAGGGAAAAAATTACAAAACTTCTTTAGAGAGAATAAAAAACATCTCATTTCTTTAGGGAAAAATCACGTTTATTTTTTAAGAAAAAGATCACGTAAATTTTTTAGGAACAAAAAATTATTTCGTGGAGGTGATTCATTTTTTTGTACAAAAAATCACTATAGATCTTTTTTGAAAATTTTTTTTCAATTTGTCGAGAGTAAAAATATTAGGTATAAAAATTTCTAATTTCATTTGTTTTTTTTGTTGTTTTTTTTCCAAAAACAAAAAATGGAGAAAAAAAAACAAAAAATTGGAATAAGTACCTACTCATCTATAGTGTTTCTTTTTTTTCGTAAAAAAATTTCTCAGGTTTTTTAGAGCAAAAATATTTGAAAATTTTTTCAATTTTTTGAAGTGACCAACAAATTTTTTAATCTTTTGAGAATAAATATTTTTTTAAAATTTTCTTCCAAAAAATAGAGATCTTTTAGAGATTAAAAAAAATCCTAAATTTCTACTCTTCATTTTTTCTGGAGTTGAAATAAAAAAAATCATTTTTCTTTAATTGAATAATTTTTTTTTTTTTGATTTTGTTGAAATTAACCATTTTTCATTTTTTTTTGGAAAAAAATCCAAACATTTGCTATTTTTTTTTTAAACTGTACTTTTAAAAAAAATTTGTTTCATTACTTGGATGAAAAAAATCTCTTTATTTTTTTAGGGAAAAGTCACAACTTTGTTTTGGAACAAAATCTTTGTTTTCCCCCTCTTTTTTTTCTTAGAGAAAAAATAATCCAATTTTTGGAGGAAAAAATAATTCTCAAATTAACATTTGAAAATTTTCAATCCACCATCATCGAGCTACACCCTTAAAAATGATAATTTACCGGTCATATATATTGTTTAAGTTCACACATTCGTGAACCTGAAACATAAAATTTTTATAGCATAAGATAGCTACTTACGCCGCCAGAAATACGTACAATACGTTCCAAAAACGACGTGTTATGAATAATAAAAACAATCGTAGGTATCTTTTGTAATACACACGTGTTCTTGAAGTTGAATGCTTTCGAAAAGACAGCCTAGTCGGTATTCGGTCGGGTACAATGATCTAGCTCGTGCATTCGAAATACCAAAAACCTTGAACAACTCGCTCATTGTTCCTATTTCATAATTTCTTTTTGAAAATTAACCACTCTTTTAATTTTATTTCATTTCCAAGGCATACATACGAATAGGATCGAGTCGTTGCGGAGGAACTTTGGTGAACAGGTATCACGTTGTCACAGCCGGACATTGCGTAGCCAGGTAAAGAGAAAAAAATTCGTTATAGTTGTACTATATTCAAAAGCTTTCGAATACACAGCTAATGATGCTTTTTTACATCGCAGAGCTACCGCCCGACAGGTACAAGTTACCTTGGGAGATTACGTGATCAATTCGGCTGTCGAGCCTTTACCAGCGTATACTTTCGGTGTACGTAAGATAAACGTACATCCTTATTTCAAATTTACTCCACAAGCTGACAGATTCGATGTGGCTGTGTTAAGATTAGACAGACCTGTACAATATATGCCTCATATTTCTCCCATTTGTTTGCCCGATAAAGATGAAGATTTTTTGGGACAATATGGATGGGCTGCTGGATGGGGAGCATTACAAGCAGGTATGTATCGAAACATATTTTATATACAGGGGGAAATTTGATCAAAAATATTGTACGAATTGCATTTTGAGCTAATAATGACTTTTTTCATTTTAAAATGTTCCTTTCGATGTTTTGATTAAATACCTAAAAAAATCGCCGATCCTCACCTCTCGTCATGTCCTCCAAATGTGTACTCGCAATTCCAATGTTTTTGAATACAAAAAAAAAAAAAAACTGTTTTTCATCTCATTAATTATTCATTTAATTTTTTGGAAAAAAATCTATAAATTTTTCGTAGTACCAAAACAAAAATCTTTTGATTTTTATACAGATTTTTTTTTTTTTTGAGAATTGAATACGTATCTTATTTTTAGAGAACAAGAAAATAACTATTTTCGTTACCAATTTTTTCAGTTTTTTTTTTTTAGTTTTTTTAGAGTGAAAAAATGTTCCAATTTTTTAAGAAAAAAGAAACTCTATTCATATTAATATTTTACATACAAAAAAATCTTCAAATCCTTTAGGAATCAATAATAAAATTGATTTAATTACTTTAAATCCTTATTCTTTAATTAAAGATATAATTATAATAATTAATATAATAATTTTATTTTTAAATTTAAATTTTTTTTTTCCTATTATTTTAAATAATTTTGATAATTTTAATGAAATAAATTATTTCATTACTCCAAATCATATTGAACCAGAATGAATTATTTTTCAATTTTTTTTGGAGAAGAAATCTCTGGATCATTATGCAGAAATTTATTTTATACAGTTTTGAGAAAGAAATATTTTACTATTAGAGAGAGAAAAAAATCAAATGTATCTATGTATTATTATTTTTGGAAGAATAAAAAAATCTTCGGGAGTGAATTATTTTTTAAACTTTTCGAAGTAAAAATATTCAATCTCATTTTTATGAAGAAAAAAAAAACAATTTTTTGTCTTATTTTTTTAAAAATAAAAGCTTTCAAATTTTTTCGAGTAAAAATCTCTTTATTTTCATGAAAAAAATCTCGATATTTTTAAATTTTGGGGAAAAAGAATATCAAATTTTTGCCTCGATTTTTTTGAGAAAAAAAGTCTCTTTGTTTTTTTGGAGAAAAAAAATTGGCATTCAATTTTTTCGAGTAAAAAGTATTTTATTCTTTTTGAAAGAAAAGAATCTTCAAACTTTTTGAGATTAAATTTTTTTTGAACTTTTTGAACTGAAAAAATATCTCAATTTTTACGAAGAAAAAAAAGAATACTTCACTCCTGGGTGTGGGTGAACTTTTCTCCTGGGTCTGGGTGAACTTTTCTCCATGAACAAAAATACAGACGATTCTTTGCTTGTAAATTTCTCGTTTTCTGAAAAATTAGAAGCTTTTTTTTCTCAAAAAAAAAATAAGAGACTTTTTCTCAAAAATATGGAGACAAAAAATTGATAGGTGTAATTACCTAAAGTATTTAAAAAAAAAAAAAAAAAATTGAGATTTTTTTGCATAAAAATCAAGACATTCTTACTTGAAAAAATTATCATTTATTTATGCGAAATTGAGGGGGGCGGGGGAGAAGTCTAATTGAAAATTTTAAAATAACCAAAATTATTTATAGGATCTCAATCTACAATTTTTATTTGAAAATTTTTTAAATTGGACCCCTCCCCCAATTTTGAAAGATTATTTAAATTCGAAATGGAGTTATGTGAAATTGGAGGAGAGGGAGGGGTCCAATCGAAATTTTTATAATTACCAAAATTATTTCTACGACTTTAATCTACAACTTTTGTTTGAAAGAATTTTCAAAAGACTCCTTCCTCCCTCCCTCATCTAATTTTGAATGAGTACCTAAGGAGTTTTATGTAAAATCGGTGGGGAGGGAGGGGTCCAATTGGAAAAATTTTCAAACAAAAGTTGTAGCTTGAAGCCCTAGGAATAACTTTGATTTCACAAAAATTTCGATTGGACTCCTCCCTTCCCTCCAATTTCGAATATTTATGTAGTATTGGACTTGGAAAATTTTAACAACAACGATCCACTTCAATGTAAACAAACCCAGCAAGTTAGACACTAATTTTTTGGAGTCTATGATGTATCCTCATTCCCATATATTCAACCTTCTGAAATTGCATGTTTTGAGAGGAAATCTTCAATTTTTTCCACCCTGTATATTTCAACGCGTGTTTTTATTCCACCCGTTAACTTTTTACAAAAAATTAATATAATATTTTTTGTTGGAAATTTCATCTACTTCAATTTTAGTCATAATCATGTTTCTGTTTAAACGCATATTTGAGGAGTTATAAGGGAAAAACCAAGAAAGAGTCTATTTGAATGCACAATTGGGGACTTGCTAGGGAGTGAGGCTCGAGTTTATTTAATCAGGACACCGAAAGGGACATTTTAAAATCAAATTGTCAGTTCAAAATGCAATTTCACTTCCTTATTCCATCTCCTACTAATGGTTCAATGTAAAATTTACCTGTAGCATTTATAACACCTTGTTTTTTTCTACCGTTACAGGATCGAGACTGCGCCCAAAAACTCTACAAGCTGTCGACGTACCTATAATTGATAACAGGCAATGCGAAAGGTGGCATAAGTCGAACGGTATCAATGTCGTAATATACGAAGAAATGATGTGCGCAGGATACCGAGGCGGTTCTAAAGACTCGTGTCAGGTACCATATTCAATTATATTTCCTGTCAACACTCCAATCTATCGCATTCTACGTTTACTAATTACCAATTTCGTTTACTCAGGGTGATTCTGGAGGACCACTTATGCTGGAGAAAACCGGAAGGTGGTATTTAATCGGTATAGTCTCGGCTGGATACTCTTGCGCTCAACGTGGACAGCCAGGAATATACCACAGAGTTGCTCATACTGTCGATTGGATCTCTTATATTGTTAATTCGTAATTAATTAAAACAACAAATTTTCAAACACAAATCAGCCAGCGATACGAATATTATATTTATTTTTTACATTTTCCTTTTTTTTTTTGTACTTGTATGTGCGAGTGTGCGTGTAAAATGTATGCGTGTGACGTGTGAGTGTAATTTAAAAAAATAAATAAATTGATGTTTTTAACGTTTCGTCTACTTTATTATTATTACTCTATCAATCGAACACATTAAAGTTTTTATAACTAAAAATTACCTAAAAATTACATATTTTTTTCCCATTTTTATTAAAATAAAATGGTGTCATATTATTCTAATGTAAAGCGGTGAAAATTTATAAAATATATAAAAACCTGTTCCGCCTTTGATGCAGTAACTAGGTCCATTCGATTCGACTCGAATGTTGAATTCTGCAGAATGGACCTCGTGTACTCGTAACAACTTCCCATCAAAGTGGCAGATCAAGTTAAACTTACGATAGACGGATTTATTAAAATTTTTGCATATTATTATCGATTATTTCGCATCGTTTGGAAACCATTCGGTGCATGCTTCGACTGTTATATCACACATGGCTCGAAGGGTTTTACTCGTCAGGGCGTCTAGTTCTGCTGCAAAAAATTTGAAAAGCCAAGGTTCAATGAGGTGGCACGATTCGGAGCATTTTATTAATTAAAAAAAAAAATTAAAAATAATATCCATAAAAATTTCAATTTTAATTTTAGAAAAATTTCAAAAAATAAAATCCACCAAAATTTTATTTAAAAAAAAATCACACCATAATAGTTTTAAATTTTTAGTTTTACACAAAAATAAAAATGATAGAAAAAATGCAACCATACCCGAATTACGTTTCCCGTAGATACTTCCATTGAGAGGGATTCTTCTTAAAGGAGCTGTCGCCGATGTCTCGATAACGAAATTATCAATCATCATTAAAACGCAAACAAATATTATCAAAGCTTTAGCCTGCATTTTACCTACAAAATATCAACACCAAAAATAGTACCACTTTTTAAAAAAATACCCCTAAATTAAATAGATAGGTATCCAAATATTAAAAAAAAAAAAAATTAAAAAAAAAAAATACTAACCAAAATCAAGACACGAATTCACTTGGATCACTAAACACGTCGAACTTCAAACTGTACGCGATCTCGTATATTCTTCCAAATTTATATACTTTTTCTCCTTGGGTAAATTTTCCACACGGTGAAATTACGAAACCCGAGTCGAAAATTAGATTAGTTTTCAATTTACAACGTAGGTACCAATCAATTCATCAGGGAACGAGGTTCGTATTAAAAGACAATTTTATCAAAAATACACTCTTTAATTTTAGAAAAACAAAATAACATTTTAGGTACAAATAGATTGGTAGAGTATTAGAATAAGGTCACAGTTACTTGGCTCGGTCTTCGTCATCGCTCGAAGAAAAACACATGATCCTTTTACGGTGCTTTTTCTTATGCCTGACTGCGGAATTACTGGTGCCTTCCTCGGTGCTGGATTCTTCGCTCGAGCTGACCGTAGGCAATCGTTTGGGTTTCTTTTTTTCGAATTTTAGTCTGTCTTCCATTTGGGTTAGGACTGAAGGGACGTATTCGGAGTCTTGGTCTAGGGTGTCTATGTCGTCTACGCAGAATGAATCCTGGGAGAGAAACATTTGAAATTTGATAAAAAAAATTCAAAAATTTAAAAAAGTTTAAAAACTCAATTAAAATAGATACAGAGATGAATGAGATGATTATTAATTCAGTTTACTGATTTTGAACAAAAAAAATTTCAAACAAAAACATTAAAAAAAATTATTTTCTACTTTGAAAAAAGAAAAAAAAACTCTGTTAAAACACCCCCTCTCCCCCCAAAAATTATTTCCAAGCAAAAACTTGAAAAATAATTTTTTTTTCAAAATATGTAGTTAGGTCTAGGTACCTAAAAAAACACGAGAAAATTAAAAAAATAGTTCTTGAGCAAAACTTTTAAAACATCCAAAGATCACGAAAATAATTGAAAAAAAAATATTCCATAAAAATCAAAAAGACTCAACAACATTTTTCAGTGATCAAAAAATAGAAAAAAATTACATCTGTGATCAAACAAATTTGAAAAAACGATATTCTAAAAAATTTCAGGAAGAAAAAACTTTTTTTATTACAAGCAACATTAAAGAAATAGGTAATTTAAAAAATATTGCAGATAAAAAACAAGATAAAATTCAATTTTTTTTTTAATTTTCGAGCACAAAAAAAATAAAAAATAAGTCCTCAGAAAAAAACACGAGATAATTAAAAAACTTGTTTTCGAGCTAGATCTGGAAAAAATAATTCAATTTTTTTTTTATTAAACCCCAAAAAATTAATACATTAGTTTTGAAACAAATTTTTATTGCATCGAAAATTCGAAAATAATGACGAAGGGTGTTATCGAAAAAAATTGCTAAAAAAATAATTTATTACAATCCTAGGTACCAGAAAAAAAGTTTCAAAATTGTTTTCAAACAAAATGTTTAAAGACATACAATAAGAAAAATCAAAAAAACAGATATCGAATATTTTTTTCTTAATGGTAGACGGATGAAAAACACTAAAAAAATTAGATAAAAATATCAAACAAAATTTGTAGAAATGATTTTGTTTAAAAAAATTCCCACAGGTAATGAGAAAAAAAATTGTATCAAAATTTCAAAAAAAAATCAAAAAAGCACTGGAATAAAAAACAATTAAAAAATTAAAAAACTCGTTTTGAAGCAAGGTTTGAAAAAAATTACACAAAAAAATCAAAATAAAACACCACAACATTTTAAGAAAAAAAAATATGGAATCTTTATCAAATAAAATTTTAAAAAATGTACATGAAAAAAATCGCAAAAAATACCTAATCGGTAAGAAATTTTTTAAAAAGCTCAATGGGAACCAATTTGTCCTGAAACGAAGTTGAAAAAGAAATCAAAAATTTAAAATAAGAAAAATAACAACAAAAATTTTAAAAATTATTTTTTGGACAAAATTTTTCAAAACATCAAAAATTTGAAAGAAATTGATGGGATCTTTATCCAATAAAAATTTTAAAAAATCTATATGAAGGAAAACCTCAAACAATTTTTTAATAGGCTTACAAAAAAAAAAAAAAAGTCAATAAGGATATTTGAAGATTATGAAATTTATTCTAAAGCGAGGATAAAATTTTTTTTTTAAATAGGTAGGTGGTAGGTAACTTAAAAACAGCACAAAAATTAGAAAAATTATTTTTGAACAAAGTTTTTCAAAACATCAAAAATTTGAAAGAAATAGACAGAATCTGCATCAAACAAAATTTTTAAAAAATTGGATATTTTTGAAAAAAAAAAATCAAACATACACGAACCATTTTTTACAAAAATAAAGTTTAAAAAAGTGAATAAAAAGTTTTCAGAAACTTGTTTTCAAGTAAAATTTAAAACTTTTAGATGAAAAAAGAGAAAATTAAAAAATTTCAAACAAAATTTTCCAATAAAATCTGTAATAATTAAACATAATTCGAAAAAAAATCAGTAAAAAAATGGAAAAGAAAATTTCAGAATTTTGTTTTTAATAAAGATTTTGAAATAAAACAAGTTTTGAACAAAATTTTTAAAAAATTAATAAATTTATTCAAAAATTTTATTTTCAAGAAAAATTTGAAAAAAAACTTGATTTTTTTTTTAGAGAAATTTGGATTTTTATTTTTTAACGAAAAATTTTCAAAAAGTTCAAGAAATGTATTTTTCTTGAAACAATTCTTTTTTTATAACTCTGAAAAAAAAAACGATTTCAAGCAAAATTTTTAAAATTTTAGTTTTCAATAAAATAAAATAAAATAAAAATAATAAAATAAAAAATCAATCATTTTTTGCGTGAACTATTTTTTGAAGTCTAATAATAAGATAATTTGAAAATTTCCCAAAAAATAAAATTGTAAAAGTGAAAAAATTAGAATAATTCGGTACCCTCCACCTCCAGCATAAAGATGGAAGCCGCATTTTTTCGATTTTGAGGTTTCTGCATTTTCTGTATCTGCGAATTTCGTAAATTCAAAAAATGGAAAAATCTCAATTTCGAAAAAAATGTGATTTCCTGATTTCCAGTTGGAAGTACAGAATTGAAAAATATAATTATATTGTTTTCCCTTCTCTCCATCACTTACTTGTTGATAAGTCTGATCGAAGTAATCCATTTGAGAACACACATTCATCCTTAATTTACTTTCAGATAACACAGGTATACGAAATTTTCCAGGTACTCGGCCAGGGCTCCTAAAAAGCCAAGTATGCAATCAAACCAATGCAAGAATTTTTCCAAGTCACATCAACGAAATACTTACTTGATCGATTTCAAATAATGAGCATAATTAGTCTTCTTATCGGACACCTCGTCATCGATGAAACTATCAATTTCATAGGACTGATTGCAATCATCTTCGGCAATTGTATCGTCGCTACCGTCCGCAGAGACTTCTGCTTCATCATCTAGGAACTGTTTAGCCTGTCAATGAAACACATTTTATATTAAAATAACTACATTTCCGATTTTTTCTCAAAAAAAAAAAGAAAAAGTAATCCAATTCGCTTACCAAGTTACGTTTGAGATTCGTCTTCTTCTTCTTTTTAACCTTACTGGGAATTTCGGAAGGACTTTCGCCCGAGATGGATTTCTGATCAGAACCGGAGCTCGACTGAGCACTCTTCGACGTCGAACTTCGAATAATAAATGGACCAGGTTTTTTAAAATCCGGAGTACTGTGAGCGATGTTAGGACTAGAGCTTGTTACACGACTAGCTATCGATGAAGAGGCAAATGTGATGGGTGCAATGGGGCTATGAGATTTAGGTAAAGGAACAGGCTCGGGTGGAGATTTCCTCAAACACGATGAACCAAAAGACGGGGGAGGCCGCTTGACTGGAGATTTTCTCATCCAAGGGTATACCACATCGTCGTCTGGATTCGTTTTGAGCTTTGCTTTCTCCGGTGGCTTATTTTTAGCTGTCGTCCATGGGAAATCATCGTTATCGTCGTCCACTTTCGAGCATTTAGCACTGGTTGAGGGTTTCTGCTGAGTATCTTGACTTTTACGAGATCTTTGTTGCAACGATGAGGTAAAATTAGCGAAGAACGAATTACAAATGGCTTTTTTCCTACAATTATCGGTATTAATAATAGTATCACAGGTATCAGTCGAAGGTTTCTTCAGAGATCTGTTTGGTTTTGGTAACTCAGTCGAAATCAAAGATGCGACTGAAGGAGCATTTTTAGATTCGAGCAGATCGATCTTGTTCTTTGGCTCTTGTCGAGGGGATATTAAATCGACAACTGGAGGCTTTTCTAGAACTGGAGAAACTCTCGTCGAATTATTAATCGGTGTGCTCGTCTTGACAGAGATCGGATCCTTCTGCGGCGTAACAATATCGACGACGGCGTTATCGAACGAGTCTTCGTCTTGGAAAAGCTCACAGTCTGGATCCCAATCGTCTATATTTGCCACATCAGGGGGCTTCTCGTCGATTACGTCGTTGTTTTCTCCGGACGAATCATCCGATCGGTTCGATTCGTCTGGTTTATTCTTCGGTGCATCTTCATCTGGCCTTTTCTCTTCCACCGTTGTCTTCGCAGGATCTGGATAAAAATCGGATAGGAAAAAATCATCGTCCAATTCGAACGATGAACCGAAATGTATCGATGCACTTTGATCTTTTAATGGAATGTGGTTATTTTTAGACAACGTTATGCTGGATTTTTTTGTGGAAAATATGGGCGATTTGGTCGAGGCTGGAAATGGCCTTGTATCGTTGACGAGGTCGATATTGGTACGAGAATTTTCACAGGATCTCGTATCATCTTTCGAGCTGCTGAATAATGTCTTCTCTTTTAATATATTTCTCTGCGAAGTGGTTGCGATTGGTTCGGTGTCGTTTACTAGGTCGATACTGGTACGAGAATTTTTACTCAATCGTGAATCATCTTTGCAGCTTCCAAACAAGGTCTTTTCTTTGAATAGGAATTTTTTTATAGAGGTTTGAATTCGAGGTGTATCGTTTACTAAGTCGATGGTACGATAATTTCCGCTCGATCTTGAGTCATCTTTGGAGCTACCAAATAATGTGTTCTCTTTTAATACGTTTCTCTGGCCCATGGTTGGATTTTGTCCAGTGTCATATACCACATCGATACTGCTACGAGAACTTCTACTCAATCGTGACTCATCCTTAGAGCTATCGAACATTGTAGGCTCGAAGAATTTTTTTTTCAACGATGCTGGATTTTGAACAGTGTCATATACAACGTCGATACTGGCACGAGAATTATTACTCATTCGTGACTCATCCTTAGAGCTATCGAACATTGTAGGCTCGAAGAATTTTTTTTTCAACGTAGCATTTTGCACCCCAGTATCGTACACGACGTCGATACTGGCACGAGAATTCTTGCTCAGTCGTGACTCATCCCTCGAGCTATCGAATAACGAGACCTCTTTAAACGTATTCTTCTTCGAAGAGGTTGGATTCTGCTCAGTCTCATGTACCATATCGATACTCGAACGAGATTTATTCGATGTTGAATCATCTTTCGAGCTTCCCAGCACCGTAATCTCTTTAAACATTTCATTCTGCATTTCGGTAGAGTTGAAATCGTCGAACATATCATCAATGTCGAAAGCAAACCGTGCTTTAATAGACTTGGGTGACGCAGGTTCCGAATTCGGCACGCTATCAGCAGACAAAGAAGCGTCCAAATCAAGGGGCAGTTTCGCAGCTCTATCTCGAAGTGATTGTAACGCCGATAATAAGGAAGATTTCGCGGTTGTTTCCGGAGCTTTAAATTCGTTATGATTCATATCGTTGCCACATTTCGATAATTTTTCGTTCTCGTTCTCGCAAATAATTAAATCTAGATCTTCATCGTCGTTGGAGTGACTTTTGACAGGTTCTTGGATTTTCTTAGGTTTGCTGGGTTCTGTGTTTCGTTGAGGCGGAGGTACAGCGAAATCCAGAATTAAATCGTAGGCAGAATCGTCGTCGTCTTTGGAAGCATTCGAGTAACCGAGTTGTTCACTGTAAGGAATTGGCTCTGGAGATGTGTAAAATGGATTGCAGCAGTCATCTTCGTCCACTTCGTTTTGAACGATCGAAGAAGAATTCGTGACAGAAGGTCCGGGTTGACTGTCGAATAAAGGAAATGACGGAGAACAATTAGGATTTAGTAGTTTTCGTTGGCCAGTTGCGGTTTTGGGCACAAAAATACCTGAAAATTAATTTTCGTATGAGAATGCACATCTTATTGATCTATTTTTATTTATTTTTTTAGCAGAAAAATATCGTACTTGAGTCGATGAAATCACTGTCCTCGAAAACATTGATACTTTTTCTAGATTTTCCTTCGTTTTCTGGCTTTAAATAATTTACGATGCTTTTTTGACCGATGGATTGGTCTAGATTGCGAACCACAGGACCAGCGCTGGTGATTTCAAAATCCGGATTGAAACCTGAAACATTTTTCGTATATAAATTAAGAAATTTAAATTATTTGGGAGTTTTAAAAACAAAGCCGACAACTTGAAATCTCCTAGGGTGCAGCTCAATTTTTTACGTAGTCCAAAAAATTAAATTTTCTCAAAAAAAAAAAAAATAATAAAAAATACCAAGAAAATTTTCTATTTTTCAAAAATAAGAAATTTTATAATTTATTCCATTTTTTTTTTCAATTTTCATTTTACTCAATGACGAAAAATATTTACTTTTTCCCAAAAAATTCAATTTTTTAATTAGTAAAAGATTTTTAAAAAAAATAATTCAGATAAAAAATTAAGATTTTTCACTCCAAAAAAATTGAAAAAAATTTTTCATTCCCAAAAAAGAAAAATAAATTATTCCAAAAAAATTCTGAGATTTTTTTCTTCAAAAATTTAAGAATTGTTTCTACTACAAGAAATTGAGAATTTTTTCATCTTAAAAGTGAAAATTTATTTCTTTGTTAATGAATGAAAAAAAAATTGAAAATGTTTTTCCAAAAAATTTCGGGCACTTCGGCGAAAGAAATACCCCCCTCCCCTCACCCCAAAAAAATGAAGAATTAAAAAAACTTAGATAAAAAAATTAAGATTTTTCACTCCAAAATGAGAAATTTTTTCATTTCCCCAAAAAAATGGAAATAAAAAAACAGCAAAAAATTCAGAGACTTTTTTTCTTCAAAAATTTAAGAATTATTTCCACTATAAGAAATTGAGTATTTTTTCATCCCAAAAGTAAAAATTCATTTCTTCGCCAATAAATGAAAGAAAAAAAAATTGAAAAAAATATTTTTCCAAAAATTTTGGGTTACTCACTTATTTTTGCAAAAAAATACCCCCCCCCCCAAGATCATTTTTTTTAGAAACAGTAGATATTTTTTTCTGTAAAAAAAAATAATAAAAAATTCTTCTACCCTTAAAATTTTTTAAAACAATTTTATTCTAAAAATTTGAACCATTTTTCATGTCAAAATTTGAAAAAAAATATTGTTTCTCCAAAAAATTGAGAAATTTTGTATTACAAGAAAATTTAGAATTTTTCTCCTTAAAAAAAACAAGAAATTTTCCCCCAAAAATTAAAAAAATATTTAAAAAAAGAAAAAATATTTTAATAGTTTGTAGTATCTAATTAAGTTTTGCACCTTCGTCTTTTCTTGGATGTAGCTCAAGCACACGAGCCACAGCTAAGTTGTCGGCCATGTACAAAAATTAAATTATTCAATTACTTTCAGGAAACAGAGATGGACTGTTCTGTAAAATATGATCCACCTGTGGCAGTTCGATAGATTTTTGTTCGTTCTTTTTCTCATTGAGCAAAGTTTCAAATTTCTAGGAAATTCATAAAGAGTTGAAAAATAGGTATTATAATAATATTTAATTGACAAAATAAAATTATCGCGCTGACACACTAACCTGATATTCTACACCACTGGTCAATACAAAAAAACATTTATCCGGTCCTCGAGTAAATCTCGGATCAGAAAATTTTATCAACGTTTTATTCGGCTCCAAGGAAACGATCAGATTTGTTCCCAGTTCATTTAATTCTTCAACTAAATTATTCACTGCTAAGACATTGATTACGCCTGAATTGAAATTTTGCACAACTTCCTGTAAAACATTCCAGTAATTTAAAAAAAATGAAATACTCATTACTCTTGAAACTTTTCAGTGCTTACTTTATATTCGTTGGTGGTGCTCAATGATTTTGATTTAGTTCTAACACACTGATGTCGAATATAATTCGGTAAACTGGAAACCAACCTATCGATATCGTCCATAATTTCATCCATCTAGAAAACAAAATAATATACATGAAGACAAATGGAGCTAGAATATTAAAAAGCTACAACTATATCCATACCGAGCAAAAAATCACCATTCGGAAATCATCGATGACACCTTCTGCTTCGGAAAAAGATCGTAAAATTAAATTCTTCAAATATATAAGTTTCGGATGTACTATTCGACTCATCAACGATTCCTAAAAATAACATAAAAATTAAAATATATATTTCATATACATGCAGATTTTTTTTAGAAACGAAAAAATACGAACCATTTTTTTACCATTTGATTTCAAATATTCGTTCAATTTTTTCATTTGATTTTTCAGGTGATCATCTTTCACAATTAATCGTTTTAATTCACTATCCTTATTTTCGTCTGAAACAAAATATTACGAGTTGTAGATGAATTTAGTACCCATTTAAGTATATTCAAATTGCAAGGTAAGTACTGACCGAATAAATAGTTGTAAAATGATCGAACACCCCAATTATGCAAAATTTCTATCCCTACACATAAAAAAGAACACATTGTCATGCCATCGAGTAAATTCTGAAGAGCTTCTTTGTCCATATTTTGGGGTGGAGTTTTGATCAACTTTTCTCTAGCTTTTTGGACCTGTAAGAAAACATCTGATGAGAAATTTTTTCAAATACGACAGCATTCCATGTTCAGTGAACACTTACTTGATTTTTGGTAAAACTTGCAACATTACCGCTGATAACTCTGGCATCTTTTAATAATTTGCTATATTTCTCGTAAACCTGAAAAAATACTCGTTAAAATTTGCCATAAACCAAAATTGAAAAGAAAACGATCACTTACAGTGTAAAATGCATCTTTGATGCTGATCATATGAGGAGATATTTCCAAAGAAACTGATTCGATTTCCGAACGAAACGTACATCCTTTTATATCTTCAGAAGACATATTACGGAATTCAATTTGAGATATAGTAAACGTTTCAATAATCTGATGAGTTAATTGGAAATTAATAAAATTCATAGTTTCCTAATGATTAAAAATTTCATTCAATTAGGTACCTGATTGAGAGATTTTGTATTGAAACCGGATCCTTCGATGAATACATCAACTCTAAATTCTAAACCAGTCAACAAAGTCATGATCTGAAATAAAAACTCAAATAAAAAATGATCAAAAAATGTAAAAATAATACGATAAAATCCATACGTCTTTATATTCTTGACATTTGGTAACTCTGCTCGTTTCATAAACAATTAACAAAACCAAGTCGTTAACTGTGCATACATTATTTTGGACACTATCGAGAAACTTGACCGGTGTTGTAAGTACAATGGGTTTATTCCAAGCTGCGTCGTTATCAACTTTTGTTGTACCTGGAAAAAAATTATAAGACGAAAATTATCCAGGAAATGTGGTAATTGATACTTGAATACATTCAAAATTTACCATAAAGATCAATATACGATTCTTTGCATAAAGTTGTGTAGAAATTTAAAGCATTCATCAGCTCAACTATGCAGCTTTTGGTTTGACTCAATATCACAATTCTTCCATTCAAGAACCATCTTTGAAAGTTGAAAATAATTACAGATGCCAAATAGGGCATTCCCAGTCCTGAAAAAAACATAAGAAGTCAAGTTTGGGCGGAATTATGCATAATTTACGAATAAATCAACAACCTGGAGGTAAGTTTATCAGCGTGTTTCTAAAAATCGCAGTCATGATTATTTGTTTTTGGAATCCTTGCATGCTGTATGACATAGGATGTACTAGAGAATGGCCGGTGATATCGAAAAATTTTGCACTTCGACGTCCATGCGATAATGGTCTGCAAAAAGAAATATTTCAGTCTTCGGTGAAGTCAGCTGATTCGGAGTGAATAGCTCAGAGGAAAGATCGAAACTTACTTTAAAGCTTTCTCTTTCTCTTCGGTTTCCATCTCCGGTTGTTAAAACATAAACGAAGGGTTAATCAATTACATTAAAAAACTAAACATTTCAACTTTTAAACCATACTTATGGCGATATTAACTTATTAAAATAATTTTAAAGATTTTTCAATTAAATTTTTTCTCAATGAGCAACAGATAAAAAAATAAAAAAACCCGGTTGACCAATGAGGTTCAAGTTCTAATCACAAAAATAAAAGTTGATAAAAATTAGTTTATAAAACTTCCGTATTAAAAAAAAACCGCTAGTTGAATCATCTTTGTAATATTTGGCAACATTGATTTTTACTCAACTTTCACATAATTTTGTAATTTTTGGTAATTACTTGTAAAATTCGAATATTACCTTACTGAAATTACTGAGGAGATTCCGTTATTTCCGTTACGCACTTTTTGTATTTTTTTTTTTTTTTTTAATTTTGAAGAAAGAAAATAAATTTTCTTGCTACCCAGGCACGAAAAATTGATTTTATCAGTTTTTTAGTTTTTCCTTTCTCTCCAATATTCTATCTTATTTTTTCAAAGTGAAATATTATTGGAAAATGGACAAGAAAAGGAGTGAAAAACGCTAGAAAACATTACAAACTAAAGTTCTTTTCACTTTTCAGTTCAAGTTCCACTTTTCACTTTACAATTTCACATCACATTCACGTTTCCATCGCTGGTCGCATCAGTCGTTTTGTGAAAATGCATTAAATATATAACTACGAGTCTACGATGAGCTGATTTAAAAGTTAAAACTCAAAACCGCCGGAATAATTATATCAATTTCACGAGTCATTTCAAGAATTATTAATTCATTTTCATTTGCCTCCCTTGTTGCAATCTGTGATGCTCTGAAGACTAAAAATATGTCTTTGAATTACCTTACACTTATTCAAAGAAATGAAAAAAATGTCAATTTCGTCGATATGAATGGAAAGATTTTCGAAAATCGATATCGTATTGTTTTACTTTCTCTTTCGCCCTGTAAACAGCATTCTTCAATTATTATCACACTTTCAATTAAAAAATTAACAAACATAAACACAAAGTTATCAAAGTATTACAAATGAGTTACGTTTATTAGGAAATGTCTTCAATAATAAAATGAAATAAACAATAATACGAACACAACGTACAAATAAAAAATAAAAATACACATTTTTAAATTTGTCAACATGAACTTATTTGTATGTAAAAGTATTAAATTGTATCTAGTTCATAATTAATACGAATAAAAATACATGGAAGCGTGCAAGTGGAATATCAATAAGATGAATTGAAACAATATCATCTGTTTTCCATATGACACGTACAAGTATTTTACGCTTTAAACTCGATTCGAAATACTTACACCAAGATAGTACAAAAAACAACGTTAAGCATGCCTGGTAAAAAAAAAAGGCTAACACATGTAAAAAAGACGAAGATTACGAATCAACCAACCATAGCAGTAATATCGAGAATGCAATTCTTCCTAAAGAGAAAATTATACACCATGTTAACGACGATCGTAATTATAGTATGAGAAGTTAATCAGTGTATGATCAAAAAGGTAGTTACACAACGAGAATTACATTTCCAATACACACTTACAACACGTCTTTATTTCAGCGTTCCAGCGAAGCTATTTTATCACTTAGCGTTCCTTTCTGAGCTTCTTTGAATACTTGATTAATAATTTCTCGAACTCGCGATCTAATATCTTCGGATAATAATTTCAATCGTTCACCCCAAATACTTCCCATGATATAACATTGATCTTCTTCATCGGCTTCTGCCATCTCTAATAAATCATCTTCTTCCTCGATATTGTACATATTAGTTATACCATCACATATCTCCATCGAGTCGTGGTTCAAAGACACGTTCAAGCTGTCGTTTTTCTCTTCGTCGTCCAAGTACACTTCGCAGTTGACATCTTCGGCGCTAACTCTTTTCATTTCGTTATCTTCTAACACCTCCAACTCGTGTATCAACTGTAAGTTATCGAGAAACTAATATTAAGAATTTAAATGAACTTGGCGTAGGAAACTTATGAAATCGAACGATTAACTCACTGAATCGATATTATCCATGTCAATAAGTTCTTTCCTCCTAACGGGATTACCGGGTTTCTTTTTCTTGTATAATCCATTTTGAGAAACATCGCCAGTCAAATGAGTAACTGGAAAGTTAAATATAGAAGGCACTGCATCTTTCTTGAGCATTCGTTTCGTTAGCCCGGGCCTTTCAACGTAATCATCTTCTCGAAAATGATCGCTGCATACCAAACTGGCCTTCGTAGGAATGAAATCTTTACGTTTCAGCGCTTTAACCCATTTCTCGCATAACGTACGACTTCTGAACGGAAACCTATTCAAAAATAAACGCACGTACTCGTTTAATATATTCACCTCACAAAGGACATGGTAAATCGACTATTTACGTTCAATAAATACCAATTACCGGCATAATTTAATCAAAAACACATTACATGAAGGAGAAAAATTGATTTTTTAAACATCTGCCTACGAATATAATCAAGCTTCTACTTACTTATGAAAATGGATGGGAGAATCACGACTCCATTTGTTCGAGCAAGCGTACGCCGAACACGAAATCACCATTCTTCGACGATAATATAACGCAAAACTTTACTAAAAATTTATATTCGCGAGTTGCCGCTGAATTTTAAATCACAAATAACGAAAAAACAATTGATATTGAGAGAAAAATACAGAAATTATTTCAAAACATCCTATTTAATTGCGCTAGGTAAATGGCGTTGTGTAGGTACGTGGGCTTGTTTCCTAGTTATGGTTGGCGTTGGTTGAGCGAGAAGAGGGGTTAGAACAGAAGAATGTTCATAGTTCGTCGATTAAGTCAAGGCGCCATGTTTGATTGTTTAAAACATTTTTTTCGTAAATTTCACGATTAAATACAAAAACCGAATTTGTTTTCACTTTATATATCAACTTTGAAGCTTAAAATATCAGAAGACCTACTCCTTATGGCAATTTTTCCATAAATTCGTAGGTAGTCGAGTCCTATTTAAATGTCATTACTTCGTTATTGAATGTGAATACATCCTATTTTAGGACAAAAACGTGGGCTACCTGGTAAGGTGTGATAGGGGAAGCGAGGGGAACTAACAAAGCAACATAGATACTGAACATACCATACCAACTACCACATGCGCGCTGCGTTCTGCGCACAGTGAAATCTACTACAACTTAATTGGCAACGTTGCTCATTCTACCCACAGCTGCCCACAGAAAAGGAAAGAAAGCGAGGTGTTTACAAATTTTTTCAAAAAAAAAAAAAAAGATTGTGATTGTGATTATGTGATTGTTGCGAATGAGAAATCATGAAATGTGTTTCGTATTATTGAATTAATTTTGAGAATTAATAATTTAGAAGAGTCTCTGTATAATATTTAGTGTGCTAGTAATAGCTATAGATTCTTCTGCGGTTATACTTTAGTATTTTTTCCATAACAGTATGTATCAAGACCACAGAGATCCATTGCAATTGCAGTCGGTGAGTAATAAAAAACTAAAATGTCATTCGTTTCAATTCACAAACACATTGTAAACATTACTGTTTGATCTCAGGGTAAATTAGAATCATCGCACGAATTAGATGCAGCTGAAGAATTCGTCAAAATATATTACGAGAAATTAGATAAGCAGCAACACGTATGTATTTTCAAGCTCCCTCTCTTGAAAATTATCATTCTCTGTAAATAATTGAATTTGTTTGTATACAGCAAAGCATAGCTAGACTCTATCTTCCCGAAGCGTTACTCGTATGGAATGGAATATCAAACGTCGGACCAGAAAAAATCCAACAATTTTTAAGTCAGCTGCCTCATTGCACCCATACAGTATATTCGTATGATATGCAACGATTGCATGGTACGATATTTATACGACATTCTTTTCATAATCGTCCTTGTGTGACGCTTGTCGTATTAATGTACCCGTATTTCACTTCTAGATAACGTACCCAATCAAAAAACATTTGTGATTAAGGCTGGTGGACAAGTCAGGTTCAAAGATCACGCTACCAAGCAGTTCTTTCAAACATTTTATACGGTCTCGGATCGAGAAAAGTACCGGATATCAATTGATAACTATCGTTGTCTCGGTGGCACGCCATGAGTCATGCTCGAAAAGTGATGAAAATTTAATTTAATTTACGAATTGTTGTATACTTGACTTTTTTCCTTTACATGAGTAATAAAGTGTTTTATTTTTGTTTTCCTTTTCTATACCAGCCTATCTTATTTAGCACTTTTTATGAATGGAATTGAAATATTCAAGCTTACCTGTCGCCTTCTTCGTGAAATTTGAAAAGGAACTGCGTTCGAAATTTTATCATCTTCTGTCAAGTATCGTCTTCCAATCTGCAAAAGGAAATAACAAATTGATACGTTATTTTTTAATATTTAGTTGACGCGTGTGAAAAAAATAATTACCATTGGGAATTACTCTTAATAAGACGTTTTTAAGATTAATGTGTACCTAGAATTATACACAATTCAACTCGTACTTGAAAAAACAACAAGTCATGGTCTATGTGTAGGAGCCTACTTGATTGCTTCTACTTCGCAAAATAAATTTATCAACCGGTTGACATTTCGTACGTAATCATTACCGAAATTTTTTCAACTATTTAGAATATCTATTTACTATAATGAGTATGTAACAACGGATAAGACGGTGTTGACAAAAAAAATTATTGTTTGTCTAATAATGAATATTTCTAAAATTAATTACGGTTTTTTTTCTCCCCTTACGTACCAGGTACCTCTCTAGAATGCAGTCTAATTGCAATTGTACACTGCTCGAATAATTCTACGTCCTATCTACGTGTCATACGAGTGTTCTCATTTCTCAGTGATTCTTAAATTGTCACGAATAACATATATGACATGTACAACACTTCAACACTTCATCCAACTCTTGAAAAAATTCCAAAAGAACTTTTTGTTAGAGATAAAAATTTACGCTTATAAAATTACTAACGTAAGCCTTGTAGTTTGCTTGCTTGTTTTTTTCTTTCTTTTTTTTTGTAATTATCAAAACCCTGAGCAAGTTAATTCTTATCTCAATGAATGTGTTTCAAGTTGGTTTCAAGCTCCGGTTTCTTTGCGTAGGTTGCGATTGCGAATTCATACCATTTATATATTTACATTCACGATGGCAAAAAATTTCCACTTTCCATTTTAATTTTCCATGAAACCCGATATTAAAGTCTAGGGTCGGCAACTCGGAATTTTCACCTCGATTTTTACGGAAGGGATGGCAGGTTGAAAATTTTTAAATGTTGAAAGTGAGAATGATTTTTTTTCTACAATTTTCTACAAAAAAGTGAAATAATCCCCCCCCCCCAAAAAAAAAAGTTTCCTTCAAAACAGAGATTTAATAAAATGGAATATTTTTTTGTCCAAAAAAATAACAAAATTTTTTTCCTCAAAGAAATATTGAGATTTCTTTCTCACAAAAAAAATATTTTTTAAACATACCGATCTCCAAAAAATAAGGTATTTTTATTTCAAAAAAGTTCAAGAATTTCTTTGAGAAATATTTTTGCCTTGCAATAGAAGAATTGAGATACTTACTCCCTCCCTCCCCTCCTCCCAAAAATAAAACATTTCAGCAAAATAATTTTTATTTATTCCAAAAAATTTGAAAATTTTTGAATTTGGCATCTTCACTTCGGAAAAATTGAGATATCTTTTAATGAGCGATTTTCTCCAAAAAAAGTTACCTACCTAATATTTAATAAATTTTTATTTCAAAAAAATAGAGAGATCTATTTATGCAAAAAATAATTGAAACAATTTTTTTCTCGTAAAAATGAAAAAAGTTTTAATTCTAAAATAATATTTTTTCCCTCAAAAATTTAAAAGAACTGTTTTCTAGAAAAAAAATCGAGTACACATTTTTTTCTTGAATTATTAATTTTAAAAAATTGGCATTTTTCAACGAAAAAATAATGAAAAAATATATAATATACTCGTACTAAAGAAATGAGAATTTTATTCTGTAAAAATTGAGGAAATATTTTATTCATCAAAAAAATTAAGAAATTTTATCTTACGCAAATGAGTTTTTTCACAAAAATTAGGCTTTGTTTCTTGAATTTCTCAAAAAAAAAGTTAAATTTTTCTCTTTTGGAAATTTTGTTATAAAAAAAAATTGATTTTTCTCTCGAATTTCTCAAAAAAATTAAGATTTTTTAAACAAAAAATTTTATTTTTGTAAAAGAAAAGAAATTTTTTATTCTGAAAAAGGAGAAATTTTCTTCTCCACTTCAAAAAATTGAGAATTTCCTCTCAAAACAATTGAAAATTTTTCGCTTGAAAAAATTAAGAATTTTCTCTCAAAAATATAAGATTTTTCTCTCAAAAAATAAAGAAGTGTTCCTCAAAAAATTGAAAATTTTTCCATCAAGAAAATAAGAAATTTTTTGTTTCAAAATTTACAAAAAAGTTGAATTTTTTCTCGTTATTAAAAAAAATTGATTTTTTCCTTCGAATTTCTCCAAAAATTGTATTTCTTCTTTTTTCAAAAAATTGAGATTTTTTAAACAAACAATTTGTATTTATTTTCGTAAAAAAATTTATATTTTGAAAGAAGAGAAATTTTCTTCTGTACCTAGGTACTTCAAAAAAATTGAGAATTCTTCGCTCAAAAAATTACGAATTTTCTCTCAAAAATATGAGAACTTTTTCTCGAAAAATTGAGAATTTTACCATAATGAAAATTAGAAATTTTTTGTTTCAAGTTTTTCAAAAAAGTTGATTTTTTTTAAATTTTATTATTATTATTATTTTTTTGGAAATTTTGTTGTTAATTTTTTTATCAAACTCGGCGCTTAGCGCCTCGCCAGGGGGGGCTTCGCCCCCCTGGACCGCCCTCTGGTTGACTCTATTTCCACACTACGTTTGAAAGTATGAAACATAGTATATGCTTTTACTCCGTGACAAAATGTCTAAAAGTCACGACTATTAATTTCCACGGAAATTTAAAAGTCTAAAAAATATAATAATAAAAAAAAATTCCAAGTTTCAAAATGTCTGAGAAAATGTCTGAAAGCAGTAATGCCCAGGATTCGAATCCAAAAATTTGTGATTCGTATTCGTGATTCGAATCCGCTCAAGTAAAAAAGATTCGTAACGGTATGATTCGAATCATTTCTGCATGATTCAAGGATTCGTGAAATCCAATTATCATAAAGGATTCGTGATTTTTCGAATCACCATCATTACGCAAATACCCCAAAAACCCCATTTATAATTTAATAAGTAATAAAGAAAACAGAAAAGTGTCTATTTTTTGCAATTTTAGGTAGAATATGTCTTGACCCTTCTTTGAAAAACAAAAAATTAGGAGGAAAACAATGTTTTAACAAACTTTCATCTTCAAAATGATTCGAAATTTGATTCAAATCGTGATTCGAATCCTGTTTTGAAGCGATTCGAAATCATATGATTCGAATCATAATTACTTTAAATGATTCGCGCACGAATCCTTTCTCAAATGATTCGAACCAAAATGATTCGAATCATTTTCTCGCCCTCGTGATTCGTGATTCGTGAATCGAATCAAAAATGAAAGGATTTGGGCATTACTGTCTGAAAGTCATCTTTCTAAAAAAAATTCAAAGTTTCAGGATGTCTGACAAAATGTCTCAAGTTTAAGAATGTCTGATAGAAAGCCTAAAAGTCATAAAAATTATTTTTAAAATTTCTATGCTAAAAATTAAGATTTTCCAAAAAATTGTATTTTTGTAAAAAAGAGGAAAATTTTTACTTCTGAAAAAAGAGAATTTTTTTTCTCTACTTCAAAAAAAAAAACAGAATTTTCTCTCAAAAATATGAGAACTTTCGCTCGAAAAATTGTGAATTTTACCATCAAGATTTTTCGTTTCAGATTTTTCAAAAAAGTTGAATTTTTTTTTTTCATTTTTTTTTTTTTTTTTTTTGATAATTTCGTTATCAAATTTTTTTATCAAAAAATTGTATTTTTGTAAAAAAGAAGAAATTTTTCATTCTGAAAAAAGAGATTTTTTTTTCTCTACTTCAAAAAAATTGAGAATTCTCTCAAAAATATGAGAATTTTCGCTCGAAAAATAGAGAATTGTTTTCCAAAAAATTGAGAATTTTACCATCAAGAAAATTAGGAATTTTTCGTTATCAATTTTTCAAAAAAATTGAATTTTTTGTTTTTTCATTTTTTTTTTTTTTTTTTGTTGATAATTTTGTTATCAAATTTTTTAATTAAAAAATTGAGATATTACAAAAAATTGTATTTTTGTAAAAAAGAAGAAATTTTTCATTCTGAAAAAAGAGATTTTTTTTTTCTCTACTTCAAAAAAATTGAGAATTCTCTCAAAAATATGAGAACTTTTTCTCGAAAAATTGAGAATTTTTCCTTGAAGAATTTATTGTTTCAAATTTTTCAAAAAAGTTAAATTTTTTTCTCTTTTTTCAAAAAAAAAAAAATTAAAAAAAAATAAGAAATCATTTTCTTGAAAAAATCTAGGAATAATTTTTATTCTACGAATTGAGGTAATTTCTTAGGTAATTATTGAGAAATGCCGTTTTACAAAAATTGAGCATTTTTCATTCCAAAAGAATTGAAAACATTTTTTAGGTACTTCAAAAAAATGTTTCGAAGTAACTGAGATGTTTTCCACCTAAAATTTTAATTTTTTGAAATTTTCGGATTTTTTTTTAAATGTAGCTCATTTTACCTTTTTCACCTTTTTAATTTTATGCCTATTGCTAAGTTGCCGGCCACATTACAGTTGGGTGTTTTATGACGAATTTAATCCCATACCCTCCGATCTCCGGTCTCCTGTATACATTTACTTTAGTTCGCAACATTTTCTAGAGAGTTCGATACGGTTGGAAAGTGTGCACTGTGTTTCAACCTTAACTCATTACGCACGACTGTTTCGGCCTCTTATTTTTTCTGTATACAACAGATATATTATTCGTCGTGTTTATATAGCTTGTTGCTGACTTCCAAAAGATTCCACAAGTATTTTATTTCCCGCGTAAAATTTCTGTTCATTGGTTCATCTGTGCTACTTCAATCGGTAAGTTTCCAGTTTTTTTTAGCATTTAACTATTTAGTTTTTTTTTTAATTTTTAAATTTTTTTAAAATTCATATTATCTATGAAATAAAGTGATAGAATATTTTTTAAATTTTAAAAAGTTCATGTCACTCTATGAAGTGATGGTGTAATTTTTAATTAAAAAAAATAATTATAAGAAGTGAAGTAAATCCAACTGCCAATTTTTTTTTTCAATTTAGCATCCACTTCATTTTTTTCGGGTACAAAAATCTTGTTAGCTCAAATGGAACCTCCTCGAGGCTCGATTTATTTTTAATACCTAATTAAAATATTAATAAATTACGTGCATTCATTAACTCACCGATAGTAAAAAAATCCACGCTTTAAAACGAAGTTTTTTCATTAATCTCGTTACTAAAATTATGCATTAGACTTAGAAATTTCGGCACACGCATCTAACTCTTTTAATAATTCACCAAACGTCGAAGAAAAACGTTCGTTTTCCATTTCCCGTGAAGAATATTATCTAGATATTTTTTTCGTAATATTTTACGACTCTAAAGAAAATTCTACTCGCTCCTCCATCTCAGTTCTTATCTTTCCCACCATAAATTCTACTTTTGTCGAGCCTGCGATTGGCTGCGAAAGAGGCAGGGATCTCCAAAGGGTAAAACATAGCTCTCAATTTGCAATCATACCTACACAGGTATAAAGGTGAGCATTTTTACGAGTTTTTTCCCTTTTAATGGATCCCATAGACAACCTTGAGTTTTTCTCTAATCCCTCCAAAGACTTCTTTTTAGTGTAAGTAATTCTCAGGAAAATAAAAACTTCTCTTTAGTGTTTTCTTATCCGATAATATTTTCCTTCGTCTTTCGTTCGTTGTTATCGAAGCATAGGCCAAAAAACAGCCATCCACGATGGGCCGGGGTTGAAAAGGCATAAAATCTAAATATTAACTTTAATTGCTACGCGGAGGTACGATAGTAAAATATCGTTAGCTGCCGTACGATATAAAGTGGCATTTTATTTTACGTTCGCATTTTACCCCGCACTTCATCAAAATGTCCCCGTCCATGTTCCTGTCGTTCTATCTTCTTTACCAGACGAACCTCTACGGTTAGAATTTTCACCACACCGAGAACGTGGATGCCCTTCATCGCTGAAGTAATCAATTTGCCAAAATGATCGCGATTCGATAATTTTAAAAGGACTAGAGACGTTTTAATGACGCGATACTGATACGCTTAGACTAATTATGTATAATAAGTGTATCAATACGGTGAAATACGCATTTCTGCCAAGTCACGAATACCACTTACATATCAACTGTTATTATGCCGATTAAACGTACCACATATAGATATTTTCAAACCGACTACGAAAGGGTTAAAAATCGTTAATTTCTCCTATATAAGTTTTATACCGAGACGTCAAGTATTGCTTTACGGATTGCTAACGACCAGCCATTCGAGGCACTTCTCAGCTATACATATGTACATTACGATTACGAGCACTTTTACAGGTAATTTTTGCTCTTTTTTTACGAGATGGAAAACTCTAGCTGAAGGAGGAAAATTTTAAATGGATTTTTTGAGAAATTTCCACCATAGGTATCGTTTTCTCATTTGTTATCTGCATATTTCTACTGTCTTCAAAGTATCAAAAGTACATATTTTGCGAATTTATTCCAGCCCGTAGGTTCCCTTTTTAATTATGATAGCATCTGTTATGAGATAAATTGCCCTTTGAAACTCGAACAACTTCTTTATGGAAGAGAGAAAAATAATAAAATGAAAAAATTAATCGAGTAAATTTACTCAGAAGGTAACCTTGCCAACTCGTCACTTCCGATTGAGCTGAAATTTAGCTCATAGAGAGCATATCACTCAGACCTCAGAACCAAATTTTTAGCAACCGAAATTGATTTTTCGATTTTTGGTGAATTTTTAAAATTGGCGAAAATAGCATGATTGGTAGAGCAATTTTTTACAAAAAATTGTAAATTTCGAGATAAAAATATGAAAATTGTTTATATTATACTGATGTTGACCCCCCCCCCCTCCCCGAGTCTATTGCGACCATTTTTGAAGCGATCTGGAGCCTCCAGCAAAAATTGATTTTTCTCCAGTCTACTGGAATCGCTCTGATTTTGGCTTGAACTGTGATAATCGATTGATGATATCATACTGATGCCAGTATTGAATTTTTAGCTGCAAAAGTTGAATAAAGCGCCGTCTGGAGCAATTCCAGCGGGCTGGAGAAAAGTCAAATTTTTCTGGAGGCTCCAGATCGCTTCGAAAATGGTCGAAATCGACTCTGGAGGTTGAAATTATTATATAAACCGATTTTCATATTTTTATCTCGAAATTTACAATTTTTGTGAAATATTGATTTAGTTAGAGTTACCAACGACCTATTTTTGCCATTTTCAAAAATTCGCCAAAAATCAAAAAATCAACTTCGGCAGCTAAAAATTTGTTTCTGAGGTCTGGGTGACATGCTCTTTCAGTGAGCCAAATTTCAGCTATGGTGTTCAAGCTTTACCACAATTTCAAACTGAAATGAGCTAAAAACAAGAAATCATCGAAAGGCACCTATTCGTAAAATTATAAACCTAGGTCGCATTACTAAACTTCACCTATTGAAACATATTTTTCAATTCATTTTTAGGAAAAAATCGCTCAATTCTTTTAGAAAAAATTATGAATTTTGTTTCAATGAAAAACATTTTAATTATTTGAGGAGGTGAAATTTTCCATTTTTCTAGCGTAAAAATATTTTTTTCAAATTTTTAGAAAAGAAAAATCATTTAGGTACATGATTAAGTATTTCACAGCAAAAAATTTCTCATGTTGTTTGGAGAAAAATCTCTTTTAATTTTTTTGAAGGAAATAACTTCCCAAATTTCTCAATTTTTCTGATCAATTAAAAAAAAATGTCTCAATTTTCTCAGTGTTCTTCAGGAATATATCAAGTATGTGCTTATAGTTTACTCATTTATTGGAAAAAATATGCCTATCAATTTTCCTGAATTTCTTTAAACATACGAATTTTTCAACTTTTAGAAAAAATCTTATTTTTCGTCTAAACTTTTCTTAAATAAATTTTTTCGTCCAAACTTTTTTAAAATATATATATTTTTTTTGAAAATGTAGAATTCTTCATTTTTTTTATTGAAAATAGAATTTTTCAGTTTTTTGAGAAGGAAAATTATTAATTTTCAGTTTTTTGAGGAGGAAAATTACTAATTTTTCTACAATTAAAATACTTTTTAAATTTTCAGAAAAAAAATCTCAAAATTTTTTTGAATACCTAATTTCCAAAGTTTCTTTATGGGATGAATTAGAGAAGAAAATTCTCAATTTTTTAGAGAAAGAAAACCCTATTTTTTTGTAAAAAAAGATCTTTAATTTTTTTAATTTTTTTAGAAGTAAAGAAATTACTCATTGGGGGGGGGGGGGGGTGGAGGGTAGTGGGTGCTCAGCTCTTCTAAAGTTAAAATGGTTCTCAAATTTTTTGGACTAAAAAATAAATGCTATTTTATATAAATTTTTCTGAGAAAAAAAATCACTCAATTTTTGGTATAAAAAAAATTTTCATTTTTTTGGAGCAAAAACTTTACTTTTTACTTTTTAGGAATAAAAAATAACTTATCTTTTTAGAGGAAAAATATCACAATTTTTTCTCAAGTAAAAATATTTCTCAAATTTTGGATTAAAAAAAATGTTTTTTTCGTTAAGTACAATTTTTTTTTGAAACAACAACAACAACAACAACAATTTATTCGGAGAAAAAGTACTTAATGCTCTCATTATCTATTTAGAATTTTTCAAACCCACCACCCAGTCTGGAAAAATCGAGCTGCATTTTGAACAATTTTTCTCAAAATTTCCTTTCTTTATAAATTTTTTTCTTTATTTTTAAAATTACTTACCTACCTACCTTGAGAAAACGTCTCTCTTTTATGCAGAAAGAAAGATATAATTTTTTAAGAATAAAATTTTAGTTGGCCCCAAATATTTTAGAGAACCCCCTTTCAATTTTTTAAAAAAGACAGGTCATTTTTCAGTTTTTCTGAAATAATTTATTTTCAAATTTTTTCATTTTTCAAAAAAAAACTTCCAAATTATGTTTGGATAATGAAGATTTTTTTTTTTGAAAAAAAGATACTTAAGAATCTGAGATTTTTTGGATAAAATTTGTTTAGGATGAAATCGCTTGTCAATTTTGTTGAGAAAATAACTTTCATATTATTATTTATAGTCAAATATTTTGGAGGAAAAAATCTGTTTTTCTGTTTAGAATGAAATTTCTCGTGTTTTTTTTTTGGGGGGGGGGGGGGGAGGGATTTCAAAGAACCTAAATTTCTTGAAAAAAATCTAGAGAAGAAAATTTCTCCATTTTTCTGAAGTAGGTAAAAGTATTTCTCAAATTTTTTGAGAAAAAATAGTGAAAAAATCCTAAATTTTTTGAATGATTTTTAAATTTTTTTTATTATTTAAGATGAAATCTCTCAGTTTTTTAGAGAAAAAAATTTCATTTTTTGAAATTTTTTTATTAGGTATTTATTTTTTTTGAAAAAATCTTATTAAATCTCAACTTTTTTTTGGGGAGGAGGGGGGACATTTTTCCAAACTTTTGTAGAAAATATCCGTCATTTTTTTTTGTAGAAGGGAATCTCGCATTTTCAACGAAAAAAAAAACAATTTTATTTTTTTATTGAAAAAAGAAATCAATTTTCCAGGAACATTTTTTAGAACCACCTGTGAAATAATTCTCATATCTGCCAAAAAGGTGTTCAAATAGGAAGAATTGAATTGTTTTTCTTTTCTTGTTTTCTACTTATCTAAAGTCTAAAATAATATACCTACTCGTGTATTAATTTGGATAAATTAAAAAAAAAATTGTTTTTCGTAATAGTCTAACGAAATATTGATAAATTGGACCAATTTTTCTTAAATTTATGCACCCAGCCAAAAAATCCAAGATTACCAAAAATGGGACGGGGATTAACAAAATATTAATAAATTGGAACAATTTTCAATTTAGGGTTTTGAGACGATTAGACCAAAATTTCCACTCGGTGATTTTGCTTAATTCGAGCTCTGGTCACTGCATAATAAACCCTCGACGAGATGAACCAAGCTGATCGAAATTTTCGGGTCCGAATGAACCCTGCTTAATACTATAATGATAAAAACCCGATCTGTACAACCCAACAATCCAACAGCAGCAGACCCAGAAACGTATTTAAATACTCTCCAGGCAGTTTCTCCGTTTCAAAGTCAACTCCACGGATCTATAACCTAGATCCTACTTGCGTATCGCAAACTCGGGCCTGGAAATACGAACGAGAGAGACGTATCTCATCAAACCTAACTCTTGCCTTTGCCCTGCCTATGCCAACACCGGTAATCTGGGCGCGTTAAAACTGTTATCATATTACCGCGAAACAATATACTAAGATTTCATCGTATAAGCATTCACAATCAGCGTTTTATACCCTCATTGATGTGTTAATAGATTTAAATTAAATCTTAAATAAAGGTTAGAGCATGAACGCCACCAACGCAGCTTCCTTAATTAAATAATCTTTTGTTTCTTTAAATACCGACACGAATGCGCTCAAGATTGGGTAGGTACATCGTGCAAACCTCAAGATATGTTGAAAAATTTCAACTATTTATAACCGCGTATTCATGTCAGCAGAACTGAAATCTCGCAGGGGTTCCCAAGGATGGTGAATCTTTTACTGTGTTTTTAGCATACCGATTCTTATTTGGGTTAATGTAGGTATCTACGTAATTTTCCAAAGGGTTACGTACCCCATATGCATGTATTGTATACGACTAAGGATACGTATGTATTTTAACCATAGTGATCCTTGAAACAGCCTTTGTAAAGCTCGAACTGCTATACGAGTACAAGCGTTTTTACCTCCCTTTCTCTTCTACCTCCTAAGCCAATCGTAAACAATAAATTTAAAATCTCTTTTTGACGGATTAATTAGCTCTGGGGAAAAAATACCTGCCTACATTCTCATCGCCCAAAAGAAACCACTTGAAAAAATATATCTGAGGATATATTTTCTGCTCGAAAAGTACGTATAAATATGCACTTTTTTACATGTTTTTTTTTTTTACCACGTGAAAAACACTAATGCCGGAGGTACCAAGCGCAAATAAAAATAAATTTTGAGTTTTATTCGAATTCACGTGGTTGGGCTAAGGTATAAAAATCCATATCTGTAAATTTTTAAACGTTCGAATTTCTCCCGGTTTTTAAGCTCTAGGTTTTCCCCTGCCCCTTCAACTTTACCCACATTTATTATGATATCGATTCTTTATATTATGGTAAACATATTTCGAAACCGAATTACAACTCAACGTACCTGATCTGATACGTAATAAATTTAGAAATGAGAAAAAAAAAATTAAAAATTTCTCAGGTAATGTACTTACTGTTTTAGTTTTTGTCTGGGTTATTTATCAATTATTCACCGGGCTAAATTGGAATCACTATTTCGAAAAAGTACCCTTTTACCAACGAGTCCGAGTGCAGAAAGTTGATGATTCATTCGACGAATTTATACTATTTTCACCACTACAAACGCACTATTTCTGCTCTTTTTAACCCAAACGAACAACCATTAGTGTGAAGAAATGAAGCGAAATAGACGAAGAAATTAATTAATTTTGTGTTTTGGGGGGAAAACAACACCGAGGAAGTTATTTTTTTCCATTTTTCTATTTCCAGAGAAATAGACGATAGTCAACAGAGTCGATGGCAATGTTTTACCTTTAATGGATATAAAATTACACGTCGCTTTATTGACCAAAATGTGCAAAATATTATTTTGCGACAAATGTTTCACCCGCGGTTGGAAAATAATTTGTAAAGGTATCACAAACCGTGAGTCTTTTTGCGGTTATGCGATAGGTACCTTTATTTTGACCTTATTTTCCCCTTTTGGACGAATTTCCTAGATTGAAAGTGACAGCAAAATGTGTCCAAGGGCTCTGAAATTTGTTTATTTTGAAGAGATTGTTGAGGATTTTATTCATTTCGATTTTATAGTGAAATTTAATTTTGAAGTCATATTATTTACCTATTGTAAAAAAACACATATTTTCTTTCATTTTGCAAAAATTTGTTCTCCATTCCGCGAAAATTTATTTTCCTTTATTTTGCAAAAATTCATTATCTTCATTTTGCAAAAAATTCATTTTTTCATTTCGCATTTTTTTTTTTTTTTTTTTTTCATTTTGCAAAAATCGATTGTTTGTATTTTGTAAAAACCAGTTGCTTTCATTTTGCAAAATTCAATTGTTTTTATTTTTCAATTTTTTTTTACATTTTTCAAAAAATCATATTCTTTCATTCTGCAAAAATTCTGTTTTTTTTTTAATTTCCCAAAATTCAATTTTTTGCATTTTGTGAATACTCATTTTTTTATTTCGCAAAACTCTATTTTTTAATTTTGCAAAAGAATCATTTTCTTTTATTTTTCTAAAATTAATTTTCTTTCATTTTTCAAAAATTCATCTTTTTATTTTGCAAAAAATTTTTTTTTTACTACGCAAAAATTCATAATTTTTATTTTTTTTTAAAAATCAATTGTTTTCGCTTTGTAAAATTCATTTTTTTCATTTTACAATCCATCATCTTTTAGTTTGTAAAAATTTATTTTTCTTCATTTTGCAAAAATTCATTTTCTTTTATTTCGCAATAGAATATTTTTCATTTTGTAAAATTTCATTTTCATTCTTTTTGCAAAATTTTATTTTTCATTTCACAAAAAAATCTTCTTTTTTTCATTTTACAAAAATTCATTTATTCATTCATTTTGCAAAAATCAATTTTTCATTTTGCAAAAGAATTATTTTCTTTTATTTTGCAAAATTCAATATTTTTAATTTAGCAAAAATATATATATTTTTATTTTTTTATTTCGCAATCCATTATTTTTTCATTTCGCAAAAATTTATGTTCTTTCATTTTGTAAAAATTCATTTCCATTTATTTTGCAAAATATCATTTTACATTTTACAAAAAAAATTCTCCATTTCACAAACATTCATTTTTTAATTTTTTTAAAAATTTTTATATTCATTTTGCAAAAATAATTCTTTTTTATTTTGTAAAGAATCATTTTTTTTTTCATTTCGCAAACAATCTATTTATTTTTATTTTGTAAAAATTCATGTTCTTTCATTTCATAAAAATCATTTTCTTTCATTTTGCAAAAAATATATTTTTATTTTTCAAAGTTCATTTTTTATCTCACAAAAAAAACATCTTTTTTCATTTCGCAAAAGATATATTTCTTTTTACTTTGTAAAGAATCATTTTAGTTCATTTCAAAAAAAAAATTTCCCGTTTCACAAACATTCATTTTTTCTTTTTTTAAAAATTTTTCACATTCACTTTGCAAAAATGATTCTTTTTCATTTTGTAAAGAATCATTTTTTTCATTCCGCAAAAATTCATTCATTTTCTTTTTGCAAAAATTCATTCATTTTCTTTTTGCAAATAAATTCATTCATTTTTTTTTTGCTAATAAATTCATTCATTTCTTTTTGCAAATAAATTCATTCATTTTCATTTTGCAAAAATTCATTCATTTACATTTTGCAAATATTTATTCATTTTCATTTTGCAAAAATTCATTCATTTACATTTTGCAAATATTCATTCATTTTCATTTTGCAAATATTCATGTTCTTTCATTTCACAAAAATCATTTTCTTTCATTTTGCTAAAAAATATTTTTTCATTTTGCAAAGATCATTTTTCATTAAAAAAAAATCATCATTTTACATTTCACAAAAATTCATTTCTTAATTTATTTCGCAAAAAATATATTTCTTTTCATTTTGTAAAAAATCATTTTCTTTCATTTTGCAAAAATTTATTTTTCCCATTTCGCTAAAATTTCATTTTCTATTCATTTTGTAGCATTTTTTTTTTTTTTTTCATTTTGCAGCAATATATTATTATACCTATTCATCATTTTTTTTCATTTCGCAAAACACTAATTTCTCATGTTTTGCAGCAAACTTCCACTTTTCCCTTCATTTTGAATCAAGATCTTATTATTCTTCATTTCGCAATAAAATCCCTTTCATTTTCATTTGACAGTCAAATTTCACTTTTTTTAAAAATTGAACTGAAATTTCATCTTTCTTCGTTTTGCTGCAAAATATTTTTTTCATTCCATTTTCGTTTCACAACAAAATTCAACTTTATTTTGATTTCGGGAAAAAATCATTTTATCTTCACTTTGTATAATAGATCATAATTATATTTTTAAAATTTCTTTTCATTTTCATTCTGCAATGAAAATTCACTTCATCTTCATTTTGCAACAGTATTCATTTAATTTTCATTTTGCAACAGTTTTTATTTTTATTTTTTTATTTATTTTACCTCATTTTTATTCTGCAGAATGATACATTTTTTTCTTTTTCTTCTTTATTTTGTTGCATGATTTCAGTATTTTATTTTGTTCAAAAAATAGATATTTTTATTCTCATTTAGCAACAATACCTACTTTATTTCGAAAGTCATATTCAAATGTGTTCAGCTGAAACTACATATACGTATATATCTTACTTCAGTCATTCTTTTCCCTTAAAACACTCGTCTAACAAAATATGCAAATGACTTCTAAAATTGTCACATGAACTTTTCTTCAACTGATAATTTCTAAAAATATTTCATTTTGTTGTAAAACATTTTCAGGTATTTGGCCTCTAAAATTTGTTTCTAAAATACTTAACATCGTTACCGCTCTAAATTTGGAAACGTTCTTCGTGATCATTGAAACATTATCGAAAAGTAATTCGTCCATGAGCTCGTGGTCAGTTACGACCTGAGTATATATGACACCGTCCTTTTTCTCTAATAAAATTTCCCACGAGATAGAACGTGACACGAGTTCAACTCGAAAATTGAAATTACTCTTAGACCTGCTTGACATTTACACATGAAAATTTCCTTCCCACGGAAAGAACCCAACGGTAGGTATCCGAAATCGAAAAAAAGGGAGAAAGAATAAAAAGAATTAAAAAAATTTAAAAAATACAACCGCGTGATTTCGAGTATTCCAAACGTGTATCTAGTGTTTTGATGATGATTTAAATAATTGTCTGCGTATAAGTACGTATACGGGGTACGCGATGCTGTATCATATAAATACACAGAGAGAAAGCCATAAGTAGGATTAAAGGTCTTTTGTATATTTTGCTTTTGCCAAGTACCGAGTGAGCAGATTTCCAGTGTACGGGGCGGGCTGGGCGAAAACTTTTTACAAGATTTTTGCAACATCTTTGAAAAGATTCGCTTTTTTCGATACGCCTTTTTCGTGTACAAACACCGTGATAGGGTTTTAATGCGAGTACACGGTTTTGATAAAAGCTTTAAAAATTTACAATTTCGAGTATAATTTTTTGGGAAAATTGGAAAAATATTTTTCAAAGTGGATATTTTGGTTTCTATAAATTGACATCGATTGGTATAAATTGCAGCATCAGTAGGTAACGTGAAATATTATAAAATTGAAAAAATCCTCTCACTCGTTAACTGCTCGTTCGTTTCAAAGAAATAATATTTCGTTATTTTAGCCGAACACCGAAGTTCGGCCAGAGTGATAAATTTTACAAAAGTGGGTAACATCAAAAGAAAAAAAGTTTATTGATGGATAACACGAAGTCTCGAAAAAAGCAGCCGATCTGTCCGAATGGTCAATTTTAGAAATCATTTTATACCTCTAAATAAACAATATAATTTTTTTTTTTTTTTAGAAACATCGTCGTTGTTTTGGAAAAAAATCGATGGCCTAGCACGTGTTTGGCTTTAATCGGGGTATCATCTATGAATAATTAATACTAAGTTTTCAAATAATTTGTGCATAGTAAATTCGGACTGAAATTTTTTTAAATTTGAAAAAAATAATCTATCTCAATTTGTACTTCGTTTCTCACTATAATCGCCCATCAACTACACGTAGTAGGTAGATTCGTTCGAGCAACGTATAATTATGGGTTACACGGTTCGAATGTTTATTAATAAAAAAGAAACAACGAATCATTTCAATTTCTAAAATTATCGAATATTTTTAAAATTCGTATAAGTAGGTACATTTATTTATATGGTGGAACGTTTCCAAAAGTTTGGTTTGTATCATTGGCTGGCGTTTACTTAATTGATATAATGTACGAGAATTTAATTGTAATGCAATTAGAAAATTTATCTACGTCTGAAACTCGTACTCGGATTCGTTTCGCTGTTCGCTCGTTAAAGTGCCAATTGATGAGAAAAATTTCTCGACTCGTGTTCGCAAACGAGCTTTCTCCCCTTCAAGAATTACATTTATGCAATTTTATTAACGTCTTGATACGGTTCCAATACGAAGGCGAGAGTCGAGTGGAGGTGTTCGTATTATCGAATTTCTAACGCAACGTTAGTGTAGGTATTTTCGTATTTGGAAAAAAAAAAATCGCGTAAGTAAGAAAATTCGTCGTACAAATGGAAAAGAAAAATAGTGTTATTCGACTGATGGAGTGAGTTAATTCGTGAATTAGATATTTCAACAATGCAACGCGCAATAACAGAGACGAGAAATGATTCCACAGACGTGAACTTCCTGCAATTTGATTTAGCCGGTGAAGACGAGGCACGCGCATCTTTTACAATCTCATTACGTCATATTAAACCATTGTCATTCCATTTATTTTCGGATACGAAAGGTTAATAGGTACTGTCTGATTAATTAAACGTGCTTTATCATTTCGTCGTGTAGTGAGCTCGTTACATACTCGTAAAAATATGTCTTTTAGGCGTTTAGTATTTTGTGGGTGAAAAGAATCAAATTTAGATATACCTACGTTGTTTTGAATATAGGTTGCTTGCATGATGAATTTATTTGTTTTTTCAAACGTTTGGAAACTTCGATCGAAAAAATGAGCTGGATGGGAAAAGGTGAATAAGTAATTACGTTTAATTTTTAGCAATTTTTTTCGTAGAAATTTTTCTACCCCAAAAAATTAGAAATATATTTTTAAAATGGGCTTTTCTCAACAAACGTTATTTTTTAATGAGTGGATTTTTTCTAAAAAAAAAATTCGCGGTATTTAAAAATAAAATAAAATGAAGTTTGTTGAAATTTATTCAAAATGTAAGTATATTTTTTCTGTTATTAGAAAAAAAAATTCTCTTTGACAAATCTTTAATCCTCTCACAATTGGAAAACTTTTATTTGAAAAAAAAAAAAAAAAAAAAAAAAAACAGTTCAAAAAGCTTTTTAATTGTAGGGAAAAAAATCAAAAAAATCTTGAATACCATCTAAAAAAAATTTCAATGATAATTTATGTTTCAAAAAATTGATTAAAAAATTTTTCGGCCCAAAAAATGAGTAAAAATTCCAAAAATTTTCTCATGATTGGAAAAGTTTTACATGAGAAAAAAAATCTTCTGAAAAAATGGGAGAAAATTCCTTCCAATCAATTTTTTTCTAAAAAAAAAAGTTTAATAAATTTTTCTTAAAATTTTCCATAAGAATTCCATCCCGTGTAGCAACGTCGATGCTAATTTCGATATAAATGTCGACACATCAAAATCGGTCACTTTTCGATCGTACATGTCGACACGATTTTGGATGGTTTGTCGAGGTTATTATCGACACATTTGTCGACCATCGACATGTCGAGCCATATTTGGATGGTCGACAAACATGTCGACAATAAGCTCGACAAACCATCCAAAATCGTGTCGACATGTACGATCGAAAAGTGACCGATTTCGATGTGTCGACATTTATATCGACATCCATATCGACATTTGTAATGCTGAGATGTTGAAAAAATGCTAAGTTCAAATATTTAATATAGGTATATGTTTTAAAATTAAACCAAAAACAGTGTTCAAGCCAACACTTCGACATTTCGTCAAATATGCGGCTCTGAAATCACCTTTGTAGCTGGACATGTGCGTGTCCAGCTAACGAAGAGGTAATTCTTAGAGCCTTATGTACTAATTTATAACACACTTTATCTGCGAGTATCAAAAATCACCCTCAAGACGTCTACAGTCAAGTCAATGCATTATTCGACCCTCGACAATTACATCGACACCAATTTGTAAATTTAATTAGCAAAAAATGTCGACATAAATGTCGATGCGTTTATCGAGTATCGACTTTTACATCGACTTGTCTATGTAGAAAAACAATGTTTTCTAAATTACAGGAAAATACTGAGAAAAATTCAAAAATTTTGATTGAACAGTTATGTTTAACATAGAACATTACTTTAAATCTCAAATATCATTTTTAATTCACCGTTAACCGAGAAAAAAATGTGTTTGAATTTTGTCGACATAAATGTCGATGTCGACAATTGCTACACGGGATTTTGAAAAAAAATGAAAAAAATAAATGGACCTAAATAAGAAAACCATTGTAATGAAAAAAATTCTAAAAAAAATTCTTTTAACAAAGTATTTGAAAAATTTCAATGGAAATCTTATTATTGACTTTCATAAGGAAAAGAAATGGAGAAAAAATTTCCTTATACTATCAGAACAAAATCTCAAAAATTCATCTAACTGTAAGAATTTTTTATAAATTGTCAATGAGTCATCTCAAAAATTGGAAAAAACGTCAGAATTTTTCCTCTCCATTCCCCTTGAGAAACTCTATAATAAGATTTTCATTGGGATTTTTCAAATAATTTTTTAGATTTTTTAAAAAATAATCCTTTTTATCAAAGCATCTTTCTTTATTGATTTTTTTTGAATGGAATTCTTATGGAAAATTTTAAGGAAAATTTATTAAAAAATTTTTAAAGAAAAATTCATTGGAAGTGATTTTCTCCCATTTTTCCAGAAGTTTTTGTTCTCAAATAAAACTTTTCAAATGTGTATGAGGGGATTTTTGTGGATTTTTTTTTCTAATTTTAAAAACGAATAGTTAAGAAAGCAATTTTTTTTTTACCACGCTTTCATATACTTGGTATGTATGTATGTTTGTTTGTTTGTATGTCTCATGGAACCAAGAGTATGTTTTCGACCAATCCTCTCTCATTTAATATTTTACTGGAATTGAAAGAACATAGTGCTCACATTAGGGATTTTCGAGGTCGCTGAATTCGATTTTCGAACTCAAATTTACCCCCGACCCCAAATTGAGCCCCTATGAGGGGGTTCAATTTTGAAAATTTCAGAAAATCACAACATTGGTATCGAAATGTAGGTTTTCGAAGTCGCTGAATTCGATTTTCGGACTTAAATTTACCCTTACCCCAAATTGAGCCCCTATGAGGGGGTTCCATTTTGAAAATTTCGAAATTCACAACATTGATATCAAAATGTTGGTTTTCGAGGTAGCTGAATTCGATTTTCGAACTCAAATTTACCCCCGACCCCAAATTGAGCCCCTATGAGGGGGTTCAGTTTTGAAAATTTCAGAAAATCACAACATTGGTATCGAAATGTAGGTTTTCGAGGCCGCTGAATTTTTTTTTTTTTTAGATAGACATTCGAACCTAGTAAAACTATGAAATTAAAATATTTTCAACGACAAAAAGAGTTAAATAAAAATGTAAAAAATTTTTAAAAAACCACGCTTTTATTTAAAGTTTGTCACTTTGTAAAATGTTATTCATAGGGAAAGAGTAATGCCTTAAAAAACAAAAAATAAAATTTACTTGAATACAAAAATGTGTCATGAAAATTTTTTTTTCAAAAATTTTAATGATGAAAAGCGTGGTGGGGTGTGCGAGGAGCAAACGAATACCTTTTCGATTAACGCCCCACCACGATTTTCATCATTAAAATTTTTGAAAAAAAAATTTTCATGACACATTTTTGTATTCAAGTAAATTTTATTTTTTGTTTTTTAAGGCATTACTCTTTCCCTATGAATAACATTTTACAAAGTGACCAACTTTAAATAAAAGCGTGGTTTTTTAAAATTTTTTTACATTTTTATTTTCCTATACACCTACTCGTATTTATAAAAAGATTTTTTTTCTGAATTTTTTCTCGAGCTGCTTTTTTTTTGAATAAAATTTTTCCGATTGTGAGAGGATTTTTAAAAACAATTTTAAGTTTCATTTTTATTTCAATTTTTTTTTTTTTTTAATTTTTTTTTTTAGAAAAATTCTTTTGAGAAATTTTTAAAATAGAATTCTCATGGAAATTTTTTTGATTCGAATTAGGAGAAGATTTAAAAGAAAAATTTCCATCTTGTTTTAAAATTTTATTTATTGAATTTCTAAAAAAATTATTGATTGTTTTCATCGATATTTTCCCTAATAATTTATTAAAAGAATTTACTTATTTTTTTAAGGAACATTTTTTTAAATTGAAATTTTTCTGATTGCGAGAATTTTTTTTAATACTTATAGAATAGCCATGAAAAATTTTTTTAGAGAATTTTTAGAGATTTTTGTATAATAAAAATTAATTAGAAAGGATTTTTTCTGATTTTTTTTTCAGCAAAACTTTCCGATTGTGATAGGATTTTTTGGAATTTTTTCCCATTTTTTTTTTTGCTGCTCATGGAATTGCCATAGAAGTTATGTTAAGAAAATTTTTAGAGATTTTTGTAAATAGAAAATAGAATGTTTGCCTAATTTTTTCCAGAAGCTCTTTATTTATTAGGAAAATTTTTCTGATTGTGAGAGGAGTTTTTAGAATTTTTTCCTGTTTTTTTTTGTTTCAAAAAATCTTTTAAAAAGATTTTTCTCATGCAATTTTCTAAAGATTTTTTGCCTGAAAAAAATTTATTTGAAAGGACAGATTTCTTGGAAAATTTTCGGATATCTTTCAGGAAAATCTTTTCATAGAATTAGTAAGGATGGAATTCTGACGGAAGCTTCTTACACAATAATTTAGATTTTTTTTTACTTCAAGACTTTCGTCCAATAAACTTTTATTGGAGAAGATTTTTTCTGAAGCTAAACATCATAAACTTGATATTGACTTTGTGATATTTCAGCAATTCGTTCCAATGAAGCAATTTTAGTGGTTCGCAAACGATTTATTGTGAAAAATATTATCATGAATTTTTGAAAAATCCATCATTTTAGTTTTCTTAAGAATTAAATTCAGTGTTGAAATCTGAGTTTGGAATCGTTCGCAAACGATTCGGTGTAATCAGTTCGCAATTTTTTTCATAAATGAGTCAAATTGATGCTGAAAATGAGATTTTTGAATCGTTTGCAAATGATTCATTCGAAAAATAGGGTTGTTCATGAACAAAAAATTATCTCGTTAATAGAATGGAATTACATTGTCGTTTGCGACCGATTTTTTTCCACAAAACAATTTAAATCTTACAAAAAAAAAAAAAAAAAAAAAAATTTCCATCTCGTTAAATGACTACGATAAACGTAAAAGAGTCACCTTCACACTGGTTGAAAACTACGAATATGATAATTTTGTATTTCGAAAATATTCACGACTCTGAACAATGTTACCAATCTGGTTTATTCGAGCTTGGTAAAAATTCAGATAAATAGAACGAAATAAAAATCACGTGAAAAAAAAATAAAAAAGTGGGTAATAACAAAATCGAGTTTGAAAAAAAAAGTAACGAAAGTAGAAAACATTTAAATGCAAAATAGATATCAAATATAAAAGCAAACGAAAAAAGAAGTTGGAAAATGATATCGTTTCTACTCGAAATACCTAAGTAAAAAAAAATTCGTCGATTTTTAGCTCAATCTGTAAAAAAAAATAAAAAAAATAATGAAATTTGTGGAAAAATTTCGAAAACTTTGCACGACATTGTGAGAAAAAGGAAAACACCATCTCTTATTAATACTCGCATCGAAAGTCTCGTCGACGAAATATTACGAATTCTCTCATTTCGTATACTCTTATTCGAGCGTATATACGAGGAAAGAAAACGGTTAAATATTTATTTAAAATTTTAAGTTATGAAAACAAAGTAAATACGAGAAACTGGCGCGAGCGAATCTGCTGCAGCGAAAATATAACTCGACGTAGGTAAGAAGTACCACCTAGAAGTATGTATACCTACTATGTAGGTATGGTATAATACTACAAAAGTATATAAAAAGCTCGCCTCGTTCGCAATTCTTCAACAATTTCTTTCTACAGGCTATAAACCGCAAATAAAGAAGCCCAGATTAGCTCTACCGGTGAATAACAAGCGCAAAGTTTATCCGACTGTTCAACATTAAAGGGTATAAAGACGCAACAGCACATTAAATTGAGTTTGAAACTCGATGAACCGTAAGAAATAATGAGACGTGCAATTCGTTCGAAAAGAATCAATGTGTATAATTTTCCAAATAAATCTGAAGACAATCGGATATCGGCCTAAAGCGAAAATGTATCTACGATACGGTATAATTTTTACTCCGAATATTACTCAAGTTACTCTTACAATTTAGTCTATAGTAAAGTATACCACGATTGCCTTACTCTTCTATTATACGTATTGTACAAACTTGGATTTTTTTTTTCCTTTCAAAAGTTCATCGTATGCCAAAATTATTTTATTTCGAAGACAACTTCGAAGTTGACTTTGTATATGAAACGTTCGACGAGAAACGAAAATCCTCACGAAACCAAGAAGCAGGAAATTACCCAGCTAAATACGTAAGATTATTAAACGTGAACCTAATGGACAAACATTTTACTTTACATTACAATGATGAAATGACAAATACTGTGAAATGATCACGTCCAAGATTAACACGTTTTCGAGTCTAATTTACAATATAGGGTGTTCCGTAAATGGATGTCAAATCTCCATATTATTTACATGTAATTTTCATGTGTCTATCGAGCATGTTTTGTCCAGTAATCGAAATTATTTACAATTTTTTTTGATTTTTGTTCAATTTCCAAATTTTAAAAAATCCCTCGTTTTAAATTTAATCTTAATTTATTTAGGTACATGCTTACTAGGGTGGAGCAAAAAAAAAACATACCTCGGATTTCGACCAAACTCGCTGAGGTGGTATACTTTGAGTTGAGAACCTCCCCAAAAAAATTTGAGCCCCCTACCTCTCAGGGAAGCGGAGCTATGGGCTCTCAAAGTAGGGTCACTTTTGAAAAAAACGCGGTTTTTCGCTATTTTCAGGTAGTTCCAATCGAGTTCCCCCCCCCCCACCGCACCCCTCTGAAAAGGTGCAGTTTGAGTTTCTACACATCCCTGGACCATCGATTTTGAAATTCGATACACTTATTGCCCTCAACCAGGGGGTTGAAAAGTTGCACTTCACTAAAAAATCGAGAATTTCGAATTACAAAAAACGGAAATATCACCTTCTGGGCGCCAAAACTGGGATCAAACGGAGCTCATATTGATGCAAGAAAAATAATTCGATAGAAAAAGTTTTAAATTTTTCATTGCAGGTGTGCCAACTTCTTATTTTCTTAAAGTATGGATTTTTGCCATTAAAAACTGGGATATTTGGATTTTTTCAGAAAATCAAAAGTTGGCACATGCAATGAAAAATTTTCAATTTTTTCTATCGAATTATTTTTCTGATTTTTATTAGTTACCTAGTTCCAATTATAAATTTTCACCAATTTTTTAAATTCAAGGTTTTTGATTTTTTGTCAGTTTTTAAATGTGAAAGATTCTGATTTTTAAATCCATTTTAATGGATTCTTTCCAATTAAGTATAAATTCTTAACAATTTTCAAGTTCCCTATTTTTTTAACATCTTTCACTTTTTGATTTTCTTCATACTTGATTATTTTAAAATTTTATTTTTTTCTGATTTTTATTTTAATTACAAGTTTAAAATATTTAGTTAGCATTAGTTTTTAATTAATTTTTTACAATCAGAAATTTTTTTATCATTTTTTTTTTAAATTTTAGCAATTTTGAGAAAATGAAATTTCCGTCAAATTACATTTAATTAAAGGTGAAAGTTACTGTACCTACTTTCAAGGCAAAATCCTCCTTTGATGAAATTTTTGAAGATTTTTCAAATTGAATTTAAAATTTTAATAATTTTGAGAAAATGAAATTTCAGCCAAACTGCATTTAATTAACTACTGTACTTTCAAGGCAGAATCCTCCTGTGATGAAATTTTGAAGATTTTTCAAATTATGAATTTTATAAAAATTTAAAATTTTAGTAGGTAATTTTGGGAAAATGAAATTTTATCCAAATTGCAATTTAATTAACAAAAAAAGCTACCGTACATTCAAGGAAAATCCTCCTGTGATGACATTTTTGAAGATTTTTCAAATTACAAATTTTGTATTGCAAATTTTTCAATTTCCAAATTTAAAAAAAAATTCCATTTTATTTTTTATTTTATTTTAATCTACATAAATTTATTATATATTGTATACATTTAACATCTAGCCACTTTAATCGATTCTTCGAAATTATTAATGCTTATCAATTTTCAAGATCCCTGTTTTTTAATTTTTTCACTTTTTGATTTTCCTTCAATTTTTAAATTTAGAGTTTTTTATCGTTTTCAATTTAATTACAATTTGAATGAGTGTACGCGTACCTATTTTTTTGAATCCAAGTAATTTTCAATTGATTCGTTCCAATTATTCATTTTTACCATTTTTTTAAATTCTCAATTCTTCATTATTTTCAGCTTTTGATTTTTTTTTTCGGTTTCCAGAATTTAAAAAATCTTATTTTCAATTTCATATTAATTTATTTTAAAATAATTTCAGCTATTCTAAAATAAGTATTATTTCTTCCAATTATCAATTTTTACAAATTTTCAAGTTCGTAGTTTTCCTATTTTTTTTTTCATTCTTTGGTTTTCCAAAAAGTTTTCTGATTTTTAATTCAGTTTCAATTCAAATACCTAAATTAGTATACCTATAATAAATTATATAATTTTTATTCCTCGGTAATTTTTAATTTATTCTTTCCAATCTGGAATTTTTATCAATTGTTTGAATTCGTTTTTTTCTCAATTTTTTCAGTTTTTAATTTTTCTCCACTTTCCAAATTTATAATGATTCTATGGTTCTTTACTTTTTTCAATTTGATTGATTCTCTCCAATTATCAATTTTCACGAATTTCAACTTTGCATAATTTTTTCCCTTTTTCTACTTTTAAATTTTTCTCAAATTTTGAATTTTTTAAATATTTAATTTTAATTTAGAATAAATATACCTATATTTTTTCCGATTTTCAGTTTTCATCAATTTATTAAATCCGCAGTTTTTCATTTTTTTCTTCAGTTTTTGATGATTTTTCTTCAATTTTTTAAAATTGAATTTGATTTTTTTTTTAATTTTTCAGTATTTTTATTCGATTTTTTCCATTTACTAATTTTTTAAATACATATCTGAGTACATAATTTTTCATTTTTCTCCAATTCCCAGATTTTAATAAAAATTCTGATTTTTCATTTTACTTTTTTTTTTTTTAGGTACCAATTCCAAGTTTAATTTTTTCCTATTATCAATAAATTCGCAGTTTTTTATTCATTTTTTTTATTTTTCTTGAATTTTTAAATTGAAAAGTTTCTTGTTATGGGACATGGGATGCTCGATTATATCCAAATTTCAAGTTTGGACATTTATTTCCGGAACACCCTGTATATTGCCTACGTCGTATGGGGGAACAAACTACGTAGGTTGAGGAACGGTCGAGGTGACGTAAAATGGAAAATTTTTACAATTTCTTGATACACTCGGACGACTTTTAGACATTTTAATATGTAGGAAGGCGAAGAATGACAGTTGGTTTTGGGCTGATATTAAAACTGGCCAAAGGAAATTGTGGAAAGTTTTCCCAAACATGTTTTATTTTCAATTTTTACAAATTCGAATAAAAGAATTTCGCCTATTTTTCTACAAAATACATACTTCTAAACCGAGCTTCTTTTGATGGAAAACTAATAAAGCTGCTCGGTTTAATTTACGCAATGCTATAGAACGTCCGATGTTCTACTTTTACACTTTTACCTACCGGCCTGGAACACGCGAACGTTTGAAAAGTTCGATTGGATTTTTACCAACGGTGTAAGAAAAATGTAACTTTCTATCGAAACTGGAACGAAAACATATCGAGTGAAAATTCCCACAGAGATATGTATAATTATTGACGCAGTATCGACAGTTGGAAAAAATACGAAAAATACGAGTACATAGCACGAGTAAAAAATACACGTGTAGCTGGGTTGGAAATTCGCTGTTGTAAATTTGCATCGATTAAACGAGTCAATAATGAACAAATGACAATCAAAAACCGCTCTTGATTGAAGCTTCCCGCAGTGTTTAGCGATGTCCATGCGGTCTACACTGGTCAGAAATAGTACTTTATGATGCACGTGTATTCGCCACATTCTCACGCTGTGATTAACAATTTGTTGCGAAATATTTATCGAGTGTTTTAAGCCTATACCTATGTTCGAAGGTATCAGGGTTCTTTTTTTTTATAAACCTATTCCATAAAGAGCGAAATGAGTTGATTAATTTTTCCATTATAATTTTTAACCATCAAAGGAAGTTTTCTCAAGGAAAAAAGCTACCTCGGTAGAAAGAAGGTGCTGCAAAGGATATTAAAATATTTCAAATTAAAACCTTTAATTTTGTTATTTCGCTTTTTTCTTTTTTTTTTGTTTGTTTGAGAATCTAGACGATTTGAAAAGTAAATCTGTGCCTCGGGTACTCTCTTAACAATTTTTCATTTATGGCACGATAATTTTTATTATGGCCTCTCGTTCCTTTATTGTTTTGTTCTATGTTTTTTTTTTATTGTTTTTGATAAATTTTTAATTGGAATTGCGATTTTTTTTGAACAATTTTAAGGTAAATGAATTTTATTCGATGAATGGATATAAAAAATGTAATTATACCTAGAGAAAAATATGTTTATACTGGTACGTAATTTTCTCGTTATTCTTTCATCCGAGTTATTTTTTTAAAATCCTATTTTATTTATTATGCTAGCCGATTATTGTTATTTATACCTTATTCTAGACGTAATTGGGTTAATTTTTTTTTTTTTTAGTTTAATGCGTTGAAACGATCGCCCTGTGTATTCCATTAGTTGATATTTCCGTTTTTTTTTTCATCGAGTCTATATCGGTAGGTAGTTGTTAATTTTTTTGGCGTGAAATTTTTATTTCGATGAAACCGTGTAAATTTTTTCCACCTTCCATTAGGGATGATAGGAATTATTGAATGGTAAGATTGGAGGCAAGGTTGTATATATCTGGACAGCGAGAGAACCACTTGAACGAGAGCCAATTAAATAGAGGGAAAATGTGAAACCCCTTTCAATTGTAAGTTTTTGAACGCTAGCATTCTTTTTAAAATTTTTTTTGGAAAGTTGAGGGAGAAAATTTGTCATTTTTTTTTAAATCAAACATTATTTTGAGAAAGTGCTGCTGAAAAAGTAGTTCTTTTAAAATTATATGTGTAGCAACATAATCTTAAAATTCTTACAAAATTACCTAAAAAAAAATCTAGGTAAAAACTTGTTCTAGAAAATCCTAACAAAAAAAAAATCACAAAGAAAATCAAAAAAAAGAGAGAAAGAGAGTAAGGGAAAAATTAGAAATATTACTCCTACAGCCAGGAAAAGAATCTGGAATCATTACACTAGGGGGAGGGGGGGTTCGCAAAAAATTGCCTCAGAAGAAAAATCTCAACAAATTATTTTAAAAATGTATTAAAAATCTTTGAAATTGGTAGCTTATAAAAAATAAATTCAGAAAAAAAAATCTCAAAAAATTCGTTGAACAAACTCGAAGGAAAATCAATTTGAAAAAATATAAAACGATTTTCCTATAAAGAAATTAAAAATGTAGGTACATCAAAAAAAATTTCTATGTACTTAAATGAATAGCATGAAAAATCCCATTTCTAATCAATTTTAATTGAACGAAATTTTGAAATACTATTCCATGGGAACTCTATGGGGGAAAAATCTGAAAAATGATTTTCTTGAAAAAAAAAACAGAACAAAATACCAAGTAACCCTCCCTTTATAAGAAAAATTTCTTCCCAATAAACTTTTATCACACAGAAATTTCGAAGGAACCCTAAAAAATTTTCTAAAAATTTCCATGACTCGATTCAATTTTTTTTTCAACTTAAACATCCTTTTACAATCAGAAAAACTTCTTTTTTAACAAAATTTCTATGGCAATTCCATGAGCTGCAAAACATTTATGGGAAAAATTTCTAAAAATCCTCTCACAATCAGAAAAATTTTGCTGAAAAAAAATCAGAAAAAATTCTTTCTAATAAATTTTTACTACCTATACAAAAATCTCTAAAAATTCTCTGAAAAAATTCCCATGGCAATTCCATAAGACGTACCTATAAAAAAAATTCTCGCAATTGGAAAAATTTAAATTTGAAAAAATGTTCCTTAAAAAAAATTCTATTATTAGGCAAAATATCGATAAACACAATTTTTTTAGAAATTCTATTAATCATTTTTTTGAATAATTTAAGGAAAAAACAGATGGAAAAAATTTCAAAAAATCTTCTCGTTCGAATGATTTTTAAAAAACTTCATCAATTTAAAAACAAATGAAAAATTTTCATTTCGCAAAAAAAAAATGTTTACGAACAAATGAATCATTTTTCATAAAGAATCATTCGCGAACAAAAGGGTAAAATTTAATGGAGAACTATGATGATTTTGAAAAAATTTTACTAGTGAAAAAATTGAAAATTTTATAATCATATAAAAAATATTAAAGAGAACTACTACTGATTTTTTTTGCATTGAATCACTAGCGAACGACAAAAAGAATCATTCACAAACGACATGAAAAATTCTATTTCGTTACAATCATTTTTTTAAAAAAAATCGTTTTTGGAAAAACTGAAAATCATGCATTTTGCAGCAAATTTTTTGTGAACGACTGAATCATTCTTTAGAACGAATCATTCGCGAACGAAATGGGATAATTCAGGTAATCTTTGATCAGATGGGATCGTGCTAAATGCAGATGGCTTCAGCAACATGACGTCATCTTACTGTATGAAGGACTTAGAATTTAATTTTCTACAAAATAAAAAGTGATGTGATTTAAAGGAAAGGGAGGGGCCCAATTGAAAAATGTTTGAAACAAAAGTTGTAGATTGAGATCTGAAGAATAATTTTGGTCATTATAAAAATTTTGATTGGACCCCTCCCTCGCGTCTAATTTTGTATAACACTACGTAAATCGTTATATTATTCGAAATTGGAAGAGAGGGAGAGAGAGTCAATTGATAATTTTTTCAAACAAAAGTTGTAGATTGAGATCTTGGGAAATAATTTTGGTAATTTTGAAAATTTCAATTGGAACCCTCTCTCTTCTAATTTTCATTTTTCACAATCACAATATCAACATCAATACTTATTATTCAAAATTAGAGGGATGTGAGGGGTGCAATCAAAATTTTTGTAATAATCAAAATTATTCTCAGAATTTTAATCTACAACTTTTGTTCGAAAATTTTTTCAATTGACCCTCTCCCTCTCCTCCAATTTCAAAAAATGTAAGTATTTACGCAGTATTATACAAAATTAGACGCGAGGGAGGGGTCCAATCAAAATTTTTATAATGACAAAAATTATTCTTCAAATTTCAATCTACAACTTTTGTTTCAAACATTTTTCAATTGAGCCCCTCCCTTTCCTTTAAATCACATCACTTTTATTTTTGTAGAAAATTTTTCCAAGTCCTTCATACAGTAAGATGACGTCATGTTGCTGAAACCATCTGCATTTAGCACGATCCGATGAGATGTAATATTCGAAATATCAAAAATGATAACGCATGTTTTGAAACAAAATGCTCGCGAACGACTGAATCACGTGCAGCATGGGCAAGATCAGTTCTTAAACGAGTCGTTCATGGATCATTCATGATTTCTTGCGTGAACAGAACTTGAACAATTTTTGGTGAACGATCGAACTTTAAGTTCATTTTATACTGCCGCACATCTAATCGAGTCAACCCCCCTCTCTCCCCTCATGATCGATAATTCCAACTTCACCTATTTTTTTCCTTTATTCACTTCAAACTCAAAAATTACTTGCGCAGTTGTGCATGCATTTGGATGCAGATTTAAGCAATCTTCAAAATGATACCCATAAATTTCATTGTTTTTTACACAATTCTAAGTAGTTCATTTGACTTGATTTGATTTGATTTTTTTTTTTTTGAAAAATTCAAGTTGACGATTATTTTTACAAACTTGTTTACGAACGACTGAATTATTTGCAATATAGAATCGTTCTGGGGTAATAAAAAAATTCGATTCTTTTGCATGACGATTCTGGGTTCTGATTGGATTTCATTTTTTGGAAAATTCAAGTTGATGATTTTTTTATTCAACAATTCGTTCTTAAACGATTAAATCAAATCAGTTATGCATAAAATAAAATAAAATAGATTTTTAAAATTTAAATTGAATTTTTCACATCAAATTCAACATTTTTGATAAGATGAGTTATTTTCATTTTTTTCATTTTGTTTTTCGAAGTTGAGAGATATTTAAATAAAAGAAGCAATTTCGTTTCACATTTCTCTCAAACTACTTAATAACCTTATCAAACTCGTCCATTGTTAGAACCATTTCCACAAACAAATCCCTCGCGCGAACGACTCATCAATTCGAAACCTGCGGATAAAAAAATTACACGTGTCAAATTGTCACACCGTAAAATCTTTTCATTCTTTACGCGATGAAAGTGGCGCTGGGAAAACGACTATAAAAAAACGACCACGTATCTATCGCTGTCCCCATTTCGTTCATTTGCCACCCTAAAAAACCGCGATTCGAACGAAACCATCGGGCTCTGCGTCTATGTACGAATTCAATCTGCACGATCGAGTACTTGGGCGCTGGTCGTGGTCGTGATACTCTCGCGAAACCTTAAAATTACCCGCTATCATTACTGATGTCGCTGCATTGAAAGCCTCATTGCACTTTCATGTTGAAAGCGCATAAAACAAGCGAAACACACGAGAAGAATAATGGCGTCATAGTAGATCGGTTAGATACGACAGAGGCAGATTTTTAAAGTTTCATTTCCAGTTAATGAAGCGGATGAAGTTCTTTGAAATGAGATAAAAGGATTATCTTTTACTCGGCGAGGCTATATTGTGCGCTTTTTTTCATATATATACGTAACAATCGTTTTCCAATATACTCGCCTAATATAGTAAGTCAAAATGGGTTGGAACTCGCGTCCATATACTAGGTATAAACCATCCAGCAACGACCAAAGCGAACCCCAGTTTTGGGTTCTGTAACAAATGAAATTAAAAGGTTGTACTGTTTCAAAAACTACATAGATATCTCACTTTATTTCGTACTTATTTGTTGTATTTTTCATTCCACGCTTGGAAAATTTTCATCTCGAATGGTCAAGTCGAATATACTTACACTTCTAGTTTTATACTTAGATATAATATGTCGTCTCGATGCCACTCGTCGACTGTTTTCTATACAGGGTGTCTCAACGAAGTCTCCTGATTCTGAACCAGGAGATAGAAAGTGTTGGAGTTGTGAATTCGTATATAAAAATGTGCCAAATTGTCCAAAAAGAAAGTTGGAAATTTTTTTGGGTCAACTTTTGTACTTTTTTCAACACCATTTTTGAACTATTACTTTCAATTATTCCAAATTTTCATTTTAAAAAATCAAAATATTTTTAACAAGCTGTTCATTTTTTATCAAAAAATACAAGACAAATATTTTTCTGAAAATTTCAATTCTATCGAATTTTTTAAAATATTAAAAAATTTATTCCTTTCATGGAAAAGCGCTAAAATGTGTGTGTCAGTAATGTCTTGTACTCAAGAACACGACTGCATTATTCAACAAGTTTTCCTGAATTGGAAAAAAAAAGTTTTTCCACCAAAAAGTATAACCAAAAAGAGTCAATTTACTCATTTGAAAAAATTTGAAATTTTTTCTATAACGATTACCCTGTTTTTTTTTCTTTAAATAATTATACAAGAAAATAATAAATTTTTCATTTTAAAAAAATCATCAATAAAAATTTTGCAGTTTTGTCTCTAAAAATGATCAATTGAAAATAATTGATTGTTCACACACAAAAAAAAAATCACCAAAAATTTGGCAATTTTGTCACTAAAAATAATTACCTACTCATTAGAAAATTATGAATTTCACAAAGAAAAATCATCAACAAAAAATTAGCAATTTTTCCACTATAAAAAAATCACTGGAAAATTATCAAATTATTCGCCAATAAAGAGAATAATCACTAAAAAAAAATAATGAGATTTTTCACTGAAAATAATCACTAAAAAACAGTCAATTGTGCAATAAAATTTTTTTAAAAACGATAAAAAAATTTAAAATTTAGAAATTTTATCACCGAAAATAATTGCTAGAAAATAATAAAATTATTCCCAAAAATAAATACCTAATCACTAAAATATTACCGGTATATCAGTTTTTTCACTAAAAATATCTAATTACTGAAAAATAATAAATTTTTCACTAAAAATTTACAATTTTGTAACTACACATAAATTACCACCAGAAAATAAACAATTTTTCACTTGGTAGTCATGAATAAAAAAAATATTCAATTTGGTCACCAAAAATTGATACTTACTTCTTTTTCCACAAAAAAAAAATCAATAGAAAATGATCAATTTTTCACTAAAAAAAAGTTAACTAAAAAATTTGTATTTTTTTCACTACAAATAAGTACCAGAAAATGATGAAGTTTCAACTTGGGGGGGGGGGGGGGGGGGGTCATTCCCGAAAATTATCAATTTTTCTTTCCATTAAAAATAATCCAAAATCCAATTATTCACTAACTAAAAACAATAATAACTAAAAAATTATCAATTTTTTTACTGAAAATATTAATTAGTTACTAAGACATCAAATTTTTATTTAAAATAATAATTACTAAATTTGGAATTTTGTCACTAATACATAATTTGAAAATTTTTTCATTAAAAATAATCAGTAGAAAATAATAGAACTTCACTAAAAAAAAATTATAAATGAAATATTTGTACCTAATTTGTCACTAGAAGTAAATATTTTTTCGAAAAAAATCAATGAAATATGGTCAACTATTTAGTAAAAAAAAAAAATGACCAATTGAAATTTTGCAATTCAAAGTTTGGAAATTTTGTCACAATTTTTCAATAAAAAAAAGTGAATTTTTTACTAAAAATTATAAATTTTATCACCAAAAATTCACAAGTTTATCACAAAAATCAATCGCTAGAAGATGGTCAATATTCATCAAAAAAAAAATTATCAATGAAAATTTTGCAAATTGCAATTTTATAAAAAAAAAATTAACACTTCACCAAAAAAAAAAATCATAAACAGAATACTTATTTGCAATTTTATCAATAAAAAAAAAATCAATATTTTTTTTTTGCAAAAAATAATCACTAGAAAAACGGTCAATTATTCACTAAAAAAAAAAAAAAAAAAAAAAATGGAGAATAGAAATTTAGCAATTTTATCCCACGAAATTTGGAAATTTTTTAACTAAGTAAAAAAAAATAACTAAAAAAAAAAAATCAATTTTTCATTGAAAATTATAAAATTTGTTCACCAAAAATATACACAATTTTTATCACTAAAATCAATCGCTAGAAAATAGTCAATTATTCATTTTAAAAAATATCACTAAAAATTCTGCAATTTTGTTTTCAACAATAATTTTAAAAATTTTCACCAAAAATAATCACTAAAAAATAATAACATTTTCACAAAAAAAATACAAGTAAAAAATTGTAAAGTGAGAAAATTTGAAATAAAATTTATTGATCAATAAATTATCTCATGTCAAGTATTATTGTTGGATAAAATAAGAAAAAACACCCCCTCCAAGAAAACAGTTTCAAATCGAATTTGAAAATTGTTTCTTTTTTGAAAACACGTTTAAATAATTTCAAATCTTTATAGGTAACTCGCTGCAAAGAGAAATTAGAAAAAAATCTATAGAATCATTTCGATAGAAAATTTGTCAAAAAACAATTTTTATTTGAAGAATTTTTCTCTGACGACGATATTTCTCTCGGAATAAATGAAAAAACTTTGAAAAGTGGTGTTTTTTCAACTGTTTTCGGGGGATTTAAAAATTATTTCTATTCAAATTTACCACAAAAAATTATTCTTTAAATTTTTCTCTCAGACCCATTGCTGAGGAGATTTTTCATTCTGAAATATGTTGCTACCACACACACAAAAAAAATCATGTTCAACTTCCTTGTCGAACGATATGACCGGCATTCACGTAGTTGAACTTGTTACACACTCCCACCTATATCTTCTATCTTGAAGTCGACAACCCTAGTTAGGACACCCTGTATACCACTATTCGACATACACAAGCCACGACGTAAAAAGCTTTCATCTTTCGCCGAATAAAGAACCAACCAAATTGCAAAATGGGCCAAGCTGTCTTGCATGATAGAATTTCATCGATGATATATGATGTTCTATGGACAATGCATTATTGAGATTCGCTCCCTTATGTTTCCTCTCGTATCAAGCACGACAGTATCCCCATTTCCAGCTCAATCGCCTTATCTTAGGGTTTTGCAAAATTCTATCGTTTAATTTTATTTGACCCAGAATCTTACACGTTTAAGATTTTATCGCAGTACATGTACAAAGTACCTACAGTTTTCCTCTAATACCTACCTAAAATGTAAAAATCATCTGAAATGTTTTGACATGACGTAAACGTGAGACAAAATACTCTGGTGCGGATTTAAATAATGAAAATACATCTGTTCGGTGGTATATACGAGTATACGACGGTATAAAGTACGAATATGCCGCGTACGCATCGTCTGAAATATGTATCAAAGTTATAAGTAAATATTTCCGGTATATACGACCATCATAAAACGAGACCTGAAGTAGAAACCGCCAGAGCTGCGTACAAAATATAGTTTAGTACCCAAAGTACACAAATTTTTTACCTTTTTAAGCTTTCAAAATATACTCGTACAGCTGGGAATTATTTTAGAAGTAATTTTTCATATTTTACGGATACGATTTCGCGTCATCGTTTCCTTCCCGCAGAATTTTAAAAAGTATATTATCCTATCCGCGCCAACCTGTGCAAAAAAAAATAAGGTTACGTCTGCGGTGTTCATTACGAGAGCATAATGTACGAATGTACTCGCTCGTACCTATCCCAAGCACGACCCTTGTGTGCGAGAAGAACACGTGTAATGTCATTAAAAAGCACTAGACCGGCACTTGGAATTCATTAGATTTTGTTGAGCGCTCATCCGGTAACGACCGCAATAATGGGTGTATTTATTTCAGCCGAATAATGACAACCAGTTGATATTTAATGGACAATGTTGCCGCGTATATGCTTTCTACCGTTTAATCAATTAATTTTGCCTGCACAGATTTAATGGCTAATACGAATTACGTGTATCTGTCTAGAATGAATAAACCGCCCGAGCCATATTCTAAATGAAAAGTTCAACAACGCAGTTTACACCCGAAATATGGGTAGCTACGTTGTTTCGCTATTTTTTTAAACAACTGTATTTAGGATTTTTTTTTTTTTTGTTTTGAGAAAAAAAAGAATAATTTTCATCAAGTAGGTAATAAAATTATTTTACTCGTACTAGCATCCAAAAAATTTCCTCTCAATTTCATATATTTTGTTTTAAAACTTCAATTTAAAATTATTTTTGATTTTTCAAAAAAAAAAAAAAAAAAAAAAAAAAAAAACTTAACAGGAAGATAGATAGTTTCCACTAAAAATTTACTAAATTGAAAGTTTTGTTCAAATATATATATATATTTTTTTTTTTTTCAAAAAATTAAAAAAAAATCTTTAAACTTACAGTTTTGAATTTTTTGTTTTCTCAATTCGTTTGTTTTTTTTTTCACCAAAAATTTAAAAAAAAATTAAAACAAAAACTGAAAAAAAATAAATTAGGTATTTTGAAAAAACCTTTTAAAATTTTCTTCAAAGTAAAATTAATTTTGATCCTGAAAAATATATTTTTCACAAAGGCTGTAAATTGTCTTGAAAAATTGATTTTCAAGAAAAAAAAGTTATTTAAAAAAAGTTGATCGTAAAAAAATTACATTTTGATCAGAATTCAAGAACGAAATTCTACATGAAAGATGAAACAAAATGGTTCCACCATTTAGAAGAATTTTTTAAGAATTTTAGACCTCTAGATCATCTGGGAAGAGCTTTTGAGTTCCCAAAATGGCGTCATATCAAAATGAAAAAAAAAAAAAAAAAAAAAATGAAAAAAATTGTTTCAAAATGGAAAAAAATTAAATTCTGTTGCAAAATGAAAAAATTGAATTTTGTTGCAAAATTGAAAAACATTGAATTTAGTTGTAAAATGAAAAAAAGAAATTTTGTTGCAAACTGACAACAATTGAATGTTGCAAAATGACAAAAATTAAATTAAGTATGTAGCAAAATGATTTAAAAAAAATAAATTTTGTTGCAAAATGAAAAAAAAATTAAATTTCGTTGCAAAATAACGAAATGAGATTTTGTTTGCAAAATAACAAAATGAGATTTTTTTTTGCAAAATGACAGACTGAAATTTTGTTTGCAAAATAACAGAATGAAATTTTGTTGTGAAATAAAAAAAATGATTTTGTTGCGAAATAAAAAAAATGATTTTGTTGCGAAATAAAAAAAATGATTTTGTTGCGAAATAAAGAAAAAAAAGTTGCAAAATGACAAAATGGATTTTTTTTGCAAAATAACAGAATAAAGTTATATTGCAAATTGACCAAAAAAAAAGTTATTTCAAAATGAATTTTTTTTTGCAAAATGAAAAAATTCAATTTTGTCCCAAAATGGACAAATAATTGTTGCAAAATGAAAAAATTAAATTTTGTTACAAAATGAAAGAAAAATTGTTGCAAAATGAAAAAAAAAATTGTTGCAAAATAAAGAAACAGATTTCTTTGCAAAATGACAAAATGACAGAATGAAATTTTGTTTGCAAAATAACAGAATAAAATTATTTTGCAAAATAAAAAAAAATGATTTTGTTGCAAAATGAAAAACATTAAAACAAAATCAAAATTTGTTGCAAAATGACAAAATAAAATTTAGTTGCAAAATGAAAAAAAAACACTAAAATTTGGTTGCAAAACAGAATGATTTTTTTGCATAATGAAAACACTAATTTTTTGCAAAATAAAAACAATCAATTTTGCAAAATACAATAATGAAAATTTTTGGAAAATGAACGAAAATGGATTTTTCAGTGTAAAAAAAAATGAAGTTTTGTTGCGAAATGGGAAAAAATTGCTGCAAATGACATGAAAAAACGAAATTTTGCTGAAAAATAAAAAGAAATGAAATTTTGTGAGGAGCCTTCCCCCAGACAGGGGGCCGACCCAGGAATAAAACCAAGTCCACGTACCTGAAGTCTTTAATCTGCCAAACACACAACACGAACTGAGGCCGCAGCGCCGGGTGCGCGACCGACGAGAGAGCGAGCGAGAAAGGGAGGAGAAAGACTCAGTGCAGCCAGGCAAACTGGTTGACCAGTGCAGGCGCCGTGAGAGGCTCTTAACACTCCCTCCCGACGAGCTTTCGAGCAAGCGAGGAGAGGAGGTCGTGCTAACAGAGAAAGTAGGCATCTAGATACGTAAGAACTTCAAGATATCGTCAAGATTGTTTCAAACATTTGATCCAAGTCATATCTCCTTTACATACTAAGGGGAACTAGAATTAAATACACGCGAGAAACGGGTAAAATTTGATTAAAATTGGCCGGTCACTATGTAGAACGTTGAATCCAATAAAACTCTACGACGTCAGGAACATAAAACTTTGTATTAAAAACAAACAAAAAAAATTCACATCTAGAGAAATCAATAATTACAAAATTACTTTAAAAAAATATAGGGACGCTCTCTTATATAAAGATACAAACAAGATAACAAGAAATGAGAAATTCATACAAAATAAACTAGTAACTTCGTCAAGAACAAAAAATTCTTACAAAATAACCTAGTAACTTCGTTTTCAACAAAACATATCACAAATTCGAGATACAAGAAAAAAATTAAGAAAATAAATGAGCTATTTAAGATTTAATGCCATCGAGATGAAAAAAAATCAGTCCACCTTTTCCAAATCATCGTTTGAGGAAAGTTGATCGTCTAGACTTTTCGCGATTTCAAGCTCCTCTATAATATCCTCTAGTATGAGGAAATTCTCCAACTCATAGGCCGTCGCCACAGCTCTTATCTCCCAAAGGAGTGCGTAAAAATCCGCATAATTAGGCGTAGCTGAAAAATTCCATTGCACATGTATATTACTATCTAGATGTATTTGGAATTTTTATTTCTATGTAGATATGGCTACGGTATTTTAAAATTAAACTTCATCTAGATTGTGAAGTAACCGATTTCTGAAATTTTCGAATTTGTCTTTTGGTAAAGCTTTCGTCAAGATGTCGGCATCTTGGTCTGAACTTCTTACCCATTGTATTATAACTCTTTGATTTATCGTATAGTCTAGAATATTATGCAATTTTACGTCAGATAAATGTCTCATTTTAGGGGAGCCGGGTTTAGATGCACATTTAATAGATGCTGTATTATCGCCACAAATTGTAAAAGGTTCGAGATTAATATTTAAGGCGCGATTTAACGTTGCATTGATGCTGATACATTCTAGAAGTGCTGAGTTTAAAGCCACGTATTCGGCCTCACAGGTGGAATTCGCCACCGTGTTTTGCCGTTTGCTGGACCAGTAGACAAGGTCACCATACACACGTACGATAACTCCAGCAGTAGATTTTCTAGACGTATCGCAATCACCTAATGATGCATCGGCATATGCAATGATCTCGCTCCCTTTACCTGTGTAGACAAGCCCATAGTTTTTGGTATGATTTAAATATTTAAACACTCGCTTCACTTCTTCCCAGTCAGATTTTGTGGGATTAACTTGACGTCTAGAAAGAGAGTGAGTAGCAAACATGATATCCGGTCTAGAGGCATTCGCTAAGTACAAGAGAGAGCCGATCGCTTCTCTGTATGGAAAATCTACCTTATCGTCATATTTTTCTTGAATACGTTTTTGTCGTTTTAGTTCTCTTCTATTTTTAGGTACTTTTTCAAGAAGTTCCTGTTCTAATGCTTTTGTTTTAATTAAAGTAGATTTTGGTTGCATAGGAATACTGCTAATTTTGGATTCTAACATATGAAAACGTTCTAGCATATCAGAACAATAATCTTTTTGGTCTAGATGAATAATTTTATTTTCACGATCACGTGTAATATTTAATCCTACAAATTTTTTAGGTTCGCCTAAATTTTGAGTATCAAAAATTTTCCTAAGTTCTTCAATAATACGTAATAATACTTCATTGTTATTTCCGGCTAAAATAATATCGTCAACATAGAGAATTAGAAAAATTATGACGTCACCAACTCGATACCAATAAAGACACGGGTCGTTCACGTCAGCATGAAAACCCAATTTTTTAATTTCATCGTCAAAACGTTTATTCCATCTGTTTGGCGATTGTTTAAGGCCATAAATAGCTTTTAGCAGTTTATAAACTTTTGCTTTCCTATGTTCTTTCGAGACGTTAATTCCTTTTGGAATTTCCATGTATGTTTCTTCAAGAAGATCGCCGTTAAGGAAGGCGGAAGGTACATCTAACTGATAAGCGTCTAGATCGAATTTATTGATAAGAAGTAAAACTGTGCGAATTGTGGTTATACGTGAAACTGGTGCATAAATACGTGATATTTCAAAATTCCTTGTATCCAGATATCCACGAGCAACGAGACGAGCTTTATAACGAATATTACCATTGACTGTGATTTTACGTTTGAAAACCATGGTCGAATCGACGATTGTAACCTGTTTATCACTTTCACTGCTCGGACGATCGACTTCTATCCAAACTTTATTTTTAATCATCGCGTTAATTTCTTGATTAATCGCATCTTGCCATCTAGAAGAGTCATCGGATTTCATCGCCTGTTCGTATGAGATAGGATCGGATAGAATACTCGTAAGTAAATGATAATTTTCGAGTTCATTTGCTGCTTCATCATTCGCATTGTTTTGGGCCAAAAATTCGAGTGCTTTATGGAAGTGTGTTTCAATATTTGTTTCAGATTTATCATTATTTAGTACTACTTCTGAAGTGAAATCGTTCGAGACGTTGTTATCTGTAATGGACTTTTCACCAAGAGAAGAAATTATATTATCTGTTTGTGTTGAACAATCGAGAAGAATTTTCGCATTCGAGATGGAAGAATTTGTAGTAATTTTCAAAGTATTATCGTTCGAGTGTGTATTATTATCGTTAGGCTTATTAGAATTTTCTTTTACAGGTACAGGACGTTCATACAATTCAGAGAAGTCTTTTAGCCAGTCTGCTTCGGAGATGATAGTTATTCCAGGATCTGGTGTATTTTTAATATCGCGATAATTTTTCTTTTCATTAATTCTAACGTGTGATGTACGAACAATTTTTCTAGAATCTGGCAAAAGTACATAATACCCTGTATTCGTATAACCAACAAGAATTCCGATTACAGCTTTATTATCGAATTTTGACTTTGGTGTATCTGTTTTCAAGATGTATGTAAGCGAGCCAAAACGTTTTAGCTGAAATATTTTAGGATCTAATTTTGGAAACGCGATTTGAATTGGTAAATTTCCGTCTAGATTCGAATGTGGCGTACGATTGTAATTATGTACCGCCGTAGCTAATGCAATATCCCAAAAATGTTTCGGAATGCCAGAGTCGAAAATTAATTTACGAGTTTTATCTATTATTGTTTGATTAAAGCGCTCAGCACACCCGTTATGTTGCGGTGTGTAAGGCTCAGAAAATTGTTGTACGATACCTTTTTCCAGACAAAATTTAGTAAACTCGGAATTGCAATACTCAGTACCATTATCCGATCTCAAACATCTTACTTTTCCAGAAGAATTCATATAGCTTTCAATTAAACTTACGTATTGTTTAAAACAGTCTAGAGTGTCGGATTTTTTATTCATACAATATGATATTGCGAATCTTGTGGAGTCGTCTATGAAAGAAACGATATACTCATATTTTTTTACCGATTGTTAGGGGTTTTATAGGACCCATTACATCTGAATATATTGTATGGAAAGGAATATCACATCTTGTACGAATTTCTTTAAAACTTAATTTCTTCATAGAAGCTTGTATGCAAATTGAACAATTTTGTATTAAATTTTTATTTAATTTTAAATTTTGAAATAAATTCGTATTTTTAATAACTTTCTTGTTTCTTTTCGTCGAGATGATTTTCGCGTTATTTTTGGAAAGTGATTTTTTCAGTTTATTCATATTTTTATATGACATGTGTCCAAGGCGACAATGCCATAAGAATGACTTGTCTTTTTCACACCAGCTATGATCAGACTGTTTAATATCATCTACAAGAAGTTCACTTCTAGAAATTAGATCAATTTCCGGTTGTTTAATTATAGCTCTGTGGGCTAGAAAATCGTCAATTTCGTCAAGATTATTATTTTTAGGCATCAAAGATGCAAATTTTTCGTTTAATTTATTACGCTTTGGTACCGATACGGATTGGGATGGTGCTGGGGCGGATCGTTTACGAGTAGTTACTAGTGCACATTCGCTATAGAGTCTTAATTTAAAGATCCAATATGGATCAATAAAATTTCCTACTAAGACAATCTCATCAGTATTTGATTCGTAAATTTTCGCAATTTTATTCGAGAGGAGAACGCTATAGCCATCGTTGGCTAATTTAGAAAGCGACAAGAGGTTATAAGAGGCATTTGATACTTCTAGAACATCTTTCAAGATAATGCACTTATTATTCGAAATATCTTCATAATTTTCCACTAATAAATTCCCTATAGCCGAAGCTTCAATTATGCTATTAGGGGATGAATTAATACCGCGAATTTTTATATTCGAGGGGGACTTATTTTTCAATACATTAGAAAATTTGGTAATGTGTGTGGTTGCGCCGGAGTCGCCTATAAATATTAAAAGCTCACCATTTATTACACGCGCAGCCTCGTCGACCAAATGCTGACAGTCGCCACGAAATCCGTCTTTCAAATCCTCGTTGATAAAAATTGATTCGTATACCATTAGTTGTTGGTTTATTAATTTAGCGGCTCTTTCAAAGACAGTATTTGACTCTTCGCATACTTTGACTAAACTTTCTTCCAGAGCCACCGGTTCACTTTCCTCGATTCCATTTTCTTGTACAACTTCTAGATGAGTTCAAGCAGAACCAAAAGATTTATTAACGAAATAAGTAATTATAAAAAAAAACTTTGATCTAGATATTTACCATTAATATTATCAAGTTCGTCGTCTAGTGGATTAAATGAGTTATATAATCCAACAAAATCGATTCCAAGCTGTACAAAGTGATATAATTAGTATAATAAAAATATACATTTTTTCTTCTAAAAAATTAACTGAAATTTAATTTAATAATAGTTAACGGGGATTTAATAACTATCTTACCAATTCGTCAAGATGTTTGCTAATAGGAATTGGTTCATCGATTGGGTTAGTCGGTTCTAATCTAATTTCGGGTTGCAAAATCGAATTTCCAGAGGTATCTACAGTAAAGCATTTTATTAATTTTTCGTATTATTATTCGTATTATCGTTTCTAGATGTATTAGTGAAGTTTTGATGTCGGCTATTTCTACCTCTACGATTATTATTTCTTCTTCTAGAGGCACCGCGATTGTACGAATTATTATTGTTATTATAGTTATTTGAATTCATAGGTTGGTTATAATTTCGGTTGCCAGTGTTTTGGTAACCACCTCTAGAAGGTCTACGAAAATTACGACTGCGTTGATTGTTATGAAAATTTCTTCTGGGAAAATAATTCGCCATACCTGTACAATCATAGCTTTTGTGACCCAGTCGTTTACATTTAAAACATCTAGTTCCGTTTCTGCAGTTTCTGGCGATATGGTTAGAGGCACCACACTTAAAGCAGGTATTATTTTTAAAAAAATTTCTCATCTCTTCGTTCCAATACTGTGCTTTATTTGTCTTAGCAGTTACGAGTCTTCTTCCTTGGTCCACTCTAGAGGCACTCGCCACATTTGCCGATTCTGATTTTGAATTTTTCCTAAACACTGCAGCTTCCTGTCGAAGAAATTCTCTCTTTAGTACTTCTAGATTATTGGTTTTGGTTATGGATAAGAAGAGACCTATTTCGGGATACGTTTCAGAGCAAGCATTTAATATATTTCGAAACAAATCGTCTTGATTATAATCGGAGCCTGTAATGGTTTTAAATTCAGCTAGAAGATTATTAGCCCTAGAAAAGAGAGACGAGAGTTTTTCATTTTTATTTAATTTTAGGTTATTAAGATCTTGTTTTATTGCATTTGCATCTCGATTATTTTCAGATCGTCTTATTTCAAGAAGTTCACTAATTATTTTATTAAAATCGTCAAGATGAATTACTTGTTCTAAGTAATTATTTTCCAAACGGTCGAATACGAGTTTGCTTAAGATTCGATTTTCTGCTTCTGTAAAATTTTCTTTAGAAATTTTTATGCCAAAGTCGTTATCAGCTGTTGTCGATAACATTCGAAACCAAACGTCAAATTTTGTTTCGCGTTTTAATTTATATTTATTGTCGCTAGGGCGCGACCTATTCGCCAATCGATCTATCATCGAGATGAAGTCTATGGGAATCGTGTTATCAGTCGAAGAATGGTGATTAGAATTTTGAAAAGAATTTTTATTCGAAAAATTTGAATTTTGAACATTATTACTTCCAGAAGATGGACCAAAAAGTAATTTTGGATCAATTTGTTTCCAAATTGATTCCGGTTGCGATTTATTCGTATTCGTATTGGTTGAATTTTGTTCAGTCGAGATGTTTGTACCATTTAAACTCCCTCCGTTCGACGAGCTGCCTTCGTTTAATAAATTTGCTTTTAAATTTCCTAAACTATCAGAATCTGTATTCGACATTATGCCGCCAACAAGATGATAATTGGGCAGTGAAGAGGTAATCGGTCGAGATGTACTTGAAGTAGTCGAAGTAATCGATCGAGATGATGTAGTAGTCGACTTAAATTTATTAAAAAGTGCATATTTTACGAACTGTGGATTTGGCCGAACCGTCAAAACTTCGTCATATGTACGCGGAATTTTCGTTTCAGTTACCGGGGTTTCATTTGAATTTATTTCATTACCATCAGCATCTAGATGAATTTGCGATGAACCGACTATTACAGAGTTTTGGGGAATCGCGGATGAGTTTACATTTTGGCTAGATGCTGATTCCGTGGAACCAGTCTGCGAGCTACCGTTTTGAATTCTATCTCGACTTTGAAGTCTGGACGAATCGTAACTGTGAGAATCGTTGGTACTACTATTGTTTCGATTAATTGGGTTTCGGAAGCCCCGCGAGCTTTGGCCTCCGCCCCTGTTTCTTCTATCAATTTTATATCTAGACCGCGCTGTATACGCGTACGTTGGCGTAGGAAAAAGTAAACGTTTTCGGTTGCGAAGTTCACTCTGTACATAATATTGAGATTATACGAGACCGACTCGGCTAATTCAACCATAGCATTTTTGATTTCAAATACCTGACTACGTTTCATTTCATCGATCGCATCTTGACGTAACTTTCGTTCGCTTTCGATCATCTTCTGAAGGTAATCGACTTGATTTTTCAAATCCTCGTTACTTTGGGCCAAATTGACCGGAGGTGGAGTTGCGTTACCCGAGAACCCAGGAGTTGATTCATTTGGTATCTCGTCTTCGATATCAACTAGGTGTTGATTTTCCGCAAGCTCCTCGGCTTCATTATTATTTAATCTTTTATCTTCGCCGTCCATCTGTGTGTGTAGAATAATAATAATGATTTTCTAGATGTATTTATTATTATTATAATTATCAAGTTACGTTCGAGATGAATAAATTACATAAGATATTGACGTGACAAATAATCGACTGAAAAAAATAAATTATTCGAGGGTACTTTTCAACAAAAATTTGATATTCATTTTTCTCCAAAAAACAAGTATGAATCTGATTAGAAATCAAGATTTACAGCCGGTGCCACTGGATTGGGAACTCCGAACAACCCAATGGTCCTAGCCTAGTTAAACATTTCATCTTGATTGCTGTAAAGTACCAACCAAGAATCCATGCCTAACTAGCTCGAGACAAAGTAGATGTTATCCAATTGTGCACCGTACCTGTGCACCTTAGAATGGTGAGGTATTTTGTGTCAAATAAACTTTCTAGAATAGGGAAAATAAAATTGTTTGCTTTATGTTTAGTCGTTATTTTAGACGTGTATGATCACTTTGGGTTTTAATTTTTGGCCCAATCTACTATCTAATACTACTACTATTTCAAGATAACCCCATACACGAATGTGGTTTAAGGGCTCACAGGTCCCATCCGCCACGATTAACAACCTACTAACCAACAAATAGGCTCACAGGTCCTAGAGTCAGTTTTGTACCCAACGATAAGTAAGAAAAATTATTTGTTTTATTTCCTGACGAAACATTTTACCGAATCGTACAGGAAAAATCATTCGAGAAGTTTTATTGTTAATCAACGACATTCGACATACCAATCTACCTATGCCTAAGTGACGAGGCGAGAAAGATAAAAGGATCACCTTTCAAACCTTTCTACATTCAAGAGGCAGGTTGCAACATTACTTTCGCATTGCGATAATTTGGTATTCATTTGCATTGCAATAATTTAGATTTGACACTAATCTACCCTCATCTACTTGCCTACCCGCGCGCTACAGGTTTTTGTGGCCAGAATAAAAGCAAACAAAAAAAAACTTCGGCCAGGAGAAAATAATTTAGTTACATCGAGATTATTCACGTCAATATTTTTCATCTATTTATCTATAATGTAAAATTCAATCTAGATGCATTCTAATACTTACACTTTAACACTATTCTGCACGATAAATATTTTCTTTGTATTATACGATCGCCACCAGCTGAATAAAACTGAAGAGGGAAGGAGAGAGAAAAAAATTAAATACTATCACGTCAAAAGATAAACTGAAACAATATCACGTCAAGAAATAAATTGCACACAACGTCTAGAAAAAAATACGCGAATGGCTGAAAACACTCAATATAAAACTTAAATTACAATGGTGAGAGTGGTAACTTAAATTTTATTTCATTATTTTTACTAATTATTAATAAACGATCTAGATACTTGAATGTAAAATACTTCAAGATATAATTTTTAGTAGTTGACCTGTGAATAATTATGCATATCGTATGTGGACCAATTTTTCATCAAGATTACTTATATTTGACGTCGAGATATCTTAAGATATAACTTATAAATAGATTTAAAAAAATAAAATCTTTCGCCAGTGTCTTAGGCTATAAACCCAAAGTCCACTTTTGAATGTTAAAATATTGGTTAAAACTTTGAACCAGGGCAATAAACCCGTAGTTCGCCCTATCCTAGAGTTAAAATAGGTAGCTTGGGGCAATAAACCCACGAAGCTAAAATAAAACTAGTCGACCTAGGGCAATAAACCCATAGATCTCCATAAAACACTATAGTTCTAAAATAAAATATTTAAACATCTAGAACATCAAGACACTTATAAAATACGTCAAGAATTTCGTCAAGATTTAATAATAAATAATCGTCAAGATTTAATAATAAATAATATCATACAACACACACAGAAAAAAATTTCGTCTAGAAAAAAAATTCCGTCTAGAAATGAATTAAAAAAAATTGATCCACAACGAACGCAAAAATCACATAAGTTCAACATACCTGTTTTCCAATGTACTCAAGATTCAGGAAAAATTACTGAATAAAATTAAAATTACACCAGGTGAAAAAAATTTAGGTAAAAAAAATTTAGATATTCAGAGGTCTAGAAAAATTTCATAAATTTTTCAAAAAAAATGCTCAAAGACATTTTGTGAATCGAAAAACCACTGCTCTCTACCATGTGAGGAGCCTTCCCCCAGACAGGGGGCCGACCCAGGAATAAAACCAAGTCCACGTACCTGAAGTCTTTAATCTGCCAAACACACAACACGAACTGAGGCCGCAGCGCCGGGTGCGCGACCGACGAGAGAGCGAGCGAGAAAGGGAGGAGAAAGACTCAGTGCAGCCAGGCAAACTGGTTGACCAGTGCAGGCGCCGTGAGAGGCTCTTAACAAATTTTGCTGAAGTTCGTGTGAAAACGATGGTTTTTATGGGCTGTAGAGAGGATCCTGTGTTCAAAAAAAGCCAAAAAATTCTAGATAGAGCAAAATACTAAAAATGACACTATAAAATTTTTTTCGATGCCTCCTCACGAATGTGGCATCTTGGAGAGCGAATTTCAAGTTTTCTAAGTCACTTTCAAGGCCGTTTTCATGATTGCAAAATTTCTGAAAAATGTACAGTACTCCCTTAAGGTATCTCCATTTACGTATTATATCTATGTTTTAAAAAAATTGGTTGAAAATTCTCGGGGTATAATGACGTGAAAAGTCTCTGAAAGCACGTTTTTTGTTGGTTCACCCCATCCCTACCCAGGGGTAAGATAAAAAATCGCCAAAACGCTCGAAAAAACATATTTTACTATTACCTAATTTTTCACCAAAAAATTAAAAGATTTATTTAGGTAATAGGTATGTTTTTTTCTTCCAAAAAAGTAAAAGATTTTTTACTTTAACAAGTTGAGAGTTTTTTGATCTGCTTCTTTACTTAAAAAACGAGAAACTTTTTTCACTCCAGACTAACTTTTTATTCCAAGAAAATTCAGAAATTTAAAAAAATATTTAATAATGTAAAAAAAAAGGCGAAGAGATTTTTATCTAAAAAATTTAGTCATTAGGATTATAAAAAAAAAATCGGAAGAAAACTTTTATATAAATGAACAAAAAAACCATTAAAAAGTTACTATAAAATGAAAAAATGTTATAAAAATTAAAAAGGAAATATTTTTCGAAAAAATTAAAATTTAAAAATAGTCACAAACCGTATAATCCAGTCCGAGTGATTTCGAATGGTTCTCAAAAAACCGACTCTCTCCTATTGAAAATCATAAAAATTTATTACAGCACCATTGTTTTCAACAAAAGTTGGTACAACTTATTTCTAAAGGAAAATTCGGCCTTAGCGTCGCGTATTTGAATGGCATTCAAAACAGAAAAAAAAACACGAAAAACTTTCTACCCTTTGTCATCCTACTCCAAAAACTCGTCGTCGTAGTCGAGCCAATGTATATAAATTCTACTCTTCTATATCAACAAGTTATACCAACTTTACTACACTGACGCTTATAAAATGAATCATGAAATTATAACATAACGGTTGCAAAATGAAACGAAAACAGTGTAATATTTTGGTTTAATATTTACGAGTAATTTTAAACAAACCATTAAATCGGATTGGATTTATATGTATAGCGAAGTGGGTTTCGACGTTGCTTGTCGATTCGAATTCAGTCTAGCTCCAAAGTTCAAACCGTATACGATTGGACACGAAGAGATACCGAGAGGGGAGAGGTCTGGTTTTTGGAATCTGACAACGTATCGCTCCAGATGGATTTATGGACACGAGATAATTCGGTATTAAAAATTACTCTTGGTGATTGATACGTATCGCGTAGCATACGTAGACGGCCAGGACCAACCGCTGATTGAAAATAACGAGAAAAACTTTGAACGCATCCGATTCGATCACGAAGCTATATTTCAACGCTATACTTAAAGCTCAAGCTCGCATTAAAGCCGTTCGTCCGTTTACGACTATACGTTCTCTCGAAATTGAGAGTGGGAGCAGCACGTGGGACACAAGCAAAAACGTATAGGCTACATCGTGTCTACACACGCAGGTACAGTGGTACACGTACCTTACCTCTACGCGATGTGAAATTGATAAAAAGGGATACAGGGGCCGAAAAAAAAACATCAGCAGTGCGTATATACAAACTATACTCATACGAGCGAATGGAAAATATGCGATAGAGTAAAAAAAGAAAATATGTCTTCGTGATAAATGGCGACTTGTACGTTTCAGATTGTAACAGATGGTTAAAGAGCCACACACCGGTATAGCATCGGCATGCGAAAGGACATCGTCGCAGAGAACACTCGCCCCGTGACGTAATAGGTCCTTCGTTTAGCTTATTTAACGTTCAAAGTACCTCGTTATACCGCCAAGTACACCGCCGCCGCGTATTTTCAAGACGCCGAGTCGACTCGAGCAAAAAAACATCTACAAATTCGGGTACAAATTAAACGACTAATTTACCAACTACCGAATATTCTCGTTGGTATTTTAAATAATTTGAAAATCCAATTTGCGACCACCTTTTTATAACAGACTGAGTATAGGGTGGTCTGGAAGTGGGGGACAATTTTTGAAATTTAGATTTAACCGAGTCCAATTATGTACACATGGTGCCTGTTTTTGTGAATGAAGACGCTGTGAGGTTGGAAAATGGGTATTTCTAGAGAAAAATCGATTGGCAACCCTGAAATTGAAAATTTTTCGTCTTGACTATTTCTAGTTTAAAAAGGTCAAATTTACTCGTAAGGAAGCATTAATACTATCTACATAATCATAATCTTCACATCTTGTTGCTTGCATGACCCGTGTAGCAACGTCGATGCTAATTTCGATATAAATGTCGACATGTACGATCGAAAAGTGACCGATTTCGATGTGTCGACATTTATATCGACATCCACATCGACATTTGCAATGGTGAGATTTTGAAAAATATGCTAAGTTCAAATATTCAATATAAGTATATATTAAAATTACACCAAAAATAGTGTTCAAGCCAACATTTCGACATTTTTTGTCAAATATGCGGCATTGAGGCCACCTTTGTAGCTGGACACATGCGAGTGTCCAACTAACATAGAGATGATTCTTAGACATTATGTACTAATTCACAACACACTTTATCTGCGAGTATCACAATCACCCTCAAGACGTCGACAGTCAAGTCGATGCATTATTCGACCCTCGACAATTAGATCGACATTAACTCGACTTAAAATTCCTCTGGTCAACACTGTCGACAGTTAAGTCGATGCATTATTCGACCCTCGACAATCACATCGACACTATCTCGACTTAAAATTCCTCTGGTCGACACTGTCGACAGTGAAGTCGATGCATTATTCGACCATCGACAATTATGTCGACAATAACTCGACAAGTGGTTGTATTATTCAAAACTTTGAAAAATAAGAAAATTTTGTGATTCTTTCAAAAATTATTTATTCCTGAGCTTAAAATGTTCTTATTAATTGTTTTTAGTTCTTTTTAGATATAAAATTTGTAAATTTAATTGGCAGAAATTGTCGACATAAATGTCGATGCGTTTATCGAGTATCGATTTTTACATCGACTTGTCTATGTAGAAAAACAACGTTTTCTAAATTATAGGAAAATACTGAGAAAAATTCAAAAATTTTGATTGAACAGTTATGTTTAACATAGAACATTACTTTAAATCTCAAATATCATTTTTAATTCATCGTGAACCGAGAAAAAAATGTGTCTGAATTTTGTCGACATAAATGTCGATGTCGACAATTGCTACACGGGATTTTTTTTTAATTTCGTAATTTTTAAAAAATAAAATTTCCCAAAAAAATTCTAGAAATTTTTTTTAAATTTTGTTTTAAATAAAAAATGACAAGAATTTAATTTTTTTACAACGAAAAATTTTTGTGAAAAATTTCTTTAGGAAAAAATCTTTCACATCTTAAAAACTTCCTCCCAAAAAATTCCTTCATAAAAAATTTCTTTAAAATTAATTTCTTAATGCAAGTCAGTTTTGAAAAGATTTTTTCCAAAAAATTTCTAAGAATAAAAAATAAAAATCCTTCATGGGAATTGAAATTTTCGCATTCAAAAATCACCTCAGAAAAATCTCATTGAAGAGAAAAAAATTTGCGAAAAAAATTTCTTACAATAATGTTATTTTAAGGTATCCCAAAGACAATTCCAAAAAATTCCTCTCTTCATTTAAATGTTTTTTTTTTTTTTAAATGATACTTAGACCTAGGTACTTTATAAAAATTTGTTAGAGTAATTAATCTTATGAATAAATCTTTCATTTTTAATCATATTTTCTTTTAAAAATTTCTCTCTCAAAAATTCCCCAAAAATTTTAAGAGCTTCTTTGACTTTTGGAATTGTTTCTTTTATTTTTTTTTTTCAATTTCTTCAAAAAATCTCTTTCATGAAAAAAATCCACTTGAAATTTCTTTTTAAAAATCCCCAAAAAACAAACATTTCTTTCAAATTGTTCACTTCAAAAGGTGAAGTTTCATTGAAAATCTAATTATTTATAAAATGTTTCATATAGAACTAGTATTGTTTTTTAATAAAATTAATAAAAAATGTACCTACCTATACTTAATTTTTCATTAGATTTTTTCTGTTGAGTGCCTAAGTGCCTACCTCCACATCTAGATTAAAATTGTTAAAAAATTCACTCGAGAGTATTTGAGAGGAGGAGGGGGTGTATTATCAATTTTTTTGGAGAAGAAAATTTCTCATTCTTTTTAGAATAAATTTTTTTTTCAAATTTTTGAAAAAAATCATCGTTTTTAAGAGAAAGGAGAAATAATTGAATTTCAAGGAAATTCATAATATGTATTTTTCAGAGCCATCGTAAAAAAATTTCCCCTTTTTTGGAACCTCTTCCCAATTTTTTTTTTGGGGGGAAGCCCTCAGTTTTTAGGAAAAAAATTAAAAGCTCAATTATTCCTTTGATGAGAAATTCTCAATTTTTTTGTGGAAAAAATGTTTACATTTTCTTGGAGTATTTTTTGGATTTGGAATAAAACGTTTATCAAATTCTTAAAAAAAAAATTAAATTGAGAGAAGAGGGGATTACTGAATTTGCTTGGAATAAAAACATAAGAAAATTCTCTTATTTTAAGCTTTAAATTTCGAGAGAGAAAATCCTCCTAATTTTTTTAGAGGAGAGATCACATTTTTTTGAAAGAAAGAAATCTCATTTTTTAAAGATTTTTTGTTTTGGGGGGGGGGGAGGGTTAATTTTATTAATGAGAAAGTCGTAAAGCTTACTAAAAAAAAAAATCTATATTTTTTTTTGCAGTAAACTTTTTGAAAAAATTTTGGGAATATTTTTTTCTGAGATAAAATTTTAATTTTTAGCAAAAAATTTTGTCTTTTTTTTTTTTTTTTTTGAGAAAAAATAAGTAGGTAGATAGGTATTAATTTTTTGGATTAATTTTTTCAATGAGAAATTCTCAAATTTTTGGAAGACAAAAGTTTCTACATTCCTTTGGATTAGAACTTTTTCCTTAAGAATTTGTGGTAAAAATTTTTAAATGGTTGGAGAGAAAATCAAAATCTTTTTGAGGGAAAAAATTAATGAATTCCTATGGAATAAAAATTCGAGTCAACATGAAAAGATATCGCAATTTCTTTCAATCCTCCAATTTTTTGGAAGCAGAACCCTCCCAATTCCTTTAGTAGATAAATCTCAATTTCTTCAAAAATAAAACTTCTTTAGTTTAAAGAAAAACTCCTCTTAAGTATCTTTAGAGAAAAAATCTCAGTTTTATGGAGAAGAAAATTATTTTAAGTTTTTTAAATTTTTACCTAAAGAAAGAAAAATTTAATTTTTTGGAAAAAAATTTATTCAAGATATGTGGAAATTTTATTTTAAATTGTTGAAGAGCAAATTGGAGGAAAAAATTATCGAATTCCTATGGAATAAAAAATACTTGATTTTTTTGGAGTAAGCATAAAAAGATGTAACAATTTCTTTCAATCTTCCAATTTTTTGGGAGAAAAAACTCCCAATTTCTTCGTTTTGGGTCTACATTTGGGAGACTTCCCGAGGGATAAGGATTGAAGACTTTTCAGTGGGTATAATCGGGGCACCAAAAGGAACATTTTAAAATAAAAAATAAAAAATTATACGTACGATTCAAAACGCAATTTTGTTTTCTTATTTTACCATTCTAGAACTTAATAAAATTGTTATATGTAATTTTTTTTTCTCAATCTATCACAGAATTACAGCTCCTCCTTCTCGATCGAATTCAGTGCGAATTTTTTTCTTTTAAATTTATAAATTCATGTGGTGAAAACTATACAGAGAAACACGTGCGCTTGTAAGACGTGTACCATGTTTAAACATAAATATTTAAGCTGCTGTTTTGCCTCTCAGCTTATAATATGTTTCCTATTGCGGTTAGACAGAAGCTAGCTTTACGTTGGTTTATATTTTAGGCCAATTCTTTGGATTGTTATTTAAGCGAGTTTAATTCGCGCTGTATTTTGAGAATTTGAATCATGGCTTGGTCGTTTGTTAATTTCGCCATATTTTGTAGGTATTTCCATTTGTGATTCTGTGCTTTTATACAGTAGGTATGCTTAGCTCGACGGACGTTTAGATTTGTTAAAATTGGCTCGAAAAAATGCGCAGAAACGTAGATTTAGATCTTCTCTTACGTCAGTGAATAAAATTATTTCATTTATCGTATATTATGTTTAAATAAGTACGTAAACGATAGTCGAGCATACGAATAAGAAAGTTATTGAATCAGTATGTAAAGGTAAACCATACGAATGAGTTAATTCTTCAGGTAAATTACACAAGCAACTTATTACGTATCAAAATGCTTTGCAAGGTATATAAGAAAACGCCATCGTCGAACCCTTTCTACTCTATTGAAATTGAAACTAAGGCAAAATTGATTAATATATAAGGTAAAAGGGCGCGAATTGCTTACAGACCTTTGCACTCAATTTGCGAATTCGCTCCATTGTGTATTCTTCACTCACATCGCCGTTATAACGATGTAGGATTGTAGGTAGAGGTACGTCTACGTACATGCGAGCTATCAAGTAATTCTAGGGCCTGAAGTTTATCATTTCACACGAATAAGCGTCGGTATTCGAATTGTCGGCGTCGTATTGTGTATGCCTAGTTTGGAATAATTTGCTATTTAAATAATTCGATGTAAATGTTTTTTTAAAGAATATCATCGGTGACGCAGGTGTACTCGAGAGTAAATAAAAAATTGAACGATATTTGCAATTGCTTCGAAGGCTCGGATTTTGTCGTTTGGAAATAAGTACGATGATGCAATTATAGTACTATTCACTGGTGGCAAATCTTGGCTCGAATTTCGAATTAGCATAGGATCCTATGGAAAATTATATTTACAAAATGACGAATACAGGGTGAACCGACATTAGTGAGCACTTCTGAGAGGAACGAAAAAAGTTATATGAAAAATTTGTCCATCGTTGAAAATATAGTATAAAGGTGCTTCAAAGCTTTGAAAATTGTTATTTTAGGGGCCCCCTCCGGCACAATCGTAACTTGGAAGAAATATGGAGGGGCAAAAAATTTCCCTCATTTTTTTAAATATTTTATTTTAAAAATATTGAGGGAGGAAGCGAATGCCCCTTAAACCCCCTAAGTTATGCCTATGCCCTCCGAGACCCCCTTTTTTAACCAAAAAAATCTATACAATTTCAAAAAAAAGTTAAATGAATACTTGGAATTTTCAAGAGGGTAATTCGATTTCTTTCCTAAAAGGTGGATGCTTGAAATTGTTTTCATGTTGTAATGTGATAATGATTTTTTCTTGGAAATTAATCAAAAAAAATTTTAACAACTTTTTCAACAGAAAAACATTTTTTCAAAGTTATTTCTTTTTTTCGTCCCAAAGTTTGAAAAATATTTTATTCATTCATTTTATTATCAAAGTAAAAAAATTGATCCCCAAAAAAATGAGATTTTTTTATTTTAAAAGAATTTAAAAAAATTTTGTTCGAAAAAAAATCCCAGTTTTTTTCCTCGAAAATGAAACGAATTTTTTTCTTCACAAAGAAAAAATTGAGAAACTTTTCCACAGAAATTTTAAAAAATATCTTTACAATATAAGAAAATTTTATTAGGTACATTTTTTCTCCAAAAAAAAGAAAGATTTTTGAATATATTTTATTCCAAAAAATTCTGAAATTTCTTCCTCCGAAAATTTTTTTACTCTGCAGAAGATTTGAGATTTCTATGTTTCCAAAAAAATTGAGTACCTACCTATTTTTTTTATTCCAAAACAATTTAAAAAAATTTTTGAACCAAAAAATTGGTTCTAAATTTTTTTTATACTTACCTATAAATTCCAAAAAATGAGAATTTTTTCTCCAAAAAACAGAAACCTTCCCCCTCCCAAAAAAAAGAGTTCGAAAAGTATTTTTACTTCAAAACAATTCAATTTCAAAACGATAAAATTCAGATTTTCGATTTTTTTTAAATGAGAATTTTTTCGCAAAAGTTAAAAAATATTTTTAGTTACTTCAAAAAAAATTGAGAATTTTTTTAACGCTTTGTATAGCAACTACCTAAAGCTAGTGGCCTTGAATTTTTTTTTTATTCCAAAACAATTTTTAAAATTTTTTGTACCAAAAAATTCATTTTTTTTTTTCATTCCAAAAAATTATTTTCTTTTCATCCCAAGAAATGGGGATTTTTCCAAAAGAAATAGGTAGAGATTTCCCTCACCCTCGACAAAAAAAATCTTCAAGAAAATTAATTTTCTTCTTCAGAAAAATCACTATATTTTATTTTATTTTATTTTTTTTTGAGAAGATGCAACAGTTTGAAAAAACTTTACTTTTAAGCGAATTTGTAATTGTGCCCGGGTAATATTATTAAAAATTCATGACGCCAAAGGGAAAAATTCATGACTTTTCTTAACCTAGTGATTTTTTCGAAAAATTTGTGACTTTTCCATGACTTTCATGACCTTTGGACACCCTGGGCCACTTCAAACTTTCTAGAGGTGTAGCTCGACCCCCCCCCCCCCCACCGGGAGAAATTACAGGTTAAAAATATTTTAATGTAGAATTTGAGGAATTTTTTCCTCTTGAAAAAATAAATTTTTTTCTTGCCCAAAAAAAAAAAAAAAAAAATGATTTCGCCAAACAATTGGAAATTTTCTTTTCAAATAAAATTAGATATTTTACTCTAAAGATTTAAGATTTTCTCTTCGAAAAATTACAAGATTAATTTTTTAACTAGGAATTTTTTCACGTTAACTCTAAGAAAATTAAGCTTTTTTTTCAAGATTATCAAGAAGTTTTTTCTCCAAAAAAAGGAATTTTTCTTTCTCCAAAAATTTAGAAAACTGATTTATTCCAAAAATGTTCTTGGAAAAAATTGCGAAAATGTTTTTTTTTTCTAATGATAAGAACAGTCTTTAAAAATAAAAAATTTCTTTCTCCAAGAAATCGATATTTCTCCACCAAATTAAAGATAAAATTATGTAATCCAAAGTGAAATGTTTTCTATTTTTATGGTATAATTTTACTAGCCTAACTCATTCCAGGGTCTGTATTTTTTGAAGAAATAAGGTCTTTTCATTCGAACAACTTTGAAGTGAAAATTGTAATCATTCGAGAAATAACTTCTCTCAAAGACAAAGCTACAGCGAGCTCACGGGAGACTAAAATAAAACAGACTTCTTTTCGATCGAGTAACTAAATAAACTTTACCAAACTAGATTTAGATAGTATTATTTTTTTCCAGTACAAAAAATCGCTACAAGCTGCGGAAACGTACGTCATGGCCTTATTATAGTTTTACGAATCGATTTCATGTACTTGTAACAGCCACTTAAAATGTTCTCAATAGCCATGTATTGCTCTACCGGGCATAAAATATCCTACAGAAGTAAAATTCTACAAACTTAGTCGTCCTGAAGGCGAACAATCTTCGGACAACCGAATTCCATAATCGAGTTTACCATTCTCGTACCCAAGTTTCTCATTAGCACTCCCATGTCCTGGTACGTGTAAGAACTTCATGCCCATCGCATTGCAAGCTCGTCAGGTAAAGAAAACATGATGGCGGGGGCATGCCATGTCATCTTCTTAACCTTTCCCTCAAGTCAATTAGGTACGTTGATTTTATAATTTTCGTATTTTTTTTTAAACACGCTGGTACACCGTGCAAAAAACCCACAACAGGCCAGAAAGAATTTCACCGTGTAATTTTCTTAGCTCAAGGTATCTCCCCTTTTACCACTAACCCTGTTACGCTTCGTAGAACAAAATTAATTATCCGCTGTATAAGATTTATATTCGCTCGCTGTCCGTTGTCGTTGATGTCTTTCTAAGAGCTTTTTTATAATGTTTCGTCGCTTTAATAAATCATAAGCTGGCTGTGGGTAATTTTTTTGGGGGGCTCGTCTTACATGAAAAATATTGGCAGAATTAAAATAATAATACGGTTTAATATTCGACTTTTACGCGAAGCACTTTCAACGTGCATTATTGATGTGAGCTGTTTGTGACGAGTACAACTTACGTCATCGATTAGAGCGAATTACTGAATCGTTTTAGGCTTCAATTCGAATGAATGAATGAATAGATAGATGAATAATTAAGCAATGAGCATCAAATAGTATCATCGAAGTGTCAAAAAAACCAATAAAAATTTACCATGACATTTTTAGAAAACGTGAGCACAAATTGAGAATAATATATTATTATTTTTTCTTCAAATTTCACTTTTACAAAATTTTTAGTGATTAGAGTTTGAAAAATTTTGGTGAATTTGCGTATTTTACTTCAAGAAAATTTTTTTGAAAAATATTTGCAATGTTTTACGAATTTACCTATAATTACGAAAAACTTTACAAGAATTTCTAAAAATTTGAGAAGTGCCTTCTTTTTTTTTAATTTTAGAAAAAATTCACAAACTAAAAAAAATCCATAATATTGTGTAAATTTTTTGAATTTGAAAAAAAAATTATGACCTTTCATGAAAAGCTCTTCAATGTTTTGGATTAGTTTGCATTTCATTTTTGCAGAATTTTCTGTTTCAAGAAAATTTTTTTGAAAAATATTTGCAATGTTTTACTTACGAAATTTTATGAATTTATGTGAAAAACAAAAACTGATGATTTCGTATAAATTTTCTGTTTTTTTAAAAAATCCTTTAATCTTCAATATTTTGTGGAAATTTTCGTAATTTTTTTTTCAAAGTAGTTTTCGTTTTGTGTGTTTTTTTTATGATTAGTAAGTAAATTTCATCTCTCGGTATAAAAATCAACTTCATGATTTTGTAAAAAATTTTATAAAAACATTGAAGTAATTTTATGATTTTTTATTTTCTTTTTCAAATTTAAAAAAATTCCCTGACATTTTGTAAGAAATTTTTAGTTCTTTTTTAATATTTTTTTTCATTTTTTGCTGCAGAAGTTTTGTAGAAATTTTTCTGAAAATTTGGTAAACGAGTTTGTGAAAATGTGTAAGAAAATTTTCTAAAATTATGGTTAAAATTTTCTAAAGTTTTGGAGAAATTCACTAAAAATTCGTTCAGAGTTCTTCATTAACATTTTGTGAAATTTTTTTCATCATTTATTAAGGAAAACTCTTTAGGATTGCAATTTTTTGAAATTTTGTCATAATTCTCCGAAATTTTGTGAAATTATTTTACAGCGAAGTTCTTCCTTAAAACGTGCAAAATTAGATCATTTTAATTTTTGAAAAAAAAACTTAAAATTTTATGAATTAAAATGTTTTGGAATATTTTCTGAAATTTGATCGAAATTCTCTGAATTTTTATGATTTCTTTTATTCAATTTTGCGAAGAATCCTCTGAAACTGACTTTCTTGAATTTTTTTTTTGTAATTTTCCCGAAGTCTTGTAAAATTATTTTACAGCCAACTTATTCTCTGAAATATGAAACATTTTATTTTATTTTTTCATGTTTTAGAATTTAAATGAAAAAAATTTCTGAAATTTTATGAAAATTGTCTGAAGTTTTTGAAAAATGCAATTATAAATTTATTCAAAATCTTTAGAAATTGTGATTTTTTTCAAATTTTGCAATAATTTTCCCAAGTTTTGTGAAATCGTAAACTTTCCTCTGAAATGTGCATTTTCCATTTTTATTTTTTTTGAAGTTTTGAAGTTTTGTAAAAATATTTTTTGGAAATTATTTAGAGTAATTACGTATCTGAAATTTTGCAAAAAAATGTATGAAATTCTTTAAGAAGAAAAAAAATCCAAAGTTCAATAATATCAATTCTCTCGTGCATACGAAAAATTCTCTGAAATTTTGTAAAAAAAATTCTGTTTTAATTTTTTTTGAAGTTTTGTAAAAAATTTTCGAAAAGTGTTGAGGAAGATTATTTGAAATTTTGTGAGAATTGATGAGTTTTTCCTTAATTTTTCTGAACCACCATAACATAAAAAAAAAAAATTTCTAAAAGCCTGAAAAATTGTATAAAATTTTGTAAAAAAAAATAAATAATACCTAAATAAAAAATAATAATAAAAAAAAAGATTTTGTGAAAATTCTCTGAAGTTTTATAAAAAATTTAAATTCCCCTGAAAGTTTGTAATTTTTTCAAATTTCTTTTAGAATTCCCTGAAGACGCAAATTTTTGACATTTTGTAATAATTCTCTGAAATTTTGTTGAATTATTTTATCGTGCATAAATTCTCTGCAATTTTGTATCATAAAAAAATTGAAATTATGTAAGCGTTTTTCTGAAAATTTTGTGAAAAATTACCCATCTGACATTTTATACAATCATTTTATCAAGTTACAAAAAATTCTCTGAAATTTTGTGAAAATTCTCCAAAGTTTTATGAGAATATTCAAATTCTCTTGAAAGTTCGTTATGTACTTATCCTCTGAACGTTTGAAATTTTTTTTTAAATATTTTTTTCAAATTCTCTGAAGTTTTGTGGAAAAATTGTATAAAATTTTGTAAAAAAAAAATTTAAAAACCAGAGATTTTATGAAAATTTGCTTAAGTTTTACGAGAAATTCAAATCTTCCTGATGAACGTTTGTAATTTTTTCAAAATTTTTGGAGAATTCACTGAAAACGCAAATTTTTAAAATTTTTATACCTGCTTGAAATAATTATTTGCCGAAATCTTTTGTCATTAAAGAATAAAATAAATTTTGTGAAGAATTTCATATCTGAAATTTTATACCTACTTACCTAATCATTTTATTATCGATTTACAAAAAATTCACTGAAATATCGTGAAATTTAAAAAAAAAAATTGTGAAAATTTCTCTTGAAATTGTGAGATAGTTTTTTTCAGTTTTTCTTCATCAAACATTTCAAGAACATTTTTTTGAAATTATCTAATGGAGAAAAATTTCTGAGGTTTCGTAAAAATTCTCTAGAAATTTTCAAGATTATTTTTTAATTTGTGTAAGTTCTTTGAAATTTTGTGGAAAGTTCTGTTTGTCATTTTTTGCATTTATGAAGCTTTACAAAAAAATCTAGAAATATTTTGAATCATTTTTTTCCTGCGATTTCGCGAAAATTCTCGGAAGGATTTTTTCGCATTAAAAAATAAAAAATTTTCTCAAAATATTTACAACTTTGCAACAAAAAAATAAATCAACTTGTCGCAAATATTTACAAAAAATTCCAAAAGTTTTCATTCTCTCTTTTCTTTTTTAAAGAATATTCTCAAAAACATAATGTTACGTAGTAATCGTTCAACTTCAAAATGCTTTGACAGAATTTCATAAAGTCAAAAACTAAAAAAAATCACCTATTTTCGAGAAACCATCCATGATCAAACTTTTCAACTTTGTAGGCCCTAAACAGTGACTTCGAAGCTTATTAAGTCCAATTCAGTCAATTCGGTGAATAATTTTTGGGAATCGGTGAACCCGAATCTCATCACAATAAACCCATCCTACGTAACTAATTTCCAACTTGCTTTTATCCAAGTTACTCGTACAAAATCATGGTAAAAACTGACTCGGCTAGGAGGTTACATCGCGCTAAGATCGATTTAATCAACGTACAACCCTTAATGACTTTAATTCCGCCATTCTTTCCTTCCCTACTATAAGATAATTCCACGAGAAAGAACTCATTATACGGTTAAAAAAAAAGAAGAGAAAAAAAAACGTAGGAAATAAAGGAACGAGAAGATCAAGACGAAAACAAAGCGAAAAGATACCTCATCATTCGCCGTCATAGCGCTGCGTGTAAAGTACCCCTATAAAATTCAAAATCTGTTCTAACAACGGTGAAAAATTTTCTCTTCAGCGTCGTGTCGAAAATGTAGCTATAATACAGCCGCATCGGCAGCCGCAGCTGCAGCTCTACCGAGCCGGAGACTGTAAAACGTTGCGTTGTTATCGACAACTCCATCAAAAATTAGACTCGCGAACGTTTCGCGGCGACATGAAAAATGGTTAAATTTCAAACACGAGCGAGAATAGAGAACACACCAATAAACAACTTTATTCGAGAGCGTAAATAGCAACGTTTTACAAACGACTTTACAAAGTTAAAATTATTGTCATTTTCGAAAACAATTTAAAAATACGTTATTGGCTTGCTGCGTTTTTTTCTTATTCGTCGTCGACACATCGCGTGGCGTGTAAAAGCGTATAAAAAATAGCTACCTATTCGACGTACGCGTTTAATTTCAACGTCGAGCAGGCTTGATGACATGAATACGCGAAGCGATTCGTTACTCTGAGAGGGAAAAAACCAATCGAAACCCCGAAGAAATGTTTACCAAACCGGAACATATTTTTAAAATAAATTGCATCGCGATTTTGTAAGCGGTGATACCTTACACAGGTGTGTATGTTATACGGAAATTGGCGCCTGGCGCAGAACCCCCATGCGACAAGAGTGTTTGATAATTGACTCAGAAATCCAGTTTTTTGTGTACTGAAGCAACAGCATCTTTGGGGTCGTGTTTTCCTAATAATTTCATTCTTGATATAAATGAAAAATTCAAATTTTCAATTGAATACTATTTTCAACACCTGAACCATATTCTGACGAAGTGACGATGTACCAAAAATTATTATTTTCAGGTTGCTTTGGATAAAATATAAAAATTTCCGAACTAGGTAATTTTTTCTGAAGGCATAACATAAATTTTCAAATACTTTTATCCCACCAATTTTTGAATTGATTTTAAAGGTAATTTTCAATAAACTTTTTATTAGACCCCTAATTAAATATTTGGAACGATTTTTCAAAATTTCTTGGAAAATTTTCAATAAAACTTCTTATCTTTTTTCTTATCTGCTACATTTTCCACCAATTCTCCAAAATTTGTTTCTCTACAAACTTGGAAAAGAAATGTTAAAATTTTTTGGGAAAAATTTCGTAGGCTCTACCAAATTTTAAAAATAAATGTGTAATATCTTCATGGAATACATATTTTTTTAATTTATAAAAAAACTCTTCTTGAACAAATAATTCCTAAAAAAAACTAGTTTTTTAACGAAGTATAAGATAAAATTTTCACTTAACAGAAAATCAGTACCTCAATTCAAAAACTTCAAATCCTTGCTTTAAGGATTTTAAAAATGTGATTCATCGATTCCTCAATCTTGGTTTTAATTTTATGTCGTTTTTAACATTGTTGGGAGAGGAAAAGAGGGGTCACGAATAAACTTCAGTTTTAAATGGACGATCATGGAAAAAATTCAAGTCAGTAAATCGAAAAATAAAATAGGTACTCGTATACTCGTTTTATTGGGGGAAAAAAATTGAAAAAAACTCTCTAAATTTACATAATATATCTCATTTTTTATCCTCCACCATCTTCTTGCTCTATCAATTTTTTTACTTTCTTCCTTCCTAACTTTATCCTCAAGCAGAATTGAACCTATGTAAACTATTAAACAGAGGTCATTCAATTATTTTAAGAATTTTTTTCAATGCCCTGAAAAAATATCGTAAGTACCTACTTAAAAATTTTTGAAGAGAAAATTTTTTCAAACCTTGTAAGAAAAAATTTTTTGGGGAAAAAACCAACTCAATTGAAGAAATTTTCAATAAAATCTAAAAACAATTACGTTTTGAAGTTTCCTGATTTTTTTTTCTTTTGTGAAGAACTTTCGTCAAAGTAGGATTAAATGAAAAAATTACATTTTTCTTTCAAAAGTATCAAAGTAAAAATTTAAAAAATATATATTTTTTAAATTTTACAAAATTTTTTCCAAAAATGAAGTTTAAAATTTTTGAGAGTGAAATTAAGAACATTACTGGAAAAAACTTCCAGCCTTCTCGGAAGAAAATTTTCTCAATGTTACACAAAAAATTTTCAATAAGGTAACTTCGAATTTTTTTTCGAAATTTTTGACACGAATTTTTTTTAGCATTTTGAAGAAAAAAATCAAATTTAGGAAAAAATATTCAAACTTCGTGATAGAAATTTTTTTAAAGCTTAAAAAACCGGCAGACTCTCAGAGCTTTAAGATTTAAATTTTAAGCAAAAAATTTGATAAACCCAAAATTTAAAAAAAATATGAGGTAATTAAAATTTTTAAAATTTTCAGGAAAAAAATTAAAAACTTTCAGGAGAAAATTTTTTAAAAATTATTGAGGAGAGAATTTTTTCAAGTTCTATGATTCTTTTTTGAAATGAAAATTTTTAACATGTTTAAAGAAATTATTTGAGATTTCTAAGAGAAAACATTTTATTTTAAACTTAAAAATTTTTAAGGAAATTAACAAAATCTTTGAGAATTTTTTTTCAGAATTTTGAGGGCAAAAAATGTTCTAAAAGTTCTGAGAATTTTTTGAAATTTTTGAAGGAAAAATAGGATATTTTTGAGATGAAGATTTCAGACATTTATAAGATTGCATTTTTTTAAAAATTTTACAAGAAAATTTATGAAAATTTTTTACATAAAAATAATCTCCAAACTTTTTATTTAACATATTATTTGTAAATTTTTAAGAAGAAAAATTTGAGATTTTTTTTAGATTAAATTTTTTTAAATTTCTGCCGCAACATTTACAAAAAAAAAATTGCGATAAAATTTTTTAAACATTTCAAATGCAAAAATTTCAAAATTTGTTGGGCATCTAGGTAAATTTTTTAATTTTTAACTTTTTATTTTTTTTTATACAAGGGGAAAACTTTGTAACTTTTTAAGAGAGAAATTTTCAAAATCTTGAAAAGAATAATTTTTATGATTTAAAAAAAAAAAAAACAATTTATCAGGAGAAATTTTTCATTGAAAATCGAAAAAAATATCTTGAAGTTTTCTCACAAATTATTTCTCAAATTTTTTTAAGCATGTGAATAACCAAAATTTTCAACAAAAAAAATCAATGTTTTCGAACAGAATTTTTAAAGTTATTAGCAAAAAAAAATTCAATGTTTTGAGAAATTTTCTTCCAACTTTTGTAGGAAAAACTTTTCAAACTTTTTGAGAGAAAAATTTTCTATATTTTTTAGCAAAATGTTTTAAATGTTTTGAGAATTTTTTTGAAAATTTCATGATAAAATTGAGACTTTTTGGAATTGAAATTTTCAACATTAAAAAAATAATATTTCAAGCCTTTGATCGAAAGTTTTCCGAAAAACTCTTGAAAAATTTTTCGAAATTCTTGAGATTGGATTTTTTAAAATTTTTACGACAAAATGGGAGGAAAATTTAATTTTAAAAAAACAATTATTCATTATGAGAAATTTTTCACTAAAATTTAAGAACAATTCTTGAAATTTTCTTACAGTTTATTTCTCAAATCTTATGGAAAATAAACTTTTTGAAGAAATTTTCTAATAAAATTCGAGAATTTTTTTTTGAAAAAAAATTATAGAAAAAATTTTGAAGAAAAAAGTGTAATTGGGATGCATTTGATGCGTAAATTTTTCTCTCATGTGCAGACTATAAAAATACTCTAAAATGTGTTTGAACTTCAATTTAAAAAAAAATAATAAAAATACTTTGGAATTTTCATTCGATGACACAACAATAGTAGGCTTACGTAGACTTAGATATAGATACCTTAAAGTTTGCAACAAAATTTCGGTCCAGGACCAGGTGTTATTTGTAGATTCATCATTCTCAGCCAGCGTATTAGTACTTTTATACCTACGCTCATACCTCGAGCATCTTTTCAGACCCAGAGTGAAAATAACCCTTACATATCCGGGTACTCGGGCACAAGCACGATCCCGTCCATATAATAAAATTTATTACAGTTAAATAAAAATTTTTACTGTTGGTAATATTTTTCTCATTATTGGCGACAAGAGAAGAGCACAGTACACGACACGTGTAAGTAGTAGGCTGTATAGCGAAAATATTCCATATCCGTCCTCCCCCCAAACTCCTCGTCCTCATCGGCTTATGCAGCGTATACTTACGTACCACGAGCATGGGAACTGCAGAGAAGCTACATATACAAATACTCGAGGGAATCAGCATTGTCTTGTAGTATCTGGAGACGTTTTATCGGTGTATTTTGAGCTTTAAAGATACAGTTGTGCGCCTTCGGTAATCGAAAAGTATCGAATTGACGACTGTAGTGGGAATTTTATAAAAGTCGAGCGAAAACTTTCGTATATAGTTCGACCATTTACTATATACGCAAAGTATATAAGAAAATGTACGAGCACAGTTCATCCGGCGTTATTTTTTTTTTCTCTTAGATGTGTTTTTACCCTTCGCCCTGTACTTTTCTCCCCCCCCCCCTTTGTCTTAATAGTGCGAAGAAACCTTATCACGTAATATCATCTCATAGATGTAATATACTTTCGGGTACCGAAGAAGTAGAAAAAAGAAGAAGTTGTTCAAATATGGCAAGACCCAAGACTAACTTCTTTTCTGATGAATTGACTGGTCGATTTGGTATCGCGAATGGTACGAGTATAAAATGTACACCTAATTTAAACCTAATAAATATTATTTCATTTATCAAAAAATTCTTCCCCCTATTTCAATCTGTAATTAACACGTTACCGCGGTCTCATTAATTATACCCTTTTTTAGTTTGCCACAATTAACGGTGACGTTTTCTCGCATCGATAATTAAACCATAGGTATACCTTTCGTTCCCTACAGCGACATGTTATCTCTTTTAAAAGCTGTTTTTGTTTTATCAATATATTCAAGTCTAAATTTACCATTTTTTTCATGTGTTTTTTTTTTCAGGTACGTATAAATCTAACCCACACATCTAAATAATCTTACCCAGCTGCACCTACAATCCATACCTACCAACCGATACATCGATAGGTAAGCAAAAGGCAACACATTATAAATATATATCTAGTAGGTATACGGAGAAAAACATGCAAATCCCATTACTGCCATTCCTTCCAAATCACATGGAAAAATAATCGATTGTCGAATTTTCTTTGTTATTTTTAAACAGATTAAATTTACTTAACGATATATCATTTTCTTCGACAATCGCCAAATAAATTGCTTTTCCGCATAATTTTATACCAAATCGTTAAATTAATGGCAAGGTATTTGTATACTAACGCTTTTTTAAACCAGCTCCAAGTTTCGCAGTCGTCATTAAGTTTTCATCTCGATTTCGGAACGCTCGCGATGCGATGGCGAGTGTTTTTAGATAAATTATTTTTCTGGGGGAAGAAAAAAGGAAATTAAGAGGAATTTTTTCACAAAAGAGTTTTCTCTCTCTTCCAGTTCGTATAGATACTTACTCATTCATTTCGATAGCTGTGATTTTTATCATCGGGTGTACTTAGTTTGAGAATGAGAAATTGTAAATATTAGGAAGATAGGTATGGTACATATTTTTGTTTCTATTCGCTTGGCATGAGATGCACTTTTTTGAGGGTGAACTTTATCTTCATGTACCAAAAAAAAAAAAACTTCTCTACCAATAAAAGTAATCTAATAACCTGGAGCTAAAAACAAAAGAGCTGTTTTGTATCGCTCAGAAATTGCTTCGATAACAAAATATGTAGGTATTTATTTTTCTTCAAATATTTTTTTCAACATTTCTTCACCCCTATTAAAAATATATACCTATATTTTTTTTTCTTTTAGAAATTGGAGTTCTATTTTTAAGTTTTTACAAATTTTCCATGAAGAAAATGTGCAATAAAATTAATAAAATTTTAACAATTAGAAAATTGATCAAAATTTGAAAAAAATGAAAAATTTTGTGTTGAAAAACCACCTTGTGGTAAGAATTTTACAAAATCAATATGGTTTAGCTTGAGGTTTTTCAGCATTCTTCCTCCTCTCATATTTAGGTAGGTATTCATTTTTCCCCCATGAAATATACATTTTTTTCATTTAATTTTTTAACATTTTTTCGTTTAGGAAGTTTTTAAAAATAATTTTTTAAATATTTTAAAAAACACAAATTACGAAAAATTTTCAAAAATCATAAATGCTAAAAGAGAAGAATACGAAGAAAAAGTTTGCTATTTTGTTTCAAGACCAAATTGATTTTTTGATTTTCAAATTTTGATTTTTGAGAGGTGAACAAGGTGCCACACCAGATAGCACCACTCAAAAATGGCAAAAATAGTGATTTTTTTTTCAGAAATGACCCCAGTATGAGCACACTCAGCTCCATCTTCCTTTTATCTGGAAGTCTAAATTTTTTTATGGTAGATTTCCAGCTCAACATGAACAATTGAACATATAACTGTTTTAAAAAAATTATCAAAGAAATACATTTTTACGAAAAAAAAATCATTTTTATTTAAAAAAAATAAAAAAATAGTAATTTTTCTATCTCAAAAATTTGGCAATTTATCTACTTTGAAAAATTTATTTTGAAAAACATTGGTAAATTTTTCATTTCAAAAAATTAGTAATTTTTTTATATCAATAATTTGGCAATTTTTCTTTTTCGAAAAATTAGTAATTTTTCTATTTTAAAATTTTTAATTTCAAAAATTTTTCAATTCTTATTTCGAAAAAATAGGTAGGTAAATTTTTTATTTCAAAAAATTGGTGTCCAAATTTTTTATATAAAAAAATTAGCAATTTTTCTATTTTGGGATAGGTAATTAGTAATTTTTCTATTTCAAAAAAGTAGTGATTAAAAAAATTAGTAATTTTTATTTCGAAAAAATTGGTAAATTTTTCATTTAAAAAAATTGTAATTTTTCAATTTTTGAAAAATTGTAATTTTTCAATTTTTGAAAAATTAGTAGGTAATTTTTATATTTTAAAAAGTTAGTAATTTTTATGTTTCGAAAAATTAGTAATTTTTCTATTTCTAGAAAATTAATTTGATTCTTAACATTTTTTTTTGTAGGACCCTTAGTTCGACCAGAAACAAGCTCAACATTTTTTAAAATTTTAAAATTTTTATTAATTTTTTTTTTGTTACAAAACACCATTTTACAATTTTTTCTATGTGTTCCTAATCAGAACTCCTGGTCGTTTAAAAAAATACTTCGATTTAGGTACCTATGAAATATTTGTCAACATTTCACTTTTTTTGAAAATTGATAGGCAATTCAAAAAAAATTATTGTGGGAAAAAATGTTGGTAAAAAATAGTGCTTATACCCGTGTAGCAATTGTCGACATCGACATTTATGTCGAAAAAATTCAGACACATTTTTTTCTCGGTTAACGATGAATTAAAAATGATATTTGAGATTTAAAGTAATGTTCTATGTTAAACATAACTGTTCAATCAAAATTTTTGAATTTTTCTCAGTATTTTCCTATAATTTAGAAAACGTTGTTTTTCTACGTAGACAAGTCGATGTAAAAATCGATACTCGATAAACGCATCGACATTTATGTCGACAATTTCTGCCAATTAAATTTACAAATTTTATATCTAAAAAGAACTAAAAACAATTAATAGGAACATTTTAAGCTCAGGAATAAATAATTTTTGAAAGAATCACAAAATTTTCTTATTTTTTAAAGTTTTGAATAATACAACGACTTGTCGAGTTATTGTCGACATAATTGTCGATGGTCGAATAATGCATCGACTTCACTGTCGACAGTGTCGACCAGAGGAATTTCAAGTCGAGATAGTGTCGATGTGATTGTCGAGGGTCGAATAATGCATCGACTTAACTGTCGACAGTGTTGACCAGAGGAATTTTAAGTCGAGTTAATGTCGATCTAATTGTCGAGGGTCGAATAATGCATCGACTTGACTGTCGACGTCTTGAGGGTGATTGTGATACTCGCAGATAAAGTGTGTTGTGAATTAGTACATAAGGTCTAAGAATCATCTCTATGTTAGTTGGACACTCGCATGTGTCCAGCTACAAAGGTGGCCTCAATGCCGCATATTTGACAAAAAAATGTCGAAATGTTGGCTTGAACACTATTTTTGGTGTAATTTTAATATATACTTATATTGAATATTTGAACTTAGCATATTTTTCAAAATCTCATCATTGCAAATGTCGATGTGGATATCGATATAAATGTCGACACATCGAAATCGGTCACTTTTCGATCGTACATGTCGACACGATTGTGGATGGTTTGTCGAGCTTATTATCGACATGTCTGTCGACCGTCCAAATATGGCTCGACATGTCGAGCCATATTTGGACGGTTGACAAACATATCGATAATAAGCTCGACAAACCATCCACAATCGTGTCGACATGTACGATCGAAAAGTGACCGATTTCGATGTGTCGACATTTATATCGAAATTAGCATCGACGTTGCTACACGGGTAGTTCCTTGAAATTTTTGTCTTAAAAATTTTCCAAAGAGATAGCCTAAAACCTTGTATTTTTTCAAAAATTTTCATATATTTTTGATTTTATAAATTTTTCACAAAAAAATTTACCCACAATAAGAATAAGTTTTGAAAAAAAATTCTCAACAAACTGTTGTGAAAAAAATTCCTCGTGAAAGAAAATAGAAAAATAAATAAACACTGAAAAATGTAGGTATACGGAGTTTTCATAATTAGGTACATCGCCCTTTCAAATTTCAAAAGCAAACCATTCACTCCACCTTTTTTGTTTAAACAATGCTCGGTATTAAATTCGCCCTTTATTTTGAATACCTGAGAACCTTACTACGAGTCCCGGAATTACAAAATCCATTCTCAATTTCAAAGAGCTCTCAACCTGTGTAAATTTAATTTCTTGTCTACTTTCTGCCTCTCGACATGATATCTGAACTCCACGAGGCTGTAATTTCCTTTTGAAACGTTGGAGAAATAATCTTCGATACTTTTTTCGCGAGCTCTATGCTCTCCACCGTCGTGGCGTCAAATTCTCGTAATTCCATCAAATACCCGTTCTAATTTCGCGACCGGGTACCAATTGATTGGACAAATCAACTTTATAGTTGGCTAAATTGCCACTGCCAAAGATATCGGTGTAATTGAACGATCGTACGGAGCGCGACAGGTAGCAGTGTATTAGGTATAGGTAGGTTAGGTTAGGTACCTATATCGAAATAAATGAAACTCTACCGTTGCTCCGGTAAACACGTACTCGGCACGCGGCTCCGCTCCGGTCTTTAATCGTAATAACGAACCGAATCGTCGAATGCGAACGGGACGAGAGTAAAATTCAAATTCAAATACGACGAGCTCATCTGCCGGTAAATCAGTTCGAATCGGCGCGGATTGGCAAGCGTAGTCAAAATGAATAATAATATTTAATTCGGCGACGCGCGTTAAACGATGTTCATTTGGTTGGGCTGAGCTGCTGAGCAGCGAAAATTACAATCGAATTGTCGTTAGTTCGACGTCGCGTCGGTTGGAATATTAATTAAACCAAGAACCCTAATTTTACCACTGTATTGTTATTAATTTGTCGAGTCATTTTTAATTCGCAAGTTTTACATCTTCTTATCATTCCCGGCATAAAATTATTCTTCAAAATGTCAACCTCGTTTTCGTAAGGAGTAAGAGGTTATCGCGCTTTTGAGCACAGGGTGTCAAGCAAGTGACTGTCCAAACGTGAGATTTGGATAAAACCGAGTATGCTATCGTTAACAAAAAGCTGTCTACTTTTGTAAATGAAAGAGGGAACAGAGCTTCAAAAATTGATATTTTCTAGAAAAAATTGATTGGTAACACTACATCAATTTTAGAAAAATAAAAAATAAATAATCAATTTTCAAAATATTACCTTTTTTCAAATTATCATCCATCAAATTTGTTCCATTCCATGCGAAAGAATTCCAATTTTTTTTATTTTTCGCCATTTTAATTTTGAATAGGACCCTCACCTCCAATAGAAAAATTACCAATTTTTTGAGATAAAAAAATTACTAATTTTTCGAAAGAGAAAATTTATGTAGGTACATAAGTACTAATTTCTCGAAATAGAAACATTACTAGTATGAGAAACAATCAAAACCTCATTTTTCATAAACATGGCGTTTGGCAGGTTTCGGAAATATACTTATTATCATTCATTTGTAGAGCTTAAAATTTTCTTTCTGCAAAAATCACTTACTTTTTTGCCAGGAAGCTTGGTTTTCTTGATTTTCACAGTCAAAGTTCAAAATTTGATGTGAATTTTTTACAATATAAAAAAACTTTTTTCGCGTTTTTTGAAAAAATAAAAATAGGCCTAAGTTAAAATGATTTTTTATTTTTGGAACAAAATGATCTTAAAACATACATAAAAAATTTGTCAACTTTTAATTTCAAAAAATCGGTAAATTATTTATTTTTTCAAAAAATTAATAAATTTTCCATTTCAAACAATGATAGTGGTGAATTTTCTATTTTAAAAAATTTTAAATTGTTTATTTCAAAAAATCGGTAAATTATTTATTTTTTCAAAAAATTAATAAATTTTCCATTTCAAACAATGATAGTGGTGAATTTTCTATTTTAAAAAATTTTAAATTGTTTATTTCAAAAATTATAAATTATTTATTTCAAAAAATAGTAAGTATGTTTTTTATTCAAAAAATTAGCAAATTTCCTACTTCAAAAAAATGAAAAATTTTAATTTCAAGAAATGGTAGGTGAATTTTTTATTTCAAAAAATGTTAAATTTATTTTTAAAAATTATATATTTTTTATTCAAAAAATTATATATTTTTTATTCAAAAAATTATATAATTTTTATTCAAAAAATTATATAATTTTTATTCAAAAAATTATATATTTTTTATTCAAAAAATTATATAATTTTTATTCAAAAAATTATATATTTTTTATTCAAAAAATTATATATTTTTTATTCAAAAAATTATATATTTTTTATTCAAAAAATTGGTTGGTAATAAATTTTCTATTTCAAAAAAATGAAAAAATTTTCATTTTAGAAAAATAATGATAAATTAGGTATATTCCCGGTAAACACACTGTATGCGAATCGCGTACTAATAGAGCGCTAAATTCGCATTTATCGTATACGAATAGCATGCGAAAATAGCGTACTATTAGCATATCAAAAATGTCCGCTTTTTTAGCGGCTAATTTCGAACGCTAATAGTACGCGAAATTAGCAGCGAATGTAGCGTTCTATTCGCTGTTAATTCGCTTGCGATTAGCGTTCGGAATTCGCCTCTAAAAAGTAGGCAAATGATTTTTGACGATTTCCACTCAGCAGTAAATTAATTATTCGAAAATATATCATATTTGTGATCGCAGATCTGTGGAAAATGAAATTATGCCGAATCGTAAAGTTTTTGGAGTACCTATCAGTGGCATTTGATAAAGTAATTTTTAGGAAAATCAAAATTACTACCAAGATTTCAATCTACAACTTTTGTTTGAAAAATTTCTCAATTTGAGCCCCCCCCCCCTCCCCTCCAATTATGCCCAATACTACGTAGATAGATAGATAGATAGATTAGATAGGTATAAAAACGTATATTTATTACTCTGAATTGTGAGAGGGAAGAAGGGCTGTCCCGCAGTCCCAAATGAAAATTTTTTCAAACAACAGTTGGGGAGTGGCTAAATCCACAATAAGTAATCACATTGTAAGGGCGATGTCGTTCTTTTTCGTTCATCTTCTTTATTTTTGCACAAGTTTTTTTTTTTCAAAGTTCAAACAAATTTTTTGCAAGCTGTTTTTCTCTGAAAACTTTGATGTTTTATTTAAAACAAAATAAATCTATATTCTTTCACAAAATTGTGTACTTGAAATGTTTTTCATTTTAGGTAAAATGCAGTATTTATCATTTTTTATGTTTTAATTGTTTAATTTTTTTTTCAACAAGTCAATGAGTAATTAAGTAGTTACTCAATTTTGAATTTAGGTACTTGAAAAAATTAATTTAAAATTTCAGTAAATTTGAAGAAAAAAAATTGAAAAAAAATTTTTGAAGAAAAATTGGAATTTACTTGAAAAAAAAAATAGAAATTACTTAATTAGAAGACAAATGTTGATAAAAATTATTAGAAAAATTCGAATGAGAAGTTAAGTTACCAGTTGGGAGATGAAATAAGAACATTTTGATGGCCAATTTGAGAATGAAATAAATTTACAGTTTTATTGGAAAATGAGGGGGGGGGGGTGATAAACAATTATTTTCCTGAAAAAAAAAATAGTAAAAAAGGCTGGAAAAAATTTAGATAAAAAACTCAGAAATGAACTTGATAAAAAGTTTACTTAAGAAAAAAAATCAAAAGAAAAATTTGAAAAAATTTGGTAGAGATTTAGAAGCATTATGATGAGAAAATTTTATGAAAAATCTTTAAAAATCCAAATGAAAATTTAAAAAATAAATTTAATTACAAAATTCATTTTAAAAATTTAAAAAAATGAATTTGAAAAAATATGATGATTAGTTGCATTTTGATGTAAAAATTATTGGAAAGTTTGAGTTTGAATGAAAAAATTGAAAAATTAAAAAAAAAGTTTCAACTTTTAAACGACAAACAGAAAAAAATTAATGAAAAAAAGGAATAAATTATTTGATGAATGATAAATAATTTTTTCAAGAATTTTTTTTTCAAAAATTGAATGAAAATTGAAAATTGGGAAAAAATGAAAAATTAAAAAAAATAAAAAACCTGTAAATTTTTTAATATTTTTATTAAATTAAACTTGGTGGAAAAATCTCGATGAAAAATTTGAGAAAATCTTTTATGTAAAATTAGTAAAAATTTGGATTAAAAATCAATTTCGACAAAGTCTACTTTGCAAATGACAAATACAACCACGACAACGAGTTTTCAAACAAGAATATGAGATGAATTCTCGTTCGTTCATTTTCGTGATTACTTGTTGTGGATTTAGCCACTCCCCAAAAGTTGTAGATTGAAATCTTAGAAATAATTTCGATTATTACAAAAATTTCGATTTGACTCTTCCTTTCCTTATAATTTCGCATAATACTGCGTTCAAATTGGAGAAGGAAGAGGAACAATTAAAAATTTTTATAGCACTGATAAGACGTCTAAAATTTTTACGATTTGATAAAATTTAATTTCACACAGATTCACGCGATCACAAATAAGATATAAATTCAAAATAATTAACTTACTGTGAGTGGAAATCGTCCAAGAAATTCTGCCTTCGTCTCCATTCTTATCACTTTGAAATCAAATCATTGGCGTTTTTACTTAAAAAGAAGAAAAACCATCAAACAAAACACAAAATTCCCCAACAAAATCAAAAAACCCAGAAAAACCTTAATTTTATTGTTTAAATGTCACTGCAATACATTCAAGTACACGTTCATGTTTGAAACTGACTTCTCTCATTTGTAAAACGTATTGAAAGAAGTTGTAGTGAAAATCGCATGCTATTCGCTAGCGAATATTGCGCTATTATCGTAAGAAATATCTGCACGTTTTCCACTGCGATTTTAGCATACGATTCGTATGCGAATATATTGTGCTAGTATCGTAAGAAATATTTGCACGTTTTCCACTGCGATTTTAGCATACGATTCTTATGCGAATATCGCGTTAATATCGTACGAACTTTTTGCCTGTTTTCTATGTGATTTCAGGCATGCGATACGCAAGCGAATATCGCGCTAATATCCCACAAAACATCTACAGGTTTTTAAATACGATTTTAGCATGATATTCGCTCACGAATAGTATACGAATTTATCTGAGAAAATTTTCTTCGATTTTTGCTTTGATTTCGCATTCTATTCGTATGCGAATAGACCGCGATTTTCGTCTCTGTGATTTTAGCATACGAATAGCAGGCGGTGTGTTTACCGGGTTATTTATACCTACCTACTAAAATTCATTTCCAAAAAAAAATATATATATTTCAAAAAATGGCAAATTCTATAATTATTTAAAAAAGATAATTTTCTATTTTGAAAAATGATGAAATTTCTATTTCAAAAAATTGCGAATTTTTCATTTCAAAGAAATGGTAAACATTTAATTTCAAACATTGTAAATTTTTATTTTAAAAATTAATTAATTTCCTATTTCAAAAAAATGATGAATTTTTTATTTCAAAAATTGATAAATTTATTCTTTTTAAAACATGGTAAATTGTTTATTTCAAAAAAATAGTTTATTTTTCATTTCAAGATACCTATGGCATAATTTTTATTCAAAAAATTTGGATAATTTCATATTTTAAAAAAATGAAATTTTTTTATTTCAAAAAATAATAAATTAACTAAGTACGTAGGTATTCATTTCAAAAAAGTGATAAAAATTTATTTTAAAAAATGGTAAATTTTTTATTTTAAAAATTGATGAATTTTTCATTTTCAAAGAAATGGTAAACATTTAATTTCAAACATTGTAAATTTTTATTTTAAAAATTAATTAATTTCCTATTTCAAAAAAATGATGAATTTTTTATTTCAAAAATTGATAAATTTATTCATTTTAAAACATGGTAAATTGTTTATTTCAAAAAAATAGTTTATTTTTCATTTCAAGATACCTATGGCATAATTTTTATTCAAAAAATTTGGATAATTTCATATTTTAAAAAAATGAAATTTTTTTATTTCAAAAAATAATAAATTAACTAAGTACGTAGGTATTCATTTCAAAAAAGTAATAAAAATTTATTTTAAAAAATGGTAAATTTTTTATTTTAAAAATTGATGAATTTTTCATTTTCAAAATTTTTTTATCGTCAAAATGTATCGAAAGTCGAAACGTTATTTTTCAAAATTTACCAATTTCAATATTTTTCAAGTTGAAAATTTTTTTTGAAAAAAATGTTCTCTATTTACAATTTACATAAATGTGCTACTTTTTGAAACAAATAATTTAACTTCTCAAGCTTAATTTACTCTCGTGTTCTTCACAGGTACAGTAAGTAAATTAATTACCAAGAATTTTTTTTAGTATAAAAAATCAACATATTTTGTGTACTTGCTGCGGAATACTGACGCGATATTTAATTTAAATTGAATACAAAAACACGCGATTCAAAAAAGGTTTCACATATTGGTAAATATTTTTCTAAATCATTAAAAACGAACTTGTATTATTTTCACTTAAACCGTATGAGCGAGAAATTTATTACGTATTTTTTTACACGATGCAGTACGCTTTGTTAAACTTTTCACCACGTATTACGAGTAGCTCGTAAATATCACGATTTCAAAGTTAAACATACCTATGTTTCAAATTACATATAACTATGGAAAGTTGACGCAACTTACAAAAAACAACATACAACGAACGTTTACCCTCTGTCCCTTGACTGTGTGACCTATCTCTTATACCGAATGCCTTCGCGACGAACAACAAAAAGAGCGATGAGCGAACCTCCGGAGTAATTCCCATTAGTCCTAGAGATAGTGTGTATTTGTGTTACGTGCGAGTATTTAGCATAACTCCGTGCTCTGCGGCGTATATTACGAGTACCCTAGCTTGTACGTATAGTATACGTTTTATTAACAATTTTGCCAGCCAAAATTCACGTCACATTGGATTGATTTTTCGCCTGTGCAAGTGGAATTTGTCGTCGTACGTTACACTACAAATCGCTGGTCTCTCTCGTGTGTACGAAATTCATAACAAAAACGACGCACAAGAGACAAAAGTATTCGTAAGGCGATAGGGTGTTTCGAAAATTATGTCCAAACTTCAGATTTGCATACGACCGAGTACCACTAACAAAAAACTTGGGTACAGTACGGTGGCTATCTTTGTAAATGAAGGCACTATGGGGGTTTGAAAATTGCTATTTTCCAAGCGAAATTGGCAACAGTGCGTTCAAAAAAGTTTCCAACCCCATCACCAGATAGAACTTTGGAAATACAAAAAAGTTCTAATTATACGTAATTATTGGAATGTCTATCTTCGAAATAGAAGGACTTACAGCAACAAGGAATTATTGCCAAAAGTATTGCCTTCCCAAATTTTTTGGGAGGTACTTGAGAAGACATGAAAATTGTTAAGGTGATTTTTCAACTTTGTCTCAGTTTTCAGGAACTGCACCTTTTTGGAAAAATTGGCCAGTTCATGCAGTTCCTGAAAATTGAGGTAAAATTTAAAAATTATCATAAATGGGTTTTTTGGGTAAAAATACATATGTATGTTAAGATCACTTTGATCCAAAAAATTTATTTTCATTCTAGCTTACCTATTTTTAATTTTTTTTTTTTTTTTTTTTTTTTTTGAAAACATAAAAAAGGTTTTTTTATAATAATGTGAAAAATTCACATCATTTTGAACTTTGACTGCAAACATCACGAAAACTAAGCCTCCTGCTGAAAAAAGAAGTAAGTAATTGTTGCAGAAAGAGAAATTTGGGTATTATTTTTTGAAAAAAAAAATTACAACTTTTGAAATTAAAAATTTACCATTTCTTTGAAATGAAAAATTTGCGATTTTTTGAAGTAAAGAATTTACCATTCACTTGAAATGAAGAATTTACCATTTTTTGAAGTAAAGAATTTACCATTTACTTGAAATGAAGAATTTACCATTTTTTGAAGTAAAAAACTTATCATTTCATTTAAAATAAAAAATTTATGATTTTTAGAAATAAAAAATTTTCAAAATAGAAAATTCATCATTTTTTGAAATAAAAAGTTTATCCTTTTTTAAATGAAAAATTTAGAATTTTTTTTTTTTTTTGAATAGAAATGAATACCTAGGTGATTTATTAGATATCTTTTGAAATGAAAAACTTTCATATTTTTTCGAAATAGGAAAACCAATTTTTTGGAATAAAAGATATATCTACTTACCATTTCTTGAAATACAAAATTAACCATTTTTGTTCAAAATGAACAATTTACTTAACACTGTTTTGAATAAAAAATTCATCAATTTTTTGAAATGAATAATTTACCATTTCTTTGTTTTATTATTTTTTTAAATAGGAAATTAAATAATTTTTTGAAATAAAAATTTACAATTTTTGAAATTAAAAATCGACCATTTTTTGAAGAAAAGAATTTACCATTTCTTTGAAATGAAGAATTTACCATTTTTGATATATGAAAAAGTTATCTACCATTTTTTGAAGTAAAAAGTTCACCATTTTTATCATTTTTTGAAGTAGGAAATCTACCAATTTTTTGAAAATAAAAATTTATCATTTGATCCTTTGAATTGAAAAATTTACCATTTTTTGAAGAACCTACCTAAAGAATTTACTGTTTCTTTGATGAATAAAATATTTATTTTTTTAAAATAGGAAATTTACCATTTTTTGAATTAAAAATTTACCATGTCTTTGAAATGAAAAATTTACCATTTTTTGAAGTAAAGAATTAATCATTTGTTTGAAATTAGGAATTTACTATTTTTGAAGTAAAAGATTTACCATTTTCGAAGTAAAAAATTCATCATTTCTTTAAAATAAAAATTTATTATTTTTCGAAATATAAAATGTACAAGTTTTAGAATAAACAATATACCATTTTTTTGAAATAAAATTTTTTCATTTTTTAAAAATAAACACCAATTTAATTTATATGCCTAGAAAATTGAATGTTGGCAACCCTGCAATGAAAAGTTGTCGATTTTTCTATCAAAGTAATTTTTGTATCAGAAGCTAT